>CAMZMU010000085.1:128599249-129939427 GCA_947311845.1 Poa pratensis | reverse complement strand
AAGGCCGTGCAGCGCCGACGACGGGGGCGCGGGGATCTGCGTCCCCAGCCTGCAGCATGGAGGAAGACTGCTAGGTTGGGGACCCTACTCGGCGTCAAGCTCCGCCGCGGCTGCGCCTCGTCTCCGTCAACGTTCCTTCGACCTTCCTCCGCCGTTGCCGGAAGAGATCAACGGGCTAGCCCGCGCGGCGGACGGTGCCGACGCGGGCTCTCCTCTCGTGCGCCGGCGTGCTCCCCCTCGCCGTCTCCTTCCTCGTCTCCTCGCGCTCGCCCTGGCTGCCCTCCCGACTCGAGCTTTGAAGGCCCAGGCGCGGCGGCGAGCTGTGCGCCTGTGCTGCTCCTTCGCCTGCGGCGCCGGGTGTCGGGCCCGATCTGGGCCCTGATGGGCCGGCGGGCCGCGTGGCCCCCCGCGTTCCTGGGCCCCCTGCGTGCGCTCCCTGGTTGCTTCGATGCTCGGCGCCCCGGCGGTTCGGCCGTCGATCCCGCCCCGGGGTGCCGCTGTATGGTGGTGGTTTGGTGTGGCCAGCCGACCTCAGGGTCGGAGCGGCGCGGCCGCCGCGAGCACGGCCCCGTCCTTGTCGACCGATGACGGTGACGCCGTGGGCGTCATCACCTTGATGAAGGCGTCGTCGAGGCGTCTCGCACTCCGTCCCGAATGCTCCAGGGGAAACCCTCGACCCGTACCTCCGGATCTGGCGATGGCGACACTCTGTGTCGTGCTCCCTCTTAAGGCGTCGCTTTGGAGCTGGATTCGGCTGGAGGGACGTGTGGTTTTGGCGGTGGTTGGGCTCCTCTTCCTACTCTCCTCTCGGCGTCGTCTCTCTCCGTGGCCACGATGCTCGTGCTTCTACGGGGGGCTGGATTCCCTCCTCTGACGACGGTTAACGACCGGGCCATGTGCCGGTGAAGCTTCCTGGGTGCCGACTCGCTGTGTGACGCCCTTCGATTACGCTGTTGGCTGTTGTGTTTAGCCTCGGCGATGCATGGCCCTTCGTCCTAGGTGGGGAGTCGGCGATGTGCTGCCCTTCGGCTGCTCCGGCACCATCGTGGCTGGTCTCAGGCAGATTGAAGCCTTTCGCTCTATGGCGGTGAAGTTTCCTGTGCACTGGCGTCCAACGTAACCAGATCGAAGATGATGAGGGTTGAAGGCTCTCCCTGCGGGGTTGTGCTTAGTGCCATGTTGTAGGCTTGTTTTTGTTGTTTTTCCCCCCTTTGTGCATCCCTGTAATTCTGGTTCACTTGAACCCATTAAACAGAAAATGAATACAATTCAGGTGGAGGGTCTTCTCCCTCCCCCGTGACCATTAAAAAAAACTCTTTTTTCTTAATTAATGAATGAGGTAAATATTTTGTCTCCATTTAAAAAATCTGACTAAATGTAAGATAATAAAGCATTGAAAATTTCTGACATAGAGGAATCTTTCCAAGCCAACAGTCGTCCCAAAACTTAGTACTCCTACCATCTCTGAAATACTTTTACAACAAATAAAAGAACTTTCACTGATATAAGCCCAACAAAAAATGGAGTCTGCGGGTTCATGCTTGCATTGAGACAGATTCAAATCAGGGCCGGTCCTGAAATTTCCGGGCCCGGGGCAAACCAAAATTTCGGGGCCCCTAATAAGATATCATAATAATACTTAAATGCATCCAAAGCAGTAAATTTAGTCGATATGAAGTCATTGTTGATCTCAAATGGTTTTTTCAATAATTTTAATTTTGAAAAGCTCCATTCAGTCGATGTGATAGTCACAGGACCGTAAATAAGATATGATAACCAATAATTTATAAACATGTTGTAAAAACATTACATCAATTATTGAAAATGAATAATAACAGTATGCATCATGTATTGAAGATAGAGATTACTGGTTAGGGAATTGTAATACTATATACCTCATACTGGTCAAATCGGTGATGTGTGTTGTTTGGCCACGCTTGGAGATGGAGAAGAGAGGAGCAAAACGGCCTCGACGATCAGGGCCTGCCCGGGAATTGAAATCGGCGAGACGACTGAGGATTGCAAATTGGAAATTAAGAGAACTTTAGGAAAATATTAGCATGGTAGGTACAGAACTGCTAGCTTCTTACGGCGCGGCGGAGGGTATGGGGATTGCTCGAATCTGTGCCTACGCGCGTTGGAACTACCAGCCGAACGGGATTACGGAAGATTGAGCGATCTGGTACTAGTTGCCTCTCTGGGCCACGTCCATTACAGCCCATAGGCCTTTTTCTTCCGCTAGCTTGGTCAACACGTAGCTTTTTCTTTAGACAAGACCAATACGTAGCTAATACAGTCTATACAGCAAACCTGGGGGGCCCCCTAGATTTTGGGGGCCCGGGGCGGCCACACACCCTGACCCCCCTCAGGGCCGGCCCTGATTCAAATATATGTCTTTGACCAGATCCTGCCAAATGCCACTTCAGTCTCTAATGCCAAAGCCACTTACAAACAAAGAACACTATTTTTTCTACTAATCAGAACACCCAATACGCCACTTACAAACAAAGAACACTTATTTTTTAAACTCCAAATCAGTAACACCCAAACCACCAATTTTATTGGTTGGCAAACATCAGACCGTTGAACCATTGAACTAGATCACTAATCCGACAATGTATGTCTGTACGCCGCATGCGTCATGGCCTTGCTGAAGTTGGCTGTTCGAAATCTGGAGATCAACTTATGGTTGGCTCATCATGGTCGCACGTGTGTCGATCTCATCTTGAAGATTAGCCTAAGAGTTGTGTACTTATCTTATTTTTTATCTTTTACCAGAAAGTTAGTCGTAGCCTGATGGAGTTACTGTCGCGAGGCATACGACTTCGGTTTTTTTGTTTCCTTTTCTTTTTGGGTCAATTTTGTTCAGCTTCGTTGTTTGTCGCTGCCTGATTTTTAATACTATATCGTTGTGTGCATCGATCAATATAGAACATGAGGTTATCTAACTTAAAAAAAATGAGTAAATATATTGGTTGTATAAAATCAAGCTATGCACATTTGGGGTCTATCTTCCTTTTTAAAAAAAATGCCAAGTCATCTAAAGTTTGAGGTTCGGGTTCTACATTTGTAAATTGGTACCTACTTCCCTCCGTTCCAAGTTGTACTAAAACTGCGTCAATTAATTTGGAACGGAGGGAATAGTTTCTAGGTACCCTAACAGTACACATCAGGCTTGGCATGATCTGTGCTAAGTGGCGAGACGTCTGGTTGCTCGAACTAATCACGCAAGATCCAGAACCATCCTTACTCACCAGGTTGACTAGCTAGATCAGTAGTAGTACTTCAGAACATACGTCAGAACAACAAGGCTGTTCCGACCGGCCGTATGGACTTCCATATTTTGTTGAGCTCAAAGTGGTCGTTTTCCACCGCTCAAATAGATAGAATAGAATTGACCCAGTTTATAAGGGAAACCGGTCAAAAAACCATACAAACTGTACAATACACAGACGATGCGACCCGCCGCCCACACGACACAAGTCAACCAAACGCCACAAAACACACCACCCGTTTCGGGGCCGCCGCCCCGACGAACACAGATCGACCTTCGCATTGCCTGAAAGCGATCCAGTCATGGTCGACGAACCCTCTGCCCCGCGCAGTCTTCATCCAGGTCGCCACCAAAACCACCAAGTTCCGGGGCCGCCGCCCCGGCGTAGCAACCAGATCGACCTTCGCATTGCCCGAAGGCGATCCAGTCGAGTCGACGAACCCTCTGCCCGCGCAGTCCTCATCCAGGTCGTCACTCAAACCCACGCTAAACAACGGCTTTGCCTCATAGAACCGTCGTAGCGTGGGAGACCGAGGCCGCCGCCTCGACGTCCACCACCATCCGGGGCCGCCGCCCCGGCATCCACCTCCCCCGACCACGGGGCTATCCTGTCCATCCATTGCGAAGCCATCGCCGAGGGCTATTAACTCCAAGACGACGCCTCCAACAAGGTAGTGACGCATCCGTCACCGTCGCTCGCCCCCGACGGGGCTTAGGTTTTCACCCGAGAGTCTTGGAACCACTCGCGTCGAACCGGGTCGAGATTCCACAACGACGCGATCAAGAAGGGAACGACGCCCGAAGCCGCCGTCGTTGGCACAGACGGAAGTCCGTGCAAGCTTTCGCTCGGAATTCTCCCCGTCCGTGAAGCTCAGGGAGCAACCGGTTGGGAGCCTAACTCCGTCGCCACCACCGTCGAGCTCCTCCGCATGCCGTGACGGACACAGCACCTCACGCCGCGACAAACACGCTGCCTGCCGCCGAGGCGACCATCGGTCCGGGGCCGCTGCCCCGGCTTCCTCGCTGCCCGGGTGCCGGAGAACAGCAGCATGAGATGCCACCCCCTTGTTGCCGCGCCGGAACCTCCGCCACCACGCTCCCGCTGCCCCATCTTCTTCTCCACGTGCGGAACCTCCCGGTGGCGCACCACCGCAGCATATCGACCCGAGGCCTCCTGCCCCGCTGCAGCCGCAGGAACTGCGACCACCACCAGTAGGTCCGCCGCACGAAGCCGGCCGTGCCAGCGCGCACTCCGGCCTCGGCCCACTAGGCCCAGATGGGGCCCCGCACGCAGCTCAGCGCCGCCGCGCGCCTGCGCCCTGGCCGCCACCATCCTGCTGCCTCCCGCCTCGGACGTCCTGCGCCGAGCCTGCCGTCGACGCGCTCCGTCTCCGTGCCTGCCGCCGACGCGCCCAGTCGAGTCCTCCTCCGGCGCAGCCGTGCGAGCTCGCGGCCCCATATAAAGATCACAATTAAGCCACATTACCTTAGCTTCACCTAGCCTAATATACTCTTATTTCTCTGTTGTAGAGACAGTTTTAAGTCATCTTTGCTTAACTAGTGGTAAGTTTGTTCATTTGTTTTCAAGCATGCAACCACCAAACTCACCTATACGCGGCACAGGGCCACAACACGTTGCCATCAGCAAAATCGCGCATGAAAAAAAAATGCTTAAGAAGCACACTTACTTCTCCACCCTCTCCAACCGTCGTTTCACCGCGTCTAAATCAAGGCATATCGCCGCCGACTAGGTTAACCATATGCAATCTTATAGTTTCCCTGGACGACCACTTTTCGAAAAACTGAAACGTGTAGATCTTGACCAGTTCGGTTGCAATGCTTCGATTGGCTGATATGTTGAGTATAGATTTTTTATCCAAAAGATGATGCCAGGTTGAAATCAGGAAGACATATGACTGAACTGTTATATTATTCATTTGAAAGCTAAAATTATGCTAGTATTCACCTGAAGATTTCCAGTAGTTCGGAAGAAGAAAGCTTCTTTAGCAACGGCTACATCCCAACCACCGGCACCTCTACCACCGCACCTCAGTACTTAGTCGCCATCAGACCCTTCCGCTTCTTCCTCCCCATGTCCCAATCACTCACCATCCCTCCCAAATTTTCAGCTCTGCTTAGCTATTTTCTCTTCTGCAATGCACCAACCGTTAACCAATAAACCCTCCTCCCAATTCATCATTCGCCTCCCGGAAATCAGTCCCTGCTACGCCTTTCGCGGCAAAGCTATGGATTTGGGCATTTCTTGATCCGTAAGCGCCCTCCTCCTCCACACGCTTTGCTAGCCGAAGCTTGCTATAGCTGCCTATTCCTTTACTTCTTTGCCAACGCTAGGCTTTAGGTGGCGCGTCTCGCCTCCTAGCTACGTAGCTCCCAAGAGATCAAACACCATCTCGGTTTTTATCTCTGAATCCTTCTTACCTGCACGCCTGTACTGCACGCACTCCTTACTCTTGTCCTCTCATCCTTCTGTCCTGATCACGGCCCAGCTTCGATCTCTTCCGTGGCGTCTGACCAAGCCTCGCCGCAGCGTGCCACCGCGTGCCGTGCACTCTTGATCAGTTCAGGTTCAGCCTTTTCCTGTCTGTTTTGATTGTTCTGTTCATCATGTGTTTTGCTTTGAGGAGGGAGGCACTGAATATTTTGTCTGCCTGGTTCTGACTGAATTCTCGATACTTGCAGTGGCAGCCATTCTTCCATCACATGTCCTTTTTCTCATAAAGGGAGTGCAGCAGGGGTGCTGTGTGCCTTGGGCTTGACTGGAGCAAGGAATATTTTCCAGCCCTTTGATCAAGGAAAGGTATATTCGGATTGTATACTTTTAGTCAGAAGGAAAAAAAGTTTCGAAGACGAAGGCGGGGAGAAAAGCCTGAGGCAGCAATCACAGAGACAAGATGTTCAACATAGTCTCGACATGGAACAAGAGGAGGAGAAGCAAATCACTTGATCAGTTAAATCCTTGTGAGTACAACCATTTCCTTCCTTTAAGTAATTTATCACTGTATGATCATCTGTTTCTTCAGTGAAACTTCTGAAGCAATTTGATCATCTGATCTTTGCTTTTTTTTGTTGCGAAAATCTGATATTTGCTTTTGCAGGGGGTACAAGACAGCCGAGCTCTGGCAGGTGAAGGAGCAGGGGCAACTCTGCCCTTGCCCGCGCCAAGGAAGCGCAACTGCTCCATGGTGTTCACCCTCAAGGAGATGGAGGACGCGACCGGCAAGTTCAGCGATAAGAACCTCATCGGCAAGGGCGGCTTCGGCCGGGTTTACAGGGGCGTGCTGAATGATGGGCAGGTACCTTCCAAATTTTCAGAGGAAATACGCCCCTTAATTTCAGAAGATGGTGTTGTTTTTGTCAGTTAGCTTTTCTTGGTACAGTTTTCAGAGTACTGAATATGGGCCTGAATATTACCAGAGAAAATACGTTCCTTAATTTCAGAAGATGATTCTGTTTTTGTCATTTAGCTTTTTATAATGTAATTTCCGGATTACAATTTCAGAAGATGGTGTTGTTTTTGTCAGTTAGCACCAATGATTCAGTTGGGAAGAGAACTTACTATATGGTTCTATATATTTGTCCTACTGATTAAATGATGTAGGACACACTCACCTGACCTGAATGTGACATCTGCCCTTGGCACCCTTGTCAAGAAAAGCATCTGCCAACCACCAGTCAAATTTGATCAAGCATTCAATCTTCAATTAATTCTAATGATATATATCTTCAAACCGAAGCTCTGAACATCATTATTCGTACTGAATGCGATGTAATATTTTCTGTTCCAATTTGTGGTCACCTTTACCTCAGTACTTTGTTTCAGTACAACAGTTACATTGCTTCTTCAGGGCTTTGCTTTAAACCTCACAAATGAATGCATGACCAATATGTTCGTTTCAATGTGAATCAATGAAGATTGTTGCCATCAAGAAGATGGACCTGCCGATGTCGAAGCAGGCCGACGGCGAGCGTGAGTTCCGCGTCGAGATCGACATCCTGAGCAGGCTAGACCACCCCAACCTCGTCACGCTGATCGGCTACTGCGCTGACGGGAAGCACCGGTTCGTGGTCTACGAGTTCATGCCGAGAGGCAACCTCCAAGACATCCTCAATGGTAAGAAAAATCACCACCAACCAAGAATCATTCTTGGTAATGTCACAGAGTTAGATTGCATCTCATCGTGAATCTTGAAACATTTCTTCAGGCATCGGCGAGGTGAGGATGGATTGGGGGAAGCGGCTGCGGATCGCGCTGGGCGCGGCGAGGGCGCTCGCGTACCTGCACTCCAGCACAGCCGTCGGCGTCCCCGTCGTCCACCGGGACTTCAAGTCCAGCAACATCCTCCTCACCGAGCACTTCGAGGCCAAGGTTGATTTCAGAAACTGATCGATATCTTCATATCAACTGCGTGTTACATGAGTTGCATTGCCTGATCAAACACTGACATTTCTGGCACTGTCAATTTTCCCTTGCCAGATTTCAGACTTCGGGTTGGCCAAGCTGATGCCGCAGGACCTGAACCTGTACGCCACCACCAGGGTGCTGGGCACCTTCGGCTACTTCGACCCTGAATACGCTCTGGTACACATTCCGGCCTGCGAATTCAACTGTTCCTTGTAAAAAACTCTGTAGAATTCGCCATGGTTGCTGACCAAGTACACTGATTCCATCCTGCAGACGGGGAAGCTGACCCTGCAGAGCGACGTGTACGCGTTCGGCGTCGTCCTCCTGGAGCTGCTCACCGGCCGCCGCGCCATCGATCTCAGCCAGGGGCCTCAGGATCAGAACCTCATCGTGAAGGTACCTTCCCACACTTGCATCCATCCATCCATCAGTGAAATCGATCGTGCTACTGATCATCAAGCTATTTACGTGTACTGCAGATACACCAGATGGTGGGCGACCGGAAGAAGCTGCGCAAGGTGGTGGACAGGGAGATGGGCAAGGGCTCCTACACGTTGGAGTCTGTGTCCATGTTCGCCGGCCTCGCCGCGCGCTGCATCTGCTTCGAGAGCGACGGCCGGCCGGCCATGCAGGACTGCGTCAAGGAGCTCCAGCTCATCATGTACGCCAACATGAAGATATGACCATGTTTTGAGATCGGGGGGCGGATCCCTAGTTGCGATCTTTGTTTGGTTGAGTCTTGGGGTTTTTACTCGAGGATGAGAAGAAGATGAAGAAGAGAATGATACTTGTACAGAATTTTAGTAACTTTTCGTTGCGCCGGACGTTCTTGTGGATGGTGGTAGAACTGATTGCAGTCAGTGTCCTGAAAGTGAGGGCCTTAATTTGTGATGTCGGAAGAAAAATGGTGTCTTGAGAAATTTATGATCATGTTTCGAGATCGAGCGGGGATTGTAGTTGCGATCTTTGTTTGGTTCGATCTCGGGTTTTACTCAAGGATGAGGAGGATGAAGAGGATGGTGTTTTTTTTTTTTTTTTTGACAATAAGAGAATGGTGTTACCTGTACGGGCTCGCTTGGATTCGCGTTTATATTTCCCTCCGTAAAATACGGCGCATCCTAGCGTTAATTTACGGATGTTCCCAGGTCCGTAAAATAATTCCGGCCGATTACGGCCCAAATACCTCGCATCCTAGCGTTAATTTACAGAGTTTTAGTAATTTTTTGTTGCGCTGGACGTTCGATCTTGTGGTTGGTGGTAGAGAATTGTTTCAAAGTCCTGAAACGAGTGCCATATACGATACATGCCGCACCAGGGCAGTCCTCTCAGCCCCGCGTCGCCCTCCTCTGGGCGGCTCGGGGAAAACCCTAGCCCCCGCCAGAGGCCCTTCCCCGCAGTCCTCCGCTCTGCCGCCGCCGGAGGGGTCGCCGGCAAAGCCACGCGCACCCCAAGGAAGGTGGCGGCGGGCGTCCTCTCGATGCTCTCCCGCGAGGGCTTCATCTGGCGGCGAGTGTTGGCGGCGGGACGGAGTTGAGCGCGCCGGCTGCGCGTCGGGCGTGCTGTGGTGCTGAGGAGCTGCGTGCCGGCGGCCACCGGTCGCTGGTGGCGCGAGGCGGCCGGGTGGTCGGGCAGATCTGGGCCGCGCGGGCCGGCCCTGGGCGCGTTTGGGCCGGCGCCGGCGTGGCGCGCCGTTGACGACGGGGAGCTCCTGTGCATGGTGGGGAGCTCCTGGGAGTGAAGGCGCCTGCGGGCGGAGGTACGGGAGCGGTGATGCGCTGAGTGGTTGGAGTCGATTCTGACTCCCGGGCCATGGATGACGGCGCAGGGGCAGTTGCTGTTGGTGCGGCAGAGGTGGGGGCAGAGGAAGCCGGGGCGGCGGCCCCGGACAGTGGCTGTGGCAGGGGAGCCATGGCAGCGGCCGTGGAAGGTGGTGCCGCGGCTGCTGCGGCATGCGGTGGAGCTCGGTGGTTGACGACATGGCCGGGATGCCATCCTGCTGCTCCCGAACCTTTGCGGTCGGGTTGAACTCCGAAAAGCTCGCATGGACTTCGGTCGGTGCCGACGACGGCGGCGCCCTCGGGTCGTTCCCTTTCTTAATTGCGTCATCGTGGAGCTTTTCGACCTCGTCTAACGCGTGGTGGTTCCAAGTTTTCCGGGTGAAAACCTTTGCTCCTTCGTGAGCGGGCAGCGTGACGGTCTCGTCACTACCTTGTTGGAGGCGCCGCTTTGGAGCCTTGGCCAGCGCGGTGCAACGGTTTCGCGACGGATGTGCAGATTGGCGTGTGTCGTGGGCGGTGGATGTCGGGGCGGCGGCTCCGGAAGGTGGTGGTGCGTCGAGGCGGCGGCCTCGATCTCCCACGCTACGACGGTTCTATGAGGCAGAACCGTTGTTTAGTGTGGGTTTGGGTGGCGACCTGGATGAAGACTGCTTGGGCAGAGGGTTCGTCGACCGACTGGATCGTCTTCGGGCAATGCGAAGGTCGATCTGGTTGCTACACCGGGGCGGCGGCCCCGGAACAGGTGGTTTTGGTGGCAACCTGGATGAAGACTGCGTGGGCAGAGGTTCGTCGACCATGACTGGATCACCTTCGACAATGCGAAGGTCGATCTGGTTGTTACGCCGGGGCGGCGGCCCCGGAGCAGGTGGTGTGTGTTGTGGTGTTTGTCGACTTGGGTCGTGTGGGCGGCGGGTCGCTTCGTTTGTGTCATTCTTTTGTACAGATTGTATGGTTTTGGACCGGTTTCCTTATAAACTGGGTCAACTCTTTCTATCTATTCGGGCAGTACACGACCACTTTAGCTCAAAAAAGTCCTGAAACGAGAGGGCCAATTCGTGAAAAATGTGTCTTGAGGAATTTGTCCTGAAACGATAGATAGGAAGGGCAGGTGATCATGATTAGCAACCTTTAGAGGGTCTCTGTTATTATTCTGAAAGAAAAAAAAACATTGTCACCGGGTGACAACATTACAACTATATGTAATTTTTAAAAGCCGTGAAAAGCTGAGTGCGGTGATATGTAGCCCGAGCTATATGGTCCCGTTGAAAAAATTGAAATCTGCACTTCTGTTTCCTAAAAAATCGAAACAAAAATTCTGGACGGAGATAATCTTAAAATCTATAGTTGTGCAAAATCTCAGTGAAAAATTCGTAATATTCTAGCCTGGGCAAAAAAGACAAATCCCCAGTTCTGGATGGTGAGCAGTGCCGAGTTTCAAAAGTTTGAAAATTTTGCCCGATTTGTCTTTTTTCCCATGCCATTAAACAACGATTTTTTCATTGATATTTTGTGCAGTGATAGATCTCAACATTATCTCGACCCATAATTTTTGTTTCGATATTTTGAAAAAACAAAGTGCATATTTCAATATTTTTAAAATAGGATCCATATAGCTCTGGCTACGTTTGGCGTTTTAGGTGAAAAGCTCTGTATTTTCATTGATCAAGGAAAAAACAAGACCGGAGCGCCCCGCGACAAGGCTTGGTCGGTCAAGGACCAACACATTAGCGCAGAAGCAAAGGTCTTTCGAAGTGTGTGATGCGTCTTACCGCTGAAAAGAACAATCGAGGTACCTCCTCTCTCTCTGAATTTGCTACTTGCAAGATCTTCATGTTGATCATCTTCTTGAGGTCACACAAAGATAGTTGTGTTGTGTTTCATCCTACCGTGGCCCGCGGCCGGGATTATTTCATGTTGCGTGCAAAGGACTTGGCTCAGGCAGAACATGCTTGAGAGAAGATATAAAGGGAACATAAAGCGAAGAGTGAAAAGGAACAACAAGAGGCAACAGAGTTGAGGCGGGCCCTCAAAACCAGAAGGGTCTGGCAATGAGGTGCCATCCTTATCTCTGGACCAGGCGTCTACAATGCCCCATCTAGACACAAGCTTGCGTCAAAATCAACAGTCTTTGTTGTTGCCGTCGACCGCTAACTCGCAAAGCACGTGCCAAAGGGGTGGTGCCGTAATGTGGGTCCTTTTCTAGAACATTAGAGCCTTCAGTGTGCAGGGTGGTGAACGCTTCTTAACTAATAACTCCTCCGTCACCGCATCGACATGATGTGCCTGCAAGAAACGATCAAACAAGACTTCACGGACCAGAAGATCCAAAGCCTTGAAGTTGGAAAGAAGTTCTTCAGGTGTTGGTTACCCGCCAACAGTCATTCCGAGGGAATGTTGGATGGCTTCCGTGAAACCTGTTTGAAGTTGGAAATGTTGACATGGGTAAATACTTCATTAGTGCGTCATTGATCCATCGCCCCTCCAACCTTTCTTTCGAAAACATGGAGATTTACAGGCCAGATGATCGTAATATTTTAAACTTGCGAGCTCCTCCTTGCCAATTATCATGGGTGTGTGTGGGGGGTGGGGGGTGGGGGAGTAGGGGGTGTTAATCTGATGCATAATGACGTGGACAAGAACAATGACAAAATCAATTGGTCCTACATCGATATCTTCCACGCACATCGCGTCCTGGGCTCTCCGAGAATTACCTCCCACGAGTGCGGGTTTTTTTTTTGGATGAAGAATCAGCTCAATCTTGTGCCAGTGTGCTTGATCTCGTGTTTGTCTCTGTTGTGCTCGGCAACCGCTTCCAGTAATGATCAATGGTAGCAAAAAAGAGCCTTGGCTCAGACCACACACCACTAACCTTGACTCGGGAGAGGGCTCCCCGGTCCACAATATTTTTCGAAATTGGTGGTTCAAAATTGAAGGAATTCACGAGTTGGTCCATTCTTGTTGGGACAACCTCTATCCAATTGTTTAGGGTCGTGACATCGTGGACTAGTGGCAGTTCATGAGTGCGAGGCTGCGCCAATTTATCTCAGGGTGGAGCGCAACATGGGAAAGGAGTCAAAACTTTAAGAAAAATACGTGCTCACCAAATCAAGGAGCTCGATCTTAGGGCCGATGTAGTGGGTATGAAAGAAGATGACTGGGCGTTTTGATACTATTTAATTGATCAGGTGCTTAACATCATTATAATGGAAGAAGAATATTGGAGGCAGAGGGGAATAATCCTTTGGGTTTGCATGGGGACACAAATACAACGTACTTTCATGTCGTGAGCAAATGTAGGCACCAGAAATGGCATATCGTCCTTCTCTTCCCCTTCAGGCAGGAGCTTCTTGTCTCGTCTGTTTCGCGTTCATGTGGTCTTTCACATAGCACCTTGGAGTGCGGCTTGCCTTTCTCAGGAGGAAATCTCTCTCTTGCCCTCACCTTCTCTGAGCATGAGCTTGAAGACATTATCAGTAGCACGAAATCCGATACTAGCCTAGGCCCGGATGGGATCCCGGTGCCTTTCTACAAAATATGTTGGATGCTAGTAAACATGGATTTTACACATTCGTAATGACTTAATTTTGGGAAGAATTGATATATCCAGGTGTAAGGGGCAGACCTAATTTCCCAATTTTGCCCAGTTGCTCTGATAAATGTGATCTTCAAGGTTATTTCCAAAGCTTTGCTCCGTGTTTACCCTATTGCTCACGGAGTTATCAATCCAAATATAACAACATTCATTAAGGGGTGTTTTATCTTGGATGGGGCGTGGGCCCTTCAAGAGATTTTTTTTCGCGGGTAAAAGGATAAAAGGAAGAGATTGCTCACGAGTTGTGTTTCATGAAACCATGTGCGCGCGTGTGGGTGTGTGTGTGCGTGCACGTGCGTGCGTGTGTGGTGGGGGTCACTTCACGATCAAGTCACCTGGGATTATCTCATTGAGGTGTTGTGTCGCATAGAGTTTGATGAGGGCTCTGTGCACAAAATAGCTGGTCTCGGGTAGCCAGACTACGATCTCTTAATGGGGGAATTGGTCCTTATATAATAAGTGTGTGTGTGTGTGTGTGTGGGGGGGGGGGGGCTTTGTTCAACTTTTGGTTGAAACCCTCTCGGTATTTTGTCGACATCGTGTGCAGCGGCCACAATATGTGGATGACGCTTTGATCCTTATTTAAAATGGTGATCGGGAAATTATCCATTTAAAGTTTTCATTGATGTGTTTCGAGTACATGTCAGGACTCAAAATCAACTAGCACACAAGAGTGAGGTTATATTTATGGGTCAACCTCCCACATCTCACCAAGTGTCGGTAATATGCTAACTACTCACTCCGTCCATAAAAGGATATCTCAATCTTGTCTAAATTTGTATGTATCTACATACTAAAACATGTCTACATGTAAATTTAAGTTGAGACATTATTTATGGACTGAGCGAGTATAACTAGAGGTTGTATCGATACTTCTGGGGTGTTACATTGATGCCACTCCGTATTTACAACAGTCCTGATACACGGAGATGCAGCCTCAAACGAAGTGGACTTGGACTGCAGGTTATATGCCGGTACACCACAAAATGTCCAAAATCCTGATCAGGTAGCCCTCTCGCGGAGAAGCTCCTCCAGATGGGCGTTCCTGGCGATTTCCTCCTCCACCTCCAAGGTCAGCACTTCCACCCTCTCCTCGAGCTGGCGCACGTATGCAAGTAGCATCTCCTCCCTTGCCGTCGTCTCGCGGCAGCAGTTACCGTCGAGGTGATAGCAGCCGCCTTCGAACTCTTGCTCCAGCATTCTTTCTGCAGCTCGAGGCTCCCCAAGATAGTCATCAGATGTGGAACCACCACCCTTTCACGCCAAAACTCCTCCTTGGTTTCTTGATCACCTTGCGGTATCCCTTGTCTTCATCGTCTCCCGGCGCGCCTTCGCAAGCTTGCTCGAGCACGTGACATCGTCGCGAATGGAAGGAACCGCCGTGCTGCCGTCTCGGTCTGATCGAGCTCCTCAAAGCTCTCGCTTCTTTTTGCGTTGAAGTTCCAGCCGCTCATGCGGCGGTTCTTGACGATGCTCGCCTGGCCCTGGCACGGCGACACGCACCGCGCGCCACCTGCGGTACAGCCGCAGAAGCTCGTGACGTCCTGGCACCGTTCCTCGATGCTCGGCACGCCACTGAGGACGTTGCGGACGAGGTAGTCCTTGGAACGGCAGCCTTTGAAGAAGGGGTGCCGGAGAAGCTTCTCGGCGGACGGCCGCTTGGCCGGCTCTTGGCAGAGGCAGGAGGACACCATGTCCTTGAACGCCTTGGAGAACTTTTTGTTCTTCGAGTTCTCGGCGTCCTCCAGCCGGGCACGGCTCGTGATCCTCAGCAGCATCGACTTGGACGGCGGCAGGTGGGAGAGCGGTGGCCGGCCGTGCGCGAGCTCGAGGGCCGTGATGCCGAACGACCATATGTCCGCCTTGATGCCGTAGCCGACGTGCGAGTGGATGACCTCCGGCGCCATCCAGTACGGCGTCCCCCCATCTCGCTGAAGTACGAAGAAGAACCGAGCACGACCTGAGGCGCGTGCATCAAGGGGCCAGACAACGACGATGCCGCGGCCCGCGGGGTCTCATAGATGGACGCGGACACGCCGAAGTCGGCGAGCTTGACGGACCCGTCGGAGTCCACCAGCACGTTCCCGGCCTTGATGTCGCGGTGGATCCGGCCCTGCTCGTGTAGGTAGCACAGCGCGCGGAGCGTGTCCTTGAGCACCACCGCGATGCACGGCTCCGGGAGGCCGTCGGGGAACCCGTGGGCCAGGATGGAGTGCAGCGATCCGGCTGCCATGAACGGCATGACCACCCACAGGTGGCTGCCGACCGTGAAGGAGCAGTGCGCGCGCAGCACGTTGGCGTGCGACAGCAGCGCCATGGCCTTGGCCTCACGCCACACGTCCTCGAGGTTGGCGCGGGAACGCTCCAGGTCGATGGCCTTGATGGCCACCGGCGCCGAGCCGAGCGGCAGGCACGCGGCCTTGTACACCACGGCGCTGACGCCGCTGCCGATCTTGCAGAGAAGGCGGTAGGACTCTGGGTTGAGCGGGTACTTCGCTTCGCCGCCAGCCCCCGCGTCATCTGCCATGTCTAGGATGTCTGTGGGAGGATGGAGCGCGCTGAGAGAATGGATGTACGTGCGTCTCGTATTGAGCAAACACTAGGCGAGAGACTGCTCGCCGGAATTAAAGCGCGCGGCTTGCTTGGAGCGTGCACAAGAGATGTCCGTGATCGCTTGTGGTCAGGAGGAAGATTGATCGAGGTGAGAGCTGAGGCGTACGTGGTCCACTGCTTAACACTGCATGTGAAGTATGAAAAAGATGATCTCAAAGATGAAAGGAGGGTGCTCACAGGGCCTTTGGTGTTGTCGTGAATAAATGGGTTGCTGGAAAGAGACAGGGTCTCGTGAACCTGTGTGGGCAGAGGCCCAGTGGCAGCAAATTTCTGAAATTCTAATTCTTTCATAAAATTAAGCCATCAAGAGCTCTTGTCCTGGTTGGTCTCATTTCTTTTAGAACACGGCAAGCCCAGTGGCATAGGTAGCACTGACTAAACCTAGCGATCAGAGTTCAAATCCCGGGAGCGAATTTCTGAAATTCTCACAAAGAAACAATTCTTCTATAAAATTAAACCACCAAGGGCTAGTCCTGTTTGGTCTCATTTTTTTCATTTTACATGGTGCTTTTAATGTTTGAAGGTCACGCAGCTCTAAGAGCAACTCTAGCGGATCCCACAAAAGCGCCCCACAAACCATTTTTCCATTATGACGTGGTGCCTGACCGGTCAGATCATTCAAATTCGGTACCGTAAATTTGCGATATGGCGCACGGTTCTCGCTATAATAGATCCCGCATCTATTGAACTGTACAAAATAGTGTTTTCACCATTTTTATGGTTCTATAAATTAATATATATATATACTCAAATTGATTTGTAACTTCATTGGGAGCCCGAAGATACTATGGACTGCAGACCTTGATCGCTGTCTTTGCAAACATTCTCATGGAGGCAAAAGACCATTAGTCGTCGGTGTAATCAGGAATATTGTATGTGGTCACTCACATTGCGTATGATAACTTTTGATATACACTAAACCCAATGAGACCGGAAGCACTCCTCCAACAAGTAGAGTATTAGCAATTGGCCTCGAAGCGTTCGAAAATGCGCACATAAATACGTTTACGCATTCGATAACGCTACAAAAAGGATGAGAGGGATACTCGCAAACCTCAACAAAATGACCAGTCATGAGCATTTGATGATCGAGAGCTCGGTTCTGAGCAGTGCAACAATGATCGAGAGGACGGAGTCAATGGTGCTCCAACATAGATTCGTATTGTCTCCTTGGGGCGACGAGGTTAGGGTTTCTCCTCGAGCATTCAAGATGATGAGAGATTTGGTGTCAAGAAATCTAGATCGATTCAAAACTTCAATGACGACGGCTTTGTCTCTATGGCATCCTTGGGGCTCATGCACAAAGACTTACAGGTTGTCATCGACAGGGGAGCGGAAACGACGACGTGTCAGCAGATTGTTCTGGCGGCGGTACTAGTCACCTAGTGGTCCAGGAATTTCAAATATAGATAACGTAATTATAGAATGCCACAAATGTTGAATCCAAATCTGAAATTAATTTTGAAAATAGGTATTGTGAAAAAACCCGATGAACCTATAGTAATAATGGGCCAATTTTAAACTTGCAATAGGTATCTTCCTATATGTTGAATTTGTCTACGACACACTTTTGGTTCATCGGGTTTTCTTATGATACCTACGAGTATTGCATGTGTTCTTCCCTCACAGACGTGTATGGCCCCGCACGGGGAATTTCACACTACTCTCAATGAAAAAAACACATCGCTACAAAGGAAGTACACATATAATAACTCAAGGGACATGTGCACTAGTATGAGAAGTACAAATACACCTCACGTAGGACAAAGATGTTTTAAGAAAACATAAAAAGAGTTTGTCAAAATATATCAAAATGTGATGCAGTTTCAAAGGTATCGTTGTGAGGAACGGAATGCTACAAACAGTTTGTAATTTGAATGAGTGATCCTAAGAGTAATTTAGTTAAAATTTGACATACAACTAAATGCCCATCCCAGGAGAAGAGAATGCGCCAACACCTTCTCCTTGCAACATGTGTGGAGCGCTTCGCAAGGATAGTAGCGCACACCTAACCTTTGCATCAACAACAACATTGTTTTAGCAATTAATACCATTTGTCTATTATGTTTCTAGATCTATATTACGTATTTGGATTTGAAATTTTATAACATACTAAATGCAAGTTGCGTGTTTGTTTTTGTTTTTTTCTACAGAATTTTCGAACACGTTGAAATGTTTGAACCGGTGCCGGTGCACCAGATTCTCTGGTACCTCCACATAATTTTCGCACGGCAGGCCATCATCCCAGGCCCAAAAGGCCGAAAGTCCTGCACCCGCAAGAGTACAAGTCGTGTTGCGTGCGTGCGTGGCGTCTTGTTACCTGGCCGGCGCCGACACTGGCACGGACACAAGCCCACGTTCTCCTCTCCTCCCTATATATCCGAGTCCCGGATCAGTGCGGCGGTGGAACAACCACGCCTTGACCAAGGAAAGGTCTCTGCATTCTCCAATTCCATCGAACAAGTTCAATCGAGAGAGAGAGAGAGAGAGATTCTAGTTTCCTTTCAGTTCTGGGCATGGAGAGGTTCGCCGCTATGGTCGCCGGCCGCCGCGCCGCGCCCGCTCCCAAGGAGGGGAAGAAGGGGGAGGGCGAAGGGGACGCGGAGTACATGCGGATCCAGCTGGAGGAGATCGTCATCGTCAAGGACGACGCCTACGACGCGCTCGCCGCCGCCACCGCCGCCGCGCACTCCCGCCCCAACGCCAACGCCAACGGCCAGTTCAGCAGCGCCCCGCCCACCGGCGCCACCGCATCCACCTCCATGGAGAACTGCGCGAGGGCCGTGGCGGCGGCGCACGGTGGGATGTCGACGGGGGGTGCGGTGGCGGCGCAGGGCGCGTGGACGACGGCGGCGAGGGGCCCCGTTGGCTTCGACTAGCGCACCGCGACACGCTCTCCTCCCCGATCGGTGTGCGAGAGATTCTCCGTACGTGTTCGTCGTTCCTATCTAGCATCGAAGATCGCGTTGCTGAGCTCTCCCTAGTGTAGGTGTTTTTCGCTTGATTTCTTCGTAGTGGTGGTATCGGAGGAGAGGGGATCGATTCAAGGATTGACTCTTGGACCCTCAAATTTGTTCTCTCGCTGATTTTGTTTATATATATGCGATATGCCACTTGATCCGACGGATTTGGTTTTGCGGCGAGATCTGTTGAGCGCATCATAGTTCATTTTGCTTGCATCTAAAAGTTCGAGCGCTCGTTAGCATCATACTAGAATTAAGCGTAACTAACCGGTGATGGAGAGATTATGCTCGGTTCATTAAGTTTCATCATACTACATTGCCACAATTCTTTTTGATAGGGTATTGCCACTAATTTACCACAGGGATTATTCGTGTGTTCATTCATGTTCCTCATTTCTTCAGAGCTTCGACCGGTGCACAGCAGCATAACACATCGCTGTCCTAGTGTGCTTACGGTTGTGTGCTGTTGTTGAGTCCTTGTTCCACCATCCCTTGTACCTACGCCCTGCTGCTGTTAGAGCAAATGAATAGCCAGCACATGTTTGGTGAAAGCGCACATGGAACTATACGCTATAATGATTATCAATCATTGATCTCTACTTTTTTATAAATTCCTTTCTGATAGAAATTTTCATATGATTTTCACAATGCATGAACTTCTGTAAAAGGGCATGTATACGCATCTTGTCTTGGCCTCCATTCTAGATCAATCTGATCCATCTTCAAAAACTAAGGAAATCAATCTATATAAGGCAATCTTGTCCCAAAATTTCACAGGATTTTTTCTTATCTGGGCACCACTTCTACCATGGTAGGGTTGGGCGTTTTAGAAGAGTCCCTCATACACAGAAACGTTATCATATCTTCCTGTATGTACGATATGCATATTCTCGTGGATAAATAAAATTGGCAACTATTCTACTTCAAAGTTTTATTCAAGTCAGACAATATTTGACCTCTGAATTATCCGTGACAAAAATGTTTGACCCTTCAAATTCAACTATAAATACTGCACATCTAATATTAATCCAGCCTGAAATGAGCAAGTATCTATGAACCAATCTTCGAAGCATTTGACAGAATTAAAGCTAAGTGTAGAACGAACTTGCGAACTAATCGAACATTGGAGGCTATTCAACCATATTAAGCATCTGAAAACAAGCTCGGTGAAAGGTATCTATCATATCGCCACCAACCAAGACTGTGTGCTTCACTTCTCCCTTTTTCAGCAACAGAAGGAGCCAACTAAAACAACAAGGACAAGTGAGCCGCACCCACATTATTAGCTGAGTCAATGGCATAGTTCTAAACTTAAATGTAACAAATTTAAAAATAACGCAACGAACATGGTTTTTCTAAAGAGACTTCAGAAACGCCAATATGTGCGTGCGAGGGGGGTAGCAAACAATAAAGAATCAAGTCTGAGAAAGTTAAATCTAGTCCGGTGGTAATTATCCTTTTAGACCAAAGGCTCAATCTGAGCCCTGCTTTAAATTAATAAAGCCACCACGGCAACGAGTTCATACAACATCCAAACGAACAACAAAGGAAAGACCGAAGGTCCTGGCACTACACGCAGGTAGGCCGTCAAACACGGACAGACAGCAAAGGTAAACATACAGATAGGGCAGGGAAGGGGAGGACTACTCAGGTCTATCCCTAGTGGCCGCGTGAAGGGCGCGTATCCTGCCAATCGCGACCTCCACCATGTCTCGGTCTTGTCTCCTAGCCACAGACTTCCACACCTGCATGTACATGATCATTTTGTAAAGGCCGTCAGCCGGTTGTGAAGGAAAAACACCCTCAATGGTAAACTTATTGCGCATATTCCAAAGAGACCACAGTAGTGCTGCACAACAGATCCATAGGACACGACGGTCCTGCCCAGAATATCTACCAAGTAGGCGATGGATATCCGCAAAGCACGAGGGGTTCCAATCACAGGAGAGCAGTTCCCTAACTGCACTCCACATGAATTTCGCGAGGGGGCACGCGAAAAAGATGTGGTTTGAGTCCTCAAACTGACCACAAAGCGAGCATAGGCCATTGGAGGGCCCATGTCTATGACGAATGTTATCCTTCGAGGGGAGGCGTTTCCTGGCCAGCTGCCAAAGGAAGACTCTGACCTTGAGAGGGATAGCAATTCTCCATATGTCTCCGAATTGTTTCCTTGGTGTGCCCTCGCAAAGCTTGCGATATAGGGACTTCACCGAGAACCTCCCCGAAGGTTCAAGAGTCCAAGAGAAGTCATCGGGAGTTGCCGACAAAGAAATGTCGGCCACCGCGCGGTGGAGGTCCAGCCACTCTGTCCTCTCCACCGGACCCAGCGTGCGCCGAAGAGGGATATCCCACTCCCCCTGCCGGCAAGCGTGAGCAACGGACGCATTGGGATCAGCTACCACCGCAAACAGACTAGGAAACCGGTCCTTGAGAGGGCCCGATCCCTGTCACCAGTCCATCCAGAAGCGGGTAGACTTGCCATTCCGAACTTCATGTCTCAGTTGATCAGAAAATAGTTTTGTTAGAGCACATCACATCCTTACAGTGTAGTGAGTTGTCCTGCCAAATTCCCGTGGTATTACAAGTGGACTAGTTTGCTTTGTTAATTTTCTTAGACTAGGGTCAAAACTCAAGTCAGGTCTATAACAAGTTATCTTCTTAGCATTTTTTTTATGGGAATCTTCTTAGCATTTAACTTGCAGCGTTTAGACCCCGATCTAAGGCCCAAAAGGTCCATTAACACAAGGAAAAACTCTTTGACTCCCCAGATCCAGTGATCGCTTTATTTTTAAAACTGAAAAATCATATTTGCAACTTTCAAAAAATAAAAATAAACTGCATGTAGTAAATGATGGATCCTACAAGCATGCAAATTGGCATCACAAAATTTGACTACAAAAAATGACAAAATCTGATAAATTTTAGAGTTTGGAAAATATTCACTATTCAACATATTTAGATATGTACATTTTCTTTTATGCGTAGTTTAGAAAAGAAGTGTTTCAAATTAACTTTTTCATATTTGTATGGTACATCATTGACTAGATCCAGTTTTTTTCATATATTTTTTGAAACATGTAAGTAGTTTTTTTTTTTTTTTTGAAATACAGAGATGGTGAAACTTGGGAGCCATTAACACATAGCTTTTCATTGTTCCATCTCCCGTCTATTATCTTCGCAGTTTGCTCCGGTACTCTTCAACTTTGGTCGTTTTAACTTACCCAATTCCAAATATGAGATTTCATCTTCAGGAAAAGGATTTTCTAGAATAGCGGAGTCTGTATCTGTGTAGTAACAGTGAGGTCTACTAATGGTTGAGTTGACCTATCTTTAAGGATAGTTTGGGCTCTCCAGTCGCATCATATGTCCCCAACAAACCATACCACTCATGTCTTGCGGTATTCCCAACAGGAAAATGTTGGTTTCTAAAATAAATTTTAAAAATGCCAGTCAACACATGATCACAAAAATAATGTATTTTTTGGAGACTTACTATATGTCCATTATCTACTTAGATAGAACACAACAGCGTGTACTTCTCGGACTGTCACCCACATCCACACAATGAGACAATACATATGCACGTACAACCCGTAAAGAAGTACATGATAAAAAAATACTAGAAGCTAAACAAACTACATAAATGAGACGAGAAAAAACAAATGAAACAAAAAAAAGCGTCTTCCTACCGAGGGCATTCTATGTGTGATAAGTGTTGCCGCGCGAGGATCGTGCATGTCTCCTCAACACTGTTCCTCTCGGAATATTTGGAAAATACTTCTTTCTTCCCGGTCGATCTCAAAACAAACTCATACGATTAATGTTTTTACGAGGATTACGATTTATTTATGTTCTACCTCCGTTTCAAAATGTAACCTACCAAAACGTTTAACATTTTCGAACCAAGTTAATACTCCAAAATGTAAGGACGTAATCCCCAAACAAAAGGTATTTTTTTTTACAAAAGTTGACATAGTTTATGTTCTCCAGAAACACATGGAATAGTCGCATCTCGCACAGATCACAAAACGAGAATTCAGTCGCACCCAAGGGGGCCCGGTTGTCAGCGCTTCCCACGATGGGTCCACGAACCTCTGACTGGAGCTATTCCAAGCGTGCACCCAACAGTAGCACAGTCGTACGAGATCTCCCGAATTTCTCAGCTCCAGCGGAAAATCCAACTCCAGCTCCCCTCCCCCGCCCCCCTGTCGGAATCCCGCATCCAGAGCTTGCCCACCTCGCCATGGCGCAAGGCACCGCGCCCTCCGCAGCCGGCGGAGGCGGCGGAGCTGTTTTCTCCACCCCGGCGGCGGTCGCCACGACTCCCCCGGGCACCCCCGCGCGGCGGGGGCGCCGCCGCCGGCGGCGGCCCCCTCGGGGCACTACGCGGTGGAGCTCTACTTCGATCCCGCGCTGGAGAACCAGGTGCTCAAGGCGTGGAACGCGCTGGCGCGGCGGCAGCTCAGCAGCCGCCTCATCGACACCGCGTCCCGCCCGCACCTCCCGCTGCTCCACCTCCCCGCCGCCGCGCTCCCCGACCCGCTCCGCCTCGCGCCGGCGCTCCGAGCGCTCGCCTCCCGCATCGACCCGCTCCCTCTCGCGCTCTCCTCGCTCGCATCGCCCCCGTCGTCCCTTGACGCGGGGGTCCTTTTCCTGTCACCCACGCCCTCGGCCGCGCTGCTAGGCCTCCACGCGCAGCTCTGTGAGCTGCTGCGGAAGGATGCGGGCCTTGAGGTGCCCGACGGCTTCCGCCCCGATAATTGGGTTCCCCGGTGCGCCGTCGCCGTTGATGTGCCACGCGGCCGGATGGCCGAGGCTTTTTGCGTGCTCCGTGAGCTTAAGCTGCTCCCCGTCTCCGGGTACGGGATGGACATCGCACTGGTCGAGGTCGCGCCGATCGTTAGGGAGGTCGTGTCCTACCCGCTCGGCGGCAGTGGCGGCATTGGAGCAGACTAAAGGTAAGCTAAACTTCCTCCCACCTTGATTAGTCTTGGATCTTGATGTGAGATTTGGGCTGTTAACTTGGTGATCTTCTTCTCACTAGAAATTTAAATTCTTGATGGTGAAATTATCACCACGACACCACACTAGTAGGTGGATAGTGTTGTATTCGAGTGGACTAATCATGCAGATATAACAGATTTACTCCTTTACCGATTACCGTAACACATTACAAGATAGACAAGTTTGTTGGGTTCCACCGTTCCACTACTTAGTATCATCATTAGTTTTACAAGTCAATGGTTTAGAACTTTAGATGTTGGTAATACAATTTTCAGATGGAGTAGGCCACATAATCTAGTTGGCACACTTTCAATGTCCTAAATTATTCATTGCAAGCAATTCGTTAGGAAATTGTAATATTTGGTTCCACTACGCAAAAGTCCAAAGCTGCAGCAATTTAATATGTGGAGTAAGCAGCAAGTGTCGAAGTGGGTTGATTAAACTTTATAGGCATTTGTCACATTGGAAATGTGAAGCGCTTAAGTTGAAACTGTTGAGTTTTAATCAAAACATTTATTTTGTCGTGTTATGTATCAAATCACAACTCGTCTCCTTTTTCCCTGCAAAAAAAAAAACTCTTCCCCTTGTACTTACATAAACTTTTTGGTTGTCTAATTAAGTGAAAATATTTATGGAAAATTTACATTGTGATGGACTTAGCTTTGGTTCCTTCTCCCTAGGAAAAGGTGATCCGGCAATTTTTTTTGTGTTGAAAGGAGCCCAACTCCCAATTTCATTAACGAAACCAGTGAAACACATCATTTTAGAGGTCTGAAAACATAAAGACATGCAACAACTTCACGCCGAGTGCCAAACCAGCAAGCCAGCACGAAACCTAAGATTACCAGAACTTCATTGCAACGCATAAACCATACAAGCTACTTTTAGAAGCAAAAACACATGAAACTTCTTCAGCCATTCTCCAGCCTCCGTGTCACTGGACAACTCTACCGAACCATATGGTTCATAATATCTCTTAAACTAACCGACCTCTTCATGCAAACAAATGACGTCATGACTTGAATAATGAATCAATTCGTAAAGATCTGTACATATGTACCTTCTTCTCATATGAATAGAAATCAAAACGTGGGGGGCTCCCCCATGGTTTCGGATATAGAAAATCGCTAAGTAATTACTTGATTTCCTCAAGTTCCCTCGAAACAATCAAACATTCAAACATACACTCTTTTGGTAGCAAAATGGTACGCTTAAGTTAATCACATTATTCATCAAAGCGTGCTCCTACCCCTTCTCTGTGCCGATGGCAGTGAGAACTGCAGTTTATCAGTGATAGTGGACAGACTGGCAGGTCTTGGAGGTATAGTCTGGGCTCTGGAGGAAAGGGTAAGCGGAACCGCGGAACCAGATTAACCTTTTCCAAATGCGGGGCTAAGATGCATTATTTTATTTGAAGAGCAATCTTAACTTTTTCAATGATCCTTTTATTTACTGTCCGCAGCCACTTGCATTTAACGCAAGCAGCAATTCTGTCCAGCCTCATGATTATATGCGAAGTCAATTTGGCTGCTCCAGAACTAAAACGTCCAATTATAGGGGTCAGCTGACAAAAAGTTGCAGTAATGATCCCAGTAACAATATGACTCAGACTGTGTGTGAAAACAATTATATGAAAGAAAGAGTTTTCCAGTGGCACAACCAAGTAGTTGTACATTAAGAGTGGGGACAAAAGTATCTCTAGGAAAAGGTGGTTTAGCTGATCTTGCTATTATGGTTATTTTTTTAGGTTTGCTTCGGTACACCCGCTTATTTTTTTTTATTTTTTTAATGCAGAACAGCGGTAGAGATTTAAACTTAAACTTTCGTTGATAAGGGCACTTCTTTTGTCGTAGAAACACTCAGCATTATCAAATTATTTTGTGAGCACCAGTGGAACAAACCCTTGAATCAGTTTGATCTGTATGTATTGTATGCTCGTGCTTAGCCGTCCTGATTAGTTCTCAAGGTTTAAACCATGAACAGATAAGAACCCTTGAGGCTGTAACATGCTATCCGCTAACGCTACTTCTTCTGATAACTTACTGGTAGACGATTCAATCTATTTTGTGGCAGTCGCTAATTTCTAAATCTGTGACATCATCTGAGTATATAAATACATGTAAAGCTTAATCAACAGGATCCTCAATTCCTCGTAAACATCCAGGTGCATATGCCTATGTTCCTAAGTGTGTTTGGTTCTCTATGATTTATATCCCTGTAAAATCGCTCGGCGACATGCAAGTTTTTCTTTTCAACCCGTGGAAGAACAATGACAGGTAATATATGGGCAGCGTTGTAATAGAGTTTTTCCTCTCAGGAACAATTCAAACCATTGTAGATGGAGATCGGTTGTGGGCTTGGACAATTAAACTTGGGCTCGACAAATCTCGATTAGCATTGAAAGATGAAAATACCCTTTTTGACTTTTTAGAGGGGTGTCCCGAAGCATGTCCCTTATTTTTTTCTGTGATTTTTTTTCAAACCATTCAGAATTTTTAAATTTTTCTTGTAAATCATTTTTGGATCACTATGATACGATGAGAACATAATATCTTTGTTTTTGAAATTTCATGTCATCAGGTGTCTTCTTGTTTCTTAAGATGGTACATTAGACTATCAGAGAGTCTATTTTATGAATTATGACTTTCCAAGTCTATGATTTGGAAGCTGGAATCCAAAATTCAGTCATTGCTTTTAGACATCTGAATCTAGGAATGTTTGGTATTATGGGCTAAAACTATTAGCCAGGTTCTCTGTTAAGCATACACCTGATCAATTTGCTGTTAGGTTAGATCGCAGTTGCAAGTTTGCATCTATATTTGGAGCATTAGCATATGCATGTCTGGCTTGCATGTGCAGGTCCATAGTAATCAAGTAACTTACATGATTACTTGTACCATTTATCGTGTTACAGTTTGAATAAAATGTGGCTGCCAGCAGATAGCCTGGACAGGCTTCAGAAATTGCACCAGCATTCTAGTTTACCAGGCGATTGCAGAAAAAAATTATACATATTGTCCAGATTACGTGTTCAGTGCGTTCATGATTGCTATTGGTTAAAGTTAGATGTCCGTGACATGGTAAACATACTGACCAGAGAATATTAATTGGATTTCCAGTAAAAAATGTTACTTTGAAGGCATATTCAGTAGTTGCACATGTATTCTTACTAGTGAATCTAATTCATGAATATTTGCAGGCGTTGTTGTAATCTGTACAATGTGAAGACCATCCTGGATGAACAATCATATTTAACAAGGCACCATATGGTACTATTGGCATTTCCTTGTCCAATTCGCGCAGATCATGAGAAACTAAGTCAGAAAGAAGGGTAGATGATCATACTGTATCATACTGTATACAGTATTGTCTGATTATTTCTTTAATCTTTTGGTTGATAATATCCCCCTCCTCAGCTGTAGAAACTTCGCAAACTGAAACTGTTGCCTGTCTTCAACTTCATTGTACTGTATTGTCGGTTATTGTGTGGCTTGAGTTGAAACCTATGAAGCACCGATACGGCGAGACGGACACGGCGATACCGATACGGCGATACGGGATACGGCAATTTCAGAAAACAACAATACGGCGATACGGCGAGCATATATATATAAATAATAAAATGTCATGTAATAAAGATCAGAAAGCTTGGATGCATGAGATGAGATCAAAATACTGCCCCAGCCTCTTCACCATCAGCACTAGCAGTGTTGCATTAACTTCCACCAACTGAAGACTGGAAGCCTGCCATGCCACTGCCGGCAGATGACATGTCTGTTTCACTGACTCACTCCCTAGCAACACAGCAGCAACATCTCATCAGGCCATCAGGCGGCAGAGATGGGCAACAACAGCAAGCAAGCAGAGCAACACATCAACCACACTAGCAAAAGCAGAGAAGTGAGAGAAGTGCAGAAATCGTGTGGCAGAGGCAGAGCAAAGGGCGGTAGGAATTTTCCTCGTTGCTGGCAACGGGCGGGGATTTTTTGGCCTCCGTCCGCCCGCCCGTGTCGCCGCCGTCCCAGTTGCGTATCGGCTTTTTTTCTTTTTTAAAAAAATCAGGAAAACTGGAAGACGCGAGGGACACGGGTATCGGGGTGTATCGGCCGGATACGCGTATCGGGTAAGTACGGTACGCCGATACATTGTGATCTGGAGTATCTGTATCGGTGCTTCGTAGGTTGAAACTACTGCCATTCTTCTTTCTGACTCCAGATTTGTTTAACATTGTACATTATTGGGTAAGTATAATTAAATGTGACTGATGCCTTCATCTTTTAAAAACAATTTCAGGGTAGGTTGTGATGCTAATGTTTGATTGTCGTCGATACTATAAGACGGTGCCATATTCTGTACACAAGGCTAGAGCAGCAAATTATATTACGTTTGCTGGTAATTCATTTCTGGGCACTACTCGGCCGGTTCGAGAGGTGCTAGTGCAACCCACTAAACTGTTTTTCCTTGGTGTATTGTAGCTATTCGTCACAAATGACTTCCACCTATTCTGTCCCTGACCAGGCGATACTTATAGTTGAGGATGGCCTGGATTACTCTTACCAATAAAAAATACTAGTGGAATTTGGCGTGCAGTATATATATTTTTTTAACCAAAATGTTAGTTAAATTGGTATGTTGGAACATGTTTTTATTTTGTCATGAATAGGTAGCATTTTTTATGAGTATTCTTGTCATATTTTGTGAGTTTTTTTTTGAATTTGTTTGTAGGATGTCAGAAATGTTGGTGAAATTGAAATGTTGAAATATACTTGTAATTCGCTATAAGTATGCCGCGGTTATATTTTGGGAGCATTATTGTCATATTTTGTGGAATATCAGGAAAAGTTGCTAAAATGTTGGCGAAATTACAATTTGTAAACATGTTTTTTATTTTGTTATGAGTAGATAGTAATTCGTTCGAATTTTTTATATATTTTGTAGAATATTCAAATATTTAGATAGTTGAATTTAGCGCGGCGACACGATGCGCCTTTGTTGAGGATATGTTATAATAATTTGTTTGTTTCTTTATTTGCGGTATATATATTGTAAGGGAATGTGGTTGTTCTAATTTGTATAATATAGTTAGGTGGAATTCAATTTGGAATCAATCCATAATTAGAGTAGACGTGTTTGTATTTTTTGAAAACATTCATGTAAACAATATTTTTTTTAAATGTAAATACATAATTAGAGGGATTTAAGTTATATTACTTGCAAATATGTTAAGCAAATTTGAATGGTTCAATATGGTTTTATTTTGCCATTATTTTCATACGAACCACCATAATTAGAGAGAATATATTCTGGTTATGTCTAAATATTATGTGTCTAGTTCGCCGTAAATATGTGATTTAGCTTGTTGGGTAGAGGAAATATGTTGTGTTAACATCTATTAAAGTGAATAAATCTTTAGAGGAAACAAATTTTTGATTTCTTTAAATGTGAATGGAATGAAGCATTATTTAAATTTGACTACATAATTAGAGAGAGTTAAGTTCAAGTTGAACATTTATTAAATTGAACCACATAATTGAAGGAAGTTTAGTAATATTATTTGTAAATATTAATTTAGTTGAGTTGGTATGATATGGCTGTGTTTTGTGTTAAATATTTAATCGAACTTAATAATTGGAGGGAATAAATTGTTTGAGTGCTTATTAATTTCAATTTAAAATCAAGCCATAATTAGAGAAAATGGTTAACTATGCTTTTTTTTCCTGTAAGTATGTAATTAGTGGGAACGCACATTTTTTGGATTTGATTCTACAATTAGGGAAAATCTATTTATATTGTATCCAAATATTAACCAAATTGGAATGTTCAAATATGTTTGTATTTTACCATAAATAGTTAGTATTTTTTTCTGTTTTTTTATAGTTTTTAAAAAAATTAAAATAGTTAGCAAGTTGGAATGTTCAAACATATTTGTATTGTGTTATGAATGTTTAAATGTAATTAGAGAAAATGCATTCGAATTATCTCGAAATATTTTCCAAATTTGAATGTTTAAATGCGGTTGTATTTTGCCATAGATATCTAATGTAGTTACGTAATTAGATGAAATGTATTATGTGTTTGGAAGGATTCGAATTTTTTTGGAATTTTCAAATTTGTATGATGTGGCTATGTGGTGGAATTGAAATGTTGAAAATGTCTACATTTTGAAGTTTTGCAGATCTGAAAATTGTTGAAGCTGTATTTCAGAAGGTACGAAAGTTTTTCGGGGAAAAAAAACCAGGGGAAATGTGGTGAATTTCAATTTTTGGAAATGTCCACATTTTGAAGTTGTAGTGGTTGCGGAATCAGGAGACTTGGAAGTCATATGACACTATGAAAATATTGATACTTGTAATTTGAGCTGGAATGGTGAAATATGATTGCTTTTCTCATAAAATTGTGCACATGTAGGGCAATTTGAATTGTTCGAATTTATTTGTCTTTTGTGGAAAATAGGTGATCCTTTTTTTTCCTCTAATATTTTCATATATTTTTTTATATTTTGGCGATGGGTATTTATAGTATTTTTTTCTGTTGGTTCTACTCTTTTATTACAGAAATTGAAAGAAATTGCGTTGGAAATTGTTGCAATTTAAAAAAATGAACGCTTGAAAATGGTTCAGATTTCGAAGTTTGTTCAAACTGTAAAATTTTGAAGATAAGGTTTTTTTTACGCCAGTAAAATGATTAGATTTGGAAGGCATTTAAAAATTTAAAGTATCCAAATTTGAAATTTCGTCGTATGTCGTAAGTAATTAGCATTTAATTTTATGATCACTCTGATACATCAATAGATATATTTAAAGTCACTGATTTTGCATCATTTAATACAGTTTGAAAAAAAATTCAAACCGTTTTAAATTATCTAAAGCATGTTCTATTATGTTTTTTGTGTTTTTTTTTTCCAAAAGGAAAATACAAAATTCATATTTTGTAAGATGGCGTGAAGGTGTTAAATGAGTCTTTACGCATTATTTGAAAAAGTTAAGGTTTGAAATAGTTTTGGAAAGGGCATAAAGTATCTGAAATGAGTAGTTTGATTTTTTACAATTTGTTAGAAATTAGTCTGAATTTATTTGGAGTTGTATTTGGAAAGGTTTAAAAGATTAAAAAAAAAACAGAACAGAAAGTAAGGGAAAAAAAAAGGACGCGCGGGCTGTACAGCAGGCTGGCCAGCCCAGCAGCCGGCCCGTGCCCGCAGCCCAGCCCACCGTGACGTCACGGATGACGTCACCCGGCGGCGGCCATGGCCGGCTCTGCCGAGGTCGCCAACGAGCGGGGAGCGCGCGCACGGGAGCGGCGCCGCGCGATCCCGCGCGAGGACGGCGCAGGGAGGCCAGGGAGCGGCGCCCCGGACCATATGGTCGCCGGAGGCGCCGCCGGCGAGCATGTACAGTGGCCGCGGCTGCCGAGGATGGCGACCACGATTGCCGGAGCGACGCGGCGTCCCGGCATGCGAAAGACGACGAGGATGGAGGGGCGGCGACGGCGGAGCGCGACGTGCGCGTGGATGTGGACGGGGAGGAGCAGAACGGCGGGGCGGAGCGGCGGCGTCGGCGGCGGCCGGAGCGCCGCGCGGGAGGAGAGGGGGGCTGGGGGATCCGTGGCAAATTTACGAAAAAGAACCCGAAGTTTCATGTAATTACAAAAAGGTCCCTGAAGCCGAATTTTCTGAGAAGAACATAGAATTTCAAGCCCCCGCGTGCTTCTCTGCAAAAAAAAAACCAGCGCGCTGGGTCGCTGGCGCCTGGGCCCCACCGTGTACTGTAGCATGCTGTAGCTAGCTACAGTGTGAGCTACAGTTGCGCGGGGCGCGGAGAGGGCGCCGTTTCGGCCAGCCATTATACAATCGATGATTGAATGGACTGTCGATTTTCGGTAACTGATTATTGAATGGAATGAAATGGAAAAGGTCGACACCATTCGCTTTGTCGGCCGTTCGGCACGTATCCGTGTTACCTGCAGAGCGCTGATGCCTTTGTCGAATAAAGCAAATCGCTGATAGGCACCCTAACAACAAAAACTTCAAGTTTTTTTTTTTTTTTTGCGGAACAAGAAGACGAATTACAGCGGACACTTTACGGAAAGAATCCCAACAAACACAAAATTACAGCGCCGTCCTTCTGCAAGTTGACCACGTCGTCGACCCGCCGTTGCCGTCGGTGGCGCGCCGCCGCCGCTGCCTCCCTTGACGCCTTGGATCGGAGGCAGTCCCCAGGCGAGCGGGAAGTCGCCGAGCGCCGGCCCCAGAGGACCTACACCGTCGAGCGCCGCCGCGGACGATCCACTGCACCACGTCTTCTTCTTCAAGATCTCGAGCTGGAAACTCCGCCGCCCTCGGAGCTGACCACGGGGAAGACGCCCACGGCACCTCCGCAGAGGTGCGAGGACGCAGGAGACGGCGGATCGAAGTCGGAGCTCCAGAGAACGCCGACGCCGGAGAGGGGATCCGCCACCTGCAAAACAAACACCCACCGACAGCATCTCCTCCTCCAAGACGCCACCGGCGAGCTCCAAACCTACCCCTACACTATGTACAGGCCTCGATCCGTGGATTCCCCGACCTCCCGCCGCCGGAGCGGCCGCCGGAGGCGGAGGAATCCACGGATCGACGGCGAGCGAGGTGGGGAGACTCGGGTCGCCCAAAAGTTCGCCTTCTACAGTGGAGCGGAAGAAGGGGACGGCCAAGGTCGCGTCTGTTATGGTCCCAAAAAACAGAAGTTAAGCACAGAACCTCTCAGCAAGTGCTGATAGATAAATCATCTTCACGTTGGAAACCAACAATAATCCTGCAAACATGCGAATATTATACCTGAAAACCAACAGTAATGCTACACCTACGGTGGTTGAATCTCAGTACGAGGAGGAGGAGGCGGCGTCCCTCTCCATCGCTTGACAATCTGCAGGAGGATCTCGTTCCAAGTGTCGATCGGGCCCGGGAGGCACCAGTGCACACAGTCGTTCGGCACCCGCTCCCTCTTCTTGCCGCCGCCGTCGCCGGCGAACGGGGACGCGTGGAAGTACGGCCCTGGGTGCCCGTCCGCGCGCATGTCCGCCAGCCTCGTCACCTCTAGCGCCTCAACAGCCACCGCCGACCCGTGCAACCTGGCCGCCGCGGCAGCCGCCGCGACCTCCTCCGTTCCCGTCCTCCACATCTCTTTGTGCATGTACGACATCTCGTTCTCCCCCGGCGCGTACGGCTCCGTACGCGCGCACGCGTCCGGGCTGTCCCACTCCCCGACGAAGTGCGCCGGCGAGAACGTTGTCAGCACGGCCAGCTTCTCCCGGCCGGCGCTGGAGCGAGCGATGACCTCGCGGAGGGCGTTCCTGACGGCGAGGCGGAACACGCCGAAGAAGCCCGTCTCCGTGCGGTTGGGCTCCGGGCAGTAGTGGCACCCGATCACCTCGCCGCGGTCGTAGTACATGGCCGGATGCATGAACCACTGCCCGAAGGAGAGGACCACTACGTCCATGCCCGGGACCGGCGCCGCCCACCGCTCGTCGGGCAGGTCGAAGTACAGCCTGTTGTGATCGAGGCCTCCCGGCGCCGACGACTTCTCCGTGCCGTTCACCAGGAACGGCGACCAGAACACCGATACCGTCGCGTTGTGCGACCGGAACGCCCACCGCCGGAACTTGCGCTCCTCGCCGCCGTCGTGAACGAGCTCGGCGGGGTACTCCGAGCCGAGGAGGCACACCAGCGACTCGCACTGGTTCCGCGCCAGCGAGTCGCCGACGAACGCGACGTGCCGGCCTCGTACCAGCTCAAGGAACTCCGCGGGCGCGAACGGCGGGAGCGCGCACCCGCGCGGGCGCCACCGCCAGTACTGGTACCCATGTCCGGCCTACCGTTCAGGATGCAGTTCTGCCCGTCCTTGATCGTCGCGCCGCAGCTCGTCCCGTTGTACTGCGGCCCCGCCGCGTTCGGCACCCACTCCCCCTCCGAGTAGTCGCACCACGGCGCCGGCGCCGGGGATGCCTTCAACCCTTGTTTTCTGGCGGCTGCCGCTGCAGCTGTCCTCGCCCCCTGCTGCTTCGCACCTGCAAACCAAGAACAAAGAAAAGCGTGAATTGATGAATGTACGCAGGGACAGGATCAGCGGAATCTCGAGGTAATTACCGTGAGGTGGCGAGGTGGAAGTGGAGGAGAGGCCGTCGATGGTATGAGGGGCGAGGAGGTAGAGGAGGAGGGCGAGGGGGACACTGGCGTAGAGCAACAAGGTGAGGACCTTCTTGGTTAGGCATGGAAGACTCTGGTGTAGAGGAGAGGAGGCGCCCATGGCAGCTGACAAAGCGGTTCGGGTCACGACTCACGAGCTCAAAGTATCTGATGGCTCGCAAAGTGCGTGGCGCGGCAAATGAATGTCTAAATCAAATCTGGCAGCACAACAATTAGCAAATACCGACAAATATTCACCAGATCCATGTGATAATATTCACAAAATCCAAGTCTTCCGCGTTTTGAGCCCTATTCCTCTTAACAACCAACCGTTTCCCTATTTGAATTTTCAGGCATAAAAGATAGCCTCTAGCGCCAATCGATCAGGTGCTAGTAACATATTTGAATTTAGACATTCCTTTTCTTAGAGCAAAAGTGCTACGATACTCAAGAGGACAAACCGACGTGCTCGAGACATGAGACGGGCCTTGGACCGTCTTCACAAGGCCAAGCCCACGACGGCCCAGCCCAGACACGAGACAGGCCGAGCAACGTCTACTTCTGCCACTACGTGAGGAGGAAGAAAGCATCGTTGATCATTGTAATAGACAGCTGCGATGTTCCCCTTTCCTCTCTCTTCCTGCCCACGATTCCTCCGTGCAGCTGTAACCGAGATTGATGATCCCGCTACCTGTGCGTGACGCAAGGACAGTGATCTAGATCATACACTATAGTATCTAGACTCTAGCAAGTGGTATTCAGAGCTTCGTTTCGTTCCGGGAAATTTTTCCGTTCGGAATCGTTGTCTCCAATCGATAAATCTGAACGAAGGGTGTGAATTCTTCACTGAATTCGCGCAAAACACCTCCGGTGTACCCTAGATCGGTCCGATCCGAGTCGAGTGAGCTCCAACGGCGAGATCCGGCCATCCCACCCTGACGCAACGCATCACCATGTCGGAGACGACCATCGCATATCTGCAGCGCCTTCCGCAGGCGACGGCAGAGGCCAACAAGGCCACGGCGGAGGCCGGCCAGGTCAACGCCTCGCGCATCACCGACCTCCACACCGCCCTGGACAAGCACACGCTCTCATAGGGCGAGCTCACCACCGCCTCCAAGCGCGTGGAGACATCTCTGGACAGGGTGATTCAGGCCAACACGGCGCTGGATCGATCCGTCACGGAGTTGAAGCAGTCGATGGACACCGTGGCGACCCGCGTCTTCGTCATCGAGAAGGGCACACCTCCTCCATCGACCCCGGGTTACGCCGATCTGTCCCCGGGTTCGCTTCGGCCTCAAGGGCACCGCCTTCCACTGACAAACCTGGGTGTGAATTTCAGAGAGGATCGAACCTCTGGACTCACCCTGGTAAGGGGTGAGCAATCTGTTACCCGTGACCATGATGTGGATGCCCTCTTTGCTCATCAGCAAGTAGGATCAGTGGATGATTATGCTCATAAATTTGAGGAACTAATGCATAATGTGCTTCTCTACAATCATTCTTATGATGAAACCTTCTTCGTTCGCCGTTTCATTGCTGGTCTCAAGCCAAATATACGATCAGCAATCAAACTGCATTATCCTGGAACTGTTGATCTTGCTTTCTCTACGGCTCAAACGCAGGAGGCTCTCTTGGTGGAGGACACGGCTGTGCTCACTAACAAATACAGCCAGAGGGATGCATTACGCTCCAAGTATAGGCAACACAGCCAAATGCCAGGATTTATGGGCAACAGACCTGATGAGAAGAACACTAGTGATCAACCTGCACAACCAAACAAGTTTGACTCTCTGAAAGCTCAAAGGCGAGCAAAGGGTGAGTGCTTGAAATGTGGTTTGAAGTACTCTCCCGGGCACAAATGTCCTGCACAGGTTCAGTTGCATGTGTTAGAAGAACTATTGGAAGCATTGCAGATAGTGGACTCCTCTGAAACTGACGCAGACAGTGATGATTCTGATGACGATAATGCTAACTCTGGAAAGGAACATGTCCTCAAGCTCTTAGTGCATGCTGTCGAAGGAACAATCAGTCGTCGAAGCATGAGGTTGCAAGGACTGGTGGCTAAACAAAATGTCATCATCCTGATAGACTCAGGGAGCTACAGTTGGCTGATAAACTGAACTTACCTCAGAAAGAAATGCCACCAGCTACTGTAAGTGTTGCCGGTGGGGGCACTATAGCCTGCTCCAAGTACATTCCTGCAGTGGTGTGGTACACACAGGGCCACAAATTCACTATGGATCTCAAGATTCTGCCACTGACATCCTATGACATAATCCTGGGTATGGACTAGCTAGAGAACCAAAATGACGGCAAGATGTGGGTTAACTGGAAAAAGAAGACAATGAGGTTTAAGCATGAAGGTGTATGAATTACCCTTCGAGGCATTCAAGCACGGCCTGAATCCTGCTCAACAATTACCTGTGACGCATTGCAAACCATGCTTCACAATGGGGAAGTTTGTCAGTTACTTGAATTGTGTGAAATGACAGCCACAGATAGCACGAGTACAGAGGCCATCCCTTCGGCCTGACAAATGCCCCAGCGACGTTCCAATCAGCTATGAACTCGATTTTCGCACCTATGATCCGCAAATGTGTTCTTGTCTTCATGGATGACATACTAATTTACAGTCCAACACTGGAGTCTCACATGGAACATCTTACTCAAGTCTTTGACCTCATTCAGCAGCACAGCTTATCAATTAAGCTCAATAAGTGTTCGTTTGCTAAAAACAAACTGGAGTATTTGGGTCACATTATCAGTGGCTATGGAGTTGCCACAGATCCAAGTAAAATACAAGCAGTGCAGAATTGACCAACTCCCACGAATGCCCAACAAGTGAGACGAATTCTCGGACTCACGGGATACTACAGAAAATCATTCAGCACTATAGCTTGATCACTCGTGTTCTATCTGATTTACTCAAGAAAGACACCTTGTTTCATTGGACACCTACTCACCAGCAGGCCTTTGATACATTGAAGGAAAAGATGTTGACAGCTCTAGTCCTCACCCTGCCAGACTTCAATATACCATTCACTGTTGAAACAGATGCGTCCAAGCGTGGTGTTGGCGCAGTGCTCTCACAAAAAGGTCATCCCATCGCTTACCTCAGCAAGGCACTTGGACCCACTGCTCAGACACTGTCAACTTACGAAAAAGAGTGTCTAGCCATTTTGCTCGTTGTGGACAAGTGGCGTCCCTACTTGCAACAAGCTCCCTTCACCATCATTTTTTTTTGAGACAGTAGGAAAGGCTCCTATTGCCTCTATATAAAAACACCCACCAAGGGCAAATGGATAATTACATGGAGAGTTGTGGGGAGTCAGGGAGGATTTTATTTACATTGAAGCAACAAAAGAGTTAATAAAAACATGTCTATCTTGTTTGGTCCTATGAACCAAAAGAGAGAAGTCAGTCTTGAATCTGTTCATCCATGATTGGTCGCTCGGCTGAATTCCATTGAAACACAGATCATTTCTTTCCTTACATATGCTCCAGGCCGCAGTGATGAAAATATCCATGAACATAGCCTTGTTCCAGGACACCCTAGCTCCCTCAATCAGCTGAAGTCTGTCAGCCTATGCCGAGCTTAGGAAATTAAAGCCAAGCTTCTGCCAACACCTTTGGCTGAACTCACATCGGAAAATAGGTGCTCCATTGTTTCTTCAGCGTCAGCATCACACATAAGACATTTAAAATCAGTACCCACATTATAGTGTCTGCGCTTGAGCATATTTTTTGTATTCAATCTGTCACTTAGCAGCAACCAACCAAAGAACTTCAGTTTTGGGATGCATTTGGCTTTCCAAAGCCAGCTGTACGAAACATGAGGATTTAGATCTCTGAAGCAAAACGAGTAGTATTGTCTAGCAGTGTATCTGGCAGACCCCCAGCAGTAGGTCCAAGCATCATGCTCCTGATTGCTAAGATGAACCTGGCCAACCAAGACCTGAATTTCTCTTATTTCCTCGAGAGCTTGCGGTGACAGGGGCAACTGAAAATTTATTGCAAGGGAATTGGCTGTGAGAAAGTTTCTGGCCGACACATCCTCATTCAGAGCAAATGAATATGCTCTAGGGAACAACTGGGCAGCTAACCCATCTCCCCAAGGATCTTTCCAAAATAGGATTGAATCTCCAGAAATAATATCACACCTGGTTATTCCTCTAAAGATTAGGGAGAGTTTCATAATATCTTTCCACCAAAAAGAACCACAACTGTCCATAGCGTGCGGGATTCTGTTGATATAGTACGAGTTCCAAACCAGATGAACCCAGGACGTGTCGTGCCTGTTATAAAACTTATCGAGGTATTTTAACAAAAACGCCTCATTCTAAATTTTTAAGTTCAGCACTCCCATGCCTCCCTTCTTTTTTGGCCTGCAGACTCTATCCCAAGCAATCAAAGGGTTGCAATGATCAATGCCTCCCTTCACCATCATTACTGATCACAGAAGCCTGGTTCACCTTTCTGACCAGAAGCTTACAACAGACATGCAACATAAGGATTTGTGAAACTAATTGGGCTGCAATATAAACTGGTGTATCGCAAGGGCACTGATAACTCAGCTGTTGATGCTCTCTCAAGGAAACCAAGCGATAATGAGATGCATAGTATTTCCTTGTGTCGTTCCAGATGGTTAGAAATCATTGTGGAAGGATATGAAGCTGATCCTCGAGCTAAAACACTTGTTACAGGAATTAAGTGTACACTCTCCAAATGCTAAGGGTTATTCTTTACATCAAGGATTGATACGATACAAAGACAAAATCTGGCTTGGGAATAACAAAGAAGCACATGCTGCAATTCTTTTGTCCCCGCATGACAGTGGAGTTGGGGGACATTCAGGATTTTTAGCCACATACCAGTGTATCAAGTTATTATTCTCCTGACCAGGCATGAAGGAACACATCCGCAAGTATGTCAGCCAATGCATTACTTGCCAACAGGCAAAAAGCGAGCATGTTCAACTCCCAGGCCTACTCAATCCCCTGCCTATCCCAACTGATGCATGGAGTGTTATTAGCATGGATTTTGTGGAAGGTTTACCACGCTCTGGCAATTTTGACTGCATTCTGGTCGTCATTGACAAATTTACAAAGTATGGAATACCTCTCTCTCACCCATACACAGCGATGACTGTGGCACAGAAGTTCATCGACGCAGTTTACAAATTACATGGCCTTCCCAGCATTATTATCTCCGATCGAGATCCAGTGTTCACCAGCAAGGTATGGAAAGAACTATTTTGACTGTCAGACACCAAGATGAACATGAGTTCGGCTAACCACCCGTAGACTGATGGGCAAACAGAGAAGCTAAACCAGTGCCTTGAAACTTACATTCGATGTGCGGTGCACGCCTCTCCCAAGAAGTGGTCCTCCTGGCTACCAATGGCTGAGTATTGGTACAATACTAACTACCATTCGGCCCTGGGCAAAACGCCATTCCAAGTGGTGTATGGGTATGCTCCGCGACACTTGGGTGTGAGCAACTTGCAATCTGATGTTTCACCTGATCTGGATGGATGGCTTCAGGAGCGCGAAGACACAAATGTCAAGCTGCATCAGCACCTTCTCCGCGCACAATAGCGGATGAAACATCAGGAAGATAAACACCGCAGCGAACGGGAATTTCAGGTGGGCGACAAAGTCTTTATGAAACTGCAACCATATGCTCAAACCTCAGTGGCACGTCGCAGCAACCACAAACTCACCTTCAAGTACTTCGGACCTTATGAAATCCTTGCCCGCATTGGCAAAATGGCGTACAAGCTGAAACATCCTACTGGAAGCCTCATTCATCTAGTCCTGCATGTCTCTCAACTCAAGAAATGGGTTCCGTCAGATCAGGTGATGCAATCTGAGCTCATTTTTTCCATTCTTGACTTACGAATGCTTCGTAGTGCAGCCACTGCGCATTCACCAGGAACGATCCATCAAGTACGGCACTGGGTACTCCTCGCAAGTGCAAGTTTCTTGGACCGGACTTCCACCGACGCTTCTATCCTGGGAATCAGAAGCTGCTCTTCGCGCATGCTTCCCTGTAGCACCTGCTTGGGGGTAAGTAGAAACTCAAGGGGGGGAACCTGCTACGATACTGAAGAGGACATACCGACGCGCTCGAGACATGAGACGGGCCTTGGACCGACTTCACAAGGCCAAGCCCACGACGGCCCAGCCCAGACACGAGACAAGCCAAGCAACGTCTACTTCTGCCACTGCGTGAGGAGGAAGAAAACATCGTTGATCATTGTAATAGACAGCTGTGCTGTTCCCCTTTCATCTCTCTTCCTGCCCACGATTCCTCCGTGCGGCTGTAACCGAGATTGATGATCCCGCTACCTGTGCGTGACGCAAGGACAGTGATCTAGATCGTACACTATAGTATCTAGACTCTAGCAAAAAGGGCTCACCCTGGTTCCATTTAAGAAACCACATCCACAGGATTGGGTTACAACTTCAGCCTCATTACATCATTGTTGACACGAATGATGAGACACAGCTCCTCAAACCTCGGTTTCGGCACAGACGCCAGAGAGTAAAATATAAAGTTTTACCACCACTAACCAACTAAGAGCATCTCTAGCAGAGCCCTTAAATCGCGAAAACCCTTAAAAGTCTGGCGAATTTACGGGCCGAGGCCGTTTTTTTGCTAGAGCAGAGCCCGTAAAGACGGCTCGGCCCGTAAACCGGATAAGGGGGGCGTGAATGTCACCCGCCAGCCCTTATATATGATGGCCGAGGGGCATTTCCCAGTTCCAAACCCTCGTATTTCCACCGCCGCCGACGAGCAATCCGTCCACCGCACCGCCGCCTCCGACGATCGATTCACCGGCCGCAGGTTTAGATCCGGCACCGCCGACCTCAGATGTCGCCGAAGAGGGAGCGCGCCGCGCTGCCGAGTGATGACAAGTTTGACGGCGACTACTCCGATGAGCGGCGGGCGTTGTTGGTCCGGAGCGACGACGCAGCTCCAGCGTGACCAGGAGATCAACGAGATCTTCCTACGCCAGGGGTTCGAGCAGGACCACGCCACCGTGGAGAAGAAGGCGAAGTGGGAGAAGGAGGCGGCGATGGTCGTCGACCTCGTCTCCGACGAGGAGTGAAGATCCAACGCCGCTGCATCGCCGCCACGCCCGAGGCTCCGGTGAGCCTAATTTTGGGTTTAGGGTTAGGACGGCGACGATTTAGACTAGTTTAGATTTTGGTTTAGTGTAGTTTCTATGTAAAATCCCGACGAATTCATCTGTATGCGATGAATCGATGATGAAATCGTTTGTTCCCGCCAAAATTGCTAGATTTATAGTTCGGTTTAAGGTTTCTGCTGTGCGCCACGCATATTTGTGAGCTGAAATGACTAAAACGTAAACCGTAAACCGCGTTTGAGGTTTCGCGTTTTAAGGGCTCTGCTAGAGATGATCTAAGGCAACAGCTCAAGCTAGCAGGAGATCAACAATCAACTGCAATTAGAAGAGAAAGGGAGCTGAACACTAGGTTCAGCCGTCGAGCACCGTCAGCCTCCCATTGACATCAACTAGCTTGAGGTTGCTCTCCTCGAGACGCTTTGCCAGTCCATCAGTCGTGATCTTCCACGCCACATATTCATCAGCTTTGGACATGTGGGTGTCTTGCCTTAGGTTAGATCTTCTCCAATCAGATCCCGCAGGGTCAGCCAGGATCCGGCCACAACAAAGGAGGTGGTGCTCTCGCAAGTAGCTCCCTCCTTTCACGAGAACATGACCCTCCACTGGGACAACGTGCATGCCATCATTTTCCATATTTTCTGCAAGCCAAGCCAAGGCGAACAATTGAAATACATGTCATTTCGGGTATTCCAGATTATCCACATTGCAGTAGCACGTACAGAATTATGAAGCATAAATTTCTTCTCACAAAGCCACATACTAGGAATGGATTTAGACATTCCTTTCCCGCGTCAGTTACACACAAACAACGGTCCAGGGTCGACGGCTTTGAGGATGCAGGGGGAGTGGAAGATGGCGACGACTGAGAGGATGCGGTGGAGGATGGCGTGCGACTGGGGAGTGAAGGATGGTGACAATGAATGGATCGAGTGAGTGCGGGATGGACCAATGGGGTGGGAGAATGGAGGGTTTACTCCACCGCAAGCCTTTCCTCTTTTGAATCTCGCCGCGACGGCTGAAGAGAGAAGAGGGGGGAAAGTGGGGGATGGGATAGGATTTTAGGGTTTCATGATTGTTGAGTGTTTTAGTCTTACATGTCATGTTTTCTACCGGGTAGCATTTACAGAGAGTTGTCAACTGAACCAGTCTCAGGCTTGTCAATGGGGATACATATACATTTGATAACAGTCCAGTGTGGATTAAGTCCCTACCATCGAAGAATGGGCCGTTGCCAGATATAAGTAGGAATATGATGCACCTGCTGGCTGCTTTTGTACCACTCGTTGGATGCGAGGTTAATCATCACAACGCAGTTTTTCCATAACTAGGAGGATCTCCCCCGCTTATCATGACCGTTGATTTTGCATCCAACGAACGATATTATTCCTACTAATTAATTAATGTGTCGATAAAACAAAAAAATATGTTAATGTGTGGTTTTAATTTTTTTGTTGATGCATGTAGAAAAATTTCTTGTTAATACTTGAATCTACAAAATAAACTACATAAATCCAAAAAATATTGATAATACATTGATACTAGATGAATGCCCGTGCGTTGCTACGGAACAATAAAAGATGAACCAAAAAATCCATTTGCTGCTAGTGTACAAACAACTAAAAAACCCAGTCTTTTCGAGTCTCGGAGAGGATTTGGTGACTTGGGCACCAATGATCCTGATTTTCAATATTTTTGAAATGGTACCTTTTCGTTAAGAAAATCAATTTTTGAACCTGAATACGTATATATGCTACATATATTTGTGCAAAGTTTTAGTTAAAAAGATGTTTTGTTTCAACCTACAGAAAATGTTATTTGTGGCTGTATATGTCTGGAATTTGTTTTTTTGTCTAGCTTAAAATACAATGTATTTCTAAACGAAATTTTTTGTACATAGATAATATGATTATTGTACCCGTGTACTTTTCGCCAGAATTTTTTGAAGCACAAAAGTGTGTTTTTTTTGAAAAACGGAATCATTGTGTCAAAACAACTTTTGGAGTCTTGATAATGTATATGGGCATACCATATCACCCACGTTTAAATTTCTTCCAACCACCAGACTCTTTAGGAACAACAAGATTAGAGCATCTCCAGCCACGTCCCCTATACCCTCCCTAAACGTCCGGGCGGACAGCCCGGACGTGGTTTGGGCTTAAATCACTCACCCAACTGATAACCCCCAAGAGCAGGGGATCACTGTAGCACCTCTCAATGTGAAAGTAAGGTATCGATCCGCAGGAGCAAGAAGGAAAATTTATCTATTCCCTACAACTAAAGTGTCACAAGTTTTAGTTGATTATGCACTAAACAAGTTTAAAGAACAAGGTGGTTGATTTAATTAATGGAAGTTTAGTGTAACAAAATGGTGGCTCTAAGTTGACGAGGGAATATCTCCCCGGCAATAGTGCCAGAAACAATGCTTGTACGTCACACGTCAGTTGGGAACCCCAAGAGGAAGGTATGATGAGTGCAGCAGTAAGTTTTCCCTCAGTATGAAACCAAGGTTTAATCGAACCAGTAGGAAAACGAGGTTTGCTTCGAAGGTGTTGGTGAAGGGGTGTAGTGCGGCGCAACACCAGGGATTCCGGTGCCAACGTGGAACCTGCACAACACAATCAAATCACTTTGCCCCAACTTAACAGTGAGGTTGTCAATCTCACCGGCTTGCTGAAAACAAAGGGTTAAACGTATCGAATGGAAAATGATGTTTGTTTGCATAAAACAGTAGAGAACAATGATTGCAGTAGATTGTATTTCAGATGTAAAAGAATGGACCGGGGTCCACAGTTCACTAGTGGTGTCTCTCCAATAAGATAACTAACATGCTGGGTAAACAAATTATAGCTGAGCAATTGACAATTGATAAGTGCATATAACATGCATGTGTGAGCTGTGGTGTCTACTATGAGATTCATTTGGGCATTACGACAAAGTACATAGACCGCTATCCAGCATGCATCTATGCCTAAATAGTCCACTTTCCGGTTAACATCCGTACCCCTTCCAGTATTAAGTTGCAAGCAACAGACAATTGCATTAAGTAATGTGCGTAATGTAAACAATACATTCATCCTTGAATAAAGCATTGCTGTTTTACCCCTAGTGGCAACAACACATCTACAACCTTAGAACTTGCTGTCACTATCCCAGGTTAAATAGAGGTTGAACCCAACTATCATGCATAAATACCCCCTCTTGGAGTCACAAGTATTCACTTGGCCAAGGCTTCAACAAGTAACGGAGAGCATGCAAGATCACAAATGACATAGACATGATAATATAATATTCAGCTCCACATAGGTATCAATATAAGTCAGATCCCAGCAAACACAACATGTAGCATTACAATAAGATGATCTTGATCATGATAGGCAGCTCACAAGATCTAAACATGATGGCACAAGTGGAGAAGACAACCATCTAGCTACTGCTATGGACCCATAGTCCAAGGATGAACTACTCACGCATCACTCCGGAGGCGGGCATGGCGATGTAGAGCCCTCCGGTGATGATTCCCCTCTCCGGCAGGGCGCCGGGAAGAGCTTCAGAAACTCCCCGAGTTAGGGTTGACGACGGCGGCGGCAGCGAATATGTTCTGGATGAAAGGCTCGGTCTCCTAGGGTTTTCGCGTCTCGGGGAATAAATAGGCGAAGGGGCGATGTCGGCGGACCCTCGAGGGGCCCAAACCACAGGCAGGCGCGGTTGGAGGTGGGGCCGCGCCGCCAGGTGGTTTGGCCACCTCGTGGCGAGTCTTCGTCTCTCCTTCGGACTCCGTGTACGTGTTGGAAAAATAGGGACTTGGCCTTTTGTTTCGTGCAATTCCGAGAATATTTCCAGAAGTAACTTTCTGAAACCAAAAACAGCAGAAAACAGGGAACTGGCACTGTGGCATCTTGTTAATAGGTTAGTCCCAGAAAATGCATAAAAGTGATACGAAGTGTATATAAAACATGTAGCAAATGGTATAATATAAGCATGGAACAGAAGAAATTATGGATACGTTGGAGACGTATCACAAAACAAGAATGTAAAAGTGTCCCAATCCTCTTCAATGCAAGAGGACAAGACAAAGGTTTTCTCTTATAGGAACAATGGACATGGGTTTATGGGTTCACTTAATCCTCTCTCTCTCATCTACGGTGGTTATCATGTTATAGATAAAGTACACACAATTGTCATGTTTTAATGGTAGCTTTTAATGACGGCTATATGTCCTAAAACACATAGTTGAAAGAAATACTCATTTGTGTGCTATGTCACCCCCGCAAGGCTAGCATGGCTGCTGTCACTCCCACATCATACTCTTTCTTTTTACCCCCAGATAAAGGATGTTGGGCTGTATTTCACATGTCACTCAATACATATGCCATTGTCACATCGGCCATCCCGTACCTACATACATCATACTTCATAATGGACAATATTCTAAACACTAGTGCAATGATTCATATTTCGTGTGCATGACCACATCTCTCTCATCTATCCACACTTGGTGGTGTCAATCACCTCATGACAAGGATAAACAAGGCATTATGCATAAATCAAACCATCACATGCATCATAGAATATCTCCAAAGTATGACAAATCATAAAAGCTCCAACACAACGGTAAATGCATAACAAATCATCTCATACCACAATATCCACCATAGGAATTACATAGATGACCGTAATCATGTTCAGCAGCTCATACGGTACTAATTAGTGAAGCTCAAAGAGAGGAGAGATACATAAGTTACCACCACAAACCCAAGTCCAGGGGGTGGACTACTCCCCCTTCATCATGGAGACGGTGGAGAAGTCGTTGGAGAAGATGGAGACCCCCCGGCAGCGCCCCGCCGGAGTTTTCCCCCTCCAATCTGCAGCTCCAGGTCTCTGTTTCGTGGTTTCTGTGTTTCGGCGGCGCTCCCTTTCGCGAAAGCCCTGGGGGGTCTATATATAGTCTTTTTAGGTCAAGACGAAGCTTCGGGAAGAAAGATCGACGGCAGCGGAGGCCCGAGGGCCAGGATGGGGGACCCCACGCGGTCAGGGAATCTGGCCACGTGGGCCCACCCCTTTCGGCCTTCTGGTCTCCGTTTCTTCGATTCCTTTGCGCCTACGTTTCGTTCCTTCCAAAAAAGTGATCCCCGTAAAGTTTCAGGTCATTTGGACGTCGTTTGGGTCCCTGAAACATCAAAATATAGAAAAAGGGGTTTTCTGACAGCGCAGGGTTAATTCCAGAAAAATGGGGAAGTTGTTAATTATCCCCAAAACTCAATATAAATCATGAATATAACCCTTATATGATGCAAATAACATGGAATAACATGTAATAAAATGTAAAGTTCATGTATGCATTTTACATGCATCAACATCCCCAAGCTTAACCCATGCTCGTCCCGAGTATGAAGGTGATAAAACTAACATGGACTTTGCATTTTAATACTATCAATGGATATCAAAGGTGATTACTATTGCTACATAGAGTCAAATGATTCATTCTTCAAAGGAATAACAATATGCAAGATAAATTATGAAGTGATATCAAATACTCAATGTAAAGATGTTCAATGATAAATTCACAAAGTGTAACATAGAAGAAAGTACTATGGACCAAATGTATGCATAATGAAAAGTAAAAACATCCTATGGTGGTCATAGAGTACTTCTTATGAAAACTGAATATAAAAGGTGGACACTTTGGATAGATAAATAAGTAGAGGTAAAGCATGAATAAGTTTCATCTAACTTCCAAACACTTCTACTTAAGTTAATGCTTGCAATGTGGTAGTCATTGGTGTGGAGCTCTCATTACCCCTATCATAGCATCTTGAATGATTAATGTTTAAAGTGAAAGCAAATATGAGTGGTGTGCTTGACAATGTATTGGTTGAATGTCTCATGTCCCTTGAATACAAGTACCTACACCATGTGTTACTCACTTTGGTCCACAAAGTAAATTCAAATAAAGGTCATTGCAAGTAATAATAGTATCATCAAGAACTGCACTGGGGTACCTCTTGCCCCTTGACATGAACAAGCCCATGTCAAAACAACAAGACAAACAGACAATGAACAATCTCAGCACTCTTTTATTTACTATGGGTATAGCTTTTTATTATGAGGTGCATCACTGAATGAACATTATGGTTATGCTGTAAATTTCCACCATGAATGATGCATGGCTTAGATTAGCGGCCCAGGCATTTCTCTAACCATTTATACAAACTCTTTGAACTTACTAAGTATCCACATTCATTTCACCCATGATAGGCATCCATAAACAAAAGTACATGACATCAACTAAATATAAATAAGTGCAATGTTGAAAGCTTGCCATGTGACAGCACATATGGGCTAACTCCCAACCAAAACAATTGTCAAGCCCACAACTTCATAATTTTAATCACAATGGTTCATGCTTATTAAATGCAATAAAAGTAAATTGTGCATCAAGTTCGTGAGAGCTTTTAACCAATTTTTCCCATGACAATCAATAACATAAGCATTTAAATTCAGAAATGTAGATAACACAATATAACATGATAAACATACTTGGAATAGCATAAAGCTAATAGGTAGATATGGTGGACTCACTGGAAAAACTTTGGTTGAAGGTGTTGGGAAACAAGCTTTTTACTTGTTGTAATTTTTGGGCTAGCAATAGGGAGAAAGTTGACCATCTAAATGCATGCATAAGTGTCCATAGAACTAATCAATCCATGTTAAACCAAGTAAAGTTAAAATTCAACATCTAAACATGGTAAAAGATAGCTCTTGACAACACACTTGCAAATTAACATTCATTCAAAGCACATGAATTATGCAACTATATGTATCTTTTAAAATCAACTCAAACATCCCTATCCCAATATATTTAATAGCATCCAACATAATTCAACCCAAACTTCCAGTAGCTCTCTCATATATAAATGATAGTGGTGGTCTTATTAACAAACCGAAATAACAAAAGCAAAAAAAACAGACGCTCCAAGTTTATACGATAAAGTGCTTTGATCGAAAAACAGAAGTTAGACGTGTGCAAACCGAGAGTGTGTTGGTCCAGTGGGGTTGTCTTGACATCCCCAAGCTTATGGTCTTCACCATCCTTGGATAGCTCTTGGTGCAGCTCCTCTAATCCCTGTGAAAAAACTTCAAAACACCGTTTCTCCCATTTCTTTTCTGTGGGGTGATATTAGTAGTGATAAACAAATAGGTTCCTTGCTGCATAAAATCCTTAGGCAAAAATTCATATGAATGTCCAGAGAGTATATAATGTTGTATGCCTACTCATAAACTCAATTGAATCAAAAAGATTCAAGCAAAAAGCTCAAAGAATGCATCAAACAATATCAAGACAGAATCTGTCCAGAAAAACAGCAGCAGCAAAACGCATTTTTCTACCCTACTTAAACTCGTCAGAAAAATCTGCAAAAAATCACGTGTCAGAGGATGAAAAGTTGAAGCTACTGTTCAAATTACAGCTCAATCGGAGTTACAGATAAAAAATGAAAAATCAAACCGTGCACAGACTTCGTGCAGGCAGAAAACTCTCCGAAAATGAATAGCAACTTTTCAAACCCAAAATAGGTAAAACTTGGTTCTTTATTAAAAATCCCAGAAACAAAACTAACAAACTACTCTCTTGTTACAGCAAGAGGACTCAAAGAAAATCTCAAACAAAAACAACCGGGTTGCCTCCCGTAAAGCGCTTTCTTTATAGCCATATAGCTAGGCTTACTTACTTGATAATCATGAAGGTTGAAGCTCATGAGGGAACTTATACTTTGATGTGTCCCTCTTCCTTGGAAAGTGTTCATGCATAATACCAGGATCCCATGGTGTTCTCAAACCAATCAAAATAATAGTCAAGTTGAACCCTAGTTGAGAGAAAAACAAAACACAAAAGTAATAACAACGAAGTCTAACTTTCTTTCTATGCATTGGCATTTTGTATATGAATGAATCACCATAAATAGAAGTTTCCCAATGCATATTAACAATATTTACTTGCAGCATATAATTATTAGCACAAAGAGGGTTCTTATCACCTCCTCTTTCATAATAGTTGCAAGTAGTAGAAATAAATTCAACCATATAACCACAAGAATCATTCAACTTAGATAATTTAGGCACATAAAGAGGATTATTAAATTTATTATGGAATTCATTAGCATGCTTCCCTCTTTCAAAATAGTTAATAAGATCAATATTAAGTTTAATATCATGGTTGCAACAAAGATTTGGAACTAAAGTAATTGCAAACCACATAAGTATTTCTCAACATAAGCAAATTTCTCCTCTATGGTGTAATTAGGAGAATTTAAGAACAAAGTAGGACTCTCATGAGTAAGAGTACCATCACAAACAGCAAGTATATCATTTTTATCCTCACATAATTTAGTAACAACTAAACATGGAGGTTTATCAATAAGCATAGGACCATCATCTAAAGCATTATCATATAGCATATTTAAGCAATACTCCTCATTATCATCAATAAGTTCACTAGTAGCATTAATAGAAAGTAAAGGAGCATTTTTAGTTTCATCATAATAGCATGGGTTATCATATAGGACCATAGCATTTTCAGTTTCACCCTCATCATAACATGGATTCTCATAAATAACAAAAGATTTTTGAGTTTGAGTGTTACTATCATTTGTTGATGGTGAAGCTGGGAGATCCAACTCTTCCCCAAGCTTAGGTTGGAGCACATCCATTTTAATCTCCTCTTCACATACTTCCTCTTCCAAGCTTATGTTTTCATCATCCTCTTGGGGTTGCACGGGCATCCCCAAGCTTAGGTTTTTATCCTCCTCTTCCTGCAAAATATTAGTACTTTCCGTGGCAGCAAGAATTCTTTCTTTAGGAGTAAAATATTTAAGAAAAACCTTCCTCAAACTACTCCATTCAATAGTAACTTCTTCATCCAAAGACTTGAACCAAATACGAGCATTACCAGATAAAGACAAATATAATAGCTTCCTTTTTACCTGATCATCAGAAATACCAGGAAGCCTAAATAAACCACATATCTCTTCAACTGTCTCCACGTGTTCACGTGCAGACTTAGTTCCATCCCCTGTAAATGGATTTTTCATAACTCTTTTAACATGACCAACGGGAATTTTATATCCACTTTAGGTATCTCAGACACAGTAGTTTCAACCACTTTAGGAGCATTAGCATAAGCACTTTCATATAAAGCAAGATGCAGCGAAGCACGATTCATAAATGCCATAGTAATACTAGCAATAGTTTTTATGTATTTTATGTTTTTAATGAAAACTGAAAATAAAACTAATGAGAAACTCACAACCAAACAAGTTTAAAGGAACCTCCCCAAGCTTAGATGATTGCAAGATATAAAGCAAGATAAAATAAATCTAAAGTCTAGTGCACACAAGAATAGAAACTTAAGCGCTACGCTCCCCGGCAACGGCGCCAGAAAAGTGCTTGATAACCCCCAAGAGCAGGGGATCACTGTAGCACCTTCAATGTGGAAGTAAGGTATCGATCCGCAGGAGCAAGAAGGAAAAGTTATCTATTCCCTACAACTAAAGTGTCACAAGTTTTAGTTGATTATGCACTAAACAAGTTTAAAGAACAAGGTGGTTGATTTAATTAATGGAAGTTTAATATAACAAAACAAGAATGTAAAAGTGTCCCAATCCTCTTCAATGCAAGAGGACAAGACAAAGGTTTTCTCTTATAGGAACAATGGACATAGGTTTATGGGTTCACTTAATCCTCTCTCTCTCTCTCATCTACGGTGGTTATCATGTTATAGATAAAGTACACACAATTGTCATGTTTTAATGGTAGCTTTTAATGACGGCTATATGTCCTAAAACACATAGTTGAAAGAAATACTCATTTGTGTGCTATGTCACCCCCGCAAGGCTAGCATGGCTGCTGTCACTCCCACATCATACTCTTTCTTTTTACCCCCAGATAAAGGATGTTGGGCTGTATTGCACATGTCACTCAATACATATGCCGTTGTCACATCGGCCATCCCGTACCTACATACATCATACTTCATAATGGACAATATTCTAAACACTAGTGCAATGATTCATATTTCGTGTGCATGACCACATCTCTCTCATCTATCCACACTTGGTGGTGTCAATCACCTCATGACAAGGATAAACAAGGCATTATGCATAAATCAAACCATCACATGCATCATAGAATATCTCCAAAGTATAACAAATCATAAAAGCTCCAACACAACGGTAAATGCATAACAAATAATCTCATACCACAATATCCACCATAGGAATTACATAGATGACCGTAATCATGTTCAGCAGCTCATACGGTACTAATTAGTGAAGCTCAAAGAGAGGAGAGATACATAAGTTACCACCACAAACCCAAGTCCAGGGGGTGGACTACTCCCCCTTCATCATGGAGACGGTGGAGAAGTCGTTGGAGAAGATGGAGATCGCCCCGGCAGCGCCCCGCCGGAGTTTTCCCCCTCCAATCTGCAGCTCCAGGTCTCTGTTTCGTGGTTTCTGTGTTTCGGAGGCGCTCCCTTTCGCGAAAGCCCTGGGGGGTCTATATATAGTCGTTTTTAGGTCAAGACGAAGCTTCGGGAAGAAAGATCGACGGCAGCGGAGGGCCAGGATGGGGGACCCCACGCGGTCAGGGAATCTGGCCGCATGGGCCCACCCCTTTTAGCCTTCTGGTCTCCGTTTCTTCGATTCCTTTGCGCCTACGTTTCGTTCCTTCCAAAAAAGTGATCCCCGTAAAGTTTCAGGTCATTTGGACGTCGTTTGGGTCCCTGAAACATCAAAATATAGAAAAAAGGGGTTTTCTGACAGCGCAGGGTTAATTCCAGAAAAATGGGGAAGTTGTTAATTATCCCCAAAACTCAATATAAATCATGGATATAACCCTTATATGATGCAAATAACATGGAATAACATGTAATAAAATGTAAAGTTCATGTATGCATTTTACATGCATCACCAACCGCGGCCCGCAAACATTCCCCAAACGTCCGGGCGGTCCGGCAAACACCAAACCCATCCCATATGTGGGGGGAGTTTGGGGATGGGCGGACGCGTCCGCCACGTCAGATCTGGCAACGCGGGGCCACGGATTTTGAAAGGAAAAACATGGTGCCGGCCAATTTCACTTATCCCCTCCGCCCTCCACTCCCGCCAGCCAATTTCATTCCTCCTGCCACGTCCACCCCGCACATCTACATCCGTAGCCGGAGCGAATGGAGGTCGTCGATTCGACGGACAAGGGCGCATCCTCCGAGTCCGTTGAGCAGAGGAACGCCACGGACTCGGACCTGAAGCTGGAGACGGTCGCGCGATGGGAACGGCGCCGCAAGCAGCGGGAGCGGGAGCGCGAGCTGGCGGACAAGGCGAAGAAGATGAAGGCGGCGGAGGCTTATCGGATTGCGAATGCGGAGACGCAGGAGGAGCCGGAGGATTTGAGAACCCCCGTGCCCAGGGCCAGGCGCCCTGCTCCGACGCCGCCTCCGCCGACCGTCGTTGCGCCGACAAGGAGGTCGACGTCTTCGACCACGAATTGGGAGGAGCCGTATCGCATCGAGGACGAGCACCCGTCGCAGATCGGCCCGACGCAGGACGAGGAGGTGGTGGCCGAATCTCGTCCGCTGCAGTGGACGCGGGCAAGTTCCGGCGTCACCGACAGCAATAATGCCCACAACCTGTTCGACGGAGGTGACCTCAACCTTGGGGTACGGATTTCTATCTCAAATGCATAGTTTGTGGTCAATTTTAGGACATTAGTTAAATTGTTAGCTTTTAGGACGAGTTCATGATGGATTTGATCTGAAATAGGGACAATCCGTATCCACAGGATACGCCGACATCCACACTTCCCCCTTTTTACAGTGTGGGTGATGAGGATCCGTCGGATGGTCCGACGAAGAAGAAGGGGAGTGGGAATAGAGTGTACAAGCCTAGAGGTGTTTCTTACTCAACTTTTGAAGATGTTTTGCTTTGCCAAGCTTGGTTAGCCACAAGCATGGATGCTATATGCGGAACCAAGCAAAAGGGTTCAAAGTTGTGGGAGAAAATACATGCCCACTTTCATCACCAAAAACACTATGTCAAACCACATGGTATTGTGTCCGGTCGCAATGAAAGCTCTCTCCAACATAGATGGTCATCGATCCAAGAATGTGTGAACAAGTATTGTGGTTTCCATGCACAAGTGGTGTCAACGTTGATGCTCATGTAAGTTATTCAACCTAGTATTTTTATCACATGTCATGCTCCTCTCCAAACCATTTGTGTAATTGCTTTTACTTGTTTGCTTGCTAGACTACTTTGGCCTCCACTTTGTACCATCAAACGGAGGGCAAACCGTTCACCATGGCACATTGTTGGCTTGAATTGACCGGGAAGCCGAAGTGGGTCTCCCAATATGATGACCACAAGAATCCGGCCAAGAAATTCAAGAACAATGATGGATCAAGCTCATCCATGGCACTTGATGGAGAAGATGGACCGTCCAAAGCTGGAAGCGGCCGGAAGAGGATGATGATGGGGAGGAGATGGGAGAAGGACAGGGTGGCTCGTGACGGCGCCGCAACGAAGATGTCCGCCACTTGGACGGACATCTTCTCAAACAAAGATGCAACCATGAAGAAGTTGGCGAAAAAAAGAGAGGACAAGAAGGCCGAGAGGTACGAAGCCTTCTTGGCTTTGCAAAGGGAAAGAATGGACTTTGAGCGCCTCCGGCTCAAGGAGAAGATGTACTTGGAGAGGGAGAGGTTGGATGTGGTCAAGGAGGAGGCATGGATGAAGGTCCAATTGGAGCAAAAGAAGTTGGAAACCAGCCTTGTGGTGGAGCAAGAGAAAGTTCTTGTTGCAAGAATCACCGAGGAACAAAGGATCATGTTCCAAGATGCTAGCCTCTTGGATGAGACAAGTGCAGGGTGGATCCTGGCCATGAAGAAGAAGATCTCCGACCGTGACTTCGGCCTAGGTGGATCCGGTGCAACCGGCCCTTGAATTCGGACCATTTTCTTTGTAATTTGGATCCGGTATGTATCGGACAACTAGGTGAACTTCTTTACTTTCATGTTGAATTCGGACCATTTTGTTTTGTAATTTGGATCCGGTATGTATCGGATCCACGTTGCATGTCATTGCATGAGTTTGGTGACAAACTTTGGGGGACATGATTGTAGGAGGCCACATTTGGGGGTTGTCCGGTCGCTGTCCACGGACACGTTCGGACGTGTCCGCGGACAGTTTGGGGGCCGGATTTCGGGGGTCCGTCTGGAGATGCTCTTACAGGACCAATAGCAGGCGCATACTTCACATTCTTACACTTCACAACCCCCAGAAAAAACGAAATACAAAAATTGAATCAATGATCCACCGATCGATCTATAGTGGTGCAACAACATTAACTTGGAGCAAATAAATCAACGGTTCGGCCTCAGCCCATTTTTTTCATTCAGGTCATGTTCTTCAGTTGCGCCTATACTCTGCTCCCTTCTGTCCTACACCTCTCTCCTCTCATATTTTTATTTAACTTGTCAGATTGTTCCTTGCGTCTCCTCTCATATTGGCTATTTTTTTTAGATAATACATTTTATTTAATAATTTCAAACAATAATGTGCATTTTCAAATATTTTCACAAATAATACAGCCTCGGCTGCACCGCAGCCGATAGGACCCTATCGGTCACGGAGTAGCCGATAGGCTCGTCGGGCGACGGCCAGCGACCTGCTCGGCCACGGCACGGCCGATAAGCCTGCTCGGCTACGGCGTGGCCGATAGGTTCCTGCTCGGCCACGCTGCGACCGACGGTTGCACGCATGACGAGGCCGGGGCTAGGCGACGAGTGCTGGCCTCCTCCCGCGCGTGACGGGCTGGGCGTGCTAGCTAGCTCAGCTAGCTGCGCGTGCACGCGCGCTCACCGGCCGGCCAGGCGTGCTACCGAGCGAGCGAGCTAGCTAGCCGAGGTGCTGAGCTAGCTGAGCGTGCATGCGCGCTCGCCGGCCGGCCGGGCGTGCTAGCGAGCTAGCTAGCTAGCTTGCTGCGCATCGTGCGCTTGCCGGCCGTGCCATGCGTGCTCGTCGGCCGTGTGTGCTTGCCGGCCGTGCCTTGCGTGCTCGCCGGCCGTGCCGTGCGTGCCGTGGGTTCTTGCCGGCTGTGACGTCCGTTCGCTTGCCGGCGTGCCGTGCTAGCCAGCCGTGCCGTGCGTGCATGCTCACTCCGTCGACCACGACGGGTTCGCCGGCCAGCCTGCATCAGGGATCTCTCTCTGCTCGTCTCCACGCTCTCCCGTGCTCGCCATCTTTCCGGCGTGGGCGGCCTCGAAGCTGAACGCCAGCCTGGCGGCGTACGGCGACGGCGCGATCCGTGGGTAAGCACAGCTAGCTGCCACCGCGCGACTGCCCCTCAGCTAGCTTCGCCCTGGCTCATGGCGCGAGCGCATGCATGATACGTCTCAAACGTATCTATAATTTTTGATGTTCCATGCTTGTTTTATACCAATTGCTACATGTTTTACATACACTTCATACCATTATTATGCATTTTCTGGGACTAACCTATTAACAAGATGCGAAGCGCCAGTTCCTGTTTTCTGCTGTTTTTGTATTCCAGAAAAGCTAGTCTGGAAATATTCTCGGAATTGGACGAAAATTTACGGAGGCCCCTATTTTATCAGAAGACACCTGGAGTCCGAAGGAGAGGCGAAGTGGAGCCACGAGGGCCCCACACGTGGGCTCGGCGCGGCCAAGGGCCCACCGGCGCCGAGGGGTGGTGTCGCCTCCTCGTGCACCGCCTCGCGACGCCCTTTGGCCTATATATTGCTCCTACCCCGAAAACCCTAAAAGAATCGACGATTTCCCCAGAAAAGTTCCAGAGCTCCGCCGCCACCAAAACCCTAATTCGGGGGACAGAAGTCTCTGTTTCGGCACCTTGCCGGGACGGGGAATTGCCCCCGGAGCCATCTCCATCGACGCCACCGCCTCCATCATCGCCGTTGCTGCCTCCCATGATGAGGAGGGAGTAGTTCTTCATCGGGGCTGAGGGCTCTACCGGTAGCTATGTGGTTTATCTCTCTCTCCCATGGTGTGATCTTTATGTGATCATGAGCTTTGTAATCTAGTTGAATCCATAGATGTTACTCTTCATTATCTTATGTGCTACTTGAGTGGTTTTATTAATGTAATCTCCGGAGTCACCTTTGTCCCACGGTGCGAAGTTGACAGTGTGCGCCCGTGTGTGGCTCTTAGGCTAAAGATAACAGGAATACTTATCATGAGTTATTATTTGCGTTGGATGTCTCTATGAAATTGCGGTGTTTGTCTAGTACTATTTAGGGCGCTCAAGTTGACAGTGTGGGGTTCCCTAGATGTGGAATGCGACTTTAAGGTGTGCTTTTATAGCCCTACGCAGTGGATTGGTGTTCGTTATCCAACGAGAGAATAACTCAGAGTAGCATAGTGAAGAGGAAATATCTATGTATTCAATTATATTATTATTGTTGAGAGTGTCCACTAGTGAAAGTATGATCCCTAGGCCTTGTTTCTAAGCATTGAAACACCGTTTACAACCATTTGCTCATGTTTGCTTGCTGCCATTTTTATTTCAGATTGCAATTACCACTTATAATCATCCATATTACTTGTATTTTAATATCTCTTCGCCGAACTAGTGCACCTATACACCTGACAAGTGTATTGGGTGTGTTGGGGACACAAGAGACTTCTTGTATCTTAATTGCAGGGTTGCTTGAGAGGGATATCTTTGACCTCTACCTCCCTGAGTTCGATAAACCTTGGGTGATTCACTTAAGGGAAACTTGCTGCTGTTCTACAAACCTCTGCACTTGGAGGCCCAACACTGTCTACAAGAATAGAAGCGTGCGTAGACATCAAGCTATTTTCTGGCGCCGTTGCCGGGAGGTAAGGTAAAAGGTACTCACATCCTCCAGCTACTTAGCTATTTTCTAGCACTGTTGCTGACGTGTGAGTGCTCGAAGGTATTTCCTTTAGATTCTGCAATTATATCTTTTTGTTTCTTGTTTTTATTTTACTAGTTAGGCTTAATGGAAAACAACAAAAAATTAGAGATCTATGAAATTTATCTTGAGTTAGGACATGATGCTTTTGAAGAGAAAATTAAAAAACCTATGGAAATTTGTTTGCATAATAGTGGTAGCAATTTTATTAGCATGAATTCTTTGAACACCATTATTGCTAATGCTATGGAAAAGTCTAAGCTTGGGGAAGCTGGTTTTGATGAATATGATATTTTTAGTCCCCCAAGTTTTGAGGAGAAAATTTTCTTTGATGATACTTTGCCTCCAATTTATGATGATTATAATGATAGTGGTATTTTGGTGCCACCTACTATGGAGGATAAAGTTTATTATGATTATACTATGCCTGCAATTTATGATGATTACAATGATGCTTGTGATAGTTTTACTCCCACTATTACTAATATAATTAATTATGCTTATGTGGAGAGTAATGATACTTTTATGCATGTGGATCATGATAAGAATGCTTTATGTGATAGCTATATTGTTGAGTTTATTCATGATGCCACTGAAAATTATTTTGAGAGAGGAAAGTATGGTTATAGAAATCTTCATGTTACTAAATTTCTTCTCTTTATGATGAAGGTTTTGAGCTTTCTCTTGATTTGCTTTTATTTGCTGGGTACTTTAAGACCTACTGGTCCTTATGAGAGAGGGATACACGGTTTCATATATCTCAATAATATTAAGTCTTCTCTCTTTATGTTGAAATTTTTGAAGCTCCACTTGTTTTGCCTTCCTATGCTAGTCACTTTGTGCTTTATTGATTTATTTTCTTACAAGATTCCTTTGCATAGGAAGTGGGTTAGACTTAAATGTGTTTGATATTTGCTTCTCGATGCTCTTTCATATTCAACTCTTATACATATGAGAGCATCATCAAAATTATCATGCCTAGCTAAAAGGCTTTAAAGAAAAGCGCTTGTGGGAGACAACCCATTATTTTTATTTTCTGCTATTTTTATTTTATTTGAGTCAAGGTGCTGTTTACTTATGTATCAATGCCTTTGTATCTTTATTTTCTTGCATTGTTGTGCCAAGTAAGGCCTCTAATAGGAAGATGATGCTAGATTTGGATTTCTGCGCAGGAACAGATTTCTGCTGTTCACCGTTTTGCTTCTGTAAAATCACAGAAAAATTATTTAAATCTGAAAATTTGTGCGTGATCCTCAGATATGTATGCATCTTTCGTTAGTTCAAAGTTTTTCGATCTGAGCGTCGTAAGTGCCTCGAAAAAATTCGTCTTTGCGGACTGTTCTGTTTTAGACAGATTATGCCTTTTTATTTTGCATTCTCTCTTTTACTAGTGTTGAGTGAAATTCTTTTTTGGGTGGAAGAGCTTCACATAACATCAGTGGCAGTAGCTAATGTTTAAAGTAACAAGTCATATTGCGTCTTTATAGAACATGTGAGTTTTTGATTGTGCACTAACCCTCTAATGAGATTTGCTTTGAGTTTGGTGTGACGGAAGTTTTCAAGGGTCAAGAGAAGATGATATAATAGGATGGAGAAGAGTGAAGAGCTTAAGCTTGGGGAGGCTCCCATGGATCTCCCCAGCATATTTCAAGAAGACTCAAGCGTCTAAGGGCATCCCCTTCTTCATCGGCAAAATTATCAGGTCATCTCTAGTGAAACTATATTTTAATTCTTTCACATCATATGTGCTTTTCTTGGAGCGTCTGTGTGCTTTTATTTTCAGTATTGTACTTTTATTTTCAATAAAGCTTGACTGGACCCTAGCATTCTTGATTGGGAGAGAGACACGCTCCGCTTTTTCATGAGAATACTCCTATTCTTCACTTATATTTGTTGAGTATTCATATCTAGCGCTGTTCAGCTTTTAGCTCTTGTTTTCATGTATCTCTTGTCAGAGCTATTAGCTTTCTTTTAGAAAGTACTCTCTTGCTTCACTTATATCTGTTTGGAGAGTTGTTAAATAAATTGATTGGTGTTTGGTTGGTTCAGAAAATGTTGCATGTGGTAATTGGTATAAGGAAAAACTTGCTTAATCTTGTAGATCACTAATTTGGATAACTTGATGCTTGTCAATTGTTTTGAGTTAACAAGTAGATCATGATTAAATTTGTGCATCACATGAGTTAAGCCTATTAGTGAAGAACTACCGTAAAGCTTGTTGAAAATTTGGTTTGCATCGGTGGTATCTCTAAGGTCTAGATATTTTCTAATAACAGGGTTTGGTTAACAAGGAAGACGGTATGAAGTCTTATAACGTTTGCAATATGTTTGTCATATAAAACTTGGTGTACGGGTTGATATTCTTGTTTGCTTACATAAACCTTGCTAGCCTAAACTCTGTACTGAGAGGGAATGCTTCTCGTGCATCCAAATCCTTGAGCCAAAATCCATGCCATTTGTGTCCACCATAACTACCTATATGTGGTATTTCCTTGCCACTCCAAGTAAATTTTTCATGTGCTACCTTTAAATTATTCAAAATGTTATTATTCCCTTTTGTGTCAATGTTTACTAGCTCATGAGGAATTAGTGTGGTTATTCTTTATTCTATTGTCAAATGGACTTTTACACCTGGACTAGCGGCATATACATCCGCTTATCCTCTAATTTTGCAAAAAGAGCTGGCAACGGGGTGCCCAGTCCCAATTAATTACAACTTTAACCATTAATCTCTTCACACTTTTGCCCTGATTCATCAGTAAGCAATGACAAACAGTGAAATACCTGCGTGTGTAAACCAAAGAGAAAGAGGGATGATCTGCCTTGCTGGTAGAAATAACGTCCTTCATGGGAGCCGCTCTTAAAAGTCCGTTTGACAGGTAGAATACTGTTCTCACCCGCTACCATTCGTTGACAATTAACAAACACCTCTCAAAACTAGATACTCCTCCATGGTATGTGATTGATGGAAGGCACCCGAGGATTCGGTTAGCCATGGCTTGTGTTAGCAAGGTTGGGAGGAGTGTCAAATATTTTATGCAATCTCTATATGTTTTTCAAAACCTAAAAGCTCTAGCACATGACTTAATCCCTGCTTCCCTCTGCGAAGGGCCTTTCTTTTACTTTTATGTTGAGTCAGTTTTCCTATTCTTTCTGTCTTCCACAAGCAAACACTAGTGTCAACTTTGTTACAACATGCGTTATATGCTACGTATTGGACTTGTTATACTACTTTGTGTTGACGATATCCATGAGATAAATATGTTGAAAGTTGAAGCAAATGCTGAAACTTAATTCTTCCTTTGTGTTGATTAAATACCTTTTATTAGAAACTATTGCTTTATGAGTTAACTCTTATGTAAAACTGTTTGATGCTTGTCTCGAAAGTACTATTCATGAAAACGTTTAGCTTGTGTGATTCATTGTTTACTCATTATCTATTTGGTAGCAAACTATAGACCATTGACTTGGATCACTTCATTCATTTACATGTGCCTTACAATATTATATGATCAAGATTATGATGGTAGCATGTCACCTCAAAAATTATTTTGTTTTTATCGTTTACCTACTCGAGGACGAGCAGGAACTAAGCTTGGGGATGCTGATACGTCTCAAACGTATCTATAATTTTTGATGTTCCATGCTTGTTTTATACCAATTGTACATGTTTTACATACACTTCATACCATTATTATGCATTTTCTGGGACTAACCTATTAACAAGATGCGAAGCGCCAGTTCCTGTTTTCTGCTGTTTTTGTATTCCAGAAAAGCTAGTCTGGAAATATTCTCGGAATTGGACGAAAATTTACGGAGGCCCCTATTTTATCAGAAGACACCTGGAGTCCGAAGGAGAGGCGAAGTGGAGCCACGAGGGCCCCACACGTGGGCTCGGCGCGGCCAAGGGCCCACCGGCGCCGAGGGGTGGTGTCGCCTCCTCGTGCACCGCCTCGCGACGCCCTTTGGCCTATATATTGCTCCTACCCCGAAAACCCTAAAAGAATCGACGATTTCCCCAGAAAAGTCCCAGACCTCCGCCGCCATCCAAAACCCTAATTCGGGGGATAGAAGTATCTGTTTCGGCACCTTGCCGGGAAAGGGAATTGCCCCCGGAGCCATCTCCATCGACGCCACCGCCTCCATCATCGCCGTTGCTGCCTCCCATGATGAGGAGGGAGTAGTTCTTCATCGGGGCTGAGGGCTCTACCGGTAGCTATGTGGTTTATCTCTCTCTTGATGCGGGTAGGTCCCGATTTTCACGGATTGTGCGGAGGAAAGGATGAACACGAAGAACACGCGAAGAACGAAGAACACGAAAGAGGGGAAATCAAACACACAAGGGTAAATAGCAAGTAGCAACCCGGCAAGACTCGATTGGTAACAAATCCCCGAGGGCAGCCCCCAATCCTCCTCTCCCAAGCACACCTTACTCTTAGTATTGTTTGTCCAATTGGTCAATCCAACCAACCCAACCTAGCCACCTAAAGATGGAAGATTAGCAAGTAATCGCAACTACAAGCGGAGCCTTGGTATCCACGCAGGGATCTTCTCCTCAAGAGGAGGCCTTGGTTCATCTCCACATGTGGAGGTCTTGATTCATCTCCATAGGAGGAAAGAGACACTTTGAGAAGAAGGAGCAAGGCTCTACTTTAGTTCCCAAATCATAGTCTAACCCTAGGTCTAGTCCAAGGGGTGCCTTAAATAGTCTAGATCCAAAACGAGGCGAAGGATAAGGTTGCACAGCAGATCTGGTGGAGAAGTTCCCGCACTGGCGGTAGTACCGCTGGCTTAGCCGGTACTACCGCTGGTGCGGGTCAGGCGTCTCTGCTTCCCACCTCGCCGGTACCAGTTGGTACCGCTGCTGGTACCGCTGCCGGTACCGGGTAGAGCTTCCGAAGGGCCATTTCGGCGGTAGCGCGGGGCGGTAGCGGGCGCTGCCGCTGACGTGGGTGCGCAACCTTCCCACGCTCGCGGTACCGGCCGGTACCGCTGGCGATACCGCTGGAGGTACCGGTGGCGTGGGGTTGGTTCCAGCTGACTGGGCCAGGGGCGGTAGTACCGCTTATCCCAGCGGTAGTACCGCCGCCTGGGAGGTTCTTCTCCATCTTCTCTTCTTCCTCTTCATCGCCTTGACTCGATCCTTGTCCATCTTCATGCGTCGCCTCTTGGCCATCTTCATAGGGGTCTTCAGGTCCACCATAGCTGAGCACACACAAGGTATCGGAATGAAGTAGCAACCCATTCAAAGGAGTGTCGAGATCACACATAGATAGGAGTGAATTCACCTTATCATGGAGAGCTTTGACTCTTGCTCTTGTCAATGGGCCATTTGATGGTGTTGGTGTTGTGTGCCTAGGTTGCACTACATCATCTCCCCCCCCCTTGGAAAAGAGTCGTCCTCGACTCTTCGTCCTCATCATCACTTGGGTTTCCAAAGTAAGGTGAGATGTCGGCAACGTTGAAGGTGTCATGAACGCCGTACTTGGACTTGGATATGTCGATCTTGTATGCATTGTCGTTGATGCGCTTGATAACCTTGAAAGGGCCATCTCCTCTTGGCGCGAGCTTAGACTTTCTCTCATCGGGGAAGCGGTCCTTGCGTAGATGTAGCCAAACAAGGTCTCCTTCTTCAAAGATCATGGGGCGCTTGTTCTTGTTCATCTTCGTAGTATGGTCTTCGTTGTGCTTCTCAAGCGTGGCCCTTGTGTCTTCGTGTAGTTTCTTCATGTAAGCGGCACGCTTGTCGAAGTCCATGTTGACTTGCTCACGGAGTGGAAGTGGTAGCATGTCGAGCGCGGTGTAGGGGTTGTAGCCATAGACGACCTCAAAGGGTGTTCTCTTTGTTGCGCGATGTAGTGCTCGATTGTAGGCGAACTCGGCGTGTGGGATGCACTCTTCCCAATTCTTCAAGTTAGGCTTGATCAACACACGAAGGAGTGTGGAAAGGCTTCGGTTCACCACTTCGGTTTGGCCATCGGTTTGAGGGTGGTATGCGGTGGAGAATAGTTGCTTGATTCCCATCTTGGCCATCAAAGTCTTCCAAAAATAGCTCACGAACTTGGTGTCACGATCCGACACAATGGTCTTGGGCACGCCATGAAGACGTACGATTTCCCTGAAAAACAAAGTAGCAATGTGTGAAGCATCGTCGCTCTTGTTGCAAGGTATAAAGTGTGCCATTTTAGAGAAGCGATCAATGACGACAAAGATGGAATCCTTGTTTGTTTTAGTGCGTGGGAGTCCTAAGACAAAATCCATAGCTATATCGGACCATGGGTGATGTGGAATAGGCAAAGGTGTGTATAAACCATGAGAGTTTAGAGTAGACTTAGCTTTGAGACATGTTGAACATCGTCGCACCAAGCGGTTCACATCCCGGTACATCCTTGGCCAATAGTAGTTTGTGGAGAGCATCGCAAAGGTCTTGTCACGTCCAAAATGACCCATGAGTGATCCTCCATGAGATTCCTTCAAAAGGACCAAACGAAGCGAAGACTCGGGTATACATAGTTTGTTAGCCTTAAACAAGAAACCTTTGTGCAAATAGAAATCACCAATTCCTTTGTGCTCCGAACATTGAGCGAAAATGTCTCCAAAGAAAGCATCGGTAGCATACAACTCTTTAATCTCATCCAAACCCAAGACACTAATGTCAAGACGTGTAAGTAGGTTGGCCTTGCGGGATAGAGCATCCGCGACCACATTGTCTTTACCTTTCTTGTATTTGATTACAAAAGTGAAAGACTCAATGAACTCAACCCACTTAGCATGTCTTTTGTTCAAATTTGTTTGACTTTTCAAATATTTCAAGGATTCATGGTCGGAATGAATGACAAATTCCTTAGGACGAAGGTAATGTTGCCACACATCCAAAACACGAACCAAAGCAAATAACTCTTTGTCATAAATGGGGTAATTCAAGCGAGCTCCATCTAGTTTCTCACTATGGTATGCGATGGGTCTACCATTTTGCATAAGCACTCCACCAATGCCCAATCCACTTGCATCGCATTCAATCTCAAATGTCTTAGAGAAATCCGGAAGGGCAAGGAGTGGTGCTTCGGTTAATAACCGTTTGAGCTCATTGAAAGCAAAATCATGTGCATTGCCCCAAATGAAAGGTACATTCTTCTTTGTAAGTTCATGGAGGGGGCAAGCAATTGTGGAAAAATCCTTGATGAAACGGCGGTAAAATCCGGCAAAACCAAGAAAACGTCTCAACTCCTCAAGTGATGTCGGAAAAGGCCAAGTCCGAATTGCTTGTATCTTGCTCATCAACTTCAACTCCATCCGAAGAAACAACAAAACCCAAGAAAACAAGTTTGTTGGTGGCAAAAGTGCACTTAGAAAGATTTGCATAAAGCTTTTCATTGCGAAGAACCAACAAAACTTGAGCAACATGAGAAGTGTGCTCTTCCAAAGACTTGCTATAGATAAGGATGTCGTCAAAGTATACCACAACAAATTTGCCAATAAAAGGACGCAAAACATGATTCATGAGACGCATAAAAGTAGAAGGTGCATTGGAAAGACCAAATGGCATGACGAGCCACTCATAAAGACCAAGCTTAGTTTTAAATGCGGTCTTCCATTCATCACCTTCACACATGCGTATTTGGTGATATCCACTTTTAAGATCAATTTTGGAGAATATAGCGGAACCACAAAGCTCATCAGCATATCATCAAGTCGAGGGATAGGATGGCGATACCGAACGGTTATGGCGTTGATGGGGCGACAATCCATGCAAAGGCGAAGAGTGTTGTCGTGCTTGGGTACCAAGATGACGGGCACGGCACACGGACTCAAGCTCTCGCGGATGTGTCCCATGGCAAGAAGTTCTTGTATTTGCCGCTCGATCTCCTTTGTCTCTTCGGGGTTGGTGCGGTAAGGAGCGCGGTTTGGTAGCGGTGCGCCGGGAACAAGGTCGATGCGGTGCTCGATTCCGTAGAGGAGGTAGTCCCGGTGGCACATCTTGAGGGAAACATCTTCAAAGTCCTTCAAAAGAGACAACAAAGAAGGAGGAAGGTTTGTGAAAGTGTTAGTCATAGAAACTTCACCCTTGCATATGAGCACATAGTGTAGGGTGGATGGGTTTTCTCTCAACTCCCTCATCTCTCTCTTTGTGGCAAATAGTGTAAGTTTTGTGGGAACTCTCTTTGAAGTGTCACACTCATTTGGCTTGTGGCTCTCACTCACTTTATGGTGGGTCTCTCGCTCACCACTCATCTCACTAGACGAACGATCTTGTTGTGCCCTTGCAATAGTCTTGGCGTTGTCGGCGATGACTTGACTTGGTGTCATGGGACGAAGGACGAAGGTCTTGTCGTTGTTCTTGAAGCTATAGTAGTTTGTTCGTCCATCATGCATAGCACCCTTGTCAAATTGCCATGGACGCCCAAGGAGTAAGTGACAAACGTTCATAGGCACAACATCACAATCAACCGTATCTTCATAGGCTCCAATCTTGAAGGACACTTGCACCATGTGTTGAATCTTGACGGCTCCGGTATCACTCAACCATTGCACATGGTAAGGATGTGGGTGCTTCTTGAACTTCAAGTTGAGCTTATCACAAAGTTCTTTGCTCGCTAGGTTGTGGCAACTTCCACCATCTATGATGACCTTGATGGACTTTCCATTGATTCCCGCTCTGTGAAACAAGTTGCATCTTTGGTCTTCTTCCACTTGAACATTGGTGGTTAGCTCTTGCCACAACCAAGGAAGGGTTGTTGTCGCCATCACAATAGATCTCACTTTCTTCTTCTTGAGCACTTTGCATTGTGGCGACCTTGTTCAAAGCATTGTACTCATCTTCACTCATAGATTCATACTCTCCCATGTCATTGATGATCATGACCTTCTTGTTGGTGCACTCAAAAGATTTGTGCCCTTGTCCGCCGCACTTGTAGCATTGCAAAGTCTTGTGCCGGACGAAGATCCTTGAGGCGCCTTGGAGAGGGAGGTACTTTCTTGAAAGGTTGAGGCGCTTGAGGTGTCGATGTAGAGACTCTTGGAGGACCTCGAGTGTTCGCTTGAGGAAGAGCTTGTGAAGGTGTAGGAGTTGACGAAGAAGGCTTGTTGGCGTAGAATGCCTTTGTCTTGAGGTATTTGAGCTCTTCAAGCACGTGGCGCTCGGCCTTGGAAGCTTGATGTACTAGCTCAACCAAAGAGGCATATGGTTGGAACTCCACGATCTTCTTGATGGGATAGTTGAGGCCATTCATGAAACGAGCCATGGATTGCTCTTCGTACTCGTTGACATTGGCTCTCATCATGGAGATTTCCATTTCCTTGTAGTACTCATCAACCGACTTCAAACCTTGCTTCAACTCTTGCAACTTCTTGTATAAGTCTCTAGTGTAATGGCTTGGCACGAAGCGCTTGTACATGGTTTCTTTCATTTCAACCCAAGTGTCAATTGGTTGTTGGTGGTTAGCGACGCGAGCATCTTGTAGTTGTTCCCACCACAAGAGAGCATACTCTTCAAACTCCATCGAGGCTAAGGCAACCTTCTTGTGTCGGAGAAGCGTTGCACACGGAAGATCTTGTCAACCTTGAGTACCCATGAGAAGTAAGCTTCCGGATCACTTGTGCCGTAGAACTTGGGTATGTCAAAGCGGACGTTGGTCAAGTCATCATAGTCGTCACGGTGGCCACCACGTGGGAATGCACGTCCACGTCTCCTTCGGTTGAGTCCATCACCATTGTGTTGGCTTGACTCGTTATCACTTGACTCGGAACGTTGGTGTTGGTGACGATCATGAGGAAGCTCTTGACGAGGCGCATGTTGAGGAGGTAGCTCTTGTTGAGGAACGGGTTGCTCGACATTGTTCGCATTGTCATGGTTTTGATGACGTGGCCTTGGAGGATGACGAGGGTGACGTCCTTGTTCACCAAAGTCATTCGCACCCGGAACGCCATTGTCATTAGCCAATGGGTCATGACGATCACGTCGTGGCGGTGGTGGTGATGGTATGCGTGCGCGACGATCATCATTTTGGTGAGGTTGTTCTTGATGCGCATTGGCATTGTTCGCGTGAAGATCATGTGGTTGTTCAACGATAGGAGGAGGTCGTTCATGGGCGTCGCTCCTTGAATCATGTTGACGTTCTTGTCGAGGTTCATGACGTCCATGATGTGCTTGTGTCGACCTTGAGGTGCTTCTTGTACGGCTTGAGCGTGAAGGAGCTCGTTGTCGCGCAAGGTTGTTGATAGCTTCGGTCATCCGCTCCATGTTCGCATTGATTTCGTTGAAGTTGGCATCATGAGTTTGGAGACGGCGCTCGTAGCGGCCTAAGCCATCACGAACAAGGTGTCGAAGACCGACGAACTCGGATTGGGTGACATAGCCATGATCACCGCGAACTCCACCATGGATTTCCTCATCCGAGCTTGAGCTTCCGTTTGTACTTCCCCTAAACATTTTCAAGAACAAGTGAGATATGTGGTAAGGAAAAACCAAGACAAACTATATCCCAAGTATAATGTGGCTTGAGAGGAGAGTATCCGGTTCTAACACCCAACACACACACTTATGAGGATAGGAAGGTATGAAGTGGCAAACGAAACAAGCAAACCCGCCGACAAGTATATTGTCAAAGGTAGAGAAAATCCACAATGATCAAATTACCAAAGAAACTCCAACCACAAAGTATCAAGAAACACACACAAAAGCGAATGATGGGGTTGGGCAACCAAAGGGCGAGCACTCGAAGATAGACAACCTAACGAAGACTACGTGCTCAAATGTCACCCAACACAAGAAGGACGCTAGCTCAATTGCTTTTTGTGGGCAACGGATTTGCACAAGAGTTAACACTCACACTCACTTTGGCGGTTTAGCTTTGTCGCAACCTACAAGAGATGAAACTTGGCACCACTTGATTCTTTTCTTTTCTCTTTTTTTTTTTTTTTGATTTTTGCTTTTTGACGATGATTCCTTCTCTTTTGCTAGTGCCAAGCTCTCTAACGATACACACTCGCCAATACTTGAAGACAAACACTCAACACGTGCAATGCCTCGCAATATCACCGAGCTAGTCCAATAGGTTAAGTTCGCGAAAGGAAGAAGGGCTCACAACGGAAATGATGGTGGGGAATGTCGAGTCCTTGGTGGCGTCGTCGCTTGGCGTTGAAGATCGCTGCGGAAGCTTGTCGATGTCGTAGACGTGGAACACCAGAAGGACTCAAACAACAAGAGGAAATGCCAAAACGAACCGAGGAAAAGAAAAAAATTCTGAAAAATTTGGCCCTGGCGGTAGTACCGCTTAAGCTGGCGGTAGTACCGCTGTCGACTTTTCTGCTCGAATTTTGTGCGATTTTGGGCTCCAAAACTTCCTCGAATCCGTGGGAAAATGGCAAAATTAAGGCTAGGGAACGCAAACAAAGGTGGAGGGGGTCCTAAAGCAACAGATCCATGGACAAAAACTACCAAAAACGCAACGAATCGACAGATCGGCTCGAATCAAGGCAAGGCTATTTTTGGTGGAAATTTTCGAATTTCTCAAAAACGAAGAAAAATTTGGTGGATTTTGGTGGAAACACAAAACAAATCCGTGTCAACCTAGAGCTCTGATACCATATGATGCGGGTAGGTCCCGATTTTCACGGATTTGTGCGGAGGGAAGGATGAACACGAAGAACACGCGAAGAACGAAGAACACAAAGAGGGGAAATCAAACACACAAGGGTAAATAGCAAGTAGCAACCCGGCAAGACTCGATTGGTAACAAATCCCCGAGGGCAGCCCCCAATCCTCCTCTCCCAAGCACACCTTACTCTTAGGATTGTTTGTCCAATTGGTCAATCCAACCAACCCAACTAGCCACCTAAGATGGAAGATTAGCAAGTAATCGCAACTACAAGCGGAGCCTTGGTATCCACGCAGGGATCTTCTCCTCAAGAGGAGGCCTTGGTTCATCTCCACATGTGGAGGTCTTGATTCATCTCCATAGGAGGAAAGAGACACTTTGAGAAGAAGGAGCAAGGCTCTACTTTAGTTCCCAAATCATAGTCTAACCCTAGATCTAGTCCAAGGGGTGCCTTAAATAGTCTAGATCCAAAACGAGGCGAAGGGATAAGGTTGCACAGCAGATCTAGTGGAGAAGTTCCCGCACTGGCGGTAGTACCGCTGGCTTAGCCGGTACTACCGCTGGTGCGGGTCAGGCGTCTCTGCTTCCCACCTCGCCGGTACCAGTTGGTACCGCTGCTGGTACCGCTGCCGGTACCGGGTAGAGCTTCCGAAGGGCCATTTCGGCGGTAGCGCGGGGCGGTAGCGGGCGCTGCCGCTGACGTGGGTGCGCAACCTTCCCACGCTCGCGGTACCGGCCGTACCGCTGGCGATACCGCTGGAGGTACCGCTGGCGTGGGGTTGGTTCCAGCTGACTGGGCCAGGGCGGTAGTACCGCTTATCCCAGCGGTAGTACCGCCGCCTGGGAGGTTCTTCTCCATCTTCTCTTCTTCCTCTTCATCGCCTTGACTCGATCCTTGTCCATCTTCATGCGCCTCTTGGCCATCTTCATAGGGGTCTTCAGGTCCACCATAGCTGAGCACACACAAGGTATCGGAATGAAGTAGCAACCCATTCAATGGAGTGTCGAGATCACACATAGATAGGAGTGAATTCACCTTATCATGGAGAACTTTGACTCTTGCTCTTGTCAATGGGCCATTTGATGGTGTTGGTGTTGTGTGCCTAGGTTGCACTACATCATCTCTCCCATGGTGTGATCTTTATGTGATCATGAGCTTTGTAATCTAGTTGAATCCATAGATGTTACTCTTCATTATCTTATGTGCTACTTGAGTGGTTTTATTAATGTAAACGCCGGAGTCACCTTTGTCCCACGGTGCGAAGTTGACAGTGTGCGCACCGTGTGTGGCTCTTAGGCTAAAGATTACAGAAATACTTATCATGAGTTATTATTTGCGTTGGATGTCTCTATGAAATTGCGATGTTTGTCTAGTACTATTTAGGGCGCTCAAGTAGACAATGTGGGGTTCCCTAGATGTGGAATGCGACTTTAAGGTGTGCTTTTATAGCCCTACGCAGTGGATTGGTGTTCGTTATCCAACGAGAGAATAACTCAGAGTAGCATAGTGAAGAGGAAATATCTATGTATTCAATTATATTATTATTGTTGAGAGTGTCCACTAGTGAAAGTATGATTCCTAGGCCTTGTTTCCAAGCATTGAAACACCGTTTACTCTCATTTTGTCTCATGTTTGCTTGCTGCCATTTTTATTTCAGATTGCAATTACCACTTATAATCATCCATATTGCTTGTATTTTAATATCTCTTCGCCGAACTAGTGCACCTAGACACCTGACAAGTGTATTGGGTGTGTTGGGGACACAAGAGACTTCTTGTATCTTAATTGCAGGGTTGCTTGAGAGGGATATCTTTGACCTCTACCTCCCTGAGTTCGATAAACCTTGGGTGATTCACTTAAGGGAAACTTGCTGATGTTCTACAAACCTCTGCACTTGGAGGCCCAACACTGTCTACAAGAATAGAAGCGTGCGTAGACATCAATGCATGCATGGGACCTTATCGGCAGCACCGTGGCCGATATGACAATCCGCTGCGCGGTGGCCGATTAGTGGTCAGCCTAACCGATAAGTGTGTCGACCGAACTGCTCGGCTACACCGTGGCCGACAGGTACTAGTCGGCCACGCCACGGCCGACAGGGCCTGCTCGGCCACACCGTAGCCGAGGGTGTATTATTTTTGAAATTCCATCAAAACACGTATCATTTGTCGAATTTATTTTTAAAAATGTATTATTTTAAAAAAAATAGCCTCATATTGCAGCCCATAGTTATCAGTTTGTTCTTCATTACTCTTCCAATACATAAACATCTCTCCCGCAGTTCACATATCAGCACTGTTCACTACAGGAAAGCGGAGCTACGCCGACGGCTTTTTGTCGGGGTCGTCGGCATAGACCCCGAACAGGCCAGCCCACAAAAAAAATTCGGCGTAGATCTCCAGGGAGCTACGCCGACGGCATTGCCTGAAGGAGATATGCCCTAGAGGCAATTAATAAAGACATTTTATTTATCATATCTCAATTGTTCATAATATGTTTTATACCATGCTATAACTGTATTAAGCGAAAACATTAATACACGTGCGGTACATAAACAATCAGGTCCCTAATAGCCTCTATTTAACTAGTTCATGGTGCAATTGATGATCGAGGTTTCCCGATCATGTGACATTGATGTCAGTTGACAATGGAGTCATATCATTGGGAGAATGACGTGATGGACATACCCAATATTTGTAGGACGTAGTCATTACGCCTTCGACCGTGAGCTCAACTTCAATCGCTATTTCTGAAAGATACTTTGATTGCATCAAACGTCATATCTTATATAGTGTGACAATAAAGGTGTCCCTCTCGGGTATCGGAAGGGAGTATGTGAGGCGAGGGATCAAGAGCGGGATTTGCCAATCCACATAGCAGGATAGATACTCTGGGCCCACTCGGTGAGATTACATCAATGAGCTTGCAAGCATGTGACTAGGTCACGGGGATGTAATATCACAGACGAGTAAATAATAGTTTTGTCGGTAACGAGATCGAGTCTCGGACAGACTAAGTATCACCTGGCAAAAGGTTTAAGACTCAATGTCTAAGGTTCAAACGACAAAGTTATTCGTAATGCACAGGGACTAATATGGGTATCCATGGCCCCGATATTAGTCATTGATCGGAGAACGGGTCTCGATCATGTCTGGAGTATTGTTGAACCGAAGGGTATCAAGCTTAAGGGTAGTGACGCTTAAAATAGATTGGACACAGAAGAGAAAATAGAAGAGAGCACCGGAAGCATTCCGGGACACATCCGATGGAGATTGGGGGGCGACGAAATAGTTTTCGGAGTCGGAATAAAATAGATAATATGTATTTAATATTAATTAGTGTAATTAATAGTTAAATATATTTTTATTTAATTAATTTTGAATTTTTAAAGTCTGCACATTTAAATGGGCCTAGATGGCCCATGGAGGGGGACTTCCCCCCTTGGTGCGGTTTGGGAGGGAGCCACCCTGGGTGGGCCGAATGGGGCCCACCAGGGCCGGCGGCTCCCCTTGGTGCGGCGCACCATGTGGGAATAGTCCCACATGGCTAAGCCAAGGGGAGTTGCACCCCTCCCATCTCCTATAAATATAGGTGCCTCATGCCTTTGAAAATACACCAAATTCTCTCTCTCTCCTCCAAGCATGACTCCGCAATTGGGGTTGCGCCGAGGTTGAGGTTTTTCTCCGCCATACGCACACCGCCGTGCTGCTGGTCTTGGGTCCAAGTCTTCTACTTCCGCTGCTCGGCTGGATCGGAGCTCGGAGGTCGTCTTCTTCACCGTACTCTTGTGACACCCTGTGAGGCATCACGCTTGGGGTGCTCGGAGGCGTCCATCTTCACGACCTCGAGGTCGGCTACGTCGACTTCATCGACAACGCTTGTATATCGTCGTCCTCCGTATATCGTATATCTGCATAGTTATAGATTCTGGCTAGTTTAAGGTTATCGTTGTTAGGAAAATTTTGTTTTTCTGCCTATGATCCCCTTCATTGCCCTTGGCATAGCTCTCTTTTGATCTATGCCGACGGCAATGCCCTCGGCATAGCCTGCGCTAAAAAAATGTTTTGACCGTTTTGATTATAACTTTTGCGTTCGAACTCGGATTTTGATTTTCATTAGCTCGTTTCGAAGAGGAGAAGGAGATCTACATCATCATACACATTGTTCAAGCTATAGTATTCAAAAAAATCATGAGCAAGGACGGAACCAATAATAAAGGGTGACGACCGTCGAAATGGCCACCATGACTATTCTTCAAAAGAGGTCCAATTTTCTAAAACTATCGATATTTCTGTGATATAACCACTAGTTGTGTACCTTAAAATGATTTTAAAAAAAATTCAGACCTAACTATCAAACACTTGTAGTTTAAATTTGGATTACTTTCGGAAAATCAACATAAACTCATTTAACTAGGCGAAATTAGATAGAAATCAAGAAAATTCCTAATACTTGGGGATTATCCATCAAATGTGGACTACCCTTTGTGAGAATTAGATGGGTGCCATTTTGCACCATATGTTTTGTACTTGGTTCACACAAAAAATCATTTTTGCAACTTAAAAAAGGAAAACGATATTTATAAAAATAATTTGAAAAATCCCTTTGGAACCATTGTTTCCTATACCAAGATACACCTATTTGTCGAATATGAGAATTTTATCACAAACTATGCCGTGGGAATGGGCATAACTTGATCATTTGTCTTGAAACTTATAGATGTTTATACATTATAGACCTTTTTGTGAAGATTTTTTTGAAGAATTTTTCAAAAATCAAGTTTATCATTTTTTATAGCAATTAGTACACATAAAAAGACTCCATTCCAGATGATATTTTTTTTGAGGTTGTTTTCACTTTATTTGATGTTTTTCAAAAAAGGTCAAAATGGCAACCATGACTATTGATCGAACGAGGTCAAATTTTCTAAAACTATCGATATTTTTGTGATATAACCACTAGTTGTGTACCTTAAAATGATTTTAAAAAAAATTCAGACCAAACTTTCAAACACTTGTAGTTCAAATTTGGATTACTTTCGAAAATTCAGCATAAACTAATTTAACTAGGCGAAATTAGATAGAAATCAAGAAAATTCCTAATACTTGGAGATTATTCATTAAATGTGGACTACTCTTTGTGAGAATTAGATGGTTGCCATTTTGCACCATATTTTTTGTACTTGGTTCACAAAAAAAGTAATTTTGGCCACTTAAAAAAGGAAAACGATATTTATAAAAATATTTGAAAAATCCCCTTGTAATCATTGTTTCCTATACCAAGATACACCTATTCGTCGAATATGAGAACTTTATCACAAACTATGTCGTGGGAATGGTCATAACTTGATCATTTGGCTTGAAACTTATAGATGTTTATACATGATACACCTTTTTGTGGAGATTTTTTTTGAACAATTTGTTAAAAATCAAGTTTATCATTTTTCATAGCAACTAGTACACATAAAAGGACTTCATGCCAGAGGATATCTTTGTTTGATATTGTTTTCACTTTATTTGATTTTTTTCAAAAAACTGTCAAAATGACCACCATGACTATTCATCGAAAGAGATCAAATTTTCTAAAACTATCGATGATTCTGTGATATAACCACTAGTTGTGTACCTTAAAATGATTTTAACAAATAATTCAGACCAAACTAAGTAACACTTGTAGTTCAAATTTGGATTACTTTCGTAAAATCAGCATAAACTCATTTAACTAGGCGAAATTAGATAGAACTGAAAAAATTCCTAATACTTGAGGATTATCCATCAAATGTGGACTACTCTTTGTGAGAATTAGATGGATACCATTTTGCACCATATATTTTGTACTTGGTTCACAAAAAAAGTCATTTTTGCCACTTAGAAAAAGAAAAATGATATTTATAAAAATAATTTGAGAAAATCCCTTCGGAACCATTGTTTCTTATACCAAGATACACCTATTTATCAAATATAAGAACTTTATCACAAACTATGTCGTGGGAATTGTCATAACTTGATCATTTGGCTCCATGCTAAAGTTTTTTTTTCATAGCAATTTTATCGATATTTCTGTAATGCAAAAGATGATATGGATGGCATATTTGAATTTCTCTCATTTTACTAATCGATTTAGACATATAATTTGTCAAATTTCGATTTACGGATTTAAAGATATTAATTATTCCATACTAAATATTATTACATAATCACTGTTATTTATTCAAAAAATATTATTACATAATCATTGTTATTTATTTAAAAATATTATTACATAATCATTGTTATTTATTCAAATAAATTTTTAAATTTTAAATAATAAAAAAGTGTAACATCATGACCCAGGGTTAATATTATTGATAGGATACTAATATCAGTAAGTTCTAACTCCTCATTTGAAAGCTAATTTGGAAGGAACTCAAAAGTTAAGCGTGTTTGGGCTGGATCAATTTGAGGATGGTGACCGAATGGGAAGTTTGAACATGGTAAGTAATTTAACCTGAGATTAAGTGTGTAATCAGAGATTAAGTGTGTGGCTAAGTGGGAAATTTCAGATTATAGTTAAAAATAGAATTAAAAAATATAAAAAATAAAAATAAAAATTTCAAAAAAAAAAATTAGGGAAAAAATCTGTCCGAGGTCAAAGCCGTCGGCATAGCTTGGTACGCCGATGGCATTAGAGGCTGAGCCGAGGCCCTGATACGCCGACAGCTGCCATCGGCATAGCCTATGTCGACGGCAATCTGGGCTATGCTGACGGCAAAAATCCGTCGGTGTAGATTCCTGTAGTGGTTGTGCAAAGGCGGACGGCGCTGAGAAAGAAAGCTCCTCGAAGATCCTATGAAATGTCATTAATAATTTATGCACGAATTGTAAAGCATTTGGACGTCTCGTATAAGCGGGGGAGACCTTGCATTTTCCTAATCATCGTACTGATTACTGAATGTGGTGGAATAGCACACCTCACCACGATCCGCAATTGACGCCGCCTGAGGAGGGAGGACTAGGAGCCATGTCGCCCGCGGAGGGCTGATGCACGCACGTTCAAAGCTCCAAACAAGCAAAAATGGTCGAGCACAGAACCTCTCAGCTAACCAATCATTAAATTCTCTGTTCGGATCATGCATGTATAATCCGTTTCAATGTTTCCAACTAGTACAAATATGTGCGGAACTTCCCCTCTCCTTGGTTTCAAATTACTCCACCGCTGATAAAACTGAAGATCGAATAGTAATCAGTGACGAACTACGGTTAAAAATATTCAGCTCATCTCGAGGAGGAGGAAGCGTCTCTCCACCGCTTGACCACCTGCAGCAGGATCTCGTTCCACGTGTCGATGGGGCCAGGGAGGCACCAGTGCACGCAGTCGTTCGCTACCCGCTCCCTCCTCTTCTCGCCGTCGCCGTCGCCGTCGCCGAACGGAGACGCGTGCATGTACGGCCCCGGGTGCCCGTCCGCGCGCATGTCCGCCAGCCTCGTCACCTCGAGCGCCTCCACCGTCACCCCCGACCCGGTCGTCCTGGCCTCGTCGGCAGCCGCGGCGACCTCCTCCGCCTCCGCCCGCGACAGCTCCCGCTCCATGTACGGCAGCTCCTTCTCCCCCGGCGCGTACGGCTCCGTGCGCGCGCACGCGTCTGGGCTGTCCCACTCTCCCATGAAGTGCCCCGGCGAGAACGTTGTCACCACCGCCAGCTTCTCCCGCCCGGCGCCGGAGCGGGCGATGACCTCGCGGAGGGCGTTCTTGACGGCGAGGCGGAACACGCCGAAGAAGCTCGTCTCCGTGCGGTTCGGCTCTGGGCAGTGGTGGCACCCGATCACCTCGCCGCCGTCGTAGTACATGGCTGGGTGCATGAACCACTGCCCGATGGAGAGGATCACCACGTCGATGCCCGGGACCTGCGCCGCCCACCGCTCGTCGGGCTGGTCGAAGTACAGCCTGTTGTGGTCGAGACCTCCCGGCGCCAACGACTTCTCCGTGCCGTTCACCAGGAACGGTGACCAGAACACCGACACCGTCGCGTCGTGCGACCGGAACGCCCACCGCCGGAACTTGCGCTCCTCGCCGCCGTCGAGGACCAGCTCGGCGGGGAACTCGGAGCCGAGGAGGCACACCAGCGACTCGCACTGGTTCCGCGCCAGCGAGTCGCCGACGAACGCGACGTGCCGGCCACGCACCAGCTCCAGGAACTCCGCGGGGGCGAACGGCGGGAGCGCGCACCCGCGCGGCTGCCACCGCCAGTGCATGTACCCCGTGTCCGGCCGCCCGTGCGCCATGCAATTCTGTCCATCCTTGATCGTCGCGCCGCAACTCGTCCCGTTGTACCGCGGCCCTGCCGCGTTTCGCACCCATTCCCCCTCCGAGTAGTCGCACCGCGGCGTTGGCGCCGGAGAAGCTTCCGACCCCTGCTGCTTTCTTGCCGCTGCCCCTGCATCTGCAGTCTGCACGCCCTGCTGCTTGCTCCCATCTACAAATCATGAACAAGAAAACAGAGTCATTCGCTGTACCACACCCAAGACGGCGACAATGTGCGCACGGCGATGGATCAGCGGCCGGGTGCCCGATCGATCGAGTCTTTGAGCTGGTTAGTTACCGTTGAGCGGCGAGGTGGAATTGGAGAAGGGGACGGCGACCGGAGTACGGTAGAGGAAGTAGTGGAGGAGGACGAGGGGGACGAGGGCGTAGAGCGACAAGATGAAAATCTTCTTGATGAGGCGAGGAAGCGTCAGGTGGGAGCTGGAATGGTGGCGAGGAGAGGAGGCGCCCATGGCAGCTGAGAAAGGTTGGCTATCTTTAGGTAGATCGTTGCTTGATGAGAGGAATGTGGGAAAAAAATCGGAAGACTTGGCTCTGGCGACTAGTTTTGTAGGGAACGAGAGACCTGAGATCACAGAGAATGATGCCAGATAATAAGGTAGTATACGTAAGAGCTAGGAATATATTACTGTATCATTTTCATATTTGTGGTTCTTCACTGTGATAATCCATTTTTACAAAGAAAGTGCAATTGCAGCTTGAGCTTCGTGTAGCTCGTTTTTCCAAAAAATTAAAATCAAAACTTTTTAGTTTTAACAAATTGAGAAAAAAAAAATCTAAGATGTAGATATAGTCGATATCTACAAGCGTGTAAGGTTTCAACTCAAAATTCGTTACATTTTAGGCTACAAAAAAAAAGACAAATTGGATAAAATTTCAAGTTTTTCAAACTCTGTACTGTTCACCACCCAGATCCACAAATTCATCAGTTTTGTCCAGCTCACAATATAATGAATTTTGATTGAAATTATGCACACTATTATATCATATAACTATCTACATCTCGGACTTTCTTCTTGTTTTTTTGAAACTTAAAATGCAATTTTTTTTAAACGGGCTACACTGAACTCAAGCACCAAAATGCCACACTCATATTTATACTACTAGTTAGATTGTTTATAAATTAAGCATTAACAGAGGGTGACTGCCCACTAATTGATTACTGTCATATTTATACTCCCTCCATTCCGAAATAATTGTCGTAGCTAATACCAAAGTTTTGTACGTGGCAGGCTATTCTTCCCCGACACTTTTTCTGAATCGGAGGGAGTAATTCTATTCGATCTTCGAGGTTCGGTGAATTTCGTCAGATCTAGAAAGCTGAGTATTATGTTGTTTAGTGGTATGCGCTTACAATCATAGTACCATGCACTAAAAATACGTTATTTCTACCAAATTAAAGTCAAATTATTGTGCCATTCCAGATTACAGAGTACGTAAAGCCGGGAGACGTGCCTGGCAGTAGGGCCGTATGGGTATTATTAGCCGTCCATTGATAAGCATAACAAAGGATGATGGGGGCGCACTACTTTCAAGTTTCAACTTTCTAATCGCTCGGTCTCCAAGATGCTGCATTCCACGCACCCGGCATCTCCAACCCGTCCACGCTGGATGCTTGCAGCTGACCCTGAACGTCAACAAATCCAAGATTGCTGCGAGCCTGCGATTGCCTCGAGGAATTGAGGTCGTCATCAGTGGAAATTACTCTCTCGAGTCGTGTTTATAGGGCCCGCGCGTGTCACCGAATTAATAATTTAACTAATATAATATTAGTTGTCTCATACATAAATTATATCGTTGGAAAATATATATTATTTAAAGTTTTAAATGGTACTCCCTCTTTTCGCAATATAAAACGTTTTGGCTAGCTAAAAACGTTTTGGCTAGGTGTTTTTGCTAGACAAAATGCTTTATATTGTGGAACATACGAATATATTGTAAATTATATCACGTGTTGGTCAAATTGATAATCTCGGGACACTCGCGGGGCTGAGTACTAAGTTACGTTGGTCTGCATATTCAAAAGTGAAACAGAGCTGATTCGAGGTGAATTTTTTAATCAGATACATAATTGCATAAGTAGATCCCAAACTATACAACCAAACATAGTTGATAGAATCGAGTTGAACAAACTTTACATGAATAACATAGGTCCACATGGATACAATAACGTAAACACAAGAGTCAATATATACTATCCGCACATGCTTCAATGACGCCACTCTTGTCGCTGTGTATGGAGCCGCCCAGGATGATCATAAGTCTGCTTTTCTCAGAGAGTTGGTAAACCTGGCAAAAGATAATCCATATCCTATAATTATAGGTGGTGATTTTAATTTGCTAAGGTTCCCACATGAGAAGAGTAGAGGAAGATTCGACAACCGATGGCCTCTCTTATTCAACGCTGTAATTGACAGCCTTAGTTTAAGAGAGGTATCGATGATTGGGAGGCAGTACACTTGGGCTAATAGCCTCCCAGAGCCAACATACGAGAAGTTGGACCGTGTATTGATGGACTCGGATTGGGAAATTAAATACCCAATGGTCTCAGTACGGGCCCTCGAACGTATAGAGGCATTGTCGGATCATGCACCCATACTTCTAACCACGGGAACCCCGAACCCGTCATGTAAACGCCAATTCAAATTTGAATTGGGTTGGTTACATAGGGAAGGGTTTTTTGAAATGGTTAAATTGGTATGGGAAAGACCGGTGCCTGGTCTTACTCCAATTCAAAGGTGGAATAACAAAATCAGTGCATTGCGCAGACACCTGAATGGTTGGGCGAGACACATGGTAGGGCAACTAAAAAACAAGAAGCTTCGGCTGTCATCTATTATTGATGAACTAGAGGCTTTTGCGGAAGTTAGACCACTATCAACGCAAGAGATTGAACTCAAAAATCAATCAAATGCCGAGATGACGGGTATTCTTCGTGAAGAGGAGCTCAAATGGTACCAACGATCAAAGGCCCAATTTATTCTGGAAGGTGACTCGAATACGAGATACTTTCATAGTCTAGCTAATGGCAGACATAGAAAGAAACCCATTCATTCTCTCGTCCAGGATGAGGGTACGATTGAAGGCCATGAGCAATTAAAATCCTACATCACGAAGTACTATAAAAATTTGTTTGGTGACCCGGATGCAGATAATTTCTCGCTTTGCGAATCCCAAACAAATGATATTCCGCAGGTTTCCGATCAGGAAAACGCCCATCTGACAGCTCCTTACTCTATGGAGGAGGTAAAGAAGGCGGTATTCCAGATGGAACACAACAAAGCACCGGGTCCGGATGGTTTTCCCGCTGAGTTTTATCAAACTTTTTGGGATGTAATCCAATCGGACGTGCTCGAGATGTTTCATGATTTACATGCTGGACAACTCGAGCTATTTCGCCTAAATTTCGGTGAGATAATTTTGTTGCCAAAGGTTAATGGAGCAGAAAGGATCCAACAGTATAGACCTATCTGTCTCCTAAACGTTAGCTTCAAAATCTTCACTAAAACCGTTACTATGAGGCTTAATTCGGTGGCTGATCATGTTGTGAGACCCACTCAGACGGCGTTTATGCAAGGTCGCAATATCCTTGATGGTGTTGTTATTTTACATGAAACAGTTCATGAGATGCATCGGAAAAAACTTAATGGAGTTATCCTAAAAATAGACTTTGAAAAGGCTTACGATAAATTCAAATGGTCTTTCTTGCAACAAACACTCAGAATGAACGGTTTTTCAGCTGAGTGGCGCGCAATGATACATAATTTCGTTTCCGGAGGAAGTGTCGCCATCAAAGTGAATGACGATGTTGGTAGATACTTCCAGACGAAAAAGGGGTTACGACAAGGCGATCCATTATCTCCTATATTATTTAATATAGTTGCTGATATGTTAGCCATAATCATTGAGCGGGCAAAATCCGATGGGCAAATTGTTGGAGTGGTACCGCACCTAGTGGATGGCGGATTATCCATTCTCCAATATGCTGACGATACAATTCTTTTTATGGAACATGACATGGAGAAGGCACGAAATCTGAAATTAATATTATCAGCGTTCGAGCAACTTTCCGGTCTGAAAATTAATTTCCATAAAAGTGAAGTGTTTTGTTTTGGCGATGCCCAGGATGAGGCTACCCAGTATGCTGAATTATTCGGCTGTGGGCTTGGCCAGTTTCCAATTAACTATCTAGGTATCCCAATACACTATAGGAGGCTGACGATAGCTCAATGGAAGCATGTGGAGGAAAGACTACAAAAAAGATTAAGTAGTTGGAAAGGAAAACTATTATCCTTGGGTGGAAGGTTGGTGCTCATAAATCCAGTCCTAACTAATATGGTGCTGTATATGATATCATTCTTCCAACTACCAAAGGGAGTCTTGCATCGATTGGATTACTTTCGATCCAGATTCTTTTGGCAAGGGATAGTGAAAAAAAGAAATATCGGCTGGCAAAATGGGATGTAGTGTGCCGCCCTAAGGACTTTGGTGGTCTTGGGATTCATGACCTTCAGGTCAAGAATAGAGCTGTAATACCCCGTAGTTTAGAGAGTCGGAAGGGTAGAATTTGAATTTGTGCATTTGCATGACATGCATCTGAAAACACGGGAAATTTTGGCGCGTTAAATTAAACGATGCAAAGTGATCGATGTTTCTCTCGACTCGATGAATTAGGGTTTAGATCATCGTGTTAAGTGGGATAAACTTCGACATGATCTTTATAACTAACTACAAACTAAAATCATTTGTCAAGTCATTCAAGAATTCGACATGACCTTGACATATCTTAAAAACATTTTGAACACAATTAAATATTATGACAAGATATTAATTCAATCAAATGAACCATTTCAACATCTTATCCAATCTTTATACACATATATCATAAAACCAACAACACAAGTGAAATAAAGATAATAAAAAGGAATGAATCATTCCATATGATTTAACACAAGACATATACACATATTATCTCAAAATCAAATAAGAATCATCATTTCATCCACAAGTTCAAATACAAATCAAACACATGTTTGAATCCATTTCATTACAAGAGTTCATCCACCCAAATGCAAGTAACTAAATTATTACAATCTGTCCATTACAAACAGATTAAAAACTTTATAATTACATCAAGTGTGAGCTTACAAAAGAGTGAAATAAAATCCTAAAAACTACATCCTGACTTCTAAAACTTCAGGAGATCTTCTCACCTGCAAAATAAACAACAAAAACAAGTAGAAATGGGGGTTATGATTAAAATGTTGCCAACACCATTTGGTGCTGGCATGTTGTTGTATGAAACCTGGTTTTTAGCCTAACCAAAACTATGGTTTGGTTAGACTAGTGTGGAGAATGCAAATAAAATCCTGAGGCAACAAAGGGACTGATCTGTTTGATCATGCTCAATAAATCCAAAGGCAACAAGAGGGGCAAAGGCATAAGCTTAGCACTTCATCTTTAGGCAACATTTATCAAAGGCATCATGTGCTAGCTGAGCATATTGATCACATAAACAAGGCAACATATGAATTCACAACTCCACAAATTAAACCAGGAAACAAATAAAACTTGAGCCCACAAATATGGAATCACATTTGCCTATTAATTAGGCAAATGGACCCTAAAACCACTTATTAAGCTAATTGCTAGCTTAATTGTCCACACACTTGAGTTAAGCATTTCCAAACCGACATGCACTAATCAAAAACTTCACAGCCAAGTAAACCAGCAAAATATCTAGATCAAGATAGGATCAATGACTCGGCTGTGACTCAACTTTATCACCATGGGGAGATGAACTGAGCAGCACATTAAAAATTCATCCACAAGGGGAGATGAACTGAATAGCAGCCTGCTGAAGTCTATCTTCAGTGTTAAAAGGAGTGCATCAAGAAGTCCACAGAGGCAGCTCGAGGTGAGCAGGGCCACTGCAAGCAGGTGAATCACCACCAACAAGTTATCCTGGTGTCACCAGCACAAGAACATCTCATTTGAGTATAAATATGAACCAGTTCGAGGTCCTAGTTCACAAAAACTCCAGCAAACATAAATCACACGCTTACACAAACACAACACATCCAGCAGCACCATTTTCACTTGTTCTTCACCAAGAACACACACCAGCCACTAGCCAATCATGGAGATTACCTAAAATCATCCACCACAAGACACTAAGCCCTAGGAGGAGGCCAGTAGCAAGAAGAGGATAGGAGAACCACAAGAGCAGGCTTGGAGGTTGAACCCTGGAGCAAGATTCAGACTCTACCGTAGCCTGATCTGCTCTACACCCAAGGTTGTTAAACTTTCGAGCTAGAGAGTGATTAGCAGGTTTTGTAAATGACAGAACCATGCTTGAGTGATTAATTGAGCATCTGTTCTTAACAGAGCCTTGCTCAGCAAGGTGTGGTGCTTTAGAAAGATTGATTTGCAAGCAGAGTACATCTGTGTGTGCAAGAAATAGGACAGCGTGAGACAGGGAGTGAAGTTGTGTGCAAAAGCATTCTGTTTGAGCATATACAGAAGCACAGGGTGGATTTAGTGTAGTATCTGTTCTTATCTTGTTGCACAACACATCACCACATGACAGTGAACCAGCAGAGCTGGATTAACTGATCATATCCAAGTTATACACTTGGAAGAAGCGCAGGAAAACATAAAAAAAAAACATCTCTAATCAAGCAAGTTGCTGTGTAACTCAACATGGAGGCATCACAGCAAGAAAACATGACTAAATCATGCTCTAAATCGACTAAATCATCACTGCTAGTACTACAACTAGCTCAGAAATAATTTCCTACACTTTTATCTTGTTAGAGAGCAAGAACTGCTTTTCACATCAATTCCAGAGATAAACGGGATGATTCATACATGCATGATTCATCCCAAATACCTCTACAGCAAGCACAAGAGGGTGGCAGTGCACAAAATCGAGCTTGAAGCTCAATTAATTCCTCTGTTCATCATGGACCGAATTAAGGTTTGAACAAAGTTCAGATCAAGGCCATGAGCAGTTAGCAGAGAGGGTCGAGGTGGTGTAGCAGAGGAGAAGTAGAACTTACCAGGCGTCCATGGCCGTAGCTCCACGGCGGCGAGGCAGGGCTCGCGCAACCGGTGGAGGGGGCGCATGGGAGTAGGGGTACACACCACCACACCACCACACCATGGCGGCACAGGGGCAAGCCCTGCGCCCAGCCATGGCGAGCACGCCGAAGAAGAAGAAGAAGACACGGCGGCGGGCGAACCCTAACCCTAGGGAGAGGGGATGCACGCGAGCGCTAGGGGAGAGATCCCCAAATCCCTCCGGTGAGAATGGAGAGCGGCGCGTGGGGAGTCGTTTGCCCCACGGCACCGCGGCGGAGGCGGCTGGAGTTGGCCGGGGTGAGGCGGCGACGACGCGGCGACATGAGCGCCCTGAGCGAGGTCGAGGTCGGGCTCGGGCTCGAGCGAGTGAGAGAGAGAGAGGTGGCTCGGTCGGGTCAACCGACCCGAGCCAGACTCGAGTTTTGACCTGGTTCAACCGAGTTGAGCCAGGGGCATTTCAGTAATTTCACAAATATGAAAAATTCAAATCTTTCAAAGAACTTTATAAATTCACATAAAATCCTAAAAATACAAACAAAATATGTATACATATCAGCAGAAAATAATCTACCCAAATAAAATACCTCTTTGAATTTTTGAAAATTATCCAAACTTTAATGAATTTTAACTCCCAAACAAAAGGAACAAAAATCAGCTAAAAATAGTTAACACACTCTATAAATTATGTGGAATTTTAATATAAGTGTTGAAAAATATTTTGTGGACAAAAATTCAAAGATCCTTAAGTGGATCATTCTTTGGAATAATTTCTTAAAATTATTTTCTTAAGAAAAATAATCTGGGAAAATAAATACTAAGTTCAAAATAATATTTGAACTATACCAAGACTATCTTGTTACTCATCCTAAATCAAAAATATTCAAACTTAAATGAATTTTTACACTAAATTCAAATACACAAAAATCAACTAAAAATATGCAACATACTCTACAAAATATGAGGAATTTTTTTATGTAAGTTTTATTTGAAGTTTTGAAAAACATTTTATGGAGGAAAAATTCAAGGATCCTTAAGTGGAAATGACTTGAAATTCTTTTTCAAAAACTATTTTCTTAAAAGAAAATAATATGGGAAAATAAAGTCTTGAAGTTCAATTATATTGAACTATTTCAATTTAATCACTTTAAATTTATTCCTCATGAAAATTGTTGTCAAATTCTTTAGATAATTTAAAACTCCCAAACACTATAAAAATCTTAAAATTCACAACTTGGGAATTTTGGGGTGACAATGCATTTCATGATTATGCATAATAGCATGCTGCTAGATTTTTCAGTAGTCCTTATCAGGATTACTTTGCTATTTTCAGAACTCGGGGTTTTACCGCAAACCCTAGAATCCCGAAGAGTTGAACGGCCATTTCTATCACAGGCAAGTTCATTCTTGCATGTCCGTTGAAATATTTTTATCAAAGTATTTATAAAAGTAATATATTTATTCATCTGCATAAAAAAAGAAAAACCTATTTTCGAATGATGTGAATTGCTATATATACTATGTTGGCTGGCAATGGAACCACGGATTGATGTTGTGGTGGAGGTTCCATTGTACGGGAAAGTATATACCTAGGATTAATTACCAATGTCACAGTGATCCTTGCGCCGTATTGAAGCGTTTACCATGAGATCTGCTATGGACGGTAAAAGTCAGCCGTATCTTCTCTCGTTCACATATCCTCGGCAGGCTATTACCTGGTTGCGTCCGTTGCGGCGGCCAACTGCGTGGAAGCGCGTGACCTTCCCACTCGACGGGGTGACTGGAATAGAAGCTCGGGAGGGGTGGCGGGCCAGTGGTCTTAGTTACCAGCCGCGTCACAAATGGGCGGATATGTGTTGTGCGGAGAGGGCGGTGATTGGCTTTGGACTCACACCTGACCCCATACCATGGAAGTATGGACGGGCCTGCAACCCGGAAAGGCAACAAGGCTGGGTTTCTCTCATGGGTAAAGTTACGCAGCTCTGCAGAGTCAACAACAAGAAACTGTGACTGTCACATCCGTGTTCCCGGAAGGAACTACAGACCGCAGCGGGAAAGGCATCCCAAGTGATGACTATGAACCCGTGGAGACTGTGAGCATAGTTTTCTGAAATAAAACTTGACCTTTGAAGAAAGGTTTTCCAAAACTTGCATTATGCCTATGACCGTTGGTCATGGTAGTAGCTAGTGCATAAAACACCTTATCGCCTATAATTTGAACTTGCTGAGTAACGCTCGTGTTGCTCACCCTTTCCTCGTTGACCCCCTGCTTAGATTTTGGAGTCATCAACGGAATTGCCAGTTGTCCATCATGACGTCAAGGAAGTATCCAACAAGGAGTCAAGTCTACTGATGGAGCTTGAAGGAGTCAACAGCTACTTCACCGACAAAAGGATGACGACCACCTTGCCCAGGTGTATATAACGACAACACTTCCATGGAGGAGACAACATCATTTTGGAAAAAGGAGTACAACTTGGATAAAGATATTCCAGATGGAATAGAGTAGGGCTGTGACAACAGCAGTAGTGGAATAGGAATTAGAGATAGAGCTGATATCCGCTTAGTGTTACGATTTGGATCTTTTTGATGTTTCATTTGCACGAGACCTACTTCTATCTGTAAAGAAGGTTCTCAAGATTTTGTATTGAATAGTGTTGTAATCCTATAGTGTTACCTTGGACCGGCTATGTTTCTGTTGTACTACTCTGAGGGATGTAATATTTGCGGAGAGGTCCTTCCGTGCGTATTACATCAACGACTTGTACACTACAACATGCAGTGGTGTGCTGGGTCACCGCAAGAGCCCTCCTTGGAAAGTGGCTGTTTAAGCTACTAACTGAAGAAGGGGTGTGGCAAACTCTTCTTAGGAGAAAATACATAGGCTCAAGTGCGCTATCACAGGTTTCTTGGAAATCAGGGGATTCACACTTTTGGGCTGGCCTAATGGCGACGAAGAAATTCTTCTTCCCATATGGCTCTTTCTCCATTAAAGATGGGTCGGAGATAAGGTTCTGGGAGGATACATGGTTGGGTACTACCCCCCTTCGAGAACAATATCCAGCGTTATAAGATATAGTCCAAGGACGTCATAAGAACGATACAATTGCTCAAGTGTTGGTTGATAATCATCCAACAGTGACGTTCAGGAGAGATCTTGTTGGACCCAGACTGGTTGCTTGGCACGAGTTGCTACAGCGACTAGCTACTGTCAATTTGACACAAGGGACTGACGAGTTTCGGTGGAATCTACGCAAATGCGGTAAATTCACTGTGGACTCCATGTATACAGCACTCATTCAGCCCGAAGTGCCGGTAGATGATAATAAGAAAATCTGGAAGATGAAAATTCCACTAAAAAACAAAGTTTTTGCGTGGTATCTTCGTCGAGGAGTAATTCTTACTAAAGACAACCTTGCAAAACGCAATTGGCATGGAAGTAAACAGTGTGTCTTCTGTCATAAAGACGAGACGATCAAACATTTGTTCTTCGAGTGCAAATTGGCTAGTTCTATATGGTCCATCATCCAAATAGGTTCTACTATTTACCCACCTACAAGCATTGCTAATATTTTTGGCAATTGGCTGAATGGCGTGGATAAGGGGTTCAAACAACTTATTAGGGTGGCAGCACTGGCCGTAATATGGTCGCTATGGCTGTGTAGAAATGACAAGGTTTTTAACGATAAAAATTGTTCTCTTATGCAGGTTATCTACAGGACTACTGCTACACTCCGTTCGTGGTCTCAGTTGCAACGTGTGGGAAATCGAGACCTGTTTATGGAGGTCTGTACAAGACTGGAGGATACGGCGAGAGACTTTTTATCCCAATATGGATGGCAGCATAATTTGCGGATTGACCCTCCACCACCATAGGCGTTTTTACAATTTCTCATTCTGATATGTAATTCGCCTTTTACTTTTCGTACTTCAGACTTGTTTCGGCTGTGTGCATCTTAGTTATGCAGAGGCTGGGTGTAATGCTTAAACATTTTAAGTAATAAAAACTCCCTTTATCTAAAAAAAATGCTTCAATGACGCCTAGCCAACGAGTCAAACTCAACAACTTAGTACTATTAATTGTGTAATATGTTAGCTTAGACTTTTCGGAAAAAATGGAGCCACGGGATGCGACACGATGAGAAGGTGGTGGAAGTCGGGGTCAGCCGTCGATTTGGGGCCGGCCGGAGGTGAAGACGCTAGCGGCTCCCGCTACCACCGCGCACCGGCCGAAATCACTGGGGGAGGGTGAGCGTTGCCATCCGCGCACGGTGGCCATCGCCCGCGGACGGGCCTAGGGACGTCGCTCAGCTCTACTCGACAAGCCGCGGCTCGTGGTAACCGGTGTCTGGGATGGGTGGTTTGTGCTCGTGGCCATGCAGGTGACCCATGTTCGCCATCTAGATGTGGCTCCTCCGGATTTGGTGGAGAGGGTCATGGACCCACGACGGAGGGAATTGCGTTGGTCAAGCACGCGAGAGAGACTAGCCGGGCACAAATTCTTTTTTCGTTGGGAAACCGTTTGTAGAAAATCCGTTTTCTCGGTGGAGCGAGGCATGGGTGCTGTCTGGCCTTCTTTTCGTTGTTGTGAACGAAAATGGGAACAGGCGCGGGTGGTTTGCGCTCGCAGTCACGCAGGTGACCCGTGTTCGCCGTCTTGATGCGGCTCCTTCGCCGGATTTGGTGGAGAGGGCCGTGGACCCACGACGGAGGGAATCGCGTTGGTCAAGCACGCGAGAGAGACTAGCCGGACAGAAATTCTTTTTTCATTGGGAACCTTTTGTAGAAAATCCGTTTTCTTCGGTGGAGCGAGGCATGGGTGCTGTTTTGACCTTCTTTTCGTTGCTGTGACCGAAATTGGGAACGGGCGTGAGTCCAGACCACGCTGCACACAGTTAACGGAAGCGAATAGTAGCACGAATACGCCGCGCGCAGGCTAACACATTCCAGCTGAAATACATTGGGCGTGAAGCAAACAATGGGGCACATCTGTGTGCTAAGCAGGCTTCGGTTAGAACACATCGGACGATTCTAACTGCATGCGTAGCTACCACCCATGGTAGCAAATCCACGTTGATATTCCAATATCATAGATTCCAAGTATAATTTTCGTGTGATACTCAATAAGACACATTCCAAAAAATAAGGAATAGCAAGATTTATTCGACATTCCTTTCGCGGGACTTCTTTTTTAATTTATTGTGGTCTGCACGACAAAATTTGATTTTATTGTTTATCTAGCCTAAAATCAATTCATTATTTTCCCTATACATTTGTGTTAAGTGGCAAAGACGATTTAATTAATACCTTTATATATGTGAAAGCTCCTAATGATTGGACAACCACGTAGGAAACTTATAGAAAATATGTTTTCTCATAGTAATCTTCATTAGTCATTATAATTTAATTAATACCATTATATATGTGAAAGCTCCTAATCATTATTTTCGCTATACATTTGTGTTGCAGCTATGAAGTAAGGACACGTTGATCATATATTTTTGACAGAGAAGCGGCTTGGAGGGTTTGGTGATTTTATGAACACCAAAATAGACTCTTCGATTCATAGGCGGAGTTATGCGTAAGTCAGAGGGGGCCACCGCCGCCCCACCCCCCCCCCCCCCCCCCCCCCCAACTTAATTTTTTTGGCCTAAATACCCTATGTAATCTAGGTTTAGCTAGGAAATTTTGGATAATTGGCCCCCCCAGCCAGCCTTTCTTACGGATGCACAAGGAGTGGCGACCCCAGAAATTCTGCTCTAGCTCCGCCACTGCTTCGATTAACTTGAACTGCATGAGTTTCTGCATGATGAAAATTGGCCCTCATACAATGACTATGTCATTTGGTCTAGATAAAGTGATAGAGATTAACCGTTATGCTATTCACAATTTGACTGACATGCCGAACGGAAAACAGACAGCTCCAAGACCGTCAGCAAGTGGAGATAGAGAAGGTGCCGCGAAGCTGAGGGCTGAACTACAGTTAAAAAGAGGAGAAAAAGTCAGCCCAACTCGTCTCCAAACATTGTTGGAGACGTTAGTACAGGATGAAGAGAATGAGAGGGAAGGTGATAAAGGAAAGTACATGATAGTTTGGATGAGAACTGTAGAAAACCTTGCTCTGAAGGTTTTTTACATCATATTATTCAACAAGATGTTATGCACTGGACCATCAGCACGCATAATGAGAGAACCAAGCATTGTTAAGGGTCTGGATTTCGACAAGATGACATACATGGATTACGGCCAACTTGCAGTCGATGAGTTAAAGAGATCAACAAAGAAGTGGCAGAAAGTAAGGTCGAGGTTGTTGGCAATATCTGGAAGGATTCTCGCTTGCACCATTGCTAATGCATCTCGATTACTAAGCTCCACCCTTAACAGTTTGTACTACACATACATATTTAACCATTTCGGGAGAACGGCTTACTTGATCATGTCGTTTCATGAAGAATGTTACTTAGATATCTTCCATATATAACAAACTAGGACAAGCACACGACAAACAAGTCCTCATGGACCAGCCAGCTCGATATCAGCACAAAATGGACATTTTCAGTAAGCAAGTTTAAAGAGACTTGCATGGCGAAGTCATCTTTTCTCAGAGATTCGCGTGTGGAAGCTAGCAAGCTACTTGGGATTTGGGAGTACATGAAAACATGGACCACGTGCAGTGATTTGGGATTCCGGATAACTAAATATGGCATATATAGTTGGGAATGGAGAGAATTAGGGATAGAACTATATGAAACCAGACACGATTATAGGGATGAGGAGATAAAGGAGTAAATATCGATGATTGAGTTTTTTAGGGAGACTAGTACAATTGCACGTGCAACGCACGTCTATATAATGTTGGTGACATAGTAATTTATAACTATACTGACTAAATTAAATCCGTATGTGAAATTTATGTGGGTAAAGATGGGATTCCTTGTTGATATGTTATTGGCTACTTATAATTTAATTGAAGTTTATCTCCATAAAAATTAATTGTGATACCACATTCAAACTTGAATATATATATTTTTCAAAAAAAATCATTTTCAATCTTATGTACATGTCAACAGGAAAAAAGAGTTAAGCGAGAACAGACAAAGCATATTTACATGATCTTGTTCTAAGTAAGTCCACCGTCAAGTCAGTTACCATGTAGCAAATGTCTAATGTCCCCAAACGGATAAAATGGCGAAAACTTGACACATGTGGGCACGGAATGGGGGCGAAATTGCCCCACACCGGAAATGTCCATTTATTCAACAAATCGGAGCCACGTGTCATAGACTTACTTTTCTTATTTCCTCTCAAATGACAAACAATTGCGACCAAAATTTACACCAAAACCACGAACAATTCCATCCCAAGTTTTCGCATTCTCATAGCTAGCGACATTTGAATGCAGAGCTACACGCTGAATACATACCATCAAGTTCAGAGTACTACACATCAAAATAAAAGTACTACACGTAATTCAGAGTGCGGAAGTTCAGGTTGCTACAAGAGCAGCCATGCGCGTGTTCTGGACTGGGAGAAGCCCTTTCTGGAGGAGCATGCGGCGAGCGTAGATTTGCAACATAGTAGAAGAAACTCAAGCCGAATAATGAAAAACAGCACCGATGACGCAAGCGGCATGGGCAAGGCCGGCAATGGCCACGAAGTTCATCAGGAGGGGCGCCATGGTCATCCTCGCCGACATGCAGGATGACCTAGGCCGCTCTGTCGCGGCCGAGAATTCTGAGCAGTTGTGATCTATGCTGCCGTAAGGCACTTGATAATTGAGATCGATCGAGACCACAGTTGCACGGAGACTATGTACGTATGTTTCCTCTCTCCCGATCCTTTCCGATCTGATCTCCTTCTCCTGTTCTGATTGCTATCTTTTTTTTTACGCGTGGGTTGGTCGCTGGTTTTGACATACCAGATCATCACCACCGGTTTCTATTTGCGGTGGCAATCTGTGTAATTAAAAAGAAAACGAAAAGATGTGTTGAGTTGTCAAACATTGGATCGATCTGGGTCATTGATCAATATTGAACGGCACAGATTTAATGTATCAACACAAGTTTGCTCTTTTAATAGTAGTATAGATATATGTACAGATAGATGAGATCAAAATGACTTAGACCAATTGTTTTCTTAGCGAGGGCAAATGTGTAGTTGTTAAAAGCTAGTGAGTCGAGCTTCGCAACTCACTCACTAATAATTGTGGTACAATAGCTTTGACTTTTCGGAACAAATTGAGTTATTTGGTTAAATCTATCATATTTCTTAATTAAGTTTGGATAATTCATATTCAGATGCTATTTTGCATACCAGATCCTATATCGTATCAAGGTGTCGATTCAAAATCGGATATTCTTATCGTCAGATTTCCTACAATCGGTTATGGATTACTTAAAACAGATTCAATGTGAAAATTACCAATCTGTTTACATCACTAGCGCATCCCCCAGTACACATGTGAACAACCCTTAAAACAAGTCTTTTTCTAGAGCCCATCGATTGCTTAAAATAAGATATGGATCATTTAAAACAGATTCAGTTCAGAAATTACCAATCTGTTATTCTGTTTACATCACTAGTGCATTCCCACAATACACATGTGAACAACCCTGAAAACAAGCCTTTTCTCTAGAGAATTCGGTGTAAAAAACGTTAAACAAATATCTTTTGGTCCGGCCCATTAGCAGTGTAGCAGCTTTTTTTAAAGGGGAACCCAATATCCCATGCCAAAGCAAAAAGCTCTAATCGCAGGTACGACCTAGTCTTCTAGGGTTTATGACTCCGGCAGCGATCCATCTCCGTCGAAGGATTCACCGTCTCTGACCGCGATCACCGCCCTCCCTCACCTCCCTCTGTTCGGGCTGACCACGGGGCTGGCTGGTCCGGCTTCCCGGCCTTGGCGGAGGTTGGAGAGTCCTAGGGTTTCGACGCGATCTGAGACTGCTTGTCGCCATGGCACAACGAGTAAAGGAAAGGCGGCTAAGGAGTTCGATGTGGATGCGATGCTGAAAAATCTGAGGCTGCATGAGGCACAGCTCAACGATGTGGTGTTGGGCAAAGAAGCGAATGGTGCATGGCCAAAGGTCAAGTGGCTGGCGGCAGCGAAAGTGCTGACGAGGAAGTCCTTCGGTATGCAATCCTTGAAGGAGACGATGCTTGCGCGTGGACGCCGCACAGGAGGTGAAGTTTCACCCGGTTGAATCAAATCTGTTCGTGATCCAAGCTGCGTGCCTAGGTGATGGGAAGAGGATCATGGAGGATGGACCCTGGTTGTTCCGGGGATGTGCTCTTATGGTAGAGCCCTTTGACGGTGCCGTCGGTAATACCGAGTAAGGTTCAAGCGTGGATACAGATCCACAAGCTCCCACCCTTGTTTCGGAACAAGGAAGTCTTAACCCAACTCGCGAGCAGGGTTGGAGAAGTTGTCTGGGTGGAGATTGCAGCAGTGTAGACCCGTATGGGTGAGTTTCATAGAGTGCGAGTCAACCTAAACTCAAATCAGCCGCTGGTGAGGATGGTACCTCTCGCCCCAGAGGGCTATGATCGCATGTATCTTCAGGTCAAATATGAGAAGTTACCGAAACACTGCGAGCACTGTGGTTTTATGGGACATACGCACCTAGAGTGTGGCACGGGAGAATTTGAGGAAGACCAACTTCAGTTCGGTGGTTGGATGATTGCGGAGGAGCAGTTCTGGCGTGCGGGCACTCCGGGTATGCGCTCACGGGCTCCGGCGAGGTTCCAAGCTGCTGATCAGACCCGTGGGGGGCAAAAAGGACAAGGTGGTGCTCAGGCAGGCGGCAATCACTAGTACAGAACGACACAAAGGATACCCCTATATGGAAACGGCAGAAAAAAGACAACAGTCAGCGCTCACGAAGGCAACGGTTAAACAAAATGCATGCCTTTCCCGCAGCGGATTCGCGACACATTGGCAACGGACAAAAAAATTAACTGTTTCCGATATATCAGTAACGGAAAATTTCACCTCCGTATGCAATTTAGCTCGGCCCAAGAGGCCTTTTTCCGCGTTCCCATAAATACTCGCAAACCCTAGCCTCACGCCGCACGAACCCTTTTTCTCGATCTGCCTTCTCCTCTCCTTCTCTCTACCACTACTGTGCGCCACCCACTCCCTCCTCCCACTCCTTGATCTGCGCCGCTGCTGTCGCCGGCACACCGTGCTGCTCCCCGTCGGCAACCCTGCCTCGCCGCCGGCCGCCCCGATGCACCGGCCAAAGCAGCAGAAGCGGCGCACCGCGTAGATGTGCCTCCAGCGACCTCCTCCCCGAGCTAGAGACAAAGAGAAGAAGCTCCTGCCTGCTTCCAGCGACCTCCTCCCCGACCTTCTGCTGCTGTTGCCCGCCTCCACCCAGCCACTATCACCAGATCGATCTCTTTTCGGAAGCTATCCGTGCTGGCCCGGGCGTCACCGAAGCTTTCCCCTAGGTACGCTCGAGGAGATCTTGTAGATCTGGTACATCCTACTCCGTTATGTGAATTTCTCCACCACGAACCTACCAACTAATTGTTGACCTTCACTGATTCTTGTGTCACGAACCTGCCATATCTGTGGCCTGAGCCGCGCCGATCTCCCGATGCAGAGCGACGCCGTGAGTGCCATCCGCCTCACCTCCACCTCGTCATGCTTCACGTCCAGGCTCAGGTCCAGCAGGCTGGAGATGTAGCCGCCGTTCAGGATTGGGGTCGCCTGTCACGTCAAGGAGACTTCAGTGGACTGATGCCATGACAAAGCTAGGAGCAGCTGTCCGTGCCTGCCCGAGATCTGCAAAAGCGCTGGTAATCTCGTGCTTCTTCTGTCTCCATGTTTGTTGCTGATGCTTCTCTCTTCCCATGGATCCCACGGATGCTAATTAGTGCACAATATTTTGTCTCACGCGATGTTGCTTGTTCTCTCTCCAATTAATTCTGAGTATAGTAGATTCTCATCTGTAGCTAGTTAGTTAATTCTCAGTGAACTACAAGGACATAAATATCTTATGTTCTCATGTAGGACACAGGGGCTGGCTCAACAACAAAGAAATTCGAGTACGACTCCAATTCAACCAGAAGCATGCTGATAGATCGAGTCTGGTTTTGTCATGTTTTTATTTTCTGCATCTGTGTATTATATGAACCGCGTCTTGTATATTAGACCTATTTATGTTGGGTGAGAATATAATTTAATATATATGTTGATGTGTATCCTGTACAAAACAGTAAAGTCAACTGACTGGTTCTGCTACCGGTGGTTGCCGGTGGCCTGCATTTTTTTAATATATATGACCCACAAAGGAAACGGTTAATATAACCGTTGCACATGACTTGCCCCACATCAGTATCGGAAGCGGGGCAACGGATGGTTTTTCCGTTGCCATAGAGCATTTTGGCCCGTTGCCATAGTACTCGTTTGTACTAGTGAATGTAGGAAACACAAGAAACCATCACAAATGGAAGGCAAAGCCTGCGGCGACAGATACTACCTGTAAGCGCAACTCGGCTGAGGCGGGTCTTGGTGATGGGGGTGGCACGGAGCTAGATGACACAGCTTCGAGTCCCTTGAAGCCCCTAGAAGAGGTGGTGACGGAGACTGAAAACCCTACTGCAAAAAAGAAGCTGAACATGGACAAGGATGTGACTGGGGGGGGGGGGGGTCTAAGGAGATGGTTCCACCTCCGCCGCCACAATATGTCCCCCCAAAGGAGTTAAAGAGGATGAAGAAAGCTGCTGCAGCAGCGGCAAAAGGAGTAAGGCGTGGTGATGAAGAGAGCGGTGAAGTGGGTATTGAAACGATGGAATCGGCGGCCTCCTCGGCGGAGGACCGTCGGGCGCAATGAGTATCTCCGAGTGGAATTGTCGCGGCATTGGCATGGCCGCGACAATTAACGAACTCCGCGCTTTTGCACGGAAGTATGCCCCCTCTATTTTATGTGTAGTTGAAACTCAAGTGCATAAGAGTAGAGTGGAAGGACTAGCGAACACGCTAGGTTTTGATCGTTCTTTCGCTGTGAGTAGTAATGGTCGCAGTGGAGGTTTAGGGATCTTCTGGAATAATGAAATAAATATAGAGATTCTTCCTTATTCTCAGTATCACCTTGATGCTATCGTTTCATCTGCTGATATGGAACCGTGGCGTCTGACGTGTGTGTACGGAGAAGCTCAGGTGCGGGAGAGGCACAAAACATGGGACATGTTGAAATTCATTAAGTCCTCCTCTGATCTCCTGTGGATGTGCATCGGCGACTTCAACGAGGTTCTCTCGAGGGAGGAGCATGACGGTGTTCAGATAAGAAGCAACAATCAGATCGCACAGTTCCGGAAAACTGTCGATGTTTGTGGGCTGTCAGACCTTGGTTACAAGGGTGTCCCTTGGACTTTCGAAAAACGGGTGGCAGGAGGTTCCTACTACCGGACCCGGTTGGATAGAGCACTCGCTACGGCGAGCTGGTGTGAGCGCTACCCGCTGGCTGAGGTTCATCATCTCACGGCGGCCACATCTGACCATCTGCCCATTCTGCTGGAATTTATGCCGCGTGATCGACGTAGTGGTACGGGAGTGAGAGTGTTCCGCTATGAAGTCATGTGGGAGGCACATACGGGCTTGGATCCTCTAGTTAAGCAAGCCTGGCAGGAGGGAGGGAAGCAGCTAGTACCAGTGCGGTTAAAATGAAACTCGACAAAATGACTAGAGAGTTGAAGCACTGGGATACCCACACATTTGGTAATGTGACGAAGCGTCTCAAGGACCTGCGAGACCAGCTTGAGAGATTGAGAGCGGCGCCGGGCAGAGTTGGCCCATCTCATGCAGAAGTTAAAATCTATGGTCAACTTGTTGAGCTGCAGCACCAAGAGGAGACTATGTGGCGTCAGAGGTCTCGAATCCAGTGGCTCAAGGAGGGAGATAAAAACACCCGGTTTTTCCACCAGCGTGCAAGCAGAAGGAAAAAGAAAAATAAAATTGCTAGACTGCAGCGTTCGGACGGGGTTTTAGTGGATGATCCGCATGAACTAAGTTAGATGTCGCGGAGTTTTTACCATGATCTGTATGCGTCGGAGGGGACGACAGGCATGTGAGTGGTCCTGGACACGGTGCCTAGCAAGGTATCAAGCCAAATGAACGTGGAGTTAACCGCACCATACACGGAGCAAGAGGTAAAGACGGGTCTTTTTCAGATGTTTCCTACAAAAGCACCCGGCCCGGATGGTTATCCAGCACACTTCTTCCAGCGCAATTGGGAGCTGTGTGGCCCTGATGTTACCTCTGCAGTCTTGCGCATCTTGAGGGGAGAAGATAATCCGGAGATCATGGATGCAACCTTCATTGTATTGATACCAAAGGTAGCAAGTCCGACTGAGCTCGGACAGTTTCGACCAATTAGTCTCTGCAATGTTATTTATAAAATTGCGTCAAAAGTCCTCGCTAACCGGTTGAAAAAGGTTCTTCCAGAGATTATTTCGCAAGAACAATCAGCCTTCGTACCGGGAGATTGATTACGGATAATATCATAGCAGCCTATGAGTGCTTGCATTTTATGAAGCGAAATAAGGCCAAGAAACACAGACATTGCGCTCTCAAGCTGGATATGAGGAAAGCCTATGATCGTGTGGAGTGGGCGTACTTGGAGGCTGTGATGCTCAAGTTCGGTTTTGCACCATCTTGGGTAGGGCTGGTGACGAGAATGGTATCTTCAGTTTCTTTCTCAGTTCTTTTTAATGGTTCCCCTTCTGAATCTTTTAATCCATCTCGTGGGATCCGTCAGGGAGACCCCATCTCCCCATATTTGTTTTTACTGGCAGCAGAGGGCCTTTCGAGCCTTTTAAAATCAAGAAGTTTGTTACAATCATCGAACCTACAAGGACTAAAGGTGGCGAGCTCCGCTCCGGCGTTAACCACTTACTGTTGTGGATGAGAGCCTGCTGTTTGTTAAAGCAAGTGTGGAGGGAGCGGGGGAAGTGGCTGATCTACTGGACTCTTATTGCCATGCATCGGGTCAGAGGATTAACCTGGATAAATCCTCAGCTTTCGTCAGCAAAGGATGCCCTGGGGGTGTTCGTATTGCTATGAAAGAGAGGCTGAATATTCCCAATGAAACTCTGAGTGAGAAATATTTGGGTATGCCGTCAGATGTTGGACGCTCAGTTCAAGGAGCTTTCAAATATTTAAAGGACAGGGTATGGAAACATGTACAGGCTTGGCTCGAAAATTTCCTTTCTTTTGGCGGCAAGGAGATTCTAATCAAGTCAGTAGCACAGGCCATTCCCACGTACTCCATGTCCTGTTTCAAACTGCCGAGGGGTTTATGTGAACAGATCAATAGCCTGCTTCGGAATTTTTGGTGGGGATGTCGTGATGGCAAAAGGAAAACTTGTTGGGTGTCTTGGGAGGAAATGACTAAACCCAAGTATGCAGGAGGACTAGGTTTCCGGGATATCGAGTTGTTTAACCTTGCCCTCTTGGCTAGGCAAGCCTGGAGAATTTTAGTAAACCCGGAAACTCTAAGTGCCTTGATTTTGAAGGCAGTTTACTTCCCAGAGGGTACCTTTCTCGAGGCTCAGGTGGGCTCCCACGCCTCGCAGATTTGGCGCCCGATTGTGGAAGGCAAGGAGATTTTAAAGCAAGGATTGATTCAGCGCATTGGGTCGGGAGGGCACACCCACACATGGAATGATAATTGGATCCCACGAGACTATGCAATGCGACCGATCGCATGTCTCAAGTCGAACCCACCAGTTTCAGTTGCTGAGTTTATCAATGAGACTACAGCAGCTTGGGATGTCCCAAAACTCCGTCGTTTCTTCCTTCCGATGGATGTTGAGGTAATTCAAACCATTCCTATTGGTTTAGCAAGATTTGATGATTCCTGGGCTTGGCACTATGAGAGGTCCGGAATGTTTTCTGTTCGGTCTGCATATCGCATGATTATAAATACCAAACAACGGCGTGAGGCCTGGCTGGATGGTACAGCTTCAGGATCTGAACAGATGAGGGAAGAAAAAGATTGGACAACTTTGTGGAAAGTCAAGGTTCCGTCCAAGATTAGAGTGTTCTTATGGCGATTGGCGAAGCACTCTATCCCTACGGGGGATGTTCGGTTTCATCGACATATGGCACCTGATTCTGCCTGCTCCATTTGCGGGATGCCCGACTCTTGGCGTCATTCTTTGCTAGAGTGCAACATGAGTGCCAGTGTTTGGGCGCTGGCTCCGGAGGCCGTCAGCGAACATATACAACACATAGCAGAACCTGTTGCAAAGCAGTGGTTCTTCACCTTGATGAAGACGCTGAACCACGACGACTGATCCTTTGCCTAGTCACACTTTGGGCGATTTGGTCGGCTAGACGTAAAGCTATACATGAAGGTATATTTCAAAGCCCACTCTCTACGCATGCCTTTGTGGAGTCGATGATCAGGGATCTGGAGGTGGCGTCCGTGAGGAGCAGCCCACCAAACTCAAACCAGCTCCGATCGCCGGAGCCCAGGTGGATCGCTCCACCGGCGGGAGTTGTGAAGATAAATGTTGACGCAGCTGTTCGGAAGCAAGGGAATGTTGGAGCTGTAGCTGCGGTGTGTAGGTCTGACGTAGGCCAATACCTAGGAGCTTCTTCTCTTGTCACGCCGGGCTCCTCGGACCCAGCTGTCCTTGAAGCCGTGGCATGCCGTGAGGCTCTGCCGCTCGCTCGGGATCTGCATCTCACAGGAATCCGAGTGGCTTCCGATTGTCTACATGTGATCAAGTGCATGGAGGGCGATTACAGAGGCAAATTTAGTGTGATCCTGCAAGAGATCAAGCTTCGAGCTGCAGACTTCGTGCCGGTTGAATTCGTTCATGAGCGAAGGAACTCCAACAAAGAAGCACACGGCCTAGCTAGGTCGTCTGCTTACTGCGAATATGGCCGCCATGTGTGGCTAATGGAATCTCCAGATCATTTTTGTATCCCTATGAACTTAAGTAATGAATAAAGTGGCGGTGTGTTAGTCTCAAAAAAAAAAAATCGAAAGCGAAACAGTGGAAGGGCCATTGTTTGGAGCCCTTTTTCTTCAAAATTCAAAGCCCTTACAAAGCACCCGGCCGATGGACCCCACCTGTCATCCTCGCGGCCCTCTTCCCCTCGCTTCTCATTTCGACCAGAGTCACAAACCACACGTCTCTACCGACTACCGCGAGCTCTTCCGAATCCACCGGCCGGCGGCGACTCCCCCTCCTCCTTCGGCGATCCGAACCTCCTCGGTAAGCCCCTGCATCCCCTCTACTTCCATATCCATTTCGTGCTCGCTAGCACGCGTGCATCCTTACGTTACTCGCGAATCCGCTGGTACCACAGCCTCACCGATGCAATCCGCCGCGAGATCGCTCGCAGCGCCCCGCCGCGTGCCGCCGCGCGGAGTGCTCCCCTCCCCCCTCCCCCGCCTCTTCGCCGCGGCGCCCCAGGATCCGTGCCCCGATCCAGGCCCAGGCCGAAGCCCAGACGTCGACCCGGGGTTCGTGAGCACGCTCAGCCGCGTGCTCAGCGACTTCCGCGGCCCGCTCCACGACCTCCCCGCGGCGCTCCGCGGCTTCGCGCCGCGCCTCACTCCCGACGCGGCGGCCGCGGTGCTGCGCCGGTGCCGCCACCTCCCTGTGCCATCGCTCCGGTTCTTCCTCTTTGCCGCGGCGCTGCCCGGGTTCTCCCACCGGCCGGATTCGCTCCTCATCCTCGCCAATTCGCTCGCTAGCGCGCGGCTCTTCCCGCTGCTGCGCTCGCTGCTGTCTGACCTCCCGCCGGCCGCGCTCTCGCGAGGCCTGTTCCCGCGGCTGTTCCGTGCTTACTCACGCGCGCTTCTCCCGGATGACGCAATCCGGGCCTTCTCCTCCATGGCGGGGTTTGGGTTCCACCCGACCCTCGCCGATTTTCACTCGCTGCTCTTTGCCTTGTCACATAATGGCCTTGTAGAGCATGCCGAGCCCTTTTTCAGAGAATCGACAACCCATTTCGACGTCTCAGCGAAAACCTACACCATCCTCATCTCTGGGTGGGCTGTTGTGGAAAAGCCAGAAAGCGCGCAGAAGCTGTTTGATGAAATGGTCGAGAGACGTGTCGAGCCTGACGTACCAGCCTACAATGCATTGATTGATGCCTTATGCCGTGGAGGTGATATTGCGTGTGCACAGGAACATCTGAAAGATATGCAACAAACCCGTGGGCTTGTTCCGGATGCAGCCACTTATGGTCCATTCATTCGTGCTGCATGTGCATCAAAGGATGCTCGCGCCGCTCTTCTTGTGCTAGATAGGATGCGCATGCACGAGCTCACACCAAATGTCTTCACATACAATGCTATAATTCGTTTATTGTGTGAGTTGGGAGAGATTGAGGAGGCTTACAATATCCTTGGTGAGATCATCTCTCGAGGCGAAAAGCCTGATGTTTGGAGTTACAACACACTGCTTAATGCACATTGTAAGAAAAATGAAGTCAACAAGGCCTTGAGGATCATTGCAAGAATGGATAAAGGCTTGTGCATACCAGACTGCCATTCTTACAACATGCTGCTAAAAATGTTGATTGGTATAGGAAGGATTGATAAGGCTGTTGAGATTTGGGATGGAATGGAAAAGCGTGACTTTCACCCAGGCGCAGCAACTTATGCTGTCATGATCCATGGACTATCTTGCAAGAAGGGAAGATTAGAGGAGGCCTGCAGCTATTTTGTGATGATGGTGGATGAAGGCATCCCACCGTATCAGGCCACATGTGAGGTTTTGAGGGATAGGCTGACAAGGCACGGCCTGAGAGACCAACTTGAGGTCCTCATTGATAGGATGCGGCGGAGCACTTCCTGCACGATACAAGAAATGTCAAGTATCATGCGCAGTAGTAAGAGGGCAGATGACACTAGAAGCGTGAGCAGTGAACATGAACTCAGGGGCATGATCTTGATGAGAGTGAATGGAGGGGGAAATGGAAACTAGGAGACTGAACAGTGATACCATAGGGCTTGTCTACAAAGCCCTCTACCATGTGATGTTTTCTTGTTTGTCTCCTTATTGTACAACTTATAAGGTAGTAAAATGTTCAGTCTACCTCGTACGGAAGGTCTACCAGTACAATAGACTTAGTGGCCGAATAACAAAATTAAGGATAAATGCTTGATTCTTGGTCAAGCAATTGGTGATGGAGTATATTTATGTCTGCCTACCTTTTCCTTGTCACCTTTTCGTCTTTTATATACTTCCCCTTGACCATTAGGATGCTATGAATAAATTCCAACATCACAACTGTTTATCATCTGCTCATATGAACTAATATTCCACTGTGTGGTTCTTATTACTTTCTTGAGTACATCTACCTTTTACCTTTTCATACAATCATGCGTACATCTGCCAAAATACATTAAATAATTCTGTATTTTCAGAAGCATGTCTTTCTTGGTATGATATGTAGTTACCATATTTTTAGTATTAAAACTGTGCTACATTTGACCCATGACGTGTTAATAACCTGACACATCAGTAATTTAGTTTCACTTTTATCTAGTTCTTCTGTATAGTATCATTGCTGTTAACTCATTCACTGAATTTGTTCTTGCAGGCTAGTATGGATTCAGACCCCTCATCACAGAACCCAACGGACATGACAGCATTTGTAAGTTCTGATGTTATATATTTATATGCATCATGCCATTGCAGGCTTACATCTTTCACGTTAGTGGTACTTTTTGTTTCTGTTAAATAATCGTCTGAACATAAGACCTGAATTATCTTCAACGTGATTGTAGTATTGTACGCACTTTATGCATCAAATTGGAGTGTTTGTGAATTGTAGCAGTACCGGATTCAGTTGCTGTTTGAACTACTAAGGTGAAAAACATTGGCATAGCATAGACTTAGTGGCTGGTTAGGTTAATAGCCAAATTTTGTGGTTGTCTTTAACTAGTGAAGAAGTCCTATTTCGCTTTTGAAAACCCAGAACGGTATCCCTTTGTTTAACAGAAATAAATAGTTTCGCTGACAGTAAGCTTTCTATTTCAGGTGCAAAACCTCCTCGGTCAGATGGTGAGTGCCTCTGGATACATTTTTGTTATAACATCTACGCTTAAGTATTTACAAACACTTTACACTCATTAACATGATGATGCATTTCAGCAAACAAGGTTTGAGTCTATGTCCCAGAACATTGTGTCAAAGAATATCCTTTACCTGCGGTATATCATTATTTTCTTTCTGTTACCATTAGTTTCTTCATGGCCACATTGGTTCAGCATCTTACGCCAATGCACAGTTAACTATGGATAGCATTTTATTCTTATATGGATGTCAGGTTATTTTGATGCCATTATGCATTGATGATGCTGTATTGCTGTTATATGTAAAAAATACTCAATAATGTTATGTGTTTCTTTTTAAATTTGTGTATGGAAACTTTTAACATTCAGCAACTTTTTTATACTAAAAAATGAGCCAAGTATACATGCACATATGAATTAGCAGTATATCACACACCACTAGCGGATAATAACTATGGGAACATATTGTTGTTTTGAGAAATCTATGCTGCTGTTACAGTGCTCGTGAGCAAACTAGAAGCAATTTGTTTTACTTATTACTCTCCAGTTTGTCCTCCCTTAGTTTTGAATTTCCTTAAGATTGCAGGCTTTCTCCGATTGTTTTAGCCACTCCTTTGTGTACACTGGTAACTTATCTCGATGTAGCAAGAATCTTGGTACACTGTCAACTTGACAGTTTACCAAGATTCTTGCTTCAACAGTGCATAGCTGCTAACACAATTTTCACAAGCATACTCACAAAGTTCCAATTTCTATCACATTGACATCAGAGTTGTCTGCATCATGCATTTTTAATACTTATACAAAATTCATCAAATTTTGAACCCATGAGCTGTGTACATTGTACATACCTCTTGGCTGCTATCCTCTGTTTCCTTTAACCACATTGCACCAGATGAAATGGGAACCAAGATTGATGAGCTGGAGCAGAGCGTCAACGATCTCAAAGCTGAGATGGGCACTACCGAGGCACCTGCCAAGAAGCCCGAGGAGGCAAAGCCGGCTGATTCCGCATAACTTGGCTGTAGGCCAGAGACTGGCTAGTAAAGACTTGGTGGCTATGTGACCAAAATTTCAGCATTTTTGTGTATCTGATGGTGTCCCATGGACCATAACTATTGTACCAGTGTACTACGTTACCGTAGACATCGATTGCTCCGACTGTAGCTTCCGCTCTACAGAGCCCTAGACAGTAGCGTAAGTTGATAGGCTGTTTTCCTATTACCGTTATCTTATTGTTGGTTTGGCTGTTCTAAGCTGTTGCTGTTTTAAGACGATGTGTTGACTTGCATGCAGTTTTATACACTCGCTCTTTTTGCTGAAGAGTTCTGCTGTACCGGGTTTTAAATTTTAATCATTCAGTATTCCATTTTTCTTCAGAAGTCCTATTCCATGAATTACCTTGGCGTGCTAGATGTGAAATTTCCTCCGATGTGCAGGAAAATATGACAATATCTTGTTGATTGCTTCACCGTTTCTGCTTCGCAGTGGCCAGTGGTAGAAGAGAACCCATCTGGCGGGCACACAATGGTCACGTGCTCCGCACATGATGAACTCGTATCACCTCGTCCTTCCGGTTGTCCACCGGCGACCACGGCCAACCCCAAAGGCCAAAACGCCACCAGCCAGGAGGCAAAAGAGCAACCACGGGTCCACGGAACCGCTCACCGACAGGTGGCCCCTCACATGCCACCTCCGCTTCGCCGCCGTCACCAACCGGCTCCTTCAAATTTTTTACTCGTCAGAATAAAATACCCTCGACGTCCAACCTCGCCGCCTCCGCCCAACGAACCAGCCAACCCGGCGACACCCTCCACGCGCCGCCGCCGCTATATAACTCCCCGGTTCCGGCATCTCCGATCCGCACCCCCCAAACTCTCAGGATGGCCCACCAGCTCCTCCTCCCCTCCAAGCCCCTCCTGCCCGCCGCGGCCGCCGCCACCCCTCGGCGCGTTGGCCGCTCCGTCGTCTCCGTCCGCGCGGCGGGCTCCGCGTCGGCTGCCCCCGCGGCGAAGGCCGTCGGGGCGGAGGCCGTGCGGTCGATCCGCGCGCGGCAGATCGTGGACAGCCGCGGGAACCCCACCGTCGAGGTCGACCTCGTCGCCGGGGACGGCAGCCTCCACCGCTCCGCCGTGCCCAGCGGGGCCTCCACGGGGATCTACGAGGCCCTCGAGCTCCGCGATGGGGACAAGTCCGTCTACGGGGGGAAGGGCGTGCTCAGCGCCGTCCGCAACATCAACGAGATCATCGCGCCCAAGCTCGTCGGCGTCGACGTGAGGTGAGCTTAAACGGCTTAGAAAAGCAAAAATCTCAAGCCAGTCTCAGAAAAATGTTGGTTCCGGTCATCCGTGGTCACGGACTCACGGTGTAGTGTACTGTATGCGTGGGGAACTTATCGCTGCTCTCTTACTGCAGATTCATAATCCAACTGACAACTGCTTAGTATCATGGGTTTTAGTGAGTTGACCAGTTTGATTACTCGATGCATGGAGCTTCAGGTTGTTTAGTTCAGAATTGGGTTGCTCATTAGTGCTTAATACTAGTGATTCTGTAATGGAGCGAAACCTAAGGCTTGATTCTGTAGGAGTTAGTTGCTCCTGTGATTTTTATGCATTCCTTGTGAACTTAAAATGTGACTGTTGCTCATGTTCGCTGCCGAGCTTCCTATTCCTGCTACTGAGAATATTTGGTTCAAATCAAATCATGCTGCTATTGCTATTGGTCGTCTAGTAGACTAGTACTTTAGTAACAGCTTGCAGATCAAATGAAAAATAAGAGCTGGCAGATCTCCCGGGCAAACAAAAGGGATGGAAATATAAATTCAGAGCAGTAAGAAGCAAGAGTCCTGATTACTTCATGAAACAAGTTAATGTTGTCCTGAAAACTAGTTATCTCTTTACAAATTGCAACCAGTTGTTTAACATGAGTGTCATTTTATTTGAAGCTCTCTCCTTCAACAAATTGATATCCAATGGTGATGCCATTCTTTGCTAAGCATATCACTTTAGTTGCTTCGTAGATTTGTACTAACTTACCAGTGATTACTGAAGTTTTGACTTCAGAGCACATTTTCCTGAATATGAAGTGGAGTTTCTAAGTGTTGCAAGACGTGATGTTATTATCATGTCTATAATGATGATAACTCTGCAAGATTAATAAAACTCTTGGTGAAGTAAACTGTAGCTGCTTTCCTGATTTGTGGTAAGATGATGCATTGATGATCAATATGAAGGGAATAGAGTTGACTAAGCATTGGTATAAGCTCGTGCTCAGCAAACCCTATCTTCTTTTATCACTGTAGTAGTAGCCTCTCCATTGTATTAGTTGTATTACTTGCCATGTTAGCTTTTATTATTTGCATTTGCACCCCTTAGTAGTATGGGTTTTTTATGGGATTGGTTTATTTATATCTTGAGCAATCTAACAGTACTTTTCTAAGGGACGCCATGGTAACGTCTTGTTTAGAATTATGTTTGGGCTTCTGATGGTATAATATGTGGAGCATGCCTCATCTGAAGCGGCATGGAAGAACTACATTAGGGACATTTGGTGCACGTCACGAAATTGTGTTTATATTGCGAAATTACTAACATCCAGTTCGAGTGTTGACTGTTGAACACTAAATGATTTTTGGATATTCCTACCACTGTTTATGGTGGGCTTAAATCCCCAAGTTTGTGGGAGGGCGACTGAAATCATATGAATTATTAGGACTTGGTGTTATCGTGGAGAGAAACATTCAATCACACTGTCACCAAAGTAACCAAACCCTGTTTCCATTTCTAGGATTGCCAAGCTAGGATGCCCGGATACGGCGATACGGATACGGATACGGATACGGCGATACCGCGATACGTCGATTTTTTGAAAACACGGATACGGGGATACGTCTAGATATGTATAATTAAAATTAATAATATAAAAAATTACTAATTTCTAATTTTAAAACACGGATCAGGATATATAGGAGTACCTTTATATGGCTGTTCGTCAAAAAAGCTTCATAACGGCAGCGACGCAGCTCTATCTTGGTCACGTTTCCATCTAGCTTAGGTGTTGGTGGCTTTATACGGGAAGGATTAGGGTATTTTTGTACCGGTAACCCATATTCGAGTTGTTTTATTAATTTTTTAGAACAAAAAATCGCTTGATACGGCTGGATACGTATCCGGTGAAGTATCCGTGTATCCGGGTATCCGCGCGTATCCGACACAGGATACGTGGGTTTTGAGCCGTATCCGTGCAACGTAGTTGCCAAGTTAACGTAAATGTGCTATTGCGTTTGACTTGTTAGTTTGGACCCAGATGACCGTTTGAAATTTGGAGATGCTATTAACCTCCTGTAATCATCTTTGGCTCTGTTCCTTGCATCTAGTTTGTAATGCAGAGTTTGTTTATGATTTTACCAGGAACCAGAGTGACGTCGATGCGATCATGCTCGAAATCGATGGAACCCCAAACAAATCACAGTTGGGTGCCAATGCTATTCTTGGAGTTTCTTTAAGTGTATGCAGGGCTGGTGCTGGTGCAAAGGGAGTTCCTCTATATAAACATATTCAGGAGCTGTCAGGCACCAAGGAGCTTGTCATGCCCGTCCCAGCTTTCAATGTTATAAACGGAGGTAGCCATGCCGGTAACAATCTGGCCATGCAGGAATTCATGCTTCTACCCGTTGGGGCAACTTCTTTTGCTGAGGCTCTTCGTATGGGCAGTGAAGGTACTTTATTGTTTTTTTTTTTGCTTACACCATGTTACCTCTTAGTGTGTTTCATCTTGCTTGCGACTAGTCAGTTATCACTAGTATGGTTTAGTAAACATAGATAGGGTGGTTCCATCTTTAATCCTCACTGAGAGTATGCTTGTCATGTGTGCTTCACTTTTCCACGATACAGTTTACCATGTTCTTAAGGGCATCATTAAGGCGAAATACGGTCAAGATGCCTGCAATGTTGGAGATGAAGGTGGCTTTGCTCCTAATGTTCAAGACAACAGGGAGGGCCTTGTTTTGCTTATGGATGCCATTGAGAAGGCAGGCTACACTGGAAAGGTGTGTTGCCACTTTTCTTATTTTACTGGCCACATTTTTTATCCCTCTTTTCTGTGTCAGTTTGTAAAACTGAGAGAAACATTGTGGTGCAGATTAAAATTGGAATGGATGTTGCAGCATCAGAATTCCTTATGAAGGATGGAAGCTATGATCTGAACTTTAAGAACCAGCCTAATGATGGTGCTCATGTTCTGTCAGCACCACGTCTCTGTGATCTGTACAAAGAATTCGTCAGGGATTTCCCTATTGTATCAATTGAGGATCCTTTTGATCAAGATGATTGGAGCTCATGGGCTTCGTTGCAATCCTCAGTTGATATCCAAATTGTTGGGGATGATTTGCTTGTCACAAACCCAAAACGTATAGTAGAGGCTATTGACAAGAAGGCCTGCAATGCTCTGTTGCTAAAGGTAAGTGTTTATTGTATATGTCTTCCATCCTCTTTTGCTATTACAATAGACAAATGGCACACTCATTCTTGTATTTTGTTTGTCGCTTGTTGATTGTGGCAGCCTTCCATAAATGTTTCCCATGTAACTAGTTTACTTAGATTCTCTGTTGTTAGTATAATGACTTAGGAGGTGCGATGTAAAGCATGCTGACCACCAAGTTCTTAGTCCCCTTCTAATACTGAACACTAGTAGTAAGCTGAGAAAAATCTTGTGCTGCTGAATAGGACGTGGTTCATTCAACTTCGTTTGCCTTTCCAGGTTAATCAGATCGGTACCGTTTCCGAATCAATCCAAGCTGCTCTTGATTCCAAAGCTGCTGGTTGGGGCGTTATGGTCAGCCACAGGAGTGGTGAAACCGAAGATAATTTCATCGCGGATCTAGCCGTTGGTTTAGCGAGCGGGCAGGTAAGGGCCACCAGAAGTTGTAACCGTGGTACTTTAGTTCTAGCAGCGTTCCTGAGTTGACCTCTCATTCATACTTTTCAGATAAAAACCGGAGCTCCGTGCAGAAGCGAGAGGTTAGCCAAGTACAATCAGGTAAATATGCGCATTCCTGGTGGCGTTGTTTTTACTGCTCCAAGTAGCACATATCCTCCTCATTATGATTCCAGTTACAAAATTTCCGAGTTGATCGTTTTTTTTATTTGCTGTATCCTCCCTGAACTATGTTTGTCCATTTCCATACAGCTTGTGCGGATTGAAGAGGAGCTAGGGAACGTGCGTTACGCCGGGAGGCGTTCAGGTCTCCATGAGAAACCAGAATTAACAGACTACTGAGACAAGCTGTATCAAATCATGGCCATCTCCTTGTACCGCGGCGCATCCCAATTTTCGCAGCTAAATTTTACTGACGCATGGTGAATATTATCTGCGTCTGTACCTCGAGCTCTGATACATTTTCCTGAACGAACGACATCGATGATTAATTACTTTTGGCCAAAGGGTAAAACATGTACTACCTGCAACAACAAAGGAAACACGGGCACTGTACACAGGTTGAGCCCACACTCCACGCAACGCAAGCACAGGACTCCCTGCCTACTTCACAACACGAGGTGACATTTTCTCTTGCTGGAACATGAATAGCAATCTTGCGGCGTAGGACCAATGATCAGCCATGTTTACTGCTGTGGGCGAGAGACGCGAACTTGAAGAGGCCGACGTAGGGCGTGTCGACGGAGCCGATCCAGAGAGACCCGTTCCGCTCCACCACCTCGCTCACCGTGTTTTCGCCGAACCCGCGCAGCGCCGTGGCCACCGTGCCGTTCTTGGCGCCACCGCCGGCGACGACCACCCTGACGGCGCTGATGGACTTGGGCGTGGTGCCGCTGTCGGCCCAGTCCTTGTCCCGATTCATGCCCACCCAGTACCCACTCCTGACGGGGCGCACGTTGTCCGGGTACCCGGGCAGCTCGGCGATCACCTCCGTCTGCCCCGCTGCCGGACCGCGCAGCCAGTGCCGGAGCAGCCTGCACGTCGACGTCTCAGCCACGACGAGGTGCGTCCGGTCGGCGCTCACCGCCACGCCGTTGGGGAAGGCCAGGCCGGACCGGAGCACGGTGACGTTCCCCGTCCGCGGGTTGTACCGCATCAGCCGCCCCGTCGCGTCGCCGGTGAGCACCACCAGCAAGTAGTCACTGCGGTGCATGCAGAGATCAACATATAAGAATGAATGATGACAAGAGAGCAGAGAGCTTTGCACCAGTTCTGGTCAGTTATCAATGCGGCGTCAGGTCATTTCATTACGCTCATCTACTACTGCACTAGCTAGCTGCTCCGCATGAGTAATACTGTAGCGATTTTTTCTGGCTCCTTCCAGACAGGGCCTTAATTCTGTTGAGCAGGTTGGTCGGTGGAGCAGCACGAGCGGTAGGAGCGTTGTTCTTGTTCGGTAGGGGTATTCTTGCCTTCTGCATAGCCTAGCTTAATGAGTTGCATTTTTTGCATGTCACTCTCAAGAATTTGTTTCGAGCGTACGGGAAACATAACGAATTTATGCCAAAATAATGCTGTACGGTAGTAATGAACAGTGGTAGCCGACCGTGTTGCTTCCACAAGATTGGGAACGACTTGATGTGCTCTACAGGCTAAATTTGGGATAGCTGGAAATTAATGTCCACTATACTTGTATGTTCTTCCAACTGGTCTTTTTCTGCACTAGATTCTTCCAACTCCTATAATAGTAAAGACAGGTGGCGAACCTAAAGTTTCTTGAGAAAAGAGAGTTTCAGTTTCTTGTCAACATTTTGTCCTTTCGAGCGATGAAACTACTGCAGTTAAGCCGATCTGGTTGACACTGTCGATACATTGTTTACTTTTACAAAAAAGAACAAAGTATACTTGCTAGGTCATTTCTCAAATCTCGCAGATCAGTTCAGTTTCACCTTACCCATTCCGACTTAGAAGTACCAATGCACCGTGCAAACTACGGATCAGACCAGTGTGCATAAACAACGACCACATGGGTGTTTACTACTGGTGAGACAGTAATAAATCTCGTTACAGCACGTACCTGCGTTGGTAGGCGGTGCTGCTGTCCGTGAAGTAGACCTCGCCGGTCTGCTGGTCGACGTCGACTCCGTTGAGGAAGTTGAAGGGCACGCCGGCGGCCTCCGTCGCCACCACCTCCGCCAGCCCGCCGCGCCGCCCCACCCTCATGAGCCCCAGGTAGGCGTCGGCGATGTACATGTCGCCGGTCTTGTGGTGGAACTGCAGGCCCAGCGGCCGCCCGCACACGCTCTCGGGATCAACCAGCTTCTTCTTCGCCGCGCACGCCGCCACCGTCCTGCGTGAACAGAACATCTCCGGTTATTAGCTCATCGCCTCGTGCATGCAGAGTCTGTTCGTTGCATGGTTGACGGATCGATCACTCACTTGTGCTTGTAGTTGTGGGCGAACTCCGTCCAGCCGGTGCGGCCCTTCCACCGGAGGACGCGGCCGTTGGAGACGCCGGTGTACGGGCCGCCGCCGCGGTGGTCGAAGGCGAGGCTCTCCGGCCCGAACGCCGGCCGGCCCAGCCGCACCGGCACGACCCTCGGGCCGGCGTAGATGGACTTCATGTCCTGGGTGGCGGACACCATGGGAGGCGGCCACACCCCACAGAGGAGGAGGGCGAGGAAGAGGAAGGTGGCAGAACGGCAATGCTTGGCCTCCGCCATGTCCATTAGTTTGGGAAGCAGCAGCGGCGCCATGTGCCTTTTTATAGAAGCTGTCAGGGCTAGCTCCCTGCTGTAGGCATGGTGATTGGTAAACTTGCTTGATGTAGCGAGCTCATAACTTGTGGTGGTGTAAGTCAGTAAGTGTATAACTATGCAGAGGTGTCACGAAAAGTTTGTTCAGTTCATCAACGGCCAGTTAGACTTAGACTAAAACGTTATATGAAAAAGAAAAGACCGTATATGTACTGAGTATAGTGTAATTTCCAGTGTTTATGCGGTTCCGGAAAGATTTGAGTCTGGCATGGGGCATGACATGTGAAGGGATTACGCAGCTACTGATTGCATAGTGTCGTGTGTGCATGCAGAGCCTGATGAGTACGTGTACCGTGTACCTCCAAATAAAGCGCACCATTTAGTGCCCGTTTGACTCAAAGGATTTTCATAGAAATTTTAGAAGATTCCACTGCTTAGAATGTTTTTTAAACCTATTTGGTTTATAGGATTGGAAACCATATGAGTTTTTTCCAGTGAGTTATTCTCTCCGTTTTTAAATATAAGATGTTTTAGATGTTGTACATGTCATCTAGATGCATACCAAAATGAGTGAACATACATATTAAAACATGTCTAAATACATTTGTATACATGTTGTGAATATGGACAAATGCTAAAATATTATATTTATAAATGGAGGGAGTAATTTGCATGCAATTTCATAGATAGATTAGATCTAGCCTCCGTTAAGAAAAACATCAGGTCACACGTGGCCCTAACTTTTGCCGAGTACCAGACAGTATACTCGGCAAAAGGGTGACACCAGGTGCTGCCACATGTCAGATACTCGGCACATATCTTTGCCAAGTGTCATATACTCGGCAAAAGCGTGACACCAGGTTCCACCAGGTGTCTTATGCAGTGCACTGGCCGAAACATCGGTGCAACAGATAATGGCGGTGAACTAAGCAGTTCAATGACGACAAGATGTTTGAAAACATCTTGCCTCATGGCATCGCCCACGAACTCTTTCGTTGAACTCCAGCGCACCACCTTGCACACCTCGCTAAATAAGATAGTGAATCAGTTAATTGTTACAACGATAATATTGATTACATGGCATAGATACTTACTGTTTCATCACCACGAAATAAGATAAATTATACAGAACACTCTTAACCAAAAAGGTGTCTTAGAAAGTGCACCAGGCAAAACAAAACATCGGAACATCGCGCGCTGTTTTTAGCATGAACTGCCTTCCCTATTGGTCACGTCTTTCTTTTGATGTTACCGACAGAAGCTAAACCATGCAAAAAAGATAGTAACCACAACTTTTTTACAATGTCACGAAAATAAAATCCCTACAAAATACTACACATAATAAGATAGTAACCATTATAAGATGCTAAGTAGAGTTAAATATGAAAACATATAAAAAATACAACACATAATAAAAATATGTTAAACATATTGCAAAAACATCAGTAACACATTGATCTGGTCAAATGAACATGTACAACATAATTAAGCAAGCACATGTATTTGTAGTTGTAGAAAAAAGGGATCAATGGTCATATTATAATATTACAAGATGTACACCCTAACAATTGATTTAACAAATGTATCCCGATCTACCACAATAAAATATATTGGATCTAACACATGGATCCGGTCTAACCCGTTAAAATAGTGCAACAAACAAAAGCTCATGATTCAAACCGAACTCAACCGTACGCATTGTACCAAGGGTTATGTTCATAAGCAAGAATCTTAAAGCCAATTTTTAAGCATGATCTAATCCCGTCAATCAAGAAATATATTGATTGATTCGCTTGGGAGTATCACGAGATGCCAGGGTAAATTGTTAGTTGAGCATCGGTTGGTCATCAAAGCGGGCTTCAGACTAGAAATTTTCATCCAAAGATATACGACCGGATTTAGGAAGAAATTAATCCTCAAAGCTAACCTCATAAGGTCGTGTCGATATGCCGAATGGATCTCAAATATTATGCAAGTCGAGTAGAAGGGATCCGATAAGCTTAGGGTGTGCATAAACTTCGGAGATTCAAATCGAGCAACCCCAAGCATGAATATTCTATGCCTATAGCCGATATTCTTATCAATGATACATCACGACACAAGGTTGTCAGCTTCTTAGATGGCAATACAAGGATCAAATATTTATGGCCGAAGAGGACGCGACTACCTAAGCTTCGTTGGTTTATTATATTGGACAGTAAAAATGTCCTGGTTAAAAACGGTGCCATATATCAGAGAGCAATAAACCTATTGGAACCGTCTGAAATTAACAGTGACAGATATATTCACAAAGTATCTTCCGTTATCAGTGTTTGAGGCATGTAGACCAAATCTCAACCTGTTGGAACCGTCTGAGATTGAGTGTGGATGATAAACAGTCGTGCCTACCACCTTTGTAACGTTAATGCCTAACCATTTTTAGTTAGCCTGTGAACTATTCCCTCCGTTCCAAATTAATTGACTTGGTTTTGTCCAAATATGGATGTATCTATACTTGTTTGATGTCTAGATACATCCATGTGTAATAAAATGTGTGTCAATTAAATCCGAACGGAGAGAGTAACTAATATAGGCTGTTGTACGGCTGGCAGGCCTACCATGCTAACCTCCCTGATCAATACATACCAGTACGGACGCCGCCTGTTCGGCTGTGCGATCCAACACCCCCTACCGTATCTTACTCTACCCCAAAGCTCAGTCGATCGTTCTCCAGTGTAGAACCTACTCCAAACGTAAGTGTGTAAATGGTCATGGTGTAGATTCACCGATAGCTTAAAAACTAATTTTCAAAATATCAACAAATTTAAAATATTTTTTTGGATATACCTCAAAATATTTAATGTTAGCATAAAAAAATTCGCGAAGAAAAAAACGTTTTTTGTGGATTGTGCAAAAAAGACAAATCCGGTCGCTTCAAAATGACTTTATACGACACAAAAAGTGTCTTTTATACGCGAAACTTTTGTGCTAACACAAATTGTCCTGACGTAGATCCGAATTTTTTAGAATATTTTGACCTTTCAAAAAGTTTTACCTAGCGGAAACCCTCGCCGGCCCGTCGTTCACTCAATACGTGTGTAATCAAAAAAAAAAAACTCTCGCATACGTGTCACCGCCGCGAGGAAAAGTGACCGCCACGCCGCGTGCTGCACTCACTGTTGCATGCTACTCCACTATCTTCTCTGCCGCCTGGGCAGCCATAAATCCCGGCCGTGCATTTACACTGCAGGGATCGTGCGGGCCCGCGTGTACACGTGTCGGGACAGCAGGCGCGAGCGTTAAATTCTGCTGCTGCGTCCGTGATCCATTTTGCACACGCCAGCTGAGCACAGCACACTGGCCACCTCGATCTTATCCCCTCCCGTCTACCGTGCAAGGGAAGGCGATTTTTGAAACCCACCGGAGTTCTCCACCTCGCCGGCTCGATTCGTCGGATCCCTCGGCCTCCGCCGGCTGCCTCGGCGGCGGCAGACCGGGGGATCCCGTCTCGTGTCCTGTATATAGTGTAGGAGTTCTTTGGTTGCAGGTCGCCGGCGTTCTGGAGGTGGAGGCGCGGCGACTGGTGTTTGCGGGCGGTGGATCTCTTCTCCGACGGCGGCGCTCTGCGGAGCGTCGTCTTCGATCCACCGCCACGGGCGCCCTCGCATCTCCGCGGAGGTGCCGTGGGCGTCGTTCCCTTGGTCGGCTCCGAGGACGGCGGAGCCTCCAAGTGTTCAAGATTCGGGTTCTCCGGTTGCTTCCGGCGGCGACTCCGAAGACGGCCGCGGCAAGGTGGAATCGCTGGGACAGGGGGGCGCTCGCCAAGGTCGTTCATCGTCAAAGGTTCCGCTGCGGCGCGGCGGACGTGCAAGGCGGCGTCTCTCATAGGGCAAATGTCTCCCTGACTGTGGCAAGGTGGCGGCTGGTGGTCTTCGTCGTCGACGCCGGTGAAGTTGCCGATCTCGTTTCTTGTTTGGTTTCCCCTACGTATTGCTCTTCTGTATTTGTACTGGATACTGTGTATTTGGTTCTCTGTTGAATATACGTGGTGGAAAAATGCAAAAAAAAAAATCATGAGTCTGCATGTGCCATGCTATGTGGCGTAGTACGTTGAGGATGTGGTGAAGGTCCGTCGTAAAATCGAGAGCTGTTGTACGACATGCTGGATCCATGTGTAGTGCTTTATTTGGCGTCATGAATCTGATGTGTAATTTTTTCTGAATGACACTATAGCAAATTTCAGTCACTAAAGGTTTTTCGTAAAATTTTCAACCTCTAAAAATTTAAGGTTAGCACAAACTTAGCGAAAAAACGGTAAGTTGATTAAAACAAATCATTTCGATCGAGTGGCATATCTGAGTACTAGAGACTCTGAAGAATGGTAAAAACGGCAAAGCCAGTGCCATATTCTGTGCCCGACAAGAATCTCAGAAACTATGAGAATGCAAAAACGTCAATACAAATGAATTATTTCAAATGACTTATCACGGAGGGCCAGATTCGATTGAACATTTTCTTAGGGGTCATTAGTGGATTGACATTCAGAACAAATTACACGAATCCGGTGCATCGACGAAGGCCTGGAGGGCATCCACGCGGAAGTAGAACCCCGAGGGCAGCCAGGCGCCAACCGGCGGTTGGACCTTGTGGAAGGGTGGTGGGTAACCGTCCGGACCACGGAGATGTCCTCTGGCACAGGCAATACGGCATTGATCCGTGTAAGTGAGCGTTATTTCATCGAGTTTAAGTGATCGTTTAAGTAGATGAAGCGTTTAAATATTCGCACATTTTGTCGCGCGAGGGTGCCACTGGTCCAGTCCAAGAGTCTTAGTTATTAGTACTAACATCACAATGCAGTACATGGTAAGTAAGCGTGTGAAATGGGTTACGTAAAACCCACCCGGCCCGAACCATACAGATGTACTCCTACATGATTGGTACTCTAGCAATGCAGTTCAACGTAAACTAATTCATCCTTTCCACGGGTACGTACAACTGGTACTTATAATTGCGTGAGCTCCTAAATCGGAAAACGGGAAAAGCATTAGGCCAGAGTAAAGATAGGGTGTGTATCCATAGCGGTGGATCGTCATGGTTGTATCTGTAGCGGTATCGACAGCGTAAGAGAACACGCTGATCAAGCTGTTTTTTTGTTGTTGTTGCGGGTAACTGTGTATGTGTATGTTCGATATTTTCAAGTGAACTGTCTCTATGTGGTGTGTAAATCAGTTGGAACCTTACATGTCAGGTGGATATGTCGTGTAAGTGGTAGAAAGTATGTCGTTAGCTATCAGGCAGTGCTAGCTACCGGTCACCCGTTGCGACGGTCAAATTTCTGACAGCCTCGGTTTGTCGTTTAGCTGTCGGAAAGGAGACCTTACCCCTTCTTCTTCCCCACCTCTGGTGACCGCTCCTGTCGTTCTTCCACGGCCCTGTCCCCTCCATCGACCGAACCGTCGACCTCCCCGCCCACGGACGACGCGCTGCCACGGCGTATCGCCGCCCCTCCCCTGCCCCAAGCTACCCCTTCGTTGAGCAGACGTCGCCCCGACCATCCCTCTAAGCCCGGAGGGTCGCGGGATTTCTTCTCCGGTGCCAGTGCCCCCACCCCCCACATTAAGTTGCTCCTCTTCTCCACTGGTGCCGCCGCGGTCAGCCGCCCCGGCCCGTCTCCGGTGAGGTCTAGGCTCGTTGTCGCCTTCGACACCGCGGCTGGCCGTGGCGTCGCCGGCTCCGGCTCGCTGGCCATCTCCGTCTCTCTTGTTCGCCGGCACTGCTTTCTCGATCTCTCTGGTTCAATTTGTTTTTGGGCGAAGGGAACAGGATGGGAAGAAGATAAGGTTCAAGGAGGGTGGTGCGGCCCACAGGCGAGAAACACGTGAGGATTTGATCGTGTGCACAGTTACCCGGAAAAGAGACGGTTCGTTAGCTATCTCATATGGCATAACACGCCCTTTTCGAGATGCAAGTGTGTCATCGTTAGGGTACCCTCCGACCCGATTTTAACATTTTTATCAAAGTTTTGTTGGAAGTGATATCTTGATTTTGGCATGCCTGCGTGCTCATATAGGGCCGACGGCCAACATATTACATCGTGATTACAGGGATACATTGTCTAGCTCGTGTGATTAGGCCCGAGATGATTTACCATCAGCATATTCGGTCCAATTATATTTCCTAACAGCACATTTAATCAAAAAATTGGGTAAGCTTAAATTACGCTTGAATTTTCAAGCTCTCTCGCAATGGCAGTGCCTTTGTGAATCAACCAGCAACATGATCAGGAGATGAGCTTTATATCCAGCGTTTTCTGACCAACCTGTTCTCTACAAAATGGAATTTTTTTTAGACGGATGGTTTGAAATGAGCCCGGCTTTGAATTAACGAATCCAACAACCGGCCAAGAGTTACAACTTACAAGGACAAGCTGGCGGAACCAGCTACGACACACACGCACAACACACGCGCACCCCTCACTGTTGAATATATAAGCAATTTAGCAGTATATTTAATCCACGAAATTGATAAATAGTTTATGACTAGAATAAACAGAATTAAACTAATCATGCGATCTACTATAACAGTAGAAAAATAGAACGAATCTAGAGCAACTACTACAAGCAGAAACTCTAGCAGCATATCAAACAGGAAGATCAAGAAAACGTACGATGCGGCAGCAGCAGCAGCGGAACCGGCGTCGCCCATGTCGTTGATGAAGAGATTGGCGATGTCGGGGAAGAAGTCGTCGTTGGGGAAGAACTCGAAGCCAGTAGTCGCGCGAGTGCGCTCCCCAAAAACCTGATCGCCCTCCCCGTACAGGATCACAAGAGGCGGGGTTCCGGAGGCCTACTGTCCCTTCAACCGGTGCACGCCGGAAGACGGGATGGAGAAGATTTGGAATACGGCGACGCAATGTTCTGGAACTAGGGCGGCGAGCGACCATGTGTTGCGTCTTGTGGCGGCTAGGGTTCGCTCGGCCTGTATATATAGTGCGGTTCGGGTAGGACGTGGGCGCAGCTGCACGATCGAGTCGGTAACAGCCCCACGATCCAAAAGAATCGGAAACCGCTGAGTAATTAACGCGTCCGTTAATTATCAATCAATGACTCATTTAATTTTCCTGAAATTAACGCGTCCGTTAATTATCAATCAATGACTCATTTAATTTTCCCGAAATTAACGCGTCCTTTAATTATCAATCAATGACTCATTTAACAGCCAAATAAATGGGCCATGAGATTTTCGGAATTAATTGGGCCATGGGCAGAAAGTGGCAAAGGCCCATAAATTCCAACAATCCCCCACAAAGTCTCATTGGCACATCATGCCACATTTGTTCCAAAACATTGTTTATATACCGGTGCTTAGTGGAGACTGTTAAGTTGAACTTCCACTTAGAAACTTATGCTACACTAGATCACAACTTGGATAGTGGACTATGCCTTGAACTACAAGTTTGCTGCAAACTAGTTTCACACAAGCCCTTGACCGATACTGGGCTGCCGCAAGGCTTCCCCGCGGGTGGAGCTTATGCGTCATACTCCAAGACCTTTCATGAGTTTACTAGAGAGCACCCAACTCTCATATACTACGACGTTTAATAGTCAGGCTCATATAGGTGTATTCCTCAAGAGATGCTCTGCAGGATAACATCTCCGCTTATAAAAGTAAGCCGCTTAGAACATATTAAGATAAATATCAACCTGCCATGCAGATCAGGAGAGTATTGCATCTTCACGGAGTGAGAAAAATAATGTTGGGATACTCTCCTCCAGCTGACCAACAGCTTGTCTCCCACTTCTAATTCACGGGATCTCCGATCACATAGAGTGGTTTACCACTGTTGACAACTCATATCGTGGGTCTCAAACCCATCTCCCTCGATGCACTATCTATCACATTACGTGATAAACCCTTTGTGAAGGGATCTGCCAAGTTCTTAGATGTTTGGATATAATCCAACGCAATAACTCCGGAGTTTCTCAATTTTCTGACAGATTTCAATCTCCTCTTCACATGCCTTGATGACTTCAAATTATCCTTAGAACTTTTAATCTTAACTATCACAGTTTGATTATCACAGTTCATAAGGATGGCGGGTATTGGTTTTTCAACCACAGGTAAGTCCATCAAAAGCTCACGAAGCCACTCTGCTTCAACAGTGGTTGTGTCTAACGCTGTGAGTTCTGCTTCCATAGTTGACCTCGTTAAGATGGTCTGCTTGCAAGACTTCCAGGAAACAGCGCCACCACCAAGTGTAAACACGTAACCACTCGTGGCCTTAATCTCATCAGCATCAGATATCCAATTAGAATCACTATAACCCTCCAGTACCCTCGGATACCCGGAGTAGTGAATTCCATAGCTCGCAGTGCCTTTTAAATAACGCATAACTCTCTCAAGAGCATGCCAATGATCATCTCCCGGATTAGAAACAAACCGGCTCAACTTGCTCACAGCAAAAGAGATGTCAGGCCTCGTGGCACAAGCCAAATACATAAGCGAGCCAATAATCTGAGAATGTCTCAGTTGATATCTAGCACTCTGTTGGTTCTTTCGAAGCAACACACTAGGATCATATGGTGTCGGAGAAGGCTTACAGTCGTCATACCCGAAACGACTCAAGACCTTTCCACATAGTGAGACTGAAGCAGTGTAATCCCACCATTACCATCTCTCAGCAGCTTGATGTTCAAGATAACATCAGCCACTCCTAGATCCTTCATCTCAAAACATCGAGATAAGAAATCCTTAACCTCCTTAATCAATTCAAGGTTGGTTCCAAAAATCAGTATGTCATCGACATACAGTCAGAGAATAACTCCCTCGCCCCCACCATGGCGATAGTACACACACTTGTCAGATTCGTTTACAACGAAACCTGCAGCAGTTAAAGTTCTTTCAAACTTTTCATGCCATTGCTTAGGAGCTTGCTTCAGGCCATATAAAGACTTCAACAACTTGCACACCTTTGCTTCCTGACCAGGTACTACAAAACCATCGGGCTGATCCATGTAAATTTCCTCGTCTAACTCTCCATTTAGGAAAGCTGTCTTAACGTCCATTTGATGAACGAGAAGACCATGCGAGGCAGCCAACGAAAGTAGCACACGAATCGTGGTCAGTCTAGCCACAGGTGAGTAAGTATCAAAGAAGTCTTCACCTTCTTTCTGGGTATAACCCTTGGCCACAAGCCGCGCCTTGTACTTCTCAATAGTACCATCAGGCCTAAGCTTTTTCTTGAACACCCACTTACATCCTACAGGTTTACACCCATAAGGACGATCAGTGACTTCCCAGGTTCCGTTAGCCAAGATGGAATCCATCTCGCTACGGACAGCTTCCTTCCAGTAGTCAGCATCAAGAGATGCATAGGCTTCTGAAATTGTACTGGGTGTGTCATCCACAAGGTACACAATGAAATCATCACCAAAAGACTTTGCAGTCCTCTGTCTCTTGCTCCTAACAGGAACTTCATTGTCATCCTCCACAGGATTATCAGTGTGTTCTATCGAAATGGTAGGATCAGGAATATCAACCAATTCCTGACTAGATGTATTAGGTATCTCCTGAGTTGATGAGCTAGGCATATCCTTCATCGGAAAGATTTCCTCAAAGAAAGTCGCATCCTTCGACTCCATAATCGTACCAACGTTAACGTCGGATACCTCTGATTTTACTACCAAAAATCTATAACCAACGCTATGAAAAGCGTAGCCCAGAAGAACACAATCCACGGTTTTTGGTCCAAGCTTGCGCTTCTTGGGAATTGGTATATTGACTTTCGCCAAACAACCCCAAGTACGAAAGTAAGAGAGTCTCGTATTTTTCCTTTCCCATTCCTCAAATGGAGAAACACTTTCGTCTTAATGGGAACTCGGTTTAGGACATGACAAGCTGTCAATAGAGCCTCCCCCACCATGCCTTGGAGAGACCCGAAGTGTCTAACATGGCGTTAACCAAATCAGTTAGAGTTCGGTTCTTTCTCTCAGCCACTCCATTTGACTGAGGCGAGTAGGGAGGCGTCCTCTCATGGATTATACCATGTTCCGCACAAAACGAATCAAACTCATTGGAAATATACTCTCCACCGCGATCGGACCTCAATCGTTTAATTTTCCGATCAAGTTGGTTCTCTGCTTCAGCTTTATAGATTTTAAAGAAGTTTAAAGCTTCATCTTTTGATTTCAGAAGATACACATAACAATATCTAGTGGAGTCATCAATAAGCGTCATGAAATATTTCTTTCCGCCTTTTGTCAACACGCCATTCATCTCACAGAGATCTGAATGTATAAGTTCCAGCGGTGCCAAGTCTCTTGCCTCAGCAGCCGTATGAGACTTGCGAGGTTGCTTAGCTTGCACACATACTTGACACTTGGAACCTTTGACAGTAGTGAATTTCGGAATTAAATCCAAACTAGCTAGCCGCGTCATGCAACCAAAGTTAATATGACAAAGTCGTGAATGCCAGACATTATACTCAATTTCATGGCAAATATGATTAATAACTTTAGTGCAAAAGTCTGACATAGATAGGCGGAACAAGCCTCCGCACTCATAGCCTTTTCCAACAAATTGTCCATACTTAGATATTACAACTTTATTGGACTCGAAAACCAACTTATAACCATCTCGACATAGTAGCGAACCGCTGACGAGATTCTTATTGATGGAGGGCACATGATGCACGTTCTTCAGCCGCACGATCTTTCCCGAAGTAAACTTCAGATCGACCGTGCCAACACCACGAACAAAAGCATGTGAACCGTTCCCCATCAGCACGGGGGAAGTCCCTATGACCTGGTAAGAAGAAAACATCGAGGCATCAGCACAAACATGTACATTAGCACCAGTGTCAATCAACCATTCAGGAGAATGACAAACTGAAAGAATGGTAGGAAATATACCGTACCCAGATTCCTTCATCACGGTGTCGCTAATGACAACATTGGCAGTCTTGCCGCTGTTCTCAGATGTGCGTAGCTCATGGCGATTGGGACAGCGAGGTGCCCAATGCTCCGGATCACCACAAACGTGGCATGATCCCTTCCTCGGCTTCTTATTGTTGCTCTTCTTAAAGTTGGTAGGCTGTGAAGGCTTGAACCTTCCATCAGACTTGCCTTTACCCCCTGAGTTGCTCTTGTTAAATTTGGACTTGTGGGGCGGCTGGTAATTCTTTTTCTGTACCATATTGGCACTAGAACCAGCCTCAGCAACTCGAGCACGTGTATCCTTCGCTCTCGCCTTTTCTTCCACATCAAGCGACCCAATGAGATCCGAAACGGAAAACTCTTGTCTCTTGTGTTTCAGAGAAGTAGCAAAGTTGCTCCATGAAGGTGGAAGCTTGGCGATAATGCCACCGGCAACAAACTTGTCCGGTAAATTACACTTGAAGTGCTCAAGTTCTTTAGCGAGCGACTGTATCTCATGAGCCTGTTGTACAACAGAACGCTCATCAGTCATCTTGTAGTCATAGAATTGCTCCATGACGTACAACTCGCTGCCAGCGTCCGAGGCCCAAATTTGGCCTCGAGCGCATCCCACATGTCTTTGCCAGTGTCAAAAGACATACGAATCCACAATGGAATCGTCAAGAATACTCAGAAGGGCACTCTTAAACAGAGTATCGAGCTTCTCAAAAGCTTCCTGTTGTTCAGAATTAAGCTCGCCCTCAGGTTTGCCTTTGGTGGTGGCATAGCAGTTACTGTTCTGAAACCAGTAAACTGCTCTCATGCGCCACCGTTTGTACAGCACCCCTTTAAAGGAAATGGCTTCGTTGACGCGAGAAAGCCAGGCGATACAAATTGCCTATAATCAGGTTTTTGGATTGTTGAATATATAAGCAATTTAGCAGTAGATTTAATCCACGAAATTGATAAACAGTTTATGACTAGAATAAACAGAATTAAACTAATCATGCGATCTACTATAACAGTAGAAAAACAGAACGAATCTAGAGCAACTACTACAAGCAGAAACTCTAGCAGCATATCAAACAGGAAGATCAAGAAAACGTACGATGCGGCAGCAGCAGCAGCGGAACCGGCGTCGCCCATGTCGTTGATGAAGAGATTGGCGATGTCGGGGAAGAAGTCGTCGTTGGGAAGAACTCGAAGCCAGTAGTCACGCGAGTGCGCTCCCCAAAAACCTGATCGCCCCTCTCCCGTACAGGATCACAAGAGGCGGGGTTCCGGAGGCCTACTGTCCCTTCAACCGGTGCACGCCGAAGACGAGATGGAGAAGATTTGGAATACGGCGACACAATGTTCTGGAACTAGGGCGGCGAGCGACCATGTGTTGCGTCTTGTGGCGGCTAGGGTTCGCTCGGCCTGTATATACAGTGCGGTTCGGGTAGGACGTGGGCGCAGCCGCACGATCGAGTCGGTAACAGCCTCACGATCCAAAAGAATCGGAAACCGCTGAGTAATTAACGCGTCCGTTAATTATCAATCAATGACTCATTTAATTTTCCCGAAATTAACACGTCCGTTAATTATCAATCAATGACTCATTTAATTTTCCGAAATTAACGCGTCCGTTAATTATCAATCAATGACTCATTTAACAGCCCATAATGGGCCATGAGATTTTCGGAATTAATTGGGCCATGGGCAGAAAGTGGGCAAAGACCCATAAATTCCAACACTCACAAGCAACAAAGAACCACAAGGGTGAACAACCAAGTAACTAAAAGACGCACAAGCTAAAAGAGATTGCTTGATTGATTGATCCTGGAGAGGCGCCTTGGCTTCTGTCGCACGGAGACGACGTCGGAGATATATATATATATATTGATCAATCTATATATAAATGGAATTCAATCTATATATATTTTGATCCAGGTTGCTTGAGAAGATTTTGATCTAGTAGCATTTGCCAAGGATTTATACTCACTCCATGTACTTGGCCGAGAGGCAGTTACTTATTTTGTGGCACTCCAAATTTGGCCCAAGTAAATGGAAAAGCCACAAATGGACCTCTTATCATCCACACCACACAGCTTGTCCAGTCTGCATTTGAGAATGCACTTATCAAAGTGAATCTGAATTTTCTGAATGTGAGACCCGTGGTTGAAGTACCCTTTACATGGAGCAATATTCTTTTGTGAGCTGTCCAATGAACAGTTGGAGGAGCATGAAGCAATTGACTAAATTTAGGGCGCTTTTGGTATCGAGCGGCCAATTTGGATCTCACCGGGGCAGGCTCTTCAGGGCCCTGCTGAGTACATATACAACCTGTGAGCCATGTTGTGTGTTTAGTTTGGTAGGCCGCAGCAAATAACGTGGCACCAGCTGGGCTAGCAACGGCTTATTATTTGGTTGGATGTAAATCTTGGTTAGTCTCATCTTTTTTCACATGGGTGAATTTATCACCTACCGTCACACTTTGACAGCTCTAGTGGCATACCAATGACGCGCAGCGAGTAGGACGACAACACAGCATGGCGGCGGCGGAGCTCGGCCGCGACGACACGGCATGGCGGCGGCAGAGCTCGAGAACGACGAGGTAGAGCGGAGGTCGAAAAGACGCTCGTACACCAAGAACAGTCTAAATACGCATCCTTACCGTACAAGATCTATTCATCTACGAGCACCGAAACACAAAACTTACAACACGAGAGTTGTGCGAATGACGAGGTGAAGGTAGTCCTCAAAGAAATTTGAAAACGGTCGACCGTGTGCCATAAATTTGATGAAATTCGTCTAAAAAAGTGTAACAGCCCACTTCCGGTAATGCAAATTATGGGTAAAATTTTCACTTTTTGCATTCCATACATGCATCATTGCAACCAATTGAAATTGCTAAGCAACACACTAACTTGGTTTGGCAATATGGGAAAACAAAATGCCAACTCTGTTACCACAACACCTCCAAACAATGTGGCACTCAAAGTTGCAAAACTTTTTATTTGGACAAACCAATTTTTGTGGAGCAACTAAATCACAAGGGGAGGCTACCCAAATTATTTCATAATTTTTGGATAAGTTTAAATGCCTCAAATAATTCAAATACTGTGCTGGTTTTAATTTTAAATAGGAAAAAGGGTTTCTTTGTAAGAGCCAGGGACCCGTCCGTGATAGAAGAAACTCAGCCAGGGGCCTGTTTGCAAGACTTGCATCCCCTTCCTCTGTAGCGACCGAGCTGCTCGAGCTCGGCCGCACCAGCTCACACGCCGCGCCTGGCCCCTCCTCCTCTGCCATCACCGCACGGAGAGCACGACCACGAGCCACTCCCGTGCCCTAGCCACTCGTTCCCCGTCTTCGTGCTCTTCCGCGCTCCACCCTAGCCGCACCATGGCCGAGCTTGCCGAGCTTAGCGCCGTCGTTTGAGAGCACCACGTCCAAATCGAGCCCTGCAGCGAGGTCCGCCGCGACGCGAGCTTCCTCTCCGCCCAAGGAATCGACCGGAGACGCCTCGAATCGCCGCCGCCGTCCTCTTCTTCCCCACTGCCGACCGAGCCGCCGCCGGGCATCGCCGCTCGATTCCGTCGCGTCCGTCCACCCTCGCCTCGCCGGCTGCGTGCACGAGCTCCTGGTGAGCCCCTGGACCTCTCCCTGCACTCCCCCTCGCTCTCCCCTCGCCGTAGACGCCGCGCCGTCGCCGGAGTTCCGTCCCCGTAGACGCACGCTCGCCCAGCTCGCGTTGCCCGGCCTCACAGCCAGCCCAGGCCGGGCGGGAGGCCGATGGCCTCTGTTAGGTGGCCGGCCCACCAGCCGGCCCAAACCGGTGGGGAGGCCGGTGGCCTCTGTTAGCAGGCCGGCCTACCAGCCGGCCCAGGCCGGGTGGGAGGCTGACCCGTTTTTTTTTTTTTTTTTTTTTTTTTTTTTTTTTTTTAGTTGTTCTGTTTTGCTTTTTCCTCGCGGATTCTTTCGTCGACCCCCTCCCGCGCATGTCTCCCGCTCCCCTCTCTCGCATTTGAGACATCGACTCCGATGTTTCGACCACCATTTCTTCCTCCCCTTCTCTCGAATCCGAGGAAATAACTTCTAATAGTTGTTAAAAATAAAATAATCAAAAGTAAATATTTAAAAAGAAGAATTCTAAAATTAATAACTTTTGATCGGAACCTCCGAAAAGGGTGTTCCTTATACCAAAATGTTCAGAAAAATATGAATCACCCAGAATAATCATCATCATGCATAATTGATCACAACTACTATAATGTACCTCTAGTAGCACTAGAATCACTAAGTTTTAATATGGGGTTATTCCAAATGATGCAAATAATATAATGGGGACCCCATTTAACTTGTTGATCTTGTTCAATACTTTTATGGTGCATTTAAATTGGCATGCCATCATGTGATTGTGCATTGCATATGTTAGCATGTGCGGTGTTTGATTGTTTTCCCGGTGTTGTTTGTGCATCGGTAGATCAAGGAGGTGAAGTGCCACCCCCGTATCGTGACGATCCCTACTACCAGCCGTATCAACAAGGCAAGCGTAATCCCCCCTCTGAGCATGTCTTATCCTATATTTCCGCAAATATTTTCTCCACTATAATATTGCATGCGGTTCCAAATGTCAATTTTATTGGATTAGAGTATCCTATAGTTGCATTAAGTTTCCGATGCCATTACCTGTTTTCCCTCCTATTATCCATAGGTTTGTATTGTTGGCCGAGTACTTACTATGCTATGTTGTTGCTTAGCCATGCTTAGTTAATTGCATAGCTATATGGTGGATGGTTTATGTTGGAAACAGGTGATGAAATGAGAATGATGGTGGAGAATTGTGGTGACGGATAATAAAATGCTTAAAGGTGGGGATGAGAGGCCACTGTGGTTGTGGTGTTTTGTCTCGTTCTCGCCGCCTAGGTGCGAGTTCTATACCTCTTGAACCAAGACTGAGCGTGCAACCATGCGTGAGGCCTATGCATTTGCAGGAACCCTCATAGACTAAATAACTCGAGCGGGGCTAGCCAGGGTCCTCTAGTTCGGGCTTCCATTTGCGCGTGCGTGAGTTGGTGGCTGAGAATGGATGAGGATGGTGTGTTAGGAAAATGAGTGGCCGGGCGGGGGTTGGAGGACACCACCTGTTCCGTCCTCACTGATGATCCTGGAAAGTCCTTAACGAGGGAGAAGTCGACACCGCTCCCACCCAGCCGGCTTTCCAAGGAAGAGAGCTAATGATCAGGTAATGGGCCGGACGGTACGCGTGGCAAACATTTGTACACCCCTGCAGGGTTAAATCTTTTCGAAAAGCCGTGTCCGCGGTTATGGACGAACTTGGGAAGTGAAGGTAAGATCATAGAATAACTTTAACGGAATGATTAAAAACTGGGTACTAGAGGTACCACTCACAATGCAAGGTGAGCTTCCTCGAGGGTGATTCGGGGAGGTGCCTTTGATGAACAGGTACATGGTTGATGTTGAGAAGGTGATGAAAGAAAGAGTACTTCTTACCTCTTTTGAAAATACTCTGAATAGTCGATGCCTTTGAGTTATGTTTTCATAAATAAAATCAGCTTTATGCAAAACAACCATATAACTTTGAAAGCCTCATCGAGCATATATTAGCTCTTAATCTTGCGAGTTCGTCGAACTCAACGTCGTTTGTTTTGTTTCAGAGGAGGACTTCACCGACCTCGAAGGTGGGTTCTTTGTGGACGTCGACGAGTAGTCTGGGGTTCCCAGGTGGCAGCTTGGGACATCCTGGAACAGCTGGCGTGTGATGTTTATCTGTAGGCCTCTTAGGCCATATTTGGTTCTTGTTGTTTAGAACAACCTAATTTGCTTCCGCTTGATGTAATGTTGGGTCTGTGACCTCTGGTTGTCATTTGCTATCTTTCTCTATATAAGAGTTGAACTATATGATTTGTGTCGTAGAGTCTGTGATGTGCCAGTTGTTCCACAAGTCTTGATCTTCTATTATGCATTGATAGTTGTGCCTGTGTTAAGGCATCAATCGGGGTGTTGCGTTGCTGATGATGTCCAGCAACGCCTGCCAAAGGTTTTGGCCGGGGATTGGTAAACCCGTAACCTCCGGTTGTATCGCTTAACCGGTGACACACAGCATCACTGTATAACAGTCGGGTCGGGGCGCCACAAGTTGGTATCAGAGCAGTACTGCCTGTAGGAAACCCTTCTACTGGTCGATGTTGAGTCTAGTGTTTGTGAAAATATTTTTAACCTAAAAATGAGTTGTGAAAACCATCTTAGGATTCTTTTTACTCCTTATCTGGTTACCCTCTAATCTCGGAGCAATCTTACCTCGATTTGAGTTTAAAGGTTTTACTCCTCTGTTACTTCAAAATGATTAGAAACGGGGTGGGTTCGACCTTTAGTGTTATGTGTCACGTTGCTCCCGCTGCGTTGCAATCCCAAATCAACTCAGATGTTTCTACCGAATCAATCTTTGATCCTTTCTTTGGGTTTTAACCCACGGACTTGAACATAAGGTCCCGGATTGTGTCAACTAGAGTGTGTTAAGTTGTGATTTCTTAACTCTCACTAGTAGCACATGATGCTGATCTTTGACCCAAGTTCTATCTTGTTGTTCCTTCTCGCAAAGTATTATCGTCCCTAGTCTGTGTACTTGTGTAGACGCTAATGCTATTGTTCGACCATTCGGAGAAAGATACTAACGTGTCATTGTCAAATCTCCAGAATGGCTCGAGGAGGTCGTGGAGGCCGTGGTGGTCGCGGTAACCACAATGATGATGAGGATGATCTGCCGCCACCACCCTCGATGGCTGAGTCTTGATGGCCATTGAGGAGAACCGTGGGCGCAATGAGCGCTTGCTGAGCAGTTGGTGCAGCAGAATGCACGGAGGAACGAGTGCAACACTCTCACCGAGTTCCTGCGTTCCCAGCCACCCACTTTGCTGATGCTAAGGAGCCACTGGAAGCTGATGATTGGCTTCGTGCTTTGGAGCGCAAGTTCTCCGCGCTTCATGTCCATTGGCGGAGCAAGTCAACTTTGCCACCTATCTCTTGGTTGGTGCTGCTGGCTGTTGGTGGGAAAGCCATGTGGCTTTGTTTCCAGCCAACCATGTCTTCACTGGGGATTTCCGCACTGCCTTCCGTGCGGAGTACATTCCCCAGCCGATCATGGACTTGAAGAGGAGGGAGTTCCTGGATTTGCAACAGGGACGGATGGACCTCCGCACTTATGGTCGTGAGTTCAACCATCTTCTCGTTACGCCCCAAGGGACGTGACCAATGATGCTGACAAGCAAGAGCTGTTCCGCAAGGGTCTGAATCCGCAGCTCCGCTATGAGCTATTGCCCTTCAGGTTCCAGACCTATCAGGAGCTGTTCAACCAGGCTTTCACTCTTGAGCAAGGAAGAAAGGAACTTGAAGCTTCCAAGAGGCCCGCACATGGGGACCACCAGAGTTCCTCGGGTTCTGAGAGCAAGAAGCGCAGGGTGTTTGTCCCTACAGCGCCGTACCTCGTGCTCCCTTCATGCCGAGGGCAGCAGGATATAGGCCACCTCCTCCGCGCCCACTACTTCGACACTTGGGATAGGCGGAAGTGGGTACCGTCCTATGCTACCTGCTCCACCTGGAGTCACTTGCTACACCTGTGGCCAGGCTGGTCACTACTCCAGGGAGTGCCCCCAGAAGGCACCTCTCGCGATAACTCCTGCACGAGCCCCTGCCACTCCAACTGGCAAGGCTGGACCTATTGTGCGTGGTCGCCTGAACCACATCTCTGCTGAAGAAGCTGAAGAGGACCCCGGCGTTCTTATGGGTGAGTTACGAATCAACGGCAATACAGCTACAGTTTTGTTTGACTCTGGAGCATCGCATTCATTCATATCCATAGCTTTTGCAAAAGACCACAAATACCGTTCGAGAAAATGAGCCGTCCTGGTGATCTCTACTCCTGGTTCCAAATGGCAAACCGATGGGGTTACTCCTGAGGTCCAGATTAATATAGGTTCCTTGTCTTTTCCTTATGCCTTGGTAGCTCTGAAGTCCAAAGGCATTGATGTCATACTGGGCATGAACTGGCTAACCAAATACCAGGCTAATCTCGACTGTGCCGCCAAGACCATTACTGTGACCGCTCCTTCCGGTGACATTGTGAAGTATTGGCCTGCAACATCAATACCTCCGTCCGCCATCGTACCCCGCTCACCTGAGATTCTCCTTTGCTTTATGGAAGGCGAATCCCCTCCTGAAATCCAGGACATACACGTGGTGTGTGACTTCCCGGATGTGTTCCCGGAAGAGTTGCCTGGCATGCCTCCTGACCGAAGTGTGGAGTTTGTCATAGAGCTACTTCCCGGTACCGCTCCAATTTCCAAGAAGCCCTACCGTATGCCGGTGGAAGAGTTGGCTCTGTTGAAAGAGCAAATTGATCAGCTGTTAGCTAAGGAGTTCATCCAGCCTAGCAGTTCACCTTGGGGTTGTCCGGTACTCTTTGTCAAGAAGAGGGATTCTACCGTGCCTCGTCTAGTCTCTGACTATCGACCGTTGAATGCGGTGACAATCAAGAACAAGTATCCTATTCCTCGCATCAATGATCTGTTGGATCAGTTAGCTGGTGCAACGGTATTCTCCAAGATGGATCTGAGGTCAGGCTACCATCAGATAAAAATCAGAAAGGAGGATATTCCAAAGACGGCATTTGTTACTCGTTATGGCTCATATGAGTATACCGTCATGTCCTTTGGTCTCACAAATGCCCCGGCTACTTTCATGAGGCTCATGAACTCCATTTCATGGATTATCTTGATAAGTTTGTCGTCATTTACATTGATGACATCCTCATCTATTCCAAACCAATGAAGAGCATGAGGAACATCTTCGTTTGGTTCTGACAAGACTTCGAGAACACCGCCTCTATGCCAAGTTCTCCAAGTGTGAGTTTTGGTTGGATAATCTCATCTTCCTTGGTCATGTGATATCCGCGGATGGTGTGGCTGTCATTCCTGACAAGATTCAGTCCATTTGGATTGGAAAACTCCAATGTCAGTCAAGGACATTCGTAGCTTTCTCGGATTGGCGGGTTACTACCGCCGATTCATCGAAGGTTTCTCCAAGATAGCCAAGGCCCTGACTGACCTTCTCAAGAAGGATAAAAAGTTTGTATGGTCGGCCGAAGCTGAAGAGAGTTTCCAAACACTGAAAGCCAAGCTCACGTCCGCTCCTGTGCTTGTCCTGCCGGACACAAGCAAGGATTTCGTCGTCTTCTGTGACGCCTCTCTACAAGGCTTGGGTTGTGTACTGATGCAAGATGGCCATGTGGTGGCATATGCTTCTCGCCAATTAAGCCGCATGAGCTCAACTACCCAACTCATGATCTAGAACTTGCCGCAGTGGTCTATGCTTTGAAGCAATGGAGACCATACCTGTTTGGTAACCGTTGTGAGATCTTCTCGGATCACAAGAGTCTGAAGTACCTCTTCACCCAGCCGGATTTAAATCTCAGGCAAAGGCGTTGGTTGGAGTTAATCACGGACTATAATGTGAGTCTGAACTATCAACCCGGCAAAGCAAACGTCGTGGCTGACGCGCTAAGTCGGAAGTCCTATTGCAACAATCTGATGATTGAAGAGGCCCAACCTGCCCTCTATGAAGAGTTTGCCCGTTTGAACCTGGAAATTGTTCCTTCTGGCTACCTTGCAAATCTGGAGATCAAATCTACTCTTGTGGACCAGATTAAGGATGCTCAGAAGCGTGACAAGGGTATTCTGAAAATCAAGGAGAACATTGCTAGCGGGAAGGCCAAATGTTTTTCTGTCAATGAATCTGGAGTTGTTTATTTTGGTGACCGCTTGGTGGTGCCAAAGAAACGAAAATTGAGGGAGTTGATCCTCCAAGAAGCTCATGAATCTCCTCTCTCTATTCATCCCGGTAGTACCAAAATGTACCAAGACCTTCGACCACAATTCTGGTGGACCGTATGAAACGGGAAATTGCCAAGTATGTTGCTGAATGCGACACCTGTCGACGGGTAAAGGCTGAACATCAAAGGCCTGCCGGCACTCTTCACCCTATTGCTATTCCCGAGTGGAAATGGGATGAAATTGGTATGGACTTCATTACTGGTTCCGAAGTCTCCAAAGGGACATGATGCCATTGGGTCATCATTGATCGACTATCAAAAGTGGCTCACTTCCTCCCAGTTCGTGTTGACATTACAGCTGCCAAGTTGGCAGACCTGTATACCTCTCGTATCGTCGTCCTTCACGGCATTCCCAAGAAGATAATTTCTGATCGTGGAAGCCTATTCACCTCCAAGTTTTGGACTAGTTTCCAAACTGCTATGGGAACTCGTCTCAACTTCAGCACCGCGTTCCATCCCAAACTGATGGTCAGACCGAAAGAGTGAACCAAGTTTTGGAAGACATGCTTAGGGCATGTGTAATCTCTTTCGGTAAGGATTGGGAAAAGTATCTCCCTTTCGCGGAATTCTCCTACAACAATAGCTATCAAGCTAGTCTGGGCATGGCTCCATTTGAGGTTCTATATGGAAGAAAATGCCGCACTCCTCTAAATTGGTCCGAGACCGGAGAGAGCACTCTTTGGTCCGATGTATCAATGAAGCTGAGGAGAAGGTTGAATCATAAGAGAAAATCTGAAGATTGCTCAGTCTAGGCAAAAGAGCTACTATGATAAGCACCATCAGGAAATTCACTATGAAATTGGTGATAAAGCTTATCTCCGCGTCTCTCCCCTTCGTGGCGTTCGCCGCTTCGGTATCAAAGGGAAATTGGCACCTCGCTATGTTGGTCCTTTCACCGTTCTGGAAAAGCGAGGAGATCTTTCTTATAAGTTGGAGTTACCGGTCAAATTCCCAAATGTGCATGATGTGTTTCATGTCTCCCAACTTCGCCGTTGTTTCAAGGATCCTATCCATGGGGTCAATCATGAGGAGCTAGATCTACAGGAAGATCTCACTTATCGCGAGCATCCTATCCGTGTCTTGGATGAAGCTGAAAGGAAGACTCGGAACAAGACTACCAAGTTCCTCAAAGTTCAATGGTCTCATCATTCCGAGGAAGAAGCAACTTGGGAACGAGAGTCTAGTCTACGTGAGGAGTATCCCGACTTCTTTTTGCAGTCTTAGAATCTCGGGACGAGATTCCTGTAAGGAGGGTAGAATTGTAACAGCCCACTTCCGGTAATGCAAATTATGGGTAAAATTTTCACTTTTTGCATTCCATGCATGCATCATTGCAACCAATTGAAATTGCTAAGCAACACACTAACTTGGTTTGGCAATATGGGAAAACAAAATGCCAACTCTGTTACCACAACACCTCCAAACAATGTGGCACTCAAAGTTGCAAAACTTTTTATTTGGACAAACCAATTTTTGTGGAGCAACTAAATCACAAGGGGAGGCTACCCAAATTATTTCATAATTTTTGGATAAGTTTAAATGCCTCAAATAATTCAAATACTGTGCTGGTTTTAATTTTAAATAGGAAAAAGGGTTTCTTTGTAAGAGCCAGGGACCCGTCCGTGATAGAAGAAACTCAGCCAGGGGCCTGTTTGCAAGACTTGCATCCCCTTCCTCTGTAGCGACCGAGCTGCTCGAGCTCGGCCGCACCAGCTCACACGCCGCGCCTGGCCCCTCCTCCTCTGCCATCACCGCACGGAGAGCACGACCACGAGCCACTCCCGTGCCCTAGCCACTCGTTCCCCGTCTTCGTGCTCTTCCGCGCTCCACCCTAGCCGCACCATGGCCGAGCTTGCCGAGCTTAGCGCCGTCGTTTGAGAGCACCACGTCCAAATCGAGCCCTGCAGCGAGGTCCGCCGCGACGCGAGCTTCCTCTCCGCCCAAGGAATCGACCGGAGACGCCTCGAATCGCCGCCGCCGTCCTCTTCTTCCCCACTGCCGACCGAGCCGCCGCCGGGGCATCGCCGCTCGATTCCGTCGCGTCCGTCCACCCCTCGCCTCGCCGGCTGCGTGCACGAGCTCCTGGTGAGCCCCTGGACCTCTCCCTGCACTCCCCCTCGCTCTCCCCTCGCCGTAGACGCCGCGCCGTCGCCGGAGTTCCGTCCCCGTAGACGCACGCTCGCCCAGCTCGCGTTGCCCGGCCTCACAGCCAGCCCAGGCCGGGCGGGAGGCCGATGGCCTCTGTTAGGTGGCCGGCCCACCAGCCGGCCCAAACCGGTGGGGAGGCCGGTGGCCTCTGTTAGCAGGCCGGCCTGCCAGCCGGCCCAGGCCGGGTGGGAGGCTGACCCGTTTTTTTTTTTTTTAGTTGTTCTGTTTTGCTTTTTCCTCGCGGATTCTTTCGTCGACCCCCTCCCGCGCATGTCTCCCGCTCCCCTCTCTCGCATTTGAGACATCGACTCCGATGTTTCGACCACCATTTCTTCCTCCCCTTCTCTCGAATCCGAGGAAATAACTTCTAATAGTTGTTAAAAATAAAATAATCAAAAGTAAATATTTAAAAAGAAGAATTCTAAAATTAATAACTTTTGATCGGAGCCTCCGAAAAGGGTGTTCCTTATACCAAAATGTTCAGAAAAATATGAATCACCCAGAATAATCATCATCATGCATAATTGATCACAACTACTATAATGTACCTCTAGTAGCACTAGAATCACTAAGTTTTAATATGGGGTTATTCCAAATGATGCAAATAATATAATGGGGACCCCATTTAACTTGTTGATCTTGTTCAATACTTTTATGGTGCATTTAAATTGGCATGCCATCATGTGATTGTGCATTGCATATGTTAGCATGTGTGGTGTTTGAATGTTTTCCCGGTGTTGTTTGTGCATCGGTAGATCAAGGAGGTGAAGTGCCACCCCCGTATCGTGACGATCCCTACTACCAGCCGTATCAACAAGGCAAGCGTAACCCCCCCCCTCTGAGCATGTCTTATCCTATATTTCCGCAAATATTTTCTCCACTACAATATTGCATGCGGTTCCAAATGTCAATTTTATTGGATTAGAGTATCCTATAGTTGCATTAGGTTTCCGATGCCATTACCTGTTTTCCCTCCTATTATCCATAGGTTTGTATTGTTGGCCGAGGTACTTACTATGCTATGTTGTTGCTTAGCCATGCTTAGTTAATTGCATAGCTATATGGTGGATGGTTTATGTTGGAAACAGGTGATGAAATGAGAATGATGGTGGAGAGATTGTGGTGACGGATAATAAAATGCTTAAAGGTGGGGATGAGAGGCCACTGTGGTTGTGGTGTTTTGTCCCGTTCTCGCCGCCTAGATGCGAGTTCTATACCTCTTGAACCAAGACTGAGCGTGCAACCATGCGTGAGGCCTATGCATTTGCAGGAACCCTCATAGACTAAATAACTCGAGCGGGGCTAGCCAGGGTCCTCTAGTTCGGGCTTCCATTTGCGCGTGCGTGAGTTGGTGGCTGAGAATGGTATGAGGATGGTTGTGTTAGGAAAATGAGTGGCCACGGGAGAGGGGGTTGGAGGAGACACCAAACCTGTTCCGTCCTCACTGATGATCCTGGAAAGTTCTTAACGAGGGAAAAGTCGACACCGCTCCCACCCAGCCGGCTTTCCAAGGAAGAGAGCTAATGATCAGGTAATGGGCCGGACGGTACGCGTGGCAAACATTTGTACACCCCTGCAGGGATAAATCTTTTCGAAAAGCCGTGTCCGCGGTTATGGACGACTTGGGAAGTGAAGGTAAGATCATAGAATAACTTTAACGGAATGATTAAAAACTGGGTACTAGAGGTGCCACTCACATATGCAAGGTGAGCTTCCTCGAGGGTGATTCGGGGAGGTGCCTTTGATGGACAGGTACAATGGTTGATGTTGAGAGAGGTGATGAAAGAAAGAGTACTTCTTACCTCTTTTGAAAATACTCTGAATAGTCGATGCCTTTGAGTTATGTTTTCATAAATAAAATCAGCTTTATGCAAAACAACCATATAACTTTGAAAGCCTCATCGAGCATATATTAGCTCTTAATCTTGCGAGTTCGTCGAACTCAACGTCGTTTGTTTTGTTTCAGAGGAGGACTTCACCGACCTCGAAGGTGGGTTCTTTGTGGATGTCGACGAGTAGTCTGGGGTTCCCAGGTGGCAGCTTGGGACATCCTGGAACAACTGGCGTTGTGATGTTTATCTGTAGGCCTCTTAGGCCCTATTTTGGTTCTTGTTGTTTAGAACAACCTACTTTGCTTCCGCTTGATGTAATGTTGGGTCTGTGACCTCTGGTTGTCATTTGCTATCTTTCTCTGTATAAGAGTTGAACTATATGATTTGTGTCGTAGAGTCTGTGATGTGCCAGTTGTTCCACAAGTCTTGATCTTACTATTATGCTTTGATAGTTGTGCCTGTGTTAAGGCATCAATCGGGGTGTTGCGTTGTCTGGAGTGAGGTGTACCCAGCAACGCCTGCCAAAGGTTTTGGCCGGGGATTGGTAAACCCGTAACCTCCGGTTGTATCGCTTAACCGGTGACACACAGCATCACTGTATAGCAGTCGGGTCGGGGCGCCACAAAAAGCTTTAGACAAGAACCCGAAATTAGAAGTTAACAGTAAACGGAAGTCGATCAGAAGCGCTTGCCAGAATGGAACCACGTCGCTAATGCGCACAGATTACATGTACAACTTATTTTGAATCGAGCTAATGTTGTGTTGATTACGATAGAGTAGGTGAAAGGGGGAGTGAGAGAAAGCAAAGGGCATATAGGAGGGTGCATGATCAGCCCTCAATATTCGGCTGTTACTGGAGGGCCGATTTATCTACAAATATGGCCCCTTGCTCAATGAAATTGTCAAAATTAGCCCTCACCGAAAAAATGTCAAAAATGGCCCGGCGGGAGGCAGAAAAAGGGGCACCTGTCCTTCCGCGAACCAAGGTGGCATAAAGCTACATTCCGCCAACTGAAACGGCGGGAAGACAGATTGTGCCCCGTGGGCCGGCGGTGCAGCGCCGAAACGCACATGTTGCACCACTCTGCGCCAGCTCATGTAGCAACACGTGTCTTCCCGCCAGCTGCGCCGGCGGAAAGTCACTTCCCGCCACCGGAGTTGGCGGAAATACACGTGTCGCTTTTTCTGCCTCCCGCCAGGGCTATTTTTGACAAAAAAATTCGTGGGGGCTAATTTTGACAATTTCATTGGGTAGGGGGTCATATTTGTAAAAAAGTCCTGGAGGGCCTGCCTTGAGACTGCTTTGAGCAGCGTGCGAGCTAAATTTTTGGTCGCACGTAGCCAAACGCGCAGCCTGCTTTCGCAGCTGGTAGGCCTGGCCATGCTCATGCTGGATACCAAACATGCCTTTACTGACAGTGGAAGAAATATTAGGTCTTATCAGTGTAAAATATTGTAAATCTCTTACAATACTTCCTACTTTGTGCTATGTTCGGGTCATATTGCTTCACCTTCATGAGCTGATGATTTTAAGATGCAGATAATGGTGTGGATGATGGTTTATACTTTTTCATACCTAATTTGCTTAAAAATTCAGATGCATATTTTTCTGAGTAAGAACTAATCCTTCTTAATTTTTATTTACCTCTATTCGCACAAAGAACTGCAAGTCACATAGATCCTTGATGTCAAACTGTGTGCCTAAATCATGTACAAAGGTGGAAGTCACTTAACTTGAGGAGCTTGCAACTATTATGTCATCCACATAAACTAGTACAAAACAATTATACATGACTTGTCGTAGAAGAACAGGGATGTGTCGGTCTTTGAGAGAATCAAACCCAAGTCCGTGAAAAAATGCTCCAGGCGCCTATTTTAGACCATACAATGCCTTGTCAAACTTGCAAATATGATGAGGTCCATTTTCATTTTTATACCTAGGAGTTTGTCTCATATAAACTTCTTCTTCCAGAACGCTATACCGAAATGCATTCTTCACAACGTGTTTTCTCATACTCTAGGCGCTAAAGACAAAAATAGCTAGAACAAGTCTAATATTATGGTAGAAGGTTTACCTACATGGATGAAAGCATCATCATAGTCAATACCATATCGTTGCTCATATTACTTTGCTACTACACGAGTTTTATATCTATCAATTGTCCCCTCGTAAATGGCAATCAAGGGGGAGAAAAATTCGTGTTATGAGTAGCATCTTTGAAAACTAGAGTTTCCCCTCTTTATATATATAGACTTGGGCATTGCATTTAGGCCGCCCTATCCATGCCCTTTGATCTAAGGGCTATTGGGTCTAGCACTTCGCCTTCGGTAAATTGGAGCCACCGGAAGGATATGAAGTTGAATCAGGACGTCAATGTAACAAAAATCTTCCAATTGGCACTACAACTTGCAAGCTGTGATTGTATCTGTTTGACGCCATCATCAGGCTTGCACTATCGATAAACTATCTTGGAGAAAAATATTTTAGGAAACTCCAAAGTTTACCTCTGCGAGATTCTCCTTTGTGATTTATCCAATATCAATCTAATTCTTACATCTAAAGCTGCAATGCCAGAGCTTATTGCATGTCAGGGGGCCACCCCCCCACCCCCCCCCCCCCCCCCCCCCCCCCCCCGGATCCACACATGTGTGAAGGAATATTTTGTTGAGAGGACTTAGATTGAGGTGTTTTGTCCCCATCCCACAATAAATCATATATTGAATTTCTCTCCAGCAAGTTTTAGCAAGCTCCGCAGCTATAAATGTGAAAAAAAATACATGTGCATATTCGAACTATTAATAAGTTTGTTTAGATAAATATAATAAAAGGTGTAAAATATCACGGATAATAAAATGGATACATGTCCAATTTAAATTTTTGTTGTCAATTTATAGAAACAAACTATCACATACTTGTAGTTGAAATTTAAATTACTTTTGTAAAATCGATCAAAATTCTATTAAATGGGAAAAACTAGCTAGAAATTAGAAAATTGAAAAACATTCTGCATTGGCAATACAATATGGTCACTTTGTGAAAAAATATATTTTGCTATTTTTCACCATATTCTATGCACGCCTTGACCAAAAATAAATAAATCAATTTTAGCACTTGGAAAATGGAAAATATTTTTTAACAAAAAGTTTGAAACTTCTTCTATGTCTATTATTTGTCATGGCAAGATACACCTATGTGTAAAAAGAAGTCACGTTCTCATGAACAATGCAATGGATATAGTATGACCTTAGTAATTTGGCTTGCAAGTTTTTGAGTGTTCGTACTTGATAGATCATTTTGTTTATCATTTTTCTATCAACTAGTACAGATAGAAGGACGTCATAATAAAGGGAAGCATTTTTTTAGTTTTCTATATTTTTAAATGTTGTTAAAATTGTCGGCACCACTATTTATAGCAAGGATCTCAAATATTTCAACGCCCTTTGAGGTTCTTTTGTATATTCCTACTTATATATCTTACAACTATTTTTGTTAATTTTTGGCAACACTTGAAGTTAAAATTTGAATTACTTTCAGAAATTGACCCAAATTATTTAAATAAGCAGAAGTATGTAAACATTTAGAATATTCAAAATATTTGGACATTGGACATCTAATATGATTTACTTCGTATGAAATGTAGAACTGTGCGAATTTGTATGGTACTATTTGCACGTGCTTTACAAAAAAATACCAGTTTTGACATTTGAAAAAACGGACATAATATTATGAAGTAAGTTCCATAAAAATTTGTGTGTTTAATTTTCCCGTGTATTGTAAGTTCATATACGCAAAATATGGCTACATGCCAAAAAGTATAAATTTCTGACAATTGTTAGGTATTATTTCATTTTTCTTATTATATGAGTTCTCTCTAGAATAATGTAAGGAATTAATTTTATTGAATAAAACAAACTAAAAATTTGTATGTGCATTATATTTTTTTGACTGTTTGTTGAGTGTTTTTCAAAAGTCGGTCCCAGCGCTGTCAGCCGTCAACGACGGTTAGAATGGACACATGTCCAGCTATTTACTCACCGTTTTCAAGTTTTCCGAGCGTCGTACCAAAAAACACAAACTTCAAATATGCCGGGTTTTTTTTTTTTTTTTTTTGCTAGAGTGCTTTACCGCGACACTCAGCTTACGTGCTTATTTCCCGAGTGCCAGATAAAATGCAGTCGGCAAACCCCCGGACACTCGGCAAAAGAGCTGTTTCAGTTCTACAAGAATAGTATTTTCCTTGCTTAATGATTTTCATGATTATATATCATCCTAGACTATGTGGATTAGATGTGGCAAGAATGCATGCGTCCAGAACGAGTAGCTTGCAAATTTTGAGCTGATCGAATTGGGAAGAGATTGTTTCTTTGGTGAGTAGAGTTTTGGGTAGGACGATCGAAGACCTTTGGGGAGAGGATCTTTGGATGACGAAGAATTGCCCTATGGGAGAGGGTTCACATTCGGTTCTGAGAGGTGCTACTTCGAGGAAAGAGTGGTCGGCCTTCGAGTTCAGCATGCATGCGTGGGCAGGGGCAGCAGCAGTTCGGGACGGCCATACTTGTAATTATGCTGGTCATGTTGAGAAGTAACTTAGTCCCGTGAGACGTGGTATAAAAGGATAGTTTGCCGATCGGACAGACAGCAGAGAGCGACGATTGTTCAGCCATCAGAGGTTTGCGCGCGTAATGACGCCCAAATTCCTGCGAGTCACCGACCTCGGATGACAGTTCATGCACACGCGTAATGAGGCGCATGTATGGCCATCACCGGCCACAGCCACTCCATGTCTTCATGCATGCCGCACCTCGGATGACAGTTCATGCACTCCGATCGAGCCCCGCGCGCACCATGTTCGGTGGAGATCTCAGATCGATGGCCCATACTACCTCCAAATCCAATGGAGCAACCAAGAAATCAATCCTCATCAAGCGGACCCAATAACATCGAGATATACCATTGATCATGATTCATGGCCGTAGCTGGTGGACATGGTCGCATGGACCGATCTCAGCTGAATGTAGTCGGTGATGAAGGCGTTCAGGCAATGCGCCGATACGTCGCGCAAAACCGCAGGCAGAAATTGGTCGGATAAAATAGCAGAAATTTTTCACTCAAGGCTCGATCCTGGGATAGCCCATCCCCTCGCGTCGCCCCCCAGGCGGCGCCACGGGCGACCATTCCCGCCGCCGCCAGTTCCTCCACACATCCGCCAGCCCTGCCGCTGCCGTCGCCGGCCGCGGCCGCGGCGGTGGCGGCACCCCTCCGCTGCCAAAAGGGCGGTCGGGGGGGGGGGGGGGGAGGGGGAGGTTTCTTCTGCTCAGGTCGGGGGGTGGCTGCCCCGTGGGGGCGACGACGGCCAGGGCGGAGGACGCCGGGCCGGCGGGCCCGAGCGGAGGCGACGGAGGTGCGGGGGGAGTCGGCGCAGGCTGCGGGCGGCGGTGCGGGACGCGATGCTGCCGTCGCCTGCAGCGGAGGTGGAGGCGCTTCTGATGGGCTTGGCGGGCCCGATCTGGGCCCGCCGGGACGGGCTCGGGGGCGCACGTGCTGGGCGCCTGCTCGGGCGAGGCGCAGTGGCGATGGCGGAGGCAAGGGCGCGGACGCAGGAGCCTCTCCTGCCGACGTGCTACGGCGCCCGGGTGGCGTGGAAGCCGGGGCGGCGACCCCGGAACGAAGACCTCTGCGGTGTGGCATGGAGGCTGCGGCCATGGGCGCGGTGGCCGACATGGCCGGTGGTCGAGCTCGGTGGACGGCGGTACGGCAGCACTGCCAGTGGCGTCGCTCCCTTGCTTTGCGGTCGGGACGACCTCCGGGCGAAAACCTTCCGACATGGTCGGAGCCGGCGACGGCGGCGCTTTTGGGCGTCGTTTTCCCTCTTGGGGGCGTCGCTGTGGAGTGCTCGTTCCCGTCCGACGTGGGTGGTGCTAAGATTTCCGGGTGAAAGCCTAAGCTCCATCGGGAGCGGGCGGCGACGACGGACGTGTCGTTTCCTTGTTGGAGGCGCCGCCTTGGAAGTTCTTAGCCCTCACGGTGTGATGGGCTCGCGGCGCTCGGGGATGGCGGTTCTATTGTCAGGGGAGCGGATGACCGGGGCGGCGGCCCCGGACGGTGGCGGTATGTCGAGACGGCGGTCTCGGTCTCCCACGCTATGACGGTTCTATGAGGCAGAGCCGTTGTCTAGCGAGGGTCTGGATGGCTACCTGGATGAAGACTGCGTGGGCAGAGGGTTCGTCGACTTGACTGGATCACCTTCGGGCAATGCGAAGGTCGATCTGGTTGCTACGCCGGGGCGGCGGCCCCGGAACATGGTGGTTTTGGTGGCAACCTAGATAGAGACTGCGCGGACAGAGGGTTCGTCGACCATGACTGGATCGCTTTCGGGCAATGCGAAGGTCGATCTGGTTGCTACGCCGGGGCGGCGGCTCCGGAGCGGGTGGTGTGTGTTGTGGCGTTTGTTCGACTTGTGCTGTGTGGTCGGCGGGTCGCTTCATCTGTGTGTTTCTTTTGTACAGTTTGTATGGTTTTTGGACCCGATTTTCCTTATAAACTGGGTCAATTCTTTACTATCTATTCGAGCAGTGGTACGACCACCTTGTCCTCAAAAAAAAAATTCACTCAACGTCGTCCATATGCATGCAGCTCATCTAGCTAACTTGATCACTACTAGAGCTAGTCTGGAGAGAGTATCTAGTGCTCCCGTGTGCTCGTGTGTTACCAGTTTCTCCGTTGATCTGGGCCGTAAGAATTTTTTTTTTGAATTTTTCCACATATATTAAACCGACAAAGAGTATACGATTACATCGATTACAAAAACAAAACTAAAAAAGACGAGCAAATCTATGAGATCTTCAAGCTCTTTCTTCATCCATGACACAATCTTGTACTTTTCTGAAGGCAGCCGTAGAACAACGCCGAAAACACCAAACCACATACCTGTGAATACCACCGAAGGTTCTCCCTTTTTAATTTTGAGCCGCAATGCCAAGGCTTTGTGCACGCACGCAGCCATTAAATTAATCAAGCAACATCGGCAAGAGCACCACCACTGATATTTCAGGGACAAATAACCGTACCACTTTGTCGACGTCGTTGGGAGACGAGAAAACGAATCACCATTGCCGAAGACGTAGTAGCCGGGATAGATATTGCGAGGACAAACCTCCTCGCGGCAACCATGAGAAACAATCCAAGATTGATCTGGCGAAGCAAGATCTGAAGAACCATACCTAGACAAACTTAATCTTCCAAAGACACCATTGACGTCGAGAAGAAGATCTCGCCGTCAAACGAAGTGCGGAAGACCACTTATTGCAGACGATGCCATCTCCATTGACGAAGAAGACCAAGCTTTAACATTAAGGACCCTTGTGTAGCGCCCTGCGCAGGTCCGAGGTCCCCACCCCAGCTAGTGCCAGAACGACAACTAGAGGAGGCGAGGACCCGTCAAATCCAAGACGAAGGCGACGATGAAGAAGTAGATCGGCGTCGGCGGCGGCGGCTAGGGTTGAAACCCTAGGCCGCCGCCTCTATTCTTTCTTTTCCGTACATCTGGGCCGTAAGAATTGATTCAAGGGACAGGATCGAATATGACTTGAGCTGTGCAGCCCACCATGGAACATATGCACATGAGTCCCTGATTGTTTTCAAATTTATGGCACATGGTCCATCATTTCCTCACCTGTCTCACCGCTCACACGGTTCGAATCATTCCCAAATCGCCTCTTGGGTAACGGAGAGCAATGCAGCTGGAGCTCAACTTCCCGGCTTCGCCTAGCACGGATCTGGACCGGCCTCCGCGTCCTCCGCCGGAGCGGCAACTGCTGGTGCGACCTGCAGAGATGTATCATCCTCCCGTCGGGCTCCGCTCTGGTTCTGTATCGCCGGATGGAGTCCTCGGTGACTCCCTTTACTACAGGAGCTGGAACCTCCAAAAGAGTTGCGCCGACGTGCGATTCATTCGGGGAGTGCCACGAACCTTGTTGGAGCTGAGCCTTCTTTGGTGAGTTTATTTGCAATTTCGACTTTGCAATCTGCTTGTTCATATGAAATTTCTGGCTGATTCTCGTCTGCTGATTGTTGTTAAGATTTCATTATGCCTCAGATGTCTAAATGTAGCCCCTCAACAAAACATGATTTCGTAATTGCATTTGAATCTGAAAAGGTTGCTCAACAGCTAGAACATGTCCTATTTGAGGTGTTGTGTGCGGATTTATTTCTGTTAGTACTGTGCATGCAAAAAATAATTCAGGGTTGAAGCAATACCTGATGTCATCTGTTCTAGTACTGTATTTTTGTCATACAAGTGATTTCTGTCAGTACCCTGCATGCAATTGTTTGCAGAGTTGAAGCAATAGTTGGTGCCATTTTTTTCTATTACTGTATTTTCTCAAACAAATTGGTATAACTCTCTATTGTGTTTTTTTAACTGAACAGTCTATCATGGAGCCAATGGAAACCATTGCTCAAAGCTTAGGATCAACGACGGCGATGACACTTGAAGACGATGCCAACAGTTTCTTCATGGTAGTTGCGAAGTTGCATTGATAATAATTTGACTACCATGCCGTGTCAGTTCTAACTTGTATATTTTGCTAGGGTGCAATGTTGTCTAGCTCACACGAGGGAGATAGCTATAGCACACCCACGAGAACTAAAAACCTGCCATTTTGTGTAAGTACTATAGTGCTCAACACTTCAGCATCAAATGCTTTAGTCTGGAATTTGAGAGCTATCTATTTTTGTTTAGGGAACGACGTACGAGCCTCACTGTACTGATGGATTGCAACCTAAAATTGGCATGGAATTTGATAACTGGGAGAATGGCAAGTCATTCTACACCCGCTATGCTCATGAGGTTGGTTTCTCTGTACGGAAAGGGACACGACACTTAGGAAAGGATGGTGTAGCACTGTGGAAGCGGTTTGTTTGTGCAAAGCAAGGATGGAGGAAAACAAAAGAGACCAGCAATGAGCCTTTGAAGAAACAGAAGAGAAATGTGAAGATAAGTAGATGTGGTTGTGAGGCTATGATAGGTTTGAAGAGAACAGCCGACGGTAAATACATGGTCGCCCGTTTTGTCCTACAACACACACATCAGCTTGTGTCGCCAAGCAACCTACGGTCAAATAGAGAAGTAGCGAACTCAGGAGCAAATTATTCACATGCCAGAAAGCATTGATTGGCACTTCTGCAACATACCGTATGCTTAGTGTAGAAAAAGGGCATGGAAAAATTGGTTGCATGAAGCGTGATTTACAAAACTACTACCGTGATTTCAAGGAAGCAATTAAAGATTCAGATGCACAGACCATTATTGGTACTATGAAAACTAAGCAAAGCATCAATCCGTCATTCTTCTTTGCTTACAAACTAGATGAAGAGGACAAGCTAACACATCTTTTCTGGGCTGATGGTACCTCTCGGAAAAACTATCCACTATTTGGGCAGGTTGTCTCCTTTGATTCCACATACCGTACCAACCAATATGACATGGTTTTCGCCCCGTTCACCGGAGTAAATCACCATGATTCTTGTGTAACATTTGGTGCTGCCTTCCTTGCAAATGAAACAATTGAGTCGTACAAATGGTTATTCTCTACTTTTCTAGAGGCCATGGGAGGGGTCGCGCCTAAACTAATCATTACTGATGAGGATGTTAGCATGAAAGAAGCAATTCCTGCTGTATTTCCAACCACTAGACACCGACTTTGTATGTGGCATATTCTTAACAAACTGCCAGAAAAGGTTGGGCGTGATCTAATGAAGGATGAGGATTTTCGAAAGAGGTTTGGAATATGTGTATGGGCTTCAGAGACTCCAAATGAGTTTGAGGAAAAGTGGAATTCAGTAATATCAGATTATGGACTTGAAAACAATGAGTGGTTGGCTACCAAGTTTGGCATTCGACAACGATGGATACCTGCATACTTCCGTGACGTACCACTTGGTGGGATATTGAGGACTACATCGAGATCTGAGAGTGAGAACTCATTCTATGGTCATTTCTTGAACCGACGACTCTCTTTGCTTGAGTTCTGGATAAGATATGAAACTGCTATAGAGGAACAACGTCAAAAAGAGTTGGAGAATGACAACAGCTCCCTTCATACACAACCAGTTTTAGCCACAAATTGGAGCATAGAAAGTCATGGTAGGGATGTTTACACTCATAGCATTTTTAAGCTATTCCAAACAGAGGTGCTTGCTGCTAGGGACAAGTGTGATGTACAAAAAATGGAGCAAGTCGGTGAACTTAAGAAGACGTTGTTAAGTGGAAGTGGCAGGCCTAGAGAAGTGACCTACAACTCTCGTACCAAGTTTGCACAATGCTCTTGCGGAATGTTTGAATCAATGGGGATTCCTTGTTGTCACATCATCATTGTCCTAAAATGGGAGAAATGGCAAGAAGTTCCAAGGCATTATGTACTTCACAGGTGGACAAAAACAGCGACGCAAAAGGTAATATACGACGCTAATGGAAGTGTCTTGCAAGGCTCATGTACATCCCTTCCATCATCCAATCAGCTGTTGTACTCTGAGACATGCTCTAAATTTAACATGGGCATGCTTGCTGCTAAACAATGTGAGAAGAAGATGAAGTATCTGCATGATGCTATTTCGGAGGTGGTTGACCATGTACTGAACATGGGAACATCCAGCGAGCAGAGTAAAGTCGAAGAGTTCCAGTCATTTGTTGGATCCACATTCCCAATCGACATCAATATCCATCCACCCGACATAGCACACACAAAAGGAAATGGACACCGGTTTAGGAAAGCTTCGGAGAAAGCAATCAGTAGCCAAAGGAAAAAGAGGTATCGAGGACATACTTTTATATCAACTATATATCAATTACTTCTTTCCTGTAACAGTTTTTTGTTTTAACATGTTCTATGGTACAAAGCAGAAAGAAGGCCACAAAGGACTAGATGGTAACTGCGGCTCAAGGTTCTTTCTGTAACAAGTATGAAAAAATTGCCCTTGTTATTTGTGAGTTTTTTCTCCATAGAAAGTTGAATGCACTTACAGTCAAGTATTATGTTTCAGGTATGCTAGTCTGATCTAGATCCATCAATGGCGTGCATGGAGGATGCTCTCAAATTTGTCTACTAGTGACCCAATTAGTGATCTAGAGATTTAGTCTAATTTATGTTCTAGTGCTTCTCAGCCAGTGATGTGCTACATGCCCAGATATTGCTATGTTCTGCAACAGGTCATGGTTACCTGAATTATGTTTTCAGTTGTTGGATCAGAACAAGAAAGTGGACCTTGATGTTGTCTCTTAAGAGTTTTTACATGTTCGAACCTCTCGATGGTTGTGTGTATATTCATGAACTTGTGTATGACCGGTCTCTCCTGGTGACTATGATTGGGTGTATTCATTTACTTGTGAATGGCATGTGTCCCCTGGTGGCTGTAAAGGCTAGGAAAGCACCCAACTGTATATGCTACGAAAGTAAGCTAGCTATATTACATAATTAAGCTGCAATATAATAGCTTCAGGTTTGTGTAACCCCAAACCTGAATAGCTGCAGTTTTTACGAAACTGCACTTGGTTGTAACCTGGAACCTAAAATGCCACGCACTTCCAAACTTGCATTGTGGCATAAAACTGATAAGCTGTTTGCTTATTTTACTGGTATAAACTGGCCAGGACTAGGACTTGATCACTATCTTGAACCATTGCCGTCCCCAAAGCAAAACAGAATGCACTTTAAGTGAAAAAATAAGTCTGAGCATGCTTTTTTGTATTAAGCTCCTTTCGTAGATGTTTTTGTACTGAGCTGTTCATACTACCGATTGCACGATTTCCATGTCATACAAAGCTCTGGACAATGATAATCGGCATAATTTGAAGGTGCACACAATATTATTTTTTTGGGAGGAATCACATTGCATTTCCATTACGATGACATGCTGGCAGAATCGCCAGTTACAGAGTTTGATACAAATCTAGGGGGATGTCCCAGCCAAGTCTCACATTGGCCATTCCCCATACTTACACCATGCACAGCAAAACAGTATGCTGCATTGTCACAGGATCTTGGACAGGCATCAAGTTTACAGCTTCGGTTTAAAATTTAACTAAAACTTTATCTCCTAAAAAAGAGCTCCTAATGGTGACAGGTTGTAATCCTTGCTAGGGACTGCTTGCTTCAGCACCACGGAGTCCATTTCGGAGATGACCAGATTGCATGTACATCTGGATACAAGTGACTCTTGGCTGCGACATGTGAAAACCCTTTGTTGGATGGCAGCACGCGCTCACCTGGGGTGACTCTGGCCTTTGAGTGCCAATGTGGGCAGCGACGTGAAGAGTTGGTTCATCTCTGTACATCACCTCAGGTGCATCAAGTGACACTGACGAGGGGACAGTGCTACGCGGCTGCGGGTTGATCAAGCTCCGGCTTAATCACACATCACTTCCCATTACCAGGAATGGATCTTATTCAATAAACTTGTACCCTTGCCATCCCTAAATCAAATATTGGAAGACACAAAGTCAGAAAATAATAAGAGTTTGAAGTACGAGCATACTTCTGAACTAAGCTGCACAAAGATACCAACTGCAAGATGTCACTACAATTACTTAAAATATTCCACGCTACTGCAGATCTGCACATTTTGCTAATTTTCAAAATATGAGGCACAAGCAAGCTACCTAAACGGGGAACTGGAATAAGAGAAATTGTCTTCTTGGCAAGCAGTCACATAACACCATCAATTTTTTTATCCTGTTCTAGCTGAACCAGCTATAAATTCGGTAGCACTAAATTTTGTGCTAACATATACTATAGTCTGTATAAGCATGGTCTGTTTCATGTGTGATCCAATAATTTCGAAATTTTGAATCATAATGACTATTCACTTATATCAAATAGTCCAGGGAATCGAATCAGTCTAAAACAAAGAAAATCCTGGCGAAAATTGGAAACAAAAATCTCACCAAGCAAGACTTAACACCACCAAGGTTCGTGGTGCTCTACGATGAATCTCACGGCGCCTATTGATGCAAATTCCATCTCCGGACGGAAAGGAAACCACAAGCTAGGTACGCGATCTGTGCCGGCGGCCCGGCAGGTCAATCTATAGTTCCCCGACGGGGGTATAGAACCATGAATTGTCTGGTGAGCTTGACGGGCCGACGGGGTTTCTATGCGCTGCATCGGAGGACAAGATGGCTGGTCCAGCTCCGTGCTTGCCGGCGGCTGGATTAGCTGGACTGTGTCTAACCCTAGAACGAATTTGGGGAACATCGGGAGAGAGAGACAAATGGAAGTGATTATGTGCCAGAATATGAAAACAGAGAGGGGCTTCTTTGCATATGTGCCACGGTGGGAGCGACTCCTTCTGTTGTGTTCGATCCTGTCCATTAAATATGAATGAACGGCACAGATCGTCCTGGAATGGGTAGTACAGGAGGAGTACATAGCACTAGATATCTCCTCAGCTAGTCTCATGCTGAGCTTGTAGTACATGCACTTATTCACGAGAGGGAATTTTTCGCAACTAGTTGCACCCGTAACTAGTTTTCGGATACCCCACTTCCGAGTGTCCAAAAATCGCGAAAAAAATCATGGACATGGGTTATGTTGAACCTTCGACACCCACAAAATTTCATCCAAAACATATTTTTGGATGAAATTTTGTGGGTGTCGAAGGTTCAACATAACCCATGTCCATGATTTTTTTCGCGATTTTTGGACACTCGGAAGTGGGGTATCCGAAAACTAGTTGCGGATTGTCATTTCCCCTTATTCACACACTATAAGCTTGCCTACATGCACGTCTTCACATGTTTAGTGCATATTTTGGCAGAGCTTCTAGTGTCACGACTCAATTACACATTTAAACTGGGATGAAACAGAATAGGGTAGATTCAATTGTTATGCTGACGTGTGGTCGTTCTGGAATTAAAAGAAATAACATTGTGTTTGAGAAGAAGACCAAACTAACAAACTTCCTTGTTGATCACATAATCGTGAAGCGAAACAATGGATGTTGGCTAGCAGAGGTCGATTTACTCCGACAGATGATTTTTTTTTTTGAACAAAAGACGGATGATTGAGCTACCCAGTGGCTTTGTAGTTATTTGTTTGTCAGCATATCGTAGGTCGTTTTTAGGTAGTGTTGTCAGGATTTTGTTCTCTGTTTCTGAATCTTTCAGGCCGTTCTGTCATTCTTTTTGCTGGCTATCAGCATTCTGTAGACTTTAGCCTTTGGGCCATACTTCTTTCTTCTAATCAAATACATGCAGATCTTATGCATGGTTTGAAAAAAAAAAGATCTGCTCAGTCGTTGCGACGCCATCGGAGCTGAAGAGACGCGGGCTCTGCACCAGCTAGCGTTAGAGATGTTGTCCGCTCGGTGACTCATTGCCAGGCTCCAACTGTGACCGGACGAAGTGTCAATCTTTTGTATCATTAGTTGTGAAAATAGACTGATACATGTGTCGCCGGATGTATCCTCAACCACTTGCTCTTCATCCGATGAGCCAACTTCTTTCTTACCGATTCGCGCCAGTTGGGACTAGAGCATTACGGCGTTGTAGTTTAAACCACTTTGCATACCGTCTATTTTTCCCTCTCAATCACTCTCTCTTATTTGTCGTTTTACTCCTTCCTTCTCTACTTAGCCTCGGAAATTTAAGGTTTTGGGTAGCTCGTTGCACAATTTGTAATCGACTACGCACCCCTGTAATCGACTATATTCAACATGATAGAACTCTGACCTTGGTGTTTATTGCGTGTAATCTATAAAATTTCAGTTAAAAGAGAGAGTGTTGAGCTCGGTCTTATGAACTGGTATCAGAGCTAGTGATCCTCGAAGGCAAATGGATCGTGCAGCGGAGTGAAGTCATGATCTCATGCAAAATCCTTTATTTCCGTTCTCGGTTCGGTGGCGATGGTGTAGCGTTGCGGCGGCTTGGCGGTAGAGGCACCATTGGGTTGCAGATTTTGGGTTGAGTTGTTACTCAAGAACATCTCTTTAGTCTTAAAATCCCACCACCGACCTAGAACCGTGTGGCTATCGGCGGTGAGGCTGCGTAGGCGACGTGACGGCGGCGACGGGATCTTCAACCTAGGGTTAGGTGGTAAGCCGCCGCTTGCATAAATCCCTCCCATCTTGTCAAACACGGTTTGTGAGGGAGGGGCGAGGATAGCGGCGCGCCTTCGGCTCGCTCCAGTGTTCGTAGTCGTCGCTAGGTGGTCGAACGACCTATTTGTAATTTTTATTACTTTTTGGATCTTTTGTACTGCTGTGGATGATTAATAGATCGGTGGTCTTTTTCGCAAAAAAAAAACACGGTTTGTGAGGTTTAGCTTGCGAACACTCTCTTTGTAAAAATCCCTCACCACGTCCATGGAGAAGACGTCGGATTCGATGCACACCGGCATGCTTCAGTTGGAATCGTTGTAGCTCGACATTATGAAGCTCCGCAACGAACATGAGGAAACTAAACAAGAGTTCCTTGGCTTTCCTCTAGCATGCAGGACGTCAAAATAATTTCGCCATAATTCCGACAAATTCCAAAAGGTTATTCCAAGCAGTCAAGCTTCAGAAGGACCAACACACTCACTTGCTCCCAATACCATGGGTTTATTTGCATCTTGCGGCTGTGTGCATCGTTTTAATGCAGATGCCGGGATCCGGAGCCCCTTTTCTAAAAAAAAATCTTGCGTTCGCCCATTATCTTCTGCTCCGGTCATGGATGCGGCCACTTGCATGTCGATTGACTGCATGGTCAGCGACCAGCTGCCATCTGCTTCATCAAAACGCTTCCTTTGACCTGATCTCTCGGACTACACCGCCCTGTTTCATACTAGAGTACTCCAGTTTACTCCGGTGATCTCCGGGCCATGGTCTGCAACTAGACACACTCACTGTCTTCAACTAACAACAAGGAGGCAAACGAAATGAATTACACCACCAAACAACCACACATTCACAAAGTTTTTAACGCACATGATACCCATCCATCCCAACCACACGCTGTCTGCCGATGCCATCCCTCCGAGCCCACCACCGTACGCCACGCTCTACGTATACATGTACGCCACGCTCTACGTACACACTACGTTGCACTACATCACACGCTTGTACAAGTACAACAAAAGCGTCGTGCAAGTACATAACTCGATCAATGTCGATCGATGAATTGATGATGATGGTCGATCGGCGAACACGTGCTTTCAAGCTAGTGCGGGCTGAGCTCGCCGGCGTAGGGCGTGTCGACGGAGCCGACCCAGAGCGTGCCGTTGCGCTCGCCGACCTCGCTCACCGTCGCGAAGCTGAGCCCGTCGAGCGCCTCCACCACGTCGCCGCTGCGGCCGACCCTCACGGCCACCGTCGGCGCGGCGTCGTCGGCGCTGCCCTCGTCGGGGCCGTGGCTTAGCGCCACCCAGTATCCGCCGCGCCCGTCGGCGCGCACGTTGTCCGGGTAGCCCGGCACCTCCGCGAACGTCTGGTTCTCACCGGCCCTGGGCCCCGTCACCCAGTACCGGCGCAGCTCGGACAGCGCCGTGTGCGATACCATGACGTGCGACCCGTCGGCGGCGACGGCCACGCCGTTCGGGTAAGAAAGGCCGTCGTGGAGCACGGCGACGCGGCGCGTCCGAGGGTCGTACCGGAGAAGCCGCCCCGTCTCGTCGCCCAGGGCCACCACCAGTAGGTACTCGCTGCAATGACCACACCACAGAGACGCGACGCACATGTTAATTAGTACATTCAGAACTAAATATTTTGCATCATGTACGGTAGCTACGACTCCAAGATTCTAAAGCAAAACAAATTAACTGAGGGACCAATACGGTAAATTAAATTAATCGAAGATTCAAAATGTAACATTAACTTCCATCTATTTTTGGTTGTGTGCCACTCTTATGAGTATTTTCTAAATTTGTTGTGTCAGTTTGGGTGCTAGTTGTGTCGAGGTTGGATTATTGAGCCGTGAATTTAAGAGTTGGATAGAGATAGATATGATCGCCGGATTAATGCGCCTGCCAATTGCGTGATATACTATATGAGTATGATGGCACAAATGGGTTCAAATGAATATTTCGGTGCAACTATTGTGGGCCAATATTAACTACGCAAATGGACTAGCAGTATTGTCGGTAGGATGAGCCGTCAAACTTTTAGTAGTAGGTGACTGCAAACTATTGAATGCATAACTGAGATTAGCAATGTTGGCGTTATACTCATGCATTCTCCCAGTCACGAATATAACTGATGTGTTGAGAACCAATTTGTGATGGGATGATGGAATATATTTTTTCAGTGGGAGGCTCCATTGATTACGAGTCGCCTTGTAGATACTCGCTGCAATGATCACATAGACGCGACCCACATGTTAATTTGTACATTCAGAACTAATATTCCATCATTTATGATAGCTACGACTCCAAGATTCCAAAGCAAAACAAATTAACTGAGGGACCAATACTGTATCTTGAAATTAAATTAATCGACGATGCAAAATGTAACATTAACTTCCATCTATTTTTGGTTGTGTGCTGCACCTATGAGTATTCTCCAAATTTGTTGTGTCAGTTCGATCGGGTGCTAGTTGTCCGGAGGTTGGATTACTGAGCCGTGAATTAAAGAGTTCGATAGAGATATATGGTCGCCGGGCGGATTGCGCGATGTATGACAGCACACACGGGTTCACATGAAATTTGGTGCTACGATTTTAAATTATTTTTGGCCAACATTAACAACGTAAATGGACTAGCAGTTGGAGGGCCCGTCAAGCATTTAGTAGTACGTCAAACTATTAATTGCATAAATGAGATTAGCAATGTTGGCCCAATGTTTGGCAGCGAAGTCTTTATAAAACCAAAGCATTCCAAAACTACAATATTTCTATGTCTAGAGAATAAACACTTCAGTTTTAGCAAATAGATCCAGACCTTTTTTATAGACTTCAAAATTAGCGTAATTTTAAAGATACTAAAGTATAAAAAACTACAGTTTTGTAAAGCTAAACACCTTATTTAAAACCAGAATTATAAAGTTCAGATAATTGTACCAGCCGTAGTCGGAAATATGTACTACAGTAGAAGACCATATATCGATCGAATGGTACGACGTGTGCCGGTTTCAGTTACCTCCTTCGGTACGTGGTGCTGCTATCCGTGAAGTAGACGTGCCCGGTATTCTGGTCGACGTCCAGCCCGTTGAGGAAGTTGAAGGGCACGCCGCCGGCCTCCGTCGCCAGCACCTCCGCCAGCCCGCCGCGCGCCGGCACCCTCATCAGCCCCAGGTACGCGTCGGCAACGTACAGGTCGCCGGTCTTGTGGTGGAACTGCAGCCCCAGCGGCCGCCCGCACACGCTCTCCGGCACCATCAGCTTCTTCTTCGCCGCGCACATCCCCACGCTCCTGCACGCAAGAAAGTATACAAGTGTGTAAAAGTTATAATCGCTACGCTGTGTGTACAGCGGATGCTAGCTCAGTAGGACTGAGAGATGGATGGATGCTTGCTTGTGTCTGGAGTTGTAGCCGAACACGGTCCAGCCGAGGCGGCGGCCGCGCCACTTGAGGATGCGGCCGTCGGAGACGCCGGCGTAGGGCCCGCCGCCGCGGCGGTCGAAGGCCAGGCTTTCCGGGCCGGACACCGGCAGCGGCAGCGGCATCACGGCAAGGCCGCGATGGTCCATGGACTTGGTCTCGATGACGGGGGCGGGAGCGGGAGCCGCGGCGGATGCCGCTGCCATGAGAGGCAGGGCGAGAAGAACTGCGAGAAAGGAAGCTGCATACGAGGACTTACACGAGTACGCCATGGCACGAGTCGTGTCGTCGTCCCTCTGCATGCACTGGCAAGGTCGGGCTGGCTGCAGCGCTATCTAGCTCTCCCTGCACAGTGCGTTTAGTGGCGGCCTGTCCCAAATGGTGTAGGTGCATTTATAGAGATTAAGGAGTTCGCCGTACTATAATACTGCAGGATACTAGTAATCGGCTTCCAACCATACGAATTGAAATATGGTTGAGACTTGAGAGGAGTCAATTTCTTACGGATCTGGATGTAACTTTTGTTATTTCTTGTGTTCTTGTACTGGTTGACAGTTGATGAATAGATCTGGAGTTTTCTCGGAAAAAAATCCGTCTTATTCGGACGGCTTCATACATGTTTTTTTTTTGTGGGTAGGCTTCATACATGTTTTAGAGTAAACATGTTCGTGATAGAGCCTAGAGACATTTTGGTGGACCACGAACTTGAATATGGCCAAGAAATTGCAAAAGTAAGGGTTGATTTCCAACTATTAATTATGATGTGTATTTTTTAGAACTTATCACGATTTTTTGTTTTGTTTTGAACAAGCTTTATTGCATTTGAATAATTCTTGATCTTTTGTATATAATTTCTAAGAGCTCTCTTTGAGAATAATTTCAAATGTCAAATATTTGCTTATTGCTTTGTTAATATTTTAAGATGTCTTGGACTTTGGCGGCCCAGATAATAGCCGACGTGCAAGATGGAGGCGTGCCGGCTAATAAGAAGGTCCAAGACTGAAGCCCGTGAAACCACCAAGCCCAAGGCATAGGCAGTAACTTAATCAGATAGGTCTATAACTTTGTATTCTTGCCGTACACGGCATTCCCTTGTATATCCTAGGTATGGCAGACCATGGAAGGCTTTCACAATAAGCTCATTGTAACCTGTTACACGGCTATTCCCTTATAGTGAGTTATAATAGCACGTAGGATCTTGCCACCGTCGTGAGATCCGAAGCTGAGTAAACTGTCGTGTTCAATATTGACCCGGACGACGTCACCTTTCACCTCCACGTCTCTCCATCGGCTAGAGGAGCCCCGTCTCCTATCTCAGATGCCGATACGACGAAAAGATGTTAGTTTTCATATCTATGCACGTTAGTGAAATTAGTAGAAGTATTATTCATGAAAACAATAGTAATTTTATTTCCATTTAAATACTTTGAATATATTTATCCTATATTATATATGTTGTCAAAGTTAGAGAGTTCACTACAAGCTTTCCATAGGTAGTCACATATACTTACGCCAAAAAAAACTCATTGTTCCTTTCAATATTTGTATTTTTCGTGAAGATCATATCAAAAGTATATTTCGATGCAAATTTGATCGTACAATATACTAGAAATGTATATATATTTTCATATTTTTTTCAGAATTTTGAAACCTAAAAATAAACTTTTCGATTAAGAAAAGATCATAGTGCTCGTGTGCTAAAAGGACTTTTCGTCACTGCACGTCGTATTAGTACATAATTATATGTCCACGCTATGGTATGTGGCTGTCGACATGCAGAATTACCGTCGCGTTTAAAATTATGGTCGCAGATGAGAAAAAGGAAAAAATTAAAATAAATATTGCAAACACTGTCTCCATGCACGGCGAGTAAACAATCACGGCCGAAGCTCCTGCCGGTTTCGAATTAACAATGAACAGAAGTGTTGTCAATTGTATGGTCAAACAAAGCAAGTTGCAGCAGCAAGCAGTTGCACCGCTCGTCACGTCAATTTCTGCACAATTAGTTGCACCGGTTAGGACTGAATTAATGTGCATGAGGCCACTTGCTGCAGTTTTAACGCGCATGGTAGTATTACAATTTTTGCATTTTTTTCAAGTATGTCACCGTGAGTAAGTACCGATGGAAGGACAATCAGTGAGCTTGCTTTCTCTTTAAATTAAGAATATTTCACGCCTCTTCTTGTCATCATCGATTATCATGTTTTGTAGAATGATGCAAGCTATCATAATATTATGGAGATTGCCCGGGTCATATTGACGTGCCGGACACCGTAAAATAGCCCATCGCGTCTGGAGCACACCAAATGCACGTTTCACGCCCTTACTTTCTCCTTCTTGGTCGATGTTTAGCAAACAACTTGTGCTATTCTGTTTGAGCCATTGGTATTAACTTCACATATGCTGCCCACTCAGGCGTATCAGTGAATTGATCAAGCGTCAGCAGTGGAAGAGAGGTTTTGAGGTGCCTCATCCAGCGGTCCTCAAACATCGCCTCTTTGACAGTGAGGTTGCGCTCGGTGCAATGCTTGAAAAGCTCCGGCACAGCCATCATGATTGTCACACCCCCAACTTCGGAAATGTGATGAATCGCAGTTTCCATGAGTTTCTCAATTGCGAACACAAATTGATTACATTGCCAACCAAGTACAACTCCAAAATTTATTACATTATAACAAAATATGTTTTGAAACACTAGGAGCGTATGAGCCCAAATATTACATTACAACCATAAGATAATACACGCAACAGGCATCATCGAGTGTGGATGTGACCTAGAATTCAAAGTCAGCACCATCGAGGTACTCGCCATCATAGACACTTGTGCTTCTCCTTCGGTTGATCCGAGAGGGTTGTTGCAGTAATGAGTACAAAAGGTACTCAACAAGTCACAAAGGGAGTAGCTACATGTTTGGATTGCAAAGGATGGGCATAGGGTTTTATAATATATGGCGGATGCAAAACCTAGTCTCCTACCTACAATAAAACATTCGTTGTGGTAAAAGAGTTGTATAATACATCCTTTGAGGTCAGTACCAAAATTATACTCATGCCTTGCACTAGGAATCACCCAAAACACAGCTTCATTAACCGGAAGCACGTCATATTTCCACAATATATCCACGCCTCTTCTTGTCACTTCAGCACAACACATGCCAATTGGTGGCCAATAGAGGTGGGACAACAAGGTTTTTTTTATCTACTCTATCTTTTGAAGTCCTTACCCCACGAACTCATGATCGCTTAGGGAGCCGACTGGCCAAGTGTCAACTTCGCGATCTGGGGTTTGACTGTATTCCCGTTGTAACTCCTCAAAATGACGGTTTTCACTTAATTGCTTCTGTGGGCCTCCCATGGAAAAAGGAACGGTAATCCATTCTTTAGCTGTCCATCGGATAGAGCAGAATACTAGGGTAGGTATGATGCGACAAATATATGGTTGAGCGGATTCTACATTTCTCACGTGGCATGAGGTTTTTGACCCTATCTTGCCACGACTAAGGCAATCCATACCTTACCCTTACTCTACGGATTATGATATGGACGCACGATCAATATACATGAAAGAACCCATAAGCTATATCCCGACGGTCGGCAATTATTTTTGAAACTTCATGCTTCAAGATTTAATCTAGCAACATTACCTATAATACATTCCTCATTATTCTAAACTACCCGCAAGTGATATTATGCCTAGGTTTTCAAGGCAAACATGGCCACTGGAAGCTATCCGACTTACTGATGCATTCAATAATAAGATTGTAATTAAATATCATACATACAATAAATAACTAAGCTAATAAATATTCATCATATGTGGCATGTGGGATAAGCGTGGTCATCCCACACTCGTTCGGGTCTTTCGGTTGAGGGTCGTCTTCCCCTCGTGCTCCCACCTCATATACATCCTCATATACGTACTCGTCGTTAGCTTGTCCAGTTACAAAAAGATCCAAACACAAATAAGTTCCACCTCATAAAATGCAAGCTAGGAACAAATGCAAGTAACTCAGAAACTTGAACTAAAAGAATAAGAAATACTCCCTCCGTATCAAAATATAAGATGTTTTAGCTCTTTTTGACCCAAGGTTCTACCTTGCACTAAAACATGTCTAGATACATGTGGCCAAAAAGAGTTAGAACATCTTATATTTTGATACGGAGGGAGTAGGATTTAGGTTTAGTACTAATGAAATGGAAATATAGATTTATGGTGTTGGGCTGAAACTAGCAGAGGGTTTCAGATTAGTTGGGCTAGACTTTAACTGTCAAGTAGTGTTTCATTGGATTGGGCTCAAGGAGAAAGGAAATGCTAGCTGGGCTAACTGAATGTGGCTAAAGACGGAACTTTCAGTGTCGCTCAAAAGAAACAGAAACTTCTGTTCAGGTTCAGTAAGAAACAAGGCTCCGTGGAGGTTAAGAAATCGATGATTGTGTCACCAGCAACCGAAGGTATGGACGCGATCAGGAGAGAATGGGGTTCCATTTTTGTAAAAAAAAGCAGTACATGCTACAGGTTACGAGAATACGAGGTCGGACATGACAGGGGGTTTAGACTGTTTGAGTGCTACCTGATATACAGGAAGATGGTGTTGGACACTTGCTACTGTTTGAGGTTGCGCTTGGTGCAACGCTTGAAAATCTACGGCAGAGCCACCTTGATCGCCCGACCAAACAACTATGGGTCAAGGCATATGGTAGTCAAAGCGTCATCGCCCACATGAATAACATTGGAAAGAAACAGTTCCAGTGACAGCTAATTCAGTGCACTTTCTTCTTGATGCTTGGCTACTGATCGATCACCACCCAGATGCATATGTGGTGTGTTCCCCTGTACTTGAGCTAGTTTTGTACTCCCTTCGTTCTAAATTAGACGACTTTCATCATCACCACTAATATAAAAAGGGAGAGACAGGGGTGATTCAATCAATTGTGGCCATACATTGACTAATTAAACGGTCATCAGCTCATCCGTGATTAGGGGACTGACCACGAAGCGCAGCGGAACGAAACTTCAATCGCGGTCGTCTCCTGTTTCTCTATCCCCTTGCCTCTTTCCGAACGGAACAAACAAAGCCGCCGCCCGCAGCCGGTTCCCGCATGTCGCCAGCAGTTTCTTCCACTTCCAAGCCGCTCCCTAACCAGCGACCATGGCCCCAACGAAGCCGCCGTTACCCTGTCCGCACTGACCGTAGCGGCTAGCGGACGCAGCCGCCGTTTCCCTGTCCGCCGTCATCAGCAAAGACGCGCCGCCGAAATGTCACTCCTCGAGCGGACCCGATGAACACCAATCCCCTTGCGTACGCCACGGGCAAGAGGCTGGCCGCCGGCGCTTCCACGGTTCCCCTGTGCGCCGCCATCAGCGAAGACGCCGGCGCCGGAGGCACTCCTCGAGCGGACGCGACGAACACCACTCCTCGCGCGTACGCCGCGGGCTGCAGGCCACCGCCGCCTCAGCAGCTCGACGACACGCATGATTCTGGTAAGGCATCCCAACCTTCGTTTTGTTTTCCTTTGGATACAAAACGATGTTAAGTTTTTAAACAGCTGAACTCAAGTACAGTGAACTTTTTATATGGTATGATTCTTATACGAACGAAAGAAATCCCGACAATGTCCAGCTATGAACCTTTTAGCTTGTAGCTTGTATTCACAACTGGAGTGTTGACGATGTGCTGAAAACATGCATAGAAATTCCTGCAGAAATGATAGAACTTATTTACCTTCAGTTGAGCTTAAGACCTGAAACTAGCACAAATTGCACACAACACAACCCAATCCTTTTGTTTTTCAAATCTAAATCAGTTTGTTCCCCAATATTCTCCTCTGGAATAGATTTGTCATGCAGAATAATGCTAAGAGGTTACTTTTTCTTCTTTGCAGGTCATCAACTATATTTGCTCTTATATACAACTGCAAGAAAACTTATTAAATTCCTGGCACAAACTTCTTTTAAATTAACAAGATGTTATGTATGACGTGGTTGAGATTGCTACACAATCAGAAGACACTATCGTCGCTCATTTATATCCATCGATCCCAAGGGTTAGCAGATAGTGTTTAGTGTGCTTAAACACAGGTTCGGTATTTCAGATTTCTCACATGAGAAGTTTGAATGGTATCTGGATGCATGACTATGCGGTTTTATGCAGGGTGAAGAGGAGGAAGCTATTTAGCATTAGACATGCCACTGCTTCAAACAGGTTCATCTACATTTGAATTGTACATGGAGTATATTTATGAAAGGTATGCTCGCCACACAGATAATCTTTGGAGCATCTTAGAAGTTAGACTTTTGGAACTTCATTGATATGTAAGTTTGAAAGACCATTATTTCGGCTTCCGAATTACATACAGGAGTAAATCACCAAGGTTAACATTTGCTAACTTGGAGATGGTCTTCCCAGATGAGAGTTTTAACTCCACTCCGCCTACGCATTGTACAGCTGCCCGGGTTCCATTGCCCATCATGACGGTGGAACTGCTGCAAGCCTGATAAGAAGAAAACAAATTATAATCAGCACACACATGGACGTTAGCTCCAGTATCTATCCACCAATCGGTGGTTTGACATGCAACAAGAACGCTAGGTACATACCCAGATCCTTCTCCTGGCGTGCTAACAATCACATTCACTGCTGGCTGATTATTCTTCTTCCCTTTGCGTTGGCGACACTTCCTAGCCATGTGGCCAGGTTCACCACACACAAAGCAATTGAAGTCTCCTTTAGTTTTCTTCTTCTTAAAACCAGTGGTATGCGTGGCCCCTTTATTCTTGTTCTGGAAGTTTCTTGTGTTTCCACCCCCACCATCAACTACGTTTGCATTTGAGGTGTCCTGAGTTGTAGGGCGAGGCACATCCTTGGCTCTTGCCTTCTCCTCCACATCTAGAGAAGCAATCAGACCCTCAACGGTCATAGCTTCTCTGCGATGCTTGAGACTTGTGGCAAAGTTTCTCCAGTTTGGAGGCAACTTGGCAATTATGCCACCGACCACAAATTTGTCAGGCAGAATCACACCAAAGTGAGCCAATTCCCCCACCAGGAGCTGCAATTCGTGAGACTGCTCAACAACCGAATGGTTGTCCCCCATTTTGAAATCATGGCACAACTCATTGACATAGAGCTCACGCCCTGCATCAGCCTCACCATACTTGCGCTCAAGAGCCTCCCATAGTTCAGCAGGGTTGGTGTAACTCATGTAGATATCGCACAGCTGATCCGCTAGAAGGGAGAGTAGGCAGCCCAGAGCCGTGTCACTTGACACCTCCAAATCACGCTGATGATCTTGCGTGAGTGGACGCTGTGGGGAAATGACCCACCACAGGTTCATGCTCATCAACCAGTACTTGACTCTGGTTTGCCATCTCTTAAAATTCTCCCCCCCCCCCAAAACGTTCAGGCTTAAGCATATCAGTTGGTCCAGCCATTAAGATCGAATAAAGTTTCTGGATTGTTGGAAATAAAACAGTGCAAAGCTTAATTACTAAACTGAACATACAGTTTACTGACAACCAGATGACACCAAATTCAGACCAACTAAAGTACAGGAAAGTTAAATCTAGTGCAGAATTATCCAAAGGAAAACCGACTAGTAAAACTAGTCCACAATCTAATACTTGCAACACCAATATCATTGCCCAGATCAGATTATTCAAACTCATAGTTGTGGGACAATGAAATTACCTTAATCTGAACTTGTTGGTGCAGGTCGGATTACACTGAAGATGAAGCAGGATCGATGCAGTTTGAAGACGAGATTGAACGGAAGAAAGCGAGCAGCCGTTCGAGCGCACTTCCCAGAAACTTTATCACCCGGCACCCCGTGCAGGCCTTCTCGCCGGTGATGGTTCGGAGACACTGCTCTCCCCTCCCCGTTGCACCACGGAGAAGGCATGGATCGGCTTGTGTGTGACGAACTAGGCAAGAACTCGGGTGTGTTTTCTGTGATCTGAAAGTAGCCAGGACGTCTCCCTTTTATAGGCTCAGAGATCACTACTAACCCTAGGCAACGACCGTCGAATCCTCAGGTGCCGCCCCCTGAAGTTTCTCCCATGATCTCCTCCTCCAACGGTGGCACGAAGCCATGTTCGTGTTTATCCATCGGAAAGATCGCTTGGCAGCCGCGGTGTTGTTGAGAAGAAAGCGCAGCTCTCTCATCTAAATATCTGGCATTGGGCTAACACGACCACATAAGGTTAGTCTCGAGTCAAACTCAAGTCTGAACCTGATAAACGTATCAACGCCTTGACTGTTTCAGTCACAAACCAGAGAATTCAGTTAATATTATTTCCTTTCTATTCAGCAACATCACCGTGACAATTTCCACTTAGAAAATAGTTGTAATTGTCATTGCCTATACAGGCTCCAACTACATATAATTTCTAACAATCCCCACCAAAGTGTCACGGTCTGCAGTAGTTCTTACTTAGTTTTTGATATACCAGTTTCAAGGTACAGACCCTTGAAAGGGTTGAGCTGTACCATGCACTTGAGTTTCAGTCTTTGCCACAACTGAACAATGGTGTAAACCTTGAATTGTCAGTTTTGTGTGGCTAGGCTTCTGCCCAATGCAAACTGATACTAGATCATCTAAAGCTAGGTCCTCGGTTGAAGCTTTAACGTCATGCTTCTGTGTCCTTTCATAAGCCCCTTGAGGTTTACCCAAACCTCATTGATTTGACGAAAATTAGGCTCATATAGTTATGTCTTTCTAGGTGTACCCTGCTGAAGCATGTAAAATGTATACATGAACTTTGCATTATTTTTACTTATATTCCAGTCATATTTGCATCATATAAGGGTTATATCACCGTTTTATAATTATTTTGGGAATATTTGATATGTTTCCTATTTTTTATGGAATTAACCCTGCGCAGGCAGAAAACCCTATTTCTTTCCTTTAATGTTTCAGGGACCCAAACGACGTCCAAATCACCTGCAAATTTACGAGCGTCAATATTTGGAAGGAAAAAGACTTGGGGCGAAGGAAGCGAACAAACGGAGCCCTGAGGGCCAAAAGAGGTGGGCCCACGCGGCCCCTGTACCTGGCCGCGCGGAACCCCCCCCCCCAATTGGGCCTCGACGCTCCGTTGCCGTCCATCTTTCCTCCACCGACTCCGTTTTGACCTAAAAACGCCTATAAAAATAGTCTCCTGACGTTCTCTGGAAGGAGCGCCGCAGAAACACAGAAACACCGAAACAGAGACCTGGAGTTGCAGATCGGAGGGGGAAAACTCCGGCGGGGCACTGCCGGTGTGGTCTCCATCTTCTCCAACGACTTCTCCACCGTCTCCATGATGAAGAGGGAGTAGTCCACCTCTGGACTATGGGTTTGTGGAAGTAACTTATGTATCTCTCTCTCTCGAGCTTCACTAATTAGTACCGTATGAGCTGCTGAACATGATTACGGTCATCTATGTAATACCTTTGTGGTGGATCTTTTTATGAGTTAATATATGTTTGAGATTGCAATGGTTTTGTTTCAGTTATGAAAGTAGATGCATATTATGTACCCCGTTCTTATTTACTTGTCATGATCAAGCATGTTTATGAGAGAGCGTGAGGGGAACGTGTGCATTAGTTGGAGTAACGGGGGGTGGCTAGTGCAGTGAACGTGAGAGAAAGTTCTGCGATCCACTTGGGTGTTTTACCTTACTTTGTTGCCTCACTAGGGATAAAAAGAAATACCATGCTACCGGAGATGTGGGTGTGACCATTGCCACTACTCCATGACTAGATCTAGCATGTTCTTATTTTAACTTCATGTCATGATACTTATTGCTATACTCTGAGTTATCTTAATTACTGAGGTGTTATGATTTAGTTCGCATCTTGGTGGAGTATAAGAGAGACTAATAACCAAAAGGTCTCTATGTTAGGACGTGATGCCCATATAATTATAACTTGTCATTAAACTGTTGTGTTGCAATCTCATATGTCAACTCTAGTGTTCCATTGTCTACCACTTTATTAAAGAGAGAGTGCATTTGTGAAACCATGAACCCCGGTCCATTTTTAATCATAAGAAACACCTTTCCAACCACTTTTACCACTTTTCCATTTTCTGCCATTTAAAATCCGAAAATACAAAAACACTTTTACATCTTGCATTCATCATAAAAAACCCAAAAATATCATTTATCATTGCTACCACCATCCTTGCATATTTATTTACCACCATTGCATATTTATTTCTTGTTTGCATTGCATATTATCTTGATATCATTCTCACACCTTGTGCTTGACAACCACTAGGTGAGGTTGAGGACCAAAACATTTACTTTGTTTTGTAGGTAACCAAAAGAAGGATAGGAAAGATAAATCTTCACTACTGATTCCCCGAGAGTTCGATATTAAACCCTCGAGTCACCCCTCGTGGGGAAAAACGTCTTCCACTTACTACACACTCTGCACTTGGAGTCTCAACCTAACCCATATTCTTTTGACGCAGGTAACTACGTCATCGGGTATCAAGACTGTTTTCTGGCGCCGTTGCCGGGGAATCATTGCTGAAAGGTTTATCCAAGGATATCTCACCAAGTCAACTTCATCACCAACTTGTGCTAACACCTAAGCTTGGGGAGGTTGCACCTACGTGAGCATCATCTTATCCATCTTTACCTTCAAAGCAATTTATTTTGTTTTGTCATTGTCTTGCATATCATATTTCGGTTTGCATATTTTATTTTCAGTTTTCATCTAAAAACATAAAATCCATAAAAATTAAGTGTTGTTTTTAATATGTGTTTTAAGCTATTGGTAAGAAGTTTGGTAAGGAAACTTGAAAGCTGAATTTTATTATCTCATTGTTACTATGGCATTTATGAATCGTGCCTCGCTGCATCATGCTTTATATGAAAGTGCTTATGCTATTGCTCCTAAAGTGGTTGAAACTACTATGTCTGAGGTACCTAAAGTGGGATTTAAAATCCCCGTTGGTCATGTTAAAAGTGTTATGAAAAATCCATTTACAGGGGATGGAACTAAGTCTGCACGTGAACACGTGGAGACAATTGAAGACATATGTGGTTTATTTAGGCTTCCTGGTATTTCTGATGATCAGGTGAAAAGGAAGCTATTATATTTGTCTTTATCTGGTAATGCTCGTATTTGGTTCAGGTCTTTGGATGAAGAAGTCACTATTGAATGGAGTATTTTGAGGGAGGTTTTCTTTCTTAAGTATTTTACTCCTAAAGAAGTTTATGATAACCCATGCTATTATGATGAAACTAATAATGCTCCTTTACTTTCTAGTAATACTACTAGTGAACTTATTGATAATAATGAGGAGTGTTGCTTAAATATGCTATATGATAATGCTTTAGATGATGGTCCTATGCTTATTGATAATCCTCCATGTTTAGTTGTTACTAATTTATGTGAGGATAAAAATGATATACTTGCTGTTTGTGATGGTACTCTTACTCATGAGAGTCCTACTTTGTTCTTGAACTCTCCTAGTTACACCATAGAGGAGAAATTTGCTTATGTTGAGAAATACTTATGTGATTTGCAACTATCTTTAGTTCCAAATCTTTGTTGCAATCATGATAGTAAACTTGATATTGATCTTATTAACTATTTTGAAAGAGGGAAGCATGCTAATGAATTCCATAATAAATTTAATAATCCTCTTTATGTGCCTAAATTATCTAAGTTGAATGATTCTTGTGGTTATATGGTTGAATTTATTTCTACTACTTGCAACTATTATGAAAGAGGAGGTGATAAGAACCCTCTTTATGTTACTAATAATTATATGCTGCAAGTAAATATTGTTAATATGCATTGGAAACTTCTATTTATGGTGATTCATTCATATACAAAATGCCAATGCATAGAAAGAAAGTTAGACTTCGTTGTTATTACTTTTGTGTTTTGTTTTTCTCTCAACTAGGGTTCAACTTGACTATTATTTTGATTGGTTTGAGAACACCATGGGATCCTGGTATTATGCATGAACACTTTCCAAGGAAGAGGGACACACCAAAGTTCCCTCATGAGCTTCGTCCACAATAAACATCAAGTAAGAAGCCTAGCTATATGGCTATAAAGAAAGCGCTTTACGGGAGGCAACCCGGTTGTTTTTATTTGTGATTTTCTTTGTGTCCTCTTGCTGTAACAAGAGACTTAGTGTTTAGTTTAGTTTCTGGAATTTTTAATAAAGTGCCAAGTTTTACTCATTTTGGTGAAAAGTTGCTTATAGCGTTCGGAGATTTTATTCCTGCACGAATCTGTGCACGGTATGATTTTTAATTCTTATTCTGTAACTCCGAATGAGCTCATATTTAAACTGTAGTGCAACTTTTCATCCTCTGTATGCATGAATTTTTCGGAATTTTCCGACAAAGTTAAGTAGGGTAGAAAAATACGTTTAGCTGCTGCTGTTTTTCTGGACAGATTCTGTCCCATTTTGTTTGATGCATGCTTAGAACTTTTAACTTGAATCTTTTTGATCCAATTGAGTTTATGAGTAGGCATACAACATTATACATTTCTGGACATTCATATGAATTTTTGTCTAAGGATTATATGCAGCAAGAAATCTATTTGTTTATCACTACTAATGCCCCACAGAAAAAGAAATGGGAGAAACGGTGTTTTGAAGTTTTTTCACAGGGATTAGAGGAGATGCACCAAGAGCTATCCAAGGATGGTGAAGACCATAAGCTTGGGGATGTGAAGACAACCCCACTGGACCTACACACTCTCGGTTTGCACACGTCTAACTTCTGTTTTTCGATCGAAACACTTTATCGCATAAACTTGGAGCGTCTTTTTGTTTGTTTAGGTTTGATTTTTATTTTGTGAGACCACCACACTATCATTTATATATGAGAGAGCTACTGGAAATTTGGGTTGAATTATGTTGGATGCTATTATAAGATTGGGAAAAGGGATGTTGAGTTAATTTTAAAAGATACATATAATTGCATGATTCATGAGCTTGTTAATGAGTAATAATTTGCAAATATTTTATCAAGAGCTATCTTTTATTCATGTTTTGATGCTAAATGTTATTTACCTTGTTTTAACATGGATTAGTTAGTTCTATGGACACTCATGCATGCATTTAGATGGTCAACTTTCTCCCTCTTGCTAGCCCAAAAATTCCAACAAGCAAAAACTTGTTTCCAACACCTTCAACCAAAGTTTTTCCAGTGAGTCCACCATATCTACCTATTAGCTTTATGCTATTCCGAGTATGTTTATCATGATATTTGTGTTATCTATACCTCTGAATGAAAATGCTTATGTTGTTAATTGTTGTGGGAAAAGTTGGTTATATAGCTCTCTCGAACTTGATGCACACTTTACTTTCATTGCATAAATAAAATATGACCCATTGTGATTAAAATTATGATGTTGTGGACTTGACAAATGTCTTTGGTTGAGAGTTAGCTCATATGTGCTGTCACATGGCAAGCTTTCAACATTGCACATCATCTCATTTAGTTGATATCATGTACTTTTGTTTATGGATGCTTACCATGGGTGAAATAAATGGGGAAATGAAGTGAGTTTAAATGAGTTTGTATAAATGGTTAGAGAGACGCCTGGGCCGCTAATCTAAGCCATGCATCATTCATGGTGGAAATTTACTTACATGCTATGGTGAACCTTCTGTGATACACCTTACAATAAAAAGCTATCCAATGGTAAATAAAAAGGGTGTTGAGATTGTTCATTATGTTTGTTTGTCTTGTCATTTTGATATGGGCTTGTTCCATATCCTGGGACAAGAGGTACCCCAGTTGACGCTCTTAATGATACTATTATTACTTACAATGATATTTAACTTGAACTTGCTTTGTTTTCCAAGTTGAGTAACACATGGAGTAGGTACTTGTATTCAAGGGGCATGAGACTTTCAACCTGTACTTTGTCAAGCACACTACTCGTATTGCTTTCACTTTAAACTTAATCATTCAAGATGCTATGATAGGGGAATGAGAGCTTGACACCAAGGATTACCATATTACAATCATTGACTTAAGTAGAGAAGTTCAGAAGTTAGATGAAATTTATTCATGCTTTACCTCTACTCATATATATATATATATATATATATATATATATATATATATATCTTTCAAAGTGTCCACCTTTTATATTCAGATTTTCACCAATACTCTATGACCATTGTAGGATGTTCTTATTATTATGCATACATGTGGTCCATAGTACTTCTTCTCTTATGTTACACTTTGTGAATTATCATTGAACATCCTTGCATTGAATACTTGATATCACTTCATAAACTATCTTGCATATTGCTACTCCTTTTAAGAATGAATCATTTTACTCTATGTAGCAATAGTAATCATCTTTGATATCCATTGATAGTATTAAATTGCAAAGTCCATGTTAGTTTTATCACCTTCATACTCGAGGACGAGTATAGGTTAAGCTTGGGGATGTTGATGCATGTAAAATGCATACATGAACTTTGCATTATTTTACTTATATTCCAGTCATATTTGCATCATATAAGGGTTATATCACTGTTTTATAATGATTTTGGGAATATTTGATATGTTTCCTATTTTTTATGGAATTAACCCTGCGCAGGCAGAAAACCCTATTTCTTTTTTAATGTTTCAGGGACCCAAACGACGTCCAAATGACCTGCAAATTTACGAGCGTCAATATTTGGAAGGAAGAAGACTTGGGGCGAAGGAAGCGAACAAACGGAGCCCGAGGGCCAAAAGAGTGGGCCCACGCGGCCCCTGTACCTGGCCGCGTGGGACCCCCCAATTGGGCCTCGAGCTCCGTTGCCGTCGATCTTTCCTCCACCGACTCCGTTTTGACCTAAAAACGCCTATAAAAATAGTCCCCCGACGTTCTCTGGAAGGAGCGCCGCAGAAACACAGAAACACCGAAACAGAGACCTGGAGTTGCAGATTGGAGGGGGAAAACTCCGGCGGGGCGCTGCCGGTGTGGTCTCCATCTTCTCCAACGACTTCTCCACCGTCTCCATGATGAAGAGGGAGTAGTCCACCTCTGGACTATGGGTTTGTGGAAGTAACTTATGTATCTCTCTCTCTCGAGCTTCACTAATTAGTACCGTATGAGCTGCTGAACATGATTACGGTCATCTATGTAATACCTTTGTGGTGGATCTTTTTATGAGTTAATATATGTTTGAGATTGCAATGGTTTTGTTTCAGTTATGAAAGTAGATGCATATTATGTACCCCGTTCTTATTTACTTGTTATGATCAAGCATGTTTATGAGAGCGCGTGAGGGGGAACGTGTGCATTAGTTGGAGTAACGGGGGTGGCTAGTGCAGTGAACGTGAGAGAAAGTTCTGCGATCCACTTGGGTGTTTTACCTTACTTTGTTGCCTCACTAGGGATAAAAAGAAATACCATGCTACCGGAGATGTGGGTGTGACCATTGCCACTACTCCATGACTAGATCTAGCATGTTCTTATTTTAACTTCATGTCATGATACTTATTGCTATACTCTGAGTTATCTTAATTACTGAGGTGTTATGATTTAGTTCGCATCTTGGTGGAGTATAAGAGAGACTAATAACCAAAAGGTCTCTATGTTAGGACGTGATGCCCATATAATTATAACTTGTCATTAAACTGTTGTGTTGCAATCTCATATGTCAACTCTAGTGTTCCATTGTCTACCACTTTATTAAAGAGAGAGTGCATTTGTGAAACCATGAACCCCGGTCCATTTTTAATCATAAGAAACACCTTTCCAACCACTTTTACCACTTTTCCATTTTCTGCCATTTAAAATCCGAAAATACAAAAACACTTTTACATCTTGCATTCATCATAAAAACCCAAAAATATCATTTATCATTGCTACCACCATCCTTGCATATTTATTTACCACCATTGCATATTTATTTCTTGTTTGCATTGCATATTATCTTGATATCATTCTCACACCTTGTGCTTGACAACCACTAGGTGAGGTTGAGGACCAAAACATTTACTTTGTTTTGTAGGTAACCAAAAGAAGGATAGAAAGATAAATCTTCACTACTGATTCCCCGAGAGTTCGATATTAAACCCTCGAGTCACCCCTCGTGGGGAAAACACGTCTTCCACTTACTACACACTCTGCACTTGGAGTCTCAACCTAACCTATATTCTTTTGACGCAGGTAACTACGTCATCGGGTATCACCTGCCAGACGGTACCTCACCAATTTAATGGTCACAAGACATATTAAGACTTATTGTCACCTCCAAGCAGTATTTAGAGTGCTGATCTACTAGCGAGAAATGAGAAATACAATTGCACTCTCTTATCACTCAATAGTTTGTTAATCCCAATGTCTTATTCTTGGGATCTCCATTCACAAAGACAGGGTTGCTGCTATTGAGTAATTCATGTGGGTCTCAAACCCATTTCTCTCGATGTTCCATCTATCACATTTCGTGGTAGTCCTTTAGTAAAAGGATCAGCCAGATTTTTAGAAGTATTGATGTAATCTACAGCTATCACACCAGTGTTCCTCAATGATCTGACTGATTTAATTCTCCTCTTCACATGTCGTAAAGATTTTAAATTATCTTTAGAGCTTTTAACTTTAATGATAACAGTTTGGTTGTCACAATTTACCAAAATTGCAGGAATGGGTTTCTCTACCATGGGCATATCCATGAGGAGCTCACGCAACCATTCCGCCTCAACGGTTGCAGTGTCAAGTGCAACCAATTCAGCTTCCATGGTTGATCTGGTAAGTATTGTTTGCTTACATGATCTCCATGAAACGGCAGCACCAGCAAGTGTAAACACATAGCCACTGATAGCTTTAATTTCGTCTGCATCCGAAATCCAATTAGAGTCATTGTACCCTTCTAGTACAGCTGGATACCCCGAGTAGTGTAAACTGAAGGAAGAGGTTCCTGTCAAATATCTCATAACTCGTTCTAATGCTACCCAATGATCTTTTCCAGGATTAGAATTAAACCTGCTTAGCTTGCTTACAGCAAAGGAAATATCAGGTCGAGTAGCACTAGCTAGATACATGAGAGCCCAACGATTTGAGAGTATTGTAGTTGGTCTACTGCTTGTTCTCTATTCTTTTGAAGCTTAAGACTGGGATCATAAGGTGTTGGAGACAATTTAGATTCAGCGAAGCCAAATCGATTAAGTATTTTCTCCACATAATGGGACTGGCTCAAGGTTATCCCATCCTCACTCTTTGTCAGTTTTATATTCAGTATAACGTCTGCCTCTCCCAAATCTTTCATATCAAAATTATGAGACAAGTATGCCTTCGTTTCATTTATTACACTTTGATTGGTTCCAAAAATTAAAATGTCGTCTACATAGAGACACAATATTGTACCCTCACCCCCACCAAATTTGCAGTACACACATTTATCAGCATCGTTCACCAAATAGCCTGCAGTCGTGAGAGTTTTATCGAACTTCTCATGCCACTGTTTTGGTGCTTGCTTAAGGCCGTATAGGGATTTCTTTAATTTACATACCATTTCTTCCTGTCTATTAGCTACAAAACCTTCTGGTTGCTGCATATAAATTTCTTCCTCCAGCTCTCCATTTAGGAATGCTGTTTTGACATCCATTTGATGGATTAGAAGCTTATATGAAGCTGCCAGAGCAACAAGCATGCGAATTGTAGTCAATCTTGCTACTGGAGAGTAGGTATCAAAATAGTCTTCTCCCTCCTTTTGGGTAAACCCCTTGGCCACTAGCCTTGCTTTGAATTTTTCTATTGTACCATCTGGCCTAAGTTTTCTCTTAAATATCCATTTACAGCCTACTGGCTTGCAACCTATAGGGAGTGGACAAATCTCCCAAGTTCTATTTGCCATTATCGAATCCATTTCATTTTGCACAGCCTCCTTCCAATAGTCAATATGAAGAGACGCAAAGGCTTCAACAAGTGTTCTAGGTTCGTCATCTACAAGATACACAGTGAAGTCATTTCCAAAGGATTTTTCTATCCTTTGTCTCTTACTCCGTCTTGGAGCTACTTCTTCACTGTCATTCTTTTCACTTGGATATTCAGATACTTCATTAGGTTCATGTTCTGGTTCGGGTTCAGGATTAACAGAAGGTGCTTCAGACCTCTTCAAAGGAAAGATGCTTTCAAAGAAGGTAGCATCAGAGGACTCTACTACAGAGTTAACATAAACATCTGCAACCTCTGACTTAATTACTAAGAATCTGTAGGTAATAGAATTCTTTGAGTAGCCAAGAAAGACACAGTCAATTGTTTTCGGTCCCAACTTGCGCTTCTTTCCTATTGGTACATTTACTTTGGCTAGACAGCCCCAAGAGCGCAAGTACCTTAGAGTGGGTTTCCTTCCTTTCCACCCTTCATAGGGAGTTACTTCACCTTTTGAAGTAGGAACTCTGTTCAGAACATAGCATGCAGTTAAAACTGCCTCCCCCCACCACGATTTAGATAAACTAGAACAATCTAACATGGCATTTTCCAGGTCCGTGAGTGTCCGATTTTTCCTCTCAGCAATCCCATTGGACTGAGGAGAGTATGGATTAGTTACTTCATGTATGATACCATGTTCTTCACAAAATTCAGCAAATTCATGGGAAAATATTCTCCACCTCTATCTGACCTTAAACGTTTGATTTTCTTACTCAATTGGTTTTCTACTTCTGCCTTGTAAATTTTGAAACAATCTAAAGCTTCATCTTTCGTTTTTACCAAGTAGAGGTAGCACCATCTAGTTGCATCATCAATAAAGGTTATCATATATCTTTTTCCTGCTTTCGTTAACACTCCATTCATTTCGCAAAGGTCTGAATGAATTAGATCAAGATTTTCCAAACCCTTTTCACCTACGGCCTTAAAAGGTTTCCGTGGCTAGTTGGCTTGGACACAAGCCTGACATCTTGATCCTTTAACTACTGGCAGTTTCGGAATTAAATCAAGCTTACACAGTTTAAATAAACGATCATAATTAATATGACACAAACGAGAATGCCAAATAGCAACATCTTTTAATTCATTAACTGAAGAACAGGAAACAGTGTTTAGAAGATTTAAATCATCTAACACAGACAAGCGGAACAAGCCTCCGCTATTATAACCTTTTCCTAAGAATTGACCAAACTTTGAAATAACAAACTTGTTTGAGTCAAACACTAGCTTTAAACCATCACGGCAGAGGAGCAAACAACTTATTAGGTTCCTATTTATTAGCGGGACGTGTTGTACATTTTTCAGCGGCAGGGTCTTCCCAGATGAGAGTTTTAACTCCGCTCTTCCTACGCCTTGTACAGCTGCCTGGGTTCCATTGCCCATCATGACGGTGGAATTGCTGCAAGCTTGATAAGAAGAAAACAAACTATAATGAGCACACACATGGACGTTAGCTCCAGTATCTATCCACCAATCGGTGGATTGACATGCAACAAGAACGCTAGGTACATACCCAGATCCTTCTCCTGGCGTGCTAACAATCACATTCACCGTTGGCTGATTATTCTTCTTCCCTTTGCGTTGGCGACACTTCCTAGCCATGTGGCCAGGTTCACCACACACAAAGCAATTGAAGTCTCCTTTTGTTTTCTTCTTCTTAAAACCAGTGGTCTGCTTGGCCCCTTTATTCTTGTTCTTGAAGTTTCTTGTGTTTCCACCCCCACCATCAACTACGTTTGCATTTGAGGTGTCCTGAGTTGTAGGGCGAGGCACATCCTTGGCTCTTGCCTTCTCCTCCACATCTAGAGAAGCAATCAGACCCTCAACGGTCATAGCTTCTCTGCGATCCTTGAGACTTGTGGCAAAGTTTCTCCAGTTTGGAGGCAACTTGGCAATTATGCCACCGACCACAAATTTGTCAGGCAGGATCACACCAAAGTGAGCCAATTCCCCCACCAGGAGCTGCAATTCGTGAGACTGCTCAACAATCGAACGGTTGTCCACCATTTTGAAATCATGGTACAACTCATTGACATAGAGCTCACGCCCTGCATCAGCCTCACCATACTTGCGCTCAAGAGCCTCCCATAGTTCAGCAGGGTTGGTGTAACTCATGTAGATATCGCACAGCTGATCCGCTAGAAGGGAGAGTAGGCAGCCCATAGCCGTGTCACTTGAAACCTCCAAATCACGCTGATGATCTTGCGTGAGTGTACGCTGTGGGGAAATGACCCACCACAGGTTCATGCTCATCAACCAGTACTTGACTCTGGTTTGCCATCTCTTAAAATTCTCCCCCCCCCCCCCCCCCCCCCCTCCCAAAACGTTTAGGCTTAAGCATATCAGTTGGTCCAGCCATTAAGATCGAATAAAGTTTCTGGATTGTTGGAAATAAAACAGTGCAAAGCTTAATTACTAAACTGAACATACAGTTTACTGACAACCAGATGACACCAAATTCAGACCAACTAAAGTACAGGAAAGTTAAATCTAGTGCAGAATTATCCAAAGGAAAACCGACTAGTAAAACTAGTCCACAATCTAATACTTGCAACACCAATATCATTGCCCAGATCAGATTATTCAAACTCATAGTTGTGGGACAATGAAATTACCTTAATCTGAACTTGTTGGTGCAGGTCGGATTACACTGAAGATGAAGCAGGATCGATGCAGTTTGAAGACGAGATTGAACGGAAGAAAGCGAGCAGCTATGCGAGCGCACTTCCCAGAAACTTTATCACCCGGCACCCCGTGCAGGCCTTCTCGCCGGTGATGGTTCGGAGACACTGCTCTCCCCTCCCCGTTGCACCACGGAGAAGGGATGGATCGGCTTGTGTGTGACGAACTAGGCAAGAACTTGGGTGTGTTTTCTGTGATATGAAAGTAGCCGGACGTCTCCCTTTTATAGGCTCAGAGATCACTGCTAACCCTAGGCAACGACTGCCGAATCCTCAGGTGGTGCCCCCTGAAGTTTCTCCCATGATCTCCTCCTCCAACGGTGGCACAAAGCCATGTTCGTGTTTATCCATCAGAAAGATCGCTTGGCAGCCGCAATGTTGTTGAGAAGAAAGCGCAGCTCTCTCACCTAAATATCTGGCATTGGGCTAACACGACCACATAAGCAGTCGCGGAGCCAGGAATTGAGATGAGCCGGGGCGAACATAAAAAGGTCTAAACTTTTTAAGGATAAAAATGGGTCTATTTCAACAAAATAAATGGCGCCTAAAGATTCAAGTTTTATAATTCCTTTAATACAACTAACAACATAAAATTCTAAGAAACGAAGGCAGCCGGGTGATGACGGAGGCCGGGATGGCAGCAACAGTGGGGGCAGATGAGGGGAGCGGAAAAAATTGAGAAAATAATAGAAAAATAGTCTCGAATCTTCAAACACGTCACACCTAAAGCCGATGTACGTAGTGGGGGCACAAGTAAGGATAATGGTCATAAAACGAGTTAAACATATGAAAAATTTGTGAGACAACATCAAGTGCTTCGTTTAGTGGTTGGATGATGCATGTGTGTTTCATTTCTGGTGGCGCATTCGGATTTTTGCAAGAAGTAGTGGCACAGTCATACTTATGTGTAATTGATAAATGGGTTGGAGTATATGTAATCTGCTTGGCCTTGGAGAAATGATATTTACTCTCGTTCAACGGTCGCAAGTGAGACCTAAACTTGTATATGTAATCTGCTTGGCCTTGGAGAAATTGCAAGAATATGATATCGGGGAACTGGGAAACGAACATAAGCGCTAGGTTTTTTTAGGGGATCATAAGCGCTAGGTGGGGGCGTGCGATTTGCTGTGAATAGGATGGGATGGCCTTATCCCGTTGTCTCGTTGACTCGAAATTTGGCCCAAATAAGGCCCATCTTCCTCAGCCAAGCGCCCAATGTACCGGTTCATCAAAATTGAGCTTCTCCACGATGCTAATTGCTCCGCCGCCGCAGGATGGCTGGAAAGGAGGTGCCTGCTCAGCATCAGGGGAGCCGGGGCGGCCGCCCCCTCTCGCCCCGGTAGTGGCGCCGCCCCTGCACATAAGATTAGTCTCGAGTCAAACTCAAGTCTGAACCTGATAAATGTATCAACGCCTTGACTGTTTCAGTCACAAACCAGAGAATTTAGTTAAGATTATTTCCTTTCTATTCAGCAACATCACCGTGACAATTTCCACTTAGAAAATAATTGTAATTGTCATTGCCTATACAGACTCCAACTACATATAATTTCTAACACCTTGTTCATGGTGTAGTACCGACTAACAGTACTTTTTCTCGAAAATGTTTTGGGCAATTAGGATATTTTTCTTCTTTGTAGGGACGACTGATTAGATGGCTATGGAAACTAACATTAAAGTTATTTGATAGTTATTATTTTTCATAAGGTGTTAGCTTATTGTTTGATATAATTGCACACATGAATTGGATTATTCAGTTCAGGTCTTCCATGTGCTCTCTTTGCTACCAGTGTTAAGTGCCCCTATTTTTTTTTCTTCACGCATTCAAGTTGATCTATCATGCATTCATGCGGCTGTTTGATATTTTGCTTTACATGTGCAAATGTGAGCGCACAAAAGAATACCTGGCCAATGGGCGTGTTTTAGGTCAGATAGAGATATAAAGGTGTAAGTTTGTGATCTGCTTTGTGCTTTGAAGCTGGTGTATATAATGTTCTTTAGGGTCTCTACATCTTTATTTTTTTAGTCAGAATGCATCCAATTTTGTCAGGGATGAGAATGGCATAGTCTGTCTGCCCTTCTTCGTAAGTAGCTGAACTTGAATCTTCGTAAGCAACTGGAACTAGAAAAAGTCTCGTAAAGAAAGAGTGGTTGTATATTGGACCCTTACTTCGAATAGTTATCTTAAAAGCTTTCTTAAATTAAACTTGGCTTAATGAAATAATAGATTGAATGTTGAGTGGTTTCTTTATGCCCAAATTTAGCTTTATAGGTTAAAAATATGTCAAACAAAAGCTATAGAAAGTGCGACTCTCTGAAGATGGTTGGGATTCAAAGACTTGGCAAATACCAAAGAAAATATCATACTGCAATTGTTATTTCATACGATATTTAATTTTTAAAATACACGTGAGTTGCACGTGCCTGATTACTAGTTTGTATAAATGTGGATATATCCATACTTGTAATATGTCTAGATACATCCATATGTGGGTAAATAGAAGTCATCTAATTTAGAACTCTTCCGTGGACTAGTGGTAGCCGTGCATATGCGCATAAGGGCCAGATCTCGGGTTCGAGTCCTCACTTCTACCTTAATGACAAAGCCGGGGTGGAGTCCCCCCCTCGGTCTTGTTGTTTTTTAAGAGAACTCTTCCGTGGACTAGTGGTAGCCGTGCATATGCGCATAAGGGGCAGGTCCCGGGTTCGAGTCCTCACTTCTATCTTAATGACAAAGCCGGGGTGGAGTCCTCCCTCCGGTCTTGTTGTTTTTTGAGAACTCTTCCGTGGACTAGTGGTAGCCGTGCATATGCGCATAAGGGTCAGGTCCCGGGTTCGAGTCCTCACTTCTACCTTAATGACAATGCCGGGGTGGAGTCCCCCCTCCGGTCTTGTTGTTGTTGGAGCAGTATAACCAAACAGACCATGCATGTTCCCAAGCAATCAGAATGTGCAGCTGGATGGCACATCGCCATGCAACCATAGCTATTTTCTGATTAATAAAAAAAAAGAAAATCAAGTATTCAGGGATGGGCATAATTTTGGTGGTGGAAATGAACCTGCAGAAGCGAGCCTGATAATGGGTTTATCATGTAATCGATTGGGCGTCATGCCACTACCATTCGCTCACGTATGTGCCATTGGCTCTCCGTGTTCCTGGTCATTCACATGGATTCGGTTTTCTACGACAGCGAAGTCCGAAAACGACGGCAGGTAATTTCGTCCATGCACGCTCCTTGATCCCGTGTTTCCGGCCGTCAGGTCTCAGGTGGGTGCTTGGCTGCGTGATCGATTCAGGTACGGTGATTCAGGTCTCAGTTCAATTGACTTGTTCCAGTCCATACACCTGCAGTGTGGAAACTTCATATTCCCCAAGGATACATATTTTTATGTGGTTGTTAGCGAATAGTAAACAACTTAGAGCATCTCCAACAGACGCGATGTTGCGCCGCGCGCTAAATTTTTTTTTTGCAGCGCCGAAATAGCTTTTTCGTGCGCAGATTGGGTGTTTGGCTTTACTAGACGCACTATTTTTTAGCGCACGGAGGAGCAGATTTTTCAGCCGCACTATAATAGCGCGCCACAAACACATTTTGCATCTTTTGACCACCGAAAACAAGATAAAAAAGAAAAAAAAGTTGACTGAAAATAGAAATTTTATTAGCAGATGAACACGAGGAACACACTTCATCGAAACCGAAAACAAGGTCTAAAACTAAAACTAAAAACTACTAGTCGGAGGTGTCGGAGATGTCGCTGAACAGGTGTTCCCACCGTTCGTCTAGCTCCGCCCAAGTGGCGTTGTTGAGCTGCGCCTCCGCCTCAGCCTTGCGCGCCCGTAGCTCGGCCGGCCTCTCCACGCGCTCGGCCGCCTGAGTTTGCCAATACTCCTCCTCGGCGGCGGCCTCTCTCGGGTGGGTGGCGCGCCAATGGGCGACGGCGAGCTTGTCCCTCTCCAAGAGGAGGAGCCGGGTCTGGGTCCGACGTTGGACGCGCTGGTCTTCGTCAGTGACGAGTCGCGGCGGCGGCGTGTAATACCCCGCAGTTATAGGACTCGAGAGGGTAGAAATAGGTTTTGCATTTGTGCATTCATGCAACTTTTGGTCAAAACTGGAAATTTTTCGTGCTTTTGTGTTAAAAGTATCGAGGATCGATATCAGACGAGTGTCGATGGTCTGGGAGTCAGACATTGACAGTTAGTCGAGAGGTGTCGATAAATCCTACGACTTATCACTACTAGGAAAAACCTTATAGGTAGGTTGACATTCTGTGGCGCACCCTTAATTGGTGCGCCACAGAATTATTTTTTGTGGCGCATGGTTCCTGGTGCGCCACAGAAAGTCACATTTCTGTCGCGCACTAAACCACATGCGCCACAGAAATTACACATTCTGTGGCGCACCAAAACCAAGTGCGCCACAGAATGTCATATTTCTGTGGCGCATGGGGCTGATGCGCCACAGAAATATGACTTTCTGTGGCGCACTTGGTTTTGGTGCGCCACAGAAGTTATTAGATCTGAGATCTGGTTCATATTTCTGTGGCGCACCATTCCCGTGCGCCACAGAAATATGACATTCTGTGGCGCACTTGGTTTTGGTGCGCCACAGAAATTATTAGATCTGAGATCTAGTTCTCTCTCCTAGCTAGTTCGATCTGGTCAAACCCACACGCCACCACGCTGCTGCTCTCTCTCTCCACCTTATCCTTCTTTCCTCTCTCTCACCACTCACGGCCGACACACACACGCACCCACGCACACAGCTGCACGCCAGCCACACAACACACAACACGCGATGGCCTCCGGCGCCCTCGGCCACAAGCCCTTCGTCGACGCGGAGGACGGCCGCTTCGACGACGCGCTTTACGCCCTCGCGCGTCTCGCCGAGGAAGGAGAGGGCACGGGCGCGCGGCCGCGGACACCGGCGCCGACGAGGACGCCCCGCAGTGCACCAAGGATCTCCGGTCCTCGCCCTCGTCCCACTTCCTCGGCCACCTCTCCGCGTGCACGACGGGTTCTCCTCTGGGCCAAGGACGTGGCCGACGAGCTCGCCCTGCCACGGCTCGTCACGTGCGGCATGGGCGTCTTCGCGTCCTACGTCAGCGGCGCCGCGCACAGGCCACACGCGCGCGTCGGCTCGCCGTTTCCGGTCCACGGCGTGCCGGGCCTCACGCTCCGACCTCCTCGTGGCCCCCCCTCTCCTCTCCTCCCTTTCCTTCATCTCTTTCCTCTCTCTTCTCGTTCCCCGACTCCCACGCCTCCAACCAAGGCGAGGTCGACGCCTTCCAGCGCCACGCCGCCAACCTGCTCCCATCCGCGACGGAAGACGATGGCGGAGTCGCCCGAGAACGCGGCCCACCTCCTCGCGCGCCCACATCCAGGCCCTCGCCGACCGCTTCCTCCTGCCCGGCGCCGCGGACCACTGGAACGAGGACGACGGACCGCTCCGCGTTTTTTTTTTAAACTGCAATAGACATTCTGTGGCGCATCGATTCCTAGTGCGCCACAGAAATTCCGGGCATTTCTGTGGCGCACGGTGGGGGTGCGCCACAGAATAAAATATTTTGTGGCGACGATTCTGTGGCGCACCGGCCGTGCGCGTCGGGTGCGCCACAGAATTCAAAATTCGTGCGCCACTGTTAACGTTTTCTGTAGTAGTGTATTTTCAAAAACCTATCTTTTCAAAATGGACATTTAAATTTTGACATGACCTATTTATAAGTTCTTAAACTCAATACATTTCTATATCTTCTCCAATCTCATTCACACACAAAATATATTTCAAAAACACAAGATTATACAACTCAAAATAATGGGAATGAATCATTCCAATGGATATCAACACAAGACATATATACCCATAATTTCAAACATTTGAATGATTCATAAACAAAAGATCATCTCTTCTTAAATAATTACAATTTGAATCACAAAACCACATAATTAAATCCATTTTCTCTACAAGGTCAGATCCATATTTATACAAGCAAATCAAATATTACAATCTGTCTTTCACAACCAGAACTACAACTTCATCTTTACAACAAGTTATGAATAATACAAAGGTAGAAAATAAAAGCCTAAAATTAAACTTCTACTTCTGGTCATCCAGGAGATCTTCAACCTGCAAAACAAATAATACAAACAAGTAGAAATATGTGTTAGTGTTAAAATGTTGCCAACACCATTTGGTGCTGGCATGTTAATTTATGAAACCTGGTTTAGGCTAACCAAAACTTTGGTTTAATTAGGCTAAGTGTGGAGAATGCAAATCAAATCAAAGGCAACAGTGGGACTGATCATTATGGATCATGCTCATTAATCCGAAGGCAACATAAGAGGGGCAAAGGCATAATGGCTGCACTGGACAGAATTAACTTCAGGCAACAAAGAACAAAGGCAGCAAGTGTTGTTAGAGCATTTTGATCTCATAATCTTATAAGCAAAGCAACTCATGAATTTACAAACTCCACAATTAAAACCAGGAAGCAAATAAAACTTAAGCCCACAATTATGGAATCACATTTGCCTATTGGTTAGGCAAATGGACCCTAAACCACTTATTAAGCTAGCAATTAGCTTAATTGGTCACACACTTGAGTTTAATCATCTCAAACCGACTATCATAATCCAATTCCTTCACAGCCAAGTATTTCCACAAAAATATCTGGATCAGATAGGATCAATGAGTCAAGGGTGACTCAGAGTTATCACCATGGGGAGATGAACTGCGCAGCAGCAGCATTGAGCTGATCTCCTAGGTGAAAAGAAGTGCAAGACTGGTCAAATAGGGCAGGTCGAGGTAGAAGAGGGCCACTGCAATCAGGTGAGTCACCACAGCCCATTTATCCTGGTGTCACAAGCACAGGAGTGCTCAAATTTGTATAAATACATACCCAAGCCGCAGCCACTAGCACACACAAGTCACAACCATCACCAATCACACTTATTCATGTGGCGCCCCGACCCGACTGCTATGTAGTGATGCTGAGTGTCACCAGTTAAGCGATACAACCGGAGGTTACGGGTTTACCAATCCCCGGCCAAAACCTTTGGCAGGCGTCGCTCGGAATTGATCACCGGCAACGCAACACCCCGATTGATGCCTTAACACAGGCTCAACTATCAATGCATAATAGAGAGATCAAGACTTGTGGAACAACTGGCACATCACAGACTCTACGACACAAAGCATATAGTTCAACTCTTATAATAGAGAAAGATAGCAAATTACAAACAGAGGTCACAGACCCAACATTACAACATGCGGAAGCGAATTAGGTTGTTCTAAACAACAAGATCCAACATATGGCCTAAGAGGCCTACAGATAAACATCCAGCGCCAGCTGTTCTGAGATGTCCCAAGCTGCCACCTGGGAACCCCAGACTACTCGTCGACGTCCACAAAGAACCCACCTTCGAGGTCGGTGAAGTCCTCCTCTGAAACAAAGCAAACGACGTTGAGTTCGACGAACTCGCAAGATTATATATAGAGCTTTAGCTCGATGAGGCTTTCAAGGTTTTATGGCTGTTTTGCATAAAGCTGATTTTATTTATGAAAACATAACTCAATGGCATCGACTAATCAGAGTATTTTTAAAAGGGGGTAAGGAGTAACTCTTTTCTCTTGATCACTTTTCTCAACATCAACCACCATGGCATCGACTATCAGAACATTTTCATCAGTGGCGGCAGGACTGCCAGTGCCTTCAGCACCCGCCCCACGGCCACTTATTTTCCTAACACCACAATCCTCATCTCAGTTCATCCCACCATCATCACGCACGCGCAAATGGAAGCCCGAACTAGAGGACCCTGGCTAGCCCCGCCCGAGTTATTTAGTCTATGAGGCTTCCTGCACTGCGAATGCATAGGCCCCACGCATGGTAGCACGCTCGGTCTTGGTTCGAAGGCGAGAACTCGTACTCAGGCGACGAGAACGAGACAACCCACCACATCCACTGTGGCCTCTCATCCCCGCCTTTAAGCAATTTATTATCCATCACCACCATTTTCCATCACATCCGGCCATTCCATCAACTGTTCAACCATGAAACATCCACCGGACATCTAAGCAATTAAACTAAGCATGGCTAAGCATATATATAGCAAGTATACTTATCTCGGGCCAACACTTCAATCCTATGGATATTAGGAAGGATACAGGTAATGGCAACAGATTTCTAATGCAACTAGTAGGATACTCTAATCCAGGCAAAAGACATTTGGAACCGAATGCAATATTATAGTGGAGAAAATAATTGCGAAATATAGGAGGAGACATGCTCAGAGGGGGGGGGGGTTACGCTTGCCTTGTTCAGCAGGCTGGTAATACGGGTGGTCAGGGTATTGCGGTGGAACCCCGACTCCTTGATCTATCGATGTATAAGAACACCGGAAAGCACAATCAAATACCACGCCATATAAAAAGAAGTGCAATGCACAATCACATGATGATATGACATTTTAAATGCACCATAAAAGTATTAAACATGACCAACAAGTTAAATGGGGTCCCAATTCTATTTATTGCATTATTTGGAATAATCCCCATATTTAAACTTAATGGAATTAGACATTTTTGCAAAGGTACAGTACTGAAATATGATGCAAACATGCAGGAATTTGAGGTTACTGGTTAGTTCATAATTTTATGAGCATTTTGACATATTAAACACAATTTTCTGATTATCCAATAAAAAGTTATTGCATTTTCAATATTAGATTTAGTGCTGCCATTTTAGTAGTTCATTTTAAACAACACTAAAACTATTTATCCATACTTGAAAATGAAGTGAAACTTGAAGTACTTTTGTGGCTGAACATTTTGGTATGTCACACTTAATTTTTGGATCAATTTTTATAATGTTATGAATTTTACCAAATCCAATTCATTTCTGCCATTTTACAAAAAGGCAAGAAACAATTATTTCCAAAATTTATTTCAACATGAAATTGACATGAAAAATGTAAGGTTTCTTCCCCTGGTCATTTAGAGACCAAGTTTGCATTTTTCTGGTCTATCAATAAAAAGATAAGGATTTTCCAAGATTCATTTCTTTTCTGCCCTTTTCTTCAATTTAATAAAACATCAATTAAACTAATTCATTTGGATGTGTGAGTTGTACCATTAGACAGGTTTCACTTTTCTGAGCAATTTGGTACCCTGTTTGTAAATTTTGGACAAGTATTTAAAAAGATATTGAATTTACAAATCTAATCTGTTTTCTGTCTTTTATTTTCTTTTTTTTTCCAGGAAATCTGACGAACTTTCTGCACCGTGTGGCTGGCTAGCCACAGCCACTGACGGATGGGCCCCAGGCCACGGTGGAGCTGACTGTGCGCGCGGGTGGAAGCTGAGCCACTGACTGGTGGGCTCCACCTGCCAGTGTGCGAAAATTAAAAGGGAAAAGGCTGCGTCGGCGGGATTCGAACCCGCGCCTCGCGAGCGAGCGCATGCGCGCGCTAGCCACTGGGCTAGCCGCTACTTTCTGTCAGCATACGGGCGCACGCCCTTTTGAGGTAGTGACAGTGCACGGCGACGTCGCGCGCGGCCGCGGTGATCACCGGCGGCGTCGAGCACGGACGCGTTGTTCTACGGCGCACGGGGATCTACTACTGGGTGCATTCGACACGCCGGGCTACGGGCTACCTACTGGCGGCGCCACAGGCCAAATGGTCACTGGAGACGGCGACCACGGCGGGCTACGGCGGCGGTGTGCTACGGCCTAAGACGGCTACGACAAACTGGGACGAACTGGGATGAACGGGAAAGTCCAGTAGGACCGTGAGCTCACCCTAGAAGCGTGGGTAGGCTCGGATTGGACGGAGGTGGACGGAGGCGGTGGCGAGCTTCCTCGAAGCGCGGCGGCCGGAGTTGGAGAAGATGAAATCTTGCCGTCGATTCAGAGCTCCCCGAGTCGATTCCTTGCACAGAGAAGGAGAGGAGGACGAGGCGGAGACGATGGTCCAGTCCGATCTGTCCTAGGCGCTCTGGAACGGCGGCGATGCGGCGGCGGAGCTTCGGCTACGGCTCGGCCATGGAGGAAAGAACGAGAAAGAGAGAGCAGCGAAAATATCTGGGGGGGGAGAGAGCGTGCACGCCTCGGTGGTGCTCTTATCCTCCTCACGGTGAACAGCGGCGAGCCGGCGTGGGCACGGCGGCGAGCTGGTGCGGCGCAAGCAACACGCCGTGCGGTCGCTACAGGAAGATGATGAAGACATACTTGCAGATAACCCCCTGGCCCTCTCTGAAATCTCTGTTTCTGTTTCTTTCTTTTGAAAACAGTAGCCATTAGTGATTTAATTGAGGCATTTAAATTATCCCAAAAATTATGAAATTATTTGGGTAGGCTCCCCTTGTCCTTTAGAGGCTCCACAAAATTTGGTGGTTAAAAATAAAATGTTTTGAACCACATTTGTTTTATAGGTTTGTTTATGGCATTTTTGGTTAATTTCATTTGCCATTACTTTAGAAATTTTAAAGCAAGTGAAAAATATTAATTTGAACCCTTGGAACTTTCTTGACAAATATGGAAGTTTATTTGAATTGGTTTTGTCACAACAACTCATTTGGATTTAAATTGTTTGGAAACTATTGTTGCTTTTGTTTCCATTTGTTTTTAATTTGTTTTCCAAATCTTTGTTTCAACTTGAGCACTTAAGCAATTAATGCCATGATGCATGAATGAAATGCAAAAGTGGAAATTTTACTCACAAAATTTCAGTTCACAAACTTGGGGCTGTTACAATTCTACCCCCCTTACAGGAATCTCGTCCCGAGATTCTTAGAGTAGGAAAGAGGGAAAGGGTTTCGACGTAGTACACGATCTTGTAGCGTCAGGTGGCTTTCTTCTTGAAGAGGTTGACCGATGGCATCATGTAGATCTCCATCGGCTTCGCTTCGAGGTCACCATCAACATACACCATAGGGAAGAATGAAACCTCACCGGGAGGATGGATCTTTGTAAACTTACAACGACCGAGTACCTCCTGGTAGAACTTAGGATGAGAATTCAAGCATCCCTTGATTTGACAGTTAGGAGACACATGCGTTTGACGGAAGATTGATAAGGAGTTTCCAGTTGGTAGACAACTGTTTCTCAGAGATTCAGAATATGAACTTTGCACAAGGCCTTGAATTTCTGAGGGAGAGTGTTGAGACAAGATTCCAACAGATGAAGAGGCAAACTTCTACCAAACAGCTTGAGTAGAACTTTCCTCACGGAGGAGCATTTCAGATCACAGAGGAAGGGTCGGGCAGATCGACCGAGGGAACTTTAGAAACTCCGCAAACGTTGGTATCGGGGACACTTCTTGATTTTCTAGACATCGGGTCAAGCTTCTGAAGGATCACCCACTATTGTTTCTGATTGAGATTTAGATCTGGTCAGGTGTAGAGATACCTCAGACTCAGCACCGGTAGGAATAGGAAGTCTTTGCAGGGATAACAGCGGATTACATTAGCTAGAAACCCAAGAGTTGGACTACAAGGTCAAATTCCACAGGAACGAGATTGCGGAACCCGCGGATTAGCAACTTGTCAGGAGACAGCTACCCTACTTGATTTACTTGCAACGAGACACGATTGAGTTCTTGAGAGGATCATGCCTTTCAAGGCACAACGATGTGGTCTTGGGAGCTTCGGCACGAACCTAGCTCTTTGACCGAGGGAGTGCATCAGAGCCAACTGACTTGGTAGCACTGTCAAACTCAGCTTGTTGATTTGCTAACCAATCATGCTAAGGAGGGCAATGGATATCCCTGGATTTCCGCACAGTAAGAACTGCTAAGAATATCCGATAGCCACATCATTACTCACGACTTATCCTTCTGGAGTAATAAGTCACTCGGAGATCGGAGAGTAACAAATTGTAAGAGGATCACTTCATCAAGAGGGTCATGATACTTAGCACGATACCCTGATATCAAAGAGTGTGACACTCTAAGGTGGAGCAGAACAAAAGCTGGACACGGCCCTTATTCTGCAGATTACAATACTTTGACCTGGTCCGAGAAGTGGACAAGGTACTAGAGTTATTTCTCCAAACAAGACGAAGGGGAAAATCTTGACGGACCAAAAGAGTGGCTTGCATCGGAACATACCAACGCACGATAAAACTTTACTGTCAACCGACAGACAGAGGTCGATACGCGGATCAGAGTAAGGAACATGCTCAGGAGAATCCTCAGATGTTGGAGATGCACCGGTTATTACTCAATTGTGATAACCATGCCCAAAAAGAGAGAGAGGTGCAGCAGAGTCACGAACTTAGTTGGGAGACTCGCTAGGGAATCCTTGTCGTAACCCCGATGGTTCCAAGACAGAACCTAAGGCAAGACTACGGGAGAGCTAAAGTTACATAGCCAGCTGAGGTGTGGGAAATTACGGTTCAACCATTTACCGCACAGACCACATAAAGGACTTGGGTTAAAGGTCAGCTTCATGCACCGGGATTCACAATTAGCATGAGGATCACATGGGTCACAACCCACATAATTCAACACACCAGAACCAAAGTACAATCCGGGACCTTCGGTTCAAGACCTTGGTTAATTAGACTCGGTTGAAACATCTGTGGGGATTTGGGATTGACAACGCAGCGGGAGCAACTGGACACATAACGCTAAAGGTGGAACCCAACCGCGAGATCCTAATAAATTTTGAAGTAACAGATGAGAAGTAAAACCTTTAACTCAAATCGAGGTAAGTTTGCTCCGAGATTAGAGGGTAACCAGATAAGGAGTAAAAAGAATCCTAAGATGGTTTTCACAACTCATTTTTAGGTTAAAATATTTTCACAAACACTAGACTCAACGTCGACCAGTAGAAGGGTTTCCTACAGGCAGTCCTGCTCTGATACCAACTTGTGGCGCCCTGACCCGACTGTTATACAGTGATACTGTGTCCCCGGTTATCCGATACCACCAGACACACTATCAAAGCATAATAGAGAGATCAAGACTTGTGGAACAACTGGCACCTCACAGACTATATGACACAAACATTATAGTTCAACTCTTATAATAGAGAAAGATAGCAAAAGACAACCAGAGGTCACAGACCCAACAATACAACATGCGGAAGCGAAGTGTGTTGTTCTAAACAACAAGAACCAAATTATGGCCTAAGAGGCCTGCAAATAAACATCCAGCGCCAGCTGTTCCGGGATGTCCCAAGCTGCCACCTGGGAACCCCAGACTACTCGTCGACGTCCACAAAGAACCCACCTTCGAGGTCGGTGAAGTCCTCCTCTGAAACAAAACAAACGACGTTGAGTTCGACGAACTCGCAAGATTAAATATAGAGCTTTAGCTCGATGAGGCTTTCAAAGTTTTATGGCTGTTTTGCATAAAGCTGATTTTATTTGTAAAACACAACTCCATGGCATCGACTATCAGAACATTTTCAAAGAGGGATAAGGAGTAACTCTTTTCCTTTGATCACTTTTCTCATCGTCAACCACCATCATCAACCACTGTACCTATTCTCCAAAGGCACCTCCCCGAATCACCCTCGAGGAAGCTAACCTTGCATTCTTGAGTGGTACCTTTAGTACCCAAGTTTTAATCATTCCGTTCAAGTTATTCTATGGTCTCTGAATCCGTCACCAAGTCGTCCGTAACCGTGGACACGGCTTTTCGAAAAGATTTACCCTGCAGGGGTGTACAAAGTGGAAGTCCCCGGAGTCCCGAGGGGCCCCAGATCCTTCGCCACGCGTACCATCCGGCCCATTGCCTGTACAATTAGCTCTCTTCCTTGGAAAGCCGGCTGGGTGGGAGCGGTGTCGACTTCTCCCTCGTTAAGGACCTTCCAGGATCATCAGTGGCGGCAGGACTGCCAGTGCCTTCAGCACCCGCCCCACGGCCACTTATTTTCCTAACACCACAATCCTCATCTCAGTTCATCACACCATCATCACGCACGCGCAAATGGAAGCCCGAACTAGAGGACCCTGGCTAGCCCCGCCCGAGTTATTTAGTCTATGAGGCTTCCTGCACTGCGAATGCATAGGCCCCACGCATGGTAGCACGCTCGGTCTTGGTTCGAAGGCGAGAACTCGTACTCAGGCGACGAGAACGAGACAACCCACCACATCCACTGTGGCCTCTCATCCCCGCCTTTAAGCAATTTATTATCCATCACCACCATTTTCCATCACATCCGGCCATTCCATCAACTGTTCAACCATGAAACATCCACCGGACATCTAAGCAATTAAACTAAGCATGGCTAAGCATATATATAGCAAGTATACTTATCTCGGGCCAACACTTCAATCCTATGGATATTAGGAAGGATACAGGTAATGGCAACAGATTTCTAATGCAACTAGTAGGATACTCTAATCCAGGCAAAAGACATTTGGAACCGAATGCAATATTATAGTGGAGAAAATAATTGCGAAATATAGGAGGAGACATGCTCAGAGGGGGGGGGGGGGGGTTACGCTTGCCTTGTTCAGCAGGCTGGTAATACGGGTGGTCAGGGTATTGCGGTGGAACCCCGACTCCTTGATCTATCGATGTATAAGAACACCGGAAAGCACAATCAAATACCACGCCATATAAAAAGAAGTGCAATGCACAATCACATGATGATATGACATTTTAAATGCACCATAAAAGTATTAAACATGACCAACAAGTTAAATGGGGTCCCAATTCTATTTATTGCATTATTTGGAATAATCCCCATATTTAAACTTAATGGAATTAGACATTTTTGCAAAGGTACAGTACTGAAATATGATGCAAACATGCAGGAATTTGAGGTTACTGGTTAGTTCATAATTTTATGAGCATTTTGACATATTAAACACATTTTTCTGATTATCCAATAAAAAGTTATTGCATTTTCAATATTAGATTTAGTGCTGCCATTTTAGTAGTTCATTTTAAACAACACTAAAACTATTTATCCATACTTGAAAATGAAGTGAAACTTGAAGTACTTTTGTGGCTGAACATTTTGGTATGTCACACTTAATTTTTGGATCAATTTTTATAATGTTATGAATTTTACCAAATCCAATTCATTTCTGCCATTTTACAAAAAGGCAAGAAACAATTATTTCCAAAATTTATTTCAACATGAAATTGACATGAAAAATGTAAGGTTTCTTCCCCTGGTCATTTAGAGACCAAGTTTGCATTTTTCTGGTCTATCAATAAAAAGATAAGGATTTTCCAAGATTCATTTCTTTTCTGCCCTTTTCTTCAATTTAATAAAACATCAATTAAACTAATTCATTTGGATGTGTGAGTTGTACCATTAGACAGGTTTCACTTTTCTGAGCAATTTGGTACCCTGTTTGTAAATTTTGGACAAGTATTTAAAAAGATATTGAATTTACAAATCTAATCTGTTTTCTGTCTTTTATTTTCTTTTTTTTCCAGGAAATCTGACGAACTTTCTGCACCGTGTGGCTGGCTAGCCACAGCCACTGACGGATGGGCCCCAGGCCACGGTGGAGCTGACTGTGCGCGCGGGTGGAAGCTGAGCCACTGACTGGTGGGCTCCACCTGTCAGTGTGCGAAAATTAAAAGGGAAAAGGCTGCGTCGGCGGGATTCAAACCCGCGCCTCGCGAGCGAGCGCATGCGCGCGCTAGCCACTGGGCTAGCCGCTGCTTTCTGTCAGCATACGGGCGCACGCCCTTTTGAGGTAGTGACAGTGCACGGCGACGTCGCGCGCGGCCGCGGTGATCACCGGCGGCGTCGAGCACGGACGCGTTGTTCTACGGCGCACGGGGATCTACTACTGGGTGCATTCGACACGCCGGGCTACGGGCTACCTACTGGCGGCGCCACAGGCCAAATGGTCACTGGAGACGGCGACCACGGCGGGCTACGGCGGCGGTGTGCTACGGCCTAAGACGGCTACGACAAACTGGGACGAACTGGGATGAACGGGAAAGTCCAGTAGGACCGTGAGCTCACCCTAGAAGCGTGGGTAGGCTCAGATTGGACGGAGGTGGACGGAGGCGGTGGCGAGCTTCCTCGAAGCGCGGCGGCCGGAGTTGGAGAAGATGAAATCTTGCCGTCGATTCAGAGCTCCCCGAGTCGATTCCTTGCACAGAGAAGGAGAGGAGGACGAGGCGGAGACGATGGTCCAGTCCGATCTGTCCTAGGCGCTCTGGAACGGCGGCGATGCGACGGCGGAGCTTCGGCTACGGCTCGGCCATGGAGGAAAGAACGAGAAAGAGAGAGCAGCGAAAATATCTGGGGGGGGAGAGAGCGTGCACGCCTCGGTGGTGCTCTTATCCTCCTCACGGTGAACAGCGGCGAGCCGGCGTGGGCACGGCGGCGAGCTGGTGCGGCGCAAGCAACACGCCGTGCGGTCGCTACAGGAAGATGATGAAGACATACTTGCAGATAACCCCCTGGCCCTCTCTGAAATCTCTGTTTCTGTTTCTTTCTTTTGAAAACAGTAGCCATTAGTGATTTAATTGAGGCATTTAAATTATCCCAAAAATTATGAAATTATTTGGGTAGGCTCCCCTTGTCCTTTAGAGGCTCCACAAAATTTGGTGGTTAAAAATAAAATGTTTTGAACCACATTTGTTTTATAGGTTTGTTTATGGCATTTTTGGTTAATTTCATTTGCCATTACTTTAGAAATTTTAAAGCAAGTGAAAAATATTAATTTGAACCCTTGGAACTTTCTTGACAAATATGGAAGTTTATTTGAATTGGTTTTGTCACAACAACTCATTTGGATTTAAATTGTTTGGAAACAATTGTTGCTTTTGTTTCCATTTGTTTTTAATTTGTTTTCCAAATCTTTGTTTCAACTTGAGCACTTAAGCAATTAATGCCATGATGCATGAATGAAATGCAAAAGTGGAAATTTTACTCACAAAATTTCAGTTCACAAACTTGGGGCTGTTACAACATGACGGTATACTCATATGAGCCATAACGAGTAACAAATGTCGTCTTTGGAATATCCTCCTTTCTGATCTTGATCTGATGGTAGCCTGACCTCAGATCCATCTTGGAGAATACAGTTGCACCAGCTAATTGATCCAACAGATCATTGATGCAAGGAATAGGATACTTGTTCTTGATTGTCACCGCATTCAACGGTCTATAGTCAGAGACTAGACGAGGCACGGTAGAATCCCTCTTCTTGACAAAGAGTACCGGACAACCCCAAGGTGAACTGCTAGGCTGAATGAAATCCTTCGCTAACAGTTGATCAATTTGCTCTTTCAACAGAGCCAACTCTTCCACCGGCATATGGTGGGGCTTCTTGGAAATCGGAGCTGTACCGGGAAGTAGATCTATGACAAACTCCACACTTCGGTCAGGAGGCATGCCAGGCAATTCTTTCGGGAACACATCCGGGAAGTCACACACCACGTGTATGTCCTGGATTTCAGGAGGGGATTGATGGTCTCGAAGAGCAAGGCCTTGATACCTGCAAAAGTAAACGGGATTAGGTTGAGACTCCAAGTGCAGAGTGTATAGTAAGTGGAAGACAGTTTTCCCCACGAGGGGTGACTCGAGGGTTTAATATCGAACTCTCGGGGAATCTGAAGTGGTAGATTTATCTTCTTATCCTTCTTTTGGTTACCTACAAAACAAGGTTAGATGTTTTGGTCCTCAACCTCACCTGTGGTTGTCAAGCACAAGGTGTAAGAATGATATCAGGATAGTTATGCAATGCAAACAAGAAATAAATATGCAATGATGGTGGATGCAATGTAAATGATATTTTTGGGTTTTTGAATGATGTATGCAAGATGAAAAGTATTTTTGTATTTTCGGATTTAATGATGGCTGAAAATAGAAAAGTGGTATATGGTGTTGGAAAGGTGTTTCTTATGATTAAAAATGGACTGGGGTTCATGGTTTCACAAATGCACTCTCTCTTTATAAAGTGGTAGACAATGGAACACACAAGTTAACATATGAGATTGCAACACAGGGTTTGATAACAAGTTACTTAGATATATGGGCATCACGTCCTAACATAGAGATCTTTTGGTTATTAACCTCTCTTATACTCCACCAAGATGCGAACTAAATCATAACACCTCAGTAATTAAGATAACTCAGAGTATAGCATTAAGTATCATGACATGAAGTGAAAATAAGAACATGCTAGATCTAGTCATGGAGTAGTGGCAATGGTCACGCCCACATCCCCGGTAGCATGGTATTTTAGTTTATCCCTAGTGAGGTAACAAAGTAAGGTAAAGATACCAAAGTGGATCGCAGAACTTTCTCTCACGTTCACTGCACTAGCCACCCCCGTTACTCCAACTAATGCACACGTTCCCCCACACACGCTCTCATAAACATGCTTGATCAAAACAAGTAGACAAGAACGGGGTACATAATATGCATCTATACTCATAACTGAAACAAACATTGCAATCTCAAACATATATTAACTCATAAAGATCCACCACAAAGGTATTACAACGGTGACCGTAATCATGTTCAGCAGCTCATACGGTGCTAATTAGTGAAGCTCAAGAGAGGAGAGATACATAAGTTACTTCCACAAACCCATAGTCCAGAGGTGGACTACTCCCTCTTCATCATGGAGACGGTGGAGAAGTCGATGGAGAAGATGGAGACCACGCCGGCAGCGCCCCGCCGGAGTTTTCCCCCTCCAATCTGCAGCTCCTGATCTCCGTTTCGGTGTTTCTGTGTTTGTGCGGCGCTCCTTCCAGAGAACGTCGGGGGACCTTTTTTATAGGCGTTTTTAGGTCAAGACATGTCGGTGGAGCGAAGATCGACGGCAACGGAGCCACGAGGCCAAACGGGTGGGTCCCACGCGGCCACAGTACCTGGCCGCGTGGGCCACCCCGTTTGGCCCTCGGCCTCCGTTTGTTCGCTTCCTTCCCACGGTCTTCTTCCTTCCAAATATTGACGCCCGTAAATTTCCAGGTGATTTCGTTGACGTTTGGGTCCCTGAAACATTAAAATAAGAAAACGGGGTTTTCTGCCTGTGCAGGGTTAATTCCATAAAAATAGGAAATAAATGAATATTCCCAAAATCATTATAAAACATTGATATAACCCTTATATGATGCAAATATGATTGGAATATAAGCAATTAAAGTGCAAAGTTCATGTATGCATTTTACATGCATCAACATCCCCAAGCTTAATCCATGCTCGTCCTCGAGTATGAAGATGATAAAACTAACATGGACTTTGCAATTTAATACTTAACAATGGATATCAAAGATGATTACTATTGCTACATATAGTCAAATGATTCATTCTTCAAAGGAGTAGCAATATGCAAATAGTTTATGAAGTGATATCAAGTATTCAAGACAAGGATGTTCATTGATAGTTCACAAAGTGTAACATGGTAGCAAGTAATATGGAACACATGTATGCATAATGATAAGTAGAACATCCTACAATGGTCATAGAGTGTAGATGAAAATCTGAATATGATAGGTGTACACTTTGGAAAGATGTATATGTGAGTAGAGGTAAAGCATGCATAAGTTTCATCCAACTTCCAAACTCTTCTACTTAAGTTAATGATTGCAATAAGGTATTCATTGGTGTCAAGCTCTCATTGCCCCTATCATAGCATCTTGAATGATTAAGGTTAAAGTGAAAGCAAATATGAGTAGTGTGCTTGATAAAGAATGGGTTGAATGTCTCATGCCCCTTGAATACAAGTACTTACACCATGTGTTACTCAACTTGGGAAACAAAGCAAGTTCAATTAAATATCATTGTAAGCATAATAGTATCATCAAGAGCGTCAACTGGGGTACCTCTTGTCCCAAGATATGGAACAAGCCCATATCAAAATGACAAGACAAACAAACAAAATGAACAATCTCAACACCCTTTTTATTTACCATTTGGAATAGTTTTTTATTGCAAGGTGTATCACAGAAGGTTCACCATAGTATGTAAGTAAATTTCCACCATGAATGATGCATGGCTTAGATTAGCGGCCCAGGCGTCTCTCTAACCATTTACACAAACTCATTTAAACTCACTTATTTCCACATTTATTTCAACATGATAAGCATCCATAGACAAAAGCACATGATATCAACTAAATGAGATGAAGAGCGTGTTGAAAGCTTGCCATGTGACAGCACATATGGGCTAACTTCCAACCCAAAACATTCATCAAGCCACAAACATCATAATCTTAATCACAATGGGTCAAGTTTTATTATGCAAATAAAAGAACATTGTGCATCAAGTTCGTGAGAGCTATATAACCAATTTTTTCCATTGCAATCAATAACATAAACATTTTCATTCAGAGGTAAGATAACACAAACAACATGTTAAACATACTCGGAATAGCATAAAGCCAATAGGTAGATATGGTGGACTCACTGGAATAACTTTGGTTGAAGGTGTTGGAAACAAGTTTTTGCTTGTTGGAGTTTTTGGGCTAGCAAAAGGGAGAAAGTTGACCATCTAGATGCATGCATGAGTGTCCATAGAACTAACTAATCCATGTTAAACCAAGTAAATAACAATCAGCACCAAAACATGAATAAGTGATAGCTCTACAAAAAGAATTTGCAAACTATTACTCATAAACAAGCTCATGAATCATGCAACTATATGTATCATTAAAAATCAAGTCAAACATCCCTTTTCCCAATCTTATAAAAGCATCCAACATATTTCAACCCATATTTCCAGTAGCTCTCTCATATATAATTGATAGTGTGGTGGTCTCTCAAGACTCAAACAAAAACAAAAAACGACGCTCCAAGTTTATGCGATAAAGTGTTTCGATCGAAAAACAGAAGTTGGACGTGTGCAAACCGAGAGTGTGTAGGTCCAGCGGGGTTGTCTTCACATCCCCAAGCTTATGGTCTTCACCATCCTTGGATAGCTCTTGGTGCATCTCCTCCAATCCCTGTGAAAAAACTTCAAAACACCGTTTCTCCCATCTCTTTTCTGTGGGGTGCATTAATAGTGATAAACAAATAGGTTCCTTGCTGCATATAATCCTTGAACAAAAATTCATATGACATGTCCAGAAAGTGTATAATGTTGTATGCCTACTCATAAACTCAATTGGATCAAAAAGATTCAACTTAAAAGCTCAAAGCATGCATCAAACAAAATGGGACAGAATCTGTCCAGAAAAACAGCAGCAGCAAAACGTATTTTTCTACCCTACCAAACTTTCTCGAAAAATTCCGAAAAAATTCATGCATACAGAGGATGAAAAGTTGCAACTACAGTTCAAATATGAGCTCATTCGGAGTTACAGAATAAGAATTAAAAATCATACCGTGCACTGACTCGTGCAGGAATAAAATCTCCGAACGCTATAAGCAACTTTTTCAAACCAAAAAGGGTAAAACTTGGCACTTTATTAAAAACTCCAGAACCTAAACTAAACACAAATCTCTTGTTACAGCAAGAGGACACAAAGAAAAATCACACACAAAAATAACCGGGTTGCCTCCCGCAAAGCGCTTTCTTTATAGCCATATAGCTAGGCTTCTTACTTGTTGTTTATTGTGGACGAAGCTCATGAGGGAGCTTGAACTTTGGTGGTTCCCTCTTCCTTGGGAAGTGTTCATGCATTATACCAGGGTCCCATGGTGCTCTCAAACCGATCAAAATAATAGTCAAGTTGAAACCTATTTGAGAGAAACACAAGACACAAAAGTAATAACAACGAAGTCTAACTTTCTTCTATGCATTGGCATTTTGTATATGAATGAATCACAATGAATAGAAGTTTTCCAATGCATATTAACAATAGTCACTTGCAGCCCATATTATTAGTAGCATAAAGAGGATTCTTATCACCTCCTCTTTCATAATAGTTGCAAGTAGTAAAAGTGTATTCAACCATATAACCAATAGAATCTTCCAACTTAGATAATTTGGGAACATGATGAGGATCATTAAATTTATTTTGGAATTCATTAGCATGCTTCCCTCTTTCAAAATAGTTGTTGAGATCAATATCAAGTTTAATATCATGGTTGCAACAAAGATTTGGAACTAGAGATAATTGCAAACCACATAAGTATTTCTCAACATAAGCAAATTTCTCCTCTATGGTGTTATTAGGAGAATTCAAGAACAAAGTGGGACTCTCATGGGTGAGAGTATTGTCACAAACAGCAAGTATATCATTTTTATCCTCACATAGAGAAGTAACAACTTCCAAACATGTAGGATTATCAATAAGCATAGGACCATCATCTAAAGCATTATCATATAGCTCATTAAGCAACACTCCTCATTATCATCAATGAATTTACTAGTAGCATTATTAGTTTCATCATAATAGCATGGGTTATCATATAGGACCATAGAATTTTCAGTTTCACACTCATCATAACATGGGTTCTCATAAATAACAAAGGATTTTTGAGTTTGAGTGTTACTATCATTTGTTGAAGGTGAAGTTGGGAGATCCAACTCTTCATTCTCCAGTTGTTCATCTTTTTCAGCATCTTCTTGATATTGCATGGGCATCCCCAAGCTTAGGTTTTTAATCTCTTCTTCACATTCTTCCTCTTCCAAGCTTATGTGTTCATCATCTTTTTCCTGCAAAATATTAGTACTTTCTTGGGGAGTAAAATATTTAAGAAAAACCTCCATCAAAATACTCCAATCAGTTTTCACTTCTTCATCCAAAGACATGTACCAATCACGAGCATTACCAGATAAAGACAAATATAATAGCTTCCTTTTTATTTGATCATCAGAAATACCAGGAAGCCTAAATAAACCACATATTTCATCAATTGTTTCTATGTGTTCACATGCAGACTTAGTTCCATCCCCTGTAAATGGATTTTTCATAACTCTTTTAACATGGCCAATGGGAATTTTATATCCCACTTTAGGTACCTCAGACACAGTAGTTTCAACCACTTTAGCAGTAGTGGCATAAGCACTTTCATATAAAGCAAGGTGCAGCGGTGCATGATTCATAAACGCCATAGTCGAAGCATCAATAATTTTTGGCTTTTCTCTCAGGTGTGGCAATGGGCTTTTCTCCCATTTTAGCAAGTTTTTTTGTATTTTTTTATTTTTTATGCAAAACTGAAATAAATATGATATGATATGCAATGACACTAACAAAACAAATAAATTGCTTTGTAAGTAAAGATTGTTTAGGTGATTGATCATTATTGCAGACAAGTACTAAAAGTGAGCTGAAGATTGGTGTTGAGACAGATTAAAATTGGAGTATCCGGAATGAAATCCGGAAAATTCCGGGTCTGGTACGGGAGCAATCCGGTTTCAGGTCCGGATGATTCCGGGTTTGGCACCGGAAGAAAAAGATCCGGAATTATTTCCGGGTGAATTCTGGGTGTATACCGGGTGAAAACGGTCGAGTCCAGTAGCTATTTCCTTAATCCGGTATAGATTCCGGAAAATTCCGGGGCTGGCACCGGATTTTCCAGTTCGACAGGAAGTTGCTACTGCTACGGCGATTTCGACGAACTAGCGAACTAGCAAGGAATGGATGGCACTGGGGTGTTCGTGTGCTCACCCTGGACTCGTGGAGAGGCTCGGCACAGAAGGGGAGGGTCGGAGTCGACGGCAAGCTTGCCCGGAGCGAGGCAGACGGTGCGGAAGAAGAACTCGAATCCCTGGGAATGTGCGGCGTCTCGGTTCGATTCCTTCGGCGAGGACGGAGAGGAGCACACGGCGGAGCTGGTGGTGGTCTTCGATTTGCTCGGGGGCTCCTCAAACGGCGGCGACGAGCACGGCAACCAGGGCGGCCATGGCAGCTCGTGGAGGGAGAGGAAACGGAGAGGAGGGCAGGTGAGCGAGGAGGGAGGAGGAGCAGGGCAAGTGGGGCTCGTGGGGGTGCTGTCCTCCTCGCAGGGGAGGGCCGAGAGGGGGCCCGGCGCGTGGGCGTCGCGCAGCATGGCCACGGCGGCATAGCGCGCGTGGCTACAGGAAGGAGAGAGGAGAGAGACGACGAAAATTGCAGAAAACCCCTGGCAAAAATGTTTTCCATCACGGATAGGTCCTTTCCTCTTTTAAATTTGAAAACCTGTGACTTTAGTCATTTAATTGAGGCACTTAAACATGTCCAAAAATTATGACAAAATTTGGGGAGGCTCCCCTTAACCTTTAGAAGCTCCACAAATTTTGGTGTCTCAAAATAAAATGTTTTGAACCACCTTTGTTTAGAAGGGTTGGATATGGCATTTTTGCTAAAACCAAAATGTTGCTCCTTTGGAAGTTTTAAAGCAATTGCAAAATATTGTTTTGAGCTCTTGGAACTTCCTTGACAAATATGAGATGTCAAAGTAATTGTGTTTTGCAAGTTTTAGTGCTTCCATTGTTTCGAAGTTTGTTAGAGCAAGTTTGACATTTGGGGTTTTTCCAATGTTGCCAAACCAATTTAGGTGTTGTTTAGCAACTTAAGATGGATGCCATGATGCAATGCAACACAAAAGTAGAAAAATTACACAGGTTTTTAGGTTCTCAACTTTGGGCTGTTACAATTCTACCCCCCTTACAGGAATCTCGTCCCGAGATTCTAAGGTTGCGGAAAGAAGTCGGGATACTCCTCACGAAGACTAGACTCTCTTTCCCAAGTTGCTTCTTCTTCGGAATGGTGAGACCACTGAACTTTGAGGAACTTGGTAGTCTTGTTACGGGTCTTTCTTTCGGCTTCATCCAGGACACGAATAGGATGCTCACGATACGTGAGATCTTCCTGGAGATCCAACTCTTCATGATTGACTCCATGGATAGGATCCTTAAAACACCGGCGAAGTTGGGAGACATGAAACACATCATGTACATTTGGGAAGATGACCGGTAATTCCAACTTATAAGATAGATCTCCTCGCTTGGCCAGAATGGTGAAGGGGCCAACATAGCGAGGGGCCAATTTCCCTTTGATACCGAAGCGGCGAACGCCACGAAGGGGAGAGACGTGGAGATAAGCTTTATCACCAATTTCATAGTGAATTTCCTGATGGTGCTTATCATAGTAGCTCTTCTGCCTAGACTGAGCAATCTTCAGATTCTCTCTTATGATTCAAACCTTCTCCTCAGTTTCATTGATCACATCCGGACCAAAGAGTGCCCTCTCTCCGGTCTCGGACCAATTTAGAGGAGTGCGGCATTTTCGTCCATATAGAACCTCAAATGGAGCCATGCCCAGACTAGCTTGATAGCTATTGTTGTAGGAGAACTCCGCGAAAGGGAGATACTTTTCCCAACCCTTGCCAAAAGAGATTACACATGCCCGGAGCATGTCTTCCAACACTTGGTTCACTCTTTCGGTCTGACCATCAGTTTGAGGATGGTAGGCGGTACTGACGTTGAGACGGGACCCCATAGCAGTTTGGAAACTCTGCCAAAATTTGGAGACAAAGATACTTCCACGGTCCGATATGATCCTCAAAGGGACCCCATGCAATGGAACAATACGAGCCATATACAAATCAGCAAGTTGACTTGCCCGTATATCATCACGGACTGGGAGGAAGTGAGCAACCTTGGAAAGACGATCAATGATTACCCAGATTGCATTGTTGCCCTTTTGAGATCTGGGAAATCGGTGATGAAGTCCATACCAATTTCATCCCATTTCCACTCGGGGACTGCAATAGGGCGGAGAGTGCCGACAGGTCTTTGATGTTCAGCCTTTACCCGTCGACACGTGTCGCATTCAGCAACATACTTGGCAATTTCCCGTTTCATCCGAGTCCACCAGAATTGTGGTCGAAGGTCTTGGTACATCTTGGTACTACCGGGATGAATAGAGAGAGGTGATTCATGAGCTTCTTGTAGGATCAGCTCCCTCAAATTTCGGTTCTTTGGCACAACCAAGCGGTCACCAAAATAAACCACTTCGGATTCATCTTCCGAGAAACATTTGGCCTTTCCACTAGCAATGTTCTTCTTGATATTCAGGATACCCTCGTCTTGCTTTTGTGCATCCTTAATTTGGTCTACAAGAGTAGATTTGATCTCCAGATTTGCAAGGTAGCCAGAGGGAACAATTTCCAGGTTCAAACGGGCGAACTCTTCATGAAGAGCAGGTTGGGCCTTTTCAATCATCAGATTGTTGCAATAGGACTTCCGACTTAGCGCGTCAGCCACGACGTTTGCTTTGTCGGGTTGATAGTTTAGACTTACATCATAGTCCTTGATCAACTCCAACCAACGCCTTTGCCTGAGATTTAAATCCGGCTGGGTGAAGAGGTACTTCAGACTCTTGTGATCCGAGAAGATCTCGCAACGGTTACCAAACAGGTATGGTCTCCATTGCTTCAAAGCATAGACCACCGCGGCAAGTTCTAGATCATGAGTTGGGTAGTTGTGCTCATGCGGCTTAAGTTGGCGAGAGGCATATGCCACCACATGGCCATCTTGCATTAGCACACAGCCCAAGCCTTGCAGAGAGACGTCACAGAAGACGACGAAGTCCTTGCTCGTGTCCGGCAGGACAAGCACAGGAGCGGAGGTGAGTCTGGCTTTCAGTGTTTTGAAGCTCTCTTCAGCTTCGGCCGTCCATACGAACTTTTTATCCTTCTTGAGGAGGTCAGTCAGAGCGTTGGCTATCTTGGAGAGACCTTCGATGAATCGGCGGTAGTAACCTGCCAATCCGAGAAAGCTACGGATGTCCTTGTAAAATTGGATCAGGGACTTATTTGTAAAATTTTGAAATTATGAAATTTCCCAAACTTCAAAACTTGCTATAAATTCAAATAAAATCCTATAAATAACATAAAAATATCCACAGACATCAGCAGAAAATAAGGAATCCAAATAAAATATCCACTTGATTTATTGAAAACTATTTCTTGCAGTAAAAATTCAAATGATCCTTAAGTGGAAATGACTTTGAAATATTTCAAATTATTTTCAAAAGAAAATAATATGGGAAAATTATGTATCAAGTTCAAAGTATAATTTGAACTACATTATGACTGTCATGTTACTCATCCTAACTAAAATTCAAATCAAAGAAATTTTTAAAAAGAAATCCTTAACAAAACTCTAGGGAATTTTGGGAAAGAATAAAAAATCATCTCATTCTATGCATATTGGCATGTATTTGGTTTTTCAGCATTGTCTCATACAGACAATGATATTGATTTTCAGAACGCGAGGGTCCCAATTCGTCGGAAGCTTTAGACTGCATTACCTGTCAGTCTCAAGGCAAGTTCCAACTTGCATGTCCTACTTGATTAATTTTATCAAAGTAATTGCAAAGTACTATGGTTTATCATTGCATGAAAAAGAAAAACCTATTTTCGAATGATGTGAATTGCTATACATATATATTGTTGGCTGGCAATGGAACCATGGTTTGATGTTGTGGTGGAGGTTCCATTGTACGGGAAAGTATATACCTAGGATTAATAACCCATGGCCCAGTGATCTTTGCGCCGTATTGAAGCATCAACCAACAGATTTACTATGGATGGGCTCGTCAGAGGTTTCTTCCTTCGTTCGCATATCCTCGGCAGACTATTACCTGGTTGCGTCCGTTGCGGCGGCCAACAGCGTGGGAGCGCATATCTTCCCCACCCGACGGGGTGATTTGGAATAGGAGCTCGGGAGTGGTGACGAGTCTTTGGTTTATACCAGACTGGGTCATAAGGGGCGGATATGCGTTGTGCCGGGAAGCGACTCCACATGACTTGTTGCCCTGAGTTCTGGCTATAGCACAAATGGTGTGCGGAGAGAGCATAAAGAGCCAGGCTGCTGTTGGGTAAAGTGGTGCAGCTCTGCAGAGTTAAACAAAGAAATTGTGACTGTCACATCCTTGTTCCAGGAGGGAACTACAGAACACCGCGGGAAAGGCCTCCCAAGTGATGACTAAAGGCCGTGGAGACTGGGGGCATAGTTTTCTTTAAATAAAATGGACCTTTTCCTAAAAATGTTTTATAAAGAATGCATACTCATCCATGACTTTTTGGTCAGGATCGTAGTTAGTGCATACCACTTATCTAAGCATTTAGCTGAACTTGCTGAGTAACGCTGTTACTCATTCGTTCCCTTTTGATCCCTGCTTAGACTCTGAGGAGGCCATTGAGGAGAGCTATGGTGCATACCATGCTGACGAAGTGTACTTTGAGGCACCTGATCTGTCTGGAGGAGTAGAGGGCGTCGACTACATCATTGCCTACGGAGCTGACGACGTCGAAGAAGAGGAAGAGGTGGAAACCTAGATCTATATAGTATGAACCTGGCCGAGCAGGACTAGACTAGTACTACTTAGCGGCTGAGCCAATATGGTTCTTAGTTTGCTATTTTCTATCGCTTGTAGGTTGACTCATGTCAACATCGCAATAATAGACATTCCTCCAATGTCAGAGGAAGACGTCGATGTTTTTATGCATTTCTGTCTTGTAATCTTTAGCAGTGTGTAATAAAGTGGACCCGCAATATTTCTGTTGTACTACTCTGAGGGATGTAATATTTGCGGATTAGTCCTTCCGTGGGTGTTATGTCAACGACTTGTACACTACAATATGCAGTGGTGTGCGGGGTGACCGCACGGCGCCAGCTCCTGCGCCTGCTGCGCGTTGAGGGCGTCGCTGAAGTTCATCTCCCGCCGGGAGCGTCCGAGGCGCCACGCCGCCGCGTCCCAGGCGCGGGCGGCCTCGTGCGCCGTCTCGTATGTCCCAAGCGGGATGCGGTCGTTGCCGGACCGTATCTCCGCGTAGTACGTGCCGTTGGGGCGCGCGCGGACGCCGCGGTAGCCGGATAGGCTGCGGCGGCGCGGAGGCATGGTGGTGGCGGCGGCGCGAGAGAAAGGAAGCTCGGCGGGCGGTGGGGGATTTTTTTCCAGATGCGCGCGCGAGAGAAAGGAAGCGGTTGCGTGGGGGCTGCGTGGCGCGCGCTGGACACGTCGCGGGATATATAGTGCGCCGCGCACCGCTTTGGCCAGCGCGCGGGAACATTTTTCTCGCACGCGGGCATTTCCCGCGTCTGCTGGAGCGCGCGAACTGGCAGCGCGCGGGAAATTGCCGTTATTTGGCGCGCGCGGCCAGTTTAGCGCGTATGTTGGAGATGATCTTACCAGGGATAACCTTGCTAAACGTAGAGATGTAGACGATTTAACCTGCTTGTTTTGCAATGAGCCGGAATCGTGTAACCATCTGTTTTATGAGTGTGTTGTTGCAAAAATCTGCTGGGAGGTGGTTTCGTCCATCCTTGGCAAGAACATTGGTGAAGATTTTGAGTCGGTAGCGAGATGGTAGATTACTGAGGAAAAGAACTCAATTGTTGATTTCTTTTCATCTGCTACTCTTTGGACTGTATGGTCTTTGTATAATGAACATTGTTTCTAGGGGAAAAACTGGCCAGGTGTCGAAGTAACTCTCGGAAGAATCTCAACGTTGGTCAGAAGCTAGATGATCCTCTGCTTGGACAAGCATTCAGAGCTCCTCGATGCCAACCTGCTCAAGCTGGATTACCGGAGGGGGGAACTACTTAGGATAGCTTGAACATCTACCTTGTGATGCTGGGTGCGGTCTGTCCGGGATCAGATGATGTGAAGTTGTGGGGACAGGAGAAGGCTTGCGAACGGCTGATCAACAACACTAGCTAAGCCATATCTGCATAGCCGTTTTCCTTTGCTTAAGGGTGTGTTTGGTTTAGTGGCTATGAAAAAGTGGTTGGGGTACCCCCAAGGTGGTGGTAACCACTTTTCATGTTTGGTTGTGTGGCTTGGTTAGCCAAGTTTTGTGTTTGGTTGAAGTGATAAAAATTGGTTATGTGATATGGCCTCTGTGTGCAAAATACCCGGTCTTAATATTCATGCAGAAAACTATACACCCTACATTCAGGAATGGAGGGAGTATATTTTGACTCACGTTCCATTTAGACACGAAGAAACAAAAGTTTCAGCACCATGCTTCAATAACGCAGACAATTTCCAAATAGAACATGTCATAGTGAGAGCAGTGTTTTGGAGAACGAGTTCAACAAGTATTGGGCATAAAAGAACTCATTTAAGCGAGCCCGCCGTGGGTGGTTGGCCTCAACCACCACTTTTTTGGTGGTTGAGCTCAACCACATTTTAGAGGGAATATACCTAAAATGTGGCTACCCCACACATCCAACACCATAAACCAAACAGGGGCTAACCACCTAAAAAGTGGCTACCACTAACCACCTGGTGGCTAGCCACTCAACCAAACACACCCTTACTATTCCCAGTGTTCCTGGAGTTGGATGTACCCCCAGTCTTTACTTTCTGTTGCCCCTGCGTTGGGTTAAAAGGATGTAATACTTGAACGCTGTGTCGCTGTGTTTGCGGCTTGGATCCTTGTGACGTTTGATTCTTATGACGTTTGATTGCATTTTAATGGAACCAGGGGGCAATGCCCCTCTTGATCTAAAAATATATATTTATGTTCATACTCCATCATTATTAAAAGCAAAAATCACCTACTTTCTCCTTGCTATTCCTAAAATAACAAATCGCCGCAAGAAGATTTCATCGGATGGGGCCATGGGCTTATTTATTTCGGACTAGTAGAAAGAAACAGTATCCCATGCTAAAAGGAAAAAGTGGCCCATGCCTGCTCCGGTGGTCGCCGTCGGCATGATTGCGACTCCTAAGCACAGACAGCGACGGCCCGGCCCACCGCGGCCCCACCCCGTCCACCCACTCCGCGTCTCACCGGACGCGTCGAGATTCGCGCAGCGGCGCAGATCGAGCCGCTCACGTCCCGTCGCGTCGACACGCACGAGACGGCGGCAGCAGCCGAGCATCGTCGTCGTCATCATATACATCCATCCATCCTCCCTTCCCCCCCCCAGAGAAATTAAACGAGGACGAAAGCAACCGACGAAGACAGCGGGGGTGGGCGGAGAGGACGGAAAAGTCGCCGACGCCGTTGTCTTCGTCTTCTTCGGCGACCCCGGGGCCGCCCTCGTCCCGATCGGCGCGCTGTTTCGCCCGGCCGTAGAGGTAATTCCGTCCGTCCGTCCGCCTCCGTTTATCTCCTCTCTCGTCTCCCTGATTCGAACGGCGGTGGTTCGGTCGATTCGATTGCCTGATTATTGCGTCGGTTCGGCCGGTAGGTTTGGTTCCTCCGGGAGTACAGCTCGCCGCCACCACCTACCATGTGACGCGAGTTCCCTGGGGTGCTGTATTGAAATCTGCGGTGGTTCGGATAGGTTGTGGTGGCAGGTGGTGTGGGCGGTCCCGGGGGCGACTTCCTGGAAAGCCGCAATGCAGGCTCTGCGTCTTGTGGTGGTGAGTCTTGTTTTGCTGGATTTGCTTCGTTTCCTGTTTCGTGGTGCTAAAATTGGGCGCCTGTTTGTTGGATTCAGGGGCTAGGCTGCTGAAGTTGAACCCTGCGTGGCTGTGGCTTGTCCGGGCTGGATCATGGAGGTATGAGAAGAATCTAATTGGGTTTTACAGATTCTTGTAACTTTCGCGTTTCTCGTGCTGATATGGTGTGGTTGATCCGTGGAAATGCAATGACCAACCAGGGCCGCTCGATGTTGCTCTAGCCTGGTCAGCTGTGGTTTCTGCTGAGCATGTCCTCGTCTAGCGAGACTTTGATGGGAGGGAAGAAGAAAGGTTCGTCGAGAAAAATGGGAGGGAAGAAGAAGGCAAGGGCGGTGGAGGAGGATGCTCGGCTGCTCTGCAGCGACGCGCTCACCGAGGTCTTCCACAGGCTGCCTGCTCGCACGCTTGCGTCTTGCAGGATGGTGTGCAAGTCCTGGATGTCCCTGCTCTCCGATCTGCATTTTGTGCACGAGCACCTGAAACGGGGCCAGCAGAAGTTGCTGCTCTTTGCCAATGACAGGGGGAATGATAGATGTCTTGCCACGGTGCTTGCGGATGCCAATGGGTTTATGTACCAGCTGTCTAGACCTGCTGCTTCCCGAGCCTCTTCGTGCACAACTCTTGCAATGGCCTGCTCTGCCTAGGTGACAGTAGAGGGGCAGTGGAGTTGCTCAACCCGACGACTGGTGAATCCCTTGCGTTGCCAACGCCAGATTATACTGCAGGAAGCAGCCAGTTCTCATCGTGCAACTGGCACAGCTTGGGGTTTTGCGCGTCAACTAAGGAACACAAAGTTGCACATTTTTATCCTGGAGATCTTGGTTCTCTCAAGGCGTGCTGCGAGATATTCACAATTGGAGGTAGAGCCTGGAGGCAAATCGGGAGCCTCGACGGGACACCGATAGATAGAGGGATGCATGTGAATGGGACCGTATATTATCTGACGAGGTTCCGTTATGTTGCTTCATCACGTATCAATTGTTTGAATCTTGAAAGCGAAACGTTTGATGTCCTGATGCTTCCTCCACGCAAGACCTATGGAGGGCACTGTTCTTTGTCTGAGCTCGAGGGAAGGCTATGCTTGTTAGTTGTGGATGGTACCCTTGACGGTCTACCTCGTACAATGGACATATTGATGCTTGACAAGGATGATAAGCAGAGCTGGACTCACAGATACCACATCTCATTGCCTTTGTTGATGCAATCATGTTACTTCACTCCAAAAAACGCACTCTTCCATGATGGGAAAATTTGGGTACAGTTGTTTGCTCGGAACCTCTACTGTTATGATCCAAATTCAAATTCTGAAGAGCTGGAGATCGCCTGTCCGGAGTCTGAGTTTCCTTTCAGCACTCATACTTTCGTCGAAAGCATAATTCCTCTGCGCCAAGATTACTTCATCAAATAGATACAGTGATGCTGCTGTTCACCCTTGATCTTCAAGATGGTTTTCAGCTTAAAGAGTTATAGCGCCTTTGTTGCTTTTTTTCATGAACGAAGCTGTTCACTGCCTCGATTCGGCCTATTTATTGCTATTTGTAATTAGTGATAAGAAATGCAAACTTGAAACATTCCTGCTTGTCTGGCTTCTAGATCTTGCATTTAGTTCATAATTTCATAATGTACCTAAGAGCGTATAGGCCAAGTTCAGGAGAGCATTTCATTCCTTTATATTTTTCTTTGTGCTTGTGCCATTTCTGACCAAGTCGGACTGAAAAGGCATGCACCCATTCAGATGTTTGCTTCAGTATGCTACACTTTTGGTTTACAACCAGAAATTTATGCTTGTGCCTATGCATCTGACAGCTATTATTATTGACTTTGAAAGAAACAGATTCAGTGGAAAAAGGAAAAAAGCAGTTAAATGGAATTTAATTCCAAGTATACTATATGAAGAGATCTACAGTATGCCATTTAGCTATTAGATAAATGTAGGATTGTTTGCATCAGTTATGCTAGTTGAGTCCACCTTAGCCAACTGATGTGTTCTTCCTTCCAATAGCTACTTGCCCCAAGCAATATCACTTATCAGTTTACTATTTTGAATACTGATGGGTGACTAGACATCATTGCGTAGGAGGTAAATTCAGATCTACCATGCTCGCCTGTTTGACTGAGTCTGGATATGTAGAGATCCACAATTTAGTGTGTGAGACATAGTGTGTCTTTAATATTTTTTAGATAAAGAGATTGTCTTTAATATGTTCTATGGTTCAGCCATTTGTAAGATAAAGTATCAATGGAAAACAAATTTTAGTAGATGAAGTTTAATTCCAAGTATATTATATAAAGAGCTTTATAAAAGTATGCTATTTTCTCCTTGCACAATTGCAATTTTTTCTGAAATTTAATTCCAAGTATACTATATGCCGTTAATCAATATTCTCTGTGATTCTAGCCATTTCGAAGCATTCTTAAATACTGGAGTACGCTGCGGTCCTACCCCCACCCACACACCCAACCCCCATTAGACACGTGTGTGAACTAACGGTCTCTATTGGCAGGAGTGTTTACGAGCTCCCTACACACGTTGTGACGGACACTGTTACTGTTGTAAGCGTGAGACCCTGATAGCCATGCCTTGTGGCTAGAAGGATTTTATTGTTGCCAACATTTGGCGGGTGCAATGGTAATGTTCCAGCTCAAAAATAAGGGAAAAACAAATAAGACTGTAGATCGGACCACCAAGCGAGTACCATGCGTCGAGATGTTCTATTTACACGGTGATTTATTGAAGCGAACTTTTGATTTGCCAAGCATAGTACTCTGCTGTCCGGTGGAAAGGGATTTGTTAACTCAAAAATACCATAGTGGATATGGGTGCACATGAATCTGAGTTTCAAATCATCTCAAATTTCGTATTTAAAAGTTTCAGAAAAAATTAAAATAAATCACGCACGTACATATTGTCTTGATTAGCCGTGCAAAATTTCAAAGAAATGATTGGATGCGGCCTACAAAAAATAAGAGAAAATGGAACTTTATATTTTTATTACAGTAAAATCATTTTTATTATCTAGGACATTTTGTCTTTTCTGCACTTTACATATTTTTGTATTTTAGTTTTTTTTTTGAACAGGTTGTATTTTAGTTTCAAACTTGACATGCACATAGCTGCATGCATACATACATGCTCCGCACACATGATTTATGTTGTATTTTTAAATTTATTTAGTGTTTTTTCTTTCAATTTTACTCTTTATATAGGGTTCACGTGCGTGCACCGCGTATGTCGAGGGAGTGTCGTAGCTTGGAGAAAATTTAAAGAGGGGCCAAGATGCTAATTAAATGATTTCATAGCTCTTACCATTCATAATTCTCATTAGTTTAGTCTTAACAATTCTACTAATTAGAGGAATTGCACCAATGTTGGAGGGTCCAGGGCCTAGGTTGGCATCCATGAACCTCCGCCACTATGTCCATGGGTGGAGCTCTGTAGGGGCCGACCTACCTTGTGTGCCTAGGTTTCCGCCCAGGATTTTGGGTAAAAAACATCAATACCTATATATCGGTGGCCCAATCGAGTAGTAGTGGCAGACGCAGGACAACGCTAAGAACAATGTGGCGCCTGATAGCCATGCATTGTCGGCGAGAGAAGAATTCTCGTAAAAAAAATATCCCAAGAAGAAACATTGTGTTGCTTTGACTTCTTTGTCGATTTTTTTTAAGAAGACATGTCGTTGGTAGCTAGCTAGTTAGATTTTTGAAGTTAGTTCAAAAGATCTTGCCCCAAATCCACGTTGTTTGTTAATCCACTATTTTATAACCAATTAGTAAAATTACTAGCTAGAAGCTCATGAGTTTCTGTGACATCATAGAATATTTAGTCATAAATTTGATAGAAACAAGTTTAACGATTTGAATTATTATGCACGATCAGATGATTTTTTATCAATGACTCCAACAATACATGGCCCTCGTAATCTGTAGAAGAAAACAATAGCATTTGTTTTGCACATTGACCTATGGAGTGATGACTACATGAACATAGAAATATGAACCTAGATAAATAAAACTATATACAGTTCAAAATAAATAAATAAAACTATATATAAGGTGAAGATCGAACATATCTGATGGTCGGTGTAGTCCTAAGTGAGTTGACCGCGCCGCCACTGACCGAATGGAGATAAATTGTCATAAGTTTGCGCAATTCAAGGCCTCTTTGATTCAAATGATTTGCATAACATTTTTTTATTCAAACCCTTAAGAATTTTTTTATTGTGGTTGCTTGATTTGTAGGATCGAATCTCATAAGAAATTTTCGTAAGAAATAATTTGCACTAGATTTTATAGGAGATCTAACATCCACTAAGAGCAAAATCTTTTGTCTTAAGTGGACATGCCATTACAATCATGTAATTTTTTTTGATCTATTCCAACGTTTTTAATCAGCCGAATCAAAGCGGCCCTCCCTCCTTTGACTTTCTACACCTTATTGGTGTTAGTAGTACGTGTCTTTGACAGTAAAGCGTAGACCGACGCAACACTGCAACAGGACGGAGAGGCGCAAAGTCGTCGTCTGCTGGTGGACCCGTGAGAGCATCGAACCGACGAAACACGCAACAGCTGACACCCACCGTCGCCATCGCAGTCGCCGCGCCCGGGTTCGCCGGCGGCGAGGGAGGATGGGCTGCTCCATCTCGGGGCTCAACGCCCTATACGATGCGGCGACCGGCGGCGGCGACGTGTGGATCAACGAGCGCCGCTTCCGCGTCCTCCGCCAGATCGGCGAGGGCGGCTTCGCCTTCGTCTACCTCGTCAAGGAGCACGAAGGCTCCTCCGACGCCGCGCGCGGAAGGCACCCCTCCCACGTCTCAGGTCTCCATCTGATCCCGATCCCGTCCCACTTGCCTCCTGGCGTCCTCTCGTCTTAGTGTTTTTTGTGTGTGTGCTCCTTTCCATTTTGTCTTGATTCCGTGAATTCCTTTCCATTTCTTAAGCCGACGGAATTACGCCGCTTGTTGTACATACCTGAAGTTTTTGTTCTCATTGGTGCGTGGAACTGGGAAATTTAGGAGGTTTTTAAGATTCTGATGCTGCTGCCATGCTAATGTTGGTTCAGAAGACGGGACATATGCTATGAAGAAGGTGCTGATACAGAGCAAGGAGCAACTGGATCTGGTGAAGGAGGAGATCCGCGTTTCGTCCTTGTTCAACCATCCCAATCTACTGCCGCTTCTTGACCATGCCATAATAGCGGTTAAGGTAAATGTGTTTTGCACATGTCTTTAGTGCCCTGTGATGTCATATGCAATAGAATCTTGAATTGTCCACTCTATGCAAAATTTAAGAAAATCATGTTGAAGCTAGGCAAGTTTAGTTGAGCTTGATAAACACTGTAAAAAGTGAGATATATATGTCCGAGGCATATTTGTTTGATGAGTAAAATCTAGATATACTACCCCCATTCCAAAATTGAAGTTTTAGGTTTGTCCTAAGTCAAACTTCTTTAAGTTTGACCAAGTCTGTTGAAAATGTATCGACATTTACGATACCAAATTAATTCCATTAAGAGTCATCATAAAATGTTTTTCGTGATATATCTGATGTTGTAGATTTTAGCACACTTTTCTATAGACTTGGCCAAACTTAGAGAAGTTTGACTTAGGACAAAGGTAGAACTTCAATTAATTTGGGAAGGAGGGAGTAGCAACTAAATAAAGTGAGTAATGTGTTAGCCTGCATAACATCTTATAGACAACTTGATGTTAATTATTTTTCTATCATCATACCTTTGAAGGTACATTTCGTGTTGAGATAACTTACATAATACATATAGAGTACACAGGGAGATTGGAGCCATGAAGCCTACTTACTCTTCCCAGTCCATTTGGATGGTACTCTGTTCGACAATGCTCAAGTCATGCAGTCTAGGAAGGAGTTCTATTCGGTAGTCGATATTTTGCGAATATTCCAACAGGTTGGTTTTTTATACTGGACAATAGTATCAGTACACTGTTTCTTGATTATGTTATGGTGATATCTGAAACTTTCTTGAGCTTATTGCTTTTAGTGATTTTTATAATTTATTAAGCTCCTGTTCAATATTGGCCAATTTATTATCATGTTATTTTTCCACGATTTTTCTGAAGAACAATCTGTTGCACAACTTCAGTGCTATTGTAGACTACTCTGCATTAATTTCTCTTGTGTAGTATTACTAAAACTTTGTCTTGCATTCTATGCTAGGAATAGAGTACAATCACAGGTGACAACACACTTTCTTTTCTTACTCCTACCGTAGTACTGATTGAAAATGTACATTACATACTAAGTTGAAGTGAAAAAATAGTTCTAGACTATCATCCCCATACAATTGCGTAGTAACCGTTACATCTTGTATCTCCCTTTGAGTACTAATATAATTCTACCAACAGCTCTGTGAAGGACTGAAGCACATGCACAGTTTTGATCCACCATATGCCCATAATGATGTCAAGCCTGGCAATGTTCTTATAACCCGTAGAAGAGGGCAAGCACCTCTTGCAACTTTGATGGATTTTGGAAGTTCACGGCCTGCAAAAAGTAAAATTCGTTCCCGTTCTGAAGCTTTACGGCTACAGGTTTGTCTAAGCTCCATGGCCTTTTCATGAGAGACAGCTCTTTTTGATAGCGTATTGGCTTTTGGTTTTCATATAATCCTTTAGGAAGTTCGGTCATTGTCCAGTAACAACAATATTTTATTCACTTTTCAGATAGATAATTTATTAGGAATGATCTTCTATTTCTAGCGTTATTTTTATGTTCCACGGCCATGAGTGACAGCTTTGCAAAAATTACGAAATTTGACTATCACTTTATTCTTTCCTTTCAGAGTGAGTAAATCATCTAAGTAACTGGCCATTACTTTTGAATATGCCACTTATACTTAGAAGTTAAATAGTGGCAGTCTAAACACTACTGATGTATACCTCGCTTCGGTGCAGGAATGGGCGGCTGAGCATTGCTCTGCTCCTTTTCGCGCACCTGAATTGTGGGACTGCCCAAGTCATGCCGATATCGATGAGAGGACAGACATCTGGTCGCTAGGATGCACTCTTTATGCCATCATGTAAGTTCCCTTATGGCATGTTGCATGATTACTCTGCTTGATGAGTTTCATCTCTCGTTGATTTGTGTTTTAGTATGATCCTCAATTATTTTTGTGGTGTACCATCGCTCCAAGCCCCAACTGCTTTGGTGCAGAATTCACTGATACATTTATTACAAATTATTTCAGCTTACTAACAGTGGAATTTTGTACAATAAACGGTTATCCCATCAACTTACAAAGTCAAGATTAACTAACGATGAAAGAAATTATCAAGCATGCCTCGTGAATTAGATTAATTACTGCTTAAAGATAACTCAATTTTGTAGAGCTTTCAGCAAACATATTTTCCAAAGTTCCTCGAGATGCAACCAAACTATTTTGATCTTGGAAAAGTCATGGACGAGGTCAACGGTAGGCTGTAATTATTTGATAAATCACTGATGTTCACATTTAATTCTTCGTAGGTATGGTGTTTCTCCCTTTGAGTATGCTCTTGGTGAATCTGGAGGAAGCTTGCAGCTGGCAATTATGAACACGCAAGTAAAGTGGCCAGTGGTACCAAGTCCGTACCCTGATGCACTTCACAAGTTTGTTACCTGGATGCTTCAGCCACAGCCTGCAATGCGCCCTCACATCAATGACGTACTTCTCCATGTTAACAAGCTTGTGGAAAAATTCTCACCTTAAGCCAGAGTGCATATTATGTTCAGATTTTTCTTCTTCATTATACAACTGCAATGGAACATGTGTTCAGCGTTAATTCATTCTGGGGTCATGTTCTTTGAAGTAGGCTCAGTGTTGATTATTTATGTAACTTTCAGACCATTACCGACATGTGCCTAACTCCTGAAAGATGTTACTCATCTTGTACAAATTGTTTAGTGAATATGGAAATACCTCTACATGTCTTTGATTTCTTACTCCCCCAGGCTCTTATATCGTTATTGCTTATCTACACAAGTACTACATCCGTTCCAAATTAATTGAAGTTCTAGCTTTGTCCTAAGTCAAACTTATTTAATGATGAATATGGAATTAATTTGGTGTTCTAGATGTTATATATTTTTCTATAGACTTGGTGAAACTTAAATGCAGATTGGCTTAGGACAAAGCAAGAAGTTCAATTAATTTCAAACAAAGGGAGTAAGATGTTGAACAATGTAGACAGTAGCGGCAGTAACTCCGATAAAGCAAGAGTAAATGTTACAGATTTCTTGTCCAGAATATCCATCAGAATGCAAGATACACCAAGTTGCCAACTGAATTTTGCCACAGCATATTACACGACGATGTCAATGCATCATGAATCAGCTAATCCTTACTAGAATGATCAAACTTATTATGTTCTCTCTTTTATACAAACGACTAATGAGGGTCTATGGAAAAAATACAAATCAACTTTGTATATGCTGGCACAATCAGCTGCAGTACCAACTGGCAAATCGCGGCTGCTATTTTTGACACTGAGAATGGTCTGATCTAGTGAAATCAGTGCCTAGGTTGATGCAATATCCTGTAGGAAACACGGTATATAGTTCTTCAGTTAAGCACCCAACAATCTACAGATTAATCTTCATGATCATCTTCGCCTTCAGAATCTGTTTGATAAGAGGTTGATAAGAAACCAATATGTTGCTGCAAAAGAAAGTAGATCTAACATAAAGAAAATGAGGAACAAGAGAACCACTGACCAGATCGAACATCGTCACCAACACGTCCCCTAGATTGGATTTGTTTGACTAGCATCCGGTAAATCAGGACCCACCAATAGATGTGAAGGACTAGAAGTGAGAACAGGAGACTGTTGAAAAGATAATAGTATACCGAGCTGTAAAATTCTTTTTTCTCCTTTTCCACGATAATGGCTACTTCATAGCTGAAAAGGACACAGGATCGTCAAATAAATCAACAGAATGTGCTGCGAATTTTAGTGGCGCAATGCTGCTTTCTAAACAAGTCGAGTAGCATCAGAAGCCAGAGCAACCTACAAGCCGAGTTAGATCTTTACCTTGTGCTTCTTAGGATCCAGAAAGGGAAAATTATTAGCCGAAGTAGGATCCACGAAGCTACAAAAAGTAGAAATGCCACAACAGCTAGCCCCTCACAGCTACTATACTTGGCCATCTTTCCGATCTCTAGGAATATATCACTTGCATCATGGACGGCTAAGATGACTGAGCCAGCCCGGGATAATCTGTTTGAAAATAGCAATAACATCAAGACCTGGTCATGCTGTGTATCATTATGGTAAAGAACGGCAATTACACCTCATCTACATACCTGCACATATACGACATAACAACCAGAACAACAGTTGCCAAATGGTGAGACATCGAGACTCCAAAGTCCTTGCGCCTTGTTTCCCAGAACAGAAGAGCAAAGATGGAATATGTGTAAAATCCGGCGGCATACATGTATACAGCCTTAAGCTTCAGTCTGGGAGAAAGAAAAACACAATATTGAAGCCTCTTGGGTAAAAGTTTTTTTGCAATCATGAACAAAAGATTTTGTTTCTCTCACTTACTTCATCTTTTGATCGGGCCAGAGCTGCTCGCCAGGCCCTACCCAGAAGTATCTGGTATTTGTAAACCATGGCTCATTGTATGTTACAGATAATGAAAGAACTTCTGCAGACAGGAAATAAACAAATTTCCATGCCGACTCCTTAAATTTATTGATTCTCTTTCTCCTGTCTTCTGTTTCGGCAAGCTTGTCATATCCCTTTCCAAATATAAGTCTCCTTGCTAATCCCTGCAAATAGAGTGAGATGGAAGGACTATAATATCTGCATGTACGTACTGGAATAGCCGAATAGCATGAACACTACATAGCGATCATTGCAGTCGTGACTGCAACATTAATGTGGCTAAAGATATTCAGAAAATTGTAGTAACATTTTGTGTTAGTTTCCTTAATGTAGGATCACCTCTAGCAATATAGACTCATAACCATCGGAAGGCTAGTCACTTATCATTACTCTTCATACAATAAACTAGTATTCACTATTCAACATTAGTTACTGGATGTAATACAACAGTGGATAGGTGCAATCATATAATGGTACTGCAACCAAGTTAGATGAAAAAATCGAACTATTATCTCACTAGCAATTGCTAAAACCACGTGAATAGATCTGGTGATCTACTGGAGTCCAGAGAGAATTCCAAAGATATTTTTTTAAATCCTATATGCAGGGACTGGAAACATCATCAAATCAATGCCCTTTCAAGATATTATCACTACGCAATTTGTATTTGAAGCAATCTGTCAAGACCCAGAGTCTCACAGTACAATACTACATGTTCTATATTTTTCTAGATAAACTTGGATAATGACATGTCCTGCCTCAGAAAAGAGTCACTAGCAATATAGCACCAAATTTTACCCACATCATTTTAATCAATAATATCAGTAACTCAAAACAGAAGCCAGAGAATAACACACATTACAGCATTAAGATGCTTAAAAGTAGCATCTTGTTAAGAAGTACCACCATGAAGAGAGGAAACAAGTGGCATCTATAAACGTGTCTACGATGTGATCATGATAAAAGAGAAGGCAACTTCACAAAACGCATGACCACAGCTCTTTACCAAACCCAATCCAGCAAAATCCCAATCAAAATGCAGTAAACTGTTAAGGTGCTCTAATTTGTAGTTTCTACAACATTTCCATCTATTGAGAATTTGATATGTAGTTCGAAGATGCAGAGCTACAGATGCTCGCATTCGCATTCGCATCCGTATAAAAAATTGACATGCCAGATTCCTGGTTACAGAAACTGTTATCCACATCAATAATTCATTTCTTTTGAAATGGTAATCTGCTGCAACCTTAACTGATCCATGAACAAGGACTGCCAATACTAAAACTAAAGCAAGAAACTCAGGGGAATGCTTATCTGCAGCTTAGCACGGGCAATCCGGATCCACTGAACAACTAGACCGAAGAGGGAAGCAGCCAAACAATTTACCTCGAAAACGAATCGGTCGAGGAGGAAGCGCAAGGCAGGGAAGAAGGCGACGAGGATGGGGAGCACGGCGTAGTCGCCGTACACCGGATAGGACTCCGCATCCCAGTCAACCTGCGCCGAAGACGAAAAGGATCCCATGAAGAGCTCCACGAGTGCCGCCATTGCAGGCAGAGGGAGGAGATCCAAATCCAAGAACCCCGGCTGGTTCTTGGATCCAAAACTCCAGAGAGGGCACGGAATTAACCTAGGAGCGCTTCCGAGCTAAGGAGAAGGATGAGGTCAACAGGAGCAGCGAGAGGACGACAGGGAGCCGCAGCTGAGCAAGAACTATACAATATCTTCTTTGCTGGTGGGAATTACTAGGAAGGGGAGGGGATGATGAACTGGCTGGCGCCCTTTTCTGTCTGCGAGCAGACGAATTATTTGCAACTGGGTTGGGTAGAAAGATTAGATCTGAGCGTCAGCTTAATATTTTTATTTTAGTAGCGGCATCAGTTTCGAAGCAACCAGGCGACGAGATCTCCCGTTCTGTTGAAGGAAAAAAAGGGGGATAAATCCCCTTTGTCTCCTGCTGGTTTGTGCTTGGCCACTCTCCACCACGACCACGTGAGCGAGTATGTAGGTTTCGCAGGATTAACTGTGGCAAAAATTGCGAAAAAAAATGTGAAAAGCTCTTTTTAAGAGATTCGAAGTAAAATTTACAGAGTTGGCACACGGTGGTTTGTCCTGTTGCAAAATTCAAACCCAAATTCATTGATAAGCACGTTATATTTGCAACTTAATTTGCCATTTTTATACCTAGAGTGCATTTGATCGTTTTTTATTCATACAATGATATAGTAAAAAATGAATAGTATAAGGTAGAGATAAATTTTTGTTTTTGAGTTTTACCATAAAAAGAACTCTTGACGAAATAGACAAAACATCGAAATCCACACACTCTCTTCTCGGTCACCAAATCTCATGCTTTTTCACGGATTTACGAATTCGAACGATTCCAAAACAAATTGAGCCCCAGTGCAAAGAATATGCACATGATGGGGCCACTGAGGAAATGTTCTATATTAGCAAGAGAGGAATCTAGGGATAGACAACCGCACTACCTCGTTGACGTGACTGCCTTGCTAGTAAAATAGGATCACCAAATTTGAGAACAGAGCAAGCAGGACCACTGTTGTAAAGACTACCCTCACCTAGAGTATCGCGAGAAGACGGCCGCGCTGAACTATCGAGACACGTTGTGAGTGTTGCCAGTGTCATCCGCACCATCATCAAAAGGGAGGATGGCTCAAAGAATCTAGCTCAATGGAAGCTACGGTAATCTACAAACTCCACTCCACATATCAAGCTCCCTACCCCTCCTTACACCAAAGGTATGTATAGATATTACTCATGGTGACGCTCCACATAGCAAGTTCCACTCCACCATGATTCTTATTCTAGTGATGCAACGAGTTCCTCCACGACACCTTTGGTGCGTCAAATCATGGTGACGCCGAAAGTCTTTAGAGGTCTCATCGACCCCAACCTCTTTTTCTACATCAGCTAGAAGTGAATCTTGCCAACTTGAAGGGATTCTCATGAAAAACCCAAAGGTTTCTTACGGATCATAAAAAAGACACGGGGCAAGTTTGTCAGGTTTGTCAGCTTGAGTGTTCTCCCATCGAGGGATGTACTGGAACTCAAGGCCGTGGAATCACATTTCTTAGCTTTCAAACCTCCAGAAGGTAAGTTATGATCATCTCGAGGTTTCATACCCTGCACGCTTGCCTTCCCACCACTGTGAATCTTGTTTCATGACTAGGTGGCAGATAACAGGACGATAATTCAAAGACCAGCCGACCGAGACTCATAATCATCCATGTCATTTGTAGCAAAAAGTGGAGATGTGTTGGACAAAGTACTGAGTTTCAGCGCCTTTCTGCGAGATCAACAATACCCCATCCTCAATGCCCTACACAGTCAAGGAACCATCGGACATGAGGGTACACACGTTGTATCGGCATCGACGTGTGGCTCGTTAGGTAGCGCCCATTCAGTGTCGAAGTTGACCAATACTTGTGACTTGCTCGCAGTGTGGTGGGTTAAGTTGACATTGAATAGACCGATCTTGACTGCCCACTTTTGTATCTTCCCGGTGTAGTTGGGGTTTCTGATGACTTTTCCGAGAGGATAATTAGAGGGACGATAATTGCTGAGCTTGGAAGAACATGGTGTATATGAGCTTATGTGCCATTGTATACCTGGCCATGGGCAGCCCGGGACAGGCCAGGCGATCGTGCCAGGCTCAGGCCTGAATATTGAGCCCAATGGGAGGGTTGGGTCGGGCTCATGCTAACAAAAAACATGATTTACACCGGGGGCCGGGCCGATCGGCCCTAGTCAGGCTTTTTTGGGCTTGGGCCCAATTTCTGCGGCCCGACAGTCGATCGGAGTTCGAGCCTAGGTTTACAACACCTGGATTTTTTGGGCCCAGCCCAAAATATGGACAAGTATATGTCACTGGGTAACGCTCCTTCATGGACCATGCTTGAACTCACTAATTAAGTAGATGATGATGTGAAACGCACGTTCGCTGGGAAACCCCAAGAGGAAGGTATGTTGTAGTCATCAGCAAAGTTTTCCCTTGATTATAAAACCAAGGTTGTGTCAGATCCACTAGGAATTGGAAGAGCTTCAGAAAGGTGTCAGTGACGCCGTTACCCGATCACTGACGTGGACCTGCACACACACAATCAAAGTATTTTGCCCCAACGAAACAGGAAGGTTGTCAATCTCCCCGGCTTGCTGAATACAAAGGATTAAACGTATGGTGTGGAATATGATGATGAAACACAAAAGTAGCAGCAGGAAGTAACGTAGAGCGTGGCGAAAACGGTGTTTGTATCAGTGTGGAATAAAAGACAGGGGTCCACAGTGCACTAGTGGTGTCTCTCCATAAGACAAATAAACATACATGTTGGGTGAACGAATTACAGCTGGGCAATTGACAAATTGCAAACGCATGACAATGCAATATATGACAAGCACATGTTCATTGTTATATCTATTGGGCATTACAACAATATACATAGACCGCTTACTAGCTGCATCTATGACTCATAATCCACTCACAAGATAGCTTCCGGGTCTCCCATGAATATTAAGTTGCAAGGAACAGATTATAGCATTAAGCAAAGTGTGTAATGTAAACAAACGCAATAGACTTAAGAGCAGTACCCGTAAGCTAAGCATCGGTTATTTTATCCCTAGTGGCAACAGCACATCTACAGACTTAGTTGTTTCTGTCTATCAAGCCCAGGCTTCTAGAGGCATGAACCCACTATCTAGCATAAATACCCTCTCTTGAAGTCACTAGCATCTACTTGGCCAAAGCTGTCGGCCCAGTGAAAACCAGGGTGTCATGGCCGGCCTGCCACAGCCCTCGAACGCTCCGCAGGAATTTCTGCTAAGGACCAGACGTTCAGCCTGGCGAGCCTCGCGAGGCATTTTCCCTCGCGAAGGCTTATTTGCTCGACCGAGCATTCTTCTAAGGACCAAACGATCGGCCTGGAGGCCTCGAGAGGGACCTCTGCCTCGAGAAGGCCTCTCCTAGAAGATCTTCAGGCCCTGGCGCGTCTCCGCGCCCCCTCGGGAGGTTTTCCCTCGCGAGAAGTCAACGGCTACAGAACCTCGGCGAGGGTTCAGGCCTCGCGGGGTTCCTTCAAGTGGAAGCAAGCTCCTGCGCCGCTGCAGAGCGCACATGGGCTCTGCGCCCGCCGCAGAGTGACGCGCGCGCGCCTGCGCGTGATGACGAAGACGCCGCAGTTGCCATTCTCGTGTATAAAGTGGTCAAAGGAGCTGCGGCAAGCAAAGCGGACTCCAAGACTTGCCAAATTGGTGATAAAGCGGTCACCGTGGGGCGCGCCCCAAAGCTCTGCAGCGCCAGCCCACCGTCCTGGTTGGACGGTGGCTTTTTCTGCCAAGACGACGTGCTCCCTGCCATGGACCGTGTCCATGGACGCCCCCGACGCTGTGCGCTGTGCTCCAATTCGGCGGCATTGTGGTATCCCTTCCCGCCGGAGGTTTTCGGGGAAGAGGACCAAGCCCAGTATATAAGGAGCCAGTGTACGACCTAGGAGGGGGATCCCGCATTCACAACTCATTCCACAACCAAGGAGCTACGTCTGAGAAGAAGACGGAGCTCATTCCACCATAGTCCACCATAGCCATAGCAGTGCCCTCGGCAAGCACACTTGTACTGTGAACCTCTCCAAGCAGTGCAATACATCTTAGCAGGACGTAGGGCTTTTACACCTCACGGTGGGCCTGAACCTGGGTAGCGGCTCGTGTTACCTCTCTGTCGTGATGTTCCTCACCGAGCTCGACGAGCACCGTCGCCGAGGTTGTTGAGGATTTGTTTGACGTTGTGTTCAGCCCCTTACTCGTTTCCTGGCACTTGAGAGACACCCCTAGTTCCTGGGACTAGTCTCCGACATTTGGCGCGCCAGGTAGGGGGCTGAGGCGCGTCTTCAACTTCTTCAACCTCTCCGCGCCATGACTGACACGCGAGCTGCGCGTCTCGCGCGACGGACGTCCGGCAGGGCCAACACCGAGCCCGCCGCCAACCACAACCCCGTGGTCGCCCACGCGCCAACCGCGCTTCAGAGCGCAACGCCGAGCCGCGTCGAGCACCCTGAGGACGACGGCGGCAACGGCAGCGGCAACGACGGCGGCATCGACGGCGAGGACGAGGGAGCTTCCTCCTTGCACCCATCCAGGCGCGAGAGCGCCTCCACGATGGGCCGAGCAGCGCCCAGTCCAGCCACCGCGCTGCTGATGGCGCAGGAGCTGCTGCGCTACCCCCACGCAGGCGGGCCATGACAACTGGCTGGGGTCTCGAGGAGCTCATCAACGCCGCCGCCGTTCCTGCCGCCACCACTGAACTGCACACCACCTCCCGCTCGCTGGTGCGCCACTCCGGACGCGAGGGGAACATAGCGCACGGCGCTCCTCCTCCCTCCGCCTCCGCCACCTCCTCCAGCTGCAGCTCCGGCAGCAAACCACCGCGCCGCGTCGCACGCATCCTCGCCGCACGACTGCCAGATCGTGCAGCGGACTCCGGCGGACGCCCGCGTGGAGATCGAGCGCCAGAGGGACCGCCACAACCGCGTCGTGCAGGAGATCGCCGCTGCAGGTCGCCAGAACCGCGGCGTACTCGCTGGTGGCGCCGTGACGTACGCCACGGGCTGCACCGCCTTCACCCGCAACCTGCGCCGTGTCGTCTGGCCTGTGAAGTTCAAGCCAGACCTCCCTCCACGCTACGACGGCAGGACCAACCCTCTGGAGTTCCTGCAGCTCTACACCGTCTCCATCCAAGCTGCAGGAGGCGACGACAAGGTGATGGCCAACTGGCTCTCCATGGCGCTCAAGGACTCCGCGCTCTCGTGGCTCATGAACCTCCCCGAGAACACCATCGACACGTGGGAGGACCTCTGCAAGGTCTTCGTCGCCAACTTCAAGGGCACCTACGAACGCGCACTCACCTACAACGACCTTCGCGCGGTGCGCCAGAAGCCTGACGAGACCCTCCGCAGATACATCCAGCGCTTCAGCCAGGTCCGCAACAAGATTCCGAACATCCCGGACTCGCACGTCATCTCCGCCTTCAGGGAGGGCGTCACGAACCACAGGATGCTCGAGAAGCTCGGCATCCACGACACCTCTCTCCTGTGGTGAAGCTCTTTGATCTGGCTGACAAGTGCGCCAAGGCTGAAGAGGGCCTCCTCTTCGTCAAGAAGGAAGTGGAGGAGGACCCTCCAGAGGGGTCCAGGAGCAAGAAGAAGCCCGCAGAGAAGCGCAAGACCACCGCCATCCTCGCGGCAGAGCCTGACGCAAACAGCCTCGCGAGGCCTCTCCGGCGGCTGAAGAGAAAAAGGCGGACAATCGCCCATACTGCATCTACCACAACAGGCACAACCACGCCACTGAAGACTGCTGGGAGCTCAAGCAGCTCAGCAAGGAGCGGGAGAAGAACCAGGGCCGCGGCGGCCGCGGCGGAGGCCGTGGTGGCCGCGGAGGTGGACGCCACAACTTCCAGCACAGGCTCGGGGGAAAACGCTGGGCAAACGGCAACCTCCCCGACGAGAACCCTGGGGGCTACCAGGCCCCTCAGGGGGCAATAGCCTGCATCCTCGGCGGGTCCCAGCGCCCAAGTCCAACAACCACTTCAAGCAATTCTCTCGCGAGGTCAGCGCAGCGCTTCCAGGGCTTGAGGCTTCCCAGCCCCTCAAGTGGTCACAGTACACCATCGCCTTCGACTCCAAGGACCACCCCAAGTCGACCAAGGCAGTAGGCACCATCCCACTGGTGTGCACCCCCATCATCAACAACATCGCCGTCGCCAAGACGCTTATAGATGGGGGTGCGGGCTTGAACGTCATCTCTGTCGAGACCTTCGAGCAGCTTCAAGTGCCCTACGAGTGGCTCATGCCCTCTAGGCCCTTCACGGGGTGACAAGTGGCTCTACCACACCTCTGGGGCAGGTGAGGCTCGCGGTCACCTTCGGCACGCCGCAGAACTACCGCACCGAGCAGATCGACTTCGACGTCGCGCACATTGGCCTGCCCTACAACGCCATCCTCGGCTACCCCGCCCTCGCGAAGTTCATGGCTGTCACTCACCATGCCTACAACATCGTCAAGCTTCCAGGCAGCGGCGGCACCATCGCCATCCACGGCCAAGTCCAGGACGCAATGCGCTCTGTCGAGACCGCCTACAAGGCCGCTGCCGTGGCATTCCCCGCTGATGAGGACATGGAGCCCCTCGAGAGGCCCGCGAAGAAGAAGCAGCTGTTCTCACAGGAGCAGGCAGCCACGAAGAAGGTGTCACTGGACGCCAGCGGCTCGGGGGCTAGCGTCACCATAGGCGCTGGCTTGCCTCCCAAATAGGAAAGCGCGCTCGTCGCCTTCCTCAGGGCAAACTCTGACATGTTCGCATGGACACCGTCAGAGATGTCCGGAGTACCGAGGGAGGTGATCGAGCACCACTTAGCCGTGTGTCCAAACGCACGCCCCGTGAAGCAGAAAGCACGGCGCCAGGCGCCAGAGAAGCAAGAGTTCATCATCAAGGAAGTAGAGAAGTTAAAAGAAGCGCACATCATCAGAGAAGTTCCACACCCCACATGGCTCTCCAACACGGTGGTCGTTCCCAAGCACACCGGGGGCGGCAGGCTCTGCATCGACTACACCGACCTCAACAAGGCCTGCCCCAAGGACCCGTACCCCATGCCTCGGATAGACCAGATCGTGGACTCCACCGCCGGCTGCGACCTCCTCTGTTTTCTGGATGCCTTCTCAGGCTACCACCAGATCAAGATGGCGAAGGAGGATGAGGAGAAGACAGCATTCCTCACCCCTTGTGGTGTGTATTGCTACGTCTGCATGCCCTTTGGCCTGAAGAACGCCGGCGCCACCTTCCAGAGGCTCATGAGGAAGGCCTTGGGGGCTCAGATGGGAAGAAATGCAGAAGCCTACGTCGACGACATCGTGGTCAAGACTCGCGAGAGCACACCCTCATGGAGGACCTCGAGGAGACCTTTGCCAGCCTGCGCAAAGTAAGCATCAAGCTGAACCCCGCCAAGTGCGTCTTCGGGGTACCGTCAGGCAAACTCCTCGGGTTCCTAGTGTCTCACCGCGGCATAGAAGCGAATCCTGACAAGATCAAAGCCATAGAAGAGATGCAGCCACCTCGTCGCCTTAAGGACATGCAGCGCCTCGCGGGATGCATGGCCAGCCTCGGCCGTTTCATCTCCAAGTTCGGCGAGAGGGCGCTGCCATTTTTCAAGCTCATGAAGCGGTCTGGCACGTTCAAGTGGACGCCTGAGGCGGACAAGGCATTTGAAGACCTGAAGAAGTACTTGGCTAGCCCACCTGTCATGGTTGCCCCAAGGCCCGGCGAGCATCTGAAGCTGTACCTATCAGCCACCCAAACAGTGAGCGCAGCCTTGGTGGCAGAAAGGGAAGAGCCAGTCCTCGCCAAGAAGGACACCGCCACGCCAAGCCCAGATCCCCCCGACAAGGAAACATCCTCTTCAGGCCCTGAGCCCCTGCCGAGCCCGCACAACCAGAAGGCACCCTCGACGAGGGTCCACCTCTCGAGAGGCTCGACAAGGCTCCCGAGGAACCCAGCGCTGCGTCACCATCGACAACCCTCGTCGAGCATCCCGTCTACTTCGTCAGCACTGTGCTGCGAGATGCTCGCGAGCGGTACACTATGCAGCAGAAGCTCCTCCTCGCGCTCCTCATCGCTTCCAGGAAGCTGCGCCACTACTTCCAGGGCCACCCCATCACGGTGGTCACATCATTCCCTCTGGAGCAGATCCTGCGCAATCCAAACGCCACTGACCGCGTCGCAGGGTGGAACATTGAGCTGCAACCTTTTGGCCTGCGCTTCGACACCACCAGGGTCATCAAGGGGAGAGCATTGGCTGACTTCGTCGCCGAGTGGACAGACACGCAGCAAGAAGAGCCTCATGAGGCAGAATCCACGCCAGCAGGAGACACGGCCAAGCCACTGGACCATGCACTTCGACGGAGCATTCGCATGCCAGAACGCTGGGGCTGGCGTCGTCCTGACCTCACCCAAGGGCGACAAGCTCTACTACGCCGTCCAGCTGTGCTTCACGACAGACAAGGTCTCCAACAACATCGCCGAGTACGAGGGCCTCCTCGCCGGGCTCAGAGCCGCAATCGCCCTCGGCATCAAGCGCTTACTCATCAAGGGCGACTCCCAGCTCCTCGTCAACTTCTCCAACAAGAGCTACACGCCTAAGGACGGCCATATGGCCGCTTACCTCGAGGAGGTCCGCAAGCTCGAGAAACACTTCAAGGGGATGGAGCTCAGGCACATCCCACGAAGGGAGAACCAGGAGGCCGACGACATCGCCAGGCGAGCATCACGCAGAGAAGCCCAGCAGGCGGGCGTGTTCGAGGAGAGGCTCACCAGGGCATCGGTGAAACAGCCAAAAGAAGCCGTTGAAATGAACATGGACGAAGAGCTCCCACCACCACCAACATCTGGAGCACCAGGCTGCGGTCCACCCACAGGGGAACGCCTGCTGCTGGCCATGACACACCAAGAGACGGGCTGGATCGATGAGCTCAAGGAGTACCTCAGGGACGGAGTCCTCCCTGAAGAGGACGCAGAAGCAGAGAGAGTTGCTCGCCAGGCCAAGTCATACTGCCTTCACGAGGGAGACCTGTACCGCAAGCGTCCAAATGGAGTTGCACTAAAATGCGTCCCCCTGAAGAAGGCCGCCAGCTGATCAAGGACATACACAGTGGAGAATGTGGCCACCACATCACGCACCCTCGCAGGGAAAGTCTTCAGGAGTGGTTTCTATTGGCCCTCAGTCTTCAAGATGCAACCGTTGTCCAGGCTTGCGAGGCGTGCCAGTTCACGCCAAGCAAGTCCACCAGCCCGCACTGGGGCTCCAGACCATCCCTCTCCTGGCCCTTCGCGGTCTGGGGGCTGGACATCCTGGGACCTTTCCCACGCTCCAGCGGGGGCTACCGCTACCTCTACGTCGCCATCGACAAGTTCACCAAATGGGCGGAGGTTGAAGCGGTGCGCACCATCCCGGCGAGATCAGCGGTGAAATTCATCAGAGGCCTGGCCTGTCGCTTCGGCGTGCCAAATCGCATCATCACCGACAACGGCTCGCAGTTCACCAGCGGCATCTTCAGGGCCTACTGCGAGAGTCTCGGCACACGGCTCTGCTTCGCCTCGGTGGCTCATCCACGAAGCAACGGGCAGCTGAGCGGGCGAACGCAGAAGTGCTCAAGGCCTCAAGACAAGAAGCTTCAATCGCCTCAAGGCCCACGGCAAGAACTGGATCGAAGAGCTCCCCTCCGTGCTCTGGTCCATCCGCACCACCGCCACGAAGCCCACTGGAGAAACGCCGTTCGCTCTCGTCTATGGCGCTGAAGCAGTCCTCCCACCGAGATCAAGCATGGGTCCCCACGGATCCTTGCTTTCAACGAGGACAACCAAGAGGAGCTCCACAACGACGACTTGCTGCTGCTCGATGGACTACGCCGCCGTGCCGCCCTCCGAGCGGCAAAGTACCAGCAAGACCTGCGCCGCTACCACAGCCGCCACATACGGCCGCGCACCCTCGAGACAGGCGATCTCGTCCTCAGGAGGATCCTCTCCAGAGAAGGCCTCCACAAGCTCTCACCCATGTGGGAAGGCCCCTACAGGGTCGCGCACATCGCCAGGCCTGGCGCGGTGCGGCTCGAGACGGAAGACGGCGATCCGATCAAAAATCCATGGAACATCGAGCACCTACGCAAGTTCTACCCGTGATCACGTCGCGGCAGGCATTTTTTGTCTCAAGAGGGAAGCACGCGTCTTCACCTCCCAGCTTCACCAAGCTTTCCCTTCACGAGGGCCATCTCCACTGAGAGTTCCTACAACGCGTTGCCACGGGCCGCGGGAAGCCTCAGCCACTCCATGTGGAACCCCATGCCCAGACATGGCGGACTTTGTCTTGGCCTCGCCAAGTGTAATGAACAATTTCAGGTCATCATGAACCTATTGCGCTTCGGCGCCGTTATGTAATATTGCTTGGTGAGTTTGCTTTCTTACATTTCATTCGCGCTCACATTTTTCCCCATGCGCACCTCGCGAGCGGGGGCTGAGCACGGTGCCTGTGTCTCGGGAGCATCCCAGCAGCATCGTAAAATCCAAAGGATCCGAGCTCTAACTCGTGGCTCTCCGCCCACGACCGTTATCTCACCAAAGAGCTCTGACTCGTGGGTTAGCTCCCATGCACGTCACCTCACCAAGGACCTTGGTGCTTATTCTCCTCGTGAGATACCCATGAGGAAATCTATGAGCGCGCATGAGTTGTACAACTATGCTTTGCTTGTGGGTTCGCCTCTCTCTCTCTCTCCAAACAGGGAACAAGACGCCTTGCAGGGCTCCAAAAGCTCCAAGCCAGTCTCAGGCAGCCTCGAGAGGGAGAACACCTCACCAGGAACACAACACCCTCTACAAAGCAGGCGTCTCGCCAGAGCTAAGTCCAGAACTTACGCCTCATGAGCTCTTTTTCCCTCTCGCTGGTTTTGTCGCCCCTCGAGCCTCTCTTTTCTCTCTTACGCCTCATGGGCTGCTTGCACGTCAAAGGGGAGCCCCTGAGCATCGCGCCTCGAGGGCTCTTACCTCTCTAAGCCTTACGCACCCCCCTTGTCGAGCCCTGACTCCGGCATACCGAAGCGGCGGTGCTATTTGCGCTAAGAGCAGGGTCCTAACGACGTAGAGCGAAAAAGACATGAGGGAACAGATAAAAGGCCTCCCGAGGGGCACTCACACTTGCACAAAGTTAAAGTGTCTTTACAAACCAGCACGAAATAAAAGCGACAAGTCTTAAGATAACTGTGCCCTTGGCATCTCTCTACAGGGGCAACCTAAGCAGCGGGGTTGTCGTCGTCGCCGTCGACGTCCTCGTCACCACCTCCTCAGCACCAGCCTCGTCGTCGCTCTCCTCACCTCGACCCTCTTGAAGCGTTGAGTGTACTTCTCCACGTCGTCCCACCGAGGCGTCCAGCTTCTCGGCGAGCTCCTTCTCCAGAGGCTCCATCACAGACGCGAAATCGAAGCCGGGGTGGAGGTGTGCAAGGTTGGCGAAGACTTGGCCGACGCGACGCCAAGGAGCTCGCGGCTCTCGGTGTCGACCAAGTCGTCGAGGTTCGTCACGACCTCTTCAAACTTGGTGAGGAGCTGCTCGAAGAAGCCAAGGTAGACGGCGACGTCCTGGTTCCCCTCGACAGAGAGCCTGGGGGCTTCGGTCCCCAGGCGGCCGCGACGGCACGCGCACGCCTCACCAAGGAAGCAAACATGCGCTCCCGCTGGCGCGACAAGACCTGCGCAGTCAGAGCGCTCCGCCGAGCTTCCTCGACGAGTTCCACAACAGGCCCCACCTGCTGCTGCATCTCGTTCATGTCCTGCGTCAAGGAGGCAAGGTCCTGCTCCGCGTGCTTCCGAGCCTCCACAGCGTCATGAAGGCGGGAGTCGAATCGCTTCTGAGCCTCAAGCTCCCTGATGCGGGCCTCGAGCTCGTTGCGTCTCTTCGTGAAGCGCGCCTCCTGCTTCTTGGCCTTGTCCGCGAAGTCCTTCCTGCAATTGTCGCGGAAGAGCTGCTCCTTGGTCGCGGACTCCGCCGCCAGCTGCTCCTCCTTCTTGCGGAGGTTCTCGTTGGTCAGCGCGAGGCGCTTCTGGTAGAACGCCTCGTCTTGAGTGACTTTGCTCTCGCGAGACTCCAGGTGCTCCCGCTGCGCGGACTGATCCTTCTCGATCTGTTCGACCTGTTCCTCGCGCTTGCGCAGCTCGGTCTCGCGGGCATCAAGTTCTGCCCCGCGCTGCACCATCTGGTTCTCACGGACACGCAGGTCCTCGCGGAGCTTCTCCAGGCCTTGCCGCACGGTCTCCGACTCGGCAATGATTCCCCCTCGCGGTCTAGGAGCTCCTTGTGCTTGGTGGAGACCGCCGCCTCGCGCGCCGCCAGCTCCTGATGCTTGGCCTCCGTCTCCGCCTCGAGAGCCTCGCGCTTAGCGCTCAGGACCGCAAGGGTCTCCTCGACCTCGCGGACCACGCTGAGGCGGATCTCTTCAGCAGAGCGCAGCGCCGCCTCGCGTTGCGCCTGGGCTGCCTCGTCCTTCCGGCGGCAGCGCTCCACGGTCTCCTGGAGGCAAGCCCAGCCCCGCGCAAGCTCGGCGACCTCCTCCGCCCTGGTGCGGTCTTCCTCAGCGAGCTGGGCCTCGAGCCCATCGAGCACCTCCCTCGCCGAGCGAAGGACGGCCTCTCGGCGAGCTGCGACAGGGCGCCGACCCAGCAAGGCTAGGGCCCACGATTCTCCAGAGGGCCTGGAAGCGCCAGCGCCTGCTGAGGACTCCGGGGCATCGCGCCTTGGGCTCTGGGTGACCTCGAGGCGCGCCTGGGGGCTCTGCTGGGAGCCTCCCTCTTCTTCCGTGCAAGGGGCCTTCTGGGGGCTCTGGCGAGAGCCCCCCTCGCCTTCTGCGCTGGGAGCCTTCTGGGGGCTCGAGGCGCCCCCACCATCAGCTCCGCCATTTCCCTGCCCTGGGGAGCACTCTCCTCCTCCTCAGGAGCAGGGTTGGCCTTCTCTGCTGAGGCCGTCCCCGCGGCAGCCTCAGCGCCCACCGTAGGCCCTCCAAGGCCCGAGCTCGGTGGAGGCGACGGCACCGTGGTGTCCTCCATGTCGACGTCAGCATGCGTCTCTGCAGACGCAGCTGTTCCCCCGCCGTGCCCTCCTTCGCCGGCGGCGTGGTCCTTGCCGCGTCCACCTCCGGCGTCTTCTCTTGCTGCGCGGGAGAAGCGTCAGGCCGCGAAGGCGGCGGCGTCGTCACTCAGCCTCCTCCTCCCTCTCCTCGTGGCGCTCCTCCGCCCCAGGAGGTGGCGTCGCAGCCTCGGGAGAGGAAGCGGTGGCCTCGTGGTGCACCTCTTCAGTTGTGGGCGTCACGGACGCCGCGGCAGAGCCGAGATCTCTCCAAGTCTCCGGAGCCTCCGCCTCTTTGGCTCCTCGGTGCTGGAGAGGAAAAACTCAGAAACCCCTCGAGAGGCACACACCAAGAACAACATCAAACAGGAAAGGGAGTACAAAAACTTACGCCGCGGTGTCGACCCACTTCCTCTTCTTCCGCTTCGCGGGCGGAGCACTGGGCCCGCGCTCGTCCGTGCCTCTGTCTCCTCCTGGGCCCCGGCGTTCCTGTCGTGGATCGCCTTGGAGCGAGGCTCGCAGTGGCCCGACGAAGCATCGTCGTCGTCGCTCTCCTCCTCCCCTCAACACGCCGCGAGGGGGCAACCACGAACTCGTCGCCGCTGCCTGAGGAGACTCGTGGACCTCAGCTTCAGGCGCCGCACTCTTCGAGGCGCTCGAATTCCCCGCCGAGGAAGCGCGTCTCCCGAGGCGCCGGTCGCGCCCGCATCGGACTCTGCGGGCGTCTCCGTCGTCTCCTCGTCGCCCTCAACTGGCGCCCCCTGCGCCGCAGACTCCGGGTCCTCGCGAGGCCCAACGTGCCCCTTAGGCACCAGGCCCCACTGATCGAACTTCGGCATCGCCTGCACATGCGAGACGCGGCGCCCGAGATCGATCCGATGAAGCGGCACAGTCTGGTCAGTGGGCACGGGGATGTCCGAGACGTGAAGAGAGTCTCCATGAGGGCGTGCAATTCCTCCTTCGTGTAGAGGGTAGCGCTCAGGCGCATCTTGTCCCCTGGTTGGAGTACAGCCACATCGCGTCCGCGTGCCTCTGGAGCGGAGCGATGCGGCGCCTCACGAAGTCCTTGGCCACCATCTGCCCGGTGAGGCCGGCCTCGCGGAGGTCCCTCAAGCGCCTCACCACAGGGCCAAGCGTCGCGCCCTTGAGCCCTTTGGAGGCCCAGCTCGCCCTCTTCGTCGGAGGCGCTTCAGGCAGCTCGAAGAAGGCGCTCTGGCTCCCGAACTGCATGAGGAACCAGCGCTTGCGGAAGTCCTCCACCTTCTTCGTCACGCTGGTCACGATGTTCTCGCCGTTCCGCGCGATGGGGATGTAGACGCCCTTCATGCCGTCGGTGATGCGGAAGGACACGCACCCTGACCGCTCCTTGTTCGCCGTGAACCGGAGCGCGTAGAAGCTGCGGAAGAGGTCCACCGAAGGCGGAATGCCGATGTACGCCTCGCAGAGGTAGGCGAAGATGGCGAGGACGAGGATGGAGTTGGGGTGGAGATGGAGAACCTGGATCTGGTAGCGCTCCAGGACCGCCAGGAAGAAATCGGAGAAGGGAGGAACGAGCCCGGCGAAGAGAGAGTGCATGAAGATGGGGTAGAAGCTGCCGTGGGAGTTGCCCCGCGCTTGAGCACGGTGGCGCCGTGCTCGTTGGTCTTCGAGCCGCCATGTGGCGCACCTTGTCCAGCTGCGCCTCCGTCTCGAAGCGGGAGCCGCTCAGAGCCGGCTCGAAGTCGCCGTCCCGCTGCGCCTCAGCGGACTCGCCGCCCTGCGCCACTGCCTTGCCCTTCGAAGCAGCGGTGGCTTTCTTGGGCGCCATTGCAGCAAGGTCGCGAAGGAGGAGATTGGGGATTGAGCGCTGGGAGGAAGGAGATGAAAGGGGAACGAATGAAGTGATGGCCGCCTGCGCCGAGCTCTTCGCCTTATATCGGCTCATCGAGCCGTTACAGGGACGTGGCGGGACCCACCACCACGCCCGTTACTTCAGAGGAGATCGTGGGATCGTGCCCGGCCGTAGCGCTCCACGTGTCTCGGGCTTCGCAGGCTTCTTTGGGCCCACGACGATTCGCCTCCGCCTGAGGAGCTCCAACGTGCCCATCGCGGGCCCGGGGGCTACTGTCGGCCCAGTGAAAACCAGGGTGTCATGGGCCGGCCTGCCACAGCCCTCGAACGCTCCGCAGGAATTTCTGCTAAGGACCAGGCTTCAGCCTGGCGAGCCTCGCGAGGCATTTTCCCTCGCGAGGGCTTATTTGCTCGACCGAGCATTTCTAAGGACCAAACGATCGGCCTGGAGGCCTCGAGAGGCCTCTCCTAGAAGATCTTCAGGCCCTGGCGCGTCTCCGCGCCACCCTCGGGAGGTTTTCCCTCGCGAGAAGTCAACGGCTACAGAACCTCGGCGAGGGTTCAGGCCTCGCGGGGTTCCTTCAAGTGGAAGCAAGCTCCTGCACCGCTGCAGAGCGCACATGGGCTCTGCGCCCGCCGCAGAGTGACGCGCGCGCCTGCGCGTGATGACGAAGACGCCGCAGTTGCCATTCTCGTGTATAAAGTGGTCAAAGGAGCTGCGGCAAGCAAAGCGGACTCCAAGACTTGCCAAATTGGTGATAAAGCGGCCGGCCGCCGCTACGCTCCAACTGCGACGTCACCGTGGGGCGCGCCCCAAAGCTCTGCAGGCGCCCACCGTCCTTTACCAAGACGACGTGCTCCCTGCCATGGACCGTGTCCATGGACGCCCCCGACGCTGTGCGCTGTGCTCCAATTCGGCGGCATTGTGGTATCCCTTCCCGCCGGAGGTTTTCGGGGAAGAGGACCAAGCCCAGTATATAAGGAGCCAGTGTACGACCTAGGAGGGGGATCCCGCATTCAACAACTCATTCCACAACCAAGGAGCTACGTCTGAGAAGAGACGGAGCTCATTCCACCATAGTCCACATAGCCATAGCAGTGCCCTCGGCAAGCACCTTGTACTGTGAACCTCTCCAAGCAGTGCAATACATCTTAGCAGGACGTAGGGCTTTTACACCTCACGGTGGGCCTGAACCTGGGTAGCGGCTCGTGTTACCTCTCTGCCGTGATGTTCCTCACCGAGCTCGACGAGCACCGTCGCCGAGGTTGTTGAGGATTTGTTTGACGTTGTGTTCAGCCCCTTACTCGTTTCCTGGCATTGAGAGACACCCCTAGTTCCTGGGACTAGTCTCCGACAAAAGCATCTACTAACAACGGAGAGCATGTAGGAACATAGATAAAACATAATATAGATAGATGAACAAACTTGATCATAACTTCACAATTCATTCGGATCCCAAACACAACATGTAGCATTACATAAAGATGATCTTGATCATGTTAGGGCAGCTCACAAGATCTAAACATGATAGCACAAGGTGGAGAGACTACCAACTAGCTATTGCTATGGACCGTTTCCCGTGGAGAACTATCACGCATCACTTCGGAGGCAGGCATTGCGATGTAGAGCCCTCTGGTGATGATTTCCCCTCCGGCAAGGTGCCGGGAAGAACTGCAGAAACCCTCCCAAACTAGGGTTGAAGACGACGGCGGTGTCGGAACTTTTCGTGGATTTTCGCTCGGTGTCTAGGGTTTCCGAATAGATGCGATTTATAGGCGAAAGGCACGACGTCGGTGGCAAGCCGAGGTGGGGCGGTGGCCTAGGGGCGCGCCCCACCCTTGGCCGCGCCGTGGGCCCGCCGGCCTCCCTGGTGTGGCCCCGCTTCGTCCTTCTGGCTGCTGCTCCGTCTTGGTCCAGGAATAAATCAGTTAAATTGGTCCGATTCCGAGAATATTTCTAGAATAGAATTTCTGAGACAAAAGACAGCAGAAAACAGGAACTGGCAATGTGGCATCTTGTTAATAGGTTAGTCCAGAAAATGCATAAAATGATATAAAGTGTAAGATAAACATGTGGTAATCAATATAACAGGCATGGAACATCAAAAATTATCGACATTTTGGACGTATCAATCCTACGCGTCCTCGAGTAGGTAAACGATAACACAAAGACAATTTTTGAGGTGACATGCTACCAACATAATTTTGATCATATAGTAATGTAAACATGTGAGATGAGATCAAATCATTCAAAGCAAAAGTCTATGTTTGATATTAAACACATAGATGAATAAAGTAAGACAATTAAAGAAGTAAAAACCTTTCATGGAAGATGCTATAAAGACATGAACCGTCAAAGTTCATTATAAATGTTTTAGCATTCAGTATAGAAGTTCATCCTTCTACTCAAGCATCAAGCAATCTTCCACAAACATAGAAATGATCCAGTCAAGCAAAAGTATCACAAACGTAATGAATCAACTGGTTAGAAGTTTTACTCAAACGATGAGCGTAAGCATTTGGTATTGGCACCAGGATGTTATGGCAAAGACAATAATAATGGGGGTTTGAAAGGCCAATGGAAGAAATGCTCACAAAGCTATAAGTGATAATTAGACAAGGGGAAGTTTTATAATCGAAGCTATGCAAGGAGTAGTGATTGCCATGCAGCGGATGCACATAGAGCTATAAGTGTATGAAATCTCTCCAATGGAACTAGTGGGGGTGCATCCAACTTGGTTGCTCATGAAGACCTAGAGCACTTATGAGGAAGCTCATCATTGGAATATACAACCCAAGTTCTATACGTAAATTCCCCACATAGTTATACTAGTAAAACATGAAAACTCTCTCATATGAAGCATAGGTGCTACTAGCACAAATGATGACTATAAAACAGGTGCTAAACATGAGCACAAGTTGTGGATAAAGGATAGTAATGTTGCCCCTCTCTCTTTATTTCTTTCTTTCTTTTCTTTTCTTTTCTTTTCTTTTTCTCTCCTTTTCTCTTTTTTTTCTTTTTCTCTTTCTCTTTTCGATGACCTCCGTGGCTCTTTTCACTTTTCTCTCCTCACTGTAGGGGCAACACTCTAATATGACAAACACTTTTTGTACAAATAACTCATAATGACAAAACATGATGTATGAATGTATGTCTCTGCCAGTGTAGCAGGATGTGTAATGATCTAGCGTAACATGGGTAAACCACACATCAGCTGTATAGAATCATGCAAGCAATATATAACAATGATGAATGACAACAGTCATGTAATGTAAGTGGAAGTTGCATGGCAATATATCTCGGAACAACTATGGAAATGCTGTGACAGGTAGTTATGGTGGCTGTTTTGAGAAAGATGTTTGGCTTATATGTAGGAGAACAAGATGAAGTTCTCCCACGGGGTTGGATTACTGACGAAGTATGCACAACTCTCAATGTGAGCAGAAGGCAATGCACATCACCGAAGAGGCTAGCAAAATATGGATGGTGGAAGTGCCAAAAACCGTAGCTCAACATTAGTCAAAAAGAAACTCACAAGTTTATTGCCAAACAACTAGCAGGTTCAACATTATGAGCATGATTAAATTTACCCAAGGAGGGTCGTTCACGGAGGCACAAGTACCCTCTAGATCCCTCGACCTTAGCACGCAACTATGTTGTTTCCAACTACCTTCAGAACATAAGAAGCTATCAAGTTCGACTACACCTTCATCAGTTTTAAGAGTTTGTAGTACGTACAAGCTTTAATAACACAACCACTAATCAGATTTTAACTTTAATTAACCAGCAAGCATTTAACATCTAATTTCTTAATATCTCAAAACATTTGCAAGGAATCAAGTTATCAAAGTTCAAGATCTACAAGACTATGCAAGTTTTTTACATTATACAACTACCACACACTTTAGCATTTTCTGTTCCAACCAGACGTCAATTATACAACTCTCCAAACAAATATAAGTGAAACAAGAGAGTACTTTCTATAAAAGAACTAATAGCTCTGAATAAGAGGTACATGAAAAATAAGAGCTAAAGCATAGCAGTGCTAAACAAGAATACTCAACAAGTGTAAGTGAAGAATAGAGTATTCTAGGCAAAAGCAGAGCGTGTCTCTCTCCAAACAAGAGTGCTAGGATCCAACTAAGTTATGATCAGAAAACAAAACAAAAACAAAACAGAAAATAAAACACACAGACGCTCCAAGAACAACACACAGACGCTCCAAGAACAGCACACAATATGTGAAGCAATAAAAATATAGTCTCACTAGAGGTGACCTGATAATTTGTTGATGAAGAAGGGGATGCCCAAGGCATCTCCAAGCTTAGACGATTGAGTTTTCTTGATATATGTTGGGGAGATCCAAGGGAGACTCCCCAAGCTTAAGCTTTTCTCTCTTCTTGATCTTCTTATATCATCCACCTCTCCTAATACTTGAAAACTTCCTTCACACAAAGATAACTCGCAAACTTCATTAGAGGGGTTAGTGCATCAAAACATAAACTCACTTGGTTCTGTAAAAAAACATTGCATACTTTAGTTCAAACATTAGCTACTGTTACTAAGCAAGATCTTGATCTCCTCCCGAAGAACGTAAATCTATACTTGCAAAAGAGACAATGCAAACAAAAACAGAATCTGTCAAAACCAGAACAGTCCGTAAAGACGAATTTTCTCGAGGCACTTCCGATGCTCAAATCAGAAAACGGTTAACTAACGAAAGATATGTAATAAGTTCAGGCTTCTGCTCAAAAATTTACAGATCAAAATAGTAATCCGTGATTTTTACAATTTTTTACCGTGAGGTACAGAAATCTGTTTCTGGACAGCAAATAAAACTTTACCACCTTCTTGCATTAGAGGCTTTTCTTGGCACAACAAAAACGAAAATAAAAGATACAAAGCAGTTGTTACAGAAGTAAACATCCTCCTTGGCTCATAAAAAGTTAAACACTGAAAACAAAAGATAGTGGGTTGCCTCCCAAAAGCGATTTCTTTAATGCCTTTTAGCTAGGTTAGAAGATTTTAATGATGCTCATAAGAATAAGAGTTGAAAAACAAAAGAGAGCATCAAGAGGCAAATATCAAAAACATTTAAGTCTAACCCACTTCCTATGCAAAGGAATCTTGTAATAAAATAAATTATTGAAGCATGAAGCAACTAGCATAGAAAGATGAAACAAATGCAAGTTCAAAACTTTCAACATAAAGAGAGGTGTTTAGTGACTTGAAAACTTTTATAACCATATTTTCCTCTCTCATAATAATTTTCAGCAGCATCATGAACAAACTCAGCAATAAACTATCACATAAAGCATGCTTTTCATGATCTACAAACACATAGTTTTTATTAAGCTAAAAAACTGTGGGGTCATTAAATCCACTTTTGACAATAGTAGTATAATTAATATCATAAGGCAATGTAGGACCATCATCAAGAGCATTATCATATATAACAATAGGGAGCACCATTTTATTTCCTGTTATTTCTCTTTTTCTTGAGTCAAGGAGCTTGTTAATTCAAATTTATCTAAAGGAGATATTTCAATAGAATCATGACAATCAACAATATAGCATTCTTCCTCCTTAGGCAAGCATGGAGGGAAATCAAATAGTGTAAGAGATAAAGAGTTACTCTCATTAGAAGGTAGGCATGGGTTAATCCACTCTTCCTCCTTTTGTTCGTCACTCTCTTCCTATTTTTCATCCAATGAGTTTTCAGCTTCAACAATTTCTTCTTCCACAGGTTCCTGAAAGACAACCAGTTCTTCTTGAGAATAAATTTTCTCAAGATATTCAGTAATATAAGGATTATCATTGTAATATTCAAGGCAATATCCAAGTATAGCTAAATTCTCAAATTTGTAGTAAGGAGCATCATCAATATTCTTAAGCAAACCAACAATTTCATAGGCACCCTTAAAAGCAACAAATTCTTCAATTTTTTCAAGATTAACAAAGTCATAGTTTCCTTTAGCATAAGAAGCCAAAGTCTCATCATCATTTTAATCACATTGGAAAGGGAGGTGTTTATGCCTCCTACAGCAAAAAAATCATTAAAGCACCAGGATTCATCATAAATACGCACATGTTTCTAGCAAAACCATTCAATTGATTTATTTGTTCCCATAAATGTACCCCCTTTTGAGATAGGCGGTATTCTTTATAATAGTTTTGTTGATCCTCATTGTACCCATTCAGGAAATAAGATCCAATTTCATAGAAGTAAACCATTGATAGCAAGTAGAGAACAATACATAATAACAAACCGAAATAAACTAAATGCAGGATTTTTTGTTGTTGTGTTTTTCGAATTTAAAAGCAAACAAGCTAAAAAAAAAATAAACTAAGCAAGACAAAAACAAAGTAAAGAGAATGGTGGTGTGTAACTCCCCTTGCTGTAGCTTCCAATTCCCCGGCAACGGCGCCAGAAAAAGTTGCTTGATGACGTGGAATGCACGTTCGCTGGGAAACCCCAAGAGGAAGGTATGATGTAGTCAGCAGCAAAGTTTTCCCTTGATTACAAAACCAAGATTGTGTCAGATCCAGTAGGAATTGGAAGAGCTTCAGAAAGGTGTCAGTGGCACCGTTACCCGATCACTGACGTGGACCTGCACACACAATCAAAGTACTTTGCCCCAACGAAACAGGAAGGCTGTCAATCTCCCCGGCTTGCTGAATACAAAGGATTAAACGTATGGTGTGGAATATGATGATGAATACAAAAGTAGCAGCAGGAAGTAACATAGAGCGTGGCGAAAACGGTGTTTGTATCAGTGTAGAATAAAGGACAGGGGTCCACAGTTCACTAGTGGTGTCTCTCCATAAGACAAATAAACATACATGTTGGGTGAACGAATTACAGCTGGGCAATTGACAAATTGCAAACGCATGACAATGCAATATATGACAAGCACATGTTCATTGTTATATCTATTGGGCATTACAACAATATACATATACCGCTTACTAGCTGCATCTATGACTCATAATCCACTCACAAGATAGCTTCCGGGTCTCCCATGAGTATTAAGTTGCAAGCAACAGATTATAGCATTAAGCAAAGTGTGTAATGTAAACAAACGCATTAGACTTAACAGCAGTACCCTTAAGCTAAGCATCAGTTATTTTATCCCTAGTGGCAACATCACATCTACAGCCTTAGTTATTTCTGTCTATCAAGCCCAGGCTTCTAGAGGCATGAACCCACTATCTAGCATAAATACCCTTTCTTGAAGTCACTAGCATCTACTTGGCCAAAGCATCTACTAACAACGGAGAGCATGCATGAACATAGATAAAACATAATATAGATAGATGAACAAACTTGGTCATAACTTCACAATTCATCGGATCCCAGCAAACACAACATGTAGCATTACATAAAGATGATCTTGATCATGTTAGGCAGCTCACAAGATCTAAACATGATGGCACAAGGTGGAGAGACTACCAACTAGCTACTGCTATGGACCCGTAGTCCCGTGGAGAACTACTCACGCATCACTCCGGAGGCAGGCATTGCGATGTAGAGCCCTCCGGTGATGATTTCCCCTCCGGCAAGGTGCCGGGAAGAACTACAGAAACCCTCCCGAACTAGGGTTGAAGACGACGGCGGCGTCGGAACTTTTCGTGGATTTTCGCTCGGGTGTCTAGGGTTTCCCGAATAGATGCAATTTATAGGCGAAAGAGCGACGTCGGTGGCCAGCCAGGTGGGCGGCGGCCTAGGGGCGCGACCCCACCCTTGGCCGCGCCGTGGGCCCGCCGGCCTCCCTGGTGTGGCCCCCGGCTTCGTCCTTCTGGCTGCTGCTCCGTCTCGGTCCAGAAATAAATCAGTTAAATTGGCGTCCGATTCCGAGAATATTTCTAGAATAGAATTTCTGAAACAAAAAGACAGCAGAAAACAGGAACTGGCACTGTGGCATCTTGTTAATAGGTTAGTCCCAAAAAATGCATAAAAATGATATAAAGTGTAAGATAAGCATGTGGTAATCAATATATAACAGGCATGGAACATCAAAAATTATAGATACGTTTTGGACGTATCAGTAGACGAGACATTGGAACTTCTTCTATCCTCCTTAGGGCGTTCTACCACCAAAATACTTCTTACGAGTCATTGCCACTTGGACATCCGGACTGATTTTTTAGTTGCTTCAGACAAGTCTGAGTGAGCTCCTGAACTCAATCCCAACAAGGACATATGGACTGATGTTTAGATCAAACAAGCAGGAAATGACAAATAATCCTAGGCTCTCCATGCGAGGTGAAGAAGCGAGCTCCCCACCGCTACCTTTATCAACGTTGCGCGTGCAAGCTGGGCAGCGCCTGTAGTGATGGCAAGGTGAGGAGATGGTAAGGGAGAGAAAGGGCTCTCCCAAGTCGCCACTGAGGGGGCGACACGAGTGAGAGGGTTCAACGGATACTATCCTTAGCATCAGTCCTGTCTTATAGATTTTCTCCATCTACCATTCACTTTAGATAAATATTGAGTATCATTGGTCTTTCTCCATCAAAAGGTACTTAGTTTTGTTGGGCTATGTCCCTCCACATGGAGGTGTATGTATTAGCATCCTAACTTCATCACACGAAGTTTAACATGTGTGAACCATTGATTGTAGTTTGCATCTAAGGTGCCTCCTTGAGAAAGGGAGGTAGAAGAAACCCTAGCCACCAATGTTGGTTGTTCTGTGTGGAAACAAGTGAGTGAGGCTATAATGTGGCTGACATTGTGAGAGGGTGATAGAACATTAAAGAACACCACAACCTAGTGAGATGAGACGAAGAAGGACATGTGATTTCTGCAATATGGCTGATTCCTGACCGATTTGTCTTCAAAGTAGTGATAGGAGCCTCAGACTTGTTTAGATTGACTCCATTCTTGATTATCCTTATTTTGAGTATTTTGATAAGGTTAGCTGGTTTGAGTGTTGGGTCAGTGAAGCATCAAATTTGAGAGCGGGTTTGTCAGTTCTGATTATTTCAGCACAGAACAATTTTGATAGGCGAACAATATGGGCAGATAAAAATGGTGTTGGCTGATATTATTGTTTGTTTGTAATATATATTTATACTTTTTTACCAAGTTTGTTGCTATTGGGATTAATGGTTTGAGAACACCAGCCTGATTACCAAAGGGGACAGAAGATGCAAAGTCTCTTCTTTGATATTTACTGGCTGTTTATAGTGAAATTTTGTAGACCGGTTGGTCTACATCTATGGTTTTTTACCCTCAAGTCGAGAAGGATTTTACACGTAAATCATTGTGTCATATGTGCATGTGGTTGTGCTATTATTTCCGCTGCATATATACTGTTTAAAACTATCCTCAAAGTTTGTAACAGGCAATGGGGATGCGCGTATGTCCCCTAACAGTATTGTTGGTCTTTTCTCCATCAAAACCCGACGAGGGCCGATTTAGCATGGAGATATACTGTACCTTTTTTGGTCTTTCCTTTCTCAAAACCTGGTAAGAAACAGTTTTAATTTGATTTAAGCTTAACAACCGATGATAATTTTAATCTAGAGAGTTATTTCGTATTGATGGGAACAATGCTACAAACTGGTCTTTAGTATCTATACAACTATGCTTCTTAGCATATCAAAAGAAAGAAAGAAAACTATGCTTCTTAGGGTGCCCCTGTGATTAATTATACAAATTTTGTGTTGTGGAATACTCAAATTCTAACCCTCTCGGTTAGAAACATACTCGTTTGTTAGAGACATCCTTTTGTGAACGGAAGGAGAAAATTTTTCATCACCATCAATAGAATGAATTGAACAAATTCTAAACCTAGCTAGCTCTATTTAACTCCACGGACTAGCTAGAAACCCATCGGCTCCTCGCGCGCATGCATGCATTACACGCACGTATGTGTAGCTAGCGATCGATCATCTCCTGCCCACCGTCTTCTTGGCCACGGCCTTGGCCCACAACTTGAGCTTCTCCTTCATGTCGTCGTCGTAGCTCCGCGGCTTCCCCCCGCGCCGGAGTCGTGCATCCTCCTCTCGTCGCGAAGCCATGATCATGTCCACCGGCACCACCTTCTCCAGGAACGCCTCGAAGGCGCGCAGGTGCTCCGGCGGCTTGGCACCGCAGTCGTGGACGCTCGTGCCCGGCGATGTGCACCGGAAGCCGGCCATGGCGATCGCCTCGACGGATGGCACGCCCATGCTGCTCGCCTCCACCGCTGCCGTACGCCGATGAACGACGACCTGCTTCTTGATCTTCCCCTCCTCGGCGCCGCACGTCGTCCTGGTGGCAACCGTTGGCATTGATCAGCAGCCGGCCGAGAGATATATATTGACGTTTAGTTGTAGTTGCATCCTAGATTTGCTCGCAAGGTCCGTATTTATATGCAGGCATCGACGGATCGATCGAGCTGTCGTATCGGTCAAAATATTTGGCGATCCGGAGAATTTGAATTGTATGAGAGCACGGAGACGACACTCCTCTGCCGGCTCCGACTCGAACTGGGTGTCACGGGCGAGCTTGCAAGGGCTTCCTCTGCAGGCACGCACGTAGTACTACTCCAATGCAGCGTGCGTGCATGGGTTTCTTCCGTATTCCGGCGTGGTTCATGTGAGCTCGACCGAGACCGGCCTCTGACCGGCATGGCGGCATGAGCTTGATTTCATGCTTGCGTACGACGGTGCACACGCACGCCCGCACGCCCGCATGAGCTGTGCCGTCCCCATATTGTTGGAGGGCTGTGTAATAGTCTCGGTCTCCCGGCCGGAGCTCCAGCACGGGCGAGCCTTGACTTACACGTGTGGGACTGAGAAGCCATGCATGGAAGATTGGAATGAAGGCATGAAGCACTTTTGGATATCAATATGCATCCGTGCGATGGGACAGTTCCGATACGAGTACTCGAGTAGATCCTACCTAGTTGTCGGCGCAACTTGCATCCTCTTTGGCTAGCAGCACCATCACGTACGTGTGAACATAGCTGGGGTTTGACTTTTGATCACTGGTACGTGCAAAACGATCACTAGAATCTATTGACCGGTCAGCCGGGTGAAGGATTTAGTACTACCTTCGGAAAGTCAAAATGGAACCCGAGCTATTCGGTATTTTCAAAAATCTGTATTTTTATGTTCAAAAAAGTCTAAAATAAATCCTAGGTGTAGATTATGCCGACATCTATAACTGTGCAAATTTTTAATACCAAATTCGTATTATTTAGACTACACAAAAATGGCAAATCTAGAAAAAATTCAAAATTTTGAAACTGTACACACTGGTCACCTATCCAGATCTACACACTTGTTTTCTTCCCAGACCAAAATACAATGAAATTTTCATCGAGTTTTTGCACAGTGGTAAATCAAGACATTATCTAGACCTAGTATTTTTTCCGAATTTTATGAAACCTAAAAATGTTGATTTCCAATTTTTAACAGTTAAATTCTTTCTACCTGTTCGTACTTTTGTGTGCGTTGTCTAGTTCACGAAACTTGACATCATATCAGAGCCGTGACGTTTTGGATTCAAGTATCGGTTTTCATAGTTATTTAAAAATGCAATAACAAGGCGTAATGGGACTGCATATATTAAGTCTAATGTGAATACTACTATTCTTGTATTATTGGTGGTCAAGATTATCTCGTAGAGACCAAAAACAAATTAGACCTTGAAGAAGTCTTGTCCGGAAGCTGGGCGACTACGACAGCCACCGATTGCGATTTCCGAGTCTCCTCGGCATGCTCTCCATTGGATCTCTCTCGATCCGATCACGAGCTGGGATCATCAGTCTTTGTCAAACCAAAATACTATAATTGTATACCTACGCAGCCTATTACACGTTCTAATCTGTTAGATATGTTTTTTTATCTAAATTTGTCTATTTATGTAGTATTAACAAAAATATTATACTATTTCCATGTTTTATATCCAAACATTAAGATCAACGGTTTTACAAAAAGCCGTAATTATTGAATGACAAATAACAGATAAAGTACTCATGGTACATAGCTATGTCAGTTAGCCCCATCCCGTGGTACAAAACATTTTATGTCAAAGCAGCCTCAGGATTTAGGAGCAACAACCGTGCTTCTGTATCACCGTCTCGTAAGCTATAGATGACGATGTATGTCAGAACACATGTTACTGCATTCAACATGAACATGGTGCCAACGTGACCACTAGGGAGAGAAAAAACGACAGATAACACAAACTTAACTTCTTTCTATGGAATTTTATTGGGGCCAATCTCTAATTTGATAAGGAATAGAACCAAGCTCTTGTTTGATAGAATGAGATGGAACTTAATCTCTTAATTAATTGGAATTCTATTGGAGCTTGCTAATCTTCCCTTCATCGGGTCATGTTGAATCCGTGGACCGAGATCGGTATGGAAAATCGTGTCACTAAGAGATGAGTTGATTTGCATTCTTGATTCAAGGTTACAATTTGCTCTTTTAGTTATCCTTTAATTACATTATTTACTTTGTTTGCTTCCGCGCTCGCTTCCTCATGTTCATCACCGCCTCGCTAGTCAATCTGTGAACATCGCGTCTAGATGGCAGAATCGGTCAAAATGTGTGCAATGAGTTCACGAATGCACCGAACATGACGAATCACAAATGCACCGACGGTCAAGAAAAGATGGAATAAAATTTACCATGAATATATCAAGCTAAGCTCATTGGTAATCCTAACTCAGATGTGTATCGCAAGGAGTGCAGCAGTAGACTACTAGACCGTCAACAAATGAATGAATCACAGCACGATAAGTACTTTAGCACAGGTCATAAATAATCTCAAAGGCACGGTTGTCAGGTGCGCGTGCAACACATATTTGTTGGCACAATACACTTGAGACAAACGCTGCTTCATGCAGTTAGAAAAATGGTGTGCACGTACGAATTTACCCTTTATTTTCCGGATCCCAACACATTTTGTACATCGTTTGTTCCAATTAGCGCAAAGTCATGTTGGACCAGAATTCTAAGGGAAACAAAACTATAAAACCAATCATCCCAGCAAACAAACAGAGTCTTGCAAAATTAATAATAATAATCAGTTGCCGTTCTAAAAAGATAATATCACCGCTCAAGATTCATAACTAGTATAATAATAGTAACAGATATTATTGTGATCCACATAAGGAAATCCTTACAATTTACCAGAGATAACAATACAATTAAGAAGATATAGCTACTCATTACAATTAACTAGAGATACATATATGGACCAACAGGAAGAATCTAAAGCAAGAACATCAAGAATTAATTCACCCCCAGTAGCAACATAACATAAAATCAGTCGTGAGCCTAGCACTGCCCAGGTTAACACGAGCAGTGATATACTACTACGTTTGCGTGGAGCACCAGCTAGGCAACGAACAGAATATTTCACAGCACATGCTCGATGTTGTAGTCTCCAGCGTAGTAACGTTTGGACATGTGCTTGATCAACTGGAGTGGACCATTACCATTATTGCTGCGCTTCACCTCCAGGCCAGTGAAGACAGCATACTCCTCGCCATCCATGTCCTCCTCATCCATGTCGTAGAAGAAGGTGCTCAGCGTGGTCCCGAAGAACGTAGCAACACAAAACTTGCCTAAGCCAAGGTTCAACAGATGCAGTTGGCTTGGCAACCACGACTGATCCTCAGGCAGGTCGAGATAATCCCAAGTATGTAGCGGCGTCGGTGGATGCGCAGAGTCCATGGTAGAGAGGTCGAATGCACATAAGCTGGAGAAGGGGTTGCTGTCTGAGAGAGCAAACCAGAGGTTGAGCTCAGGGACATACTCAGCTTTGCCAAAGAAGGGCAGCACCCAGTCGGCAGCTTGTCTCCATTTCCTTCTCACTGTGTCGAAGGTGTAGGTGCCTTGTTAGGTTTAGCACGAATACGGTCTAACCCCTATTCCTCGACCCTTTTCCGTGGTGCCGCTCATAATGATCAATATGAGGCTAGGGGTTAGGGACCTTTATATAGTGCTAATTCCGGTTTTATTTAAACCGTAATTCCACAGACATTTATTCCAGAAACTCCAGGTTAACCAAACCAACCACGATCATCAGTAACCATCTAGGAGTTTCAATCTGCAATTAGTCCCACGAGCACACGTGTGTGAGTCACGTGCCGAATTTGAATAATTCAAATACGCAGGCTTTAATCAATTCATATAGCCAACATATGAACAACCTGGCTTTCCACTCTATACTGTCCCGGGTATAATTCCAGCATATTCAAATACACTGTATTCCAGTATAGACGTACCGGCTTACTTAAGTATATTTCCTTTAAGTACAATTCCACATCATTAGTTCCCTGTTATTTCCATGATACTTCCACATGAAGTTTAATTCCGGAGAATGTAGTGTCAAATAAAATGTTGCAAGACACAAATTTCTACATCTCCCACTTGACAGAAAACATTTTATTTCAACAAGTGAATTCCCACACAATTAGCATGGTTATAAAATAATTCCTTTCTTCAGTGTATTCATGTTGCATATAAACTTTGTGACTTTAGCACTCATATTATCACAAAGTAACCGGTTATGATGCGTCTTTCCGCGACCTTAAGTTTACGAAGAAAATTCCTTAACCATAGACCTTCCTTCAATGCTTGAGATGCATTGAAGTATTCATATTTCGTAAATAACGAGTATCTAAATCATGTTTCCTTTGTACGCCATAAAGACCTACAAAAGTAGATATTAACATATAACATAAAACAAAATTACCTTTTAGCTAGATCCTCTTTTCGAAAGTAGCGTCAATATATCCACGCGGTTGAAGGTTGAGATCGCCAAAAAATGAATAATCCACGTTTCCTTGGCATTGAGCAACAAGTCTTTTATTTGATTGCAGCTATCTTTCCAAGATTCATATTCCATTTGCTAATAATTCCAGCAAATCATTTTCCGTGCTAATCAAAAGCAACAATTATAGCGGAATTGCTAAGTTCAGGTCGCACAAATAATGTCCCACAATAATAGTGGTATGACAATTACTATTCCTTTTTCCTCACGAGTTAAAGTATAATTCCTCGCAGAGTATCATTCCCTTTACCAAAGGTATTTGACAGGTTTGCAGTTTTCCATAGAAAAATATATCAAAACATTCACTATGTAATTCCACTCCCAAAACGCAGGAAGCTTTGAACATTCATTTCATAAGAAAATTAGAACCAAACCAAGCTTTCACTTCCATCAATGTGATATTTTAAAATCAATAAGAACATAGTTAGCACATATAATGATAACACAAAAACAATTCACACTAACCTTTGTATATGAATATCTTCCATCAGTAATAAAACCATATGACCTGATATACCATTGATGTGAAGCTTGTTCCAAGAACATGAATGAACCTAATCAGTTAGCAAACCATATCTTTATTCCCACTTCCTCTAAATTTTAGAGTTTCCACAAAGTATAATTGTTTCCTTTGTGTAAAGAATAAAACAATGATACCTTCCTCTAAATTCCAGAGTTTCCACAAAGTATAAATATTTCCTTTGTGTAAGAATTAAACAACAACAACTTCCTCTAAATTTCAGAGTTTCCACAAATTATAAATATTTCCTTTGTGTAAAGAATTAAACAACAAGCTTAGAATTTTAAATTCCACTAAGCATGTTACAATAAACTTCCTTGGAAATAAATCCATTTAAAAACATATGGGCTTGCGGTTGTTTGGTAAAACTAACAAGTTTCCAAACTTGTATTCCTCTTCATTGTGTTTATTCTTCCCGCAATATTTAATTCCACCCATAGTTTACACTAGTAACAAGATTAAGTACCTTCTCCTCTAAAACACATGGTGACTTCCTTAAAAACAAACAATAATAGCCAAGATATGATGGTCCATGTTAATTCCTCCCACTTTTCCTAAACATGTTAGTGTTGGGAGTTTACTTTGAGTTTATTCATATGATATTCCGGTGTGACGGTAAATACACCCTTCATCACAAAATACCAAATTCCAACTTTCCACCAATTTTCCTATTTCCAGATCAAAAACGAAATACCATTTGATCCACTAGAGTATAGACATTAAAAATAAAATCTTGGTGTGCTATGTAGTAAACAATCATTCCAATTCCATACTACCAAAATATAAATAGAATACTTCCTTCCAGTTTACAAAATATAAACAGTGACTGTGATAAATAAAGACTTACTGGGCAAATAGTAGTATGTAATGCTTTTCTACAAAATCAAGGGAATAACCAAGAGTTGTATTCCTCCATTCAACCATGGAGTATATGACATAAGACAACAGCGAATAGTTCCATGCTCATTTCATTAATTTGAATTAATATTCCTGAAGTGTACTTCCCCCACCAATCAGTTTTCAAACCTTTAAATCCTTTGATGAACTGATTTCCACTTCAGTATTAGATGTCAATACAACAAAAACCTTCCGACTTGTATTATAAAAGATATAAATAACCATATCATTGCAATCATGAATATAATATATATCCACCTCAAGTAGGAGTGTCAAAAAATACCATAAATATACGTTCATGAAGTATCATAATCCTCCCACTTAAGTCAAGAATTCCAAAATTAAAAATCCACTAATTATGTTCCTTGATATGTGACGAAGTCGTAAATGAGATAAAATCATTGAGCCTCTAGTGGGAGTGTAAACCAAATGTCACATAGAAGAAAAATCCACAACTGATAGTCCTCTCACTTAAAGTTTATAATTCCAGAATTAACAAGTGTAATTCTGTTTATAGAGTATGACCAAGTCGTAAATACCATCAACAATAAATTCCGAGCATGTGTTACAATTACTAGTATTCCTCCCTATGGAGTTATCTTCACAAAATAAACAACTTGTCCACCAACTTCCAATGGATCATCAAGATAAATGAGACCATTGTGTTAAATTCCAAAATGCACTAATTTCCGTTGAGCAATAATTCCACTCTTCCTTTTCCAAATAGCATAAATAATCAACAATTTCCGATAGAGAAGAACAAAACAAATTCCTTCTCATCGTAGGTGAATATAAGAACAATAATAATTCCTCCACATGGGAGTTTGATTGCATAATTTACAAATTCCAAGCATATGATCATATTTAGTAATAACGCCTAAGTAGACATATCTATTTCCGCTTGGCATGTTTGCATATAAATAAGTTGCTATTGTATTCCATCAAATTATGATGTACAAGAAAATTTCAAACTGCATGGAGTAGTCATAAACAAATATTTAATGCAAATAAAAACATTGGACATACCGTTGAGTAAATATGGATTCCTTTTCCATGGAATGCTCCATATATTCCTCCAAAAATAAGTGATGCCAATTTCCATATAACGATGCTTGATACCTTCTCCTTGTCATTTAAGCCCGAGGATTCCGGTGAATAATTAAGTACGCCGACAAATTCCAGAGTATTCCGACAAGTTCCAAATATATTCCGGGACAAGATCAATCCCGTAGCAATTAACATAGCGACAAAAAGAAAGTTAATCCATGTGACGATGGGTAAATAAATTCCCCCAGAGTGCATTCCAATTTCCTCTAAAAGCGAGTGTTGTCCAATAAAAGATAAGTCCAAAATTCCTTTTCCAGACTATGCATAATTTCTGCATAATCTGTTGACCATAGTAGATTCCACTGTATGATCATTTTCCTGGTGCATGAATCATATCCATACGCGACTTAAAGATCCGAAGTCCTTCTGAATTCCTGCTACATACAGTGGAAATATTCCAAGGGATCGATGCCTTTTCCTTGTGACTTTCACATAGCAGGTGATGTGCGTACAGCTCGTGGGGCGGCGTCAGTGCTCCGTCGAGTCTGCTGTCTACATGACCACCAGCTATCTGTATCCTTCTTTCCTTTATTTTACATAGCAGCCATTGAACACTGACACATCATGGATAGCATGAATAGCTCGCCATAGCAGCGTTCCATGGATTCCACGAATTTCCTGGTTGTCTGATGGCTCGCTTCTAGGCGTTCCGTCGAATAGGTTCTGCGCACTGAAGATGGCAGAAATAACAGAGCAGCGGTGATTAAACCTTGAAGTTCCGAGCAGCTGGAAGCAGCTCGTGTGGCTTGATAACTAGCGGACGTCGAGATGAAGTGGCTAGCGTCAAGGGTGCGGGTGGAGCCGCGAGCTCGTCCAGAGCGCCGCGGACGAAGCGGAGGCGCGACTCGTTCCGCGACAGAGTCGCGTGGAAGTCAAGGCAAAGACGCAGGCATGCGCTCATCGAGTGGAGGGCGCCCGCGTGGAGCCGGCAAGGGGAACGGGCGTGAGATCCTCAACGGTGACACTTGATCAAGATTGGATCTTGTTCGAGATTTACAGGATTGCAGCGGATTTGTGACCTCACGCGACCCTATCCGAAGCTTCCGTATAATTCCGTCGAGATGCGGCAGAGTATCACAGCGGGTCTTTTCTCGGCGGATGGCGGCGGTCTAAGAAACCCTTGCAGCGGAACCGGAGCGCAGCACCAATCGGCAACGAATCCATACGGCGGAAGCGAGTTGCCAGTTTGAAGCGGAGACGGGCGATGCGGAAGCGACGGCTGACCGGCGTGAAATTCCGGCGGCCAACACGTGCGACCCATGGCTCTGATACCAATGTTAGGTTTAGCACGAATACGGTCTAACCCCTATTCCTCGACCCTTTTCCGTGGTGCCGCTCATAATGATCAATATGAGGCTAGGGGTTAGGAACCTTTATATATAGTGCTAATTCCGGTTTTATTTAAACCGTAATTCCACAGATATTTATTCCAGAAACTCCAGGTTAACCAAACCAACCACGATCATCAGTAACCATCTAGGAGTTTCAATCTGCAATTAGTCCCACGAGCACACGTGTGTGAGTCACGTGCCGAATTTGAATAATTCAAATACGCAAGCTTTAATCAATTCATATAGCCAACATATGAACAACATGGTTTTCCACTCTATACTGTCCCGGGTATAATTTCAGCATATTCAAATACACTGTATTCCAGTATAGACGTACCGGCTTCCTTAAGTATATTTCCTTTAAGTACAATTCCACATCATTAGTTCCCTGTTATTTCCATGATACTTCCACATGAAGTTTAATTCCGGAGAATGTAGTGTCAAATAAAATGTTGCAAGACACAAATTCCTACATGCATATGCCCTCCTCTTCCTCAGATGGTGATATACTGATATGCATATGGCAGGGCCGTCAACCACAGCATAAGAATACATCTCGGGGGCTGTTAGTGGATCGAGGAAAAATGGCGGTGGCGGCAGAACATCCCAGCACCAACCCTTTCGGTACGAGAGGACCTCAAAGCAGCTTCTGATCGTGCTAGTGCGGACATGTCCAAGAAGTAGACAGACTGTGGCTGATTGGGTTGGGTTACGGGAAGGGAGATAGCATTATGTCTCCTGCTTGTACTGGGAGAAGGGATGGACTCGACCAAATTCGAGTCAACGCTGTAGAGTGCGGTTTGACAAGCGGAGTCAGCAAAGAGAATGTTGTTCTCTCCTCCCAGTAGAGAGAACACATAGAACACGCCCTCGAGTTAACGAAACTGGGCGTTGGTTGGAAAGTGATTGTCGGCGGAGGCAGTTTCTTCCAGCCGCCAATACTCCTCCTCGTTTATTCTTCTTGTTCTTCAAACTTTGTGATGCTTGATGTGCAGCTTCCGAGTCTCTGTAGAAGAGGTGCTTGCAGAGATCGATGCGGCGGAGCGAATACGAACGACAGTTGAAGTCATGCAATATCAGATTCAGATACCGACGACTCATACCGTCGCCTAACTATAGAAAGAGAGAGAGAAGAGAGAGTAGGCTGAATTGAGGAGAGGCGGCGGAGAGATGGATCTGGAAGAGATGCAGAAACGGGGCGGCGAAGGGCTCGGCAAATCCTAGTTGCCGCGTAACGCGGAGCGCATTGCGCTCCGCGTACCCTCCATCCTTCACGACGCGCTGAAGTGGGCCAGCCCAAAAGCGAGGAGGGAAGGAGACGACGGCGACGGCCACCGGAGCTGAAGGAGACGGCGAGGGAGGGGAGGGGAGAGGGGACGGAGCTGAAGGACGAGTCGGCGGCGAGCGGGCGACGCGGCTGGCCGCGGCCGCCGACGGCGACGAGGAGAATGGAGCGACCCGGAACCGCCGGAGACGCGGCTGGCCGCGGCGGAGGCGGTGGAGGCGAGCAAGAATCTTAACGAGGGGGGGGGTGCGGGGTGCAGGTGCGGTGGGGGAGCTCGCCGGAGTGGGGGGGGGGGTTTAGAGGGAAGCCTGGGGCGGCGGCGGACCGCGGTGGGCGGCGGTTGGAGGAGGCCGGACGGCGAGGCGCCGCGGAAGCAAGGCCGGCGGTGGGTGGCGGTGGCAGGCGGCCTGGCGGTGGGCGGCGGTTGGAGGAGGCTGGGACGGCGAGGTGCCGCGGAAGCGGGGCCGGCCGTGGGTGGCGGTGGCAGGCGGCGTGGCCGGCGGCACGTGTGGCGGGGGGATTGATGCGGTGCGGTGGAGGTGGCGCAAGGAAGAAGAGGACCGGAGGGGGGGGGGGGGGGGGGGGGGGGTTGCGGAGCGGAGTTAGCTCCGCGTACTGCGGAGACTAGACGCTCCCGAAGGGCTCACCCAGTTTTGGATGGAATCGCTGGAGCAAGATCTACATAATGGGCTGCATGGGAGTTCGCCGGCCCACCTAGTATAATCTAATTTTATTTATTTAGCACTTTCCTCGCCCGGCCCATATTTCAACGAAGATCAGGCTATCTGTACAAAAAGGGAATACGACTTGGCCTGCGTCGCGCTCAGCCTCTCCCTCACCGCCTTCAAACGTAGATGTGCATATCTCCAGCCCTCTCGGAACCTTTCTTCTCGTGCTTCTCCACACCCGATCCTGATTTCTATCATGATCGTTCCATGGATTCCCGGTGCCTCTTTGTCTTGGATCTAGTTCATGGCTGATTGGCTGCAGTACCAAGTCCTCCAGCTTTGAGCTCCTCAACTACTTCGGTAGTGATCTCCCATTCTCCCCTCCTGCAACGCCTGGTGTTTTCCCATCTTAATCATATGAATATATGATCACAATTGGAACTGGAACTGTATACTCTGTCGGTGCCACCGCTCCTAGACGACCCTGCGTAGTACAGTACCGAGATGTGTTCTTCCATGTTGCTAGCGTCTGAATCCATGGAATAAGAAAGTACAATCTTGGGTTAAATTATCAAATATCGAGACGATTTCTGTCTTTAAATTGCTCTGCTCAACTGTAGCAGCAAACTGAAATGAGTAAACCACACACCATGTTGCTAGCCTCTGAAAAGATCTATACCTTGTGTTCTCAACTCTACTTTCAACGGATCGGTGGCACTTGGATAGGCTATATGGAAAAATACCAAAGGATGACACTATTCGTAAACCACTCACAGATGCTAAGATTTGAAACGAGTAAAGACCAGTTTACTGAGCAGGCATAAAAAATTAAAGATACCAGCAGAAAATAAAGTTCATTGCCATATTCATCTAAGCAGAGCAGCCTTTGAGGTAAAAAAAAAATCATATGGTGTTGGAGCGCCACTACTATACAGAACAATATGGCACAAATGCAGTTTGTTGAGCAGCAAACGGTAAGTACAAATATCATGTAGAGTGTGAGCTTCTTGAAGGGATTACACTAAGGTTCATGATTTGCTCCTGGAGTAGCAAGTTGTAGTGTCAGCTTATTGGTGTTGTCAACAGAAAGCAACAAAACCTTGATCAGCTTAGAGTGGATATCAGAAATTTCCTCTCTAGCAAAAAACACTAGCTACTTAGTAAGTCAGCTGCAAATCTGCAATCTCTAGAAAACTTCAAGTGATTGGCACCTCTTACTTTGGACAGTCTCTTCGTGGCACATTTCAAGAACTGAATTTCAAGTGATGTTGTAACTTACAAATACTTCGCTGTGAGAGTCATTTGATTGATGGTGGGCTACTGGGATGTGATAGTTGCAGGGACATGCCAATAATCTGGGTCTGCTAAATTTGTCTGAATGCAGAAAAAATCTCCAACCAACACTGCAACATCACTCATAGGAATTAAATGAAAACATCAGAAAACGATAATCAAATGCTAATCAAATGATCTGTTTGGGCGTAAGTAATATATTAAAATGATACTCAAATGTTCAAATGAATCTCACAGAAAATGAGAGGGATATATGTTTTTTATGTGCTCTTTTAACCTGGTTGCTCTCGACGAATTATGAAGTAGATTTGTCCCACCATGTACACGTGCACAGCAATAAAAGATGTATTTTAGAGCAAGAGCCAAGAAGCAAGCTGAGATGCAGGCGCATATATGAAGTGGACGGGGAAGTTTTTGAAAAAAAAATCGTGGCGACAAGTATTTATAGCCGGAGGGAGTAATAGATATTATTGTGATCAACATAAGCAAATCCTAACAGTTTACCAGAGATGAAGACACCTTACAATTAACCAGACATAGCTACTCATTACAATTAATCAGAGATACAGACCAACAGGAAGAGTCTAAAGCAAGAACAGCAAGAGTTCACCCCCAGTACCACCATAAGATCTAATGCTTGCCACAACTGAAAAATTATTCGTGAGCCTAGCACTGCCCAGGTAACAACAAGCAGTGATATACTATGGTTCCAAGGAGCACCAGCCAGGCGACGAACAAATATTTCACAGCACACACTGGATGTTACTGCTTCCAACAGCGTAACGTTCGGACATGTGCTTGATCAACTGGAGTGAACCATCACCATTATTGCTTCGCTTCACCTCCAGGCCAGTGAAGAGAGCATGCTCCTTGTCATCCATGTCCTCCTCATCCGAATAGGAGTATGAGAAGGTGCGCAGCATGGTCCCGAAGAGCGTAGCAACACAAAACTTGCCCAGGCCAAGGTTCAACAGGCGCAGTTCGGTTGGCAACCACGGCCGATCCTCAGGCAGGTCGAGATAATCCCAAGTATGCAGCGGCACCGGTGGATGCTCGGAGTCTATGGCAGAGAGGTCAAAAGCACATAAGCTGGAGCAGGGGTTTCTGTCTGACAGAGCAAACCAGAGGTTGAGCTCGGGGACATCAGCATTGCCAAAGAATGGCAGTACCCAGTCCGCAGCTTTTCTCCATTTCCTTCTCACTGTGTCAAAGGTGTAGGTGCCTAGTCCTAGTCCCTCCTCTTGAACAGATGGCGATATGCATAGGGCAGAGCCGTCAACCACCGCATAAGAATAAGCTAGGAAGCGCGGATACGGCAGAAAAGTCACGTATCAGGCTCGGATACGTATCGGATACATGAAGATACGTATCCCGTACGTATCGGGCGATTTTCCATTTAAAAATAAATAAAAATAAATCGGATACGTTGGGGATACACCCAGGATACGCTAGGGGATATGGGAATGCCTAATCCTACAATCTATACAACGACCCAAACCCCTTTTCTCTCGTAGAATAGTAGAAGCATGGAAGTATAGATTATAGAAGTACAAAACACGCCTCCATTGAACATGATACATTGCTATCCACCTCGATCAAATGCAGTCCAGATGTTGAATGTTGCTCGTGTATTCCTCCAAATGATTATCGGAAGTGGCACACATGTACAGAAAGTCACGAAGACTCCTAATAATTCTCATTCTCGTACAAAAAATCACAAATTTATATATATTATTAATTTTATTATATATATACAAACGTATCCCCGTATCCGTGTTTTTGAAAAATCGGCGTATCGCCGTATCGGTATCCGTATCCGTATCACCGTATCCGGGCATCCTAGAGAATAAGTGTCGGGGAATGTTCGTGGATCACTGACACTGAGGAATGGTGGTGGCAGCAGAACATCCCAGCACCACCCCTCCTTGCGGTGCGAGAGGACATCAAAGCAGCTTCCGATTTCTCTAGCGCGGGACAGATCCAAGAAGTAGAGTGACTGATGTTTAATGGGGTCGGCTTGGGTTATCGAAAAGGAGATGGTAGGCCATTTCTTGCTTGTTCTGGGAGGAGGGATGGAGTCGACGAAATTCGAGTCGATGCTGTAGAGCGCGGTCTGACGTCGAGCGTCAGCATAGAGAATGTTGTTCTCTCCTCCCAGTAGAGAGAACAAATATATCAGCCCACCGTTTAGGGAACTGGGCGCTGGTTGGAAACAGATCGTCGGCGGAGGCAATTCCATCCAGCCGCCCATCACTCCTTGTTTATTCTTTTTCTTCAAACTCTGTGATGCTTGTTGTGCAACTTCCGAGTCTCTGTAGAAGAGGTGCTTGCCGAGATCGATACGGCGAAGCGAATACAAACGACTCGTGAAGTTGTGCACTATCAGATTCAAATACCGACGACTCATGCCGTCGCCTGACTCTGGAAGAGCAAATGATCTGGAAGAGATGCAGAAAGGCGGCGGCGGAGGGCTCGCTGAGTTCTTGATGGAATCTAGGTCAAGCCGTAGTCCCTCCGAAATCGCTGGAGGAGAATGGAGATGCACAAAATGGGCTCCGTAGGAGTTCGCCGACTCAATCATAATCTATTTTGATTTTGCACCTTCCTCGCCCGGCCCATATTTCAACAAACAGACTACCCATGAAAAAGGCTTATCCCAATCTCACTGCGTCTCCGCCGCCGCCTCCCTACTCGATTCCTCCAAACCATCTCGTCGCGCTCAGCCGCTCTCCCACCGCCTCCAAAACTAGCTGTACAGATCTCCAGCCGTCTCGTAACCTTTCTTCTCGTGATCAGCAGGCGCAGAAGAATGGGTCGTCGGTTTCTGAATCTGGTAATGCGCGACCTCAGGAATAACATCTCTGCTCTGCACCGCATGGACCTCCGGCACCTTTTCTACATAACAGCAGAAATTGCTGAGCAAGCCGCAGCACAAGAGGCACAAGCGAAGAAGAACAAACTATCAATGATAAAGCCCTGGAACGGTCTGCAGAAGCCGCCGGTGATCAGTTCCAAGGCGAACAATTTCTTCACTCTCACGAGAGAGAGCAGGGAGAACACCATCATGCTGGCAGACCCCTCTGGTCGCACAACGATCTTCGACATCGACTTCAACACCATCATAGTCATGCCTCCCATGGACTACGGCAAGGGGCCCAACTGCGTGTGCTTCTCCACGCCCGACCCCGATCCCTTTGATCATACCATGGATTCCCGATACCTCTTCGTCTTGGACCTGGTTCCTGGCACCAAGTCCTCCAGCTTTGAGGTTCTCTTCAACTTTGGCAGTGATCTCCCCTCGCAACCCCTGGTATCTTCCCATTACAATTGGAATTGGAACTGGTACACTCTGCCGGTGCCACCGTTCCTGGACGACCCTGCGTACACTTCAGCTACCAAGATGTGTTCTTCCATGCTGCTTGGCGGATCAACCATATGCGTATCCTCCATGCAAGAGGGCATCGGCACCTACACCTACTCCTTTGATATGGTTACCCACCCCGGCGAGCAGTGGTCACAGGTTGGGAAATGGGTGCTGCCCTTCTCTGGCAAAGCAGAGTATCTCCCTGACCGCAAGCTTTGGTTTGCCCTCTCAGCTAGCAGCCCCCACGGCCTGTGTGCTTTGGACCTCCCTGCCATGGATTTCCAGTCGCTACCTGAGGTGCAGCGTACTTGGGATTACCTCGACCTGCCTGAGACTCCGTACCGGCGTCTCCTGGTGAACCTGGGCTCGGGTAAGTTCTGCATCGTCTCCTTCTTCAAGACCTCCACATTCAACACTCTGAAGGAGATTATCAAAGATGAATCGGCTGTTTTCACTGCCTTGGAGGTGCGCCGCTGCGACGGTGTGGAGGGCCCTGTCCGCATGATCAAGCACATGTCGAAACGTTACAGCTTTCAGAAATATATCATCCATTGTGTCCTCTGAATCTTTTCGGAAGCTCCTCAAGACCAAAGCATTTTTATTACTTTGTATGACCTAATAATGTTTTTATATTGTACTGCACTACTTTATTATTGGGGTAAACGTGTGTACTTTGAATGACTTGCCTGACTGCCATTTTAGTCCCACTATTAGGTCTTTGTGCTGTTGCTACAGAATAGCGAAAAAGTATGCACATTTATCAAATTTAATTAATTGTTCTACATCATGGACGTGTGTGTGTGTGTGTCATATGTTACATCCATATAGTTTTTGATATAACGACCAGTACCAACGCAAATTCTAAATGGAGCTCGGGCATAAACTACCTCCGTCCCTAGTGTTATAAGACATTTCGGTAGGCTAAAGATTTTATAATTTAAGGCAGATGAAGTAGATGTCTAGTATACATGTTTAAATTTTAGAAACTCTGTTCAGCCGTAATCTACACAAAACTTGAAGTGTTGAGATCAAAACCAGGTTACTTTTTGCATACTTTATTAATGTTTTTATAAGTATGTGACTAGTGAGTGACCGTTTGTTTAGAGGTGGCGGCTCCTGTTTCATGGAAGTTTCTAGCCTTCAGACATTGGGCCTCTAAAATCGTGGCAAGACGTCATTTTGAGTCCCTAAAATCGTACGCTTCCAATCTCCCAGGCACGAAAATTGGACAGTGAACAGATTCGTATCAATCGCCCAAAGTTCACGAACAGTATTCCAGGCCGCTCACATAATTGCATAGAAAGCAGTATGACTAAACCCTTTTAGGATATGAACCATCACGACAGCGAGACACTTCCCCGGATATTGGGTCGCAGCAATCTCCTCCTTCCAGACCAGTTCATCCTCTTCCTCCTCCCTGAGTTCCAATAACAGAACACGCCCCCAGCACCTAAGAAGGTTGGTTCTATCCTGGCCGGAAAGAACTCCTCACGGTGGTTTCCCACCTGAGGCCTCAAAACACTAGTCGCCAGCTAGTAACCGCCTAGGGGAGTGGGGTGCTGTTGGATATACTCAATTCATATAATCGACCAGTCCTATCTTGGGGAAAAGAACACATTCTTCTATATCATAATCTCTTAAGTTACAGTAAACCTCCAATGTCGCAGATGGCAATGCATCAGAACACATGTTACATGGTGCTAGTGTAACCACTGGTGAGAGAAAAACGATAACTCATAGCTGTGCATGTGGAAATGCTCCATGTCAGCTAACATCCTACACTGCAAGGCACCAGCGCTTTTCCTTGTCCACATGATAATACAAGCAAAGGCAGTTCTGCCATGGGAGTTGAGATCTAGGGGGCTCTACTGAAAACTGGAGCCGCTTATCAGCACATCGACGGGACATTCGGAAGTGTATCTTGGGAGCGAACTTACGGGTTGGCTACTCCGTGACAACATCTTTCTGTATTTCTGTGTGCGCGCCAGTTTGTTCGCCCTGCATTTCGTTGTATGTGCCTGATTGTTCGTCGTACGAGTACCTGCACATGTTATCTAGCACATCAGCATAGATATTACTGGCATGCGGAGACCAGAGATAAGAATTCTGTCATTGGCATGTCAACTACAAAAATTATAGCTATGTCATATGGATATGGCCAGGCAACTTTGTTCTACTTAGAAAAAATTGCAGAGGCAGCATAACATTTGACTCAGTTACATGAGATGATGGCAACAGCGCGATTTGGGTGTGATGCCCTGTGGCCACAGACCAGAGTCTCCGTTCAAACTGACAAAGTTATCTCGTACTCTAAACATTTCTTGTGTAAAAAGCTCCATTGGATGAGAAATAAAATAAGTGGAACTGAAACAAATAGATTTTTAATGTATTTCAATTTCTCTTGAAATGTATGACCTATCGCATGAATAGTTAGTTCAAGCATAAATTGAATCCCTTCACTAATCGATGGAACCGAAAACCTTAAGCCGTATTACACGCAATAGTTAGAAAGGAAAGGGGAATCTATCGTAGCATGCATCAAATTTGAACAAAAAACAACTCAAGGTAAAATGCTCAAGATATTGGGGTGATCAAGGCAGTTCGGCACGGGTGCCTCGCAACCACTGGTTACCTACCTAAAATCAACCATGGGGCAACTTGTTTTTCAGATATGGATTACAACTTTTATTACAACAGTGAAGTGGAAACATGTGACATGCAATGAATTTATGATAGGCAAGCAATTGGCATCGACCTGGAATCATGCTCAAAACTTTGTCATCATAGGTTTCCTAACTACCAGGACATTATCCCCTATTTGGATTAACTAGGGTACATGAACATGACAGCTTCATCAAAATGCACAAATGTTCCAGAGTATAGGGTTCCCCTAAGCTGTTAATACTAGAATTACCACACATGTACTAACGAAAGGGGAACCATATACTAACACAGACAAATTGTTGTTGCAGGCAGTAAGTGGTTGGTCAGCCGGAAAGAAACAACAGTAACTGACTGTGAATGAACGACAAGTTCAAATAGACATACCAGGTTCCTGTAGAGGCAGAGCAATAACACCCAGATGCAGAATCATAGTAATAGCCTGTGCTGCTGCTATAGTAGTACCTACATGAAAATCAGGAAGGATATATAATCAGCGCAAGTAGGAAAGTCAGCTACCAACTGTTACATAACTCTGGTTGTAATCCTAAATTTATATATTTCGAGAGTATAACTGCAGCAAGGAGTACAAAGTGAAACCTATAACCTACCCAGACGATGATCATAGACATAATCTGAGTCTGCACTTCCATTGCCAGCTTCTGCAAGAATAAACAAAAGAGTTGCTACTAAATACAAGAACGATTCTTGATAAGAAAACGGGGAGCATGTGAATTCGCTCAGAATTAAGAGAAATCACTGAGATAACAACTTACTCTCTGCACTTGAAGGTCTGGAAGCATCTTGTGGTACTGGATCAGGATTGCAACCTGAATCTGAAGTTTTCACATCAGAACCGTGAGTGGCATCAGTGTCGTCAATGTCTCCAAACATGTCAAAGTTACTATCGTCATCATTTGTTGTAGCATTTGTCGCGGAGGTATTAGCAGCTGATAGACCACCGTCCATCTCCAGTAAGGACGAGGTACTTGGGTCATCCTCTGTGGTGTCTGCAAAGATATCTTCTTCAACTTCTGGTATACCAAGTCGAGCACGCTTTAGACGTTCATAACCATCTGCATAAGGCAAAATGATGGAAAGATGTAATCGAGTGTGATCCTCATTAAGTCAATACAAACGAGCAGTTTACCATAAGCACTAACATAGCATATGCTCATACAGCTACAAGACTATTCTTAATGTCTGCTTGATTTCATTTTAAAATCTCCTTTCAGTAGCTGTGTAGTTTCTTGTTTCTATTTATCAGTGCTACATCTTTTAAATGGGGAAAATTATATTTGTTTGTTTAATGAGCTGTGATGTTAGCTTGGCTATGTTATGTAAACATGAACAATGGTGCTAGCTCCAACATAAGTGATGGCATGAATCATGTAAAGTTCTTTGATTCAAGGGAGTCATGGATTCAAATGGTTGGTAATGTATTTATCTGATGTATTAACTGCAATAACACGTGTGGATCTGTTTCCAACTTAAGCTTTCACAGAAATAATATGAGCGAACTGGCTATTGTGCACACACGTTTCATATAATGATCTCAATTTCTAACCTATTGTTCATATTTCAAGTAGTCAAATATAATCCATTTTTTACTAGTAACATTGATGCAATGCTGTTTCCACAATGGAATGGGAACATATAGTAGTGTAAAACGTAAAATCTGGTGCTTATGTAAGAAAAATAATCTAGTAATTAGGGGTGGGAGTGAGGGTACTAACCAGCCTCGCGTTTCATATTTCAAGTAGTCAAATATATTCCCTTTTTTACTAGTAGCATTGATGCAATGCTGTTTCCACGATGGAATGGGAACATATAGTAGTGTAAAACGTAAAACCTGGTGCTTATGTAAGAAAGATAATCTAGTAATTAGGTGGGAATGAGGGTACTAACCAGCCTCACGTACAAATGTCTCCCGGTCATCGGAATACACATCTACACCAGGACAATAAAAAAATGGAATGAGGGTGCAGATCATGGGATGGTTAAAATATATTTCCATACTGAAATGATAGATGGATGGCCAAAAAACTATCAACTAAAAATTTAAACAGAAAAGAACACATACTGTACTCCCCATTCTCCATTAGCTTCATGGCAGCTTCTGTCAGCTCATCAAACATACGCTTTGTCTCCTCAGTCATTCGTCCACGTTTATCAGTGGATGTACTCTTCAATCGTTTCAAAGCCTGAATTATCTGGCAGAATATCATTCAAGAAAATATTTAGCATACATTCAAAACCTGAATATTATTAATATAAAATCTCATATGTTTCCCTTGCCTAATGATAGGTTTTGATTCATTTAACATTTCCGCTTTAAATTTATACATGGCAGACAAGGTTGTGAGTTGTAACTAGAAAATGTTGTATTCATAATTAAAAGAGAGTTTTCCAGAACAGATGGCCTACAATATCGTGAAGCAACAAATGCAACAGTTTCTGGATTCTTTTGGTACAGATTATTAACTCAAGTACTCAACAGGGATGAAAACATGCAGCACATGGCGATATCACAAGCATGCTTGTCCTCAATCTCCATTCGGACATGTAGTGACAGATTGATTATCTGTATAAGCCGATCAAAGATGTGCATGAAATGAGTAACACGCTGCCAGATTTGAGGCAACAAGTACCTAAGGGATATAGTTAAACTGATGCACCAAATCAATTTATGTAGTACTGTTTCCGTTCAGTCAAGAACTATAAATAATGACATCCCACAAGAGAATACAAAAGAGGAACCTTACCCTCCCGACTCATCTCACAGTGTTAAAGTTAAAACTACACAGAAGCTGCAAGTGAAAATACCGTTTCATCTGCCTCAAGCATGTCTGCTATTCTCCTTTTTATCATTCCAATATCATCGGAAGAGAGGTCCTGGAACTCCTCTTCTTTGTCCTTTTTCTTTTTAACCTTCTCAGCATATTTTGTGTCAACTTCCACATTGTCCAGCCAGGCATCCTACAACAAATGGGTACTTGTGTCACTAAATTGACAGATTGTAACTCCACACAAAACATCCAAGACGATAAACGCAAAACACAAAGTACCTTCATATCGTTGCCTCTTGCAAACTCCACAAAATTCCCATTGTCATCAAAGTATCCTTCTTCTCTCTCTTGATCCAAGTTAAAAGGTTCAATCTCAATACCATCATCTATAAAGTTGGCATCGTCCTGTTCAACATCAAAGTCGGTGTTATCTGACAATGATAGCAGGGTTAGCAACGTATGCCTAATAATATATATAATGCCAATGATAAGCAGGGAAGAGTGCAGGAAATAAATAGTGACAGACTTACAAATCAAAATAGGGAAAAGAGAAAGGAAAAGGCATGATCCCTAGTTTTAATGATGGCCAAAATAGTAGGAATAGGAAAGCACAGCTACACAATATTTCAGTTGTAAGGTGAAAAGCATAATAGAAAATTAAAGTTCAGTTGTTGCAAACAAACTACGTAAAAAGGTGCATCCCTCGTGCGCAGAACTCGTTAAGATGTGAGGCACGTACGCCGTAACAAACAGTCAAACATTAACCTTTTAGAAATAGGCCCATGACTTCAACATGGACCAAATGAGAGCCGAATCAGTAGTTAAGTGAACCGAATCCAGACCATAGATACTAAACCATTTGGTAGAGCCGTTGAGGCCTGGCCTATGCCACTACTTTTTTCTGTTTAGTGTATCCTCCTATTTTTCCTTTTTCACCAGATGTTTTGCCAGACCACACATAATATAGAAAAACATGCCGATCTCTGATGCCTTCGGAATTGCAATTTTCAGGAAGCAAACAAAGTTACTGGAAAATCGTGGTTATCTTCGCAACTCCTGTGTGGGCTTTAGTCTTTCTTCGTTCAATATTTGTGTTTGTCTTTTGACTGTTCTATTGCTAAACTTGTAATGCTGGTGATCCCAGTAGCACTACTGTGTTGTTCATAAATTAGGGGCATAAGGTCTTTCCTCTAAAAAGGTTACTGGGTAGTTCCCCCAAGTTGGCAAGTTACCAAATTATGTCCACATTTAACATACTTTGGTAGTTTAATTGGTTGCAGCCCTACCAGAAGAAAAATGCATTTAAAGGCAACATAAATAATGCATAAAACAAGACAATAGAGGCAAACTAGCTGCAATATTGCCTACAACCCCTATCTCTTCATCCGTGCAGTTGTGCTACCCATACGTCTATATGGCCGCTTGTAAATCCGGACACATGATCATCACTAGGATATGAATCGTAACTATTTCTATCCCCATAAGAATACAAGCACTCTGAAGGCAGGAGAGCAGCACCGCATACCTTGTAGCTCATTTCGAAGCCCTTGACACTGGCGGTGCCCTGCGCGTCGTCCCCTTCCCTGCGGTGGCGCCGCCGCGCCCGCTTCACCGCGGCGAGCTCCGGGTTCATCAGGCTGTCGATGTCCTCCGCCGCGGCGCCTGCCTCCCCGCTGCCGCCAGCGGCAGAGGGGTCGCGGTACTTGGCCTTCTTCCCCTTGGGGAACCGCACCTTCCGGTCCCTGCAAAGAAGAGTACATCAGACGAAACCCTAACGCGAGGTCCCGACGAGAGAGGAAGGGGAACGGAAAAGGGTCGAGCCGGAGGAGGGGCTTGGATTGGACTTACGCGAGATCGGAGCGGTCATCGTCGTCGTCGTCGCCGCCGGCGGCAGTCGCGGGTAGGGCGCGCTTGGTGCCGCGCTGCGGCGGCGTGGGCTCCATGGGTCCGTGGCGAGCAGCGAGGGCAGAAGCGGCGTCGGAGACGGCAGAGCAAAGAGACGATGGGTACGGTTGGGTGTTTGGGCTCTTTACAGCTTGCTCTCTTGGGTTGATTTCGAAATGAAAAGGAAGGCAGGGCGGGCCGGACTGAAATTGACTAGTCCTAACAGTGAGTGGGCTGGGCTGTATGTTTCCAGAAACAAGGCCGAGCTGTTTGGAGGGTAACAAAAAAACGGAAATAACTAGAAAAAGGGTTCCCTCTGCGAAGGGAACCCAGCGAATCGTGGCGTGATGACAAGTGTCAGCTTTTCCCTTCACGCGGTTCCCCGTGGTTGCTTGCATATGCGACAAGTGGCAGTACGAGAGAGTTTTGGTGGGATTTCTGCTTCTCCGTGCGGAGAGTTGCATGTGCATTTATTTTGAGATTCGTTTTAAAAAAAATGAAATATCTTGAGAACCGTTTATCCAAATTATGAACCGTTTTCACTTTTGAGCTCCTCGCGTCGAGATCTTCAAAACTACTCCCTCTGTTCCAATTTAATTGACTTGCTATCCACCAAATGTGGATAGCAAGTCAATTAAATTGGAACGGATGGAGTAGATCCCATGTTGATAGGTTTCGACGAACTTTTTTTTTGTACAACCGGTTATGTATAGTTGTACAACCCGTGTCTGTGTAGTTGTACAAGTTGTGCCTAGTTGTACAACATGTGTCTGTATAGTAGTACAACCTGTGTCTGTACAACCTGTGGCTGTCTAATTATACAATCTATGTCTGTACAAGCTGTGTCTGTCTAGTTGTACAACATGTGTCTGTATAGTTGTACAACTTGTGTCTGTACAACCTGCTAGTTGTACAATCTGTGTCTGTTTAGTTGTACAACCTGTGTCTGTACAATCTGTGTCTGTCTAGTTGTACAGTTATACAACATGTGTCTGTTTAGTTGTACAACTTGTTAGTTGTACAACTTGTGTCTCTTTAGTTGTACAACTTTGTATCTGTGTAGTTGTACAATCTGTTAGTTGTATAACCTATTATTTGTACTATGTACTAAATGGTTCTGTACTTACCTCAAAAGGTACACAATCGGACGTCTACTACTGACGTCGGAACAATCGGAAAGTACATAAATTAGACTACGTGGTTCCTTTGTACTAATATACTAATTTTGTACGTCATAGTGCTTCATCTGTACTACGAGTAGTATACTAATTTTGTACTTTTGTGCCTAATTAGGAGCAACGATCGCAACAGATACTTTTTCGATCGATCCATCCAAGATGTATATCCTCATGTGGAGCGTGCTTTGTTTTCGGCCGCCGGCAAGCAGACGTATGCTCCTGTACATCGCGGGCGTACGACAGGACCGCGGGGCTTTCGCATGCGACCGAGCGAACGTACAACACGAGCGAGCGACGGCCGTGAGGGGCTTTGCGCGAAACGGGGCTTCGTGCCAGCGTTGAGACGTGGCGTGTTTGATTTGTTTTGTCTGCCTCACCTGGTAGCAACACGTGGCGTCATGTGCTGTGTGTAGTGCCCTTTGCGAAGGGTTCCCTTCGTATAGCGATACCCCAAAAAAAAACCGGTTGGCCGGCTGAAATAAAGCCACCCCTTTCCAGCTTTTTCTAAGCCGCCCAGCTTATTACTCGAAGTTTCTAATTTAATTGTGGCATAACTAATTCAGAAGCCTCAAGTAGTAAAAGATGGGTAACTTATGTGGAAATCTGGGGAGGGGCAGCTTATTTTTTAAGCGGGCAAAATAATTGGACCTAATGAGTCTCGTTGCTCTATCTGATATGTGCAAAAAAAAAAATCAAAAAATATTATAAATTACGAATCATTTTTGGCTCAAAGGTAAAAATTATTCTACTCGTATACAAAGTTTGGCTATGAAATGGTTGCCATTCATTTTAGAGGAAAAAGACAAATTTATGACGAATATAGCGCGTATATAGTGCTTTTTTATGCAAATCTTTGACCCAGTGTGCAATGAAAGTCATTTTTTGTCGAAAACTTTTATACGGATACAAAACTTGATCATGATTGCCCGAATGAAAATTTCAAAAAAAAAATGATATTTTCTCGATTTTTTTTACATATAGGGTGCGCTGAAACCCATGTGCACCAATTTATTTTTGCATAAGAGCATCTCTAGCATATCACGAAAGAACGTACTACCATAAAATCAGTTTAAGATATGCGAATTGTTTCGCGGATTCGGGCGGAATGGATTCTCCTCCAACATATGGCTGATGTCCTGCCATTGGACTCCGGTAAAAGGTTTTAAGCCTGCACACCAGCATACAACTCACGCTCCACATTTTTAGGTGGTTGTACACTAGCAATCATCTCTACTATATAATATAGCTAAAGGTGGTGATGATGGTACGTCATATTTTTACGGATTTACCCTCCCACGAAACAGTGAGTTCGAATCTGAAAAGAGTACTGGTCCGACTCTTGCTACTCCTGCGCTAGGAGCAAAAAGAAAAGGAAACGATCGGGCTGGTTGCAAGCATAGGAAAAGGACCAGCGTTGCCGTCACGCACGATCGGACTGCCTTTTTTCCCGTTTTGACGGACTGGCTGCTGCGGTGCTGCCTGTATCCAGCACACGTCGCACCGCCGCCCCCGCGCCGCTGAAGTGCAAGCCCCGTTCGCCACCTCGTGCACTTGCCATCAGCCATCCACGCGCCCTCCTTCTCTCTGTCTGGGAACGACGGCGCAGCCGCCGCCTCACTGCCTCGCCCTCCTGCGGACAGGGCATGCCTCCACCCTTGAGCTCCTGCATCCCGCGCATGTTCTTCACCGTGGCCGATCGACCGGCACTTCTCCGCTTCATCCTTGCCCCAGATCGATCGGCCGCGACTTGCTTCGTCATCCCTGTCCTCCTGCGGCTGACAACGTTGGAACTAGGAGAACCATGATGTTGCCTAGAGACCCAATCCTTCAAATTGACCGTGGAAATCTTGCTCAGAGAGGTAGATTGGACTGGTGCGAGGTTGAGAGGATGGTCGACTTAGAGCTCTGCTTACTGTGTGAAGGACCGAGTTAACTGATTGTTTGTGTCTGAAGTTCCAGGTGGCGGAGATGACAAGCTATGCTGCCCTGCAGCGACCCGTCGATGAACTACGCATCAAACAACCGTGAAGGTTTGTTCATGCAATGCTGCAATTGCGTGCTCTTCCTGACCCCGAGCCTCGGCATGCACAACAATTACGCCGCGACATCTATTCAGCATCCAACGTACACAGCTAGGCAGATGTGCTTTAATCATCTGCATACTCTATGGACGGCTCTACAATTAATTGACCCTGTTTAGTTTTACTTTCGCACACCAAGTTTTACTTCTTATTTTCCCCAAAAAAAGAGTTTTTATGGGTTCATGAAATTCTTCTGTGATTGTTGGAATATTTTTCATTACCGACATTAAGGTACAAGAATGTGCTTGTTTTTTCGTACAATTGTCCGACCGAAGTTTGTTAAATTGCCTATGCGAGAATGTATTTTTTTTCTTCAAAGGATTAACATCATATTTAGGACAACATATTCCTTGGTATTTGGAGCACCTAAAATAATTATATGGTCCAAGGAAAACTGACTGTATGTTGTTCCTTTCTGGGTGTTGTAGCATGATCTTCGCATTTATATATAGCCATATTTGAAGTATTTCAACTAAATCGATTTTTATTATCCCTCCCAATGGAATCTAACCCGACGCCCCTTTGCCACGCCAGCTAGAATTTACTACGTGGTTTTTCGTGACTCGGAATTTCTCTCCCCGTTGCAACGCAAAATAGGTTATCAATTGGTTATAAGAAAGTATGTTTCTTTAAGGAAACTGTTGTAGTTCACAATTGATGTTCCGTTTGGGATATGATGGGTACATTTGATTCGATCCTTGTACATTTTTATACAAGGCAAATCTTAAAGTGTAATATATTACTATCTATGTTTTTCCAGGTCACCGATTTGCTGATCTATTTTGTGTAAATCTTAAAGTGTAATATATTATCTATGTATTAGGTCGAAATTTGTTCGCCCGTGGCAACGCACGGGCATGTTTGCTAGTGTAGGTAATCTGAACAGAGGTGGGGACGATGTTTGGCGACGCATTTGGAAGGTTCCTTGTCCCCCAAAGATAAAGATGTTTATCTGGAGGGTTTCTCATAATTCTCTTGCTCTAAGGCCTAATCTGCGAACACGAGGTGTTGAAATAGACAATGTCAGATGCCTATTCTGTAATGGCGATGTGGAAGAAGGGGCACACCTTTTTATCAAGTGCGATCATGTCAAGGAAGTATGACGAGGACTCGGCTTGGAGGATGTGAGGAGAGAGCTGGCCATGTCGACTTCAGTTTTGCACGCTATGGACATAATTTGGAAAAAGTCTGTGGAAAAAAGGGTGCAGATCTTGACCTTCTGGTGGCTTTGGTGGTGCAATCGCAACAAATTAAGAGAAGGAGATAAAACTCTTGATGCTGCGGCCATTGTCCACCAGACGTGATGTTGTGCGGCTGAATACTTGGACCTTCTGTGCAAGAAAGAGAAGGACAAGAGTTTCGAACAGACTACTTGGTCACCGCCTGAGCAAGATATTCTCAAGTTCAACATCGATGGAGCATTTACCCCTGGGCATAGACATGCAGGCTGGGGCGTTATTGCACGAGATCATCGAGGCAAGGTTGTGGCGGCGACCGCGGGATGGAGTGAGCACGTGTCTGATGCCTTCCACGCAGAGCTACTTGCAGTAGTTCAAGCTGTCCGACTAGTTGAACACCTTGGTGCTATTCACGTCGTTCTGGAGACAGATTCACAACTTCTCATGCTCGCACTAAACAGACGTGAAGCTGATGTTTCTCCGCTTGGGGTAACCATTGATGAACTGAAGTTTCAGCTTAGGACTGCGTTTTCTTCTTGTGATGTTATTTCTTGTAAGCGTGAATTCAATAGGCCAGCCCATGAACTTGCAAGTATTGGGTGGTCTTGTGATGTAAACAGAGCTTTGCTCTGGGAGTATGAGGTACCAGCGCAGATTGCTGGTCTTGTGTCGGGCGAGATGCCCTAATAAAGTTTAGGCTTAATTTCAAAAAAAAAAAAAAACTGACCCCATAAGAGATGAGCTCACACATCCTATTCAAAACATAGGTGGACAAAAGAGGTGCACACAGAAAAGGTGCACATATCATGTTAGTTTCTCTTCTGACGCGTGACCATTATCGTAGGGGATGACAAAGCTCGAAGCGGCTTAGACAACTCCAACAACACTACATAGGTAATACTGAGGTAGCCGACATATCTGGAGACTAATCCTGCCTTTGTCCTACAACATGTTAAGCATACAACATGGAAATCTAACACGGTACACAAACAATGGTAAGCATACATGAACAATCTTTCATTGCAAGCTATTATGAATAAGGAGACCGTTGGTTCGGAAAAGAGTCGTACACTGTGTAGAAACAATACTCGAACCAGCAACCATCCTAATTTGTGGAGTGCACAGCAATGAAAATTAGACACTACAATGGAATTAACCCGTAGACTTCAAGCACCTGATCACATATAGGCAAACACATGAATGCACAAGCACAGTCTACCACATCCTAACAACAGGTCATCAAACTAGACACGCACCAAGTAGCAACTAAAATCAGATCTGGACGGATTTATTCAGATCTGACACATGCTCACATATCTAAGCTCAAAATGAAGGATGTGATTTTACTTGTGGACATTAGAGAATGCAGAGGACAACTCGAAGAAGAGGATGAAGAAAAGTCTATCGCCTGTGACCATCGCCAGTCGGACAAGATGACGTCGCTTAACTGCTCGTGAGTCAAGTAGATTCCAGAGGCGGAGAGGTCGAAGTGGGGAAAATGGTGGCGCGGGTTTCGACGGTGAGTCGAAGGGGTTAAATAGGACAAGGGTTTCGGCGGGAGGTGACCAAATTCTCCTATGCCATCTTTGCTTCCACGCGGGAGCTCGCGCCACCTCAACGCTAGCTTGAGATCGGCCGTCGTGTTCTCCTCCCTGCACGCAGCGAGTTTGACCTTGAGAAACGAAGCGTTCGAGCATTCTCATCGAGCCAGGCTGCGGGATGTTTTGAGTATCATGCAGGCTAGGTTTGGCTCCAGAACCAGGTTACCAAAACACCCAAAATTTGCACGAAGCAAACGTGGTTGGTTTGGGCTGGAGAGAAGTTCACCGAGGTCTCACTGATCCGTCGTGCTCGAAAGGTCAACGTGTGTTGAAGACTTGGCCCTGTAGGACGATCTCTACGTGCAACATCTTCATGTTTGCATCAGACTCTTTGGAGGTGATAAAGAGTATTGAGGACCACATCTCAACAAGAAAAAAATAGAGCACTGAGGAACAAGAACCTGAGCTGATATGGAGCACTACTGTGGGAGGTCAGATTCTGCACTTGGTTTCTGACCGTCAGAAACCAAGTGCAGAACTAGAGCATTCAGAACCAAGGTGCCTACGGGTGCCACATATATGGTGAAAAAATGTTGTTTCGCAACAATAAAATTCTACCGGTGTCACTGAATAGAGAGGACTTTCCTTCTCCCCTCCCCGTCACTGTGCAGGAGGAGAAAGGCGATTTTTGGGCGACTCCGTCGATCCGCCACGCTCGCCGCTGAGCCGCGGGATTTTCCTCCTCCGTCGGCCGCTCCGGCGGCGGGAGGGTGGGGATCCCCGGTTCCGGCTTGTATATACGGTAGGGTAGGGTGGAAATCCCGCCGGCGGCGCCCTGGAGGAGGTGGGGCTGGTGGCGGGTGGTTTGGTGTCGGGGCGGCCTTCTCCGGCGGTGGAGCTCCTGGGGGCTCGTCGTCGTCGCGCTCGACTTGCGGGGGCTCGAGGCCCGGCGTGGTGCTCGAGTCCTTCGGCCTCCCGTCGGATCCGTGCTGGTGGCGGATCTGGCGGCTGGAACTCAGGGCTGGGCAAGCTCGGTGGATCCTGTCTGCATCGACGTCGAAGACGGCTGCGGCAAGGTGGAGTAGATGGAGCGGGAGGGCACTCGTCGTGCTCGTTCATCAGCACAAGTTCCGCCGCTGCGCGGCGGACGGGCCTTGCGGCGGTCTTCAACAAGAGAGGTGCTCTCGGGGCGCGGTGAGAAGGGGGACGGCGGCCTTCGTCGTCGACGCCGGAGGTGATGCTGCGGTTTGCTCTGGTTCTGTATCCCCTACGTATGATGTGATGTATTTCGTTTCTATACTATGTACAATGTACGTGGTTTTATGTTGAATATACATGAGCTTTCAAAAAAAAAAAAAATCTACCGGTGTCCCGTGCACCGCTCTAGCTAGCTGTATATCCGCCCCTGTGAGGAACCGGCGTTGGCTGTTTGTCCTTGCAGCTTGTGTATATAGTTTTATTCTAGTGTGATTAGCTGAGATTTGAAAGAAAAAATCTAGATACAACGACTTTATGTATTTTTGGTTTATCATGTTAAAATGCTTAATTGATAAATAAAATCAGATCATCATTTCATAAAAAACAAGGATTTTGGTGTTCTTCGATGGCGCTCTCGGGAGAGGTTGCGTACCTCAACTCTGCATCACTCATAAACTAGAGATTTAGCAGGTACTACATATATTAACTACAGACAAACATTGCTTATTCACTCTTTTAACAACAGGCACAAACTACAGAAGTACTGACAACAACTAACAACAACGCCTGGATCGAGCTAGCCATCTCACATACACAAAAGAGCATGACACATCACAAGCCAAATTCAAGTTCACACGGACTTAAGGCGCATTTGGATGGTGGTATTTGTCTGGAGGGCTTTAGTAAAAGCTCCCCAAAAAAATTACCCTCATCCAAGCCACCCTAACAACACAACTAGCACACATCTCCAGACAGAACGGAACAACGCCCATCAGATGGGTTGACAACATCTCCAGCCAGAACAGCTTCGAATATACAGGATCAGCCTCTTTCAACACCCTGCCCACACGGCTGAATCAGTACAGTACAGTGTCAGATCAACATGACAACTTATAGAGAAAAGTATTTGTTACCTATTAACTCTGAATTTTATTCCTTTTCAATCTCTGTAGCCAAGCAGAGAAAGTGTGTTAAACATCCTCAGACAATGAGGGTGACGACGATTGACATGTGGAAGGGAAAGGATGGCAGTGGCCAACCGGTGCCGAAGAGGAGCCTGGACACAGCGAGGAACTTTTCACATATGTGTTACTGTGGTAGAAAATGTACCACATGAAAGTAAATCATGGCAGAGGGCAAGTTACCTTGCAGATTGTAAGGGCTCTAGAGATAACATAGTTAGCAAACTCATCTGTCACTAAATCCCTGAAGCGAGGAAACCAGACCAATTCATCGACAATGGCGAACCGCTCTTTATCATCAAATACTTCTAGACACGTTTCCACCACATTGCTGCTATATCTTTGCCTTGAGAGTCTCACATAATTTTGCCTGAAGCGGGATGCGATAATTGCCAAGTGGGATGGGTCTCTTTGTTTCAGGACATCCTGAACAATGTAGTTTCTGGAAGAAAGAAAAGAAGATAAATGGTAAGCCTTAATTTCAGCTGTGATTATAAGATCACCAGATCCCAAAACTACTAAAGGTGGTACTAGAAGCAAAAAATAATTTTGAGACAACAAAGGTCAGATACTGTCTATCGAAAAACAAGAGCACTGCTAACTCTTATCTTTATGAACTTCCAACAGTTTTAGCCACAGCACTATCTGGTCATTTCTTCTGAGATAACAATAATTCCTGCCCAAATATTAGTGCCCATATTGGCAGTTCTGAGATAACATTAATTCCTTTCCAGAAAATGTATGAATTATTAAAAGTAAATATTGTAGATGCAGAACCTTACTATACAACCAACTCCATTTACATTCAAACATGAAAAGTTGAGATGGATAATTCTTATGTAACAGATACACAGATGACTTACATATGAGAACAAAAAATTGAGTTAAGCTTGAATTATCAGCTAAGAAATCTGCAGCATCTACTTGAAAATAACAAAATGGTTCAGAATAATTAAACACAATCAGATAAAGTTTGCTGTGTTTGCATGGATCAGTTGGATATCATGGAAATTCAGAATAAATAGTTACCCAAAACGATGTTGAGCAAGATCGTTGCTGCACCAAGCGACTTTTGACAATACATTATCCTTTGCTGTCCATTCGACATGCTCCAGACAACTTTGCAGCAGGGACAGTCCATGCGGATGAATAACAAGTGCTAAGCAGCTCGTAGCAATAGCATCAAAAATGAACTGCCAATAATAATGCAAAGTTTCAACGCTTGACACAAGAAAATAAGAGGAATTGTGGCCGTGGCAGGAGGAAACAAGGAAGATAAAATACAAGTAAAGAAGAGGCAAGACAAAAATTTCAGGATGGCCTTGTTCTCGGTTCTCGCAGTAACATATTGAAGATGACTTATAAACTAATAAGAAGACACCGTCTTAACAAAAACCAAGATTTTAAGCAAACAGAAAATACCATGCACATTAGGATAGGAACCAAAACATAACAGTAATATTCATCCAAGCTATTATTTAACTACAATTTCTTGTTTCTAAATTAATGTCCAGACATCTTGATTGGGGCCAATTTATCACTATGAAATAAAAAAGGCACCTATGTACATGAGAGAAATATCAAAGTGCATGTTCTAATCCTTTGCTAGTACAAAAAAATGACCACCTAACCTTGCCTAGCAAGGACATGTATTTGTAGCTCTCAAAATCTTGCTGTACTGAAAGATTGCTCACATGGCCATGGACAATAGCCAAATTTTGCCCTCCAATCTGGCAAGGTTCAACTAATTATCTATGATGGTGTGGTCTAATTGTTTCACGGCAATTTAAGCAACTATTATTCAATTCATAAGACACCCTTCAAGGCAAAAGAACAGAACACATTACCTTGAGCATTGCCCTAGTGGGTCAGTTTTTCCTAGATGATCAAGATATCCAAACATGGCTCAAACTACATCAGTCTACCACGGATTGATTTTCCCAAACAAAATCTATTAAATCAACTTGAGAGTAACATATATACTCCTGCGCCGACTGACTCTTGAAAAGGGTATATCGATAATGCAATGTTTTGCCATTTGTGCACCCACAAGTAAATAAAACTAACTTTCCCGTAGGATATGTATACAAGTAAATGATAAATATAATTTTTGCAATAGAAAAACCATATTTTGGCTGTGTTCTTGCTCTGAATTGAGTAGCTTTATAAGCAACCACGAAATCTTGCATCAATGTTACTAACCACAACACAGTCACACATTGGCATCAATTTCTGCACCAATTCTAATCTGGATGGAGGAAGAGAATCAAAGTACCTCAGCAAAGTAGGGATCAGGAACACACTGTACCAAAGCCTGCACCACCTTGAGTCTATTTGAATCCGAAGACACAAGGCGATCCCAGATCGAGGGAGCCATCCATGGCGTGATGGCATTTCTCACAAGCTGCAACGATCGCTCGGATCTGCAAGACCTGATCATGCCCACCACTTCATCTGACCTGAAATATATCAAACAATCTTGTTAAAATCTTTTGCAACGGATCGAGGAGAAAAGAAACAGCATCAGAGAAACGTGACGGGTGTCTGTAACATACTGTACCTGGCAGCACAAATCTTGAAAAACCTCTTGGTGTCTCGCGTGATTCTAGCGACGATCATGTCCTGGAGCCATCGGCGCAGCTGCCGAGGACGAGACCGAGCAATCGAGTCCCGTGGCTGCTCTCGATGAGAGGGACGGCGTGCCGGACGATCAGCTCGGCGCAGGCGCCCCGGGCGTCGGGGCGTCCCCGGAACAGCGTGTCGAGCACCTGTTGCTCGTTATTGGCGAGGTACCGTACGCAGGCCTCGACCATCTGCGTGCTGGCGGCCGGCGCGCCGGCGCGCCCAGGCCACGCCGCGTCGCCTGGGAGAGCTCCAGGCCAGGCGGCGCGCGGGGGGACAGATCCCCCGCCGCGGAAGCTCTGGGGCGCAGGGGCGGGGCCTCCCCCGAGACGATCCACCACGAAGCGCCGGCCGTCGAGCAGCTTGCGGTCGCCGGGCATGCCCAGCAACGGCAGCGAGAACGGCGGATGCAGCAGGTGCGACGGGAGCATCGGTGGCGGTGGCGGCGGCGGCCCGTGCAGGTACCGCTGCTGCTGGTACTGGAAACTAGGGCGCTCGAGAACCGCCGGAAGCGGGAGGAGGCCGTCCGCCGGCTCCTCCGCGCCCTCCTCCTCCTGGCCATGGCGCCGCTCCTGGAAACTAGGGCGCTCTAGAACCGCCGGAAGCGGGAGGAGTCCGTCCGCCGGCTCCTCCGCGCCCTCCTCCTCCTGGCCATGGCGCCGCCCCTCCTCGGCCTCGAGCTCGGAGCAGTCGCGGAAGCTGAACCGCGCCATCTCCCTCGCGATGTCCTCGAACAGCGTCTCGTCCTCCTCCTCTTCCGTCGCCGCTGCGGCGGCCGCCGGCTCCAGAGCCATGTTTCTTGGCAAGAACCTTCAGGCTTCCAGCACGGACGAGGAAAAAGGCCTCCGCTTTTGAGCGCAGACGGGGAATCGAAAATGGGGGATTGCAGAGATCGGGCTGGGATCGCCTTCCTTAATCTGAGACGGAATTTTTTTAATTCCCCTGACCCGGATTGCTTCCTTCCTTGGAGAAGAAGGAGGGAGGGGAGGAGGAGAGAGCAGGCGCCGCGGGTGGGTTTTGTGCGTCGGGATCCGTGGGGTTTAGATTTTTTTTATTCGAGGTAGAGGTTTTGTTCAGTTCGTTCGTTATGGCGTCGCGCAAAGGTGAGATTTTGTACGGGAGCCCGAAGACACGGCTGCGTGCACGGGTCACTTACGTGCGGGCCCGGTACTGTGTGGGTGGTCGGAGCTGGGGTGGTTTTTTTCGTTGTACATTTTTTGAACAGAAGATTCGTTTTAGATTTGATTGATGTGTCTTTCTATCGCGTTATTCAGGTTGGGTGGTGGAACATTTGTGTTAGTCGCATAACTGAAACAAATCCATCTTGACCGTTTAACTTTGTTCTGAAGAAGATTACATATGTACTACCTCTGTTTTGAAATAAAACAACGACAAGAATTATGAAACAGAGGGAGTAAATATTTGTTCTTCTAAAAAAAGTGATAGTTTGTTAAGAATTTACTTTTTGAGGAGACAAATGTACAAAAAAAATATGAAAGTCATTCACATACACACATTTGGATATCCTTGCATGAATGTTATTCACATACACAAATTTGGATATCCTTGCCTCATACAGGAAAATATGAATGGGATTCACATACACAATTTTAGATATCATTGCTGTCGTGTGGAAATAATGTTGTAAAAATATCTCGAGGGTATCTTGCTTGAGAAGGTGTATGCAAACTTTCCTTTTGTTCTAAAAAAAGTTCATATATAAATGCACTACATGAAGACCTTGCATATTTATTTCGAGATTTTGAGGAAGATCCATCTCTACCCATAGCCATAATGCAATTAATAAATTTTTCTAAGCTGGCAAATTTTAAGCATCATTTGAAACGTGGTACATTATCTCTCAGAGAACAATGTGGTAGATTTACAATATCTCTCCACTTAATAGCTAAATTGCAATGCAAATTTGAAAAAAACTATTTGTGTAGATAAATTATTGATATGTTTTACCAAGAGCATATTAGAAGTATAATTGGTACCATAAATACCGAAGAATGCTTTGTTTGGGGAGATGAATATACAAATTCGTATTTTCTAGATGATCGACCAAGAAGTGTCATCCGTCGAGCAACTGGCCAGACATCCCAGGTGTCGGTGGTGGGAAAGACGCCGACACCATGTGCAACGGGAGCACCACCTGCGACATGTCGTACAAGTATTGTTGTTCACCACTAGGGCGCTCAAGAACCATCGGAAGTGGGATGACGCCTATCTTGCTTTCACTTCAATGCAAGATTAATAACCCACAAGTATAGGGGATCGCGTGTAGCCTTTTCGATAAGTAAGAGTGTCGAACCCAACGAGGAGCTAAAGGTAGGATAAGTATTCTCTCAAGTTCTATCAACCACTGATACAACTCTACGCACACTAAACGTTTACTTTATCTAGGAAATAATACTAGACTAAACGGGTATGAGAGATAGCTTTGAGATAATAAATGCAAGAAAGTAAATGTTAGTGCTGCAGCAATAAATACACTAAGTAACCATATACTAACAGTACCATGAGTGTGGAAAAGTGGTGGTAATTGTGGTGGCTTTGTCCAAGATTAATTAGTGAAGGTACTTGGTTCATTGTCTTCGATGCAGTTTTCTATGTGGGAGAGGCTAAATATACATGCACTCCACTACTTGGGATTACAAGTACTATATGATTGGATTGTTAGCAAGCATCCGCAAATACTAACAATGCATTAAGGTTTCCCCAACCATAGCCTTAAGTTCAAGGTCCTCTTACTCCCATACGTGCAACTAATCGGTTCGCGTTCTCAGGTTTCTGTCACTCCGGCAGAACTTCCCCCGCTTCGTTACAAATACTACCAACCCTAGGGTGTTTGATCCATGCGCGCACAAATAAATGGACACCAAAGGACAGCACCATATAGACATACAACTCTAATGAACCTCATGCATTCAATTAAGCAATCAAAAGACAAATAAACTACGGAAACATGATGTAAATCATAGGATAAATATTATAGCATCAAACACCATGTTTACATAGGACGGTACAGAGGTTTGTGGGAGGATGAACCACTGAATACAAGGAGGAGATGGTGATGGAGATGGCGGTGAAGACGGCGGAGAGGGCAGCGCGGCGGCGCAGGGCGGCGGCGGCGCCGGCGGTGCGGGGAACTCCTTTCCCCGCCGCCGGCAAGCTTGGGGAGCGCCGCCCCTTAGCCTCCCTCCTTCATGGCTTCTTGGGAGCCCTCCCCCATGGAGATGGGATCCATGGGGGAGGCAAAAACGTGGCTTTTGGTGGCTGAAATTCGTGGGTGGAGGAGTCCTCCACGAATTAGGTTTCCTCCCTTTATATATCTTCTCGGATTTCCGTCACCCCCTTTTAGGGTTCCACCAAAACGGGCCTACAGGCCGCGTCCGAACTCCGATTGGGCTGATCTCGGGCTTAAAATCTTCGTATGGAAAATTGTGACAACTTTCGTAACAGCCAGGTCTCCATTGACGTCATCTTCGAGGGTCAAACTGGCAATCTTCGTAAAAAGTTCTCAGACAGATTTCAGGAAAGTCCCAATTCGACTCCAACAAGGTTTCCTCTTGTATTCTTGATAATTTCTACACATCAAAGAGTAAAACAAGAACATTGTGCACTTTTGCAACTATTAGTAGGTTAGTCCAAATAAATAATAAACTTAATATAAAACAAGTGCTAAAAGCATAAAAATGGCATGAAACAATCAAAAATTATAGATACGTTTTGGACGTATCAACATCCCCAAGCTTAATTCCTGCTCGTCCTCGAGTAGGTAAATGATAACAAAATAATTTTTGATTGTAAATGCTATGATCAGGTCTTTAACAATTGCATGATGTATGGATAATAAAACTTAGCAATCATGTTTCCTAATGAAAAGTATCAACGAACTAAGAGCTTATAACATGAAATTTATAAACATCAACAAGATTGTAATGACCATAATAAAGCATGATAGAGTGGTATCTCGCTTGCCCTTAATTGTGGAGCAAAACATAAATGCCAAGGCACCTCTGAAGTTCAAGTGAAGACTAGATATAGAGATATCAAAGATAAAAGCATCATGGTTATACCTCAATTAATCGTATTCTGGGACAAGCACATTACACTAAGAACGACAGCTATGCTCTCGAAGAAGTGCTCAAAGAAAGGATGGTGACTCAACATAAAAATAAAAGATTGGCCCTTCGCAGAGGGAAGCAGGGATTAACACGTGCTAGAGCTTTTTGTTTTAAAAACAGAGGTAAAAATGTTTTGAGAGGTGTTTGTTAATTGTCAACGAATGGTAGCGGGTGAGAACAGTATTCTACCTGTCAAACGGACTTTTAAGAGCGGCTCCCATGAAGGACGTTATTTCTACCAGCAAGGCAGATCATCCCTCTTTCTCTTTGGTTTACACACATTCAGGTATTTCACTGTTTGTCATTGCTTACTGATGAATCAGGGCAAAAGTGTGAAGAGAATTAATTGGTTAAAGTTGTAATTAATTGGGACTGGGCACCCCGTTGCCAGCTCTTTTTGCAAGTTATTGGATAAGCGGATGTATATGCCACTAGTCCAGGTGTAAAAGTCCATTTGACAAATAGAATAAAGAATAACCACACTAATTCCTCATGAGCTAGTAAACATTGACACAAAAAGAGAAATATTTTGAAGGTTTTAAAGGTAGCACATGCAAATTTACTTGGAATGGCTTGAAATACCATGCATAGGAATTTTTTGGTGGACTCTTTGGGATAACTTGGTTTTAAGGATTTGGATGCACGAGCAGCATTCCCGCTCAGTACAAGTGAAGGCTAGCAATAGACTGGGAAGCGACAACCACGAGAGCGATAACGGTCATAATCATGCTTGCGACAAAATAAAATTAACGGAGGCATAAAAACGATACTAAAACTCTGAGGCAAAATAGATCATCAAGGCTTAATTGACTTTTATTTTTCAGTCATAACATGTGTGAGCATGTGCCAAGTCGATTCAAGTGAATTATTCAGAGGAGGATACCACAATACCATACCATCTTATGAACAGGACAATGCATGTTGATATCAAAATAACATAATATGCACTATTAGCTAGTTGAGACTAACCATAAGAAAACATAAACTACTAAACAGTATTATTCACACATCATTTTTAAGTTTCAACAAGTAATCCATTAACCAAGTAAACATTGAAAACAGAGGATAAATAAAATATGTGACGATCCACTTATTAATGTAACTGGTGTTTGATGCTAAGATAAATAGATAATAAAATACAGCCGCTTCAAGTTTAGTTAAGTTCCTATGTTGCTCAAAAAACAAAGTTTAAAGGTTTGCAAACCGTGGGGTTATTGATGAAGAGGGATGCGGGGACATCCCCAAGCTTATGACTTTGGTAATTCTTCAATATTCCATAGTTTGGTGTTCCTTCATTCTCTGTGAAAAAACTTCAACACAAAAACTTTCCCATTCTTTTCTGCGGTTAGACATTAGTACAATAGATAATATTTCCCAAGTGCTACTATTAAACCAAATAAAATTTTGTTTTTAAGTTACAGAAAGGTTGCTTAAATGGCCAACTTATAAATGAAAGGTAAGAACCATTAAAAATCAAATGAAAACGAAAAGAGGCCACTCTTGCAACAAAAGTCAGAATCTGTCCAGAAAAACAGCAGCTGGAAAACGCAATTTTTAGGTGCACTTAAACATGCCCGAAATTTTAGCCAATTTTTGTACATGCAGAGGATTAGGTGCTACAACATCAGTAATTTTTTCGTGATTTTTAGAGCTTCCAGTAAAATATGAAAAATCGCGCAATAAGCAGTAGATACCGAAAACAGAAAATCACTTTTTACATATGTATCAACTAAGCTAAATGGATAAAACTTGGTACTTTATTTTTGATAAACTAAGAAACCAGAGGCTAAGCAAGACCTAAACATGCTAGCTACAGCAAGGAAAACTCTAAATAAAAATCAAAAGTAAAACCCAAATAAAATTAAAATAAAGAACCAAACAAAGAAGCAAAACAAAAGAAAATATTTTTGTTATTTTGAATTTATAAGTGAAAGTAAAGAAGCAATCGAAACCAAATAAGGAGCCTAATAAAACTAAAGAAGGTAAAACCAAGACATATAAAAGCAATTATAATACAAGTTAAGACAATACATATCATGTGGACGGGTAATATAGAGTATGAACGAGACAACCTCATGTTAGTTGATGAATAGGGGGATGACTCGGGCATCCCCAAGCTTAGATGATTGTATCTTCTTGAATATGTTCTTGGGATGCACCTACACATCCCAAGCTTGAGCTCTTGCGTCTTCTTATTCATCTCATATCACCATATTGATTAGATCTTATAAGCTACATCCACATAAAACTTCACAAAACTCATTAGTAGGGTTAGTACTCATTAAATAAAATCCACTCATGTTCAAGCATTGACAAGTTTTATAATTTTTACTCAACATTAGCCACTGTATATACTAAGGTGTTCATGATTTCCGTTGTCCGTCGAAAAACTAATGAAACTAACAACACCAAGTACAATATTGAATAAACAAAGAAATCTGTCAAAACTGAACAGTCCGTAAAGATGGCATTCAACGAGATAGTTAAGTAGCTCAAATCGAAAAACTTTAGTCTAATGAAAGAAAGATAATAATCTCAGGTTTATGCACAAAAATTTTCAAGTCAAAATACTATTCTGAGATTTATCACGATTTTATTTACAGAGAAGCACAAAATCTGTCTAAACAGAACAGTCAGTAAAGATCGAATTTTCGACCTATCTACGTACCTTAAATCACAAAAAGTCCCAATTCGACTCCAACAAGGTTTCCTCTTGTATTCTTGATAATTTCTACACATCAAATAGTAAAACAAGAACATTGTGCACTTTTGCAACTATTAGTAGGTTAGTCCAAATAAATAATAAACTTAATATAAAACAAGTGCTAAAAGCATAAAAATGGCATGAAACAATCAAAAATTATAGATACGTTTTGGACGTATCAAAGATCCACAAAGTCTAACTCAAGATGTCCTTTCCTCCCATGCATCGCCAGTACGCACACGCTATTTCTCCTTCATCTCCTCATTAAGTTCAATTAATAATATCCTTGTATATGCTTATTTGCATGAACGATAGCCCACCTTTGCTATCTCAGGAACTTTTCTATAAAGTCAATCAATATCTTTTAGACTGTTGGATTCGAATCCACTTCCTATCTCCCTTACGGTTACGTCTATATAGATGTCTAAACCCTAAGTGCCTAGCAAGCCTTCCCTCACACACGTCGCTGCCAGCACGCGCTTTCTCCTTCACCTCGATCTATATGATGTTGATTGTATGAATTTAGATGACACACCCTTTGTGGAATATATTTCCATTTTTATAACTCCACCAATCTTTTGGATCTTCATATTTAAATCAGGTTGCTATTTCCAATTCACATACATGATAGGCAGATCCCTTAAACCCTAGTCCCCCTTTCCTTACATGCGTCGCACGTGACATTTCCGCCCTCAGGAACCTTCTGACTGCCGAAGATACCATATTCCTTATTTCTAATGTATCCACTCTATCTCCCACGTCTCTGGTGAGACGATCACCTAAGATGGTTGAAACCCTTGTTGTCGCGCCCCTGCTACGCTATCACCCTTCCTCTATTTTATAACCAAGAAAATGAAGGGACACAACACATATATAGTTAACTCGGTTTCAAGTAATGATATGCAATATCACAAACTAGTTTCCATCTTGTTGGACAATGGATACAATAGATTAAGAGAAAAAAATCAAAATTGAACCAAAGAAAAGAGGGGCAACTTATTTTCTCTAAGCGACGTCATTCGACCATCACACTAGCATCCCCATCTAAGAAGATTAAATACAGAAAAATACAAAACAACAAAGTCGACATAAAAATTTCATCAGAACACACAAGAAGATAACTACTGCTTCCCTGCATCACGAAAAGTTGACACATAATGAGTCTTGGCATATCCGCACACCGGACACGCCCTCGCCAAGGCCGCACACGTAGCAGACAAGCAGAGGTGCCGACACGGCAGCAACAACACAACAGTATCGCCCTGGCCGCACCCCTTGCACCTTAGCACGCCCGTCACGGCTTCTGGTTTCCACACCTCGTACTCATCATACCTGCAGAAATCCACGTGGTAATCTCCCCAACAGCACGAACTAGCATCATAACCATCTCCAACGCCACGGCCACGGATAGCCTGCACTTCAAGCGTGCGCTGGAGGTTGTCGAGGGGCATGTTGGTGTCCGCCTCATTGGACCATGTAAGGTTGCACCACATTTCGGCCTCCATGTGCAGGTTCTTGAGCTGCTCCTGGAGCGCCCGGTTCACGCCCCTGATACATTTCATGTCCTCATCCTCAGCCTTAAACCACATCCCTGCCATGTCCTCTATGGCAGAGGTGATAAGCCTCATGTGCCTCTGCCTCTGCAGGCTCCGCCAGAGCCTCCCACATCTTCGACGTCGGCGTCAATAAATACACGGGTAAGAATACTTAGATCAACAAGTGAACCTGGGATACAAAGAAAGTATATATATTGATTTGTTGATCATGCCTGGGAGTTACATGGTTGAGCGGGAAGCGGTCGACGATAATGGTATGTTGTTGTTGCACGTGGGTCTCGCTTCCTCTTATAGCCGACAATCATTCCCAGCGAACGCACCGAACCCTCGAGCCTGACACCCCTATTCGCCAGGTCGACCGCAGCTAATGACATGAACTCTGTGTTCTAGTCATGCCATCCAGCCGGTGGCGGTGTCGGCATGACTATGCACGACGATCCATATCAAATTTGGCTTGGCATTGTGGTTCCATAATTCAAAGGCATATTAGTAGCGATGGAGGGACCTACCTTATTGGCACTAAGCATGTGGTGAGCAGGAGCAGGGGGAGGCTGGTGGTGGTCGGCGTAGAGTATTATATGGCGTGGGAGCTACACATTCATTTTTTTTTCAAAATAGCGCGGGAGCTACACATTCATGTCCTTGGCAATCAGTCCATACATGATGATCCCCATGGACTCGCCAATATATTGGACCAAGGTGGAGCCACGTGTGGTAGGTGAGGTAATCGACAGCTCGACCGACAGGTTGGAAACAAACAAGGTCCTTAGATGGTAGCAAAACACCGTATTTATGTGGATAACTAGGTTTCGAGCTGGCCTCCATGCATGCCGGGGACTTACGTGGTTGAGCGGGAAGCGGTCGACGATAATGCCATGTTGTTGATGCACGTGGGTCGCGCTTAGCACTGGCGCTAATTGTTCATCACGCTTCCTCTTATAGACGGCAATCATTTCCAGCGAACGCACCGAACCCTCGAGCCTGACACCCCTATTCGCCAGGTCGACCACAACTAGTGCCAGGAACTCTGTGTACTGGTACTGCTATCCAGCCGGTGGAGATGGCGGTGTCGGCCTTACTATGCATGACGATCGATATCCTAGTTGGCTTGGCATTGTGGCTCCATAATTTAAAGGCATATCAGCAGCGATGGAGGCACCTACCTTATTGGCACTAAGCACGTGGTGAGCAAAAGCGGGAGAATTGGGAGGCTGGTGGTGGCCGGCGTAGAGTATCATATGGCGCGGGAGCTACACATTCATTTTTTTTAAATTGCGCAGGAGCTACACATTCATGTCTATGTCACTCAGTCAATACATGATGATACACGTGGAATCGCCAATATATTGGACCAAGGCGGAGCCACGTGCGGTAGGTGAGGTAATCGACAGCTCGACCCGCATGTTGGAAACAAACAAGGTCCCTAGATGGTAGGAAAACACCATATTTATGTGGATAACAGATGACCCACAAGTATAGGGGATCTATCGTAGTACTTTCGATAAATAAGAGTGTCGAACCCAACGAGGAGCAGAAGGTGCTGATAAGCAGTTTCGAGCAAGGTTTCACTGGGTTTTTGATATGATAGATAAAATAAAGTGCGAGTAAACAAAGTACGAGTAAATAAAAGAGAGCAGCAATAATTGCAACGAGTGGACCAATCCTTTTCAGCACAAAGTACAAGCCGGTTGTTTTACTTATGATTACCAAACGTTCCTGAGGACACACGGGAGAGTATTGTCAAGTGCTTTCGCTTCAAACCGCAGATTAATCTTTAATGCTTTGATAAGTGTTGTGTGGGTGAACCTATGCTAGTGCACCGTCCTTACTTGGACAAATACACACTCGTGATTACACCCCTTGCAAGCTTCCGCGAATGCAAGGAAGTAATTAAGATAAATCTAACCACAGCTTTAAACTCTGGGATCCTACGCTCCCTCATGCACTAGTTTACCAACGGGGGATTAGGTTTTTGTCACTCCGGCAGCCCCACAATTAGTAAACTAAATACACAATGCATTCCCCTAGGCCCACAAAGGTGAAGTATCATGTAGTCGACGTTCACATGACACCACTAGAAGAATAACACCACAACTTAAATATCAAACCATTAAATATTTCTCAACATAATTCCACTACTAACCACAAGACTTCTCCCATGTCCTCAAGAACTAAACGAACTACTCACAAGACATCATATGGATCATGATCAGAGGTGATATAATGAATAATAACAATCTGGACATAAACTTAATTCACCGATAAAACTAAAAAGCATCAACCACAAGGAGTAATCAACACCGGGAGAGTATCCCCAATGAACTAAACAAAGTACAACCCTAGATGTTACAGCGGAACGAAGTGGAGCGGTGGAGATGATGGTTATGGCGGTGGAGATGATGAAGATGATGATCCCTACGAAGCCTGGAGCGATGACGATGGTGATGGCGATGATTTCCCCGTCCCGGAGGGGAATTTCCCCGGCAGATTTCTCCCTGCCGGAGAGCTTTTCTCTCTTTGTGGTTTCCGCCTCGCAGAGGCGGCGAAAAAATTATGCGAAGTCCCCCCTCTCGATTTTTAGATCAAGACGGAGTTTTATGCCGAAGGGGGTGGCCAGAGGGGCCAGGCGGGCCCACGGCGCGCCAGGGGGTGGGCCGCGCCGCCAGGTCGCCTGGGGGCCTCGTGGCACCCCTGCTGATCTTCTGGCCTCCTGCCTATTCTCGCGAGGAAATAATTCCTATATTATTTTGGTGATTTTTGGAGCTTCCGAAGTATCCCTCCTGACGGTGTCCTTTTCAGCAGATTCCTGACTCCGACAGATAAATCCCGGGTAATTGTAAAACATGCAAAATAAGATAAAATAACATAAGTATTGTAATATAATACGAAATATATCAGTGAATAAGAGTGAATTATGATATAAAATAGTGATGTAAAATGGACGTATCAACTCCCCCAAGCTTAGACCTCGCTTGTCCCCAAGCGAAAACTGAGCTTAATAAACGTGACCACGGGTTTATGGAGTGAAGTGTCGATAATAAAGATTACGAACATGAAGCATCAGTATTTACTTAACAAAACACACGTTCTTTTAGAACAGCAACCTTTCTTATAAAACTTCACTTGAGACAAGTAATGAACAATCACAAGTAAAAGTATATCAAGAAAATCTTTAGATAGGTAATGGCAAACTTTGTTCATGGTCTGAGAACAATTAGCATATTCAACTTATCTTTCAAGAGGAGTCTTTATATAAGAGCTATGTATTGCAGATGTCACATGTTCAAGTATCACAGGTCCTTTGCATTCATTGGGAACTTTCAAGCTCATATTCTTGCAAGTAAAGGTTTTAGTGATGACAAAAGGAAAAGATAAAAGTATGATCAATCAAATTAGCAAAATATAGATGGATGGATCTCAACAGCACTAATGCTTGCTTTGGAGAATAAGAAGGATAGGTGTACTAACTCAACATAAAGTAAAAGATAGGCCCTTCGCAGAGGGAAGCAGGGATCAAGTCATGTGCTAGAGCTTTTTAAGTTTTTGAAATCAGAGGCAAAAATTGTTTTGAGAGGTGGTTGCCTACGTCAACGACTGGCAATAGAGTTCTTGATATCTTCCATGACAAACAAGTTTTAGAGCGGTTCCGAGATATTTATACTTTACACTTTGCACTTTATAATATGCACTTTCTATAGTTTGACACTCCTCCCCACCATTGCTTACACATACCATGGCTAACCGAATCCTCGGGTGCCTGCCAACAATCTCATACCATGGAGGAGTGTCTATTTTGTAACTTTATATTATAATGGTCTAACCAGCTCTTTGCAATATTATGGACAAGCAGATGAAGCATGCAAGTCCGGAAAACTTAATTTGACATGGAAGATAACAAACCCAGCTACTACTTCCTCATGAGCTAAAAACAGTGTCACAAATATGAAGTGTTTTGAATATTTTAAAGGTAGCACATGACTAATTTACTTGGAGTGGCTGAGAAATATCACATATAGGAAGTTATGGTGGACACTTTGGAGGGTTTGGCTCAAGGATTTTGATGCACGAGAAGTATTTCCTCTCAGTACAAGGCTTAAGGCTAGCAAGGCTTTGTAGCAAACATCAGTGTTGAGAGATACAGACAAATATAAAAGCAATAAGATAGAACATACATTCTCCCTTGTCAACACATAACCCTTTAATTAAAGAATAAAACTCTTGCTAGTTAACAAGCATGAAAGTTAACAAGGATAATATATTTGCATGTAATTCTCTCTTCTTTACTTAAGTATCTAAGAATTGTTGCTACTGACCAATGCTAAGTTTGTCATGACTCAAAAGATCTACTTGTTATACCCAATGTAAAGCCAAAACTTTCACAAGTTCATCATATACTAGAGATTGCAATGCTAAAAATAAAGGTGCAAGAAAGTAAAGATGAAGCTTCTCATTAATATTCCATCAAAGACAACTCACACCAAAGGATACAAAGATAACTCACTAAAAGGGAAAACGATACTCCACATTGCAAACCATCTCATATGATAACCTCTCTACCAATGATATGACTACCAAATTATGAAGATAAAAAGATAAAAGATAATGATACCGGGGCACTCCCCCAAGCTTGGAAAAAGCCAAGGGAGTGCCATTACCCATGGCGTTCAAGCTTGATCCCTTGGTGGTGCGCGAGACTCTTCAATAAGCTTCTCAACAGTCTCCCTCAAATCATCTATCTTGTAAGTGAGATTACGAATCATCTTCGTGTTATTTTCAATGCGGTTCATAAATTTGTCAAAAGGCGAGTCCCAGCTCTTGGAATTATTGCCCCACTTCTCCTCAGACCCCGAACTCCCTTTTCCTGCATTGTTAGAAAGATCTATACTCCAAGGAGTAGTCAATTCTCCCTCTGGAACTCTTTCAAACTGATATTTATGGATTAGAGTGTGGAAAGGGTTTTTGGTGTCTGGAGGAAGTGTTCTTTGGGCTAAACTGTCACGGGGAGCCTTACCACCTGTACTCATCCTTGCGTTTCTCTTGAGGCTGAACGGGTTGGCCACCACCCGATACTTGCAACAGTCACGCGCAGATACGAACGTGGGTCCTCCTCTACTTTTTCATCAGCGTCAATCTTGACCTCCTCCTCTTCATGCTTGGGGTTCATGAGATCATCCTTCAGGGCCTCCTTGCTCTTGTTGTTGTTCGTGGAAACCATGGTGCTCTGGATTTTCGAGGGTCCTGGCAGAAACAGCTAAAAAACAAAACACGTCGAAAACACGAGATACGGACCTCAAGAGATCCGGGTAAATATATAGCAAAAATTTCCCGAACAAAAGGAAAGCGACAAGCGGAGTCGGAGATGAGCTCCTGGAGGGGCAGGCTGGGCCACGGCACGGCCAGGGGGTTGCCCGCGCCGCCTGGTCGCCTCCCCCACACGGAGTCGGTCTCCGGCTCTTCTTCGTTCCGTAATTTTTAGTCTTACCTAAAAATGATGAATATAATTTTTCTGTAATTAAAAGCGAACTTTTTCTTACCAAAGTTGATACCTATTCCAAAACAGGTTCTGGAGTCTTCCGGTATTCGAATTTTATGAAATCATCCGGAGTCACCACTTGTATAATATCAACATCTTTCCCAAGGGGATCACCAGAAATATAATGCTTGAGTCTTTGACCATTAACCACTTGTGGTTTATCACCATCAAATGAATTTATCTTGATGGCTCCCGAGCGGTATACTTCTTCAACAATATAGGGTCCTTCCCATTTTGAGAGGTGTTTTCCTACAAAAAATCTGAGACGAGACCTATACAATAATACTTTATCACCAATACTAAATTCTCTCTTTAAAATTCTTCCATCATGCCATCTTTTAAATTTTTCTTTAAACAACCTGGCATTTTCATAAGCTTCGCTTCTCCATTCATCTAAAGAACTCATGGCAAGCAGTCTTGTCTCACCCGCAAGTTTAAAGTCTCTATTTAGTTCCTTAACTGCCCAATAAGCCTTGTGTTCTAATTCTAAAGGTAAGTGACAAGCTTTTCCATAAACCATTTTATATGGAGACATACCCATAGGATTCTTATAAGCAGTTCTATAAGCCCATAAAGCATCATTAAGTTTCTTAGCCCAATTCTTTCTAGACTTATTAACAGTCTTTTGTAAGATCAACTTAATTTCCCTATTAGTTAGCTCTACTTGACGACTTGTTTGAGGATGATAGGGTGAAGAAATTTTATGATTTACATCATATTTAGCAAGAGTTTTTCTAAAAGCATGAATAAAATGAGATCCTCCATCATTCATAAGGTATCTAGGTACACCAAACCTAGGAAAAATGACGTCCTTAAGCATTCTTAAAGAAGTTTTATGATCATCACTAGGAGTTGGAATAGCTTCTACCCATTTGGTAACATAATCAACAACAACAAGAATATGAGTATTACCATGCGAAGTAGGGAAAGGACCCATGAAGTCAAATCCCCAGCAATCGAATGGCTCAATAACAAGAGAGTAATTCATAGGCATTTCATTACGTCTACTGATATTTCCTACTCTTTGACATTCATTGCAAGACATAATAAATTTCTTAGCATCTTTAAAGAGGGTAGGCCAATAAAAACCTGACTGCAGCACCTTATGCGCGGTCCTGTCCCCAGCATGATGTCCACCATAAGCACTGCTATGGCATTTGCGCAATATTTCTTCTTGCTCATGCTCAGGAACACAACGTCACATAATACCATCAACTCCTTCTTTATATAAATGTGGGTCATCCCAAAAATAATGTCTCAAGTCACAAAAGAATTTCTTCTCTGCTGATAAGTGAAAGTTGGAGGCAAATACTTGGAAACAATAATGTTAGCATAATCAGCATACCACGGCTATCGCGCGAATTTACCTTTATTGAGGCCAATTGTTCGTCTGGAAAACTATCATTAACAGGAATAGGATCATAAGGAATATTCTCTATTCTAGATAAATTATCAGCAACAGGATTATCAGCACCATTTCTATCAACAATATGCAAATCAAACTCTTGCAACAAAAGAACCCACCTAATAAGTCTAGGCTTCACATCTTTCTTGTTCATAACATATTCAATAGTAGCATGATCACTATGTATAGTCACCTTTGAATCAACAATGTAAGGTCTAAACTTATCACAAGAAAATACCACAGCCAAAAATTCCTTATCAGTAGTAGCATAATTCTTTTTAGCACTATCAAGAGTTTTACTAGCATAACGAATAACATTCAATTTTCTATCAACACGCTGTCCAAGAACAGCTCCTACAGCATAATCACTAGCATCGCACATAATTTCAAAAGGTAAGTTCCAATCAGGTGGTTGGACAACAGGAGCAGTTGTTAAAGCCTTTTTCAGCATTTCGAAAGCCTCCTTTCAATCGTCATCAAAAACAAATGGAACATCTTTTTGAAGAAGATTAGTAAGTGGTTTCGAAATTTTAGAAAAATCTTTAATAAATCTCCTAGAGAAACCAGCATGACCAAGAATACTATGAATACCTTTCACATCCCTAGGGCAAGGCAATTTATCAATTGCCTCAACTTTAGCTCTGTCGACTTCAATACCTCTTTCGGAGATTTTATGACCAAGAACAATTCCTTCATTTACCATAAAGTGGCATTTCTCCCAGTTAAGAACAAGGTTTGTTTCTTCACATCTCTGCAAAACTTTATCAAGATTGTGCAAACAGTTGTCAAAAGAAGTTCCATAGACGGAGAAATCACCATGAAAACTTCCACAATTTGTTCACAAAAACCATGGAAAATAGCAGACATGCATCTTTGAAAAGTGGCAGGAGCATTACATAAACCAAAAGGCATGCGTCTATAAGCATAAGTTCCATAAGGACAAGTAAAAGTGGTTTTCTCTTGATCTTGATGTCTAACAGCAATCTGGGAAAAACCAGAATATCCATCAAGGAAACAGAAATGCGAGTTTTTAGCTAATCTTTCCAACATTTGATCAATAAAAGGCAAAGGGCAATGATCTTTCTTAGTTGCTTTATTTAATTTTCGAAAATCAATGCACATTCTATAACCAACTACTATTCTTTGCGGAATAAGCTCATCATTATCATTTGCAACAACAGTTATACCTCCCTTTTTAGGGACACAATGAACAGGACTAACCCATCTACTATCAGCAATAGGGTAAATGATACCTGCTTCGAGAAGCTTGAGAATCTCACTTCTTGCCACTTCTTTCATTTTTGGAATCAGTCTTCATTGATGATCAACAACTGGCTTTGCATCGGGCTCTAGATTAATTGTATGTTGACAAACAGAAGGAGAAATCCCTTTAAGATCATCCAGAGTATATCCCATAGCTCCTCGGTGTTTCCGAAGTATTTCCAATAATCTCTCTTCTTCTTGACCTGAAAGTTTAGCACTAATAATAACAGGATATATTTTCTTTTCATCAAGGTAAGCATATTTAAGTGTGTCAGGGAGAGTTTTTAATTCAAAGACAGGGTCTCCCTTAGGAGGCGCAGGGGGTCCCAGCTCTTCCACAGGTAAATTATGTTTAAGAATAGCAGGTTGTCGAAGAAAAATGTCATCTAATTCATTTCTCTCCTGCATAAAAACTTCACTCTCATGGTCTTCCATGAATTGCTGCAAAGCATCATTAGGAGCAACAGCAATAGAAGCAAGTTGTTCAACTTTAAAATCTTCATTAGGCAAATCCTTTTCATGATGGTTTTTAGCAAATTTAGAAAAATTAAACTCATAAGATTTGCCATCAAATTTAGTATAAATATTTTCTTTCTTACAATCTATAACATCACCACAGGTATTTAAGAAAGGTCTACCAAAAATAATAGGACAGGTCTTACTTGCAGTCGAACCAAGTACTAAGAAATCAGCAGGATATTTTGTCTTACCACAAAGAACTTCCACATCTCTGACAATACCAACTGGAGAGATAGTATCTCTATTAGCAAGTTGAATAACCACATCAATTTCCTCCAGTTCACAGGGACCAATTTCATGCTTAATTTCTTGATAAAGTGCATAAGGAATAGCACTTGAACTAGCGCCAATATCACATAAACCATAGTACCAATGATCACCTATCTTAACCGAAATAACAGGAGTTCCAATTTTCTTGACATTCTCCTTAGGGGGCTTAACAATGTTAGAAGCATCTTCACGAAAAATTATATGGCCCTCTTCAATATTTTCAGTAATAAGATCTTTAATTATAGCTACTGCAGGTTCTACTCTTAATTCTTCTTCAGGTTCTAAGATTTTCTTTTCAGTTTTATTAACCACACTAGTAACAATAGAATGTTGTCTTACTTTAACAGGAAAAGGCATTTTCTCAAGATAAGGCACAGGTAAAACATGATCAACAGTGTGTACTTGAACTTCTTTAGCAGGAACAGAAATTTTAATAGACTCTTTAAATGGTTCATGATACTTATCCCATTCTTGCTTAGGAATGTTAATGTATGAAGCAAAAATCTTATAGCAATTAACAACAATTTGAGAATCAAGACCATATTTAGCACTAAACTTGCGAAAGCTTTCAGTTTCAACAAAGGACTTAATGCAATCATAATCATACTTTATACCTGATTCTCTACCTTTGTCGTTTTCCCAATCTTCATTATTGCGTTGGATCCTTTCAAGAAGGTCCCATTTGACTTCTTCCTTTTTACTTGTGAAAGAACCATCAGAAGAAGCATCAAGTAAATCTTTATCATGAAGAGGGAGCCTTGCATAAAAATTATTGATAATAATATCCCTTGGAAGATCATGAATGGGACATTTGGACATTAATACTTTCAGCCTCCCCAAGCTTGGGCGATACTTTCTCCATCACGAGGCCAGAAGTTATAGATATAATTTCTATTTGATGAATTTCATGAAGAGGATAAAATTTAGAGTGAAAGAGGGGTACAATTCTTTCCCAGTCCAATGAATCAGCATTATCCAAAAGCATGTACCAATATGCTCTATCTTTCAATGATACGGTGAATAATTTCCTCTTAGATTCTTCCGTTGTAATACCTGCAATCTTAAATAACCCGCGTAATTCATGTATAAAAAGCAAGTGACAAGCAGGATGGACAGTTCCATCTCCTGAATAGCGGTTATTTATAACACGTTCAACAATTCTCATAGGTATTTTAAACGGAATTCCTTTAGCTGGTGGGGGGTCCTTCGCTGTCAAAGGGGCAGTGAGGAAACTAGTCCCAAACAGCGTTTCAAACTCAAACGGCTCCATAGTTATATAGAGTAGCAAACAGAAATAAAAACAACACTTACAATAAAAGTTCTCCTTACCAATTCCACTTACCAATAGTGCTTCACTCCCCGGCAACGGCGCCAGAAAATAGTATTGATGACCCACAAGTATAGGGGATCTATCGTAGTACTTTCGATAAATAAGAGTGTCGAACCCAACGAGGAGCAGAAGGTGCTGATAAGCAGTTTCGAGCAAGGTTTCACTGTAAATACTAGCCGACAAGTTTTTAGGGTTTTTGATATGACAAATAAAATAAAGTGCGAGTAAATAAATGCGAGTAAATAAAGTACAAGTAAATAAAAGAGAGCAGCAATAATTGCAGCGAGTGGCCCAATCCTTTTTAGCACAAAGGACAAGCCGGTTGTTTTACTTATGATTACCAAACGTTCCTGAGGACACACGGGATAGTATTGTCAAGTGATTTCGCTTCATACCGCTGATTAATCTTTAATGTTTTGATAAGTGTTGTGTGGGTGAACCTATGCTAGTGCACCGTCCTTACTTGGACAAATACACACTCGTGATTACACCCTTTGCAAGCTTCCGCGAATGCAAGGAAGTAATTAAGATAAATCTAACCACAGCTTTAAACTCTGGGATCCTACGCTCCCTCGTGCACTAGTTTACCAACGGGGGATTAGGTTTCTGTCACTCCGGCAGCCCCACAATAAGTAAACTAAATACACAATGCATTTCCCTAGGCCCATAAAGGTGAAGTATCATGTAGTCGACGTTCACATGACACCATTAGAAGAATAACACCACAACTTAAATATCAAACCATTAAATATTTCTCAACATAATTCCACTACTAACCACAAGACTTCTCCCATGTCCTCAAGAACTAAACGAACTACTCACAAGACATCATATGGATCATGATCAGAGGTGATATAATGAATAATAACAATCTGGACATAAACTTAATTCACCGATAAAACTCAAAAGCATCAACCACAAGGAGTAATCAACACCGGGAGAGTATCCCCAATGAACTAAACAAAGTACAACCCTAGATGTTACAGCGGAACGAAGTGGAGCGGTGGAGATGATGGTGATGGCGGTGGAGATGATGAAGATGATGATCCCTACGAAGCCTGGAGCGATGACGATGGTGATGGCGATGATTTCCCCGTCCCGGAGGGGAATTTCCCCGGCAGATTTCTCCCTGCCGGAGAGCTTTTCTCTCTTTGTGGTTTCCGCCTCGCAGAGGCGGCGAAAAAATTATGCGAAGTCCCCCCTCTCGATTTTTAGATCAAGACGGAGTTTTATGCCGAAGGGGGTGGCCAGAGGGGCCAGGCGGGCCCACGGCGCGGCCAGGGGGTGGGCCGTGCCGCCAGGTCGCCTGGAGGCCTCGTGGCACCCCTTGCTGATCTTCTGGCCTCCTAATTGTTCTCGCGAGGAAATAATTCCCATATTATTTTGGTGATTTTTGGAGCTTCCGAAGTATCCCCTCCTGACGGTGTCCTTTTCAGCAGATTCCTGACTCCGACAGATAAATCCCGGGTAATTGTAAAACATGCAAAATAAGATAAAATAACATAATTATTGTAATATAATACGAAATATATCAGTGAATAAGAGTAAATTATGATATAAAATAGTGATGCAAAAAGGAAGTATCAATAACTAGGTTTTGAACTTGCATCCATGCATACCCGTGACTTACATGGTTGAGCGGGAAGCGGTCGACGATAATGGCATGTTGTTGTTGCACGTGGGTCACTCCTAGCACTTGTGCTGATTGCTCATCACGCTTCCTCTTATAGATGGCGATCAGTTCCAGCGAACGCACTGAACCCTCGAGCCTGACACCCCTATTCGCTAGGTCGACCGCAGCTATTGCCAGGAACTCTGTTTACTGGTCCTTCCATCTAGCCGGTGGCGGTGGCGGTGTCTGCATGACTATGCACGACGATCGATATCCCAGTTGGCTTGGCATTGTGGTTCCATAATTCAAAGGTATATCAGCAGTGATGGAGGCACCTACCTTATTGGCACTAAGTATGCGGTGATCAGGAGCAGGAGCAGAGGGAGGCTGGTGGTGGCCAGGGTAGAGTATCATATGGCGCGGGACCTACACATTTATTTTTTCTGAAATGGCGCGGGAGCTACACATTCATGTCCATGGCAATTAGTCAATACATGACCATCCGCGTGGACTCGCCAATCCATGTGTGGTAGGTGAGGTAATCTCGACCGCTCGACCTGCCGATTGGAAACAAACAAGGTCCTTAGATGGCAGCGATACACCGTATTTATGTGGATAAGTAGGTTTTGAGCTGGCCTCCCCGCCGTGTTCGGTCGAGGCCCCTACAGTAAGAAATCTCCTAAATATAACATTATCCCAATTAATTCTGTCCTTTTAGGAGTAATCCATTTATTTATGCCTTCAGTTTCAGCTTTCCCTTAATTTGAGTACAAATCAGGATTTTTCTGCAAAAACACCGAAAGCATCGTATTTAGATACTGATGGCCCTTGACGTAGTTACCTGCGTCAAAAGAATATGGGTTAGGTTGAGACTCCAAGTGCAGAGTGTATAGTATAGGAAAGACGGTTTTCCCCACGAGGGGTGACTCGAGGGTTTAATATCGAACTCTCGGGGAATCAGTAGTGAAAATTTATCTTCTTATCCTTCTCTTGAAAACCTACAAAACAAAGTAAATTGTTTGTGCCCTCAACCTCACCAAGTGGTTGTCAAGCACAAGGTGTGAGAATGATATGAAAATAATGAATGCAAAACAGTAAATAAATATGCAATGATGATAAATAAATATGCAAGGATGGTGGAAACAATGATGGATGATATTTTTGGGTTTTGTATTGTGAATGCAAGATGTAAAAGTGTTTTTGTATTTTCGGATTTTTAAATGGCAGAAAATGTAAAGTGGATAAAAGTTGTTGGAAAGGTGTTTCTTATGATTAAAAATGGACCGGGGTTCATGGTTTCACAAATGCACTCTCTCTTTAATAAAGTGGTAGACAATGGAACACTAGAATTGACATATGAGATTGCAACAAAAAGGTTTCATGACAAGTTACTAATTATATGGGCATCACGTCCTAACATAGAGATCTTTTGTTTATTAATCTCTCTTATACTCCACCAAGATGCGAACTAAATCATAACACCTTAGTAATTAAGATAAATCAGAGCATAGCATTAAGTATCATGACATGAAGTTAAAATAAGAACATGCTAGATCTAGTCATGGAGTAGTGGCAATGGTCACACCCACATCTCCGGTAGCAAGGTATTTTTCTTTATCCCTAGTGAGGCAACAAAGTAAGGTAAAAACCCAAGTGGATCGCGGAACTTTCTCTCACGTTCACCGCACTAGCCACCCCCCGTTACTCCAACTAATGCACACGTTCCCCCTCACACGCTCTCATACACATGCTTGATCAAACAAGTAAACAAGAACGGGGTACATAATATGCATCTACTTTCATAACTGAAACAAAACTATTGCAATCTCAAACATATATTAACTCATAAAAAGATCCACCACAAAGGTATTACATAGATGACCGTAATCATGTTCAGCAGCTCATACGGTACTAATTAGTGAAGCTCAAGAGAGGAGAGATACATAAGTTACTTCCACAAACCCATAGTCCAGGGGTGGACTACTCCCTCTTCATCATGGAGACGGTGGAGAAGTCGTTGGAGAAGATGGAGACCACGCCGGCAGCGCCCCGCCGGAGTTTTCCCCCTCCAATCTGCAACTCCAGGTCTCTGTTTCGTGGTTTCTGTGTTTCTGCGGCGCTCCTTTCCGAAGGCGTCGGGGACTATTTTTATAGTCGTTTTTAGGTCAAGACGGAGGCTCGGGAAAAAAGATCGACGGCAACGGAGCCACGAGGCCCAGATGGTGGGTCCCACGCGGCCAGGTCTGGCCGCGTGGGCCACCCTCTTCTGGCCCTCGGGCCTCCGTTTGTTCGCTTCCTTCGCTCCCACGCTTTGTTCCTTCCAAAAACTGATGCTCGTAAATTTTAGGTCATTTGGACGTCGTTTGGGTCCCTGAAACATCAAAATATAGAAAATAGGGTTTTCTGCCTGTGCAGGGTTAATTCCAAAAAATAGGAAACAATGAAATATTCCCAAAATCAATATAAAACAATGATATAACCCTTATATGATGCAAATATGATTGAAATATAAGTAATATAATGCAAAGTTCATGTATGCATTTTACATGCATCAACATCCCCAAGCTTAACCTATACTCGTCCTCGAGTATGAAGGTGATAAAACTAACATGGACTTTGCAATTTAATACTATCAAAGGATATCAAAGATGATTACTATTGCTACATAGAGTCAAATGATTCATTCTTCAAAGGAGTAGCAATATACAAGATAGATTATGAAGTGATATCAAATATTCAATGTAAGGATGTTCAATGATAATTCACAAAGTGTAACATAGAAGAAAGTACTATGGACCAAATGTATGCATAATGAAAAGTAAAAACATCCTATAATGGTCATAGAGTATTCTTGTAAATCTGAATATAAAAGGTGGACACTTTGGAAAGATATATAAATGAGTAGAGGTAAAACATGAATAAGTTTCATCTAACTTCCAAATGCTTCTACTTAAGTTAATGTTTGCAATGTGGTATTCATTGGTGTCAAGCTCTCATTACCCCTATCATAGCATCTTGAATGGTTAAAGTTTAAAGTGAAAGCAAATATGAGTAGTATGCTTGACAAAGTATGGGTTGAATGTCTCATGCCCCGTGAATACGAGTACCTACACCACGGTGTTACTCAACTTGGGACACAAAAGCAAGTTCAAGTTAAGGTCATTGTAAGTAATATAATAGCGTCATCAAGAGCGTCAACTGGGGTACCTCTTGTCCCAGGACATGGAACAAGCCCATGTCAAAATGACAAGACAAACAAACAAAATGAACAATCTCCACACCCTTTTTATTTACTATTGGTATAGCTTTTTATTGTGGGGTGCATCACTGAAGGTTCACCATAGCATGTAAGTAAATTTCCACCATGAATGATGCATGGCTTAGATTAGCGGCCCAGGCGTCTCTCTAGCCATTTATACAAACTCATTAAACTCACTAAGTTTCACATTTATTTGGCACCATGATAAGCATCCATAAACAAAAGTACATGATATCAACAAAATATAAAGAGCACGTTGAAAGCTTGCCATGTGACAGCACATATGAGCTAACTCCCAACCAAGACTCTTGTCAAGCTCACAACTTCATAATTTTAATCACAATGGGTCATGTTTATTAAGTGCAATAAAAGTAAGGTGTGCATCAAGTTCGTGAGAGCTCTTTAACCAACTTTTCCCATAACAATCAATAACATAAGCATTTTAATTCAGAAGTATAGATAATACAAAATAACATGATAAACATACTCGGAATAGCATAAAGCTAATAGGTAGATATGGTGGACTCACTGGAAAAACTTTGGTTGAAGGTGTTGGAAAACAAGTTTTTACTTGTTGGAATTTTTGGGCTAGCAAGAGGGAGAAAGTTGACCGTCTAAATGCATGCATAAGTGTCCATAGAACTAACCAATCCATGTTAAACAAAGTAAAGTAACATTCAGCATCAAAACATGAATAAAAGATAGCTCTTGATAAAACACTTGCAAATTAATATTCATTAAAAGCATATGAATCATGCAACTATATGTATCTTTTTGAATCAACTCAAACATCCCTTTCCCAATCTTTTTAATAGCATCCAACTTAATTCAACCCAAATTTCCAGTAGCTCTCTCATATATAAATGATAGTGGTGGTCTCAAGACAAACAAAAATCAAACCGAAATAAAAAGCAAATAAAAGACGCTCCAAGTTTATGCGATAAAGTGCATTGATCGAAAAACAGAAGTTAGACGTGTGCAAACCGAGAGTGTGTTGGTCCAGTGGGGTTGTCTTCACATCCCCAAGCTTATGGTCTTCACCATCCTTGGATAGCTCTTGGTGCATCTCCTCTAATCCCTGTGAAAAAACTTCAAAACACCGTTTCTCCCATTTTTTTCTGTGGGGTGACATTAGTAGTGATAGACAAACGAATTGCTTGCTGCATAAAATCCTTAAACAAAAATTCATATGAATGTCCAGAAAGTGTATAATGTTGTATGCCTACTTATAAACTCAATTGGATCAAAAAGATTCAAGTTAAAAGTTCAAAGAATGCATCAAACAAAATGGGACAGAATCTGTCCAGAAAAACAGCAGCAGCAAAACGTATTTTTCTACCCTACTTAAATATGTCGAAAAATTCTGAAAAATTCATGCTTACAGAGGATGAAAAGTTGCAACTACAGTTCAAATATCAGCTCATTCGGAGTTACAGAATAGGAATTAAAAATCATACCGTGCACAGATTCGTGCTGGAATAAAATCTCCGAATGCAAATAGCAACTTTTTCAAACCAAAATAGGTAAAACTTGGCACTTTATTAAAAATTCCAGAAACAAAACTAAAAACTAAGTCTCTTGTTACAGCAAGAGGACACAAAGAAAATCAAAAATAAAAACAACCGGGTTGCCTCCCGTAAAGCGCTTTCTTTATAGCCATGTAGCTAGGCTTCTTACTTGATATTTATGTGGACGAAGCTCATGAGGGAGCTTGAACTTTGATGTCCCTCTTCCTTGGGAAGTGTTCATGCATAATACCAGGTCCCATGGTGTTCTTAATCCAATCAAAATAATAGCCAAGTTGAAACCTAGTAGAGAAAAGACAAAACACAAAAGTAATAACAACGAAGTCTCACTTCCTTTCTATGCATTGGCATTTTGTATGTGAATGAATCAGAATAGATATAAGTTTTCCAATGCATATTAACAGTAGGTACTTGCAGCTGATAATTATTAGTAACATAAAGAGGGTTCTTATCACCTCCTTTTCATAATAGTTGCAAGTAGTAGAAATAAATTCAACCATATAACCACAAGAATCATTCAATTTAGATAATATAGGCACATAAAGAGGATCATTAAATTTATTTTGGAATTCATTAGCATGCTTCCCTCTTTCAAAATAGTTATTAAGATCAATATCAAATTTAATATCATTGATGCAATAAATATTTGGAACTAAAGATAATTGCAAACCACATAAATATTTCTCAACATAAGCAAATTTCTCCTCTATGGTGTGATTAGGAGAGTTCAAAAACAAAGTAGGACTCTCATGAGTAAGAGCACTATTACAAATAGCAAGTATATCATTTTTATCCTCGCATAAATTAGTAACAACAAAACATGGAGGATTATCAATAAGCATAGGACCATCATCTAAAGCATTATCATATAGCATATTTAAGCAACACTCCTCATTACATGGGTTTTCATAAATAACAAAAGACTTTTGAGTTTGAGTGCTACTATCAAATGTTGATGGTGAATTTGGGAGATCCAATTCTTCCCCAAGCTTAGGTTGGAACACATCCATTTCAATCTCCTCTTCACATACTTCCTCTTCCAAGCTTATGTTTTCATCATCCTGCAAAATATTAGTACTTTCCATGGAAGCAAGAATTCTTTCTTTAACATAAACATTATCACTAAATTCCTTTTTACAAAGTTGGAGAAGAATAGAAATGTGTCCTTTCATTACACGAGCTTCATGACTAGTTGCAAAAAAATTATCAATAAGAAAGTCTATCTCATGGGCTGCAACATAAGCAATATATTTCTCAACTTGTTCTATATCATGGCATGCAAATTTACAATCTTGATAGGATGCAATAATAGGATCACTATTATACTTACATTGATAGAGAGAGTGTTTATAGTCTTTTCTAAAGCAGCAAGTTATATTATGTAATTCACAAAACTCAGTGGCCATATCATTGAGATGTTCAAGCAATTCAAGCATTCTATTTCCTTCTTTGGTTGATCAGTATTCATAGTAAGCTCCCATAGTTTTGACATAACCTTTCTCCATAGCTTAGCATACATATTAAAAACAACACTAGTTTTTATGGGTTTTATGTTTTTAGATGAAAAACTGAAAATAAAATGATACTAAATAATGCAAACCGAAATAACAAATGCAAAACAAAATGCAAAACTGAAAATAAAATATGAAACCGAAATATAAATATGATATGCAAGACAATAACAAAACAAAATAAAATGCTTTGAAGGTAAAGATGGATAAGATGATGCTCACGTAGGTGCAACCTCCCCAAGCTTAGGTGTTTGCACAAGTTGGTGATGAAGTTGACTTTGTTGTGAGATACCCTTGGATAAACCTTTACAACAATGATTCCCCGGCAACGGCGCCAGAAAACTGTCTTGATGGCCCTTGACGTAGTTACCTCCGTCAAAAGAATATGGGTTAGGTTGAGACTCCAAGTGCAGAGTGTATAGTATAGGAAATACGGTTTTCCCCACGAGGGGTGACTCGAGGGTTTAATATCGAACTTTCGGGGAATCAGTAGTGAAAGATTTATCTTCTTATCCTTCTCTTGAAAACCTACAAAACAAAGTAAATTGTTTGTGACCTCAACCTCACCAAGTGGTTGTCAAGCACAAGGTGTGAGAATGATATGAAAATATAATGAATGCAAAACAGTAAATAAATATGCAATGATGATAAATAAATATGCAAGGATGGTGGAAACAATGATGGATGATATTTTTGGGTTTTGTATTGTGAATGCAAGATGTAAAAGTGTTTTTGTATTTCTGGATTTTTAAATGGCAGAAAATGTAAAGTGGATAAAAGTTGTTGGAAAGGTGTTTCTTATGATTAAAAATGGACCGGGGTTCATTGTTTCACAAATGCACTCTCTCTTTAATAAAGTGGTAGACAATGGAACACTAGAATTGACATATGAGATTGCAACAAAAAGGTTTCATGACAAGTTACTAATTATATGGGCATCACGTCCTAACATAGAGATCTTTTGTTTATTAATCTCTCTTATACTCCACCAAGATGCGAACTAAATCATAACACCTTAGTAATTAAGATAAATCAGAGCATAGCATTAAGTATCATGACATGAAGTTAAAATAAGAACATGCTAGATCTAGTCATGGAGTAGTGGCAATGGTCACACCCACATCTCCGGTAGCAAGGTATTTTTCTTTATCCCTAGTGAGGCAACAAAGTAAGGTAAAAACCCAAGTGGATCGCGGAACTTTCTCTCACGTTCACCGCACTAGCCACCCCCGTTACTCCAACTAATGCACACGTTCCCCCTCACACGCTCTCATACACAAGTTTGATCAGAACAAGTAAACAAGAACGGGGTACATAATATGCATCTACTTTCATAACTGAAAAAAAACTATTGCAATCTCAAACATATATTAACTCATAAAAAGATCCACCACAAAGGTATTACATAGATGACCGTAATCATGTTCAGCAGCTCATATGGTACTAATTAGTGAAGCTCAAGAGAGGAGAGATACATAAGTTACTTCCACAAACCCATAGTCCAGGGGTGGACTACTCCCTCTTCATCATGGAGACGGTGGAGAAGTCGTTGGAGAAGATGGAGACCACGCCGGCAGCGCCCCGCCGGAGTTTTCCCCCTCCAATCTGCAACTCCAAGTCTCTGTTTCGTGGTTTATGTGTTTCTGCGGCGCTCCTTTCCGAAGGGCGTCGGGGACTATTTTTATAGTCGTTTTTAGGTCAAGACGGAGGCTCGGGAAAAAAGATCGACGGCAACGGAGCCACGAGGGCCCAGATGGTGGGTCCCACGCGGCCAGATTCCTTGGCCGCGTGGGCCACCCTCTTCTGGCCCTCGGGCCTCCGTTTGTTCGCTTCCTTCGCTCCCACGCTTTGTTCCTTCCAAAAACTGATGCTCGTAAATTATTAGGTCATTTGGACGTCGTTTGGGTCCCGGAAACATCAAAATATAGAAAATAGGGTTTTCTGCCTGTGCAGGGTTAATTCCAGAAAAATAGGGAAACAATGAAATATTCCCAAAATCAATATAAAACAATGATATAACCCTTATATGATGCAAATATGATTGAAATATAAGTAATATAATGCAAAGTTCATGTATGCATTTTACATGCATCAGATGCATTGATAGAAAAGAGGGCTTAGGTACAAACCAAGACTAGACCAGCACTGTCGAGGGAACACCAATTGGGTAGGCCCACGACATGGACACTACTAAGACGACCAGGGTGGCCCATCAGTGATTATATTGACCAGAGATACCACGTCATCCTGGAAGGCAAGTGGAGATGAAGTCCCAGGCGGCAGGAGAAGGCCCAAGCCAGCTCGTAGAGGAGAGAAGACATATCGCACGATGTCAGACGAGTTCGAGTGCAAGACAAGGCAATCCGTGCCAGAATAGTATAGGAGTCCATATCCGAACTGACTGCGGACACTTTGTTAACCCTAGGTTATCTCACTATATAAGGGTTTCCTAGGAGCGCCCTTAAGGACACGAGATCCCAAGTTAGACACCCTCGCCTAAGTTGCTAAGCCCGTGGCAATTTTGTAAGCCAATATATATTCCATCATTAGTGGTTAATAGAAGGAGTAGGGCTCCTGCACCTATGGGGAGCCAAACTAGGTACGTGTTGTACCAATCCTATCCGACTAGCATCCGTCATCACCTCGACATTATCTCCTTTGTTAGCCACCCCTAAGGCTACAATGTCAAAAATACCACGACAAACAGTACCATACCATACAACTCAATTACTCAACCCAAACAGGCTTTGTCTAGAGAAGTAACTGGTGGAGGCATGTGCCCCCCGCATTTCCCACGATCGTGCCTCGGTCTTGATCATGTCAAATAAGGAGGTGACTGATGAGTGGATTTTACACTTATTTTTATATGTACTAATCATTGGTCATAGTTGTGTAAGTCTTCTTAATAATTATTTCCTTGCAGGATTGGATGCATTTATGATGGGATCAGAACATATATGGGAAGAATCACTTGAAGGGGAATTGCCCAAATCAGCGAGGAACCAAACACAAATCAAAGAATACTTATTTTGTCTTTCTTTCTTAGAAAATGTCAAATACATTGGTGTACTATGTGAATTCACATTTTTTTTTTCTCGTGTGGCCATGATCGAGGAAAATACATCACTGCCCTAACACGAAACACCACTACTTTCGTGCAAGATGGCAAGTTTTAAGCGTCATTTGAAAATGTGGTAGATTTTTCCCGAGAGTAGAATACTAGAATATGAGAGTTTAGCAATATGTTTTCACTCAATAGTTAAATTGCATCGGAGATCAGAAAAACTCTATATGATTCGGTGGTCGCATTGAGTATTATTGTGTTTTGCCAAGAGCACCCTAAAACTATATTTGGAATCATAAATACCGGAGACTCCATTTTGTTTGGAGTAATGCATATACAAATCATCTGATCATAAAGGAGGGTCAAAAATCTAATTGTAATGCATCGACACATAGAAATATACATATTAAGCCCTTCTATGTATTTTTATATTTTAGTCTTACGCCTAGATCCAGTGAAATCACTCGTCTGCTTATTGTGTCCATGATGTTTAACCCTTGTTCGTAAAGAAGAATGCATAAGATAAACCCATATGAAACTTTTTTCTTGCGACATAACGTCTTAATTAATGTGCTATGTAAATACATATATTGCCTTTTCTTTTCTTTCTTATGTGGCAGTGATCCAGGCAAATCCGTTGTTACACTGACATGGGATGCCACTACTATCCTGCAAGCTGGCAAGTTTTAAGGCTCGTTTAATGTGGTAGATATACGAAGTCTTCACAATCAATAGTTAAATTACAAAGCAGATAAAAAACCTATGTGTTCACAGAGATTATTAATATGTTCTAGAATCGAAAATTATAATTGTTACTATAGATTCCTGGAGTCTCTATTTTTCTTGAGAACATGCATATACAACTTGTTACTTTTCTAAGAGAGCATCAATTGTTGAATTGTAATGCATCACCACGAATAAATATACCTATTTAGTCATTCTTTGTCTTTTTAGGTTTTAGTCTTGCACCTGCGACTGAGATCTAATCAAATTTCTTGTCGTCTTGCGGTCATAATACTTAATTAATCCTTGTTTGTGAAGCATATTCATATGTCAAAAACTATGCAGACTTAATTTATTTATAAGATAATGTCAAGTAAGTTAATGTACTATATGAAGGCACGTTGCCTAATTTTTCTGGCTCTTGTGGCCGCGATCGAGGAAAAATACACCGCTACCCTCATGTGAGCAACACTATTTTCCTGCAAATTGGAAATTTTAGGGCTCATTTGAAACATGCTAGATTTTTCTTGAGAGTAGAAATGCTACCGATTTTATGTACGCAGACGTGCTACCGATACTATTTTCCCGTCAGTCAGAAATCTCCATTCATGTACGAAGACGTGCTACAGATTTTGTCTTTGGTCATGTGACCGTGAGCGAGGCAAATCGGTCACTGCTTTGACACGGAAATATCACTGCTTACTTGTAAACAGGCAGGTTTTAGGGTTTACTAGGAAAACATGCCCGTGCGTTGCTACGGGTGGATTTGAACCATGTAATGTTTTTTCATATATACTGAAATGATCATATACATACGTAGGCTAAACACTTGCACACATACAAAAATCTAAATATTGGCATTCTTGGCAACGCAATGAAAATTGCATTAATCCATGTTCATCCAAATAACTGATGGCAATTTGATAAATTAAAAGAGAAACTTGGGCATATATCAGAAGAAAATATTGGGTCTTATGCAGACTACAAAATAAGAACGATTGGAATGCTTTCTATTTTTTCAACCATAATTTGTTACCTGGTGATTTCAGAAAGCAAAGCCTACCAATGCGTGTTCTACCCATTGATATTTGCTAGTGGCGGTCATGCAACAACCACAGAAGCTGCCCTTGTTGTTCTTCATAGTCTCACAACGAATGCACTGGCACATGAAAAGGAGGAATGTAAGTTACTTTATGGTTTTTCATGAGAACCAGGGATAACCTTTTTTGTGAACTTATTTTCCCTACATGAGTCACTATTTTGTATAGTGAACCACGTTTGGATTATTTGTCACCTCCTAGCTTGTACTCAAATGTCAGTGAGCGTTTCCTGGTGCACTCAAGTGAAACTGAACTCCCACCTTTGTGGCGTGTTGTTCAAATGTCACCTCCTAGCTTGTACTCAAATGTCAGTGAGCGTTTCCTTTGCGGGCTTGCGGCGTGTTGTTCACGGCTGTAGTAGGTGGGTGTCTTTGTGGCGGGTGGCTTTATCCTTGGTGTTGTTGTATGGTTTTCGTCCGGTTTCTTCCATTAATAAACCGGGCACCTTCTTTTTAATTAATACATAAGGCAAAACTTTTGTCTTCGTTTCAAAAAAAAAAAGTGAAACTGAACTCCCACCTGACAGAGTTTAAAGATTATGATCTTATAAAGTCAAAAAACACCCTGATGGCCGAGATTGTCTCCAGATTACCCTTATTCCTGACGCGCTGCCGAAATTGCTGCAAGCTAGAATTGGCCTCATCTTCTGGAGAAGTTTTATCGCTACAAGTAGTTACCATAGAAAGAATTCAACTGAGTATTCCATCATATAATTGTACAGCGGTTATTCATCTCTTGGATTTATCTGATGGCTGAATGTCACATGAATTGCTCATGTCATTTTCTGTTTCCTCGGCTCGGGTAATTGCAATAGGAACTGTCTTCCGAAGCCCATGCCGTGAGGATAGATGGATGCGGAGGACGAACCAGAACCCGAGCGCCCCGAACATGTCTGCCTAGCCGACCACCCTCTTGTGCAGCCTGTCGGCCATGCCGACGAGCCATTCCTTGTCGTTCTGCCTGAGACAGGTGCCCGGCCGGGATGCCTGTCCAACGGCTGACCACCTCGGCGATCTGTTCCGGGCCGACGGTCTCGTTCAGCATCAGTTTCTCCCCGGTCTTGAGGTCTGGTTGTTCTAGTTTCATCAGCGACGGCGGTGTAGATCTTCTGGAGCGCGCTGTACTTGAGGTCCGCGACGGGGCGAGGCCGCTTGGACCTCCCGCAATGTGAACTGCATCTCCTCGTGCCGCTGATTCAGCTTCCTAAATTCACTAATCCAACTTCACGAACTTGTGCGGGGGACGGAGCGACAAAGGAAAGTTTTGCAAGAAACACTCCTCTCCTCCCTCTCCCTGTCAGCCGCGTGCCGGCGAGAAGCTCGACTACGTCCCTCCCTCTCCACCTCCTCACCAAGTCGAGGATCTTGCGGACGTCTCCGGACGAACTTCTTGTCGATCGGATCCTAGACGAAGAAACCCTCAAAAAGTTTGATCAATTCCCAACTTGCCGCCGAAGATTATGCTGATCAAGTTGGTCGATGAAAACCTGCGTGGAGCGTTGTATATATGAGCCTAGGAACCGTACGTCGGTACGTGGACGTCGACCTAGAGAACTGTCCTGATAACATACGTATTGGTAAGAGATCACGTGTGTGAGTCGGTTCGTGGGCCGTTTGGTCTCGTGTGGTACACGGACGAAGGAAACTTTCCACGGACGACGGAAACATGAGTTAAAGACTCGAACAGTTATTTTGATAACTTATCAGGGGCAGTGGTGGGTAATTAATATCAAATTTAGTGGTAGTTTAAACGACGCACCACAAGAAGCATTAATGTTTTTATTATTAGGTATAGATTGGAAACGTTGTAGCTAGATTGACGATATCTTTGAAACTACATAGTTAATTGCAGTGGAGATTGGGAAAAAAAAATCTACCTATGGACCCTTAATAGGTTTACCGAGTTTATACTAAAACGATGATCGCTACCATGAATACCGAAGGCGGTGGTGTTGGTTATTCACCTTTTATGTATCTATCATATCTTATCAAACACCCTAAATATAGGAAAAATGGGGAATAAATATGCACAAGAAAGATAACGTTGTTCTACAAAAAGTATATCTCTTGTCACAAATACCTTCTTCTTCTTCCAAAGATTTGTGTGCGCGTAAAGATGGAGTGGGGTCACTTTAGCACGGCCGAACGGCCGAACAATGGCGATCAAGACGAAGAGACTTAAGTGCTACGAAGGAACTGAGAGAAACATAATCCGTTGCATTAGGTGCTAAGATGATGCCCCAAACATTCATCCGTTGGTTGCAAAGCACGGGCATCAAACAGGTTTCAGGTTAAGAAAAATGTCAGCCTGGAACTTCCTTCCAAGTTTGAGCGCTATAGCACAGCACACTCTCAGTTTCACGTTCCTAGTAGATGTTTTGAAGATAGTCCACTCCAGCAAGATAGGCAAAGTTGTTTGCCTCCTTTGATTCACAGGATTTCTGAAGGAATTTTATAGGATTTGAACCCTATAGAATTTTTCCATTTCAAGGTGTTTGATTCACAGGATTGTAACCTGCAGGAAATATTCTATAGGAACTGTGTAGTGTATTTTCAAAGAAAAACTAGCAAAATATTCTATAGGAACTGTGTAGTGTATTTTCAAAGGAAAACTAGCATGAGCTTGTACCTCGTGGAAAAATCCTGCGCCTTGTTCCTATGCCCGTAGGATTCCAGTGTACAGAGCAAGTCAATCCTACAGAATTCCTATTCCTTCGTAGTATTTCCTATCCTGTGAATCAAAAGAGGCCCGGTGTTTTGAAGATAGTCCACTCGAGCAAGATAGGCAAAGTTTACAGCAAACCGAATCTCAGTCGCCTGTGTTCCTAGCAATTTCCTTAATTGTTTATCCTTACTCTGACACTACAGAGAAATACAAAGACTTTCTCGCCCTCTGAGAACCCGGCCTACAACCCTAGTAGGCTAGCTGGTAGAGGCCTTCCCAGAGACTTCGCGGCGAAGAAACTTCCCAGAAATTTTTCACCGTGTGGCTGAGTGATTCCGCCTGGCGCCTGTGCTGGGTAAAATATCCTCATCAGTAAAACCTGCTTATTACCATCGCCATCGCGTGGAACACGTGATAAGCTATCCCAACCCAACAAACCTGCTTATTACCAGAAATTTTCACACCGCACCAGACCAACAAGAATATCCAGCCATGTCAAAACAAAACAAACATCAACCAGGAACGCACGAGATCACACACATCGGTTGTCTGTAAAAAGTTCATTCAATCGACTCATATATCCCAAAGGGTTCCTCTGTTCCCGTTCGACCAAAAAAGGTTTGGATGTACCAATATACCCAGACACAGTTGCAGCATTCAGCAGAACCATATATCCATGAACAGCTGAACCAGCTTATGAGACGGACCGACCTATAACACTTTCTTCACAGTATAACGGAGGTAAACAAAAAACGGCAAGCAAAGGCGACCACAAGTTTCAGCGTTCTTTGCCCCAAGATAAACCAAGCCACAGCAGCGGCACCACCACCAACAGGTGCCCCTCTCAGTTGGAGCTGGCACCGAAAACCCTGATCCTCTCCTCAATCTTGGTGTTGCAGGTTGGGCAGCGGACTGCGCCTTTCTCCTCGTGCTGCTTGTTGCAGCCGACGCACAGGACCTGGTGAGCACACTGCAGCAGGATCACGCAGGCCTCCTCCCTCTTGCAGATCACGCAGTCCCTGCGACGGCCTGGCCTCTGGACAAGCGGCTCCTGTGGCCTGTTGGATGCGGGCGGTGCTGGCCTCTGGTTGGCCTGCCTGGGTGCCCGCCCTGTATTTCGATCAGCTATAGCAGGAGGGTGGGTTGATGGAACCATCCGCCCATTTGCACCCGCCGACTTCTGCAGACGGGATAGTTCATCCTGGAGCCTCCGGAGGTCATCTTTGTAGCACTGGGACTCCACTTCTGTCTTCCGGCGGATTTCTTCTAGACGGCGATCAGCATCAGCTCTGGCAGACTCCCGCCTCCCACGTTCCTGTTCCGCAAGTGCTAGGTTGTCTTCTGTGGCCCTTGCGTCTTCTCGAATTTTAACCTGTATAAACCAGACACATGTTGCAAATAAAATCTGTCAGACAACCGAGCCAGCACAATGACAAACCAATACATATCAGCACTAGGTACATTTCATTCCATCATCGACATAGCTTGTTACCCAAAATATGCGCACACAAAAAATGCAGTGTGTTAAATATATCCAATGCTAGCAATATGAATTATAGACCGACAGAATGAATTATGCATTTATGCATGCGTAAAATAGAAAAGAAATGAAACAACCAATGAACAAGCAATGATTAAGTAATGCGATGTTTCATGGCAAAGAAAAGAACTGACGACAAAAAGGTATGAGATCAGAGTCCATAAATAGTTCAATGATACTTAGTTATTCTACACTATATCTTCAATACTGAACATGTTCACACAGAAAATGCATAGAAAGAGTATCCTTCAAGATATGTAGGCTTAGCACAACATGGAAACTTGATGCACCAAGAGAAGAAATCATTAATGGAGACTTTTAAGAGAAGCAACGATAAATCAATAAAATGACAACTGAGTAGATATACAGAACAGATTGAACTCGTATGCCCATGGCATTCAAAAATCAAGTGATAGTACAAAGTATTTATGTAGATAATGGATTAACCAATTATAGTATAATAAACCAGAAAACAAGAAAAACCTATTTGAATCCTCAATAGGGAATTCCGAGATACGTAAACTAGTTCAATTGCACTAATGTAATCTGCATTTATAATAAACTCTGGTGGAAATAGAGGATGAATGTTTGCAATAACAGGTAAAATTAACATGAAGGTAAGAAGCTTGAAATGTGGAGAAAAATAAAACATAACTACACATATCAAACACCCCTAGTCAAACCTGCATATACTGGGAGGCAAAGGTAGGAGCTAGGATCACTAACCACATTATAGCCTTGTTGAAAACGGCATTATATTAAGCTGTGTACCACTTTGAAACAAAACTTGAATGAGACTGTTTTCTTAACCTTCCGAGTATAATGGAATGAGTGCTAAAGTTAGTATTTTAATTTTGAGCAGCATTAGAAGTCAAATAGCATTAACTACGTTCTCGCTGTGGTATCTTACAGTCGCAATAAATATAAATAACAGATGGCAAAAGCCAGAATAGCACCCAAGTCTATAACGTAATAAGAATCAACAATTTAATGGTTGACAAAATAAGGTCCAAAAAAATTCTGAATTAAAAAAACTGCCCAAACCAAATTATATTGGCTTACAAAATGCCAAGTTCCAGAGCACAGCCAAAATTTGATAAAGCATGTGCAAAATTCTAACAAAAGACACAACTAAGGCACGCTCTTGTCCATGTAATAAATTTACCGAAAAGCTACCATGCAATTCTATGTTATATTTTTTCAACTATCAAATGGTTCTAACTAATTTGCTGATTTAAGCAAGCAATTTTGGTGCAGAAATTAAGGGAACTAATTGGGAGGCTGGGATGCAGTATAACCAGCCAAAGAAGACCACAATACACGTCACACCACAAGCAAGAAACTAATGTGGCATGGCGGCAAACTTATTATATGTGCTGTTCATGAATCAAGACTGGATGTCACTACATTATTATCAGTATGATCGATTTTATCAAAAAATGCATATGATTCTGACTAACTAGCCAAATCATTAGTAAATCATGTGACAATTCTGGCCCTAGTAAAAACACAACAGTTCCTGAGCAATAGCTCACAGTTATGAGTGAACGCTGATGCTGCCAGCTGCATGACACCAAAATTTCAATAAGAACACTGATGTATGATACCAATGCAGATCAATAAGTAGCAGGGAAGTGCAGGAACTACCAGTTAGCACCAACATAAGCCTACATAATCAGTGACGGTACTTGTTCACTAATAAGTCCAATAATCTTGTCTAATTCGTAGAAGAGGTTATCCAAGCAACTTCCAGTATAAAAACATGGGACTTCCAGAACAAAACATGGGACTTTCAGAACAATTAAATATTTGACTTCTTAACAAATGTGGCTTTTACCACCAGTAGTATTTTCCATAAGAGGACTCTTTAGGCTCTCAGGATTATTACTAATTTATTAAATTGTATGCTGCCAAGATGGCCAACTGAGCAGGATATGTCGATACGTAAATTTTATGTCTCTACTACAACTGCAAATGATCTAAACGCTGCAAACTCTCCTAGTAGGAAGGTTGTCACCTATGAGTACATGTTAGTGAATAATAATATGGATGCACACATCGATTATGGCACTAAAGCAACAGTCATGATGTACTGTGGAAATTCATTCTCACCTCCATATTTTTTATTGACTTGTTGACCCCAGCAAGCTCCTTGTCTGCCTGTGTGATCTTTCCCTTGCATTCGGCGATCTCCTCATGCATTTTTGCTTTTTGGCGCTCCCATTGCTCAAGTTTTTTGCTATCTTTCTTCTCTTTCCTTAGCAGGACCTGGCATTGCCGTTCAGTCTCTGATGCACTCAGCTTTGCGGCTTCCATCTCGGCACGTATTTCTGCATTTTCCATTTCCAGCTTCTGCACGCTTGCATTACTTTTGTCAAGTAACCCACTCTTCTTCTTCAGCTCAGTCTCCAGATGAGTGAGACGCTTCGTCGTCTCATCCTCCATCACCTGCTTGTCATTGTTCCGCCGCTGATTATCATCATGCTCCATCCGCAGCACACGCAGCTCAGTGAGATCATTGCCTAGCTTGCGAGCAGCCTGCACCGCCTTCTTCTGGGCCCACTCCTTGCGCTCCTTAAGCAGCTCCTCCATCTCCCGCGTCTGCTTAATGAGGTCACACACCATCTCGTTCTTGGGATCAGGCTTCTCAGCAGGAGGATCCTTCTTGTCAATGTCCAGCGACTCGAGCTCCGTCACGACAGACTCGATGAGATCCTCGGTGGACACCTTCATAGCAAAGGACTGCTTGGGCTGTCCATCCGGGACGGAACTGCCAGACCGTAACCATGTGTTCTTGGCGCAGGAGGACACGCCGACCGTGCTGTCAACGTGGGCGCGCATCGCAAGGCGCATGAAGGTTTCACGATCAAACATGTGGTTTTGCGGTTCCGCAGTGGCCGTGGTCGCATGGTACTGGCAGTGGCCACTCTGCCCTGGCGGGATGAGCCCATCTGTGGGCGACTTATCGGTGAAGGAGGCTCCCATGTTGATGGCCTGCTCGAGGCGGAGGTCGTTGGAGAGGAGGCACCACATGGCCTCAACGCGGGAGAGGGTGGGGCGGCTGCTCTGAAGGAGACAGACGAGCCCCGCTAGGGAGTACTCCTCGAGGCGGCGGAGGTCAGCGAACCCGCCGGCGGAGCCGGCGAGGTCCGGATCCGAGAGGAAGGCGGTGGCGTTGGCGACGATGTTGGCGACGGGGTCGTCGAGCTTGCCGTAGCAGTGTCCCGCGCGGAGGACGGCGCGGAGCGCCGCGTCCTCGGCGTAGCCGAGGTCGGCGAGGCCGGCCAGCGCCGCCGCGTAGGCTTCCTCCAGCTTCTTGAGGAGGCGGTCCTCCAGCTCGTCCGCGGTGGAGCGGCCCCATGGAGACACGTCCTCGGAGGCCGGCGCGGACGGATCGGGGTCGGTGGTGGGGTTCAGGGCGAGGACGGCCGCCGGCGTGCGGACGGGGCGGCCCTTGCGCGCGGCGCGGGACCCCCGTTCGCGGGGCTGGCCGGCCATGGGAGGGGAGGGGAGACGGCGGCTGGTGGTGGTGGGGTTTAGGGTGGAGGCGATCGGCGATGGGATCGGAGTTAGGGTCGGGTGGGCGGCGCGGATAGCCGGAAGATACCACGTCGATTGGTGTGCGTGAATGGCGACCGGGTGTGGGGTGGAATGGTAACGGAAGATGAAGCCAACCCCAAGGGGAATCGCTTCATTCTGGGCTCGATGGGCTATGGGTTTAGGGCTTTCGTGCCAGAGGCCCCACACAGGCTCACCATAGCTGCCATGCAGGGGCGTATCTAGTGGGGGTGCCATGGCACCCCCTAAAATATTTAGATTTATTAATTAGTAGTAGCTATAGGTATAATTTTGTGTGTTAAAAAATACTTGCACATGATATTGAAAGTATAAACAATGAGCTTGGCACCCCCAACCATTAGATCCTACATCCGCCACTGCTGCCATGGTTTGCCTCCTATCCACCTTTCACCTCGCTCTTAAAACCTAACTTGTCTTACTATTGATCTTACATGTTTATCTTGTTTTACCATCATCTTACCATCCTTCCTCGTAGATGCCGCTAGCTAGCGTTGCAATGTGGTTTTGACCAAATATCTTATCACCAGGTGTTGAAACTCACCTTCTGCCCCTTTCTTGTTTGTCGTCGTCGTCGCTCTTTAAATATAAGCTTGCCATAAATTGTAAGCCTCGCCAACTTTATCCTTTTCTTACTCACCGCTTGTTGATTGATCGGTGGACAACGAGCAAACGAGTCGTCTTCCTTGGCACCATCCTTCCTCACAGCCTCACAGGTGTCACCCATGAATTTTGCTAGCCACCGGCCAACCAACTCATGGGGAAATGTAACCATCTTCGTGCCGCTACCCATAGTTGACCTTGCTTGTCGCCCAAGAAAATTAGGCGGGAGAGTTATCTCCGAAGGCGATGAGTTGTTATTTATTATTTTACATATACTTGCGCGGTTACCAATGTAATAGTTTCCTTAATTAATAGTTACCAAATTGACTAATTTATTTTTTTAAATGACATATTTGGTTTCTCCCTTTTAGCTTTAGTTTCTAGGAATAGAAAGTAAAGTATTGTCGTCGAAATACCCTAGTTGGATAAGCGGTGGAGTCGTATGCACATCCAGTGGATGTGGAAATCTGGAAGTAAGAGACACAAGTGCAAACGGCTTTGCCTATGAGATAAGAGGGTTAGGCTACTTGTTTTGCGATGCAGGAAAGACTATCATCGATGGTAAAGGTCGACTTGTGGCTCTTAGATTGTTAGTCTTTTTTTTCTTTTTGCTCCTCCTTGCATTCATAGGTCTTGCCTCTTAACCCTAACTGGTTATCACAGTTAGCCTCGTTCATTCATATTACTTCTATCATGACCCCCACTACCCACACGGAATACATATTTATAAGGGACTTATCACCACTCGTTCGATAAGGTCGACACTTAGTGGACTGTGTACAATGCAAGTGCTTAGAGTGGTGCTTAAAAGAAAAGTCGGACATTTTTGCTATGTAGACAAGCATTGGTGCTTATTTTAAAGGATGGTGCTGAATTAGAATTAGGCAACCACACTACGGAGGTGCTTATGCATTTAAGTAGCAATAACTAATACTCCCTCTGTTTTCAATTATAACATGTTTTGGATATTTCAGTTTTGACTACATACAGGCTAAAATGAGTAAAGTACACACTAGTTAGGCCCCACACAGGTTCACCTGCTATGGTTTACCAATATCCATCTCTCACCTCTTTTCCCTACCCATTGTGGTTGTCGTCGACTTTCCACGGCTTTTGTCACCGTGGTTACAGTCGCTCTTAAAACCTAACTTTTCTTAGAACTGATCTTTTATATTGATCTTGTTTTGTTTTCATCTTATCACCCTTCGTCATAGATGCCTCTAGCTAGCGTTGCAGTGGTGGTTTCCACCAAATATCTCATCCCCAAGTGGTGAAACTCACCTCCTATCTCTTTCTTATTTGTCGTTTCCATTGCTCCTTGAATATAAGCTTGGTATAAATTTTTTGATCTCACCAACTCTATTCATGTCTTACTCGCCAGTTATCGATTCATCAGTTGGCAACGAGCAAATGAGTCGCCTTCCTCGGCATCATCCTTCCTCATAGGTGTCACCCATGAATTTTGCTCGCCACCTGCCAACCAACTCATAGGGAAACGCGACTATCTTCGTGCCGCTACTGAAAGTGCATGTGTTGCCCCATGTGTGGTTTTGGTAATTAATGACAATCCTTATGGACTAATGTTTGCATTGAGATATTCTTGTAGATCTTGTCCATAGGAAAACATTGGAGTTCATGTGTTGAACTCTAGAAGATTACATGATGACCAAGGTTCTATCCAAGGGATTATATGAAGAATGGTCATGTGAAGAGTTGAGCTTATTGCAAGCATGGCTTGGAAAAGAAGATTGAGTAAACATTCATGTTATCTCCAAGCCATCATATATATCAAGATAAGAAGATGAAGTTCAAGTGGATTCATGAAGACGGAGCGTAGCAAGGCTCTCCCATCCCATCATGGTGTATGGATGAGTATTTGGAGAAGTCTTCATCAAGCATGTGCTAGCAAGCACAATCAAGAAAGGTGTTCCAACTTGAGGGAGTCAAGATCGTCATCATCTAGCTCAAGTGGAATGCGCAAGGCAAAGGTATGATCTTGATAGGGTTTCTATTTTACCGGTCTCGTGGTGTTAGTGGGAGACCGGGTTACAGGATAGACGGCGTACTATCAAGAGGGGCTCTCAAGTGAGTAACTTGATCGCATCTTTGTGGAGAGCTCAAACCTTTGCATATTTGGCATATCATCTTTCTTGGTTCTTATTTGGCTTTTATCCATGTGAGAATTTAGAGCTTGTGTTCATCTCCATACCAAGCTCTAGTTCATCAAAAACGGATTTCATTTGAATATCTTGTGGTGTTTTTTATGTTGGAGGTTTTACCGGTTCGTCTCTTGTAGAGAGGTCAAACTGTCCGCTTGTGTTATCCTCCTCACATGATGGACTATGATGTGTATATGCATGATCTTGTAGTGCTTGTGATCTTCGGAGCAAGCCCAAGATCATAGAAAACGGAGTCCGGATGGAAAACTTGTTGCGTTTTCGTGTTGGAAATATTATCGGTTTATCCTTGAGGAAAGTTCCACCCCTTCCCATGGGTGGTGACTTTACTCTATTTGTGGTTCTTAATATTTCCAACCTCGTTGGTTTCATCCCATTTGGAGTTTTCTCGCAAAAGTTATGAGTGTTTCATTTTCGGATTCTGGGTGGCCAGCCCCCATGCCGGCCTGGCCGGCTGGCCGGCTCCCAGGCCGGCCGGCTCTGCTGGGTGGCCAGCCCCCAAGCCAGCCAGGCCGGCTCCCAGGCCGGCCGGCTCTGCTGGGTGGCCGGCTCCCAGGCCGGGCTCTCTGAGCCGCCGAGCAGCGCATGAGGCCGGCTCCCAGGCCGGCCTCCCTGCACTGCCCAACGGGCAGTTTTTTGAGGGGACCTATTTAAGGGGCTTTCTTCCCCATTGGTTCCCTAATCTCTTGAGCTCGTTTTTCCCCTCTCTCTCCTCCATTGTTGACATTTGGAAAAGCTTGCCTACCTCTCAATCCCTCCCATGATTCTTGCATATCTTTGAGGGAAAGTGAGAGGAGATCAAGATCTACATTTCCACCAATCCATTCCTCCTCTAAGTGAGGGGAACCTAGTTGATCTTGATCTTGGAGTTCTTGTGTGGTTCTCTTCTTTGTTCTTCCTCTCTTCTCCCCCCCATAAGCATTAGTTGCTTTTGGTGGGATTTGAGAGTGAAGGACTTAAGCACTTCTTGTGTTCTTGCCATTGCTTTTGTGCATCGGTTTGTGCTCTCCACGAGGAGTCGTGGAAGTGAAAGTTCGTGAGCTTGTTACTCTTGGGTCTTTGGACCCTAGACACCTTTGTGGCAGTTGAGGTCTTTTGTGGCCACTTGGGAGCTCCCAATCCTTTTATGGGTTGTGCCTCAAGATTGTTGTAAGGGACTCGATTTCCGCCCAAAAGGAAATCAATAGTGGAAGGTGAACTGAGTTTTTGTGCGAGGTTCATCGGAGAATAGGGTGAGGCCATTTGTGGCGTCTTGAGTTTGAAACTCACACCCCTCCAATGAGATGTACTCCCCTCAAAAGGAGGAACTCGGGAATACATCATCGTCTCCGCGTGCCTCGGTTATTTCTATACCCGAGCTCTTTACTTATGCAATTTACATTGTGATAGCCTTCGTGCTTGAAGTCTATATCTTGCTATCACCTTGTTACTTGTCTTGCTTAGCATAAGTTGTTGGTGCACATAGGTGAACCCAGTATATTTAGGTTGTTGGCTTGTTAATTTAAACACCTAGTTTTATTCTGCAATTATCAAGGCTAAACCGGAAAAGTTTTAAATCGCATATTCACTCCCCCCCTCTAGGCTACATCCTTGTCCTTTCAGCTACCCATAGCTGACCTTGCTTGTTGCCCAAGAAAATTAGGCGGGAGAGTTACCTCCAGAGGCGAAGAGTTGTTATTTATTATTTATTGTTTTACATGTACTTGCGTGGTTACCAATTGAATAGTTTCCTTAATTAATAGTTACCAAAATTGACTAATTTAATTTTGAAAATGACACATTTAGTTTCTCCCTTTTAGCTTTAGTTTCTAGGAATAGAAAAAAAGTATTATGGTCGAAATACCCTAGTTTGATAATCGGTGGAGTCATATGCACAACTAGTAGAGGTGGAAATGTGAAAGTAAGAGATACAGGTGAGAACAGCTTTGCCTATAAGATAAGAGGGGTTAGGCTACTTGTTTTGCGATACGGGGAAGGACTGTCACCCATGGTAAAGGTCGACTTGTGGCTTTTAGATTGTTAGTCTTTTTTTCATTTTGCTCTCCTTACATTCATAGATCCTGCCTCCAAGCCCTAACTGGTTAGCCTCATCGTTCGTTTGTATTACTTCTATCATGACCCACTACCCACAGGGAATACATATTTATAAGGGACTTATCACCACTCGTTAGATAAGGTCGATACTTAGTGGACCATGTACAATGCAAGTGCTTATAGAGTGGTGCTTGAGGGAAAAATCGATCCGTTTTGCTATGTAGACAAGCATTGGTGCTTATTTTAAAGGATAATGCTGAATTCGAATTAGGCACCCACACTTCGGAGGTGCTTATGCATTTAAGTAGAAATAACTAATACTCCCCTTTGTTTGGAATTATAACATGTTTTCGGATATTTCAGTTGCGACTATATACGGACTAAAATGAGTAAAGTTACACACTAAAACGCGTACAGATACATGTGATTTAGAAAAAATGGTAGAAAATCTTATAATTTGGAACGGAGTGAGTACATAATAATTTTCTAATCACCTGCATCGAAAAGAGCTACATTTGTATAGGTGCTTAACAATGTGGTGATACTCTCTCTCTCACACACACACACACATAAGAACTTTCTATTGTACACGCCCTTGAAGAAGCTTCCCAGTGTATATTGTAAATGCAAAGAACGCCTACGGTGGACACAACCTCAATACTTAGGGCTCAACTTGTGTGCTATTTATGTTATTAAGTGAATACTAAATAGGTAACATTTCATAAAGCATGTAATAAACTTCTCTAACTCTGACTGGCAATGCACAAAGATATTTTCTCATTGGTTAGATAGAAATTATATTATTAGATTTGTCATAAAAAATCATTTCCTTGTGTAACCTTTTGATGCGCTTTTCTACTAAATTGATATAAGTAATGATCAAAGCTGTGTATCAGAAACTTAGCTTATGCCAAATATGCATCTATTGTGCTTAATAATGTTTGTCCCATGTCTCCCCTAAACCACTAAGCTAATTACTTGTTTATGTCTCCCCTAGATCTACAAAATTCACATTCATATTTTGTGTTCTTGTTATTTTCTTTAAGGGCCAAGACTTGTAAGCCAGGAAGCTCAAACATTTTGTTTACTTGTGGTTTGATGCAGAATTTTGGGTTCAAGCATCTAGGCCAGAAAAGTTCAAAATCTTTCTTTTATGTGAATTTGATATTTTTTCTTCGGTTCAAAGCTTAAATGATTTAGTGCCAAGTTATAGTTTCAGGGGAGTGGTTGAAGCCTTGATGAACATGAGCTGACAGCTAAATCGTAGTGTTGTTAGTAGAAAGTTGACTACCATTTGTAGTCGATAGCTTTGCGGTGCAGATTTTTAGTAGGGGTAACATAATTTGAAAAGTGTTACTGTTTCTAGTAGAAAGTTTGTCGACTGAAATAATAACCTTGGAGACACATGCACACACAGAGCTTTCAATCATCCAAGGATTGCAATTATCGACGACAGCCATCGCCCCTACTGTTATACAGTGAAGTGATTCATGTACTTCCATGAAAAAAAAATCATTGATCTCGAAGAGTAAACTGGAGAAATTTCACCAATGTTCCTGATTTTGAATATTAATGTCAATTCATTAAATAACTACTATTGAGCACTCGGTCATCTGCGCAGCACAAATGGAAATTCCATTGAAATTTCAACATGTACGGAAGGATCGCATGCACCTTGTAGAACAGCCTAAAAGAGTACCACGGAATTTACAAAAACAACAGAGCTTTAAGATGAAGTTCATTCACAAATGGTTGACGTTTAAGATAGAGGTACTGCTTTGTTCATTTTACAACACCAAACAAGAGCAAGACAGACACTCTCAAGAGTCAGGCAACTCAGACAGACCAAAAGAACATGGTGAGGGCAATGGATAAATTTCAGCCTTGCTCTCTACATGGGAACAATATGGTGACACCAGATTTCTGAAAGCTACGTTTTTTGCAAGCTTCAGTAAGCAAACTCATACAGTTTCCTCAATTTAGTTTTGCTTTGTTGGTGCAGCAGGCCAGCGTCTGAATCTGTTGTTGCTGCTCCGACGACAAGCACACTGAGAGCAAGCTTACGAAAGAACAATTAACAACCAAAATCTGAAAAAAATAACATATGCTTGGATTAGGAAGGCGCCAGAGTTGCCACTAGTTTGTAGCATAATGTAACAACGCCTACTCAAAGCCAGGATAAGGTAAACACGACGCAGACTGCCAATGATTTATGTGTGCAGCACATATAGATTGAACACTGGTAGGAAAAGCATTCATATTTTTTCACCCAAAACATATTTAATTAGTGGATGGTGAGAAAAGTTGCTTAATTTCATAAAAACATAGGTACCGTAGTCGTTATTAAAATCTACTCCCTCCGTCCCAAAATAAGTGTCTCAAATTTGTCCAAAAGTGGATGCATCTAGACATGTTTCACGTATAGATACATCCACTTTTGAACAAACTTGAGACACTTATTTTTGGACGGAGGGAGTACTATAAATTCCTACCTGTTTTACACTACATTTATTAGCAGGAAAAAACAATATAGGGAAAACATTTTTTATGTGAACCTGTTTCTCAGCTTTTCTCGTACGCATCTTCCCGATGACCACCATTCTTCCATTCAGTTTCATCATCGGCTTCTCCCCTTTCATCATTTTCACCATCGCTTTCACTCACTGTCTCCCACTCAGAGTCATCAGCCTCTTGACCAAATGCATCACTAGTTTCCCCCTCAAAATGGATTCCCCCATGTTTCAGCGATGATTCCCTGAATAACCAAGCAGCACGCATCTGCTTCTTTACCAACCGCTCAGCATAATCAGGAACCTTGTTTTGCCTCAAGGACAGATCAGGATCACTGGACTGGGAGCATTCATTTATAAAGAGAATTGCATCCAGCAGGCTCTCTTTTGCTAAACCGAGCATATCATATGCTTGAGCTCTTCTCCACAAACTTTTGGCATGTCGATTCAAAGGACTATGAAGGCACAATGCACGGGTAGAATCACTGATGGCAGCCAAAGGTTGCTGCAGGAGAAGATAGCACTGAGCTCGGTTGCTATGGAGCACCACTCTTTCTTTCTTAGATTTCATTGGACACAATGCAAGTGCTTCGGAGTACTTGGCTGCAGCTCCTTCAATATTTCCAGAAGAGAACAGAGAATTTCCTTCTAACTTAACAACCAATGCTGCAGCTTGTTTTATATGAAGATCCTCTTTCGGCATATTCTTTTCCGATTTCAGTTTCTGCTTGAAACTCAAGAGTTCATCAATTTCTTCTTTGGTGTGACTGCTAATTGAATTCCGTGAATTCCCGTTTTGCTGCATACATTCTTGGAGGACTGTGACAATAGTGTCACCCAGCTTTTTGTAATCACCGAGTGTGGAAATATCTGCTAAATCTATCAATGTTGGGGCGATTTTATCTATAACCTGTACACAGAGAAAAGGTCATTAAAGCTACAAGAAACAAAGCTTCACAAATAATTATAGGTTGCATTCAAACTGGAATGATAGCCAAGTGGTTTTTGGCCAATAACCAGCAAGAATAACCATTCGGAACTAGCTTCAACAAAAAAGAAAACGTCCAACATAGCTCGCAGCAAACAATATCTGAAATGCTGAACAGATTGACATAATTGTACCACTTAAAACAGAAAACAGATGCAGCATGCCACTTCCTAATACAGAACTGAAGCTGAATATCAGTATTCAAAAATTATCAGAAGTTGGTAGCTTAAAATACTCAGTTCTTCATTCCCTGAAGAGTTATGTAACATGCATTTAAGTCTAAGGAAACTAGTGTTACAAGTCCAAGGAGCACCACATGCTTCAAACTGTCTTAAACTGTACCAAACAATAATGTAACCAAGCTATTTCATAGCCACTCAGTGTGGATATGTCTACTAAATGTACTGTGCACAGGGAAAACAGTGACCAAAGCTACAAGAAACAATCTTAACAAATATTATAGCATGTGAATTCCTTATATACAAAGTGACTCTTAACATACATGTTTTAAATTTGCCAGAAGTGGGTAGCTCAAATACTCCCTCCGTCTATAAATGCAAGACCACTTCATATTTTGAGTCTAACTTTGACCATTAAATTGACCAACAAAACGTGAGTTTAGTGCCACAAGCATTGGGTTCACTTTTGAAAGAAGTTTCCAATAATATACTTTTGATAGCATATAACTCTTTTTTTTTTTGTCAAATTATTAGTCAAAGTCAGCCTCAAAAAGTCGAAATAAGAGTTCATCATTTTTCTGTTTGTTGAAATACTTCAACTTCCAGTCAGTCCAATAAATAGATAATTATCCGAACTTTGGAGTGTTGGAAGCTAAATCACTTAGCTCCCTTTTCAATACGGTTGTGCTTCACACACACCAACACATATGCATATATGACACTCACATATATGCTCTATATATCATACATATGCTTGAGGCTACATCTTGGCTTACAAGCTTCTCAACTTTCTATCTTCTTGTCACTTACATGGGAGGGGTGGTACCCCTATTTATACTTGTACATGACCCTTAAGATTGTTGCCATGTGGCACAATCCAAAGCCTACACCATACTTCTAGAGTATTCTACAACTCTATATATTTTATACTACTACTAAATATCTTACTCTAGAACATTCCTAATTCTAGAGTTCTCCCTACATACCCTAAATACTTCATGGACCTTCCAGAAGCTTCATGCATACATATGACAAGATTATTTCTAACAATCTCCCCCTTAATCTTGTCATATCAAGTAGATCCTCTAATCCACATCACCTGTACCATCTGCTTCATCTTGTGACGGCCTCACACCGCCTCATGTGCAGCAACGGCGTCACATCGTGCTTGTCAGCTTCACGCTGATTCCATATAAGATGGCATCACACCACCGATTCGGTTTCACACCGAGCTTCCATGCGCTTGTGGCATCACACCACAATCGTCGGCCTCACACCGACTGTTCTACTTGACGATGGCATCACACCAGCGTCGTTGGCTTCACACCAACCTTTCCATAGACTATGGCATCACACCATAGTGGTCGGCCTCACACCGACGCCTTCTATGACGATGGAATCACACCACCGCCGTCGCGCGCAGCGGCATCGCACCACTGGTGTTGGCTTCACACCAACCTTTCCATAGACTATGGCATCACACCATAGTGGTCGGCCTCACACCGACGCTTTCTATGACGATGGAATCACACCACCGCCGTCGCGCGCAGCGGCAACGCACCACTGCGGCCCTGTAACGGCATCACGCCGCCGTCTTCTCTTGGCAGCATCACACCGCCTTCTCCTCTTAGCAGCATCACGCTACAAGCAGCTAGCGGCATCGCACCGCCAACAGCCTCCACCTTCGTCGTCCTCCACGTCGCATGGAGTCCATCGCCGTCGCCCTCAGATCTTGAGGCTCTGATACCAATTGTTGGAAGCTAAGTCACTTAGGTCCCTTCTAATAAGGTTGTGCTTCACACACACTAACACATACTAGCTCATAATAGCACGTGCAATGCACGTCTTAACATTATAGTCGATTTTGGCATAAAAAAATAAGCCATCGAGTGTCCTGCCAAATGATCAAGGCAAATGAACGTTGTGGATGGATAAAATAGTAATGGCAATCTCCACTTGATAATAAAGATTGAAATTATAGGAGAAATAAAAATAAGCTAAGCACGTCAAAAGAAATGTATCCGATGGGACCCGCACTCGTAAGTTGTTCTACGTTCTCCCTTGCACTTGCAAACCTGCCGGAGCTCAAGAGGTCCGTGACCATGTAGAGTCATGCACAGCTCAAAAGGTCTCTGGTCATTAGGCATGCATGGCCGCATGGGCCCTTTTTCCTAGGTACGAGTTGATGGTTCGAGAACACGGTAGAGACAACTGGGGCTGTACTGTTCACTGCGAATCCCTCAGATTTGGACCGTTAGATTTATGAGGCCAACGGCTAGGATTGATATTATGAGCTGGATTCAAAATTGGTACACTATATAGGAGTATAGATATAGATGCATATATGACAGACCACATATATGCTTTATATATCATACATATGCTTGAGGCTACATCTTGGCTTACAAGCTTCTCAACTTTCTATCTTCTTGTCACTTACATGGGAGGGGTGGTACCCCTATTTATACTTGTACATGACCCTTAAGATTGTTGCCATGTGGCACAATCCAAAGCCTACACCATACTTCTAGAGTATTCTACAACTCTATATATTTTATACTACTACTAAATATCTTACTCTAGAACATTCCTAATTCTAGAGTTCTCCCTACATACCCTAAATACTTCATGGACCTTCCAGAAGCTTCATGCATACATATGACAAGATTATTTCTAACATGGAGGACCTCCATTATAAGGCAAGCTAGTTGTTTCTGTTCCTGTTCGAGCCTTCAAGGTAGAGTTAGGTTGACTAGAGAGAAGTTGTCCGTTCATTGGGAACACTACTCGATAGCGATAACAACTGACGGGGTATACTACTAGTTTAACTCTTCATTTCCTAATGTTTATGAGGAATTATGTCATTTGCATTTAAACTGTTAACAAACTTTCTTGCTATCAAGTCCAAGGAACAACATATATTTGTTAATGTATTAAAAGTTCAAGCAAATCAAAAGAAATATAAGCTGGGCCATTTCAATTAGGACATGAGAATGTGCACCAAGTTATTAATAAACACAATAAATTAGAATTCTTGGTCATGCTGAAGCATCCCTTCATGCATATAGTAAAATGTGGATGTCTTACCTTATGATATGTACTAGGATCCTGCACTAACCACAGTAGACAATCAACGGCCATGTATTGCCAGTCATCTGAAGAACGAGCAATGTTGCATAAAGCTTCAAGGACACTGGAAATACTAGCAACATGACCGCGGCCAAGCTTGCTCTGGCAGATTGTTCTTAGCAGACCAACACCAGCAGGTGAGTTCTCATTCACAAGTCCACCCCACATACCAGGCAACTTAGCTAGAAATTCAGGCTTGCAGATATCATGGAGAAACTCAGGCTTAAATGCAAAGCAGTTTATGAGCTGCAAAGACCAGCACTGCAGTTGGCTAGCCCATTCCTCAGCTTTGCGAGATTCCATTTCAGCACCACCCATGCCACGTGTAAGAAGATCACAATGGTAGCCAAGCCTCCGATCTACGAATTGGTAAAAGTGAGAGTACACAATTTCTAGAGAGCTTGAGGCAAGTTGAATGGCAAGTTCAAGTACTTCTCCATGATCAGCAACCGCAGGGAAAGTACTAGGATATGTAGCCAAATGCCCCAGAGCTCTAACGGCAACTCTTTGCTCCACCCAAGTCAGCCTACCTCTTAAGAGTTCAACTAGCGGAGGTATTACTCCAGCACGAACAGCACGTTCTGCAAACTCCTCCATATTCATCGTATATGATCCAATAACATGCGCCGCATAATACGGGATGTAAATATTCTGATCATGTGAAAGCCAGCGCCTGTTTTTCAGGCCCTTCCAAATTACAGCTGCCATGCACTCAAATATTCCCAAGTTGATGAACTCAGGGTCATTTGGGTGTGCCATTGCAGTGTTCCAAAGGCCACTAATAGGGAGAACTTGGCCATCATCATCTTGGGAAGGAAGTTCTCTGAAGAATTTCAGCACACTTGCTCTTCGTTTGCTAGGGTTTGCCTCCTTCATAACACAGAAGAAACATCCAGGATAAGGGCAATCAGATGGTAGTTTATCCATTACAGGAACAGAGTCGATCTTATCCACCTCTTTATTCAGATCCTCCAAATCATACTTCAAACTGCATCAATGAACAATAGTATCAGCAAACTGAACAGAAAAAAAAGAAGTCCTCCATGGAACGCATAGTCCAACGGGCCATCTAATAATCCATGGTCAGCATATAGAAAGAAAATGGACGCAGGAAACAACTATAGCATGCTTGCCAGCCTATCTTTTATTTCCCGTTGTGTCACTACTTAAGTTTGGCAATCGAGCAAGTGATAACTATGCGGCGTTAACTGATAAACATTACCAACACATTTATACCAACTACAGCAAAGTAAAGTGAACCGTTCACCCAAATTTCCTTATATTATATGGGACATGTTCTCTTGATTTGTGAACTCTAAAATCTGGTTTGAGGGGGAAGTTCTCTCCCTTAAACTGCACGTTGTTTAGGTAGAGGTGGGGCACCTGCGGAGGCTGCGCCTCGAACGCGTTGGTTCTCATTTGTGAACCCTAGCAGAGTTTAAGACTTGCTGAATATGAACACCTTTTGTAATTTTTGGAGGGCACTACACATTAATTGCCTTGTAATTCCTAGGGAAATTCCATGCAGCGACAGAAAATGTACACTAACCTGGCAAGCAGTAGTGAGCTAATTTAACCTGCAGCAGCAGTAACTACATCAAACTATGCTTGGGGGCTCATCTATCTGACCTATTAACCTCACATCACTGCTCTAACCCTGGTCAGCTACTCCGGAATCTCCCAATAAAAATAAATAGATGCAGGAATCTAGCTACCGTTTGAATCTCCCAGCAGGAGGAATCGCATGGGGAACCACAGAATAACAGCAAAACAGTGAAGTTCAACAGTGAAATTGACACACTGAACTGCACTGAAACAGCAACGGTTTATGTTGCCTTCCCGTTTAATCGTTTATCAGCCAGAACCGAGACCCCCCGGGGAGAGTAGGAGGCACAAGCCCAAACCCTACCTCGCCGGTCCACACTCACTCACTCCCCAGCAGGAACCAAACAAGGCTCACCCCAGCAGGAACTCGCATAGAACTGGAATACGGCAAAGGGATGGAAATTTGTAGGCAGGGGGAGGCAGCAGAACGAACCGCTGAATCGACGCCGGCGACTGGACCCAGACGGCCCGCCCGGCCACGGAACGGAACCCCCGAATGTAGGTCGGGAAGGAACCAGCGGCGCAGGATGGAGGCGGAGGGCGGATCGGGTGGGAAAGGGTTCCTGGCTGGTCTTCGGGAGGCTGCTGCGTGATTTGGCTCCGGTTTGATTTGATTTGGTTTGAGAGCGAGTGGGGGGAGGAATCAGGAAAAGAAGGAGGAGGCGGGGCCTGAAATTACCAGTGCGGCGTGTACGGTGTACCCTGCAAGTTGCGAACAGGACCCCCAGTGTCCTTTGTGTCGTCTGGTCCAGTGCTTCTTGCGTTACTGCTGCGTCCTCCACGGATCTCACCCCTCATGACACGGGACGGTGTGCAGCGCGGTACACCTCCGCCGCCATGGCCGCCGGTCCGGAAGATCAGCTCCACGACGGATGCACATGTACTGGTGGTTTGGGGCGCAGCTGGCGAGCTCAGTGATAAGATGTCAGTCCCAGAACCCTACTGCTGACTGAACTAAAAACATACTAGTACTGTACTAATAATCAATTCCTATGTGCTTGTGCAACTCCCGCCGCATGCGCATTGGTCGGCCATCGAACCCCGGGCAACAAAGCAAGCTGCTAAACTGCTGCTGCTGACCACTAACTTATAATACTCCATCAGGGTAGAGAAGCTTGAGCGCGAGCGTTTGCACACAGTTTTTTTTTTTTTTTTGAAAGGAGCGTTTGCACACAGTTAAGAACACAAGTGCGGCAAGAATTGTCTAAACATCAGATCCGATGACACTTGACATTCAAAAAATGAACGGCATTTCTGAAAGCGTTTTCCCAATCAATCATCTTCAACTTAAAGATGGGTGTCACAAAAAATTGAGAGCACAGCGGCGTTCTGAATCTAATCCATACAGGCACGATACCACCAACCTGTCCTACTTTTGGCTTATTCTCGGTGTACAAAAAATTCCACAGCATTTGCTCATTCAAGGACAAACAATTTTCCCACGATGCAGTGAAGTACTCGAACAATGATACAAGCCAGCCACCCTTGCGTCCGAAAACGGCTTTGACGAACGACGACGCAAGGTAAGAAGAACACAAAGAGCAGCTTTGACACCAACAGCATCTCGGCAAAGAACGAAGGATGGCCAGGCAGGCCAATGATGTGACTACTCCTCGGCCTTGTCCTCCTTAGGAATTTGGAAGCCTTCGATCTTACGTGTAACCTCCTCCACACCAACTTTCGGTTTACCATTTGCATCGGCTGCCTCCTCGGCTTCCGCGTTAGCTGGGCTCAGCTGCCAGATCCGGATAGTGCCATCTTCCGACCCTGACGCATATGATTCACCGCCAGGTGCAAACCGGACACAGTGAACTGGGCCATGATGCCCTTTGTTACAGGCTGCACAACCACCAAAAGAATATCAGTTATGTCAGTGAATAAACAAGAACCAAAGAAGAGCAACAACGATCAACAAGCTAAGTTCTGATAAACAACTGAAGCACAACCAAACCAATAACATTACAATACTGCAACATAAATAGCAACAGATAGTGAATGCATCAGGGTATAAGAAAAACACAACGAGTGACTACAAGGTGTTGTCGTGAGAGAATTCCTGCAGCAGTGAAACAACTTCCACTGCATGATTTTTTTTCCAGAGTTAATGACAAGTGCAACAAGAACGATCAGACAAATGTAGAGCAAAAGCTCAACATTCAACGAGTAAAGTCATGAACACAGAATTTCAGCTTCATTATCTTAATTGTTATTAAAGTAAACTTGTGACACTCAAGGAAGCTATAAATAAGAAGAAACCAAGTTAACATATAGTGCCATAGTTTGTGTTATGGATAATGCGAAACCACGTTAAAATTGAAGAGAAGTGTGAGTGACTAAATGTCAAAACAGACTGACTTACATATTTCTTCACCGGTGAAGTAATCAAATACATGAACCCACATATCTTCCCCTCCAGCAATGAACTTGCTCCCTGACTTTGGTTCAAGTGAAGCTGACTCCACGGTAAACGACATGTCATAGCTTTTAACAAGCCCAAAGCTGCAGGATAGCCACCAAAAGTTTTGTAGGTAAGGAATTAATCTTAATCGTATGGTGCAGATATATGTCAATGGAAAAAGACTTACTGATTAGCATCCCAAAATTTTACACTTGAGCCATCAGCCGTGGTGATGAACCTACCATCCTGGCTTACTTCTGCACTAGTAACAGGTGCCTTGGTTTCAAGAGTTTGGACAATCTTTTCGCTCCTCACATCCCATAGCCTGTTAAATACCATAGTAGTTATTCAAGATGCATTCTAATATACTACCAACCATCTGTTTAGGATACTAATTGAGGCATTTCTTGCACAAAGACAAACAAACACACCTTACACCACCCGTGTCCGTGCAGGAACTCAGTATAGTTTGGTCATTATGAAGCCAAGCAACAGTTCGGACAGAAGCAGGTGATTTGGCTAGTTCTTTTGGAGCAGCATCTGGACGGTTCAAATCATATACACGCAAAAGCTTTTCCATGCCGCCAGTAAGCAACAGGTGAGTATCCTGCAGTGGCATTTGCAATTTAATCAGGTTAAAACTGCTCACGAAGGACAAACCCAATTGGTTAAAGCACGTATATGGTCCAGATTTCAATAAACCAATATGTTTTCTTTTGATAGTCAATATATCTCCAGCAGGAATAACATATTAGAAGACATTAGGCTTTAATTCAGTAGGCCATAAATGTGTGACAGCAAACAATATACGGGGCCAAAAAAAGGGTGCAACAGGGCATCAGTTTGAACAAACAATACCTTAGAAAAGGCACATGCACGGACTATATGCTTGTGTTCAAATGAGTGAAGTTCATCTCCTGTTAGTGCGTCCCACACTTTACTGAGAAGAAAAAGAAATGAAGGTGTCAATGGCATATGTCTATAAAAGCTGAAACCTAAACTCAAGAATATAAAAATAAGAACATCTTTGAGTGTCAACATCAAGAAACCACAGTGTTTGCTGGTTAGCTTATTTCTTGCAAGCATGCTTGTTAGAATTGGTTTGCACACATTTGGAACAGATCTTACAGTTAAACTGAATCCATTTTATCCAAGCCTAGTTTTGCAACTTGAATATCTATCTAGATCGGAAGACATTTAAGAGAGCAGTCAGCATCCCTATGTACCTCATTGTCAGAGTGTATGGACTAACTGTACAAAGACCAACTTATGGATGCCCATTAACTCCTAAATTGACTTATATCTGCATACCATGAGTCCTATATCTTCCATAAACATACGGCAGAAACAGATGAGATCATACCCAAAGTTTTCTCACTACTTCCGCCCCTAAACTTCTCCCCAATCCTTCATGCCAAATTAGCATTGTGAAGTTTCTAGTATCCTCATGACCCACCTATGTGGCTCTTACGGAGAAACCAAATTAGCATTGTGAAGTTATTACATGTTTTCCAGTCGTATGAGTTGTAAAGTAGAAACACTGTTATCGTCCCTTGCCTTGTGTACTGATAAGGATTAAGGAATTAAGTTATGGTGTCCTTTGCTTGGCACATCTCCACATACTATTTATAGCTCCCTTTTACCTATCAAATAATGTAGTATACCCACATGCACTAGAGTCTTTTTTTTAGCAGGACATGCACTAGAGTCTTTTTTTAACAGGACATGCACTAAGTCTAGTCAATCTCTAAATGAATTTATTTAACCTTTTTTCATTTGTACAACAAAAGGAAATTAACTCTATGAAACCTAGACATTTTATGTCCAATCTCTCGTCTTTACTGTAACCATACAAGGAAGATTGCCGATAGTGGAGAATAACTAAGGCAACATGTGCACTTAAATAAGTCTGGTTGTCAGTGAAACTTTGTTAAATACAAAATCAAGATGAGAGAATGAAATATACAGAAAAGACATGCTTTTATTGTGCTACAGTCACGCACTAGTGTAGCATGCTAACCCTAAAGGCCATCAAAATTTTCTTCATCTTGCCTTTTTTCTCTACTTCCAAGTTCCACCACCATGCTGACTGCCCCACCGGTTCCGTGATTATCCCTGTGTTTCCGCCACGCCGGTAGCCTCTTCCGCACCCCTTCCAATGCCCAACCTAACTCCCTAATATATTACCCGCCAGGCCGCCAACTCGGCACACTGCCCCCTCCAATCCCACGCCCCAAAGCACTATCACCGCCCCCAGCCTAAATCTACAGTCAAGACCTCAAGTGACCTGCGGTTGTGGGAGAAGACAAGGAGTGGAGATGTTGCGACACAAAGGAGAGAACGTAGAACCACCGGCACAGAAGCATTACTCGTAACCAAAGAACATGATCCATAAGATAAACATCAATTGGCACAGTAATGAGGATGTATTCCACTTTGTGAATAAATTAATTGGGATAAATAACAATGGATAAGAAAATCATACGCTGAAAAGTCTGCAGAACCAGAGGCAGCACGCAGAGCATTTGTGTCAAGGCAACAGCTCCAAACAGCACCTTTATGACCTTCAAAAGTCCCAATCCAATCTCCAGTCTCACCATTACGAAGCATAGGATTTGAGTCTGTAAATGTAAGTACGCAATATTAGATATATTTGATAGCCGGCAATCAAATAAGACAGTACATTTCACTAACTGATAGTTAAGTTTGCATTGTACGATCTTAAGTGATATGTTTTGCAGTTTACACCACCATAGGACACACCTGTTTCCAGCATTTGTAATATGATATCAAGTACTCCTAGAAGTTAAGTCACCATGTTACAACATCCGAATACTTGCAACAGGAGACATGTACTGGTTATTGCTTCATCTAGTAGACTAAAAAAGCTGTATGGTCATTCATCAACTGATTCAAAATTTAATGAACTCTCTTAGCTATCAATGAGGTGCACATCTAGAAGATACATGCATTGCCACGCAAATAAATGGGATGCCATCTGCTAGAATAAATGGGAGGCCATGTGCTAGAGATAAATATCTTATTTGAATCTAACAAATACTGTTCATGTCTGGATATAGATACTGCTTCAGTATGAGTTTGAGACATCAAAAGACGCAACCATATCAGTATCACAGCGATATCTATGCATAAAATAGTTTTTTTACAATCGATGTACAATCATCCATAACCCAGAGTTTTTTCTACAAGTTTCACCAGTCACATACATTTCAGTGTGTACCTACATTCGTATATTTATAATGCTTGTAAATGTGGACACAAACGTGGTTTTGATACTATCCAACTCTGTGTGTGTGTGTGGTGGGCAGAGGATTTGTTGCTTTACAGTTACTACCACGCATAGAGTGACTAGCAGTTTAGCCTTAAGGCTTCTACAAGCATATAAAAATTGTGACGCATCATACAAACTAAGAGACCACAATAAGAACAAGGAGTGCCACATCGAATACGTTGAGACACTTCATCCTCCAAATCTGACCATTATGGCAAAAACTCTGCTACATGGCAACACGTACACACCAGATACACTAAATGAAAGCATTAAATAGCATCACCATCATGGTTGGTATAAACTGTTGAGATCTCCCGTTCACCATTCCACCCTTCCTATCCCAAGCATCTTAAATTCACATAATTGTATAGTGCAGTAGTCATCCTACTCATCACCAAAACGAAATGTTACACAACATTAACACATCAAATGACCATAAACCATACTGACTTCCACTCTTGGTATCTGAAACACCTTAAGTTCACATGATTGCAGAATGCAGCAGTCGGCATACTTATGACTAAAATAAATTTACAAACTACACAGCACATTCGATAACCTAGAGCCGTACAAATTGGATTAATCTTAGCAGTGCAAAGCGCAACTTCGAAATGGCCAGTCAAATCACCCTAAGATAACTGAATGAAACATCAAATCTCGACAAAAAAAACACATCACTGGTCATTATTCATCCATCAAGACGTAAGCCATCCAGACGGCGCTCATGAACACAGGCGTATCAACAACTATCCCACTGCGCAATCGAATCACACGACTAACTGCTCCTAGAGCGGGGCGAGAGGACGGAAGGCTTACCCTTGCTGGCGCTGATGAGGAAGTAGCCGTCGGGCGTGACGGGACTGTAGAAGAGGTCCACGACCGGCCGCGAGTGGCCGTGGCACACCAGAGGCACCGCCGCCTTCTTCTTCTCCATTTCCCTCCCGCTGCGGCTCTTCTAACCGTAACCCTATCGATCGACCCCGGCGGCGCGATCGGCTCCCAACCCTAGCTTGCCCCTAGGACCGAACCAGATAGAATCGAAGAAGCGGATGATAATTGAGGGGGAATCAAATCAGATGCGAATTGTGGGAGAATGGATCGATGGGGGGCGGACGGGATATGATCTAGGTCAGTGGGGGTAGATTTGTACGCGGGATTTATTTTTTGTTAGAGCTATGGGTTGGAGCCCGGAGGCCGGCCTAGGGGCACTAGGCGAAAGGGTGGGGAAGGAGGAGCGCAAGGGGAGGGCCGCCTTTTATATAGACCAATCCCGAAGAACTGATGCCAATTCGCGGCCCTGCAGGCTGCAGTGCAAAGCTGACTGCTGAAGTAGTGAAGTGCTCCTTTAGCCAGTCTCGGCACCTTAAGATGTTCCCAGTGTGAAAATGGACAAAACTGACTATGTGGCGAAACTTCAGCCAAAAATAAACCTATATTGAATAAAAAAATTAAACTAACCATTTTGGTAGCGCTCACAGAAGCGGCGCTACTCACAACATAGTAACGCCGGATTTGTTGCCGCTGTCATCATCCAACATGGCACCAGCGTGGCATGATCGCTTTTAGGTAGCGCCGTGGGGAGGGAGGTGACTCTCTTTAGTGTAGCGCCCTCGACCGGGTGCTACCCCTTTGCACTTCACTTACCCGTTTTGGCCCAGGCGCCCAGCCCACATGACATCCTCCTGTTCGTTCGGTTCGTTCTAAAGGCAAAAGGCTCACTCAAAAAGCTCCTCTCTCTCCCTCAAATCTCACTCAAAAAGCTCTAGATCTGAAGGCAAGATCTGTGGATTTCGTTCCCAAGCCGGTCCCAAGGTATTCCCCTCCGAATACCGCAATTGCATCCAAAGAAATTGTGGCATTGGCCCTATTTTGCTCTGTTTTGGTGAAACCCTAGTTCATGCTTGAATTCAAAATTAGACCGGATAATCTTAGTTGTTTTTGTTAGTTTACTTTTGTATAGTGGTTGTACTCATTGGGGGAACATGTGGAATGTAGATTTTGTTATATTAAGTAACCGGTCTTGTGGGATGTGGATGTGTTATGTGTATGTGTGGAACATTCGAAATCGATGGATATGAAATATGATTGCTGCATGTGTGGTGTATTTGTGGGATGTGGATGTGCTATGTGTATATGTGGATTTCCAAATTGCTAATTAGTATTAGTTTCATTTGATTGTGTATGATGTGATTTGTCAAATTGCCTCTTTTATATGTTGCAATTTTTAAAATATGATAGGATGGAACTAATCGATCAAAAGTATGATTTCGAGCACCGTGCGCGGTATATGGTGGAGAAGAAGAAGGTAATATATATTCATATTTGTAGTTGGCATGCACATTGTTCTAAATGGTATTTTATTTATTTGTAGATCCTTACCCCACTTTGTCTTAGGTTTCACTGGCTCAATAAAAATAAGAAGCCATATGACAAGCGGTACATCAAGTACATTGAGAAGCTAGGACTCCTACATTCATCCAGCTTGTTTCTCGCTCGATGCCAAATATGAACCCTAGTGCCATCACCGTGCTTGTTGACCAATGGAGGCCGAAGACACACAAATTTCACCTCCGCACCGGGGAGATGAATGTTACTCTCCAGAACGTCTCGATGATCCTGGCACTCCCAATTGAGGGCTCACATGTGTGTTTTAGCACAAATTCTGATGGATGGCGCGATTGTATGTATGGTCTCATCGTGTGGTTCCTCCGGAAAAGGAAGACCCGACTAAGGAGAGAGTCCCCATCGGTGCGAGGTATGTTTTTTGGATTAGTGAGACTATTAAGAAATGTCCTATTGGTGCTGGATAAGGAGGTGATTCAGCGGTATGCACGGGCATACGTTTGGTATGTCATCTCGAATTAAACCTTGCGTTCGTGCTTACTAAGGTATACACCTCTTGACATATTTCCATGAAGTTTTAGGCAAACACTTGCATTCTTGACCTGGGCTGTACGTTCTTTGGAGCAAATAACACCCTCACAACAAATTGGCCATACTCCAAGACCGAGTCATCTGGAGAACTAACCGTTCCAACCACCCCATCTTGAAAAGTCCACTGAAACACTTCTTCCTCCACTTTTAAGCAAATATCCAATTTTCCCTTCTGCTTCACCACAACGACATGCTGGTTTAGGTTACCATTCCCAACAAATTTGTCATCAAATAGCACAATCTCATGATCAAAACCACTGCTGAAAGCAGTGAATCTCAAATGACGAGGATGGTCAACCTTTGCAAAGACTTGAATCACAGCCTCAACACTCAGTGAAAGGAACATGTACTTGAGCTCCAAGCTGCAACTGTCACCAAGAATCTGTCCTCTTCGCATCCGATCAAATCGTGAGTGGACATAAATCTCAACATAAGCAGAGAGTAACTGTTCGTCAGCTGATTGATCTCCCTCTTTCTTTAACCAGAGATCAACTTCCATGATCCAGTACATGCATCCCTCGACAGGGGCTACACAGAGGTAGGGTAAAGGAATCCTACAATTTAACAACTTGTCAGAACTGACCAAAGTAATGCATTTGCAAGTACATTAGTATTTATTAGCATAATAAATTCATAAGATATGCCTGCTCATGTTTACATCAAGTATAGAGTGATACTAATTCAGTCCCTTCATTTGAGATTATAAAGGGAATGTAGTCATGGCGTGCTGTGATGCACAGTGACCCACTTAATTTAGCCCAGATGTGCAAATTAAGAACACAGTGACCTATTTGACACACTTGAACAAGTTCATCAAAAGGTTATTTACTCTTCACATACATTATCTCTTATCCCAAAAGACAAACACTAGGCAGGAACCTCAGGATCATCTCCCACTAATATCCATTGGATTTATGACCTTCTTAATATGTATACATAATCAAAATACGCCTTGGGACAAACAAATGGAGGAAGCATATTATACCAGTCTTGTATGCCTTTTGTGTACTCATATAATATTTCGGGGATCTGATGGTAAGTTGATGTGATCATAAAATGTTTGCCAACATGTATCATATATTGGGTTGACCCTTAAAAATGGAGGACCAAATGCATCAAATGGTCGACAGCTTTAATGAATGCATGCAACAAAGAAGCTAAACAACATAAACCTGTTAAGGCTGTACATAATTGTTCAGGAACCAACCATTCTGAAAACAGAACATGCCTTAATTACCTGCTCAACTGTGACAGCATCATCTCTGGGAATGTTAAAGACAAGATTCCGCAGCGGTTCCAAATCATCTCTAACAGCCAATATTCCATAAACACTAATGGGATAGGATGCATAGCTTGCCAAACGCAAAGAGAAAACCTGTAGCATTACTTTTGGCTTGTGATACCCAAGATATGATGCAGCTGCAAATATAGAGGACAAAAGTAAGTTGCTAAATATATATAGAAATACCACAACTGCGGATTACTAAGAGTCTATGGCCCTTACTGGTGGAATTATCATGGGTCATGTATTCATGGTGGTAGCAGAATCCCTTTTTAATGCATACATCTGTTACCTCAGGGAGTACTTTCAAAGGATAAGAAGGAAGACGTGCATTCTTATCACCCCGGGCTAGAATCTCCTTACGCAGGTTCAAGCAGTCATCAAACTGCCTGGTGAAACTCTCTAACGATCTGGACATTATTTCATCACTTGTTCCTTGGAGTAGCTTTCTCCTGAAGAATCAATACAGCATCGATCAGCAGTTACTTATAGTCATTTGGTAGCAGAAACGCAAGTTATTCAGAAAGAACCATTAGTAACCTGGGCAATTCGTCTCACTGTCCCATATCAACCGGTCGCTGTATTCATTGCTGTCCTCCTCTTCATCACTGACTCCGTTGTCATCCGATTGGGCATCGTATTCATTGATATCCTCCTCACCATCGCTACCGTCCTCGCCATCGTGTTCATTGCTATCCTCCTCATCATCGCTACCCACCTCATGACCGCTGTCCTCGTCTATCGATTGGGCATCGATATCCGCCCTGACATCGCTAACCGCATGTGTGCTCACAATCTCAGAAGTGTGGTTGTAAAGCTGATCTGGATATGCGCAATTGTAACAAATAATTGATCAGTAGTGCCTGGTTGAGTTGGCGCACAGCAGGTATGAAGATTATTGGAAATTGGGTAGAGGTGCACACTGCACAGATAGAGCGACGCACCTGTGAACATGAGCGCTTGTTGATCATGGGATTCCGTCGCGGGGCCGCCTAGGTCTGGCGGCGGATCCGCGCAAGCACTGGGGTAGCCGTCTCCGTGAGCAGCAAGGTCGGTTTCCCCTGATCCACGCCAGAGCTGCTCTTCCGTTGGAGGAGGCGCCATCGCCACGCCAGGGTTTGCTCCGAGGAGGAGGCGGCGTGGTGGGGGTAGGTCAGAGCTAGGTGGTGAGGAATGGGAATTCCGTTCAGTTTTTTGGTGTTCTGTTCGATCGGGGAAAGGCCGGAGCCCAGAGGGGAGGAAGGAGGGGCCTGCCGCCGGCGGTTGCCGTAGAGGCGAAGTGGCAGCGTCGAGGATAGATACCCAAGGGGAGGGACGCTAGGGTTAGAGCATCTCTATCGAAGTCCCCCGCAACTATCACCTTTTGAGGCAGCACCCTCACCTCTAGGGTCAATTGCTTGGTTTTGGATCGAATATTATTTTTTGGCTATGGAGAATTTCACTACTTGTGAAATGTTCTAATTTTCTAAATGATAAGATATGTTACCACCAATAATGATGCAATGACTAAACTTCAATGTTGATGGTGTGGAGATAATATGAAGAAAATCTCAATCGCAATGAACTCCAAACCAATTAAAGACCAACAAATTAGTATCAGATCATATAGTAAAATAACTTAGGACGATTAAATTTTGATTCATCTAGAGTGATTGCCAATTATCTAAAGGTATTTTTTTACTAATAATAATCAGATGAAAACCAAAAAAAGTAATTAGTGTAAAAAATTGTAACAAATATGGAGTGAATCTTTATGTTTTGCAATGTAATGTCTCAACGCACGGAAGTATGGAAATAAACCAAGGAATTTTGATTTGTGAAGCACCTTCATGCATGTTGTATCTGAAAAATGCATGTGCAGTTGTGCACCGGCTCCCTTCATCCCTTGTACAAACTGCAATCGGTAACAGCAAAGGCAAGCAGACAACTACTTCACTACGAACAAATTCTGAGACACTTACCTTGGGAAACTAATGGAGGGAGAGGTGGAGCTGAGTAACCTCTCGATATTCCCCACTTCATCCAGCACTGACGGCGCTGCAGACGGTGCCTTCATGGCGAACACTGACGGCATCGACCGGGATACAACGAATCTACCTTTAATTTAAATTAAAATGGTTTCCCCCGATTTCATTAATAGAAACCACGGGCTACATGATCCACCACAACACCGCAACCACCAGAGTAAGAAAGTACATCCCAACACCGGGATACAACCCAGGAACACCTCCAGAGTGAACTAAAAAGGAAAACAAGAAACTAAACTCCTTCATCCAGTCTTAGTCTCCAGGAAGCCCAGCTCTTCGCGCTCCTGAAGGCTTCATCTGTGACTCGCACCAGCAGCTTTGCGCCCACCTGTAGTTCCAACTTTACGTCCTCCGATCCCTGCAAATTTGTCCACCAATCAATCCAGTAACAAATCCCGTGGATTACTTCAATAGGTTCATTAGGCCATTTATTCTCAAAACAAGCAAGGTTTCGAGTTTTCCAAATTCCCCAGAAGATTGCAGCTATCCCAACCGATGTTTTCTTCCTCTCTTTATTGTCAAATTTATCTAACCAGGTAGTTAGGCATTGTTGAGTGTTCACAATTTGGCAATTCAGGCCAGTTGCAACACTGACAATGTTCCAAATATATCGGGCTAGGGGACAATGCAAAACAGGTGATCAATGCTCTCATCCTGTCCACAAAATAGACAGTTTTTCACACATTCTCCACCTCTTTTCAGCAAGACATCTCTGGTAAGAATGCTTTTCCTAATGACAACGAATCTACCTGCTTCTCTAATTCCCCAAGCGGGATTGTTCACCTATGTAGTCTCTGCCGGATCCTGAGGCGCGGGATTCAGTGTCATCGTTATGTGAGTCGGCGATAGCGGCGAAGACAACGGTCGTAGTCCCTGGGACTAGGCCTGGCTCCCTCCCTGCCGCCAGAGGTCACGGTGGCTTCTTCGAGTAGCCAGACACCAAGGCCTCCTTTTCTCCCGCCGAGGAGCACGGCTAACCGAGTGATGATCCCGAAGAGCAAGTCTTGATGCCTGCACAAATAAACGGGATTTAGGTTGAGACTCCAAGTGCAGAGTGTATAGTAAGTGGAAGACAGTTTTCCCCACGAGGGGTGACTCGAGGGTTTAATATCGAACTCTCGGGGAATCTGAAGTGGTAGATTTATCTTCTTATCCTTCTTTTGGTTACCTACAAAACAAGGTTAGATGTTTTGGTCCTCAACCTCACCTGTGGTTGTCAAGCACAAGGTGTAAGAATGATATCAGGATAGTTATGCAATGCAAACAAGAAATAAATATGCAATGATGGTGGATGCAATGTAAATGATATTTTTGGGTTTTTGAATGATGTATGCAAGATGAAAAGTATTTTTGTATTTTCGGATTTAATGATGGCTGAAAATAGAAAAGTGGTATATGGTGTTGGAAAGGTGTTTCTTATGATTAAAAATGGACTGGGGTTCATGGTTTCACAAATGCACTCTCTCTTTATAAAGTGGTAGACAATGGAACACACAAAGTTAACATATGAGATTGCAACACAGGGTTTGATAACAAGTTACTTAGATATATGGGCATCACGTCCTAACATAGAGATCTTTTGGTTATTAACCTCTCTTATACTCCACCAAGATGCGAACTAAATCATAACACCTCAGTAATTAAGATAACTCAGAGTATAGCATTAAGTATCATGACATGAAGTGAAAATAAGAACATGCTAGATCTAGTCATGGAGTAGTGGCAATGGTCACGCCCACATCCCCGGTAGCATGGTATTTTAGTTTATCCCTAGTGAGGTAACAAAGTAAGGTAAAGATACCAAAGTGGATCGCAGAACTTTCTCTCACGTTCACTGCACTAGCCACCCCCCGTTACTCCAACTAATGCACACGTTCCCCCACACACGCTCTCATAAACATGCTTGATCAAAACAAGTAGACAAGAACGGGGTACATAATATGCATCTATACTCATAACTGAAACAAACATTGCAATCTCAAACATATATTAACTCATAAAGATCCACCACAAAGGTATTACAACGGTGACCGTAATCATGTTCAGCAGCTCATACGGTGCTAATTAGTGAAGCTCAAGAGAGGAGAGATACATAAGTTACTTCCACAAACCCATAGTCCAGAGGTGGACTACTCCCTCTTCATCATGGAGACGGTGGAGAAGTCGATGGAGAAGATGGAGACCACGCCGGCAGCGCCCCGCCGGAGTTTTCCCCCTCCAATCTGCAGCTCCTGATCTCCGTTTCGGTGTTTCTGTGTTTGTGCGGCGCTCCTTCCAGAGAACGTCGGGGGACCTTTTTTATAGGCGTTTTTAGGTCAAGACGAAGGCGGTGGAGCGAAGATCGACGGCAACGGAGCCACGAGGCCCAAACGGGTGGGTCCCACGCGGCCTGGTACTGGCCGCGTGGGCCACCCGTTTGGCCCTCGGGCCTCCGTTTGCTTGCTTCCTTTTCCGTAGTCCTTCTTCCTTCCAAATATTGACGCCCGTAAATTTCCAGGTGATTTCGTTGACGTTTGGGTCCCTGAAACATTAAAATACAAAACTAGGGTTTTCTGCCTGTGCAGGGTTAATTCCAAAAAATAGGAAAACTATGAAGTATTCCCAAAATCATGATAAAACATTGATATAACCCTTATATGATGCAAATATGATTGGAATATAAGCAATTAAAGTGCAAAGTTCATGTATGCATTTTACATGCATCAACATCCCCAAGCTTAATCCATGCTCGTCCTCGAGTATGAAGATGATAAAACTAACATGGACTTTGCAATTTAATACTTAACAATGGATATCAAAGATGATTACTATTGCTACATATAGTCAAATGATTCATTCTTCAAAGGAGTAGCAATATGCAAATAGTTTATGAAGTGATATCAAGTATTCAAGACAAGGATGTTCATTGATAGTTCACAAAGTGTAACATAGTAGCAAGTAATATGGAACACATGTATGCATAATGATAAGTAGAACATCCTACAATGGTCATAGAGTGTAGATGAAAATCTGAATATGATAGGTGTACACTTTGGAAAGATGTATATGTGAGTAGAGGTAAAGCATGCATAAGTTTCATCCAACTTCCAAACTCTTCTACTTAAGTTAATGATTGCAATAAGGTATTCATTGGTGTCAAGCTCTCATTGCCCCTATCATAGCATCTTGAATGATTAAGGTTAAAGTGAAAGCAAATATGAGTAGTGTGCTTGATAAAGAATGGGTTGAATGTCTCATGCCCCTTGAATACAAGTACTTACACCATGTGTTACTCAACTTGGGAAACAAAGCAAGTTCAATTAAATATCATTGTAAGCATAATAGTATCATCAAGAGCGTCAACTGGGGTACCTCTTGTCCCAAGATATGGAACAAGCCCATATCAAAATGACAAGACAAACAAACAAAATGAACAATCTCAACACCCTTTTTATTTACCATTTGGAATAGTTTTTTATTGCAAGGTGTATCACAGAAGGTTCACCATAGTATGTAAGTAAATTTCCACCATGAATGATGCATGGCTTAGATTAGCGGCCCAGGCGTCTCTCTAACCATTTACACAAACTCATTTAAACTCACTTATTTCCACATTTATTTCAACATGATAAGCATCCATAGACAAAAGCACATGATATCAACTAAATGAGATGAAGAGCGTGTTGAAAGCTTGCCATGTGACAGCACATATGGGCTAACTTCCAACCCAAAACATTCATCAAGCCACAAACATCATAATCTTAATCACAATGGGTCAAGTTTTATTATGCAAATAAAAGAACATTGTGCATCAAGTTCGTGAGAGCTATATAACCAATTTTTTCCATTGCAATCAATAACATAAACATTTTCATTCAGAGGTAAGATAACACAAACAACATGTTAAACATACTCGGAATAGCATAAAGCCAATAGGTAGATATGGTGGACTCACTGGAATAACTTTGGTTGAAGGTGTTGGAAACAAGTTTTTGCTTGTTGGAGTTTTTGGGCTAGCAAAAGGGAGAAAGTTGACCATCTAGATGCATGCATGAGTGTCCATAGAACTAACTAATCCATGTTAAACCAAGTAAAATAACAATCAGCACCAAAACATGAATAAGTGATAGCTCTACAAAAAGAATTTGCAAACTATTACTCATAAACAAGCTCATGAATCATGCAACTATATGTATCATTAAAAATCAAGTCAAACATCCCTTTTCCCAATCTTATAAAAGCATCCAACATATTTCAACCCATATTTCCAGTAGCTCTCTCATATATAATTGATAGTGTGGTGGTCTCTCAAGACTCAAACAAAAACAAAAACGACGCTCCAAGTTTATGCGATAAAGTGTTTCGATCGAAAAACAGAAGTTGGACGTGTGCAAACCGAGAGTGTGTAGGTCCAGCGGGGTTGTCTTCACATCCCCAAGCTTATGGTCTTCACCATCCTTGGATAGCTCTTGGTGCATCTCCTCCAATCCCTGTGAAAAAACTTCAAAACACCGTTTCTCCCATCTCTTTTCTGTGGGGTGCATTAATAGTGATAAACAAATAGGTTCCTTGCTGCATATAATCCTTGAACAAAAATTCATATGACATGTCCAGAAAGTATAATGTTGTATGCCTACTCATAAACTCAATTGGATCAAAAAGATTCAACTTAAAAGCTCAAAGCATGCATCAAACAAAATGGGACAGAATCTGTCCAGAAAAACAGCAGCAGCAAAACGTATTTTTCTACCCTACCAAACTTTCTCGAAAAATTCCGAAAAAATTCATGCATACAGAGGATGAAAAGTTGCAACTACAGTTCAAATATGAGCTCATTCGGAGTTACAGAATAAGAATTAAAAATCATACCGTGCACTGATTCGTGCAGGAATAAAATCTCCGAACTATAAGCAACTTTTCAAACCAAAAAGGGTAAAACTTGGCACTTTATTAAAAACTCCAGAACCTAACTAGACACAAAATCTCTTGTTACAGCAAGAGGACACAAAGAAAAATCACACACAAAAATAACCGGGTTGCCTCCCGCAAAGCGCTTTCTTTATAGCCATATAGCTAGGCTTCTTACTTGTTGTTTTATTGTGGACGAAGCTCATGAGGGAGCTTGAACTTTGGTGGTTCCCTCTTCCTTGGAAAGTGTTCCATGCACTTCTTGTGTGGAAACTGAAACTTTACATTCCCTTCCTTTGAATCAATGATAGCACCTGTGGTACGAAGAAAAGGTCTTCCAAGAATAATAGGACTAGAGGTTTTATTCCCCATATCCATGATTAGAAAATCCACAGGCACAAAAGTCATATGTAACTCTACCATAACATCACTTACTTTTCCCAAAGCATGTTTAATAGAGTCATCAGCAAGTGCTAGTTCAATAGAGCATTTTTCAAGATTTTTCAATTCAAGCACTTCATATAGTTCTTTAGATAAAACAGAGACACTAGATCCTAGATCAAGTATGGCATGGTGTGTCTCTTTTCCAATAGTTACTAGTACCTTAGGTATCCACATATCCCCAAGCTTAGGTGGTATCATAGCCTCTTGGTTGTACCTAGCAATCTTTTCTTTCAAGACATGATTAGCAATATAAGAACCAAAACCTGCTTGGTTAGTGTTGATGGAAGGATCACTTGCAAATTTTTGTAAGATAGATATTAATTCATGCAAGCTACAATTTTCTAAGTCAAGCAAAGGATCCTTGACTTCATTAAGCATTTTAACTTCCTCAACTTCTTCCCAAGCAAGATTCTCATTCCTTTTCTTTAAAGCAAGATTCAAGGCTATTAGGAGGTCATCCTCCCTTCAACATGATTCTTAATATCCCTATCTAAAGGTTCCAGCATAGAAGATATTCTTTCATTCAATTCCCTAGTCAACTTCTTTTTAGACTTGGCATAGTTCAATATTGTTTCCATTTTCAAAGAGATTCCAGAAAGAGTGTTATTTGTCTTTTTCATCCTAGACTTGGTATGAAGGATAAATGAATGCAAATCATTTTTAGTAGGATAGTCCTCCACATAAGTTTGTAGACATAAAGTTGACCTATCCATAGAAGCTTTTAGTTGTTTGATCCCAGTTTCATATTTGGATTCTATAGAATTCCCAAATAAATTTTCCATCAAATTATTAGCATGTGAGGGATTTCCAGAAGCAAATTTTCCACTAGTCAATGAGTCTAGAAAACATTTCGACCAGCCATCTATACCTTTATAGAAGTTTCTTATCACAGTGGCAGGAGTATATTTAATGACACCATTTTTACTAGTGTCCTTAATTCTATACCAAGCATCCATCAATGACTCTCCATAGTATTGACCAAAGTTGTTCATTTCAGCACTAGGATTCATTTTAGCAAGTTTTTTTTGGTATTTTTAATTTTTTATGCAAAACTGAAATAAATATGATATGATATGCAATGACACTAACAAAACAAATAAATTGCTTTGTAAGTAAAGATGGATAAGATGGTGCTCACGTAGGTGCAACCTCCCCAAGCTTAGGTGTTAGCACAAGTTGGTGACGTTGACTTTGTTGTGAGATGAATGCGATGATGCACACCCTTGGATAAATCTCTCAGCTACGATTCCCCGGCAACGGCGCCAGAAAACGTCTTGATGATCCCGAAGAGCAAGTCTTGATGCCTGCACAAATAAACGGGATTAGGTTGAGACTCCAAGTGCAGAGTGTATAGTAAGTGGAAGACAGTTTTCCCCACGAGGGGTGACTCGAGGGTTTAATATCGAACTCTCGGGGAATCTGAAGTGGTAGATTTATCTTCTTATCCTTCTTTTGGTTACCTACAAAACAAGGTTAGATGTTTTGGTCCTCAACCTCACCTGTGGTTGTCAAGCACAAGGTGTAAGAATGATATCAGGATAGTTATGCAATGCAAACAAGAAATAAATATGCAATGATGGTGGATGCAATGGTAAATGATATTTTTGGGTTTTTGAATGATGTATGCAAGATGAAAAGTATTTTTGTATTTTCGGATTTAATGATGGCTGAAAATAGAAAAGTGGTATATGGTGTTGGAAAGGTGTTTCTTATGATTAAAAATGGACTGGGGTTCATGGTTTCACAAATGCACTCTCTCTTTATAAAGTGGTAGACAATGGAACACACAAAGTTAACATATGAGATTGCAACACAGGGTTTGATAACAAGTTACTTAGATATATGGGCATCACGTCCTAACATAGAGATCTTTTGGTTATTAACCTCTCTTATACTCCACCAAGATGCGAACTAAATCATAACACCTCAGTAATTAAGATAACTCAGAGTATAGCATTAAGTATCATGACATGAAGTGAAAATAAGAACATGCTAGATCTAGTCATGGAGTAGTGGCAATGGTCACGCCCACATCCCCGGTAGCATGGTATTTTAGTTTATCCCTAGTGAGGTAACAAAGTAAGGTAAAGATACCAAAGTGGATCGCAGAACTTTCTCTCACGTTCACTGCACTAGCCACCCCCCGTTACTCCAACTAATGCACACGTTCCCCCACACACGCTCTCATAAACATGCTTGATCAAAACAAGTAGACAAGAACGGGGTACATAATATGCATCTATACTCATAACTGAAACAAACATTGCAATCTCAAACATATATTAACTCATAAAGATCCACCACAAAGGTATTACAACGGTGACCGTAATCATGTTCAGCAGCTCATACGGTGCTAATTAGTGAAGCTCAAGAGAGGAGAGATACATAAGTTACTTCCACAAACCCATAGTCCAGAGGTGGACTACTCCCTCTTCATCATGGAGACGGTGGAGAAGTCGATGGAGAAGATGGAGACCACGCCGGCAGCGCCCCGCCGGAGTTTTCCCCCTCCAATCTGCAGCTCCTGATCTCCGTTTCGGTGTTTCTGTGTTTGTGCGGCGCTCCTTCCAGAGAACGTCGGGGGACCTTTTTTATAGGCGTTTTTAGGTCAAGACGAAGGCGGTGGAGCGAAGATCGACGGCAACGGAGCCACGAGGCCCAAACGGGTGGGTCCCACGCGGCCTGGTACTGGCCGCGTGGGCCATGCCCGTTTGGCCCTCGGGCCTCCGTTTGCTTGCTTCCTTTTTCCGTAGTCCTTCTTCCTTCCAAATATTGACGCCCGTAAATTTCCAGGTGATTTCGTTGACGTTTGGGTCCCTGAAACATTAAAATACAAAACTAGGGTTTTCTGCCTGTGCAGGGTTAATTCCAAATAAATGGGAAAACTATGAAGTATTCCCAAAATCATGATAAAACATTGATATAACCCTTATATGATGCAAATATGATTGGAATATAAGCAATTAAAGTGCAAAGTTCATGTATGCATTTTACATGCATCACCGAGCTGCCAAAGAGAAAGACCAGAGGGAGACCCACTTTGTAACCTTGCCGGTCGACGGAGATTCTGGCATGTTGGTCGTTGTCACCGGGGACGGGCAACCCCTTATGCTCGTAGCTCTCCTCCTCCGGTACACCAAAAGATACAAACCGTTTTTTTTTTACTTACGGGTAGCACAAGAGAGTAATATGTTATTGTTTAGGGGTAATTTGATGACACACCAAACCAAACCAAACCGTAAAAGCCTTACTGCTTTTATTATTACTGTTTTTATTATTAGGTATAGATATGGATAAACCGGCCGAGAAATAGTCGCTCGAAAAATGTTTATTGCCGGTTGGTCTCAACTTAGAAATGATGCGCATCCAAAATCATCGAAAGGCATGACTGCATGAGGGAACGGCCAACTAGGGACGTCAGCAAAGAATGTCATGTCCCGTACGTCATGCAGCGCTTATGCATACCGGATGTACTCGCATGATGGCGGTTGTGCGATCTATCTTGTGCCCAGGAGGATGGTTCAATCATAGAAGGCTGAATGTGTAGATTTGCGGTCTTCATTTGGCTCATTTTTTTTCTACTTTGAGTGATCCATAAGTTGTAATAAGCTGGCTACTTAAGTTGTAAACGTTTAAATTCAATATAAACGGTTGTGTGCATCATTTTGATGCAAAGGCCATCTATTATATACTAAAAGCAATATCAGGGAGTTTTTCGAGGCACCACGTTAATCCACATCGTTCAAATTAATTTTGATAGTTAGATCTAGAATGTATGGCTGAGATTATTTTTAAAGTTACGTAACATGTTTGACACGACATATGTTGTTGAGAAGGTCACGTCTCAGCAAAGTGCATACATACTCTTTTTTTAACGTGCAGGATAGCTAAAAGAAGAAAAAAAATGACCTCAAAGGCAAAGGACTCCCTTTGTTTGCCTTAAACACGTACTTCCGCTAGATAAATACAACCCTCTCCATTTGAATCTTGCCTGAACGTGATAGCTCAAAGCAAACAAAAAAAAATCTGACACGTGGTGCCAAAGGATAGGAGCTGCTAGGATATGGGCAGTTTACAAATAATCAAATTGATCAGTACGTATTTTCTGTTATTTAGCTTGCATCCGTGAGTTTTGTTAAAATCAATTTTTGTACGGAGTATAAATTAACCAAAGACGTGACAATAAATATCAGCATTCTTAAAACACAATTTTTTAATATGAAAAACTTTTTATGATGATTCCAATAAAAATATTTTATATTCCACTAAATAAATACAACCCTCTCCATTTGAAAAACTGGCCACGTACAAGAGTAGCTACCTATCTTGCCTGAAACGTCATAGCTCAAAGCAAACAAAAAAAATCTGACACGTGGTGCCAAAGGATACGAGTTGCTAGGATATGGGCAGTTTACAATAATCAAATTGATCAGTACGTATTTTCTGTTATTTAGCTTGCATCCGTGAGTTTTGTTAAAATCAATTTTTGTATAAATTAACCAAAGACGTGACAATAAATATCAGCATTCTTAATACACATTTTTTAATATGAAAAACTTTTTATGATGATTCCAATAAAAAAAATATTTAGATGTTGATTATATATATATTTGATTTTTACTAAAGACCAGAATGCAGGTTAACTATGAACTGAGAGAGCGCATTGTTTCTATGACTGAGTACAAAAATTGACCGAAGTTTGGAGTCGAGGAATTTTACAATTAGTGAAGTATCGATATTAGTCGCACCACATACATTAATGAATTGATGAAAAAAAATATTTGACTGCCATCAGAATAACAACATTAGTCGCATTATCAACTGGAACGCCCTTCACGCTAAAAAATTACCGGCTTAATGATACAATTAGATACAAAGCGTCAAACTTTCAAAATTGTTAAAGATACAACATTAGTCGACCCACTATCGACGGAAGCATTCCTCACACTGTAAAAATTATTTTGGCTTAATGATACACATAGGATCAAGTCAGCACAAAATCTCGATTCGTATGTTTCGTATTTAATCTGAGGACATGAAAAGCGTACACTTATTCATTTCAATTATTTTGAAGGATATGCTTGCTTTGTATGGTAAACATATTTGGAATATTATATGTGTCTTTCTCTCATGCAACGAAATCAAAATAAAAATAATGTCATTTCAATTGGATTAAAGAGTTGTGAACTATGCTATCCATACCCTGTAGACATTTTGCATAACACATAAAATACATGTGACCAAGGTGAATAGAACCATTGAATGAAGATCATGATAAGTTAAGAGTCCAGAAATCTCAGAGTAATACTTCTGTAACTTTGACTATTGATATATAAATATGTTAACGGATATGCCTAGAAAAAGGTAATTTATCTGTAGATGTCTATTCATGAAAAGGCCAACTTTTACCACGTTCATGTTTCTAAAACGTTGCACATTGTGACATGGAGTGAGTAAATGAGAGGAAGAAACACCAACATGATAATAACTCACTATTTAATGTGACCTGCCTATTAAGTAGGATAGACATTTAACAATTTTTTATCAAAGATAACTAATCTCCCATACCGATCTAAATTCTAACATCATGTAAGAACTATATAGTTCAGTTTACAGATCCAACATCACTTGCATGGGTGTTTCATCATCTGGCATGATAATCTTTTCCCAAATATTTCAGATTGCCGAAGACATACTCGCGTACCTGATATTTTGCTTACCAAAAATTTGCGATAATTTTGAGCAATTTTGATTATTGTCACATTATGGGAAATAATATGATATTAATGTCCGTACTATTTTTATTTCTTGAATCCATTAAACCAAGTATAATGATGCCCTCGCATTTGCGAGGCCAATTTCTAAAAAAACAGACGAAGAATTCTGTTACCGCGGCACCGCGCCCAGGCAACACCGCTCACTGCGGCAGAAGCTCCCACTGGCCTTCCCCTTCATCCCCGGAGTCAGACCCCTCGCCGCCGGGACAGGCTCCACCTTCATCTCGCACCGTCTCCGCCCGCGCCAGGTCTCTGTCTCTGGGGTACGTGCAGTACAGAAACGAGTATACGAGGCAGCACAGCGCCATCGGGATGGCGATCGCGGTGTACAGTGCCCTGGCGAGGGAGGTCGCGTTGTGCCGGTCCATCTCGACGGAGGCAGCGTGCTCGGCGCCGCCCGCTGCAGGGCGCACCAGTTTGTAGCCGTACATCCGCTCGGCGAGGAGGCCGACCACCGGGGGAGCGAACGAGGCGAGCACGGCCTCGAACGTCCGGTCCAGCGCGAACACGGTCGTCCTCGACCGCGGCGGCACGATCTCGGACAATATCGGGCTGTTGGTAGCCGAGGTGTTCCAGGAGGCCATGAACCCCATGACGAAGAGCGCGGCGCCGTGCTTGGCGAAACTCGCCGGGTTGTTCGGGAGCGCGAGCAGCAGGACGGCGGAGAGGGGGATCGCCGAGCCGGAGCTGATCTGCGAGAGGATGATCCGGCCTGAGTTCTTGAGCCTCCCGGCGAGGACGTCCCCCATCTTGCCGCCGAAGAGGCCGCCCAGCGACGTGGCAACCTTGAACAGTGTAATCAGCGCCGCCGTCTCGCCGTGGGAGAACCCGACGAGCTCCAGCCACATGGCCGTGAAAGACAAGGCCGACCAGGGGAACGAGCCTGTGAGGCCCTGCGCGACGATGACCTGGAACGACGGGACCCGTAGCACGGCCTTCGCCTCCCTTACGAACTCCTGCAGTTCCTGCCGCACCGGTTTAGCGGCCCGGGCTGGGGCCTTGCTGCCGGCGGCCGCGAACGCGCGGATGGACACGCCGACCGCCGCCCCCATGGCGGCGAGCAGGAGGAAGGCGAGCCGCCAACCTGGAACGCCGAAGAACGAAGTGGGCGCCATGAGGAGGCCAAGGGTGGTCCCCCCACGGTGCCGGCCTTGCTGGCCACCAAGAGCCACCCGAAGGCCATGCCCCTGTTCGTGTCGTCGATAGAGTCTGCCACGAAGGCGAAAATCGCCGGGATTTGCAGCGCCAGCCGACGCCGTTCAGTGCCGCTGTCACCGCGATCTGCAATGTTGCATTATCCGAGAGATGTGAGCTCCTCTGGTACAAATCATCGTCGCACGTACGGCGAGCATGAATGGAAAACGTGCAAGATTCACCGGCCTGCGCAAAGGTGGTGGAGAGGCCGATGAGCAAGGTGGCTGCGGCCCAGAGGAAGGCACCGAGGGCGATGACGGTGAGGCGGTCGTGGCGCGCGGCCAGGTAGGCGGCGAGCGGGTAGCATGCGGCCTGCACAACGGAGCGGGAGAGCGCGATGGAGCCGAGCGCGGTGGGTGAGGCGTGCAGAGCGGCGCCGATCTCCCTGTACACCGCCGGAAGCAGCGCCGCGTCGGCGCGCTCCATGGCCAGCGCCGCGTACGCCAGAAGCAGCGTCGCCGCCGCCGTCCGCTTGCGCCTCAGCTGCCTCTTGCTCTGCTCCGGCATCGCGTGCGTCGTCGACGTTGTCAGTAAGTGATCGCTGTCGATAGCTTAGAGTAGGATAAATAATGCTCATGCATCACGTGCATATGCGCGTGTTCCCATGACGTATAAACAAAGATTCCATAAACAAGTCGAAGTTGGCGAATGAGTCCTTCAAGAGATGCAAAAGGTGTTGTAGCATGCAAATAACCTACTGTAGCTAGTTGCAGCCTTAAGCACGTCCTTAGCTATTTCCATTTATATTACTCAGTAATCACTGTGCAAACATCTGTAAGTTTGGCTAAATCTATGGAAATTTCTTACAACACCAAACACACCAGGGAACTCTTTCGAAGAATCTAATTAAGATAATTTAGTGGTGTAGTTGTTGATATATTTTTTGAAACAAAGGCAAAAGTCTTGCCTTTTATATTGATATAGAAGGAGCAAACATAGAAGGCCTAGGCCAAAATAAAAACGAAGATACATGACGGCCGAAGAACTCAGCCGGTCAAAACTTCAACCAAACTCGGCCCTCGTCATGGTCCAGAACACGCTGAACAGGGAGGCGAAAGCCTCCTACTCAGTTGAAGGTGTGATCTCCACACCCCCGGACCTGCTAGGCCCAAGAGGGCGTCGTCAACGGCGGCAAGGCTCGGCATATTGAGCCTGAAGAGATGAGCGATCCCCTTCAGAGACGAGTCAGACATCTGCGTCTTGAAGCTACCCATAAATTCCATACGAGCTGCTCCAAGGGGACATCGTCTGCCATTTGAATTCCCATCTTTTTGCTCAGCACGCGGATAGCTTTATCCATGATCGACATCTTCGGTTTGGCTCCTAGCCGGGCGCTGTGGCGAATTTCCGGCGTCGACAATTCAACACGGGCCGAAGCCGGTGTCCGAGGCGCAGAGGTCTTGGACCGAGCGCAGCAATGGGGCCACGACGGCTTCGTCCACACTCACTTCCATCCCGCCAGTATCAACGAAAGAGCACCCTCCACCCCCTCCCTGGACCGGCGAGGGGGCCAGGAGATCACCCAACAGGGCAGCTTCAGCCACCTCTCCAGAATCAGCATCCCGCGACGACTCTGAACCTTCACTGATGACATCAAACTCGACGACGACAACCTCATCATTGTCTGATGGTAGCGTCGGCGCAATGCCCGAGTTGAAAGATCGCTGCATCTCCCCAACCGGACTTGGTGTGGCGTTAATACCATCCAGCTCAGAGCCGCTGGACGGCGATGCACATGGCGACGCGGTCTCGTGGCAGGGTTCAGCCCCGCCGTTCAACTTCATTTCCATCTGCTGGCGCGCCGCTTCGTAAACTGGCACAACCTCGTCGCCGCACGGAGAAGGCGAGTGGGACAGGGTCCTCGCCCGCTGACAGGCAGCGGGACATTGTTGAGCACCTCCGTCCTAGAGGTGATGCCGCGTGCGCCCTCGACCCAGTCGCGCATGGCGTCGAAGCTGCGAGGATTGGAGCGATGGCGTCGGCCACGAGCTCCTTTAGCTCGGCCTGGAGAGAAGCGCGGCGTGGAGGCAAGCGCACGGACGGACGAGCTCTGGCTGATGAAGCACGGCGTAGCAGGCGTTCTTCAAGGGCAGAGGCGTGGGTGGAGCGGCAGACCTTGAGGAAGCAGGCTCGAGGACAGCGCGCCGAGCGGCGGTGACAGCAGTCCACGAAAGGGCTCCTGGCGCGAGGGGTGATACGTCTCAAACGTATCTATAATTTCTGATGTTCCATGTTGATATTATACCTATTGTTACATGTTTTATATACACTTCATAGCATTTTTATGCATTTTCTGGGACTAACCTATTAACAAGATGCCACAGTGCCAGTTCCTGTTTTCTGCTGTTTTTGTATTTCAGAAAAGCTATTCTGGAAATATTCTCGGAATTGGACGAAACTTGGACAGGACCTCCTATTTTTCCAACACGTACACGAGTCCGAAGGAGAGACGGAGGCGACCGAGGAGGCGGCCACACCATAGGGCGGCGCGGGTCCCCCCCAACCGCGCCGTGGTGTGGTGTGGTCCCCTCGGGTCGCTCCAGCCGCCGCCCTTTCGCCTATTTATTCATCTTCACGGGAAAACCCTAGACACCCGAGCCATTATCCACGAAAAGTTCCAGAGACGCCGCCGCCGTCAACCCTAGCTCGGGAGGGTTCAGAAGCTCTTCCGGCACCCTGCCGGAGAGGGGAATCATCACCGGAGGGCTCTACATCACCATGCCTGCCTCCGGAGTGATGCGTGAGTAGTTCATCCTTGGACTACGGGTCCATAGCAGTAGCTAGATGGTTGTCTCTCCACTTTATGCTATCATGTTTAGATCTTGTGAGCTGCCTATCATGATCAAGATCATCTTATTGTAATGCTACATGTTGTGTTTGCTGGGATCCGATGAATATTGAATACTATGTCAAGTTGATTATCAATCTATCTTATATGTTATTTATGATCTTGCATGCTTTCCGTTACTAGTAGATGCTTTGGCCAAGTAGATGCTTGTAACTCCAAGAGTTAGTATTTATGCTAGATAGTGGGTTCATGCCTCCGGTAATCTGGGAGAGTGACAACAACTTCTAAGATTGTGGATGTGCTGTTGCCACTAGGGATAAAATAACCGATGCTTAGCTTAAGGGTGCGCCGTTAGGTCTAATGCATTTGTTTACATTACGCACATTACTTAATGCGATTATCCGTTGCTTGCAACTTAATACCAACGGGGAACTCGGTATGACAACCTGGAGGTGGATTATTAGTCATAGACGCTGTTGGATAACGGTCTATGTATTTTGTCGTAATGCCCACATGAATATCATAGTAATCATCATGTCATATATATGCATTGTCATGCGCTCAATATTTTGTCAATTGCCCAGCTGTAATTTGTTCACCCAGCATGTTAGTTATCTTTTATGGAGAGACACCACTAGTGAACTGTGGACCCCGGTCCATTCTTTTACACTGATAATACAACCAACTGCAATCATTGTTCCTTTTCATTCTCTGCAATTTACTACTGTTTTCCACACCATACGTTTAATCCTTTGTTTTCAGCAAGCCGGTGAGATTGACAACCTCACTGTTTCGTTGGGGCAAAGTAGTTTGATTGTGTTGTGTGCAGGTTCCACGTCAGCGCGCCACTGACAACCTTCAGAAGTGATTTCTTGCTCCTACTGGTTCGATTAAACCTTGGTTTCATACTGAGGGAAACTGCTGCTACACTGCTTCATACCTTCCTCTTGGGGTCTCCCAACGAACGTGTGATCCACGTCATCAAGCATTTTTCTGGCGCCGTTGCCGGGGAGCAAGAGGATTTCTGCAAGGGGAGTTTCACGCTTCCAATCTCTTTACTTTGTTATTGTCTTGCTTAGTTTATTTTTATTATCTTGTTTGCTTTATTATCAAAAACACAAAAAAATAGTTTTCTGCATCTAGTTTATTTCGGTTTGTTATTATGTCTAGTTGTTTACTTGATATCAATGGTTTCTCTCTTTGAAACAAAATCTTTGGCTAAGTGGGTTCACTGATGATCAACAAAATTATTATAAGGAATACCGCTTTTCTAAAAAAGGGTACATTTATGGAAACAAATAAGTACATTGAATTATTTTGCTAAGAACTTGTGCTCTACTTATGATGAATCCTACTGCTTTAATGAATCATTATGTTGTAGAAGGCATAAACACCTCCCTTTCCAATGTGATTATAATGATAATGAAACCTTGGCTGCTTATGCTAAAGGAAACTATGACTTTGGTAATCTTGAACAAACTGAAGAATTTTTGTTTTTAAGGTGCCTATGAAATTGCTGGTTATATTCACGATGATGATTCTCCTTATAAATCTGAAATTTTGCTATACTTGGTTATTGCCTTGAATATTACAATGATAATCCTTATATCACTGAATTTCTTGAGAAAACTTATTCTCCAGAACAACTTGCTACCTTTCAGGAACCTGTGGGAGAAGAAACTGCTGAAACTGAAAGCTCATTGATGAAAAAGAGGAAGAGAGTGATGAACAAAAGGAGGATCTACCTTCTAATGATAGTAACTCTTTAACTCTTACATTATATGATTACCCTCCATGCCTACCTAAGGAGGAGAAATGCTATATTGTTGAATGTCATGATTCTATTGAAATATCTCCTTTTGATAAATTTGAAGTAACAACTCCTTGACTCAAGAAAAGGAAATTGCAGAAAGTAAAAATGTGCTCCCTAATGTTTATATGATAATGCTCTTGATGATGGTCCTATATTGCCTAATGATATTTTTATACTACTATTGTCAAAAGTGGGTTTAATGACCCCACTGTTTTTTAGCTTAATAAAAATTATGTGTTTGTAGATCATGAAAAGCATGCTTTATGTGATAGTTATATTGTTGAGTTTGTTCATGATGCTACTGAAAGTTATTATGAGAGAGGAAAATATGGTTGTAAAAGTTTTCAAGTCACTAAAATACCTCTCTTTATGTTGAAAGTTTTGAAGTTTATTTGTTTCATCTTTCTATGCTAGTTGCTTTATGCTTCAATAATTTATTTTGTTACAAGATTCCTTTGCATAGAAGTGGGTTAGACTTAAATGTGTTTGATATTTGCCTCTTGATGCTCTCTTTTGTTTTTCAACTCTTATTCTTATGAGAGCATCATTAAAATCTTCAGCCTAGCTAAAAGGCATTAAAGAAAGCGCTTTTGGGAGGCAACCCATTATCTTTTGTTTTCAGTTTTTGTCAAGGAGTTGTTTACTTCTGTAACAATTCCTTTGTATCTTTATTTTATCGCATTGTTGTGCCAAGTAGCCTCTAATAGGAAGATGATGCTAGATTTGGATTTCTGCGCAGGAACAGATTTCTGCTGTTCACCGTTTTACTTCTGTAAAATCACAGAAAAATTATTTAAATCTGCAAATTTTTGTGCGTGATCCTCAGATATGTACGCATCTTTCGTTAGTTTTGTTTTTCGATCTGAGCAACGTAAGTGCCTCGAAAAAATTCGTCTTTACGACTGTTCTGTTTAGACAGATTCTGTCTTTTATTTTTCGCATTCTCTCTTTTACTAGTGTTGAGTGGAATTCTTTTTTAGGGTGAAGAGCTTCACATAACATCAGTGGCAGTAGTAATGTTAAAAGTAACGGTCATGTTTGTGTCCTTATAGAACATGTGAGTTTTTGATTGTGCACTAACCCTCTAATGAGAATTACTCTGAGTTTGGTGTGGCGGAAGTTTTCAAGGGTCAAGAGAGAAGGATGATATAATGTGATCAAGAAGAGTGAAGAGCTTAAGCTTGGGGATGCTCCCATGGATCACCCCAGCATATTTCAAGAAGACTCAAGCGTCTAAGCTTGGGGATGCCCAAGGCATCCCCTTCTTCATCAGCAACTTATCAGGTCATCTCTAGTGAAACTATATTTTAATTCTTTCACATCATATGTGCTTTACTTGGAGCGTCTGTGTGCTTTTATTTTCAGTATTTTATTTTTCTTATGGTCAACTTGATTGGACCCTAGCATTCTTGATTGGGAGAGAGACACGCTCCGCTTTTTCATATGAATACTCCTATTCTTCACTTATACTTGTTGAGTATTCTTATCTAGCTATTGCTATGCTTTTAGCTCCTGTTTTGCATGCATCTCTTATTCAGAGCTGTTAGTTCTTTTAAAGAAAGTACTCTCTTGCTTCACTTATAATTGTTTGGAGAGTTTATGTTGAAATAAATTGATTGGTGTTTGGTTGGAACAGAAAATGTTGCATGTGGTAGATGGTATAATGGAAAAAGCTTACATATTCTTGTAGATCACTGTATTGGATAATTTGATACTTGTCAATTGTTTTGAGTTATCAAGTAGTTCATGTTTAAGCTTTTGTATCATGTAGTTAAAACCTATTAATGAAGAACTACCGTAAAGCTCGTTGAAATTTGGTTTGCATGATTGGTATCTCTAAGGTCTAGATATTTTCTAGTAAAAGGGTTTGGTTAACAAGGAAGACAGTGTAGAGTCTTATAATGCTTGCAATATGTTTTCATATAAGTCTTGCTGTGTCGGTTGATATCCTGTGTTTGCTTCAAATAACCTTGCTAGCCTAAACTCTGTACTGAGAGGGAATGCTTCTCGTGCATCCAAAACCTTGAGCCAAAATCCATGCCATTGTGTCCACCATAACTACCTATATGTGGTATTTCCTTGCCATTCCAAGTAAATTTTTCATGTGCTACCTTTAAACTATTCAAAAATTATTACTCCTTTTTGTGTCAATGTTTACCAAGCTCATGAGGACGGGGTGGATGTCTTTATGTCAACTGTCAAACAGACTTTACCACCGGACTAGCGGCATATACATCCGCTTATCCATTAATTTTGCAAAAAGAGCTGGCAAATGGGGTGCCCAGTCCCAATTAATTACAACTTTAACCGCTTAATTCTCTTCACATTTTTGCCCTGATTTATCAGTCAAGCAATGACAAACAGTGAAATATCTGCATGTGTAAACAAAAGAGAAGAGGGATGATCTGCCTTGCTGGTAGAAATAACGTCCTTCATGGGAGCCGCTCTTAAAAGTCTGGTTGGCAGGGGTCATATTGTACTTTCCATTTTCTGATTCGTTGACAATTAACAAACACCTCCAAAACTTATTTTTACTCTCTATATGATTTCAAAAACTTAAAAAGCTCTAGCACATGATTTAATCCCTGCTTCCCTCTGCGAAGGGCCTTTCTTTTACTTTTATGTTGAGTCAGTTTTCCTACTTCTTTCTATCTCAGAAGCAAACACTAGTGTCAACTTTGGTGCAACAATTTTTATATGCTTGTATATTGCACTTATTATATTGCTTTGTGTTGACAAATATCCATGAGATATATATGTTGAAAGTTGAAAGCAATTGCTGAAGCTTAAATCTTCCTTTGTGTTGGTTAAATACCTTTTACTTAGAATCTATTGCTTTATGAGTTAACTCTTATGCAAAACTCTTTGATGCTTGTCTCGAAAGTACTATTCATGAAAAGTTTTTGCTTATATGATTCAGTTGTTTGCTCATTATCTACTTGCTAGCAAACTATAGACCATTGACCTGGATCACTTCATTCATAACATGTGCTTTACAATACTATTTGATCAAGATTATGATTGTAGCATGTCACCTCAGAAATTATTTTGTTTTTATCGTTTTACCTACTCGAGGACGAGTAGAACTAAGCTTGGGGATGCTTGATACGTCTCAAACGTATCTATAATTTCTGATGTTCCATGTTGATATTATACCAATTGTTACATGTTTTATATACACTTCATAGCATTTTTATGCATTTTCTGGGACTAACCTATTAACAAGATGCCACAGTGCCAGTTCCTGTTTTCTGCTGTTTTTGTATTCCAGAAAAGCTAGTCTGGAAATATTCTCGGAATTGGACGAAACTTGGACAGACCTCCTATTTTTCCAACACGTACACGGAGTCCAAGGAGAGACGGAGGGACCGAGGAGCCACACCATGGGCGGCGCGGCCCCCCCCCGCGCCGTGGGGTGGTGTGGGCCCCTCGGGTCGCTCCAGCCGCCGCCCTTTCGCCTATTTATTCATCTTCACGGAAAACCCTAAACACCCGAGCCATTATCCACGAAAAGTTCCAGAGACGCCGCCGCCGTCAACCCTAGCTCGGGAGGGTTCAGAAGCTCTTCCCGGCACCCTGCCGGAGAGGGGAATCATCACCGGAGGGCTCTACATCACCATGCCTGCCTCCGGAGTGATGCGTGAGTAGTTCATCCTTGGACTACGGGTCCATAGCAGTAGCTAGATGGTTGTCTCTCCACTTTATGCTATCATGTTTAGATCTTGTGAGCTGCCTATCATGATCAAGATCATCTTATTGTAATGCTACATGTTGTGTTTGCTGGGATCCGATGAATATTGAATACTATGTCAAGTTGATTATCAATCTATCTTATATGTTATTTATGATCTTGCATGCTTTCCGTTACTAGTAGATGCTTTGGCCAAGTAGATGCTTGTAACTCCAAGAGTTAGTATTTATGCTAGATAGTGGGTTCATGCCTCCGGTAATCTGGGAGAGTGACAACAACTTCTAAGATTGTGGATGTGCTGTTGCCACTAGGGATAAAATAACCGATGCTTAGCTTAAGGGTGCGCCGTTAGGTCTAATGCATTTGTTTACATTACGCACATTACTTAATGCGATTATCCGTTGCTTGCAACTTAATACCAACGGGGAACTCGGTATGACAACCTGGAGGTGGATTATTAGTCATAGACGCTGTTGGATAACGGTCTATGTATTTTGTCGTAATGCCCACATGAATATCATAGTAATCATCATGTCATATATATGCATTGTCATGCGCTCAATATTTTGTCAATTGCCCAGCTGTAATTTGTTCACCCAGCATGTTAGTTATCTTTTATGGAGAGACACCACTAGTGAACTGTGGACCCCGGTCCATTCTTTTACACTGATAATACAACCAACTGCAAACATTGTTCCTTTTCATTCTCTGCAATTTACTACTGTTTTCCACACCATACGTTTAATCCTTTGTTTTCAGCAAGCCGGTGAGATTGACAACCTCACTGTTTCGTTGGGGCAAAGTAGTTTGATTGTGTTGTGTGCAGGTTCCACGTCAGCGCGCCACTGACAACCTTCAGAAGTGATTTCTTGCTCCTACTGGTTCGATTAAACCTTGGTTTCATACTGCGGGAAACTGCTGCTACACTGCTTCATACCTTCCTCTTGGGGTCTCCCAACGAACGTGTGATCCACGTCATCAAGGGGAGAGGAAGCCGGCTGTCGAGGGGGATGTCGAGCAGGGCTAGGATGAGCTGACTTGGTGTCGCGCCGGAGTTGGCAATCTCTCTCCTTGTGACCGGAGAGATTGCAAGAGAGGCACCGGATCTGATTTGTGCAAGTGGAGGAGCGGTGGTGGTAAATGGGGGCGACGCACCAAGCACACAACTCCTCCGTACTCTTTTTGAAGCGAAGGGTGGCCACGTTGTCCATGGAGCTACGTGGCATGGGCTTGGCCCCACCAACGTCGCGTGGGCTTGCCGGGCGACGACACGGAGGTACGGTGAGCCATTCCTCCTTTTCCGTGAGCGGCGGGTGGGGCGGCCCAACGACGATGGAGCGGAGGGCAGGGGCATCGAAGCGACGCCCGGCCCGCGGCGAGAGGGGCGAGGTGGAGGCCACGCAGCGATCCTGGGCTGGAGGGCTAGAGCGGCGCGCCGGCCGGCTCGAGTTTGGCGCCGGCGGCGACGGACACGAGGCGCCATGGGGGTGCACGCCATGGACGTCGTCGGAGCACAAGGACGACGGCCGACGAGGGGGCGAAGTGGATGGCAGCGAGGTGGAGCTGGAACGGCGCGCGGTCGGCCGGAGCGGGGAACCGGCGACATCGGAGTCGGGGCGCCGTGGGGCCGCACGCCGCGGACCTCGCCGGAGCACGCGGACGACGACCGAAGGAGCGAGGTGGCTGGCGACGAGGTGGAGCAGGAGCGGCGCGCCGGCGGAGTCAGAGCCTGGGCGCCGAGGGGCCGCGCGCCACGGACATCACCGGAGCACGCGGACGACGGCCGGCGAGGGGCCGAGGCGGCCGGCGGCGGCGGTGCGCGCCGAACCAGCGAGCCCCGATCTGACAGAGCCGGGGAGCGCGCTGGCGTTTCCAAGCGAGGAAGACCGGGGTGAATCCACGCGGGAGGCGCGGCGGTGGAGGAGGGAACGCTGGAGAAGGCTGGGGCGACGCGGGGGCGGCCAGCGGCGACGCGCCTGCGCGGTCGCCCGCGCGGTCGCGAGAGCGCCCAGTCCTAACGGTCATAGTCGCATCCTCTGCTGAGTTCTTTCTTCGCTACTCAGTCAGTACATTGTATGATGTAGTGCAACCTAGGACCATCACCATGTCAAGCACTCCAACATACCAAAAGTCATCATGGACATCAAAGGTGAACTCATTCCTCTTAGATAACTCAATTTCCACCCTTTTGGATGGTATACTATGTCATCCTCCGTCCCTTGATGATACTAGGTTCGCCACGATGACTACGCGTACACGAGAGGATGACCAAGCTGCAAGAGGATCGAGGCCCGACAAGACGGTGGCTTGGAAGAGAAGAAGGAAGAAGAACCAGTAGCTCCAGGAGCGGTACTACCGCCGCACGCAGCGGTACTACCGCCAGGCGCCAGACGACCCAGACTGAGGAAGCGGAAGCTCCAGCAGCTGTACTTCCGCCCGTGCCGAGCGGTACTACCGCCGAGTCCCAGGAGCGGTACTACCGCTACGAGTACCGCTACAACTACCGCGCCAAGGAAAATGCTCTCTGGACTGCCAACGGTACTTGTCCGGTACCGGCCTCGTACTACCGCTGGAGAAGAGCTTCAAGTTTATTCGAGCGAGTACAACGGTAGTACCGCTTGAAGCGGTACTACCACCACCTTGCCAGGGGCGGTACTACCGCCAGAACCCAGCGGTACTACCGCTGCCTGCGCGCAGTCAACGGGCTGAAGCCCTTGTATCCCTTTCCCACCTACCCCCTTTGGGTCTAGACTATAAATAGGAGTTCCCCACCTCCTGGATAGAGGAAAGTCTATGATGAGAGAGAGAGTTGTGCATAGGCTTCTTACCCACCCCTTGTGGTGTTGCCTCCCCTTGTGGAGAAGATTCCCTTGCGGATTCAAGGCCTCCTCTTGTGGATTCAAGACCTCTACTTATAGTTTGACTACTTGTCAATCTTTCATCTTAGGGTGACTCTATTGGATCGGTTTGGTTGACCATTGGAGAAACAACCATTCAAGATCCCTTCTTGTATCTACTTGCCAATCTCTCCCTTTGGGATTCTATTGGACCGACTTGGACCGACCGGTGAGAGAAACGTGTCCTTGTATCGTGTTTGTGTTCTTGTATTCTTGGTGTTCTTCGTGTTCCTCATATTCTTGCGTGTGTTCGTTCACTCCCGCCATCAATCCGTGAAGATCGGACCACCCTAGAGGCCTGAACCGCACCATATGGTATCAGAGCTTGGGTTGACACGGATTGATTTGTGTTTCCACCCCCAAATCCACCAAATTTTTCTTTGATTTTGAGAAATTCGAATATTTTCACCAAAAATAGCCCCAAATTGCTTTTCGATTGATCTGAGAATCTTGTGCGTTTTAGTAGGTTTTGATCCGTGGATCTATTGCTAAACTTGTTGATCTACCTTCCTTTGCGTTCCCATAGCCTAATTCCACCATTTGCCCCTCCGATTTGCTGTTTGAAATCAAGTTTTTCCGTCGAAATCGCGAAATTTTGAGTCTCGGGTTCAGATCTGGAATTCCCGACGCTAGCGGTACTACCGCTGCGTTTCAGCGGTACTACCGCAATTCTGGAACAGCACCAGAAACAACATTTCTGCACACGGTTTTGGCCATATCTTTTGATTTCGGACTCCGTTTTTGGTGTTCTTTGGCTCGTTTCGAAGCTACGGATAAGGCCTACATCACCATTGCGGTTGATCCATCATCCACCACCACCAAATTCCGTGGTCAAGCACGAAGCTTCTACAACAAAGGGCGAAGATCATCGACGAAAGGTATAACATCGCGAATCTTTTCCCCTTGCCATTCCGTTGAAAGCCACACTATATCTTTGCGATTACCATGTCCTATTGAGGCTAGCTCTTGATGATTGGTTGGGCTTTGCACATTTGCACCGTGTAGTTTCCGAGCAAATTGCATGCGCTAGTTCTTGATATACCATTGTTGGCATCAAAAAGAAATGGGTGTGCAAAAGAGAAAAGAATCAAAAGACTCAAAAGAGTAAAGAAGCAAAAAGTGTCAAATCAAAAGAAAGAGACACCACTTGCCATATCTCTTGTAGGAAGCGCGCAAGCTCGATGAACATCTAATAGGTGGTACATTTTGTGCAAATCTTGTAGCCCACCAATAATTTGCAATCGAGCTAGTGGCTCTCCTTATACTTGTGCAACACGAGCTTATAGACTTCGTTAGGATCAATTGGTTCTTTAGCTCATTTCTATAGTTGAATGAGTCCCATTTATCTCCACGTGTGTGTTTCCGTGAGCTTTGCTCATATCTTTGGAGATTGACTTGTTTTTGCTTTGTGATCATCGTGGTTCTCTACTTGCTTTGACAATATCTTGGTTTCCGGTTGGTTCAATTTGCTTTCCACCTACCATACCTTTCTATCCAAATTTTAAGCCGTGTGTGTTTTGGAGTTTGCGTTGGATACTTGAACACAAGCACTTTACTTTGTGATCGTTTCCCTTCGGTTGTCCACGACGTCCAATACTATCTACAAAGGCGAGAGGTTGTGCTCTAGGTCCTTTCCACTCCACACATATACACTTGCCTTGTGAGTTAACATGTCTAGGGAGAGCGAATGCAACTATGGAGGCCAATATGACGTTGAGTACATGATGAGTCACATGGACTATGATGCCTCATGCTTTGAGGACATGGGGGACGACTACTACAATGACAATGACCCCCATGACATGATGGAGCATCACCAAGACTTCCGCTACCACGACTACAACTTCACGAGCATGCATGACATGATGGATCATCACCAAGACTTCCGCTACAACTACTCCGACTCCGACTACTCAAGCGTCAACGACATGGAGCGGTACCACGACGTCGACAAACCTTCATCACATGGTATCGACTACACAAGCTCCAACGACAATGAGGTGCAAGTATCCTCATATGCCTCATCAAATGGTACCGACTTCGACTACAACAACATGGTGGAGCGCCACTACAACGACTACAACTACGATGACATGGTGGAGAATGTCTCTGACTACCACTCTTCATGCATGTGCGACGACATCGACTACACCTTCGACAACATGCAAGAGGAGATGAAACCCATCACCACCATGTTCAAGGGCGGCATAACCTTCTATGGTTCAAGCTCAAGACGGCGCACCGACAAGACCACCATGAGTCCATCCTATGTAGCTCCATCTACTTCAAGAAGGCGTTATGACAAGGACATCGCCAAGAGCGCCAAGCATCGACATTCTACATCAACAACAAGACGGCGCCCCAAGAAGTGCATCGACAAGGCCAAGCCAAGCCAAGGCCCATCTAGCTCATCACGGCGCCACAAGAAAGATGCCAAAATAAGAGATGACCAAGTGAACAAGGTGGATGCACACTTGGACAAGTTCGGCGACAATAATCGAGCGTTCAAGAATCTCAAGGAAGCCATTGACAAGCTTGCCAAAAGCCTACATTCTTCATCACGCTCAAGAAGGTGCCACAAGGACAAGGCCACGATGGCTCTTGACATGGACAAGCTTGAAGCCGACATCGACACACTCACCAAGCGTCGGAACATATCACCAAGCTCTAGTGGAAGAGCCAAGCCAAGGAAGCCAAGGCATCCACATGACTTTCGACGACACCCTTCCACTCAAGAGCATCAACGTCGACATGAGAAGAAGATGGCGATGAGTACACACTCTTTGATGTCTCCTTCAAGTGCCACCACTACATTGGCGCCCTTCTCAAGCACTTCTCTTGATATAACTTCTACACCAAGTGTCACCACCACATTGGCCCCCATATGGCAAGATGAAAACCTCCTATGCGACAATTGCCAAGGACAAGACCATGACCCATGGAAATGTCCTAATATCTTGTGCCCAATATGCAATGGAAAAAGTCACATGATGTGGGATTGCCAAGTTGGTGACCAAGACGGTGCCAAGACGGTCGAGCATGGGATTTTCCCTTCGACCATGGAGGCGAGCATGGAGAGTGCTATCACCTTTGACCATGGGTCAAGTGATGATGATGTCGAGCATGGGATGTTCCCTTCGGCAATGGAGTCGAGTGATGATGCCCCCATTATGGCATTGACCTTTGGAGGCGATGAGGTCGAGAAGGTTGAGCATGAAAGTTTCCCTTCAACCTTGAAGACGTTTGGAGTTGAGAACATTGAGCCTACCCTCTTGTGTTTGAGTTATGAGATGGTACCAAACCCATGTGAGCGTGAGAGTGAGTTGAGTGCCTCCACCATATGTGAGTTTGAGTGCTTTCACTTTGAGGGAATGAGTGATACACCACTTGAGTTGAGAGAGATAGTTGATAGGTCTTGTGAGGCCATTTCGATTTCTAACAACTTAACCTCTACCTCTAGTGTGTTGTCTCATTGTGTGCTAGGTTCCATGGATGATGAGACGCCACTCCTCGACATGACGGTGCCTCAAATAGAGAAGATGTACATGGAGGATGATGATGATGCCACCCCATGTATACTTCAAGATGAATAAGTCGGCTACATGGAAGCCCCTACTATTTCAACACCTACTTCACATGAGCGGGACTACCAAGGTATGGGTGTTGATGCGACCATGATCCCACTAGTGGACATGATGAACGTTGATTGCTTGCATGATTTGAATGATTCTCTTGATGTCACATATGAGACTTTCATTTTCACTTGTGATACCTTGCTTCAAAACAATGTTGACCATGTGGATTCTTCTACTTGTGATGATTTTGCCATACCCATGTTTTGCAATCAATATTTGCGCTATTCTCCCGTTGTTGCTTGCAATATGTTGAACAATATTTCTTTCACATGTGTTGCTGGCAATAATGTTGAAATGCTTGCTTATGAGATTGCACCCATAACTCTCTCACCTTTTGGAGATGTTTCGTTTTCTCTTATGGACCTTGTTCCATCCTTCACTTTGCATAGTGACCACTCACATACATCATATTTTCCAATTGATTTTGATTTTTGTGGTGATGTGCAAATGAAGAGACACTTCATGATGGATAATGTGTTCATATACCGTGCACATAATTTCTTCATATGGTGTCTTGTGTGTGCCGGTAACCGCATGATGATGTAAACCTCAATTGCACATGAGTTGACAAAAAGAGCTCTTGAGAGCATACACTTGAGTTGTGGATCAAACCCGACTCTAATACCCTTCCCATGTTTTGCATCAAACAAGTTGAACAATTTCTCTTGCTTTTGGGTTGTTTGCAAACATGTTTGTGATTTTGGTTTTCCCTATGGCGAGACAAATTCCCATCTTTTATGTGAATGATTTATGTGTTGCAACAAATATGATGAACAATTGTTCTTTTCGATGGCTTGTTTGCAACCATAATGACATTTTGAGCATGTCTTGTCATGAGTGTTTTGGTTTCCACCCATTTGGTGTTGCAACAAATATTTTGAAAACTTGATCTTTTATATGGTTTGTTTGCACCCATGTTGATGTTTTGAACATTCTTCATGTTGTGTTTTTGCCAAATTCTCCGCTTATTGCATCAAGGATGTTGACAAAATTCTCTTTCCAATGCCTTGTGTGCAATGTTGATCATATGGTTAAAAATGAGATATCTATCATCGCCCTCTCAAATTTTCATGGAGTTTTTGTGTTCCCACATTTCGAGGATGTTTCGAGAAATTACTTGCATATTGACCTTGCATATGCTTTGAATTTCACATATTTGTGTTGTGCTAATGGTGTAATGAACATGAATGGACATGTCATTGATGATATGCTCCTCTATCTTGCACACACATGGTTTGCTTGGTCTTTGATGTGTAGGTCGTACCTTTGGATGAGCCTCCATGAGTTGCTTCAACCACGCATTCCTATGACGGAAGATCTTGCAAAAAGAGCACATCCACATCTTGCTAAGGTGACTTCCTTCTACATAAGCGCTCATGCGATGACCTTCAAGAATTGGCTACTCTTTGAGTGTTGTTTCGTCTTCCTTGTGAGTCTTATAGGTTACTTGAAAGGCGAAGGGACATTGAAGAAGTGCCACATCATGTCCATCGACTACATGGTGAACCACACGACAAGGTCTACACATCTACCTCCTTGCCATGGTGATGACGAGCAAGAGTCGAGGACGACTCTTTTTGAAGGGGGGGGAGATGATGTAGTGCAACCTAGGACCATCACCATGTCAAGCACTCCAACATACCAAAAGTCACCATGGACATCAAATGTGAACTCATTCCTCTTAGATAACTCAATTTCCACCCTTTTGGATGGTATACTATGTCATCCTTCGTCCCTTGATGATACTAGGTTCGCCACGATGACTACGCGTACACGAGAGGATGACCAAGCTACAAGAGGATCGAGGCCCGACAAGACGGTGGCTTGGAAGAGAAGAAGGAAGAAGAACCAGCAGCTCCAAGAGCGGTACTACCGCCGCACGCAGCGATACTACCGTCAGGCGCCAGACGACCCAGGCTGAGGAAGCGGAAGCTCCAGCAGCGGTACTACCGCCCGTGCCGAGCGGTACTACCGCCGAGTCCCAGGAACGGTACTACCGCTACGAGTACCGCTACAACTACCGCGCCAAGGAAAATACTCTCTGGACTGCCAACGGTACTTGTCCGGTACCGGCCTCATACTACCGCTGGAGAAGAGCTTCAAGTTTATGAGCGAGTACAACGGTACTACCGCTGGAGTAGCGGTACTACCGCCACCTTGCCAGGGACGGTACTACCGCCAGAATCCAGCGGTACTACCGCTGCCTGCACGCAGTCAACGGGCTGAAGCCCTTGTATCCCTTTCCCACCTACCCCCTTTGGGTCTAGACTATAAATAGGAGTTCCCCACCTCCTGGATAGAGGAGAGTCTATGATGAGAGAGAGTTGAGCATAGGCTCCTTACCCACCCCTTGTGGTGTTGCCTCCCCTTGTGGAGAAGATCCCCTTGTGGATTCAAGGTCTCCTCTTGTGGAGAAGATCCCTCTTGTGGATTCAAGACCTCTACTTGTAGTTTGACTACTTGCCAATCTTTCATCTTAGGGTGACTCTATTGGATCGGTTTGGTTGACCGTTGGAGAAACAACCATTCAAGATCCCTCCTTGTATCTGCTTGCCAATCTCTCCTTTTGGGATTCTATTGGACCGGCTTGGACCGACCGGTGAGGGAAACGTGTCCTTGTATCGTGTTTGTGTTCTTGTATTCTTGGTGTTCTTCGTGTTCCTCGTGTTCTTGCGTGTGTTCGTCCACCCCCGCCGTCAATCCGTGAAGATCGGGCCACCCTAGAGGCCTGAACCGCACCATTGTAGTTGTTGATATATTTGTCTAAGTTGCTCCAATCCGTCGAGGCTCGCTTAATTGAGAAATCCATTCGAGACAACTTTATTTGAAGGAATAGGTATTTAAGCACTTCTTATAGCAAGAAGTCAATGTATTTACAAGAAGTGTGTCGATAAAGATTTTCACGACCGACATTTCTCCTATTCAGAGCTCGTCATGAGAATCGGAGTTGTTAGTCTTCTATGCGAAGGGCCGACTATTTGACATGGAGCAGCGTGAGTTTCACGAGATTGGTGCTGTGAGGTTTTCTAATGATGGCACACTCATTGTTGCCAAATCTATTATAACAACTATCCCTAACTTTGCTATGTGTTCCCTCAAATTCCCACTTGAATTTCTAGATCATATTGAGAGATATGTAAGATGCTTCTTATGGAGAAGAAATAAGATTGATCGGAAAGGGGGCTGTCTAGTGAAATGGGAGGATAGTTTTTTGCCTAAAAAAGCAGGTGGCTTAGATGCCCTTACTCTCAAAATTCAGAATGTTGCTCTCGTTATGAAATACCTCTATAAATTCATGAACAAGCAGAATATCCCTTGGGTCCAACTGATCTAGCAAGCTCACTACTCACATCCAATCATTGTGGGTTTTTTCTGGTGGAAGGACCGTCTTGCTTTGTTTGATATCGTCATTGCCCAATTTTCCTGTGTTGCTGGGGATGGATCCACTATTAGGATGTGGAATGATAAATGGACTGAGGGGACTATGCGAGATAAGTACCCTCATTTGTGTTCATTTGCTAATGATCAAAACATCTCACTCAAAGAGGCAATTGTTGCTTGCTCCAATGGTGATAATTTTGAATTTTTTCATTTGCCACTTTCCATCATAGCTGCTCAGCAACATGATGTTTTATATGCATTCTCAAAATTTGGCATTAATGAGAAAGATTGTTGGGGGTTCTAATTCATTCTCTAGGAAGAAGATATATAATGGTTTGCCCATCAGAACCTACCCCTCCTCTCATGAGATGGATTTGGAAATCATGTATTATGCAGAAGCGTAGATTCTTTTTTCTAGCTCTTTCTTCAAGACAGTTTAAATATCATATATAAAATTGCGAGGAAAAAAATCCAATGTGGATTCTTATGACCGTGTTCTATGTGAGGATTGCCCCAATGTAGATATTTTGCATCTTTTTTTCTCTCATTTAACTTTAGTCAGATTTTCTGGCGGAAGATGAAAATTGAGTGGAATAATGATCTCCCACTCATGGACATGCTAATTGAGGGTAGAGCTAGACATAAAATCATCTGTTTCAATGAGATTCTTATTGTTGATATCGGAGCATGTGTGGAATCATTGCAATAAAATCATCTTTGATGGTTCACATATCAATCAGCATGACTGTTTCAACTTCTTCACAGATAACTTTGGACTTGTTATGCATCGTACAAAGCCAAGCTTAAAAGAGGGATTGTCACAATGCATTGACACTTTGTAATTTGTTTCCATTTTGAACTCCTTCCATGTAATTATTCCAATTTATAAAGTGAAAATGACGTATTAGTAGTCTTTCCTACATCCTTTTGCGTAAAAAAAAGGGGGGGGGGGGGGGTTCTTTAATTGTTATTTTTCAGTGAAGTCGAAGCCGTTTGCTCGATAAGAAGTAATGACGATGACTTTGGTGGCAACCTTGACGACCGCTCTCGTCTCGGAGATGTGTAGTTTGTGTTGGTAACCAGATTGCCTATATATGCTATTCAGACCGTTGTGTTTCATGACACTCGACGAGGTTTTTTCGCTAATTTTGGTAAAAAAGACAGTACATTTTTCGAGTTGGTACAAAAATTGACCATTTTTTTTAGACCCTAAAACCTTTTTTTCCTAGCATGCAAATCAAACTTTTTTGGGGAGAACATACAAATTAAACTTGCATGTTCTCGCTTTGTCCAATAATATTGTACTCCCTCTGATCAAAAATGAATGACACAATTTATCTAAAAACCGATGTATATAGACATATTTTAGTGTGTAAATGAATCCGTAGGCAAATCTATGTCAACCATTTTCGATAGGAGAGAGTATATACAAGTATACATCTCAAAAGGTACTATTCTATATTTCCTACGGTGAAGGAAGCAAAAATCATACCAGCGAAAAGAGAAAAAAACAAGCAAAACTCATTTTGGTGAAGCTTTTTTTGCGAAACACAGTACGACGCAGACGCTCATTTACACGTGCACGCACTCACCCCTATGAACACACACACGCACACCCTACCCTATGAGCACCTCCGAAAGACTGAGCCGGCGGTCGGGTCTTGAGATTGACGAAGTCATCACAGACGCCTCGCTGTCGACGTGAACGTCGCCTCCCACTGAAAAATATTCCGTCTAAATGAGAAACACTATAATTTGAACTCTGATGGACTGGGGATACAACCACCCACCTAACCAAGCTGATCATGTGCCACAGACACCTCCAGGCTCAGCTCTCACATCTAAAAGCAGAGAGCCCTTATTCTCTGTCACGACTCCCTGTCCGCCAGTAGCTTCGCAGTGCCGGCAACATCAGCCGCCGAGTCGGTCCTTCCACCGTCCCCCGTCTCCGATTCGAAGAGCTCGAACCGGTCGTCGCCGTTGCCACACTGGAACTCGAACCCATCACCGTTCTCTAGCAGCTCCATGCTCTGCAGCTCCGACCCGATGAGCGACTGCATCCGCGCGCGCTCCCTATCCCGGGGATAGCTGCAGTAGAGGAAGGAGTATATGGCGGTGCAGACCGTGAAGGGTATCGCGATGGCCGTGTACAGCGCCTTGGCCAGCGACGCGGCGTTCTCCCGGTCTCTCTCGGCGCCGGTGCTGCTACCGCCGCCGTCCGACAGCCTGAATCCGTACAGGTGCTGCGACATAAATCCCACCACCGGCGGCGCGAACGAGGCCAGGATCGACTCGAACGAGTTGTCCAGCGCGTAGATGCTCGTCCTCGATTTCACCGGCACGATCTCCGCGAAGATGGGGCTGCACAGTACCAAGCAAAATGACATGAATGTTCACTTGCTCTGTTTTAGTAAGGGAAATGTGAGAGTTTCAAACCTGTTTGTAGCAGCTGAGTTCCAGGAGATGATGAGTCCCATGACGAAGAGGACGACTGCGTGCGCGACGCCGGTGGACGGGTCGTCCGGGAGTCCAAGGAGCAGGATGGCCGCGAGAGGCACGCCCGAGCCGGCGCTGATCTGCGACAGCACGATCCTGCCGGCGTTCGGGTACCGGCGGGCAAGGGCGTCGCCCATCTTGCCGCCCAGGAGGCCACCCAGGGACGTCGCCACGGAGAACAACGTCATGAGCACGGCCGTGTCCCCGTGGCTGAACCCGACGAGCTCCAGCCACATCGACAGGAACGACATCGCCGACCACGGGAACGAGCCGCTCACGCCCTGCGCCACGAAGATCTGGAACGTCGGGATCTGGATCACGGTCCTGGCCTCCTTCAGCAGCTCCTTGGCCTCGTCCCACGCCGACCGTTTCGCGCCGAGCGCTGACGCCTCGCGTGTCCGGAAGTTGGGGTCGACGGCGAAGAACCACACGAGGACGCCGACGACGACGCTGATGGCCGCCACGAGGTGGAACGCGAAGCGCCAGCCGGCGATACCGAAGATGGTGGTCGGCGCAAGAAGCAGAGCGGAGAAACCCCCGATGATGGACCCGATGCTGCTGGTCAGCTGCAGCCACCCGAAGGCCGTGCCGCGGTGCTCGTCGTCGGTAGAGTCGGCCACCAGCGACTGCACCGCCGGTATGACGAGGGCTAGGCCGATGCCGTTCAGGCCTCTCGAGATCGCTACCTAGCACACGATCGACATAGCTCTGAGTTTCAAAGTGACAATTAGTTCCCGAATCAGCTAATGACAAGCTTAAGCCACAAGCAAGATTATCGCTGCCGAGATCTATGCTCGTCAGCAGACTTAATTAGCCACCGGTTGCTCTGTAGAATACTACAGGAAGCGTGATGTGCGAGCTGAGGTTGAGCGGCCGGGCTCACCTGGAGGAAGGTTTCAGAGATGGCGACGAGGAAGGTCGCGGCGGCCCAGAGGAATGCGCCCATGGCGATGACGTGCGCGCGGTTGTGGCGCGACGCGGCGTAGGCGGCCAGCGGGTAGCACGCGGCCTGCACGATGGAGCGGTAGAGGGTGAGCGTGCCGAGGCCCGTCGGCGTGGCGTGCAGGGCGGCGCCCACCTCCCGGTACACCGCCGGCAGCAGAGCCTCGTCGGCACGCTCCATGATGGACGCCAGGTTCACCAGAACCAGCGTCCGCCGCTCCTCCCACGCCATCGCCGGCCCCATTTCCCAGCTCCTCCTCTAAATCATCTCCTCTTTTCGTGGAGTGCTCAGCTAGAGCTCGAGATGTATGGCTCCCATTGGTAGCGCACGGGATCTGGGTTCTTGTCCTCTTACCAGTATTCTAATGTTACGACTTGTCTGCTGTTTGACTGCAAGTGCCCTTCTCTCTCAGCGACGTGTACGGGAAGCATGTGGCCTCCTTTGATTCACAGGATTCCCTAATTTTTTTTGAAGGATTTGGATCATGTGAACTTTTCCCTTTGGATGTGTTTGATTCATAGGATTGTATCATGTGGGAACTATTCCTGTAGTAATCTTGTAGTGCATTTTCATAGGAAATCTAACATGAGCTTGGACCTCATGTAAAAAATCCTTTGAGAGTTCATATTCCTATAGGATTCCACCGGACATGGCAAGTCAATCCTACACAATACCTATTCCATTACTATTCCTACCCTGAGAATCAAAGGATGGCAGAGAGGATTGTGCTTTCTGACTTTATTTATTGTGTTTATTTGAAAGTGGTAGTGGGAAGCTCAGTTGAGCCTCTTTTTTCAAAAATTTGAAAATATGATTTCTACGTCTCAAAAAAATCTGAAACAAAGTATACAACTACTTATACACCTTGTCTACCTACCAAAGATGTTTCGTAAGATTGTTTTTAGTCTTTTGGGCAATAAATCCATCGGTCCGTATACAGATAAAAATGACATGAAAACTCTCTTACAAACTCACTTACGCATCGCCAACTTCAGGGTCCTCCGCCGCTCACTCCTTGCCACCCTCAAGGTCAAAAGAGCGAAATTAATACCACTGCCGCTCGCAGGAGAGATACCCGCGCGATCCACCTTCCGAGGTCATCGCCCCGACATATGTGAACTCGCATCCGGGGAGCGACAATCTCCATCACAATAAGTCCGTCAGAATGGACAACGGAGGTTGGGGCCAGATAGTAAGCACGAGCAAAATCGCCGCAAGTCTTACTCTGAGAGCCGATAGATCTATTCCGGCTCCCCAACCACTCAATGGCTAGATGTACAATGGCACCAGAAGCTATTGAAACCGCGCGAACAACGGGCCCCTCCAACCCATATCGGACCGAGACAATGTTAGATCTGGGCAAGCACCCCATCGCCGCCCACCAGCGTCCGCTAGCGCCACATCCCACCACCATGAGGCTCCAAGTCACCAGTGCACCGCTGTCGAAGGAGCGTCCCCGCACTGCTCCTCATGCGGACATGCAAAGGAGCGCCGACGCCACCGCCACCGTGCGGGCTCTGTCTGGCTGCGCTCACCAGCGACGACGGGGTAGGAGGGATGCTAGAGGGATTGGCTAGGTTTCACGTCGAGGTGAAGCGTTTTTATTTTTATTTCCTACTCACCACCACAATTTTGTTTTTCTGTATCTCGAAATACGATTTTGTTTCACCGAGGTAAAAAACATGCATATGTATCCAATGTAAAAAATGTTTTATTGTTTTGTTAAACTCAAATTTAAATTCTCGTTTCCTTTGCCACAATCTGCTATCTTCTCTTCCTAGTCTCGTTTTCTTATGTTTCCCATCTTAGACCTATTCACTTGGTTTGGTAAATAAAATCAGGGAGAAGTCTATATATATTAGCAACAAACAAAAAAACTTAAAATTTCAGTAGTCTGCTCCAACATGGAGTACGATTGTGGAATTTAGAACAGTCTCATCTACGTTGCTCAACATCTGATAATAATTTCGCGGTATCCTTCTCAGCGTGCGACGAGTCCTCCTTCAAACCGTCGTCAGCGGCGGATCCTCCATCTCCATCAAAGCCGTCTTCCAAGCGAGAGCCCTCGTGCTCCATCTGCTGCAGCTCCGACTCCGCCAGCGACTGCATCCGGGCGCGGTCCCTGTCGCGGGGATAGCTGCAGTAGAGGAAGGAGTATATGGCGGTGCAGACCGTGAAGGGTATCGCGATGGCCGTGTAGAGCGCCTTGGCCAGCGACGCGGCGTTCTCCCGGTCCAGCCGGGGGCTCGTCCCCTTGTCGTCCGGCCTGTACCCGTACACGCGCTGCGCCAGGATGCCGACGATGGGAGGCGCGAACGACGACAGCACCGTCTCGAACGACCTGTCCAGCGCGTAGATGCTCGTCCTCGATTTCTCCGGCACGATCTCCGCGAAGATTGGGCTGCAAATTTGATTTTTGAAGTTATTTCACCATGATATATGTTGAAGTTCTTCTAGATGTACGGCGGCGAGCCGGCCGGCGAGGCTTACAAGTTTGTGGCGGGGCCGTTCCAGGAGATGAACACGCCCATGACGAACAGGACGATGCCGTGGACGACGCCGGTGGACGGATCGTCTGGCAGCCCCAGGAGCAGCACGGCGGCCAGGGGCACGGCCGAGCCCGCGCTGATCTGCGACAGCACGATCCTCCCGGCGTCCGGGTACCGCCGGGCGAGGGCGTCGCCCATGTGGCCCCCGATGAGGCCGCCGAGGGAGCTCGCGACCCAGAAGATGGTCATGAGCACGGCGGTGTCTCGGTGGCTGAACCCGATGAGCTCGAGCCACATGGACGCGAAGGAGAGCGCCGACCACGGGAACGAGCCGCTGACGCCCTGCGCCACGAAGATCTGGAACGTCGGGATCCGCACCACGAACTTGGCCTCCGCGATCATGTCCTCCACCACCCGCCGCGCGCCGGGCTTCTCGTCGCCGCCTGGTCCGGCAGCCGCGACGTCGCCCGTGGGGAAATGGGGGTCCACGGAGAAGAACCAGTTGAGGGCCCCCACGGCGACGCTGATAACCGCCACGAGGTGGAAGGCGATGCGCCAGCCGGCGATCCCGAGCACCGTGGTTTGCGCCAGCAGGAGCCCGACAAAACCGCCGGAGATGAGTCCGATGCAGCTGGTGAGCTGGAGCCAGCCGAAAGCCGAGCCGCGCGTGCCGTCGTCGGTGGAGTCGGCGACCAGGGACTGGATCGACGGCACCACGAGCGCGAGGCCTATGCCATTCAGTCCCCTCGAGATTGCTACCTGGAAGGCTGGAACGCAAGTGTAAGCCTGGAAACTTCTAGCTGATGAACTGGACAGGAGATCATATAATGAGCAAGCCGAACATCCTAACTGACAAACTTAACAAATTTCGCTGTTTCAGAACTTGTGCTTGTTGTCAGTGCTCAGAAAGTCAGAGCATTATAAATCTTGAAAGATTTCAAAAATGAAGTGCATACCGAAGCTTGCAGGATCAAAATACAACAAGAAATTACTGTCTCTACTCCAAATTCAAATTGAAGGGGTCCAATCTGAATGTTTTCAGTAATTTAATTAACGTCTGAGAGGACAGCAGATCTGCAAATTAATTCCCAACTCCACACGCATCGGACTGCAGAAGAAGTGATGAAGAGCAGAGAGCAAGCAGGAACGGATGGGTTGTTCACGCAGCGAGGATCTGACCTGGAGGAAGGTGTCGGAGATGCCGACGAGGAAGGTGGCGGCGGCCCAGAGGAAGGCCCCCACGGCGATGACGTGCGCGCGGTTGTGGCGCGCGGCGGCGTAGGCGGCGAGCGGGTAGCACGCGGCCTGCACGATGGAGCGGCACAGCGTGAGGGCGCCGAGCCACGTGGGGTCGGCGTGCAGGGCGGCGCCGATCTCGCGGTACACCGCCGGCAGCAGCGCCTCGTCGGCGCGCTCCATGATGGACGCCAGGCTCACCAGCAGCAGCGTCCGCCGCCGGTCCCGCTCCAGGTCACTCTGCGGCCCCATCATCGCCACGCCTCGCCCTCGGCTCTCTCCTGCCGGCTCCGATGTCCCCTTTCCGGCACTAGTAGTGCTGCTCTGCTGCTGCGCCGGCGATCCGGGGTCTCCTCTTCGCTTCGCGGGAAATTTTATATTGCGACTTCTCGCCTCGTTACGCGAGATGTTTTTGTTTGCTTCACTGACTGTGGGACCCGTACAAGTGAGGACAGCACGTGCGACATTGTGGACCTGGTATAAGTTGAGCCGAGGTATCTGGGAAACTGGAATGCCTCTCATTGGTCCGCTCCTGTGTGGGTTCCAGGTGTACGTGAGTAGGGTGTACAATGACTGGATTTGTTACGCGTAAAAAAAAAGACTGGATTTGTTAAAGCGAATGAGAGAAAGCATAACAAAAGCTTTGTCCTAGGATGCTTGGGATCACGCTCTCTCGATATGACGATCGACTAAAACCTACTTTGTGAGTTATCTAGATCCTCGTTCTGAAATTACAAATTATGAGCAGAAATTCACTTTGTCTCCGAGCTCATATGCTACTGGTATATTAAACGAAGTTTTCAAAATAGCAAAAAAAAAAATCTGAAAAAAAATTGGAGAACACATACCAATATCCAACATACGTGCCAAGCTTCGTGGCGAAATAACATTCGGTATGTCCTGTGAAAAAAAGACAAATCAGTGGTAGAAATGCAATTTCAAAAACATACTTTTTAGAGCACTGATTTTGTTATTTTTGCACACAGCACAACACATGACATTTCATCACGAAACTTGACACATATTTAAAAACATGGATATGTTCGTCACAATTTTTTTACAGATTTTTTGAAAATGGTTTACTATTTTTTTAATTTCATTCAATATAACAGGAGCATATGAGCCCGGGAGACAAAACGACTCTCTCAACTACGATCTAGAAAATGTGTTGCATACCAAGTGAGCTGGAGACGAGGATGAATGTAGATGATTAATTGGCCGGTCTTGAAATTTAAAAGTCACATCTCGTTACACTGCACTTAGGGCATTCGCAAGGCATTTCTGTCTCAACTGTCCAACTGGGGAAAACGGACAAAAATCACCATCCAACGGTTCTACTCAAATGTTCACCCTTGTCCATCTTACTCAAATTATGTCCACTTTTCTCAAATTTTCCACAGATTTGATTAAGACTTGAGAAGTTCCTCATTTGTCGTCCCCAGCCAACTCAACGAAGTCTCTAGAGGCATGCATGTTATTGAACCACACTCCCAACCATCAACCTCACTCTCCTCTCTCCTTGACCCGACCCATGGTCATCTCATCTTTGTGCTAAGCAAGCTAATGAGGCTAGTCGATGATGCATTTTGATCAATTATGTACCTAGTTTCTTAGTTGCAGTCTTGCAAACTGATTGTAATCCCACCATTTAAGTAACGAAAGCTCTTGAGTTGCAAAAAAAGACACGACCTATGCTCCTCCTACCGATCCACTAACCAGTGCCCCTGTAGGTCCCTGCTTTCCCGCGCCTGCAAGATCACGAAGCCTTCCGCACCAGTGCCACCGTCTATTCCCGTCTCCTCGACGTCTACCGGTGATCTGGAGCTCCACTTGCCAGTTTGAGGTAGCTCCGGCTTTAGCGTCGGGAGCTCCGCCCCCACGCCTCCTTCTATGACCCCCGGTGCTCCTGTCGCCACCTCCTTCTCCTACCCATACCCCATGGAGCCATGGTCTTCCGCCAATGGCATGAATTCCACCTAAGGGTCAAAGGACTAACACCATCCACCCCTTCCTCCGGCACCTCCCGCACACCTCCCTTTTCACCATGCTCGCCTACTGATATTGGGCGCCGACGTGATTACCGCTTCCGGTAGGAGACACGGCTCGGCCCTCCTACCCTCCGCTCTTCGGAATTCTTATTTAATTTTACATCATTGTTCTTAGACTGCGTTGTTAATATGTGAAACGAATAATTTTGTTTGAGACTGTGTTGTTTATTGTGAATTATATTCAAATTTTTATGTCAATTTTGTGTGCATTGTAGTTTTTCCAAAGAATGAAATTAGAATTTGAAATAAGTTTACAAATTTGAATTGTTGTGGAATCTATATGTGTTCAAATATTATTTTCATCTATATGTGTCAAATATATTATTGTAATAGAATAGAAGATGGCAAATAGATGAATGGACAAATGAGGAACACCCTTGGATTTTTACCATGTCCATCCTCATTTGTCCACCCCTTCCCCATATGGACAAGATTTGAGGAATGATGGATAGAGATGCCTTTCGTATCATCCATATGAATACGCCATGAGTAGTCCGATCCCAAGCAAAAGGAAAGGAAAAAAACTCACGAGCTACCGAAAAACTGTTTTTCATTTCTAAAAGAAAAGAAAAAAGAACGACCTCGATCAAACTATGGTAGAAGAACTTGCTAACACCTTCACACTATGCTTCTACTATACAAACCTTGCGATCAGCAACATAAAATCTTGAAGGAGTTGCATATATGATACTGAAGATTGAAGGAAAACACTTGAACTAACATAATGTCTTCTACAAAATTGTGATTTTAGTCAACGCCTCATAGGACGAAGTACACATATCTATAAGCAACGAAATACACATGTGTCTACTTGTACTTTTCTCCTCTGGTTCCAAAACTTCTAAGCCCAATGTTCTCAAGTCATTTGTTCAAATCACAAGTCACTTTCACGGTCGGTTTTTGTTGCGAGTAGGGTTCATACTAGCTCCTCACTGAATATCTCTCAACGTTTTTTTTCATTGCACACTATTGCGGTGCCGAGTGTATTTTTCCTCTAATTTTCTATCATACCACAACTAAAGTTCATAATACTAGTTGTCATCTATTCCTATGTTTTTGTATTTCTTTATGAGCTGCATATATGTCAGAGCGTGTTGATTGTGTTGTCACAAGTGCGATACCACTAACAAGTCATCCATCGAACCTGTTTGGACCAGGAGAGTGAGCAAAGTTGTCTAATTTTAAAAGGTCAAGGTATCATGTCCATCCGGTATATTAGGGGGAGCAGAACTCAAATTCTAACAATGTACATTTAGAAACTACCTATAAAAAATTGAATAGGGTTTAGACAATCATCTACGACCAATTCCGATGCAGAAGAAGGCACCAAGTCACACAAGTACCCTCACACAAATTTGAAGTTCCAATAGCTTTTTTTTTATTTGTAGGAAAAAAACTCAAATCCTTTGGATTTGAACAAAATCTGCGCCACTTGAATAATTCGCCAGGTCAAAACAGATATGGTTCCGCCCTCACAACATACTCGCACCAACCACATTGTTCCAGAAATGAGAAATGTAATTAACCACACCACTGGTAGGCCGGTATACTTTCACCAACTTCAGCTTGGTGAGCCATTCTCTCAAGATGAACAACTAGCGACTCGTTTAAATTACACAAACCTCACAGATCAAAGGAGTTGCACTCTCAAATTTGAAAAATCAGGTCACAACTCACAGTTTCTGAACCAAACGAATGCCATATTTGGAAAGCAAAAAAATGGAAAGCGCCCACCGTGGGGCTCGAACCCACGACCACAAGGTTAAGAGCCTTGCGCTCTACCAACTGAGCTAGACGGGCTTGTTGAATACTCAATGGATTTACATCTCACACCTTGGTATTACTCGGTCTTTCTAAGAAACTACATAATGCTAGAACTAGTACAAATTTCTTCTCCTGCACATTGCCAAAACATAAACTCGAATACATTTTCTACAAATATAGTAAATACTACTCTATTACTACTACATAAACCAGTGTGTCCATACTATCAACAAAGTAAAAACTGGACGAAAAGAGATCCATGCTGGTTACAAATTTATCTCCTGAAGATATGCAATCTGTCGCCTCACCCATACTAGGAGCTACCTTGGCAAAACATCACCTTCAGCTTTGTGATAATCTCCGGTGATGTTACTCCCTGATCACCTGAGACTGCCACCCTGTTCAATTTGGTGATGTATCAACGCTTGCTCATCGTCATCAGCATCATCAACCTCTTCGTTGCCATACTCGATATCGATCACAGTGGCATCCTTCCTTCCAGCGTAGCGGTCTCCTACTCCATGAGACCTTTCCGGCTCGATCAGTTGCAGCTCTGATGCGATGACAGTGTCCATTCTCGCCCTCTCCCTGTCGCGTGGGTAGGTCCGATACAACAGGGAGTAGATGAAGCAGCAAAGCAACATCGGGATGGCGATTGCCGTGTAAAGAGCTTTTGCTAGGGCAGCGGCATTGGACCTATCCCTCGCAACAGTGCTCTCTCCAGCCCCATTTGAAACGGGGCTGTAGCCGTATGCATGCTGGGCCAAAAAGCCGACAACTGGTGGAGCAAATGAGGATAGGACCGACTCAAAGGAACGGTCCAGTGCGTAGATACTTGCCCTTGATCTCTCAGGAACAATCTCCGCAAAGATGGGGCTGCATATAAAAAGTTTATATTTATGGCCAACAAGCAGATATTTCACATTATCAGCAATTTGTACTGTAGTTCACATATGTTAAGCCCAATTATTACAGGTCAGTAAAATGAAGTACTAATGATGAAACTGTATACAGTGCGTAACTAGTCACAGTGAACTATAAGTTGTTTCACGGCTATTGGCTTCATTGTTGTTATAAACTTAAAATGTATTTTGTCCTTGTCTTTAATTATCTAAGGAATCTAACAATCAATGAAATGTTACATACTTGTCTTTTTTTGACAGTATAAGGTTACTTACTTGTTAGTAGCAGGGCCGTTCCAGGAGATGCTTAGCCCCATGATAAATATAACAAGTCCGTGCAAGACACCAGATGAGGAGTCATCAGGTAGTCCAAGCAGCAACAGAGCTGCAAGCGGAACTGCAGAAGCTGAGCTTATTTGAGACAGCACTATCCGTCCAGAATTCGGGAAGCGAACAGAGAGATAGTCCCCCATTTTCCACCAAAGAGCCCTCCAAGTGAGCTTGCCAATGAAAATATTGCTGCGAGAAGTCCAGTTTGATTGTGTGTAAAGCCCACCAGTTCCAACCACATCGGGGTAAACGATAACGCTGACCATGGAAATGACCCAGTGACGCCCTGAGCCACGATGATCTGAAACGATGGTATCTTCACGACAGCTTTGGCTTCTGTGACCAAATCCTTCATCTCTGCCCATGCCGACTTGCGCAAGAGCTGGCCGCCACCCTCAGCGTTGCAAAAACGAGGATCCACAGCAAAAAGATAGACCAATGCCCCTACCACCACACTGATGAGGGCAACAATGTGAAATGCAATACGCCAACCAGCGATACCTAAGATTGTGGTTGATGCTAGCATGATTGAGAACACACCTCCAATCACTGAACCTATGTTGCCTGTGAGTTGAAGCCATCCAAACGCAGAGCCCCGGTTGTTATCATCAGTGTAGTCTGCCACCAGAGATTGGATGGCTGGAGTGACAAGTGCTAGGCCAACACCATTCAATCCCCTAGCTACTGCTACCTGCTCAAAGAAGCAAGTTCTCACGGAAATTCGCTCTTGATTATCATTTATGTAAAAACAAAATGAAGTATGTTTAGGAAGCATCAAAACAAGATCAGCAAATGGATCTCATTGCACACATTTGCAGCAGTGAACTATACATTGCAACCTTAATTAATCCAGATGTTACTCCCTCCGTTCCCAAATATAAGATGTTTTAACTTTTGTCAACATTCATATTCACACAAGTGTATCTAGACATATCACATGTGTAGGTTCACTCACTTTAGTATGCATGTAGACAACATGTGTAACACCTAAAACATCTTATATTTAGGAACGGAGGGAGTATATTCGAATTCGCAGTTTCGCACACTGAACACCAGTCACCAGCATTTCACTTGATATTCAAATCTTACATGACTCGAATGGTTAAAAAAAAACACAAATACAGAATCAGTAAATTTCTATGTATAAAGAAACCGAATTAACTGCCTGCGGTATCACAGCTAGAAAATCATGCTTTCCTTCGCCTGTATTCGGTTATGCTACATGAATGGCAATAGTTACAGGTTACAACTACTGTTAAGGTTTGGTCACCATTCAGGGATCCGTTTTGAGATGCGAATATGCCGTGGGCACAATTTTAGTCCAGATGATTTGCTTCGGTTACATCGACATGAACTTTGCTACAAACTTCGCAGCTACGTCAAATGCAACGCGCGCAGGTCGTTAAAACTGAGCATTCATCGGCTTTTGGCTGTAAAGTGTAAACGCAGAACAAAATGGGCCCAGAGGATATTCTGCGGATGAACAAAAGCATATGCCCGTGGCGATTCCAAAATTCGCTCGACAATTCAGTGGATACGCTGTCGAATCACAGCCAAAACCTGGAGGGATCGAGTATTATCGTTAGGGAAGGACGGACCTGCGCGAAGGTGCCGGAGACGGCGACGAGGAAGGTGGCGGCGGCCCAGAGGAATGCCCCGACGGCGATGACGTGGGCGCGGTTGTAGCGCACGGCGGCGTAGGCGGCGAGCGGGTAGCACGCGGCCTGCACGAAGGAGCGGTACAGCGTGAGCGCGCCGAGCCCCATGGGCGTGGCGTGCAGCGCGGCGCCCACCTCCTTGTACACCGCCGGCAGCAGCGCCTCGTCCGCCTTCTCCATGATGGCCGCCAGGTTCACCAGCAGCAGCGTCCGGCCCGACGCCGCCGTCTCCGTCATCGCGCCCCACGCGGGCGAGCTCCAGTCGGCGTTCTCGTGGTCCTTCGCCAACCGGCAGCGCTTCCCCGACCCCAACAACGAACGACGAGGGCGTGCGTCGTTTGCTTCCCGGCGCGTTTTCGAACGACTTTTCCCGTGGTTATGGAGCGAGCGGTGAATGATCACGGCCGTTCATTTCTTGTTGAAGGGCTCGATGGGCCCTCCGGTGCTGTAGCAACGTGGTGGATGAGCTGATGGGAACAAGCCTGGACTGGGGAGGACGATGGATTGGGTCGGCTGGCCGGACATCGCCGCCGGCTGCAATTCCACGTGGCTCGGCGCACGGCGGAGGTAAGCCGGAATATTCAACGCGTGGGGGCGGTGGGTCCCAGTGCCGCTTATCGCTGTCTTGAGTCTCGACTGTTTTTCATTGACCAGGTCAGGTCAGGGGAAGTGGCGGGACGTGGACCGCATGGTTTGGGCCGCTGGACCACTAGACGTTACAGTTTCTCCCGTGTGTCATTTGTTATGGGCAGAGCTGGCATAAGCCCACTATGAACTTTTGGACGTGTTAAAGAGAGATGGAAAATAAATGAGGAAGTTGCTTGAATTGATGATATTTTTGTGGGTACGAGATGGTTGTTGTATGAATTATACCACATGTCTTGCCTACTCGGGGAGATGCCCTTACAAAAGAAATTAGAAATAAGAATCCACACACCGTGGATAAGAATAGTAATTTATAGAAGAAATACTTCCATGTCCATCTCTTATGTTCTTTTACCTTCCACCCACAATGCGCTCTTGTTATTTTTTTCAGCGTTTTCGCCGTCCTTGTGGTTCTTGTTTAGATTTTATGATTTTGGCATTGCTTTTGAATGTCAATCTATTGTTGTCATCAAAGCGGATTGTGGCATTGCTTTTATGATACTTTCAACACACAGCCGAGTAAGTTTCAACTAAAAGCCAATACAACAAGATTTCAAATAAGCTTATAGTATTAAAGGACAGAAAGTTGCAACCAAATTGATTATCAGATTTTCGATGAAAGCTGCCCCCTCCATTCCTAAATCTAAGCTTTTTATCCGTACATATCTAGACCAGTGGCGGAGCGTGACCAAAAGTAAAGAGGGGGCTAAATTCAACTCTTCATCGCAAAATGTGCTAATTTTAAGCTATTTTAACTAGCAATAAATGATTTTCAAGCTTGAAAATGCACTTAATTTTTTGATTTTCATAGGAATTGACATAGAGTAGTGATTTAGCCTAGTAAGCAAGTTATATTTCTACTTTTAACTTTTTAGGGGTATTTCTACTTTTACCTGCAATAGGACTAGGCCAAGATCCACCGATGCCCAGCAACTAAAAAGCAAAGTAGAATTAGCAGACCCATCCCTAAGGTAAAAACAGGAAACTTTTTTTTGAGAGGAGGTAAAAACAGGAACTAAGTGGTACTGTATTACATTTTGGACACTACCCAGCAGGCCAACAGCATGCCCATCTCGTCACAGAACCCACCCAATAGGCTGCCGTGGGAGGTAAGGAGCAAATTGAGGCCTCTTTCTCGTTGCTTCCTGTGCTAGACTAGAAAACAATAGGAAACGTACGATGCACAGTATGACTAGAATAGCATTTACACTTTTCGAAGGGGGGGTCATAGCCCAGTATCGCCTCCAAGGCGCTCCGCCAGTGATCTAGACGTATTTTAGTGTGTTGATTCACTCCTTTTAGTTTGTATTTAGTCCACATTAAAGCGATCAAAATATCTTATATTTTGAAATGGAGGGAGTATATTCTAAAACTGAACAAAACTTTATTGGTACCAAGTGTGGCATGTCTATTCAATGATCCTACGTGGACTAGATAGTTGGTAGAATGTTCGATCTTTGCTGAGCCTTGGATCATGTGATCCGTAGTTAAATGAGTCTGTCTACATAGTTGATTGAGATTTTGTTATGACTCAATTGTTTTTGTGAAGTGGAACTCCGATTTAGTTAGTATAACTTGTACTACCTCCGTATCAAAATGTAAGATGTTTTAGTTTTTTTAGTCCACATGTACCTAAACATGCTTAAATGCAAGATTCATGTCAACATTGAACTAAAACAAGTCTAGATATGTGTGGACCAAAAAATAAAACATTTTACATTTTGATACATAGAGAGTACTTCTTACTCGGTCGCATTTTTCTGAAAAAAAATACAACGTTTAGCTACACTGAATTATCGAATAGAATTAGCAAAACCGCAGTTAAATTGGGTTGTTAGATATGGTTTCTCAATACGAAGAGTTAAAATGGGTTCGAGTGCGTACGTAATTCGTGCCCTGATCATCATCAAGTGGCCACTTGTGCTAGCGGGTGTAGCTCGACTGCAAAGCCAAGACGATATACTTCGGTCGAACTTGCTGCTTGAAAGCACCGGGTTTAAGGTGATCAGCCTCTAGCTGTTCCGATGGTCATCGGCATGGGGAAATTACGAGCTAGGTCGGGCCACAGTACCATGTCCAACTCGGAGATGGAAATTGGGTCGAACGTCAGCAGGGCACCGAACATGCTGCTTTGCGCCGTAATTTTCGCGTCTGTCCCACAGTGCATGCAGAGTCAACTTACGGCGGAACCTGGTGCCAACTGCCATCTACGTACTAGTATTTCATTTCCTTTTCATATTTACGGTCGGGCAGTCTTCGCGGAACCTGGTGCCAACTGTTCATTTCCTCTTCGTGTGTATAGAGTAGGGGCGAGCGGGTTCCCGCCGGCGGCGCTGAGGAGGCGGTGGTGCGGTTGGTGGGTGTTTTGGTGTCGGCGACCTTTCCCTCCGGCGGTGGAGCTCCGGTGGTGCTCCGTCGAGTGGTGGCCGACCTGTCCGTGCTCGGGGATCCTCGGATCTGCTGTGTGCGGTCTCCCTTCTCCGGCGGCCGTGGTGCGGCGGCGCTGGAGAGGCGTTTCGGGTGGAGCTGGTCAAGATTGGTGGCCTCCGGCTACGTCGACGACGATGACGGCTGCGGCAAAGCGGCGTGGAAGGGCCGGGGGGACGTCTGCCCCGTTCGTTCATCGGCTCAAGTTCCGCCGCGGCGCGGCGGTGGGTCTCGGCGGCGTCTTTCAAGGGCAAAATTTCGCCCAGGCTCTGGTAAGGTGGTGGTTGCCGGTCTTCGTCTTCTTCGTCGCCGGTGGTGCCGCGGATCTTGGTCCTAGCTCTGCTTCATCCTCTTCGTATTGTACTTTCTCTGTTCTTGTTCTATGTACTGTGTACGTGGATTTGTGGTGAATATACGAGGGTGTTTGGATGTGTCAAAAAAAAAAAAGTCTTTTGTTCTTGCCGCTCGTCACCCTCGCGATATCCTGACGCAAATTCATCTTTTCCCAATCATCAAAATGCACCAATATATAGATTTGAGCTACGTACAGTCAAAGTTTTATCCCAGCAAGCTACTCCTACAAATATGACGGAAGATTCGTGCTGCTAATCAATCTCGTATAACTAGCATATATCTCGAAAACGTTTGCATTACCCAGGTTGATCCTGTCCGTTTCTCAAGGAAAGTACTAGTAAAGCTGCTCCGGCTTTTCAATTTACTCCTATATATGATGTCAATCTCGCTCGTTCGTGTGTCCCTCCGCTCTTTAGTTCCTTTTGTAGACAAACTGTCTTTCACGGGCAAATCAAACCCGCTCGCTTTTCACCGTCCCTGGCATGATTTTGCTGGACATCATCCATCAGGAATAATATCCGCAATATGTGCTTCTGTAATTGGACATCATCCATCAGGAATAGGAACCATCATCAAAAAAGAAAAGGAAAAAAGAGCTTCATATCCGCTGGGGCTGATCTTCATGAGCATTCGAACGAATTGGTATCATGTCCCTGTCGGCTGTATCTGAAGAACGGGATGCACTGCATGCCCATGTCCTGATTTGCTATTCGATCTGGAAAATAAAGTTTGCTAGAAATGATGGTTGTTTACCTTTCTCTGCTGCTCGGATCTAGGAAAGATTGCTCCACCGAAATCCGAAATCATGCATGTGCCATATTGTTTCCCGACGTCCTTCCTCGACTACTGCCTGGGTGCTCCAAACTTATATCAGCACTGCTGCACCGCTGACCCTCATTACCAGCAATATAAAATGGCGCAAGATTCAACTTACAACCATAATTTCGCTAAAAAACAATGAATCAACTTCTTTTCGATGCCCACAATCTTGTAAAATTTTGAAGAAATGTCTTGCTATCTCCAACTCCAGCGTAGTCGTTGTTAGATATAACGACGGTGAAAGAAAAAAGATTTAGATTGCTAGAAGATAGTAAAAAATATTTTTATAATAGATTATTAGAAACTGAAGTGTTTTATTATGCCGGGAAATAGACGGTGGCTCGTGGGTTCATTTGATCACTCTTCAAGGAAAATGGTGGAGAAAAATAAATCATAAACAGGGCCAGCCCAAATGCGGGGCAAAAAGGGCGATCGCCCAGGGCCCCGAGAAGAGACGGCCCCGAAACGGTGAATATATATAGTAATCACGTGTTATTATCCATTTCATCTAATAAAATATGTAATACTCCCTCCGTAAAAACTGAATTTTATGATTTATAAAAAATATTACAGTTCAATAACGCACAATTCTGACTATATTTTTTCACAAGACAAAATACAACGATGCCACATATATAGCTCAATCCAAACACTTCAGAAGTATTTAGATGTTTAATTCCGTGCAATACATTTTTATTTCATAAACTCGTTGGGACTTGTATGCATCATATGATAACAAGCACACTGCATAAGAGCATATCAATTAATAAAATTTACATATGCAAACATACTAGAATTCACAACATTTTATATTCATTAGTGATTAATCTAAGCAACATTAATTCAATATCATGTACCGAGAATGCACACTTTGTTAAATTTTGACTTGCAAATAATTTGGACCCCCAAAAAAGAAGTAAACAATAATCTCATTGATTCAGTTTATACTCTAAATATGCTTAGTTAATCATGCACTAGAAACCTCTATTTGGATATTTATTAGATCATATTCTTTTCAAATATTTATCATAAATACGTATAAATTATATAATTTATGAATTGAAGAAAAAAGTTCTATAACAGACTTTTGTTATAAGATACAATCTACTATCTTTCATTGATATTTGGTACAAACAAAAAATACAAAACTAATATTTTGTAGAATTGCAAGTTATGTGGTTAAAATATGCCAAAAAATAGAAAATTATATTCATAACAATGTAACATGCTTAAAATAAGATCCAGATAAGTATAAAAGTTTAGTTAAAATTTTGTTTATTTTTATTCGCCCCGGGGCAAAAATTCCGTTGGGCCGGCACTAGACATAAATATGGTAAGATTTATAGAGGATGGAATATATATATTTGTTGTGATCCGAACACATAAATAAATGTGTATGGATGCATGCAGCGATTATCTTGAGGAGTTCAAAATGATTGAGTTTGCTGAAGCTCATGAAAGAACATGAATGATAAAGTATTAGATAGAATTTGTCTATCTTCTAGTTGCCTCTATGTTGTCCAATGTTTCATCTGCTTCTGCTGGACTTTTTTCCGTGCGGCCCTGATTCTGGATATTAAAAAATTTGTCCCCTCATTTACGGGCATTTAGCTCTTTCTAATGAGTCTACTGGTTAAATCCAGAAAAATATTTGTATTAACAGTATTCTCAATTAATAAAGCTCACACGCTTTCTCTAGAGAAATTTGAAGGCAAAATTACCTACTCCAATTCAAAAAAAAAATCGTGAACACCTCGTTGGTGGAACTTTCAGCCGGTCCGTCTACCATGTTACTGGTCGCCTAGATCTGCCAAAATTTTCATCAAAGTCTTCCTCCCTTCCATGGCGACCAATCCTTCCATCCACATGTCCGCCAAATTCCATGAGAGCCTACGCATGGCTGACCACATCTTGTCCAGGTACAGTATTTGCTTCAACCATCCATTTCCTGTTGGCACCTCGTTTTAGACGGCCAAAATTTCAAATGTTCAGTTCTTTTCCCCCGCTTTACCATGAGCGTGTTTGGTAGCCTGCAGGTCTTTCGGAGCTCTGCGGGGGCAGGCTACACCGGGCCCTGCTAAGCAAATACGAGCTCTCGTTCGTGTTGTGTGGTTCGTTTGGTAGCCTGCATGAAAGAACGTGGCATGGGCTGAGCCCATGGTGGTTACGTTTGATTACATCCTTTGCATGCCCTAATGTAGCTACGCAGTGTTTGGTTGAATGCAAAGTTGCTGCTGCGGTAACCTCTTCTTCCTTGTGGTGAGGTTACCGGCCACTGCACAAGTAAAGATGTTCTAAAACAAGTACCAGAACCTGGCATAACAGGCGGCTAACATAATGCACTTAGCAGAATAGCAGACATCTTCTTAAACAAGTACCAGAATCCAGATAAACAAGTCGCATAAAACAGGTTTCAAACATAGTCTGATGTTAACAGATCCACAATCCACTTGCTTAGTCCTCGTCTTTCGTGAAGCTCGATGGGTGATCAGGGCACATCGTCACCATCTCACAGCCTGAGTTGTCTAAGATGATCACTTTGTAGTCCATTCGGCCGAGCTTCTTGAACATGAGGACGTAACCAAGCTGCAAACAATGAGCTATGGCAAAAGATGGCCATCCCTTCTGGAGGCATGCTCTCCCATTGATATCAGCCATGGTGATTGTCCAAATGCAGCCTGTGTTCGTCCTGAGCGTGATGTCGTCAGGCACATCGCCCAAGTAGGGCCTGAAGGCTTCATGAACTGGGAGGAGCCCTAATCCAGGTGCGAGGAGCACTTTGATGAAGTGGTTAGGGGACACCTCATTCTTGATCCACCCATATGTTGCCTTTCTTCTTTTGAACACGGTGTCAATCTCAACCACGTCCATAGGGGCCTTGAGCTTCGACTCCTTAGTACAAAACAGTGTTTCAGACGTCAAAAAAAGGCATTGAACATATCAGTTACAAATGCTATATGATGGCATGAATCACACACTCGTTGGGCGACCCCAAGAGGAAGGTATGATGCAGTTTAGCAGCAAGTTTTTCCTCAGAAAGAAACCAAGTTTATCGAACCAGTAGGAGCAGCAACTCTTCAGAAGGTTGTTGGTGGCGCCGTTACTCGATCACCAACGCGGAACCTGCACACAACACAATCAAACTACTTTGCCCAAACGAAACAGTGAGGTTGTCAATCTCACCGGCTTGCTGAAAACAAAGGATTAAACGTATGGTGTGGAAAATGATGTTTAATTGCAGAGAATGAAAAAGGAACAGTTTGTAGTTTGTGGTGGTTTAATCAGTGTAAAAGAATGGACCGGGATCCACAGTTCACTAGTGGTGTCTCTCCATAAAAGATAACTAACATGTTGGATGACCAAATTACAGCTGGGCAATTGACAAATAGTGAACGCATGACAATGCATATACATGACATGATGACTACTATGATATTTAATTGGGCATTACGACAAGATACATAGACCGTTATCCAACAGCATCTATGACTAATAATCCACCGCCGGGTTGTCATCCGAGTCCCCCGTTGGTATTAAGTTGCAAGCAACGGATAATTGCATTAAGTAAAGCGCGTAATGTAAACAAGCACATATGCCCGTGGACATAGCATCGTTAGGTTATCCCTAGTGGCAACAGCACATCCGCAACCTTAGAACTTTCTGTCACTGTCCCAGATTAAATGGAGGCATGAACCCACTATCTAGCATAAATACTCTCTTTTGGAGTTACAAGCATCTACTTGGCCAAAGCATCTACGAGTAACGGAAAGCATGCAATATTATTCAACAGGTCTTTTTGCAAGTTATTGGATAAGCGGATGTATATGCCACTAGTCCAGGTGTAAAAGTCCATCACAAATAGAATAAAGAATAACCACACTAATTCCTCATGAGCTAGTAAACATTGACACAAAAAGGGAATAATAACATTTTGAATAATTTAAAGGTAGCACATGAAAAATTTACTTGGAGTGGCAAGGAAATACCACATATAGGTAGTTATGGTGGACACAAATGGCATGGATTTTGGCTCAAGGATTTGGATGCACGAGAAGCATTCCCTCTCAGTACAGAGTTTAGGCTAGCAAGGTTATGTAAGCAAACAAGAATATCAACCCGTACACCAAGTTTTATATGACAAACATATTGCAAACGTTATAAGACTTCATACCGTCTTCCTTGTTAACCAAACCCTGTTATTAGAAAATATCTAGACCTTAGAGTACCACCGATGCAAACCAAATTTTCAACAAGCTTTACGGTAGTTCTTCACTAATAGGCTTAACTCATGTGATGCACAATTTAATCATGATCTACTTGTTAACTCAAAACAATTGACAAGCATCAAGTTATCCATTTTAGTGATCTACAAGATTAAGCAAGTTTTTCCTTATACCAATTACCACATGCAACATTTTCTGAACCAACCAAACACCAATCAATTTATTTCATCAACTCTCCAAACAAATATAAGTGAAGCAAGAGAGTACTTTCTACAAAAGAAAGCTAATAGCTCTGACAAGAGATACATGAAAACAAGAGCTAAAAGCTGAACAGCGCTAGATATGAATACTCAACAAATATAAGTGAAGAATAGGAGTATTCTCATGAAAAAGCGGAGCGTGTCTCTCTCCCAATCAAGAATGCTAGGGTCCAGTCAAGCTTTATTGAAAATAAAAGTGCAATACTGAAAATAAAAGCACACAGACGCTCCAAGAAAAGCACATATGATGTGAAAGAATTAAAATATAGTTTCACTAGAGATGACCTGATAATTTTGACGATGAAGAAGGGGATGCCTTGGGCATCCCCAAGCTTAGACGCTTGAGTCTTCTTGAAATATGCTGGGGAGATCCATGGGAGCCTCCCCAAGCTTAAGCTCTTCACTCTTCTTGATCCTATTATATCATCCTTCTCTCTTGACCCTTGAAAACTTCCGTCACACCAAACTCAAAGTAGATCTCATTAGAGGGTTAGTGCATAATCAAAAATTCACATGTTCTATAAGACGCAATATGATTTGTTACTTTAAACATTAGCTACAGCCACTGATGTTATGTGAAGCTCTTCCACCCAAAAAAGAATTTCACTCAACACTAGTAAAAGAGAGAATGCAAAAATAAAAAGGCATAATCTGTCTAAAACAGAACAGTCCGCAAAGACGAATTTTTTCGAGGCACTTACGACGCTCAGATCGAGAAACTCTGAACTAATGAAAGTTTCAGACATTCATAAAGATTACGCACAAAAAATTTCAGATTTAATTAACAATCTGGTGATTTTAGGAATTTCGTACAGTGAACAGCAAAAATCTGTTTCTGCGCAGCAATCAAAATTAAGCATCATCTTATCATTAGAGGCTACTCTTGGCACAACAATGCGAGAAAATAAAGATACAAAGGAGTTGCTACAGAAGTAAACAAACTCCTTGACTAATACTGAAAATAAAAGATAATGGGTTGCCTCCCAAAAGCGCTTTCTTTAATGCCTTTTAGCTAGGCATAGTGATTTTTATGATGCTCACATAAAGATGAGAGTTGAAATAAAAGAGAGCATCAAGAAGCATATATAAAACATGTTTAAATCTAACACTCTTCCTATGCATAGGAGCCTTGTAAGAAAACAAGTAAATGAAGCACAAAGTGACTAGCATAGGAAGACAAAACAAGTGCAACTTTAAAATTTTCAACATAAAGAGAGGAGACTTAATATTATTGTGATATATGAAACCGTGTCTCCCTCTCACATAATACCAGTAGGTTTTAAAGAAACCATCATATAAAAGCAACACAAGAGAAAGCTCAAAACTTTCATCACAAAGAGAGGAAATTTAATAACATGAAGATTTCTATAACCATATTTTCCTCTCTCAAAATAATTTTCAGTAGCATCATGAATAGACTCAACAATATAGATATCACATAAAACATTCTTATCATGATCTATAAACACATAATTTTTATTAAGCTCAAAAAGTGGGTCATTAAACCACTTTTGACAATAGTAGTAAATTAATATCATTAGGCAATATAGGACCATCATCAAGAGATTATCATAAATAACATTAGGGAGCACATTTTTACTTTCTGCAATTTCCTTTTTACTGAGTCAAGGAGGTTGTTTTTCAAATTTATCAAAAGAGATATTTCAATAGAATCATCATTCAAATATAGCATTCTTCCTCCTCCAAGCTTGGGGACTAAAAATAACATTTTTATCAAAACCAGCTTCCCCAAGCTTAGAGCTTTCCATGGCATTAGCAATAATGGTGTTCAAAGAATGTATGCTAATAACATTGCTACTATCATGATTGTTATGCAAATAAATTCCATAGGCTTTTTAATTTTCTCTTCAAACACTTCATGTCCCAACTCAAGATAAATTTCATAAAGCTCTCTCATGTTGTTTTCAGCCATAGGACTAGTTTCAAGGAAAGTAACCATTGATAGCAAGTAAAGAGCTAGACATAATAACTAACAGAAACAAAACTGAAAATAAACTAAATGCAAGTAACTAATTTTTTTGTGTTTTTGATAATTGAAAGCAAACAAGATAAAATAAAATAAACTAAGCAAGACAAAAACAAAGTAAAGAGATTGGAAGCGTGAAACTCCCCTTGCAGAAGACTGCTGTCTCCCCGGCAACGGCGCCAGAAAAAGAGCTGTTGACGGGAGACATAGAGTCTGCTGAAGCTTCTACTCCCCGGCAACGGCGCCAGAAAAAGCTTGATGACGTGAAACACACGTTCGTTGGGAGACCCCAAGAGGAAGGTATGATGTAGTCAGCAGCAAGTTTTCCCTCAGAAAGAAACCAAGGTTATCGAACCAGTAGGAGCAGCAACTCTTCAGAAGGTTGTTGGCGCCAGTAGCGATCACACGTGGAATCTGCACACAACACAATCAAACTACTTTGCCCCAACGAAACAGTGAGGTTGTCAATCTCACTGGCTTGCTGAAAACAAAGGATTAAACGTATGGTGTGGAAAATGAGTATTAAATTGCAGAGAATGAAAAAGGAACAGTTTGCAGTTTGTGGTTGTTTAATCAGTGTAAAAGAATGGACCGGGGTCCACAGTTCACTAGTGGTGTCTCTCCATAAAAGATAACTAACATGTTGGGTGAACAAATTACAGCTGGGCAATTGACGAATAGTGAGCGCATGACAATGCATATACATGACATGTTGACTACTATGATATTTAATTGGGCATTACGACATAATACATAGACGTTATCCAACAGCATCTATGACTAATAATCCACCGCCGGGTTGTCATCCGAGTCCCCCGTTGGTATTAAGTTGCAAGCAACGGATAATTGCATTAAGTAAAGTGCGTAATGTAAACAAACACATATGCCCGTGGACATAGCATCGTTAGGTTATCCCTAGTGGCAACAGCACATCCACAACCTTAGAACTTTCTGTCACTGTCCCAGGTTAAACGGAGACATGAACCCACTATCTAGCATAAATACTCTCTCTTGGAGTTACAAGCATCTACTTGGCCAAAGCATCTACGAGTAACGGAAAGCATGCAAGATCTTAAATAACATATAAGATAGATTGATAATCAACTTGACATAATATTCAATATTCATCGGATCCCAGCAAACACAACATGTAGCATTACAATAATATGATCTTGATCATGTAGGGCAGCTCACAAGATCTAAACATGATGGCACAAAGTGGAGAGACAACCATCTAGCTACTGCTATGGACCCGTAGTCCAAGGATGAACTACTCACGCATCACTCCGGAGGCAGGCATGGCGATGTAGAAGCCTCCGGTGACGATTCCCCTCTCCGGCAGGGTGCCGGGAAGAGGTTCTGAACCCTCCCGAGCTAGGGTTGACGACGGCGGCGTCTCTGGAACTTTTCGTGGATATTTGCTCAGGTACTTAGGGTTTTCGCGTCGGGGGGAATAAGTAGGCGAAAGGGCGGCGGCTGCGGACCCCCGAGGGGCCCACACCACCCTAGGGCGCGGCAGAGGGGGCCCGCGCCCTAGGTGCGTGTGGCCCTGGTGGCCCTCCTCTGTGCTCCTTCGCTCCGTCAGGTGTGTTCTGGAAAAATAGGACCCCCGTGTAGTTTCGTCCAATTCCGAGAATATTTCCAGACTAGCTTTTCTGGAATACAAAAACAGCAGAAAACAGGAACTGGCACTTCGGCATCTTGTTAATAGGTTAGTCCCAAAAAATGTATAAAAGTGATATAAAGTAGATGCAAAACATGTAGCAATTGGTATAAAACAAGCATGGAACATCAAAAATTATAGATACGTTTGAGACGTATCACTATACCAAACATTGACCACAATCAAATGCACTCAAAAGATGTTCTCTTAGTACCAAGTATCATGCACAAAGAAATGTACTTGTGCACAACAACAGATACTAGAAGACACCTCTTGAATGCAAAGATGCACCTACAAGCCTCATATATTGCCAACATAGGGCAAAGGGATTCACCACAGAACTAGGTAGCAATACAACAATTGGTGAAATGTAAAAACTACCCGGTTCTGTAGCTAATCCCGTTGCATTGAGCATGGCACAGTCAAATCACTGGCTTCAAAATGCAACACAAAATCAATACAAGAAGTGCTCGTTGGTCTCAGAACATGTAGAGGCATGCTTGCGCCTACTGACTAGCTAGCAAAAGAAAAGAACAGTCACATCCCATTGTGGCAGCTTCATACTTTTGCTGGCAGTCAGCAGGTGCCAGCTCTAACAGAGATCATCATAGACCTAATCGAGTACGTCAAAGAAATTTTCCTCATAAGAAATAGCAAGCAGAGATCTCAGGGAGACGACTCTGTACAGGACCACGAGACGAGGTATGCACATGAATTGTAAGTGCACATCGCTCAAGGTCCTATGCAAGTCGCCTCCCTACACATATGTTATGCCACATTGTAATCATCGGCTTTGTGCAAAACACACGCAATCTAGAAAAACTCATCAGATGCCTCAGTTTCATAGTATGCAAGTCAGTTGTCGAACAATAGTACGCACCGCATGACAACCAACAAAACCAAGTAGAAGACACGAGTAAGATTGTGCATGCTTCTTAATTTTGGTGGCTGCCTTCTGGTTACACTGCCACCTCTGACTCACAAATCTAAAACCCTTCTTCATTGGCCAGATTTTCACAATTCAAGCCTCATATGAAGTAGCAAACAAACATATCAGGGAGATGACTCTGTGCAGGTCCAAGTGGTATGCACAACAAATGTGGTTGTACATCGCTCAAGGTCTGCGCAGAGTCATCTCTTTGCACACTTGTGTGATGCCACTGTGTAATCATCGGCTCATTGGTATCAAAGTTCATACAAATAAATCAATCAACCAACAAGATTTAGCGTAGAAATACATGGTAGACCTGGAGCAACTATACCGAAAGGAGGGCACCGCACAAGCGCGTATACAAGTTCGGTATAGTTGCCCAAGGCCTACGAGAAGTGTTCATCACAGGGTAGAACTGGAGACCCTACTCCAGAACCAACAGATCGAAGATTTGACTGACATCGAACCCTAGATCTACCATGCTAGTCAATGTAAGCAGACGAACATCAATGGATCTATAGATCTAGGACGGTTACGAGGCATACAAGGGCTAGGGATGCTCTTACCGCCATTGACGATGTACTTGAGGAGGAGATGAGATGACGTGCTGCCGACGTGGGGATGAAGCTCCTCCGCACGGAACAATGGGGAGTTCGCGGCCTTGCGTCTGCTGGCGAAGATGCTCGCGGCGGTGGTCTATGAGCCGCCGGAAATGGAGCCGCCGACGGAGAGAGAAGAGGAGAGGAGCGAGCGGTGAGGGGAAATGAAGAGGGGGAGAGAGTGAGCGGTGAGGGGAATAAATAGCGTGTGTTCCAGAAGGGACGTGGCGTCTCCCGCGAGTACGCTCGCGTGCCTCCCTTGCGTTGTGCTCGGCCTGGCCCAGAAAAACGGCCGATTCGGCCGTTACTGCAGGGCCTGGCCCGAGACTGCTTTGAGGAGCGCGCTAGCCAGGCCAAACGGCTCATATAGGCAACCAATCACGGCGGGCTCGCAGCTGGCGGGCATGGCCGGCCTATTTGCAGCCTACCAAACACGCCCCATATGGTTTCTTGTGCCGTTTATCTGCACTTGAAAGTTACATCAGACCTTAAATCGAAGGAGGTTTTTTTTTGCAGGTCATGAGCAGCGCATAGTTAGGTAGTAACTATTATTCACCCGATAGATAGGGAGCAATGTCCCTCTGAGGCCTCATAGTCCACCGGCAAAAAAGTTAAACACCATTAAGGTTTCTACGACAATAATCATGTTAGGATGGCGCATAGCCTGATAGTATACGAAAAGGACTTGCACAGACAGAAACTTGCCACGATGGAGTGTGCATAGTTTAGTTGTTGATTGACGAGCTAGCTAGACCCGCGTAGAAGGGTTTACAATCTCTTCAGCTTTGCTGTTGAGCACGTGGCATCCAAGAAAACAGATGACCTCACCGCCTACGCACCACTGCTCGTGCGTACAGTTTCGCGAATAAAGGCCAACAGTCATCATCGATCTTCGTTAATGTGATGGTGAAATCTACGGGCTCCGGAACGTCACAGCCACACTGGCGCACGATCGACCTCGCAGGGGACAGCCGGGGAGGAGAGACGTACTCTGCTGCATATTTCAGTCAGCATCGGTGGCAACTTTATTTTGGAACCTGGAACCCATCGAACCCATGCAGTGCAGCATCGCGCAGAAGCAACAGGTTGCTAGCTTAGCTTGGTGAGAGCATCTCCACCGGGCCTTCAATTGAGTGTCCGGCCAATTGGGAGTGATGCCCACAACGGCGTATTTCAAAGGCCAACTCCATTTTTTTTTCATCTAACCACATCGGCGGTTGTTTTTGCATATTTTTTTTTGAGAGTATGCCAAAGGCATACCCTATTTTATTGAAGGAGAGCAAATTTTACATTTACAAGAGGCTAAAACCCTAGTGCGAACAGGCTAGCGAACTCCACTCAACACACACACCGTAGCTACTCTCTCGCGGCATCAAGCCCCCTCTAGCTTGGCGCCAGAGTCTGAACTCGTCCCCCACTCTGTCAATTAGTTGTCCGACGGTACACTGATCTCTTATCCGGTTGAAAACTCGCGCATTCCTCTGCTTCCTAAGCATCCAGTCTGTGAGGATGATCAAGATATCGAAGAGGTTGTTTTTGCATTTCAATACGAATTGAAAATAGAAAACGTAATAATTATTACAACACAAGTTCAAATTCGAATGCAAAGTTTAAATACGAATTCAAGTTTAAAACATGATATATGAAACCGCCGCCGGCTGAGTTGCTTTGATAGCCCACAGGTGCGTCACGAGATCATTGTGCAGCTGATGATGCATTGTTCATCACGAATTTCTCGATGCATGGCAAGAAATTCTGCATACTACGTCAGCACGTCGGTTGTGGATGGGACATAGGCCCCTGGAAATCATACACATCGCTGACCAGTTGCCTCCTTGTATCATGCTCACTCTCAATGATCATGTTGTGCATGATAACACAAGCACTCATGATCTCACACATTTCATCTAGCGACCACGAAAGACAAGGGTAGCGGACGACGGCAAACCTGGCCTAGAGCACTCCAAATGCCCGCTCCACATCTTGCGAACAGACTCTTGCTTCTTTGCAAAATGCCAATCTGCCTCGCCGACAGGGTTGCGGATAGTCTTCACAAATGTTGACTAAGTAGGATAGATGCCGTCAGCAAGGTAGTACCCCTTGATGTACTCATGGCCATTAATCACATAGTTGCATGGTGGAGTTAGACCGTCACAAAGTTTCTTAAACAAAGAGGAGCGTTGGAGCACATCGATGTCATTTGCGGCACAAGCGGTGCGAAAAACGCATGCCAGATCCAAAGATCATAATCTGTCATGGCCTCAACTATGACACTGCAACTTTCCGTGATGTCCTGACTTATACATCCCCTGCCAAGTGAACGGGCAGTTCTTCTAGTTCCAATGCGTGCAATCGATGCTTCCAAGCATCCCTGGAAATCCTCTTGCTTGGCCTTGTGCCAAGAGACGAGTCGTGTCTGCCTCATTTGGTGTTCTCAGATTTTCTTCTCCAAACACTTTCACAACTGCCCTGCAAAATCTGTAGGTGGCTTCGATGACGGTGGACTCAGACATACGGAGATAGTCATTCAACGCATCGGCGGGAAGTCCGTAAGCAAGGCACCGTATGGCCGCCGTATATTTCTGAAGAGATGAAAACCAAAGGAGGCCGGTGCAGTCTCTCTTCAGCTCAAAGTAGTCGTCGTATTCCCGAATGCCATGCACGATCTGCCTGAACACGTCCCTGCTCATCCTAAAGCGCCGGCGAAATTCATGAGGAAAGTTCGCCGGTTTCTCGGCAAAGTAGTCGGCGTACAAGAGCATGTGCCCAGTTGCTCTGTGACGTTCCTTGTTGGCCCTCCGCCCTTCGCTGATCCTCCAAACTTCGGTGCCGCGTTTGCCTCGACTGCGGCATCTAGAACTGCGGCCATGACAATCTCATTCTCCTCGTCGTCGGCCGCAAGGGCGGCATCCTCCGCCATCATTTGAAAAAACATGATCTTGTCATCACTGTCCATAGCCTATTGGACGAAACAAAGCAATGGAACAAGGCCACGAATGAACAATCAACGAAATGAGCCTATAAATGAATGGTCGAACACCTTGGGTGCGGGGCGGGAGGGAAGAAGAGGCGTACCCGAGCTAAATTAGCTGCGCCGACGCTAGACGAGGTCGGAGACCGGCGGGGAGCGGCGGCAAGAAGGCCTGGGTGAGCGCTGCGGCTTGGGCCCGAGGTGCGAATCAAGCAGGCGGCGACGAGAGTGGCGGCGATGGTGCGAATCGTCGACGAGAGGGAAAAGAAGGACGGTGTGGGGAGCGAATGAATCAGGTCACGCCGGCGCTGTGTGTATGACAGACGGGCCAGACCTGTCGGAGGGCATGTCCGCCCCATGTACGGCACCCTCGAGAGGGGCTCCAAACTTGGGGGCCATTTCGGGGGTGTCGGGCGCGATTTCGCTCGTCCTGACCCTTTGGAGGGTGCCGCTGGTGGCCGATTTTGGCGTCCGAACCCCCAATAGGCCTTTGGAGGGTCAATTGGAGGCCCCCGGTGGAGATGCTCTGAAAATGCACAAAAATAATAATGTGACGAAATTTCAGCACAAAATAAAACCTCGAAAACTAACCATTTTTTTATCGCGCCCAACGAGGGGGCGCTACCTCTACGCGGTAGCGTCGGCCATTAGAGGAAACAGAGAGCGTCACGAGCGGGTTTGACTGGGGAAAGAGTGTTGGGGACGGGTGGGAGCGCCGTGCTATCGGTCACGAAGTGTAGCGCCGTGCCCCGCGTCGCTATGGTGTGAGGTGTAGCGCCCCACGCCACGACGCTACACTTCGGGCCATTGGCCCCGCCGTGCCGCGCTGGCAGCACCGTACCAACCCGGTCCACGGAGCTACCATGTAGAGGGTAGCGTCTCGTCGTTGGGCACGACAAAAAAGGTTAGTTTTGAAAAAAAACAAATTAGATTTATTTTTTGCTGAAGTTACGCCACATGGTTATTTTTGTGCATTTTCACGCTAGCTTGCTGATCGCGCCCCTGCAAGCTTTCACGGTTTGCATCCTTACATGGTTTGGAGACCGGCTTTCGGGCTACAAGTGTTCAACTCGTCCTCTGTTCAACTGATCCACATGAAGCTTTCAAGAGGTCTTTTGTTATTTATTTATTTTCTCTGCTCTCTCTGATCAGTTCTCTAAAATTCGGGTCTTTATAATATCCTTACAACATCCCCAAAGGACATATTTGACAAAAATCTTGAGTTTTAAACCCCTACATAAATTCATAGTATAGTAGTATGACGAAAATCAGTGCCGCGTTTGCTATGTCTACATAAAAAATCCAACAATCTAAAGGAGCACTAAATCATACGGAAAAGTCACTTTGTCTCCCGAGATCGAGTGGTCCCTAAATTGGAAAAAACTCTTGAGTTTTAAACACCTATAGAAGTTCATAGTATAGTAATATGACGTATCTCAATGCTGTGTTCGCTATGTCTACATGAAAAGATCCAATAGTCTAAAGAAGCACTAAATGAGACGAAAAGTCACTTTGGCTCCCGAGATCGAGTGGTCCCTAATTTTCTTAAAAAATTAAAAAGTATCTTTACAAGTTTCAAAAAAATAAAAAACATCGGAATGTAGTAAAAGATGAATCTCACTAGTATTTAAAAATCCCAATGCGATTTATTTTATATTATGGTCTACACAAAATTCATAAAACATTATATTTAAGAGATTCAAAAGTGTGTACTCAGTCCACACATTCGTCAATTTTGTGTACACCAGAATATAATGTAGGAGTATTTCAAAGCATGTGTGTATGTTTTTTAAATTTTCTTTTTGAAATGAATGGAGCACTGAAACCCGGGAGTAAGAGATCTCCACTCTCAATCATATAGGGCATGTTTGGTAGGCTGCAGCAAGCCCAGTCAGTCCCGGCCCCCAGCTGCAAAACGGGATGCACGATTTGGTTACATGCAGCCTAAATTTTGGCCCGCATGCTTCTCAAAGCAGGTTAGGCCCATTGGGAACTGCTGAATCGGCAGTTTCCATGGAGCCAGGCCAGCTAGCTGCAGCCACGAGCGCTACGCATACGAGTGGTACGTGATGTTTTGCTATACCACCACCCATGTGAGTTTTAAACACCTATAGAAGTTCATAGTATAGTAATATGACGTATCTCAATGCTGTGTTCGCTATGTCTACATGAAAAGATCCAATAGTCTAAAGAAGCACTAAATGAGACGGAAAGTCACTTTGGCTCCCAAGATCGAGTGGTCCCTAATTTTATTAAAAAATTAAAAAGTATCTTCACAAGTTTCAAAAAAATAAAAAACATCGGCATGTAGTAAAAGATGAATCTCACTAGCATTTAAAAATCCCAATGCGGTTTATTTTATATTATGGTCTACACAAAATTCATAAAACATTATATTTAAGAGATTTAAAAGTGTGTACTCAGTCCACACATTCGTCAATTTTGTGTACACCAGAATATAATGTAGGAGTATTTCAAAGCATGTGTGTATGTTTTTTTAATTTTCTTTTTAAAATGAAGGGAGCACTGAAACCCGGGAGCAAGAGATCTCCACTCTCAATCATGTAGGGCATGTTTGGTAGGCTGCAGCAAGCCCAGTCAAGCCCCCCAGCTGCAAAACGGGATGCACCATTTGGTTACATGCAGCCTAAATTTTGGCCCGCATGCTGCTCAAAGCAGGCTAGGCCCGTTGGGAACTGCTGAATCGGTAGTTTCCATAGAGCCCAGGCCAGCTAGCTGCAGCCACGAGCGCTACGCATACGAGTGGTACGTGATGTTTACCCAGCTGATTCCACGTTATTTAGAGGCTGTTTGGATTAGAGCCCCCAGCCGCCGTGCCAAAATATAGGCGTTGACTGAGTGGTTGATTGCCTGTTTGGTTGAGCGCCAATAAATTGGCGTGCCCTCGTTCCCTTGGAATCGCAGTTCAATTCACGCCAACTTTTTGGCGAGACGCGGGCGCCGGATTGCTTCGCCAAAAAATTGGCACGCCCTCGAATTGGCAAGGCTAGCTCTGGCAGCATCCAAACAGCCCCTTAATGCAGCATATCAAACGAACTATGCAACACTGCTCAGGGCCCTGTAAAGCCTGCACAAGGAGATGGAAATCGCATGCTGGCTGCCAAACACGCCCATGCGTATTACTTTGGTCGTTGGCAAGCTTTGTAGGACTTGTGTACGTAATCAGCTTCGTTGCGGAGAAAAATCAGACGAATCCGGTAACCGTCTTCAAAAAATGAAAAGACGGGGTGTTTGTACTGCCGTTCTGCTGTCACCGCCAGTCCACCGGGAGCATTCAACTGGTGTGCATGTCAATGGCAGGAACCAACGTTGCACGGAAACTGATACGTCTGGACCAGGCAGGGGTCAAGCTGGGCATGATGGCTGTGCGCCTGTGCCCCAGAGCCGTCTGACAGGCACTAGGAGCAACCCCATTTGTGTTATTTGTGGCAGATCGGCCGGGCCTTGACCGCCCCGATGCGGTGCACGCGCGACCCCGCCGTATCTTCACTTCACGCCCCATCGTGGGATTGGCGCGCCATTGATCACTCCGATTCCGCAGGACGATAGACAGAAGAGGCACGCACGGCTCATGGGGCATGTCGCGGCGGAATGCCCTACCTCTCTGCCGGGATTCGCTAGTTGTCGACCGCGCAACTGCTCGCGCAGTTCGCGTCACGCGCAGCGTGGGTGGGTCCCACCACGTGGTCTTCTTCCTCCTCTCCTTTTTCTCCAATTTCTCCACGGTTCTCTCTTCTTCCCCAAATTCTCCACCGATTTCCACGACGCCAGGCCGAGCCGGAGACGCCGGAGCCGCGGCTGGCCGCGGTGGAGGCGAGGAGGAAACTTAGGGCTGGGGGTGCAGGGGTCGGGGGGGGGGGGGGGGGGAGGAAATCGCATGAGCACCGCCGCCATCTTCATCTCCGGCGAAGGCGACGGCCACTTAGGGCTGGGGGTGCGGGGTCGGGGGGAAATCGCAATAGCACCGTCGCCATCTTCATCTCCGGCGACGGCGACGGCCAGCCGAGCCGGAGCCGCGGCTGGACGCGGCGGATGCGGCGATGGCGAGGATGAAACTTAGGGCTGAGGGTGCGGGGTCGGGGGAAATCGCATGAGCGCCGCCGTCATCTTCATCTCCGGCGATCGACGGCCAGGCCGAGCCGGAGACGCTGAAGCCGCGGCTGGCCGTGGCAAAGGCGGCGACGGCGAGGATGGACTTATCGCGGTGGGGTGCGGGGTCGGGCGACCTCTTCTTCTCCGGCGCGACCTCTTCGTCCTCCTCACATCGCTGTCGGTGGGCCCACACGCGCGCACGCACGGCTGTCGGAAACCGAGCGAGCCGTCGCGCGCAAGCTAGCCCAGCCCCTCTCTGCCATCCTTTCGCGAGTGCCACGATCGTGGCGTCACCCTTCTTTACTCTCGCCTACAGGTACCGTCATCACTTCACTTGACTCTGCCTGCTTTGATGAGCCACGTACGCAGCGTACTCCGCGTAGGGTCGAGCTTCATTCCATGGCGTAAATTTGCGTCCGTTAATCCAGTCGATGCAGCGTGAAGCACGGGCACTGTGGCAGCGCCGTCTCCCGCTCCCTGTTTGTCCCCCTCCTCCTTTCCCTCGCTAGCTAGCTCTCGCTGCCACAGTGCCACGGCAAAACGAGAGTGAGCAAGCATTTACTCGGCGCGGCCGGCCGGCCAGAGACGTGAATGAAAAGAGCAGAGCCAAGACGAGAGCACAATGCCGGCCAGACTCTCTCTCGGCACTGAAAAGGGCCTTAACTTTCTCCTGCTACGTTTACGTTTAGCTCGACTCGAGTCGTCCAGGATCAGAGTCAGTCACAGGCGAGGCCCCCCACCCTGGCCTCACCCCTGTGTGAAAGATCATCATCATCATTCAACCCAGCAAGCAACTTGGGAGAGGGGGACATCATTGCATGGCATTGCATTGCATTGCAGTGGAACAGAGTTATTCCCATGGCCGAACATGATTCCAGCCGAGCTCAACCTAGATGAACCTAGATATATAATTGGCACTTTGCATCTGACTTTCGGGTCGACCCTGATATTATCCACCGGTACTAATCACTGCTATGATTAGATGGTACTAATCACTGCTATACTATACACACGGTGGTCAGTGTGTAAGGTAATCATCTCTAGGGCTATTATTCTTCTCAAAAGATGCATCATCTGACCTCCATGATAGGTTTTTGTCTCTGCAACGCTTGTCATGTCAAATTATGGAGTTACACATGATCAGATGATTCCGGCGTAATAGGCCCTGTAATTATCCACATACCGGCCTAGGTCTATGCATGATTAGACGGTAGTCACTGTTATACGGTGATCAATGTGTAAGCTAAGCATCGTCTTTAGGGTGGTTATTCTTCTCAAAAGTTGCATCCTCTAGCCTCTATTATAGAGTTTTGTCTCTGCAACACTTGTCACGTCAAATTATAGGGTTACACATGATTAGATAATTCCAGAGTAATAGTTCCGGGTAAGTTCATTAAACTTTTGGCGTTTTCGAAACGCAATAATTACACACGTACTTAGGAACACGGAAAGCTTGATGCCTTCCAAATGGAGACTACTTGAAGTATGTGTTATTACCAATTGATTACATGGGTGTACACAGAGCTATAGTGTTTTTTTTCGTCAATAAATGATATTTTGTTAAACTAAATAAAGGAAATTTATTAAACTAAAAAATTACCATCGAAGTGATATAATTTTTTAAGAGCTCGTGCCCGGCCATTTCATGATTAGGATGCACACAACTGCATAATAAGAAGAAAACGAAAAGGACACAAAACAAATATGTGGAAACACGTAAAACATCTAAAACGACGGAGGGCCGATTTGTGGATGAAAATATCCCTCACAACTTCTCCAATCATATGCAGACCTTATGATTGTTGTGTTCTTTGTGAAATGAAGCTAACATTAAGGAGGCAGACCCGTACGTATTGTTAGATCTGTTATGCGTCATTAATCTTAAGCAACATAACTATCTCACCAAAATTTAGCTGAAAGAAGTCTAATTGTTCGGCATAAAGAAACCAAACAAAATTAGAAACTCTAACTTAATGACACCCCAAAAGTTTTGATAAAATTCAGCGGGAAAACCATCAAGACCTATGTCCTTTTTGTGGTCCAATGGAAGACCGCTTTTATTAGTTCCTCCTCATTGGAAGGTGGAGTATGAAACATGTTGTATTCATCGGATATTGGGTGATGCCATCTGTCTAGGACTCGTCGAGAGCAAGTTTTGTTCCACATGTTCCCGAAACAAATCTTTGTACTATTATGTAATACTCCCTCCGTCCAATAATAACTGTCTCAAGTTTGCCAAAAAAGTAGATGTATCTAGACATGAAACATGTATGGATACATCCACTTTTTGACAAACTTGAGACAGTTATTGTTGGACGGAGGGAGTAAAAGATTTTAGCTGATCATGGTGTGTCGTCATCTTGATGAAGAGAGTATGACTAAGTTTCATTCTCTGACAACCATTGACCATACATATCGTATTAGAATATCCTTCAATAATGATTTGGCTTTTTAACAGTTGTACAATTTAACCTCCTCACGCAGAAAACACACAATATGTGCATTTTATTGGCCTTTTAAGCTAAATCTCTTGCATGATCGAAGGACGTATTTAATTCCTTCTAGCTCGTCGATGACCGATGAAAGCCTCAGTTTTTTTCCTTTTAAGGTTGAGCGCTCATCCGGTAAGATATTATCACGTAGCACGAGTTTTATTGGTCCACCTTTGGATGAGTGTTCTACCATCAACCGGTTTAGCTCATATGTGTTTTACTATATCGCAAAAGCCATGATGGTGCAACCATCCAAGCTCGAACATAAATTAGAGTTTACCAAGAGACCTTAGCACATCTGTGTAAGAAGAAGAGGGGCATGATCTGAGAGAGACCCACGTTCCAGAGCACATACAGTGGGCAAAGGGTTAACACTTAACACTAAGTAGAATGGCACGGAGAGAGACAATGCTAGGTGAGATCATAACAACCAGATAGGCGGTGAGAGCATCTCCAAGAGCATTTTTGTATTTATGGTTGCCAAAACTGGTTCGCAATTGCAAAGAGAAGGATTTGCAATAAAAAAAACAGCTTTGCAAACGTCCCAACTAGATTGCCATATTTCGTGTATATCACAGTGATATGTGGGTTCAACTAGTGAGCCACACAATATTCATCTTCTTCCTCGATCAACAACGATGGGGCGCTCGGAGTAGCGGCGACATAGTAACGAGGTGGGGGAGGGCATGGTGAAGCTCGATCCACTGTTGCTAAATGTTGAGGCCCAAACCGTGGGCGAGCCAGAAGGTCAGGGTATGGGCGAGTTGCTCTCGAACAAGCCAGAGCGGGGTGTGGGGTGTGTGTGTGGGGGGGGGGGGGGGGGTGAGCAGGCCACGACGTCGACGAGAAGGCAAGCGTGGGCGGGACAGTTCCATGGCTAGTGGGACGGCAGCTTCGAGGGAGGAGGTTGGACGCCGCACCTATTAACAAGGTTAAGGGGAGTACAAATGCAACTTGGGTGAGAAATTTAGCAATTGGGAAGGGGATTGCCAAATATGAAAATTATCCACAAACTTTATGAAGCTTGCTAATTTTCTCGGCCCTAGGACAACTTGTAGGAATGCTCTCTGAGATGTTTCTCCCCATTTGTAAAAGATCAGTGCTTAACAATTGGGGACAAATATAGGAATGATTTTTGTGATTCTATGAGGACATGTTCCAAAATCACAACAAAATTCAAACTATTTCACTAAATCTCAAGCGTGTGAGATTTTCTCAAGTTTCAATCACCTAAGAAAGGCGCAACTCGTATCTAGTTACAATTTTCTAACGCCAGTTTGCACTTTTCTGGAAAACACATTTAAGGTAGAAAAGTGCAAGTGTGAGGTAGAAAATTGCAACTGGATGAGTTACATTTTTCGCTAAACTGCAGTGGTACTATTTGGTGCTACTGAGACTTCAAAAAATCTCAGCCGCCTGAGAATTTAGGCCCTGTTTGGGAGCAATGTATTTTTGAAGTATTTCATGAATACTTTGGTTTCTAAAAATATTGAAGCACCAAATACTTTGAGGTGTTTGGCTTTAGCCAAAACTGTAGTTTATATACTCCAATATTTAAGAAATGACGGGTCCGTTTGGGAGCTCTGTTTCTTTGAAGTATTCTGATAATACTTCAGTTTTGAAAAGTATTGAAGTATCAAATACTTCAAGACGTTTGGGTCCAATGAATACTGTGTTTTATAAACTAAAGTATTGTACAAAACCAACAGTTTTTTGCCATATTAGAAACTTCAGTCCGGACCACTTTTCTATAAACTGCAGTTTTGTACAAAACTGAAGTATCTATTGCCCAGACACTCAAATACGTCATTATTGGAATAGTGTGGTTTAAAAAAAAATGACTTCCCAAACTAGGCCCACACTATTTTTAAAGTATATGAAAAATGGGGATGGACCCCTTTTTCAATACTGAAGTATTGGTTGCTAGGCACAATAAGATACTGTGGTTTTCGAATACTTTGATTTAAAAATACTTCACTACCAAACTAAGCCTACAAATTCCAAATCCAAATTATGATCTAAACATTATTCAACGATTTCTAAGAAATGTTTAACCAAGTCATAAAAAACTTCCTATAAATATGCAATTTATTAGAAAACGTTCGGAGATTTGGAGAAAGAGGTACACCCCTAGTCAGATTGAAGCGTGCATGGAGCCTACTTCTTAATTGCCGGGCACTGATAACAAACCACGCCCTCGCACGTCGCCGTACAAATCCAAAACATAAATCCCTTCCTCCATCAAGTGCGGAAATCAAATCCAGTCCCCACTAGGATGATGAGATTTAGAGCAACTCTAGCAGTTACCGGATAATGTCATACCGGAAAATTGGTATCCAGTTCAACCGGAAACTGTTTACGGTACGAAATTTTTATCTCACAGAATAGATACCGGATACAGTCCCATAAAACATTATCCATTCGTTTTCTTTCATTTTTTTTTCCTTCCTCTTCCACTCCCGTCCCCTTCGTTTCTCGCGCGCCGGCGGCGCTCTCGCCGGCGCCGTGCCCGCTCGCGCTTCTGGCCGCGACCGCCTGGTGGGGACGCTGCATAGAGAGCTAGCTAGCTTGATGCATCGATCGATCGATCGGATCCATGCCCTAGCTAGCTAGCGAATCGATCGGATCAACGTTGCGCTCAAGTTAGCTAGCTATTTTTTAGCCTTGCGTGACCTGCGTCGCCATGCGCTTCCCGCGCCGCCGTGGTGAGCTCCGCCGGCGAGGTTTGCGCCTCTAGTTCGTCACGGCGTACTTCAAATTGGTCCGAATCGAGAGCCACCAAAAATTGGAAGAGATTTGGCCGAAATTAAAGTGCCACCGTGGATTTTCGCCGGATTCCGGCGAGTCGGAGGGCGGTCTGGTGACAGTTGGGCTGAAACTTCAGCGCGGGCTGCTTGGCGCCAAGAGTAGGGGTGCAGGAAAAAGAGCCAGAAAACGCAACAAGTAGAGCACCGACGTCGAAATATCGTGTTCACGGAAAAAGTTTTCCAGTACGAGGGCTTATCCGGCGTCTGGTGTTTGGTCTGGCAGAAATTTTGCCCTAGATCTGGAAAAAAACAGTTATTTTCTGGGTCGGAGCTTATACGGTAACTGCTAAAGTTGCTCTTAGTACAAAGCCATGGACAGAAGCGAGAGGAATTAGTACCGGGGCTTAATCAAGAGTAGGCAAGGAGGGGACACATGCAACAACTTGTCACTCCCAGTGCCAATCCCTATCCAGTATCTCTACATCTACATCGTCATCTTCGTTGTACGGGCCCAGACCAGTACTACATGATCATCATCGATCGCATACGATCGAAACATTGACACCTACTAGTATCAATAATAAAAAGAAAGATCTCCTCGCTAACCTCTCTTCACCGGTCACGAAGAAGATCTCGCAGCCGATTAAGACGACCGTAATTCACGACGGTGGATTGCCGTGATCTTTCTTTAATGGCTAGCCTACGACGGTCAGCTCCGGGGAGGTACGGTTGTTGGTCTCCTCCTCCCGATTGATCAAATCGATTTTTTATTATTCACTTTCTCTCTACCTTCCTCGCGTTGCATCATGCGGAGTGGTTAGCGTAGCTAGCTAGAAATCCATGGCTACTGTTTACACACTACTAGAAAGAGAGGCCTTTCTCTCTCTAGGATATGAGCTTTCTCATCTTGTCCCCGTCTTTTTGGAGGCTTTCCGATGGTTTTTGTACGAGAAAAAGACATCTTTGGCAGTTTGATGAGTTACGGTTGAGGCCGGTGGAGCTACAGATTCTGAGGGGGGTTCTTTATGCCAGATCGCCGGAAAGGCGGTCCCGGCCGGCCAGCCGCCGGTGGCCTTTGACAATTATGGATAACATTCCTTAATTCTCGGCCATCAAGGCTGCTACTCGATCAACATAGAGAACAAGAAACCAATGCTCGGAATTGCACCATCACTCTCTCTATCTATCCTTGCATATGTGCCACTTAATTTGTATCCAAGAGCAAAGCGAATCAAAGATTCAACGTCGAGGTCACTAAATTCTAATGTACAAGGACGGCGGCGAAGGCAAGAAATTGACAAAACGATCAAGGTAGTATACTGCTAATTAAAAGGTTAATCAGACCTTTGTTGTTTGCGATGCATGGTGGCGGGGAGCAAATCAAACATGCACCTTTCTCTTTCTCTTTGCTACTACTCGGATGTACAAAGCCATGGGTCTAGGCCCTCGCCTCGGCCGGGCCGGGAGGCGCCGTCCGGCGGCGCGTCGGTGCTGGCTGCGGCAGACGACGATGACGCGCCGGCGTGGGAGGAGGTGTAGTTCAGCTTGCAGCTGCCGCCGCCGCCGCTCCCGGACGCGCCGGCCCGGACCACGCCCGACAGCTCGTCGCCGCCCTGGTGGACGTCGCTTCTTTGTTGGTGCATGTGCATCCCCTCGGAGACCATCATCCCGCTGTGCGTGAGCCCGATGCCGCCCACGCTAGACAGCAACTGCGATGGCGACTGCTCGTGCAGCCGTGGGGCACCGTGCGACAAGCCACCGAGCATGTGCTGCGACATGGGCTGCGTGGAGCCGAGGAGGTTCTGGAAGGAGAGGTAGCTGCTGCTCTGGTCCTGCTGCATCCGCAGAAGCGCGGAGGACGGCAGCTGGAAGTCGTCGCCAGCGGCGGCGCGCTGGTTGGCGGAAGCTGCTGTGGTGGGGGCCGTCGTGGCATTGACATTGGCATTGGGGCCGCCGATGTTCGCCGACGCAGGCGTCGACGAGGACGGCGACGTGAAGGGCGCGAAAGGGGAAGGCGCCGCCGCCGTCTGGAGCTTCTGCGCGAAAGGGCGGAGGAGGTAGGGCGGCAGCGAGGAGGACGGATCGGCGGCCGAGCGGAGCGCGGAGGACGAGGAGAAGATGTGGTCGAAGCGGGAGCCGAAGGGCGCGCCGGGTCCCACCGCGCCGGCGGCGAAGGGCGGGTTAGGGATGCCGGTGAACTCCTGCACCATGGCGCGGAAGTTGGAGGTGTCGGTGGTGAGCACCGTTGTGGGGGCCCGCCGCGACGCGCGCGCCCGCTTCCGCGAGCCTCGCGGCGGCGCTGGCGCTGGCGCGGCCGCCGCCGACGGATCAGACGCCTGATGATGCTCGCTCGCGCCGCCCATGCCCGCGTCGGCCGGCGCGACACGCAGGGACGAGGAGGCCTGCCCCGGCATGAACTGCGCCGACCAGGGCGCCTGCTGCTGCTGTTGGTGCTGCGGTGGGCCGGAGGTGAAATCTTGGCGGCCGTAGATGGAGCCGTGGAGCGAGAACGCGCCGGCCGACGGCGCCGGCCGGAGCAGCGCGGAGAGTGGCGAGGAGTCGACGCCCCCTCCCCGCGAGTCGTAGTCGTCGTCGCCGCCGCTCGACGACTGGAGGCTGCCGCTGTTGCCGGAGTCCATCGCGGCACCACCACAGAGCACCACCAGCTCCTTCTTCACCTCGTCCTCGATGGATGGATCCCTCTCTTGCAGGGCAGACGCGGTGGTGCAACCCTCCAAGAAAGCCAACTACCACCACCAAACCACTCACTGACCACCACAAGTGGCTAAAAAGACCGGATCTTCCATTCCACAAGAGCCCAACCCTGGCTGCGCGATCCACCAGCTGGAAGACGAAGGAAGAGAAGCTTTGGTATGAACCCGCGGCGAGGTATAAAAGGGGGGAAGCTAGGGAAGAGAGGAGGGGCTGCCGGGCTGCTGCTTCGGCGCACGTTCCACCCACCCCCGACGCAGGACGGAGGGAGGCGTTGGTTTGTTTGTTGTTGCGGTGCGCGAGTGCGACTTGGCTGGCTCTCTGCGGTGCTGGTTTGGTGAATCCGCGTCCATAATTAGTCACCGGCGAAAAGGAAAAGCTGCGTGCGTCGCAGTCGCAGCTGACGCTTGGCCCGCGGCGCCAGCGATCTAGAGGTTTTGTCTCCTGGGAAAATGTCCTCCTTCGCATCATCAAATCTGTGGATGCATGCACCATACGATGTACGGAGTATTATTTTCGTTTATTCAAATTTAGCATGGTTTGTCTAAATTTATATACACCTTGTTTTGTTGGAACGGAGAACATTCTCAAGATTCAAGGCTATTCCTTTCACACAAATGCCACCATTTCTCCGGCTTGAATCCAATTCAATCCATAAAAATGTGCAATCCCATCTTCAACAGAGACCACTCGACCGATCTCACCAACACGTTGGCTGGTGTTGTTGATACCAGAGACAGTGGCGGGCGCATGAAAAAATTGGAGGGTAGGCACACTCCAAAAAAAAGTTGACAAATGACAATATAAACAGCAAATTGATTCATGACATTCTAGATCAATACATTTTTCTCAAATGTGTGTGATCCCAGTGCAAAATTGTTCGAACACATAAATGAAGTCTTACATGATAAAATATAGCATAAATAGAAAATTACATCACTATTTGGGGGCCAAAAAAATTCCTAAATTCTGGGTGGCCACCGCCCATCCTGCCCACCTCTGCGTCCGCCAGTGACCAGACCCGTTATAACGCTTATTGGAATGACATGCAATGTGCATTGAATCTATGTATCTCGGCTCCTTGTTGTATTTAATTAAGACAAAATTTCTTTTGAACCAAATACAAGATTTAATCTTGTGATTAATGCATGAACTGAAAATTTGTTGTTAATACATATACTCCCTTCGTCCCAAAATCATACAGCTCAAAAACCCCACCTTTTAGTCGCATTAACAATTAATTTCCTCTCAATCATTGGCCGGTTGCATCCTCCAGCAGTGCATGCAAGATTTTATCCCCAATCAGCTAGCTCCTTGGTTCAGTGATTTACCAATTGAGCCATTTGAATTGGGACCGAAGGAGTATCCAGAAAAATGTTGTTAATGCTATATCCAGAATCTTCCCATATCAAGTTCATGCATTAATCGCAAGTTGTATTTTCCATGATTTAATATTCTTTTTATCTGTCATGCGCTAAAATCTAGACTTGTGAATAGAACAATTTGTTATATGATGGAAGGAGCTTATCAAGTCCGTTTGATCCCATGATGCTTTGTAAAAACTAAAGGTGATTAATTTTTTTAAACTGAGTGGACCAGGGGAATGGTTGAAGGGGGGGGGGGGGCAATTGCACACAAAATTATTTAGAGGGGGCATATAGTCAATTGTTGACAAATTTAGGGGCCCATCTACATATTATATAGGGATGTTCTCAGAAAACTTTCCAACATAGGGGTGGGGAGGCATGGCCCCAGCCCGCACACCTGCCTCCATCCCTGCTCACCGATTGGAAATTGGAGAAGTGGAGTGAGCCAGCCAGCAAAACCACAGTTTGCAGGTCTGCAGCAGCAGACATAGGAGGGAAATTGAGAAGGGCGAGCAGGCTCGATGCTGGGTGATCTACGTTGGGTCCAGCGACTATGCATAACACACGAGATGAGGAGCCGGATGACCGAAGAGGCGGTCCGTCACCCGGAGCGGTGAAGCCGTGGAGGCCTGAGCAGAGACACGAGATGAGCGGCGGAGTAGAAGAACCATAAAAGGATGGTGGATGTGTTTCCGCCGTGACGCCGTCGTGCGTTTTGCTAGAGCGGTTCTAGGGTTTTGAGCATGTGATAACCCGAATTTTTCGGCTTATCATTTACTTCGGTTAAAATAAAATTTGGTTTCTAATTATTTTGTTTTGCTAAGCTAGTATTAAAATCTTCATGCATGAAAAGAATTAGAGGAGTGTGGCGACTGACTTGTTGTGCATGACCAAGTGACCAACGGTAGTACTAGTACATGCAAGCGATCGTACGAGTGTAGTACTAAGGAAGCTAGCTTAATCAGGAAGGATCGAGCTACGTGGCCGTATGTAGGTGGATTAGTCAGCATTTTGCCTTGTCCTACGTGTACCTGTGCATGGCAGTCAGCCTGTGGCTGAATGACACGTTGATGAGAGACCTTTGACTCAGCTGGAGGGCCAGCAGCTAGACGTTTCTTCCGCCGTTCGAAAGGTCACAACGACTCAGATATTTCAGTCAGCGTTTCCTTAGCTTCGTCGAAGGAGCCAAGCGACGGGCGGCACCTGAAGATATTTTGGGCCGGCGACCGGCGATCGTCTTCTATAAATACCCTTGCCATATCCGCTGCTGCTGCCGTGTTTTCCTTCTACACCTCAACATCGATCCAGTGAAGGATATTTAGCAGAGTGAGATCGAGTGAGAGAGAGAGGCTACGACGAGCTGGTGTGTATATCGGAGGAGCTGAATATAATCACAAGGAGACGCTGCTGGAATACGGAGAGGAAATTAGAGAGCGACGCCGGGCGATGACACCGGTGCTGGCGATGGTGGTGATTCTACCACACGGCGGCGTGAGAGTGGCAGAACTCGCTGGTTGAGTTGGAGCAGGCGATTCAAGGACTTGGCGTCTTATGTTGGTGGTGTTCTTCATGGCGTTCTGGTGTTTGAGCTCGTATCTGTTCAACATCGTTAGTAATTTTGAGTGCTACGAGTTAGCCAACCGAGGCAAGCTGTTTATACCTCTCTCATATATTTTGTGAAGTATGCTTTGATTGAATATGCGTAATACCCTGAGTGGTACGAGATCTGTGTTGATATACGGGGCTAATGCGCTGGTGTCGTTACGGTGATGGATCCGTAGGAGCCACCGGTACGAGCCGGGCTTAGCACGTATTTTTGACATGTAAATGAACTCAATGTTTTTATAAAGAAAACTTGGTGTTACGAAGGTGATCGTATTGTACCGGTCACAGTACAGGTATGGGACTGTCTGAGTTCTTCGCGAGGGGCGGCCCTTGAATGGAAAGTGTCGGTGATGGATCCGTAGGAGCGACCGACATCGAGTAGGTCAAGGTGTCCGGTGTCTGAGCGGGTAAAAGGGCTCTGCTCGTTCTGGGATCCTGTGTGGTTCTGGGCGAGGCTGTCGATGTCGGAGTACCCCTCTTAAGAGTGTAAAAGTGTGGATATTCACCCCTGTGATTCCCGGGTAGGGAAACTCACTTTCATGTGTGGCACCATGATTTATAATTTGACTAAGAACTTAACCACACAAATGATTTATCTGTATTTCGAAAACCTAGTGTATTTTACAAATTATATGAAAGTGTATGAATTGTTTGCTGAGTATGACTTTGTTGTACTCACCCTTGCTTCCATTTGTTTTTAGTTGCAGCAGACGGTACCAGAGTTCGCAGCGGAAGCCATCGTCGTATCCGAGGAGTAGGCTGGACCAGTGGGTGGGAAACGCTAGAGAATCTTTTATCCTTGTAAATGTAATAATCTTGTAAATATGATTAGATGAGCTGTTGAGACCCACTGAGCTGGTTTATTCCTGCTTCTCTAGCCTTGCACGTGTATAGGCTTTCGAGTCTATAGGCGTGCGGCGGCTGTCATTCTACCGGGCCGGGTCTCGGGGCGTGACAGAGCATGTCGGGACGGAGCCAGGAATGGTTGAAAGAGGGGGCCAATTACATAAAAAATATTTGGAGGGGGCCATATAGTCAATTCTTAACAAATTTAGGGGTCAATCTACATATTATATAGGGGTGTTTTCAGAAAACTTTTCAACATAGGGGGACTGCATTATCAGGAATAACTAAGCCTGAGGGTGCGTGCTTTAGTGTTTTTTCACTAATATCAAAGAAACAGACACTCCTAATAGTACCCAAGTTTTTTTTTTGGGTCAAAACATGAGGTTTGAGTGAACCTCTCTCCCCCGACCCTCCTCTCTCCCCGAGGCGGCGGCGCCGTGCCGCCCCCGGGGAGCTCCCCTCCACACCGCCCTCCTCCCCTCCCCTACAGCGCCCCCTCCTACCGCCGCCGTCGCAAGGACACCGCGGGGTAAAGCCCCTGTGGTGATGCGGCGGCGGCGGCGCAGTCCTCCGCCTGCGGGAACATGTGGGGGCGGCGGCGTCTACTCCCTCCTCCTCCAAAGGCAGTGCGCAGCGGGGTGGCGGTGGCCAGGGGATCTCCGGCGGCGGATGAGATCTTGGCTGTGGTGCGATCCGATCTGGGTCCGAGGGGTTCAGATCGAGATCCACAGCGGCTGCGCCTCGTCTCGACTACGGCAAGAAGAGACCACCCTGGGTCTTCTTCGCGGCATGAGGACGTCGGGGTCTTTGGCCCGGGCATGGTGGTGGTGGCTGCCTTCTCCTCCGAAGGCGGTCGACCAGGCTGTCTGCTTGCGGCAAGGAGGCGGGAAGGCGGTGAGGAGACGGCGGCGTGCCGCCGGCGAGGGCAGTGCTTGTCCCCTCCGATGCTATCCCGCTGGAGTTCTTAGCCGGGGCGGCGTTTCCTTTGCTGCTCCGACCGGCGGCGTGGGGGCCTGCCCGGTGTGCTCAATAATGGCGGTGGTCCTTGGTTCTTATTCGCGCCAAGATGAAGATCTACCGGATGTTGGTCCCATCGAACTTACTGGACGGTCGTGTTCCGGAAGGCTCCGCCGGCGAACTCCATTGGGCGTTTCATGCCTAGAGATTGCTGGATCGGGTGGTATTCGGTCGGACGCACCCATGTTTTATCTGACCGTTTGGTTTCAGAGGGAGCGCTTTGAAGCTCTGCTGGCTGTTAATATCATGGAGCACGCTTTCTCGTTCCATGGTGCTGGCGGAGAATGACATGGAAGGCGAGTTCTGAGGTCTGGCAATGGTGGTTTGATTCTTTGTGCTGATGAGGAATTGGCTTGGTGTTTCATGACTTGGAGCAGCGGCATGTAAGTGGGGGCGACAACATACGTGAAGCCCAACGTCCTACCTTTCAGGGTGAAAATCCAAGGTCTGGCCTTAATTGGTTGTGCCTGACAGTGGTCTTGCTTAAGACATTGTTTTGAGAGTGAGGATTATCTTCAGGGTGAAAACCCAAGGCCTGGCCTTAATTGGTTGTGCCTGGCACTGTTCTTCTTGAAGGCGTTGCTTTTGAAGATTTGGACATCAGGTGTTGTTTTGGTGGTGGTTGCGCGGCTGCTGCAAAGACTGTAACTCTTTAGCGGGACTTTTCTTTTTATTTCTTCTTCTTTTTGTCTTTTGGCTGTGTGCATCCGTAATGACTTCGGTTATTGCATTGTTGCAGAGGCTGGGTGCATGTTGTATCTTCTCGATATTAATAAACACTCTTTATCTAAAAAAAACATGAGGTTTGAACCCTTGTAGCATCACGGCACAGTCAGCCTCCATTCAACCACATGTCGGATCTTACATCATGACCAAGAGCTAGAAAGGATGCATTGTGTTAAACTGGTAACGAGAATCAGAAAGTTCACAACATCTATGATCTATGCAGATCTAAGTCGTGGCAACAAATTACAGTATGCAAATTTCATTTGAAGAAATACAAGATGTGAATTACTTATCACATCATTTCAGCAGGGTTTAGGGCCATGTAGCAGCAATTGCCACGAAATTAATGAGTTCTCCGTCATGCGACGCACGCCCGCGTGATGATGATTTGGCATTTTCCTTGCAAATGGAGGCGCGTGCGTGCATGATGCTCGTGCTCACGGCCGGGATCTCCGTCGGCTCATCATGCCCGCGGATTATGATATACTCATGGCACCGGCAAGCGCATGATACATACGTGCTCCTGGAATCGCCGAACAAAACGTGCGCGACGGTGGGGTGTGGCCGCACAACCAAGGACAAACCACGTGAGTCGTCAAACGTTACAGCGCATTGGTCCCAAATACCCCAAACAGATCTGATGCTAAGAAAATGGTTACGTTCTGTAACGAGTAACGACTGATTCAAATGTCAAGTAGGTGAACAACTGGTGAAGGACAAATCAATTTCAGGTCCATGTTGCTGCCAAAGTAACCGTCGCTGTAATTATCTGGGTTACTAACATTGTCGCAGCCATTAATATCCACCCTGAGAGCTAGTCTCACGGTTAGAAAAGTCTGACATTAACGTAAGTGAGATGAGACTTGTCAAGTTACTTTGGCTGCCGCTAGTCGCCGGTCAGCCAGTCCAGCCTGCTTTCTGCGCGCAAAATTCTTCCAGATATCCTTGACTCGTGGTAACTCTCCACGGCTCCTGTTTGATGCCATTTTCATCTCGCCTTCGGAGGGAACACGAAGGTTCGCTTTTTTGTCCGGTCTAGGCAGAGACTCGTGCTTTCCACGTCAGGCAATATGTTTTTGTGAATACTCCCTTCTTCACATAATAGGATATTATTAGGATGCCTATTAGTTTTTGTCAAAGTCAAATTTTGTAAGATTTAACCAATTATATAGAAAAATATACCAATATTTACCATACTAAATCTATACTACTATTAAAATAGCAAACATGATCGGATACATTAAATCTTACGCGTTCAATATCCAACCAACGACTCAGATTTTTCCGTCTGTGTTGAGCACCTCAACCCGTACCGTTTCGTTTTCTTTTATTTTTCTCTCCCCGACCGAACGTCCTTTTTCCCAATCCTCTCTTGATCCCCCGTTGGCGGCGCCCCATCCTCCCCTGCATCCGGCGGATACCGGTGAGGATCCCTTTTCCGCCCGAGACGTCCCCGCCACAGGAGTCCAACTTGCCGACCAGGGAGGACACCTCCGTCAACTGCATCTAGCGGGTCCAGCGCCGCCCTGAACCACACGCCGCCGGGGAGTCCAACTCGCGACGCCCGGAAATCCACGAGACTCCAGGCCCTGTTCGTCCGCAGGCAAACTAAGCTTCGTGCCAATTCAGTACAAGGAAGATGAATTTCGTCACCAAGCGATTCGAGCGGCAGCTCCGGCGTGGCCTTCGTTCCTCTCCGGTATGCCCTTCCCCCATCCAGCAGATCCTCGGTAGCGTCGGGGAGAGAGAGGGGCAGACGGAAAGAAGGTGCGGATGGGGAGGAGATCTCGGCGCCGGGGACGGGGATGAGTGGGTCGGGGCTGGTGGAGGAGAATGAAGGTCGACCTGGTGGAGAAATTGATTGAGGGAGATGAACTGAGACTTTCAGAGAAGAAGAGATGACCACGAGCGCCTCGTTTTCTGCTGTTGATGTGTTGATTGCGTGCTGTGTTCTAGCTGTTCTGCTTTGTGTGCTTGATTCGTTGATCCGTGCATCAGTGCATGCGGCTCACTTGGTGTGTTTATGCTCTGCTGCTGATTGTGTTTTTTTTTTCAACAAAGGCGATATTCTGTTCCTGCTGATATTTTCATATGACATACCACAATGACTAGAGTTCTTAATCTGGATAATAGACAAATTCACTATATTTGGGGACAATTGTTGTAATATTATTGAACCGATATAGTACCACCTTATTAGAAAGAAACAATAGCATCAAACGATTTAAATAAAGAACCGATCTGTAGCCTCGGTTCAGACTCAACAAACCTATCTTCCGTCCTTTGTGAGATATTAATGTAAGTAGTTTGAGCATATGTCCTCATTTTAGTCACTGATGATGAATTCCCTGTACAATAGCCCGTGCAAAGGAGCCTGACCCTTGGTGGAAATCGTGCTTGAAGCATTGGTTGCTGTACTAATTGTTCTGAAGAATGATGTGCTTGCTTGCGGTAGTATTGGTCAGTGTTGGGTGAATATCAGCTTATTCTTGATAATCAGTTGGTTCTTGCTAAGTTATGGCAACAAGATAAATTACGTTGAAGTTTAAAAGGCTAGAAAAAAGAAGTTGCAAATGTTAGTACTATGATCAGAGCAAGCACGCAGTGGAATCAGGTGCAGATTGTGAGATAATATCAGCAACTCCACATTTAGTGGAACAAGTAGAAAAACAGCCGAGGAAACATCACCTAAAGGAAAGCATTTTTTTGAAACAGAGCATATTGATCAGGAGGAGCTTGCCTGTCGAATGTGCAAATATAAATCGGGCTCATTGCGATCAAATAGAGTCAGCTGAAGCCTGCTTTGTAGCAGGTAGAAGTAACTGGACGTTCAAGCCGAAGATATATGACTGATTATCCAAAAGAAAATGACAAGAGCTCGGTACGGGATTCATGCTCAGTCTGCTGGAAGAATGGAATGCCCGACGGTTGGTTTACATCGTCATTCATGATAAATCCCTTTAAATTTATGTGGACTGTGTTTGTACGCTCATGTGATAAATCTCTACAGCATGAATGGCGACATGAAGCACACCGATGGTTGGAGTGACGTTATTTCCAGACTATTTGCTCTCGACTGAACCCAATTATATAGTAGCTTTGTGGCTCGACATCACATGAATCAGGGATCGCCACTCTCGATTTTATTTTATTTTTGGAAGATGCTTACTCTGCTCCCTTCTTGCAGACTAGGAATTTGACATCATCTCAAAATTCGGTTTATGCATGCCAGCCTTTATCTGCAAATTTTGCAACGAAGTATAGGAAGACTCGTGCTACTAACAAAATTATTTGTGCTAACTAAAAATGATTTATGTTTTTTGAAAGTTCAGTGAGAACTTCTGATTGGTGCATTATTATTGTGCATGTCTTAGCTCGGGGTCCAAAGTTTAATATGTTCTCAACTATTTCCCATCATGCATCTTTTGTGTTCAATATGCAATCAGCTTTAGCTTGTCATATTGGAGTTCTCATGCACACACCATAAGCTTAAGAATTGTGCTATTTTTGTATAACAATATTTAGCCATAGATAAGTCTTTTTGACCTGTAAAATGTTCCTTGCATGATGGAAGTGGGTTCTATATGCTAGCAGCCTGTCCAAACTGAATTGAGGATCTGAGGCAATCCTTCAAAAAATATTAAAATATCTTGACATAATATTACTTGCAAGCTGTTCAATTACTGCCCTTTTCATTCTATTGTATGGGTGTCTTAGGCTTGCTCAGATTTCATAGGTTAAAACACCATGATTTGTGCCATAGGATTGCATTCTATAGCACCATATTAATGGTAATCAGTTAAAGTGACATGTTCTTCATGCTGCAGGAGTTCTAGAAGTTCCGCAATGAAATATAATTTGTTTATCGAGCAATACTTTCAAACAATGTTGATAGATTCTGAGCACACTTTTGGGATCAACATAATTAGCTTCAAGAATTTTAAAGTCTAATGCCATGCCTATCAATTGTTTTAGATTGCTACTGCCCTTGACAAGGTAGATCAGTTTGTTGAAGACCAAAGCTGGATGTACTATATGCAGCCAAGAGCTGCTTCTTTTGCCTTTGAGACCCTGTTGTGGAATTTCTGGGTTCTAAATAGTGTTCACTTTTGTAAGAAGTACGATCACACGTTACATATAGTAGGCTGATTAGGATTGTAGTCAAGTTCCCCATATAAATGCATGATTCTATTCTTTCTGGAAAAAATCACACAGATTTCTAGATTTATAATTTTATTAGTAAATACGTGCGTGCACGTGCACGTTGACTAGTGTATATAATATGAAAATATATTTCATGGTGATTTTATCAATGTTGATTTGAAATTGTAGGTGATTGTAATTTTCTATATAATTGGTCAAACTTTGTAAAGTTTGATTTTGACCAAAAATAATAGACATGCTATTTCGGAAAGGAGAGAGTATTTTGTTGAGAGCAACATACAAAATCAGAGAGGAAGTTGCTAGGGCTCGAAGGCTCATCACGGAGAATGCCAATTGCTCCCGCTCCCTATCCTCGCCATTTTTTCTCTCTTTTTTCCCACCCGTCTCTCCACAAATGCTTCTCGTCCATCTTGCGTTCTCGTTGTCGCCTAGTTTGGAAGCTCCTATCGTTCCTCCCTTTTTTCTCCCCCATTGTAATTTTCCTTTTCCACGTCTCCCTTCGCTGTTTGCAATATTTTGACGGGCTAGTATCAAAACATGCACATGATTATTTTTGGATCAATTGTTTGGTGCAATGTTTGTCTCCTTCTAACATTTTTATCAAGTAGCAAAAGTGCTCGTGCGTTGCAACGGCTCTAGAACTTTTACTAAATACACATTTAGTCTGCTATTTTACACCAACTCCAGTGATGGTCGGGGGACCATATCTCTAGCAACTCCTGCTTTCTTCATGGACGCCGGTGGCGTCCTTATCTTGCGCAGACACTACCGACCGGGGAAGGCTCCTTCAGGACCGTTGACCTAACTGCTGAAACCGGCGACGACTCCTTTGTGTCTAGAGTTTGTGCATGTAGCCAACGATGGGACTACCGGCAATCAACAATCCACATAGAACTAAACGATACCGTCGCTAAAAATAAAATTAGCATCATCGACGATCAATAAGAGTTTTTCAATTATATCGGACGCAGTGGCCAAAATATACTGAAGCCAGAGTGACATGTTATGAGTTGCTTCTGAAAAAATCCAGAGCATATAAATGCATATGTAATCATTGTGATGGGTTCATCAATCCATGAGACATACCTGAAGGGTCGAAGCAGACTGAAGTAACTAAGGATGCTGCCCCTGGCTATTCACGTCGCTACTCTGAATCACCAAGCTTCAACTAAGGGACGCGCTCACGTCATTGAATCCACCACATGTACACCTTAATTAAATCAGAAGGGACCAATGTGCAAAATCGCTAGTTATGCTCATGCTCCTAGCATGCATGCAATTGAGCCATCCTAGCATGCACGGAATCAATCATCATGGAGTATTGAGCTGTTAACGGATCCGATATTCTGATCAGCGTGACTACTCCTAGATTATCCAGCACTTCTGGCCGCCGCTGCCAGCCCGCAGAGGCATGTGAGCGGAGAAAGACGTAGGCGACCTATCCCCGACTTCCCGTATATCTTGCACCGACGTTACACGAATCAATGTAGGCTATTCAGGATGTAGCCAGCCGGCTGCCAGATTACTCGGCCGTTTGAGCTCGGTCGACCTCAGATGTAGTCATGTCAGAAAAGATTGCAAGCAGAAGACCATGTATGTCGTGATCCCGTCCGCGCCGGCAGCTTCGACGATTCGGGAGAGAAGAAGCTCCGTTCCTAGGTCTGCAACGACGACTTCGATCGGAGTCGAGGACAGGAGGTTGGCCTGCGACGTACGTGTATGGACAGAACAGGAACGAGCAGGAACAGGACTAGAGGAAAGAAACGTAGCCGATCCGGTTCCTCACGCGACAAAGGAAACGAAGTCATAGATCTTTTTTTTACTTATGGGTGGCACAGGTGGGTAATTATTTGTAACTTGGAGGGCATATCAGGTGACCTACCAAACCAAACCGTGGAAGTCTTAGTGCCTTTATTATTAGGTGAAGATTTTTATATGTTTAGACTTTAGAACAATCTTGCTTTGCCTGCTGGATGTATACCCAATTCTACCCTATAGACTCGAAGCCCTGATGTCGAACGAGAAGTTAATTAGGTAAGTCATGAGCTAGCGGTAGAATTCAGGTATTGAAAAATACAGGTAAGTGCTATGTCCATAGACTGTAATTATGTTTCCAATTTATAAATTCCCATTTTCTCGCAAAAAAATGAAAATAAATTCTAGAGAGCCACAGGAAAAAAAAACTCGGAGTGAAATCTGCAGGCTGGGACATTGCCAGGTGGGCTCTAAAAAGGCCAACATATTACCTTCACCATGTCACAGTAGGCCCTCTGTTAACGCCATCGCATACCGTTTTGAAGAGTCTATAGAAGTCAGCTCAAACTGCTCTTTGCCAAAAAAAAAAAAACTCAAACCGCTCTTTGCTGTAGTCATCTCGTCCTCCCGCGTCACAGGTGTCACTGCGCCGGCACACGTGCCGCGGCGTGATTTAGCTTCTTAAGCCCGCCGCTCAGCTCAGTGATCCTCTTCCACACGCGTCGCGCGCAGCCGGCCACGCCACGAGCGAAGCACTGCTGCGAATATTCGATCATTCGCGACGATGCTGAGGAGGACGCTGCCGCGGCTGGCCTCGGTGAAGGACCGCGTGGTGGACGCGGCGAAGCAGGCCGTGAAGGGCGACGAGCACTTCCCCGCCCTCAAGGGCCACCCGGCGGCGCGCGTCCACGCCCGAGAGTCCGCGGAGAACCAGGCCGGCCTCGCCACCGCGGAAGAGGCGAAGGAGCGCGGCGGCAAGGCCTCGACAGTGAAGGAGTTCCAGATTTACCGATGGAACCCGGACACGCCCGGCCGGCCATTCCTGCAGTCCTACTTCGTCGACCTCGGCACTTGCGGCCCAATGGTAAGTTGTGCCAGTCTTTGCTGTTCTTTGCAACTCGATCTGCTTGTGCGCGCACGTATGGTATGTTGAGGTTTCTCGGTTGATCGATGGATGGACACATGCAGGTGCTGGACGTGCTCCAGAAGATCAAGAATGAGCACGACTCGACGCTGGTGTTCCGGCGGTCGTGCCGGGAGGGCATCTGCGGGTCCTGATCCATGAACATCGACGGGGTGAACACGGTGGCGTGCCTGAAGCCGGTGGACACGGACACGTCGGCGGCGACGATGATCACGCCGCTGCCGCACATGTACGTGGTCAAGGACCTCGTCGTGGACATGACCAACTTCTACCAACAGTACAAGTATGGGTTAAACTTGGCTACTCATATTGCGCAGTATGTGTGTGTGCTCTCGCTAATTTCACACGTGCCTGAACGGATGGTATAGGTCGGTGGAGCCGTGGCTGAAGACGAAGCGTCCGGCGGCGGCGGAGGGGCGGGAGCACGCGCAGTCGCCGGCGCAGCGGAAGAAGCTGGACGGGCTGTACGAGTGCATCCTGTGCGCGTGCTGCAGCACGGCGTGCCCGTCCTATTGGTGGAACTCCGAGGACTTCCTCGGCCCCGCCGCGCTGCTCCACGCATACCGCTGGGTCTCCGACAGGTAAGCTAGCTCCCTGCACATTAGACGCTGCAGTGATGAACTAGAAGCGTCTGATTAGAGTGATTCTGTGAATGGATGACTTGAAGCCGCGACGAGTACGGGGAGGAGTGGATCCAGGCGCTGTCGGAGGGTTGGGACAAGCTGTACAGGTGCAGGATGATCAAGAGCTGCACGGCGACGTGCCCCAAGAGCCTCGACCCGGCCGCCGCCATCTCCAACCTGAAGGCCCTGCACCAGCTCCGCAAGGCGTGAGCGCGAGCCGCACCGCACCGCGATATGATCAATCAGCGGCTCAAAGCGATGTGATTGGTAAACCGTGTGTTCATCTGGAAACCAATAATAATGCATCAAGTAATTGTATCGTATTGTCCAATAATGTTCTTTTTGGTGGTTACAGAAAAATCATGATTTTTTTTAAGGAAAAAATACAGAATTCCGTGCACCAGGCTTTGTTTTATTTAACCTCAAAATCCTGGCATGGCCCATTACAAGCACAGAAAGAGCGTGGCCCATCGAGAAACACACCTGCCAAACGTTTCGAAACCCGTAGACACGCTGTCGTTCAATCAGCCACGCCTTGTTTTAGTCCCACACCGCTAACCGAGCGGCTAAGGCACCAGCTTAAATAGGCACCCTTCATCGCCCGCATCAGCCGAGCGTGGTAGCGCGCGCTTGTAACTCCAGCTATAGGAGGGCTAAAGAGTTGGTATGTTTGGTTGTGGATTTGAAGCCCATGTCAGTGTCAGCGTAGAAGAGGCCGCCTTTGCCAAGCCGTCCGCCAGTAGCGCAGCGCTAGAGCACAGTGGTGCTTGGAACGTGCGTGCCGGAAAAGAGGCCCAAAGAAGGCCCGGTCAGAGAGGTCCTGCCACGCAGAGTGCGAATGGCGGCCCGTGGACAAAGAAGGCTCGACTTGTGTGCTGTCAGAGACAAAGAAGGCCCGGCCCGAGAGAGGCCACATGCGGTGGCGCTCCTCGGAATGGCTGGTGTGCTTGTCAGAGAAAAGGCCCGCGGCCAGTGAGAGGCCTCGCAGAAGGGCGAGGCGCTCGAGTGTTGGACGAAGATATGGGGCATGAAGGGGTTGCTATCCCTGATAATTCTGGTCCACAGGCTGCTTGGCCCTAGCGGCCGGCGGGCTCCCATAGCCCTGATCTCGTATGCCTGTGGGCTTCCACGGAAACGGCCGGCCTGAACTGTCGGGTTCGTACAAGTGGTACACGGTCATTTCGTGCAGCATGGGTTCGCTCACTAACCAAACATACCAACTCTTTTTATTTATTTTCTTGAGTAATGTCTCAACCGCTCCACTCTCTTCGTCACCAACAACATCTTGTGTATGGTAAATTATGCATTTTCTTATCACCCGTCACACGAAGTATGCATTTCTCGTAATGACGTGAGTGGTGTGTACTTAAATCTGGAATTGGATTACAGTCCAAAACCCACCTGACCAACTAATGCCCACTCTAACCTTTTTTTCTCGAGACAAGAGCACGTGATCTGTATCACATTATTTTTCCGCCAGAGTCTCATGATGGGCTCCCAGGGAAACTTCCCTTTTTGAGGGGAAAATCGAGGTCATCATCGTCACCCTGTGCATCATCGGTATCGTCGTCATCACCAGCAGCACCATCGTCTCCACTCTGTTCATCCGTTTAATCTTTAAATTGTATCTGTTGTTGGGAGTTTCTTTTCAGCGTTTATTGCCTCTTGTGGATTTGTTAGGGAATTTAATTCTTGCGGACTTATTTGGGTCTATTTCGGAACAAATAGAAAACCACTAAGGGCCCTGAATACCGGACCGGAGGCTGGTGTTCCGGCGGTCGTGCCGGTAGGGTATCTGCGGGTCATGCTCCATGATCATCGACGGGGTGAACACGGTGGCGTGCCTGAAGCCTGTGGACATGGACACATCGACGGCGACGATGATCACGCCCCTGCCGCACATGTACGTGGTCAAGGACCTCATCGTGACATAACAAACTTCTCCCAGCAATACAAGTCGGTGGAGCCGTGGCTGAAGACGAAGCGTGGGACGGCGGAGGGCGGGAGCACGCGCAGTCGCCGGCGGAGCGGAAGAAGCTGGACGGGCTTTACGAGTGCATCTTGTGCGCGTGCTGCAGCACGCCGTGCCCGTCCTACTGGTTGAACTCGGAGGACTTCCTCGGCCCCGCCGCTAGGTCTCCGACAGGTATGCTGCAGTGATCAGCTAGTATCTGATTAGAGTGATGTGTGATTACCTGATTATATATGGGAATGTGTAAATTGAAGCCGAGACGAGTACGGGGAGGAGCGGATGCAGGCGCTGTTGGAGGGGTGGGACAAGATATACAGGTGCAGGATGATCAAGAGCTGCAAGACTACGTGCCCCAAAAGCCTTGACCCGGCCGCGGCCATCTCCAACTTGAAGGCCATGCACTAGCTCCGCAAGGCGTGAGTGTTACTCCACGAGATGTCAATCAGGGCCACAGAGCAATGTGATCGGCAACCCGTGTAGTGTGTGTTCATAAGAGCATCTCCAACAGAGACGCTTAATATCACACGCGCTAAAAACCCCGCTATTATACCGCGCGCGGGGCCAAAACTGCGCTCCAACAGAAGCGCGATAATACCACGCGCGGTAAAACCAATCCAGCGCGCTGGAAATTGAGTCCCCGCGCGTTGGTTCTTTTGTGCATCCGCTCCAGCACGCTGGAAAAGAGAGAAAGTGCGGGATTCGCCCAACCGCCGCCCTGAAACCTTCGGCCGTTCCTGTCTTCCTCCCGCCCCGCGCCCCCGCCGTGATGGACGGCCATACGGACGTTCCCCCAACCCATCCCTACACCCGCGACCCCACCGCCTCCACCGCCACCGTAAACCATGCGCGGGGACCTCTAACCGAGCAGCTCCGGCACCAGCTTAAATACCCACCCTTCCGCGCCCGCACCCGCCGAGCGTGGTAGCACTCGCTTGCAACTCCAGCAGGGCTAAAGAGTTGGTGTGTTTGGTTGTGGATTTGAAGCCCCGTGTCAGAGTCAGTTAGGCGACTGCCTTTGCCCGTCCGTCAGTAGCGCAGCGCTAGAGCACAGTGTGGTGCTCGGAACGTGCGTGTCGTGAAGAAAAGAGACGAAGACCCGGTCAGAGAGAGTCAGCCTTAGCCAGAGAGGGCGAAGGGCGCTCCGTTGACCGACCGAGGTGCACCACGGGTCCGGTTGAGTAGGGTGCTCGACTTGGAAACCCATGTTGTTCTGTCAGAGAAAAGAAGGCCCGACCCAGAGAGCTTGCCTCGCAGACGTGCGACGCGCTCCGTTTTGGTGCCTAGGGAGGCCCACGGGCTGTGGTGCCCTAATTGGGCCGAAAAAAGGCATGGCCAGAGAGATCGCCCTCGCAGAAGGGCGAGGCGCTCGAGGGGAGAAGCTATGTACCGCTCCTTAGCGGTGCTAAGAGGCACCTCCGCCTGGCCTAGTGGGCCGGCCCAGGTGCACTTTTTTTCTCCTATCCCACTGTTTTTCTTTTTCTTCTGTTTTCGTTTTCGTTTCTTTTTTCGTTTTTTCAAAAAATATCGAATTGAAATTTTGTTCAATTTTTTAATATGAACAAATTCCCAATTTTGTATAATTTTCAAAAATGAACAATTTTTGAATCTGAACAAAATTTGAATTTGAACAAATTTCGAAAATGAACAAAATTCGAATTTGAACAATTTTCAAAATAAACAAATTTTGAATTTGAACAAAAATTGGAAAATGAACAAATTTCCAATTTTAAAAAATGAACAAATTTTGAATTTGAACAATTTTTAAAAATGAACAAATTTCGAAATTGAGCAATTTTCGAATTTCAACAAATTTTGAATTTGTCCAAAATTCGAAAATGAACAAATTTTGAATTTGAACGAATTTCAAAAATGAACAAATTTTGAATTCGAACAAAATTCGAAAAGGAAATTTTTTCCAATTTTAAAAAATGAACAAAATTTGAATTTAACAATTTAAAAAATGAACAAATTTCGAAATTGAACAATTTTCACATCTGAACAAAATTTGAATTTGAACAAATTTCGAAAATGAACAAAATTCGAATTTGAACAAATTTCAAAAATGAACAAATTTCCAATTTTCGAAAATGAACAAATTTTGAATTTGAACAATTTGAAAAAATGAACAAATTTCAAAATTGAACAATTTTTGAATTACAATAAATTTTGAATTTGTCCAAAATTCGAAAATGAGCAAATTTTGAATTTGCACAAAATTCGAAAATGAACAAATTTCCAATTTTTGAAAATGAACAAATTTTGAATTTGAACAAATTTTGAAATTGAACAATTTTCGAATTTGAACAAATTTCTTATTTGAAACAAATTTCAAAAACTGAACAAATTTCGAATTTGAACAAAATTTCGAAAATGTAAATTTTTTGAATTTTGAACAATTTTTGAAAATGAACAAAATTTTAATTCGAAGTTTTTGAAAGAAAAACGAAATAAAAACGAATAGAAAAACAGGAAAAAAGAAAAAATGAAAACAGAAAAAGAATGAAAAATAAACAGAAAAGAAGCAGAGAAGAAAGAAAAAACGTGAAATGGGTCGGCCCAGCAGCGGCGCGCTTCAGGCGGCGCGGCCGTCTAGCGCCGCTGCTGGGCGGTATATAGGTTTTACCGCGCTCGAGTGCTGGACGAAAATAGGGCATGAAGGGGTTGCTATCTGATTCTGGCCTCAGGCTGCTTAGCTATATGCCGGCGGGCTTCCAAAGTCCCGATCTCGTGCCTACGGGTTTCCACGGAAACAGCCAAGCCTGAACTGCTTTGGCATCTTGTCTCCAGGGAGGGAGACGTTTCCTTGGCCTTCGGGTGTTACTAGTGGGTACGTGGCCATTCCGTGTCGCATGGGTTCGCTCACTAACCAAACATACCAACTCTTTTTATTTCTTTAATATCCAGCAATTGTTGTAACTGCACTACTCTCTCTGTTTCAAGGTTGGATAAAATTGACCTTTATTTGGAATCAGTGAACTTTGTTTCTGTATCATGTATAGGAGCGAAAGTATGCATTTCCTATGATGACATGATTGTGGTGTGTGTTTAAACCCGAAATTGGACTAGACTCCAAGTACAAAACCATAATGAACAACTAATGGCAACTCTAATATGATTTGATCTATATCCAATCCTCAATAATTGAATAATATACAAATTCATCCAGTCCGACAATTTAACAAAGGGACATCCAAGGACCAACTGGGCCTAGATCATTACACACTATAAGATCAAAGAGAACCGGAATAGGGAACCGGTCGCGGTGATCAAGAAAATTATAAAGTAGCACAAAGGATGCTCAGTCGAAGATGCAAGGCAACGTCTTGACGCGTCCACAAGACAGAAGCCGCCGACTACACACACAATACAGGAACCAAAGGTAGAGGCGTATGTCGTGGGGTTGTCACGGCAGATGTTACCAGGGGGTAACTTGAGATGAGGGTCAATGTGGCTCTGGTGTCCAGGAGTTGGTCTAGCTCTACGGGGGAGAAGATATTTTTTACCCAGATTCAGGTCCCCTCGATGGAGGATCCTTACGTCCTGCTATAACTCACTATATGATAACAAATTACATGGTGCGCCAATGGCGATCGCCGGGTTTGGATGACTCCGGCGTGGGAGCTCTTTCTCATGAACTCTCTCTATTTTGTCTATCTTATTCGGCCTGTCTCTTTATGACCTAGGAGCCTGCTTATATAGATGACCAGGTCTCCTAGTCGTACAGGGTAAAAACTGGGTTATACCCAAAATAAGAGTCCTAATCTAGGTCCTTCGTGATCTCCAAGTCTTGAGTCTCCAACTTGTACAAGGATTCTGGGTCTTTCGAAATCTTCCTTCTATGACATCTTTCGAGACCCCTCCTGGTGCCAGGTTGTCCTGAAACCGGGTCTGCCACCTGGCCGGGTCTGACTCCTGAAACCGGGTCTGCTTCCTGGCCGGGTCTGACTCCTTGGCCGGGTCATCCTCTGAATGAGCATGTTGGACCAAGTGTAACCCAGTCCATGTGGAGTGTGAGGTAACCTAGCCTAGATCTCCTGCCTAGCGGGTTACACTTCGCTCTTCGTGGGCATAACGGGTTATGATTCCCCCAACAGCGTACGGGCATGATCGACGATGTACACATGAGGCAGATTCCACGTGTGGATTTGGTGGTACTGGATAATTTTTGTATGGAGATCCATCTGAGTGAACCCCATTCTAGTTAGATCCAGTGCAATTCAGGTCCAAAGTGACTATAAGATCCGATTCAAGATTTATATGTGCTAGTCTACACGTCGTCTTTCATGGTTCGCAAGGAAAACGTAAGGTTTATGCACACAGTCTATCCCATTATGCACACTCATAGCTGCGAGAACTCTCTATCTACTTACTCGTAAACGTCATAGTTTTGTACTGCAAAAGCACCCCATGTCATTATTTATTAGATCTACAAGTTCTACAATACTCTACAAAGAACTATAAATATTTAAGAATACTATGGTCAATGACACATATAAACACATAATATTAGTGAGGAGCTAGTATTAATCAATACTAGAGATGAAACTCTTGGTTTGGTTAATTTTTGGGCTAAAATGTATTGTAACAAATGAATTTTCTCAAAAACCCGAACCTACAAGAAAATTGTGATTAAATAGTACAGGTTTAGCACAAGAAATGTACTTGTATTGGTAAATATTATAATTATGATACAAAAACGCATGACTAGATTGTCAATTATGCTAGTTATACCTCAAAAATGGTAGTTAATAAAATATGTAGAAGGCTTTATCAATCATAAGAATGACATACGTCTACCGGCAAGATAAGATGTGTGATCAAGTAAAAAGTTTACTAAAAAACCCAAAATACAAAGAGGTTTGGTCCGTCTCTGCTGTCCTGCTCTCATAGCGTCTTTTAACAACAGCTAGCGGATCCCTACTGCAGCACGACCAAAAGAGAGAAACGAGGGAGAAAATTCTACGGAAAATCATGCAGAAAATTGTGTAGAAATGAGGGAGAAAATGCTATGCCTACCTTCAAGGACATGCAGAAAATCGTGCATATGGACAAAAAGTGGTTTGACTTGACTAAGAAAAAGGGAACATACTACCTTTCGTCGGAAGAACCTGATCCTGAGCGCAATCTTCAAAGAAAAACAGAATAGGAAAAGTGATGTTTCTTTGCTCAGTGGCGAGGCCGAGGCGTGATGCTGATGGAATACTAACATTTCCTTGAAAAAATAGGGGTCTGGTCATTTGTCAAGTTAACTCCAGCAGTAAAAAATTCCAAGATCAGGGACAAAGGCACTTTCGGAGTTAAGTCGGTGATAGTTAACAGAGATGTGATGAGAGAATATCTATGTAACACAAACACATGTTTTGCCTAGTGATCTAGCTTTTCGAGCAGCTGTAGAAGAAACAGGGATGGATATCAAGTTGATGCAACAACCCGCGAACTCACCGGACATGAACGTGTTGAACCTAGGCTACTTTAGTTCTATTCAGTCCTTAACACTATACTGTGCACGAAAAATCTGAATGAGCTGAGGCGAAGGGAGCGCGCCGGCGAGCTCGAGAATGAGCAGGCGAGCGGCAGCGAGCTGAGAGAGAGCGTGGAGAGAGAGGGGGAGCGCAAAGAGTGTAGATGTGGTTGGAGCAGAGAGTGAGGGTGTGTCGTGCTCGTGTCTCAAATGAGGTGGAGTGTGGGTTGAGAAAGAAAACATTGGAGGGCTTTTTTGCAAAATATCCTGTCACGATACTTTTTTGTATATTTTTTTTGAAAAAAGTGATCCGACTGTGAAAATGAAGCGATGATTTTTTTTTTGTTTGCGAAACACAGTACAACGCAGACGCTCAAATACACGTACACACTCACCCCTATAAACGCACGCACGCACACCCTACCCCTATGAGCACCTCCGAAAGACCGAGTCGGCGGTTGGGTATTGAGATTGACGAAATCACCGCATGCGCCTCGCTGTCGATGAAGCGACGAATTATTGGGAGCAGCAGATCAGACCAGATCAGCCCAGAGAGCAAAACGATCTCTTGGGCTGCACGACGATCGAACTTGCTTTCTTGGACCAGAAGTTGAACACGCCCGACCGAGCCGGGACCTTCCCAGTTCCTCCCCTTCCCCACTCCATCCCTTGTCCTCTCCACACCGCCCCCGCCCCGCTCCGGAGCGCCTCCTCCCGGTCCCCGACCATGCTGCCCGCGCGCTTCCTCAAGCTCTCACTGCTCCGCCGCCTCGGCGCCGCCCGCGCGGCCGAGGTGCCCCCGCCGTGGAAGGCCAGGTAGGGCTGCCTCGTGTCCCGCTCATCTTTTCCGCGTGACGCTCCTGTCCTTCGCGCGCTACCTGTTTGTGCTAATGCCGCTTCCGCGATGGCGTCCTTGGTTGGTCCGATTCTCGTCTGGGTTGGGGATTGAGGCCGGTAGGGTACCCTGCGTGGGGTAGAATCTGGGCCGTGTCTCCTTGTGTACGTGGAGGGAACGGGAAGAATTCGGGGCTCTTAGAACCGCTGTCTAGTCTCTTGGTAGTTGGGAGACAAAATTGCTCTGAAATGGTCAGCGAGTTACCACAATTGTGTATGCCCTGCACTTTATGTCTCACTGTGTACTATATGTTCTTCATTCTGGTGCCGCAATTTGTCAGTACATGTGTCTCATGACTGCATAAACTAGTATTTGACACACACATATGTTTTTCATTCTGGTGCCGCAGTTTTTCAGTACATGTGACTCATGACTGCTTAAACTAGTATTGACATACATGTCAGTTATGATCATGACCTAGTGTTCAAGTCACTGTGCTGCTGTTTATCATTTCTAGTTGCAAATGTGTACATGTTCTGTTGCTGATGGCTCACACTAGCATATAAGTGGCTACATCATGGTAGGATGGTGAAGTATTGTAGTCATACCATACATTCTCATGACAAGTGCAGACGCAGTTTGGTTCGACAATTATTTTGCTGCCTCTTATGGATGATAGTTCGATTTATTTTTAAATAATTTAAACCTTCATATGATCTGAATGCTACCCATGTGTGGTTATTCTTCCAAGCCTGTTTGCCTGCATGTTACTTTTTCTACATGGACATATCTTTGTTTGTTCGATTGTGTGGATCTTGTAATTCTTAGCATTTGGTTCTGCAGGCTATTTCCAGCGCGGGGTTACCAGTCTCGAGGCTATTCTACTGGAGGAAGCTCCAAGTATAATAGACCAATGACACAACCTGAAGAGAATGTGTCAACTTCAAAGCCACTGATATATTACATTGTTGTATGTTGCTTTTGTGGCCTGCCTTCTCTTTTATCATTTTTCGCTCAACTATGATTTATCATTATTTTTGTGCTATCGTCAAATGTCAAATTATTATCATGGCTTATTGGTGAAGTTTGACAGTTTTTTTGGACGCTACACTGTACTTTGGCCTAAGAATCATCTGTTGGAGCGTTTTGCATCTGCAATATTCTTATGTAAATGTTGGTTTTGCAGCCATCTGCCATTCTAGCCTTTGCTGGACTAGCCACTTTTGTTCGCTATAATGATGAGAAGCGTATGATTCCCTCAGGTACTTACAATTTTTTTAAGAAGTGATGCTTCATACTGTTCCTGAAGTAATACATTTGATGTATTTATGTTTTTAGCCAGTTCAACTCTGGTAGTCAGCGTTAGTTTTATAAAAATCTTAATATTAGATTGGGTGATGCCATGATCAGAATATAATTATCTAGGCAATGAGATCCTTGAAATGCCCCCCTGTGCGTCGTCCAGATCTCAGAAATAAAAAAGAAAATGCTGAAACCCTATTGATTGAAAAAACATTAAATCTGTGCATGGTCTGCCTTCCTATGGCACTTTTATTTTATTTTGGACCGGTCTCTCCCTAATTATTTGGTCCTTTCTGGGTATTTTTATATCTTGGAATTGCCATTTATCCTATAATGCCACTAGCTTTAGTTTTGAATAAAAAGACAGGAAGTGCATGATAGTAACTTAGTAAGTTGCTTTTCAGTTGTACATGGCAACTTAGCTCGAATGATATAAGGTTTTTATTGTTACTTTTCAGCTGCACATGGTAGCTAAGATTAAATGGCCAACAGTTTTCATTTAGCCTTTTAACGTGTCTTATTGAGTTTATTATTGCTCTTAACTATGACACCATCTTGTTTCAAGGTAAAGAAGCACAGCAGACCACTGTTCCTAAAAGATGTACTACCAACAGACCTGCAATAGGGGGACCATTTAAGCTCTATGATACAGAAAACAATGTGGTGACTGAATCAAAGCTTCGAGGAACTTGGACGCTGATGTATTTTGGATATACATCATCCCCAGATGTGGGGCCAGCAGAAGTTCAGAAGATCGCTGATGTTGTTGAGCTGTTAGGTGCGTTGCTATATACCACATTCTTCTTTTTTGTTATGAATACTTGATGGGAGACGTCTCATCGTTTGATATATATTTATCATATCATCATCTCTGTGTTTTCTTTTACAGATTTAGTAGATAGCACCCTCATATGCATAATGCATATGGTTTTTTGGTCTGTGAGTGCACAAATGCAGGTTTTGCTTAAATCATTTGGGCTAAAACATCCAATTTTCATGAAACATTTGACAGAAATTCCCAATGATTTATGGTCTTCTGCGTGAAACTATTATTAAGTCATTTTAGTAATCATGTCGTTAAAGCTATTTAACTAGTTCTCTTCTGTTAGTCTCAGCCATGCTTAGTCTGAAGTTTGAACTACTCTGTGTCTGGTGGGCTTAAAATTGATGGCACTCCACATTCTAAAGCAGCGATTTTCTGTGTGCTATATTCTGCTTGTACGAGTAGATTTTTTTTGAACTCTGCTGTTTGTACCACTTATTTGTTATCTTCCTGATCTGTTGTGAACATTTATTCTTTGTTTTGTAGAAAAAGCATGATATCAAGATTAAACCACTCTTTATCACAATTGATCCTCAACGTGATTCACCTGCTCAGCTTAAGGCATATCTTAGTGGTAAGTTACTCTCTGTTTTTCTATGTTGTTGGAACCTTCAAAATTATGCACTGTGTTTTAAACTGATGATTTGTCTCATTTCAACTGCAGAATTTGACCCAAGAATAATAGGATTAACAGGTTCTGTCGATGCAATAAGACAGATAGCACAGGAATACCGCATTTTCTTCAAAAAAGTTGGTGAAGTTGGTCAGGATTATATTGTAGACAGCTCTCATAACATGTAAGAGCACATGGATTCTTCATATACCTTCCTTTGTTGATAAAGCTTCAAGAACTTGACTATCTGAAGTTGTAGGTACTTGCTAGATCCATGCTTGGAGACAGTAAGATGCTTTGGACCCGAGTATAAGGCATCAGACCTTGCTGTGGCGATAACAACGGAGGTCCAGAAAGCATATAATTCAGCAAATTAGTCTAATATGCTGCTTGTGGTATGCCTCTTGATTTGTTTTTGCTTCAGTTAGTTGTAATTGAGATATTTAAGCATATGTATGTTTTTTTCTATCTGTTGATCTTTTCCTTTTTGGAAGTAAAAGTCGCTGCGTACTAATACAGTTAGGTGTAGCGGAGATGCGCATGTTGAGATGGATATGTGGCCACACAAGAAAGGACCGGGTTAGGAATGATGATATACGTGAGAGAGTTGGGGTAGCACCAATTGAAGAGAAGGTTGTCCAACACCGTCTAAGATGGTTTGGTCATATAGAACGTAGGCCTCCGGAAGCGCCATTGCATACCGGACGGATAAAGCGGGATGAGAATGGTAAGAGGGGTCGTGGTAGGCCAAACTTGACATGGGAGGAGTCTGTTAAGAGAGATCTGAAGGATTGGAATATCACCAAAGAACTAGCTATGGATAGGGCTGCGTGGAAGTTAGCTATCCATGTGCCAGAACCATGACCTGGTTTCGAGATCTTATGGGTTTCAACTCTAGCCTACCCCAACTTGTTTGGGAAAAAAGGCTTTGTTGTTGTTGTTGTTGTTGTTTCTTAGGTAGCTTTCGAGAGGTGATGGTGAAAGAATTTTCTTCTGATGGTTAATTGGTAATGCTTATCACTTTAACCTTTTTGTTATTGTTTGTTATCACGAATAACTTGCATAATTCCTACCTTTACACCCGACAACACCAGCTAAAAAACATAATAATACCCCGGTCTATCTAGTTTTTCTGGTAGCACCTTTTAGCTGTGCTTTCGCATTGTTCTCATTTATTCTTGTTATTTTAACCAAATATCTGTATTGTTCCAAGAACGAATTACTCTTGATCATACACGGCATATATCTGCATTATTCTTCTGTTGTAGATTCATCACACAGCCTTTCCTTCATAAGAAAATATGTTTGTGTGGATAGTTTAATGCATCTGTGTAAGTAATGCCGCTAACACAGCTTCGCTGCAACGATTTTCCAGGGTCAATTCAACGGCGTTAGTAGTTTCCAATGTCTGCTCTGAACCACTTACCCTACTCCTTGTATAGCCTTGCTGGCGAAATGGTGACATGACGAACCTTCATTTAGCCCTTCCCTCAACTGCTCCGGGCTCCTATCCCTATCCCCGCTCTTTGGTGCGTATGATTTGAGAAAAACTGTACAGTGCCTCACTTGATGAATGTTCCTTCGGAGTTACAAATCACCTGCAGTTTCGCTGTTCCTGAATGTTTTCTAAATGGCTGTGCCAATACAACATGTAATCAGCTCTCGTAGCATGGATTCAGGAACTCGTTTATGCGGTTATGCCATTTGGGTGAACAGGTAAACGGGAAACTTTACAGCTCTGCCCATGTTCTGTCTCGGGGTGTGTCTTCAGAGAAACAACTGTTAGCACAAGCTCTCCGATCTGTGAACGATTTAGCATTTCGAGGGTGCGTGTCTTCTTCCATTGCAAGTGACCATGGGTAGAACGGAGCTTTCTTTGCCGTTTTCCTTTTGCATATATCTTCATGTCGTGTCCGCTGTTGGACATCCGCCACCTGCTGCCATTATGCTTGCCACAAGGCAGTTCGACACACTCATTTCCTCCAGGCTACTTTTTTATTTTGCAACTCTCTTTAGGCTACTTTTGTTATGCTAGGTGTTGACATATATGCGGATATGGCACTCTTTTACTCCGTAACTCCTATTCTGATTAGGGTTAATTAGGTCCTGCGTGCGTGTGCTGTGAACTGATGCCTGCATTTTGGGTTGCAGATTGAAATATCATCAGTAATCATCTATTGATTATTTGGTGATCTTAGCCGGCTGATGGCGATGTACCAGGTTGCCATTTGGGGCCACAAGTACTATGGTGTGGCATCGGTAGCTGTGTCGTTTATTTTACATGCTAGAATCGCCGTATAGTAATTCTTGATGCGGGATAGTCAGGTTCTCTCAAAGCAGCATCGGACTATCTTTCCTCTGCACCTCTGCATTCTACTGTGTTGTGATGCGCAGATTACGAGATGTCTAGCCGTCTAGGTTAGCATTCCAACGTTGGGCCTATAGCAAGAAGCCAAGTCCCTTTCATCTCATACTCGTGCCACTTGTATGTGTATGAAACTTTGAATCCGAGATTCTATGACGATCGTCCCAACATTGAACCACGCAGGAGCAATCGCGACACTGAAACGGAACATTTTTCTGTAGCTTGGATTTATAACTATATATATTTTGCAACCGAAATATAACATAGCCGGTAGAGCTCTGTACAACGAATACCACTGCTGCCCGCCGCCTCCTCGATCGGCGCCAACGGACGAGAGCAGTTACCTCTTCCAACTCCGGCATCGCGGGAGGGGGTCGACGCCGCCGACGACCCACGTCTCCTTGGCAATGTCGATGGACAGCTTCAGAAAATCAGGCGCCGTTCTCATGAACACCATCTCGTCCCGGTCCTCCTCGGCACATCCCTTCTCATGCGCTGTCTCCTCGCCGAGCGTTGGCTCCTCTCCTCCTTTCACCACCAGGCCTTTCGCCGGCGCCGATCGGCACCGCATGAGGAGCAGCGCGTTCGGAGGCGGCACGGACGGCAATTTGGAACAGTCGTCGTGCGCCTCTCTGCTCGTCCGCTCGTCCTCGTCGTCCTCGTCTCTGGAGTCTTGGTCGCGGGGTTCTTGGCTCCCTTCCAGCACCATGAGCCACTTGGAGAACACGCTCGCGGCGCCGCCCGATTCGCGTTCGTGCTCTCCCGCGTCATCGTCGTCGTCGTCCGACGAAGAGTCCACCGCCGTGGAGAGCGACGACCCGAAGCAGCGCACCTTATGCCGGAGGCTCCGGAGCGCGCCGCCGAGGAATGGCAGCGCGTCCCGCCTGATCCCGAAGGCCTCGAGCCAGCTCCCCTTCTTCCTTTGCTCCTGCAGCCGCTCGATCTCCTCCGCCACGGTGATCCACCTCCTCCCGCTGCCGCCGCACCTACCGTTTTGATCCATCGCCACCGGCCTCGGCTTCCTCGGCCGGACGACCTTGATCTGCCCGGCGCACGTCACCTTGGGCGACTGCGGCTCGTCGTCGCCCTCCACGGTCGTCTGCTTCGCCTTCGAACCACGGAACAGTGGGCTACTGCCACGCCCACGCCCTCCCGGTCCACTGCCACCGCCACCGGACGGCCCAGAGCGCGCGGCCGGGAGCTGGAGCTGTCTCCGGCGCGCGGCGACCGCCCTGTCCAGCGTCGCCCGGGAGGGGCTGCACATGTACTTGGGCATCAGCGCCAGGTGCTGCCGCGCAGGGAAGCAGACGAGCAGGTCGGTCGGCGCCGTCGCCGCTCCCACCTTAACCTTCATCGCTCCGGCCGGCTCTCTCTGCAGGCAGGTAGCTTTAGGGGCAGGGGAGGAGGAGGAAGGAGGCGCGCTTTAAAAGAAAAGAAAGCGCGCGGATGGGATGCAGCTTTGCTCTGCCTTTGCCGTCGCTTTTGCTGGTACTACTCCACCGGATTTGTTTAGCCACTCTGTCATCTTCTCTCTTTTTGCATCGATGTCTCGTTTTCAGTCTTCTCCTTTCCACACTCTGATGCGTCTCTGTTGTTCCCTAATCTAGGACTGAATCAGCATGGCAGAGAATGTTACTGGCATGCAGTTTGGGTCTCGGTTTCATTTTTTTAGATGATAAAGAGTGTCTCGGTTTCATGGCAATTCCATCTGTGTTCTTGCACAGTTGCACTACCCGTCAGTCATCACCCGTCAGTGTTTGCAAAAATTCTTTTGTTTCGAAGGCAGGACACTCAGCAAGAACTTGAAAGAATTTAGCTGTTTACAGAACCGGACGCTGGCACTCAAATTTATCCTTGAAACTACTTCGAAACAATCCGATGACCCGCAGCACGAAATGTATCATCGTAGCTTGATTGCCTTCTTAGTCTCTTACTCCAGATGACATGCTGTACTTGTACCACTACCACCACGGTTCAGAGTATGGTTAGTTTGGTCGTACCTTACCTAATCCGACAAGGTCGATGAAATGAAATGTGTTTTTGGCAACACAGTCCTGCATGTACTACTTTACTTTCTCGCTTTGGACAAGTCTTCATTTGTTCACCGTACCCCTTTCTGCACCATGACATGTCCCTTTCTATTTTAGAACTCAACACCTAATCCTACAGACTCCACTCTACAGAGATTGAAAGGAGGATATATATATCTTCTTTTTTCAAGGTTGGAGGTTGCTCTGAAATGTGAGTAACTTCAGTAGTGTGACAATTTCCTGCAATCTCGCAGCGCCAAGTCGGTACTTTACCTTGCACAACACCATTGGGGAATACCATGCCCGAGAGCATTCGCCTCCCTGTTTACAGGGATCATCTCACAGCTCTTCCATCCGGTTTCACCCGATTAAACTCCTGAGCAATGATGCTTGATATGAACCTGTTCTAAACATTGTCAGTTGTTTAAAGCTAATCCCGAAGCAACTCTGAGGAAGATACAACATCACATCTATTTGTGCAGCCTGAATCACCTCCGTTTCCACCAATTTTAATAAACAGCATCAGGAGGTTGATGAACTGGAAACTTGGTGTGCTTCTGTTTAATAAGTTATCGTATGAACTTTAGTACTGCTTACATGGTGGGTTGCAGCTAAGCACTGCTAGATGAGGAGTAGAAGAAGCATGAACTGCCCAGCTTTTGCATGCCCTATGTAACCTCAACTGCCCAGCTGGTTCTTTCCGGTCAAATTTCAGGATCACGATCTAGGTGTTGCCTCGCAAATCAACCTTTTTCTTTCTGTTTGGTTCCTCGAAAAATCTTTTCTTGAAGTCATCACTATTAATTAGTAGTATATTACTCGCAGGGATCATCAAAAAGACTGGTATAGTAGGCAATCTCTGAATATAATACGGCAAACGTGCAAACGGCGGTGTGGTTTACTGGTTTGCTGATGCAACTGCTGGCCGATCCGTGATCAGTGGTTTAGGTAAAACCTTTTTGTTGCTACCGCACAGTTGTTAACACCAAGTGGAGCACTATTGCAGTTGTATAGTGCAACGTAAAGGCAGCGCACTCCAGTTTAATGCAGGCACCAGCTGCTTCATGGAGAGCTGCTCGGAATCAATTAGCTCCACCGCCTCAATTGATTAAACAGGCGCGCCTTAATGCTGCTGCAAGTCTACTCTTCAACTACTGCATCATTGGAACCTTTTTGATAAACCTTCAAGTGGTGGCTAAACCAATTAGCATCCGTTGTCTCAAGTCTCAGTCACACTATTTTTCATTTGGCTTTTGTTGTGTGCCTGTGTTGATTGAGTTGCAAACATTATGCTTGTTGTTTCTGGTATGTGCTGAATATGTGTACGAGTAGGGCTACAATTGGACTTGTAATTAGCAGAGTGTTTAGTGTTCGAGTCAAACACGTGTAACCTGGCCTGATATATAAAGGCACCAGGGGTAGCCCAAATAGATGAGCGACGGTGAGAGACGAAAGCTAAGTTAGATATAAGATCTATTCGAGGACGGGCGGCGCCCGTGGTAAGGGCGGCCGGACCAGCATGGCATGTGTGATCTGATGTGTCTGTACACCGTGGCGGGCTTGTTGTCGACGGTACTATGTTGAATAGTACGATGGGAGGGCCGTAAGCATGCCCCGCAGATGTAGGCGTTGATCGCTGAACTGCGTTACCAAATCTCGGTGTCGATTTCTGTGATTGCTTGTCCTACTAGATCGATTAGGCGCCTCGGATTTACAACAAGTGGTATCAGAGCAAGTTTGGAGACTGCAGAAGATTGATTTAGAGGAACGGTGAAGACCAACCGCGGAAAATCACGGTGCACGCGGTGATCGCGAATTCACATGATTTTTCGTCGGAGATGTGCTGAAGAGCAGTTGGAATCGGCAAGAGCGGTCAGGAGATCGATATATGGGAGCAACGCTGTGGTGGGCCGGATGAGGTCTTGCGTATGCGTGCAGTATCTAGATGCATGCACTACAACCTGATCGATCAGTTGCATGTGAGGTTTGCTAAGAAAAAGGGTACGCGTCAGATGTATGTGCGTGCCATCATTGGAGAAAAAGAAAAATTAGAGGATTGATCGAGGTGCTTTGAAGCGTACTAGGTAAATCACCGCGGCGACACGCCGCGGCCGTCCGTTGACCCGTCGGGAAAAATTATTGTTCATCACAGTCAGCTTAGGTACTACAGCATTGTCGGAGTTGGATTAGAAAGAGCCACTGAATTCAGACCTCATGTGGTATAAGCAGCTTGCATAAGATGTAAATAGAAATATTTTAGTGTTCAATAAGGTGAAATTTTATTTTCAGCATTTTTTTAATACACATCATAGTTAACATTTAAAACAATCTTTCATCTTACAAAATAGATATAGCATGGAAAATGAATTAATTTTCCCTGGAACCTGCTTGGATGAAATCGAATATGTCTTAGGCACCAATAAATAATAATTTACAGTTGGAAGGAAAATGTAATAAAGTTATGAAGCATAAGATCTTAATAGAAATATTTTTAGTGTCCGATAAGACAATACTTATTTGCAGCATTTTTTTCGGTTAACATCATAACTAACATGAAAGGAATCTCTTTTAGATTACAAAATGTATGTTGCACAAAAAAGGAATAAATTTCCCTTGAAGACTGGTAGGATTTTTATCGAACATCTCTCATTATGAATAAATAATAATTTACAGAGACGCAAATGAGCATAAAATGGAAAAGAGTTGTAATGACCATAATTTCGCATACGTCAGGATTCGAAACGTTGAAATTCGTCGGAATTTGTCGTGTGGAGTATCTCCAAATATCTATCGAATTGAAATGTTAAAATTCCTTTTTATTAATATTTAATTTATTTGAGTTTCATAATTAGAGTCAGTTCATTTAGATTGCATCTTAATAATTACCAAATTGGAATGTTCAATTTGAGTCCATATTTAGAGGTAATGCATTATTTGAGCATTTAAAAAATTTACCTTCATATAATCAGAGCAAGTGCGTTCGGATTTTTCTTGAAATATTTACCAAATTAGAATATTGAAACATTATATTTTTTTGCTATAAATAGCTTGCATTTATTTTTATGATCGTTTGGATGTGTTATTCATATTTTTCCGATGGATAGATTCAGAAATATTGATTTTTGAACACCTTTTTATTTTATGGAAATTGTTTAAGTAAAATGGTCTCACCTGTCAGGAATTGAATATTTTCTAAAAATGTTTAAAAAAAGAATAACCTTTATGTTAGTTTGTCTGATGTGGTTAAATATTATCTAGATTGCATCAAAATAATTACCAAATTGAAATGTTCAATTTGAGTTCGTAATTAGAGGAAATGCATTATTTGAGCATTTAATAAATTTACCTTCATATTTAGAAGAATTGCATTTGGATTTTCTTGAAATATTGACCAAATTGGAATTTCAAAACATGTTAGTTTTGTTTGCCATAAATAGCTAGTATTTATTTTTCTGATCGTTCGGATATGTTATGCATATTTTTTCGGTGGTAGATTCAAAAATATTGATTTTTGACAACTTTTTATTTTATGGAAATTGTTTAAGTAAAATGGTCTCACCTGTCAGGAATTGACTATTTTCTAAAAATGTTTTAAAAAAGAATAACCTTTATATTAGTTCGTCTGATGTGGTTAAATATTATCTAGATTCATTCAAATAATTACCAAATTGAAATGTTCAATTTGAGTTCGTAATTAGAGGAAATGCATTATTTGAGCATTTAATAAATTTACCTTCATATATTTAGAGGAAGTGCATTTGGATTTTCTTGAAATATTGACCAAATTGGAATTTCAAAACATGTTTGTTTTTCGCCATAAATAGCTAGTATTTATTTTTTCTGATCGTTCGGATATGTTATGCATAGTTTTTCGGTGGATAGATTCAAAAATATTGATTTTTTGAACATTTTTATTTTATGGAAATTGTTTAACTAAAATGGTCCTACCTGTTAGGAATCTAACATTTTTGTAAAAATATTTTTTAAAAAGAATAACATTCACGTTAATTCGTCTGATGTAGTCAAATATTATCGTCTGGAAATTATAGCGGTTGAGATCGTTTTTTTAATGCAATTTTTGTGTGAAGAGTTTGGAAATATGTTAAATTTCATTTTTTTTGATATATTATTTGCATTTTACTGAATAACAAATTAAAAGTTATGTTTTTTTTACAATTTTCAGCATTTTATTGTAATTGTGTAATTTATGACATGTAGAACCCACACGTCAGTTTTTTTAATTAAAAAAATTGTCTGTGGAAATGGGAAAAGTCTGACAGCGCGGGCCCGCGATGACGTCACCATGTGGCGTCACTCGCCGGCGGCGGGCGGTCGAGAGTTCGCGCTCAAGCACGCGAGCACGCGCGCCGTCCTGGGTCCGCGCGGACTCGCCAGAGGAGGCGGAGGGGAGCCAGAGAGGCGGCGCAGCGGACCATTTGGTCGCAAGACTCGCCGGCGGCGAGCATTTCCGCGGCGGCGGACGGCGAGCGCGACGTTTACGATTCCGGCGTGTATCGGACGTCTCGGCACGCGGTGCTCGGCGAGGAGGGAGGGGAAGCGACGGCGAAGCTCTCCCTGGGCGTCGATCTGAGCGGGGAGGAGCGGTGCGGCGGTGGAGTGCGTCGGCGGCGGCGGCGAGTTCGGCGGCGCGTGGGAGAGAGGATGGAGAAGGGGATGTGGGGGCGTTTTGCAGGGAAGTCCCTGCAGTTTCTGTAATTTTCGGATAGGTCCATCTACGTGGGAGGTTGGGACTGATCCGCATTTTCCAGTGAACGCAGGATCTTTTTCGTAAAAATGTCGCGCTGACCGACCGATGGAAGATCGACGACGCAGAGGCGCGCAGGCACTGTAGAAGTGCGATTTTTTACTGTTCATTGACGTGGAGCAGCGAGGTGAGGGCAAACCGGGTGGGCTTTGATATATAGTATAGATGTGAGTATGAGGATGGTGCATGGTTTTGTTGATTCAAAGACATGCAATTCTTTGCTACGTGCCCCCGCAAGGCACCAAGGACATTCTTTTGGGGATTTCTTTTGCTCGGTACACTGCTTGTGTACGGGATGGCTGTGGTAGATACAAGACGTGAAGCCGTAAGTCGGCGATGGACTGAAGCGGCGAGAATGTGCATATAAGGCTTGTAGTAGCCTGTAGTGCGGCGTGCGAGGGATCATGTTTCTACAAGACGTCGAGCAATGCACGGAGTGCTAGGCTGATACGGCGCGAGGTGGAGCATGGTTGCAGTCGGATTTGTTCGGCTGGGTTGGACTGACAGTCTGACAGATCGACAGGAGGTCGGTCGTAAAGAAGAAGACATCGAGATCAGCGAAGGCGACATAGGAGCGCGATGCTAATGGTGTGTCTGAACTTCTGTGGCATGATGACAACACGTGGCGCATACCCGAGGGTTTGCGTGCTTCAACATGCGGTGCGAGGATGATTCAAGATGGTGCACACTGGAGATCTTGGAGTCGAGGGGCGCGAGGTAGACTAGCTAGCTACATGTCATGTTGAAGATGGAGATGGTTTCTAATGAGAAGATTCCACTTAGGCTGATGGAGGCGGGCTACAGCGTAAGCATGCGGAGAGTCGAAGCCTAATTCAGCGGAAAAGCGAGGGAGACGTTGTTCGGACTGGCGCGTAGGGGTTTGAAGGATACGTGACCTCGGCATCGGTCTGGAAGACCGGTGTTATCTACAGAGGGGCTCGAGGTGATGTGGGTCTGCAGGCCCAAGAGACTCAAAGCGATTGTAGATGAACACAGCGGGACCATGTCACTGATGGTTTGTTGTCAACCAATTGTGGAGGTGAGCAGTGTTGGCGAGTAACAGGTTCATGTTGAGGACAGTCTACCGAGACCGGGAGATGGACGATGTTGATCAAGAATTATCTGCGAAAGTGGTGGATGAGACAGTTGTGAAATTGACTGGAGATGATTAAAGCAACGACGAAATTTCTTCAAGTTTCACACATGCGAGAATGATGAGTTCACGTAACTCTTATATGTGACACGAGTTGTTCACTTTCACATAGATCAAGGATCGACGTGTGATGGCGGTGGACGAATATCCGGAGAATTGGGAGCACATAACAAGAGTGTGAAAGAACTTAATTTTCGTGGGAGAGTTTACTGTGATGAAACAAGGAAGGGACTACAGTTGCAGGTGGAGTCATATGAGAAGTCAATGTAGTAGCAGCGAAGCTCATGGATAATGGTTCAAGTCCAAGTACACTGAGGTTCGAGCATGGCGGCTTCAAAATGGCGAAGGTCATATTCGTCAAGGTGGAGTGTTGTTTTTTGGTATGTGCCGAATATATGTACGAGTAGGGCCACAATTGGACTTGTAATTAGCAGAGGGTTTAGTGTTCGAGTCGAACACGTGTAACCTGGCCTGATATATAAAGGCACCATGGGCGTGTGTGATCTGATGTGTCTGTACACCATGGCGGGCTTGTCGTCGACGGTACTATGTTGAATAGTACGATGGGGAGGAGCGCCCATAAGCATGCCCCATAGATGTAGGCGTTGATCGCTGAACTGCGTTACCAAATCTCGGTGTCGATTTCTGTGATTGCTTGTCCTCCTAGATTGATTAGGCGTCTTGGATTTACAACAATGCTAAGTCATAACCACGCCATCCGTCGAACAACTCTGAGTCGGTGTGTGACAAAACTATTTAAAAAATTCCATGACTTACTGAAAAAAAAAACATGATCATGAGAAAGTAGAGAGTAAACCCAGGCCACCGAAGTGGCATAGAAGAAATACATGTCGCCCTGCCCCTAGGCTGAACTCATGACCTAAAGTACAATTTTATTTTTGAGTGGATCATGACATAAGGTATAAGTGATTATGCTCTTTGTTATTTGACCGAGTCAGGAGGGGGATCCCCTATACATCGCTCTTAGCGAGTTCGATCGTAAGACTCGCCTGCACAACGCACAGTGTCGTTCGGCTGGAAGGCCCATTATAGGTGAAAGCCCGTTGCGCTTCTATTGCGTTTTTCTTCCTTCGCGTTACTTCCGTTCGAGTTTCTCTGTTCTTCCCGATCGAAACAAACATTTGCGTACAGCTCAATACTGAATGACAACGTACAAATGTTTTTTTATGATTTGTACCAAAAATTTATTTCTGAAATTTATTTCTAATTAAGTATGTTTTTTTCTCTTCCATTTTTATTTTCTTTTCCGAAAATAGTTTTAAATTCATAATTTTAAAATCTGAACATTTTGAAAATGGTTCATTTTTGAAAATATGGTTCTGATTTTGAAAATGGTTCAGATTTTGAAAATTGGTTCCGATTTTAAAAATGGTTCGATTTTAAAATGGTTTCGATTTTGAAAATGGTTCCAAATTTGAAAATGGTTCAGATTTTGAAAAACTTTTCCAATTTTAAAAATGGTTCCGATTTTGAAAATGGTTAGAATTTTGAAAAAGGTTCCAATTTTGAAAATGGTTCCCAATTTGAAAATGGTTCAGATTTTGAAAAATGGTTCCGATTTAGAAAATGGTTCCAAATTTAAAAATGGTTCAGATTTTGAAAAATGGTTCCAATTTAAAAAATGGTTCCAATTTAAAAAATGGTTCCGATTTTGAAAATGGTTCCGATTAAGAAAATGGTTCCAGATTCTAAAAATGGTTCCAATTTTGAAAATGGTTCCAAATTTTAAAAATAGTTCCGATTTTGAAAATGGTTCCAATTTTGAGAGCGGTTCAGATTTTACAAAATGGTTCTAGTTTTGAAAATGGTTCCGATTTGGAAAATGGTTTCGAATTTGAAAATGGTTCTGATTTTGAAAATGGTTCAGATTTTGAAAATTGATTCAGATTTTGAAATATGGTTCCAATTTTAAAAATGGTTCCGATTTAAAAATTGGTTCAGATTTTGCATTTGAAAATGGTTCAGATTTTGAAAAAATGGTTCTAATTTTGAAAATGGTTCAGAAAAATAGAAACGAAAAATGGTTCAGATTTTGAAAATATGAAAAAAGAATATTTTTAAAAAAGGAAATAAAACTAAACTAAATAATAAAAAAGAAACAATAAGAAAGAACAAAATGGAATATAAAAATGGTTCCAATTTTTAAATGGTTCCGATTAAGAAAATGGTTCCATAGTTGAAAATGGTTCCAAATTTTTAAAATGGTTCCAATTTTGAAATTGGTTTAGATTTTGAAAAATTGTTCCAATTTAAAAAATGGTTCAGATTTTTAAAACGGTTCTGAATTTGAAAATGGTTCCGATTTTGAAAATGCTTCAAAATTTTAAAATGGTTCCGATTTTGAAAATGGTTCAGATTTTGAAAAATGGTACCAATTTTTAAAATGGTTCTGATTTTGAAAATGGTTCCGAATTTGAAAATCGAATTTGAAAATGGTTCCGATTTTGAAAATGCTTCGGAATTTTAAAAATGGTTCTGAATTTGAAAATGGTTCAGAATTTGAAAAATGATTCCAATTTTAAAATGGTTCTGATTTTGAAAATGTTTCATTTTAAAAATTGGTTCAGATTTTGCATTTAATATGGTTCTCATTTTGAAAATGGTTTAGATTTTGAAAAATGGTTCCAATTTTGAAAATGGTTCAAATTTTGAAAAATGGATCCAATTTTGAAAATGGTTCATAAAAAATAGAAATGAAAATGGTTCATATTTTCAAAATATGAAAAAAGAATATTTTTCAAATAGAGGAAAAGAAAACTAAACAAATAATCAAAAAGAAACAAAAAGAAAGACTAAAACAGAAAGCAAAAAAGAAACATAAAAAAGAAACAAATTTGAGAATGGTTCCTTTTAAAAAATAGTTCCAAATTTGAAAATGGTTCAGATTTTGAAAAACGGTTCTATTTTAAAAAAATGGTTCCAATTTCGAAAATGGTTCCGATTTTAAAAATGGTTCCAAATTTGAAAATGGTTAATTCAAAAAATGGTTCAGATTTTGCATTTGAAAATGGTTCAGTTTTTGAAAAATAGTTCCAATTTTGAAAATGGTTTAGAAAAATAGAAACGAAAATGGTTCGGATTTTGAAAATATGAAAAAGAATATTTTTCAAATAAAGGAAAATAAAACTAAACTAAATAAAAAAAGGAAAAAGAAAGAAATGAAAGAATAAAGCGGAAAAATAAACAAAACCGAAAAAGAAACAATTATGGAAAATTAGTTATAGGCGAACATGCACTCGATCGTAGCCCAGTGGCTTTTGCCAGCGGTCCTCGTCCGTGAGGTGGCAAGTTCTAATCCCACACTCAGCGTCCTGTTTTCTTAACCTTTCTCTACTTTTCTCTAAACTCTGTTTAGAGATACTAGTGGGCCGGCCCAGCTGGAAAAACTCCGCAGGCGAGCCGGAATTACAGCTCGCATAAGGCGATGTATAGCGTTTGCGGTCAGGAGGTCATGCAAAGGAATAAAGAAACAAAAGGAATAGAGAAAATTGGGCTTGGCCCATTCGGATTGAGATAAACGAGCAATAAAGAGGGTTTTGGGCTATGGAGATTTAGCCCATATTAGTATTTTTAGATTTTCAAATATTTATATTCATAAACAACATAAATTTTATTATAGCTTATAAAATTGCTACAAAAATTCCAATGAATCAATAAAATTATTGTAAGAGAAAAATACTTATAAGTGTTTGAGGGGAACTAATTTCCACAAAAGGTATATTTTTATTTAACTTACTATTTTTCGTATTTTTTCTAATTTATTGGATTAATTCCAAATAGTGCACCGAAATTTATTATGGGCTCATATCAGGTATAAGTAAGTACACCATAAATTTGAGAAGGTTTGAGAAAACCAAGGCTACATGTTTCTTGTATGTATCAAGATGAGACCATATCTTTCTAACAAACATATGTAAACAAGTTTCATATTTACTTAGAACTTATTAAACTCCTTCACCACTTTTATTTTGGGATTTCTTTAAAACCTTCGGTTAGCATATATATGACAATTATACATTTATGTTTTGATTAGTACGTTTGATTAACTATTTAAGGAACATTGGGAAATAGGGCTCGAAGTAAAAAATCGGAACTCATGAGCGAAATCCGCCCAAATTTAGTCTAAACATAAGTTGACTCAGACTGCAGGCCATGGACCGGCTATTCGTTTGCACAAACCGTGCAGTCAAGATGGCCGTCGATGATAATCAGCTGCATTTGCACTACGCACTAGTACAGAAAACGCTATCAGTGGCGCATTAAATTTGCCTATCTATGGCGCACGATCGTGCGCCACTATCTTTACGCCACTGATAAGTGGTACCTGTGGCACACGGCTCGTGCGCCACAGGTAACACGCCTTATCTGTGGCGCACAGGCCTGTGCGCCACATATAGTTTATTCTGTGCCCACGGGTATGTTTAGGTATACAGCTTCTAGGCGCTACAGATAACAGCTTTTGTGCGCCACTAATATTTTTTGTTTTTTCTGCCGCTCTGTTTTTCACCATATTTCATATTTGTACAGATGTACAAAAGCAATATCAATACACAACAGTAAAAACATACAAGTTTACAACATTTTGTACAAAGTTTGGTCAACTAACTTGAATTACATATAATACATCATGATGAAACGGCTCTAGCTAGGTTAAGAAAAGTAATTTAGTCAACTAACTAGAATTACATATAATACATCTCGATCGAGTCGCTAGCTAGCAAGATAAGTTTCCCCGGTTCATTCTCCCTTTTTTCGGGTTCCAAGCCATTTCGAACTCCTTGTCAAAGTTCTTCCAGAAGGTATCCTCGTCCCCGCTATCGTCGTCCTGAGATGGAGCCGCACCGTGCGAAGGACCAGCCGACGACGAAACATCCTGCGAACGAACACCTGACGCTGGTACGCCATCAGATCTGGCTCCTGCTGCAGCAGCTGCCTCACCAACGGGTCGTCATGGGGGCGGATGTTCCGATATGCAATCTACGCCCGAGCCAAGCGGTGCTCCTTCTCCATGTCCTTGGTAATCTGTCTGATCCTCGGCGGTGCGAGTTCATTCACGTGGTGGCGATGCTCGGGGAAGTTGAGCTTTTTTAGTGCACGCTCCTCTCCGTACTCGTGCATGCAGAAGTAGTCGTAGGCGCGTGCCGCCTCCTCCTCGGTCAGCCACTGCCCGACCCAGCGTTTAACCCCGCCAATGTGGATCTGGCACCCATACATGATCGTTCCATCGATCCTAGGCCTCACCCTTACACCTGTATATTTAGACATACCTTGCTGAAAATAAAACACAAGTAGCAAATTATTAAATAGAACATGATAATGCACAAGAATATAATCATTGGCAATGGATCATCTACAAAACCATCAACAACGCATAAAAAGTAAACCCATGCACTAGAACGTCCAAATTTCAACTAAAAACATATCTTCAGTTATGTTAAAAAGTACCAAATTTGGATACTTCCTAAATTATCAAATCTTGTTCCTATTTACAATTACTTTCATGGATCTCTTGTACTAAGTTAGTAATTAATGACCAGCTTCTAAATTAATTTGTTCATAACTTCTACCACCTAATTCATTTCCTTTTTGTAGGGATGTTTAAATAGCGACCAAACTTAGGTATTTTTTTCAATTTTTAAAATTCCTAAGACAAAAAATTATTTGAAGCAATTAGCAGTAGCAACTAACCTAGCACTAGCAGAAACTAACCTAACAACTAACCTAGAATTAGAAGCAACTAATTTAGGCATTTCAACAAACACCTAGCTAGTATGTCGAGCAGGGGAGGATAGGGGCTGATCGAGCACCCCGGGAAGGCGACGACGGCGCGTCGTGGACCTCGGGTGCAACGGCGAGCACGCCCGGACACCTAAGATGGGCGCGGGCATGAGCACGGGCACGAGCGGGGCCGCGGGCACGGGCTCAGGGCTCCTCGGGAGCGGGCTCGGGCGCGACTCTTCTGAGGCGCGGATGATAGGCGACGGCGGCGTCGCGGAGCAAGAGCGCGACGGCGGGCGCCTCGGGGTGGCGAGCACGGGCGCAGATGGAGGCTTCATGGACCTCCGAGCGCGACGGTGAGCACGGGCGCCTCGGGGTGGCGAGCACGGGCGCAGACGGGCGGCGGCGCCTGCGCCGGCGTGCGAGGAGCGGTGGCGGCGGTGGGAGAGAGAGAAGGGAATGTGGAGAGAAGTGGCGGCGCCGCTCCATCTAGGGTTGGGATATAAAATATCTGGGGCAAACTACCTGTGGCGCACAAAATATAGGTGCGCCACAGGTAGTCTCTCACCTCTGTGCTACCTGTGGCGCACACACTACTAGGAAATAGGCTATCAGTGGCGCACCAATTTTAGCTTTCTATGGCGCATGGTGGGTGCGCCACAGATATGTCGCCACTAAATTTTAATTCTGTGGCGCACGGCCCAGATACGCCATAGAAAAACCAAGATTCTGTGGCGCACCGCCACCATGCGCCACAGAAATAATTCTGTGGCGCACCCACCATGCGCCATATAATTGTTATTTTAATTTAAAAAAAAGGCGGCCATATCTAGATCTGGATCTAGCGCCACCGGAATTTCACCGGAATTTCGCCGGAATTTCATCGGATCTCGTCGGAGGCCGTGGTGCCCGTGGCCATGGCCGTAGGTGGCTTGGTCGGAAGTGGGTGGAGGAGGGGGTCGCCGGAGGTGGGTGGGTGGAGGATGGGGGTCGCCGGAGATGGTGGAGGAGGAGGAGGTTGTCGCCGGAGGTGGTGGTTGAGGAGGAGGATGTCGCCGGAGGTGGTGGAGGAGGAGGAGGAGGTTGCATGTCACCGGAGGTGGTGGAGGAGGGGGTCACCGGAGGTGGTGGTGGAGGAGGAGGTCGGGAGGTGGTGGTGGAGGAGGATGTCGCCGGAGGTGGTGGAGCAGGAGGAGTCGCCGGGGTTGAGTTGAGAAGGAGGAGGGAGGAGAAGGGGAGAGGAGAAGTGGAGAAGAAGGGGAGAGGAGAAGTGGAGGAGAGGAGGAGTAAATGAGAGGAGAGAAGGAGAAAAGAGAGGGAGAAGGGGGGTGCCGGCGGTATTCAAAATTCGAATCCCGCCCAACAATTCTGTGGCGCATATGTGTTGACACTGACTTTGTCTTCAGATATAAAATAAATTTTAAAATATGATAAAATAATTTAATAATGAGATAAAGCTTAGAAAATCATATTTGCCTCATGATAAAAAGGGATAAATTGTTCGACGCATAAATCATCGACAATAATTAATATCTTCATGATATTAATATACTCTCTTTATAAAAAATAAAACCATCAATAAATCACCAAATATTCGCCATCGGTGGCAACCCTATATTCTTATAAAATATAATAAACACATGAGAAATTCAACCGCAATATAAACATAGGCAGTCGATTTGTATTGAAACAAACACTCGGTGTCAAGACAATATATTAAATTACCAAATATTCGACTGCGAGACAAAACATCACGTCGTTCCGACAATACTGTGAAATATGGTCGGATTATATGTGCAAAACACTGCATCAAAAGAAATCATATAATAAATTAATATTGGCTAACCATTTGAGCTTCAGTTTCAGCTAACTAGCTAATTCGTGTGTATTTCAAGCCATACACGTCGACGGAAAATATATTGCATGGTCTCATATACCAGCTACGTGCATGCATGTATCATGTATGGATTAGGCGGCGAGATTAGCAACTAATGATGAAGCAATTATTCAGCCATGGCCCATGCGCCTGTAGTTCTATATTGAACTCGCCGAGATGCCAGCCCATGCAATAACCTGCATGCATTAGGATAATTAAATTTCCTAAAGCCCATCTTAGCACACTTAATTAGCATGGATATGGATTAGTACGGGCCAAAGCCCATACAACTCCGGACTTCTTTGCTCGCTCCAGTCCACGGGAGAAAACTTGGCGCTCAATCTGTAGACCAGCCACGACGCCCACGATGCCCACGATCGCCAAGACGTGCACACGCTCCGTCTCGGAAGATCCTCTCGCTGGCCGGCTATATAAAGACCAGTACCTATACGCTGGAAAGCGAATCGCTAATCATTCAGTCCATCGCTGATACACGCACCAGTCCATCGGTGATCGCTCGCTCGCATACACAGCGCCGTCGCCGCTCATCCACATACACGCCGCCGGCCGCTCGTCGTCAGCGTTGCTAGTCGTCAGCTGCTCAACACTCACGCTACTACGCGTTGGCTGTTTGGTGTCTGGGCTGGCCGTTCGACATCTACGAGTCCGGTACGCCGCCTTCGCATACGCAAGAAGAAGCGTCGGAGGACATCGGAAGAAGGTGAGAACATGACCTTTGCATCGCTGCCTGGCTGGTCACATTGACACATGCCATGGAGCTTCATCTAATCTTTAGTTTGGTCACATCGACACAAACTAAGGAATTTGCTCTTCCTAAGAGCTTATGTTATATGCTAGTTGCTATTTTTTTGATCATGAAATTTGCCCTAAATGCATATGTTTCCAAAAATCATGCTCTTGGTTTGGTCACATTGACATGAACCAAGTTGCTCAAAATATACATATCATCAAAATCATGCCCTTTGGTTTGGTCACATTGACACAAACCAAGTGGTCTAAATGCATATGTTTCCAAAAATCATGCTCTTGGTTTGGTCACATTGACATGAACCAAGTTGCTCAAAATATACATATCATCAAAATCATGCCCTTTGGTTTGGTCACATTGACACAAACCAAGTGGTCTAAATGCATATGTTTCCAAAAATCATGCTCTTGGTTTGGTCACATTGACATGAACCAAGTTGTTTAAAATATACATATCATCAAAATCATGCCCTTTGGTTTGGTCACATTGACACAAATCAGGTGGTCTAAATGCATATGTTTCCAAAAATCATGCTCTTGGTTTGGTCACATTGACATGAACCAAGTTGCTCAAAATATACACATAATCAAAATCATGCCCCTTTGGTTTGGTCACATTGACACAAACCAAGTGGTCTAAATGCATATGTTTCCAAAAATCATGCTCTTGATTTGGTCACATTGACACGAACCAAGTTGCTAAAATATATATATATGTCGTCTAAAATCATGCCCTTAGTTTGGTCATGCCGACACAAGCTAAAAGGCCCTAAAATCCCAGGTTTCATTGTTAAAATGCAGTGTCTATATAAACATGTCTAGGTTCCAAAATCATAAACCTTCCATGTATAATCAAGTCATGCACTCCATATAGGTGTATGTATCCGTAAACTAAATATGAGAACAAAAATACAAGTGCATATATGAAATCAATCTACATGTCATAAGATAATCCTATATAGATTAAAATCATGCCAATATCCCATATAGGTGTAGGCATACTCAAAACTAAGCATGAACTAAAATATGCAACCGCATGTAGGCAATAAACCCACATGTCATAGGATAATCTCTCATATAGATTTAAGTTGAACCATGCATTTATTTTATATAGGTGCATACATCCGTGAAGTTACAAAAAATCATGCCCTTGGCTTGGTCATATCGACACAAGCCAAGTTGCTCATATTACTCCTTGGTTTGTTCATACTGACACAAGCCAGGGAACGCTAAAATCCCATGTTTTAATGCATTGTTTATATAACATGTATATGTCCTGAAATTATAGGACTTCCATGTATAATTAAGCTATGCTCTCCATATAGGTGCATGTAGGCGATAAACCCACATGTTATAAGACAATCTCTCATATAGATTAAAATCAAACCATGCATCCCTCTCATATAGGTGTGTGCATATAAATAATTAAATGATAACTAGGATCATAGCCTATGTTACTTGCACTAAACATAACGTAGTGCATCTTAACCTCCATATATATTATAGCCTATCCATATTGGCTTAATGCAATGCTATATACGTTGCTACAAATTGAACATGATATTTTATCCAATCCATGCATGCATATAGAAATCACATGCATGATCAAATTAACTCATGAAACGAGTTATACCATATATTGCACACATGCTTGCTAAACCAGCTAATTAACCATTAAAAATGCTCATATCACCAAAAGATAAAACACTACTTATAGACAAATTTCGAATGGTTAATGAACTAGGTAAAAAATAGCCAAGTCATGTACGTGCTATAAAAATCATATGATGAACATTATGCTACCTATATATTAGCATAGATACTTCATGGCTCCCGAATACGCCGACGTCGACGACAGCGAGGAGGACTTTATTTTCTACATTTTGTAGTTTTTTTTCTACACTTTGTAGTGCTCATATTGTAATCTATGTAATATTATGTTGGAATTCTTAATCAGGGGTTTTCTCTCCGGAGATGTAATTAACAGATCTTTTATGTATATGTAAGAGTTCTGGAAATAAAGTACCTGCAATGTTTGATATCTTATTCATTTATGCATTTACGCATTTAAATTATACTATCTGTCTCTATGACGTGGACGCGTACGTATTTTTGCGATCGCCCCATTTTCCCGTCATCAGATTCTGGCACGCCCGGTGGGACTATTTCTCCCCTCATCTTCGAATTCCAACATAGACTGCAATATATGACTTCATAAAATAAACATGTCAAAAAAATATATATATATACATGTACGCAAGAAAACTAATATATGGTTTTCTTCATTTATATGAAGGTATGGAAGGACAAGTTCAGCAGTTCGTCACTGTCCGTTTCGGTGACCTTTGGGTTGATGTGCCGCTCACTCCACTCGTGACTTATGTGAGCGAGAGTTGGAAAACTACAGCTGCGTCACCCACTCAAGCAAAGAAAGAAGAAGAAGAAGTCACTTCGGCAGCCAATGATGGATTTATTCCCGTGCTGTCTAAGTCAGCAAAGAGGAGGATGAGAGCTGCAGCAGCAAAAGATCAAAAGCTGCCGCACAAGACCAGTACGTGAGGGTGCACAAGGCTGCTCCATCTAGTTCAGTTCCTCCTGGTTTTGCAAAGGCAGCGGATGTCAGCCTCAAGCCAGCAAGCTCCACTGAAATTCCAAGGCATGACTCTTGAGGAGTGGCCTGTTCTTGCAAAGAGAGCAGCTCCACTAAAGATAGCTGCCAGCACGGTCTGTTTCAGCTCCAGTTACTCCAACTAGGCGGGAACCAGTTTTCTCGTCTTCGTCGACCAAGTCGCGGTGCCGCTCACTCCTTCCAAACTGAAGGGTGGAGCTCATAATGCTTCTGCGGCAGATAAAGGCAAAGCTATCATGGTAGAGGAGACGGAATCTCCTCGGCCAAGAGGACAACTTCGGGTAGATGCACCCGAGTTCTTCCCCACATATGCAGAACCAAACGGCAAACACTCGCTTGTATATAAGGGAGTGTGCCTTACTTCTCATGACCGCAAAACCGGTCACATAGATCCAACTTCAGCATTATCAAACCCTTTGTCAGAAGAAAAGCCCATCACAGAGAATCCTCTGAAGGTTCGTTGATCCGGTGCTACATCAGCGGCGCCAAGAAGTGCTCGTCGTCTGGGTTGAGCTTCCCTGCTGCAGTTGATCATGGTGCGGCAAGCCAACATCGTGCACATGTAAGCAAGTCTGTCAAGGGTAGATGGAAGAACACTCGTCCAAAAATGCGGGTGCAACATCATGATGAGTCATATGTTATCAAATGCATATGTCAAACACTAAGGTCGTACTGCCCGGGGCATCCGCATCCAAAATGATGAGGGTGGTGCATCATGCGGCAAGCAGAGGCTTTGGCTAGACGTCCTGAGTATGAAGAGTTCATTCAGCAACATCCTGAACGCCAAGAGTATGTAAACCAAGCTGCTCGTGTCCGTTCAAGAGGGCAACACTCAAGAAAGAGAGCTAGCAGTACGACAAGATCGGTTCAAGCAGAGTACAAGGGACGGAACCCTCTTCATCAGTTCATGACAGCAAAGCTAAAGTGAACAAGTGGCTATCAGATCCATCAAACAAGGTGGCCACAAGCTTGGTTCCATGGCCCTCTCGTCGGAAGACAAAGAGTAGCTCATATGAAGTGTTCCAAGCAATGCCAGTTGGTGTGAGTAGAGCAGCAAACAGCGCCAGTGAAACGTCTTCTACATCAACACATTACAAGAGAAAGAAGGCACGCAAGACTGTCGTGGAAGGTCCTCGGCGTAGGACACGGAGTTATAAAGGTTCGGACAATGAAGAAGGGGTCAAGTTATGGTGGGTCTTATAATCCCCTATCGGATAGTACCCCTTGTCCTTCTGAGAGTGAGGCGGAGCCTTGTGGATCAGCCATATAACCATGTCACAGATCATACGGAGCAAGTCCTTGTTATGAATGAGACTCGATCAGTGAGGAGCAGTTATCCGACCTTAGAGCTATACTTCAACAAAAAGAAGATGAGCTACTTGCCCTCCGAAGTCAGAACAAGGACAATGAAGGGAATGGTGGTGAGAGTAATAGCAGCCAACATGGAGGAGCTGCACTTAACGCTGAGGCGATTCAAAGAATGATTGCCGAAGGGGTAAAGGCGCAGCTGATGCAAAATCATTACTCCATGCGGCCAGGTTATGAGAAGCCGTATCGCCCGAGGTTGATCTCGTGCCTTACCCAAGCAACTATAGGCAGCCAGCGTTCGGCAAGTTCACTGGAAGCGGATCTCCGCATGAGCACATAGCACACTTCCTTGCAGCCTGTCAAGACACAGCTCATAATGGGGCACTTCTGTTGAGACAGTTCGTGCAAACATTGTCCGGACCTGCCTTCACTTGGTATAGTAAATTAGCGCCAAATTCCATCAAAACATGGGAGCAGATGCAGAATGCTTTCCTTGAGCGGTTTTATAGTACTCAAAGGGTAGTGGGTATTACAGAGCTGACTCAAACTGAACAAGGTATGAATGAGAAGGCAGCAGACTTCATAAATAGATGGAGAAATCTTAGTCTTCATTGTGCACAGCTGATTAGTGAGCCAGAAGCGGTGCGTATGTGCACAAATAATTGCGGTCTGATGTGGCTGTACAGTTACAAGGAGTACGACCCATAACCTTTGAAGATCTAGCCTCCAAAGCGACAGACATAGAGAATTACATGCAGCTCATGGCTCGTCGAACAAAAACAACGTTCAACAGACCGTAGAAAAAAGTATTCAGCGGGATCAGAAGCCACCAATGAAGCCAAGGTCAGCACAAGCAATGGAAACAACAGCGGTGAGTTCTCACTTTCAGTCAGGGAGGGCTGCGCCAAGGAACCAAGAACAAAGAGGTTCACAAGTCGCTAGGAGGCCAACTCTCAGCGAGCGCCAAAATAGGGAGTATTCTTTTCCTGTACAAGAGATTGATGACCTTTTCAGAGGTCTAAAGGAGTTGAACCTCATAGAACTTCCTACTCCTAAAAGGCCAGATGAAGCCTCAAAATTCAATGATCCAAATTTCTGTCATTACCATCGCATTTTGGGTCATACACTCAAAGGTTGCTTTGTTGTGAAGAATATCATACAAAAAATGATTGATGAGGGGACTATTGATGCGGATCTCCTCAAAAGCATGACAAAGGGAAAGAAGATGGTGACAGCAAATGTCGCTACCCTGCAAGATGATTCGGTGAGTTGCGCATCTTCAAATATGAGAGCAACTTATGATGATATGATATTGATACCAGAATATGGTTTTTCTCCTATGATCATTCCAGGCCTTGCCAAAACGCAAGATCAGCATAAAGGAGAGGCTTACATACCCTGCAGCAATGGTGCATGGCCAAGCTTATGTGGTTCGCGAGGAGCGCAAGATTGGGGGCAGCAGCGGCCAAAACGCCGTGTACTACCCTCAGTGATGGAAGAAGCCCCTCCTCTGCGCTTCGCACCAAAGATATATCAGCACACCACGAAGCGCAGGAAGGCCCCATGTGAAGAATTCAACGTTCTCACTATTGGTGTGTTTGAGGATGATGATGAGTCTCTATGTTTCCCTGAAGATGAACCATTAGAAGTCGATCAGGTTCAGCTTAGATCAGGTCGCCAACTAGTAGACCCTTATCCCCCACCTAGAAAGGAACCAAAAAGCAAGGATGCAGTTCCAAATGAGTCGACTGACCCTGCATGTAGGGCGCCAGTCAAGTATGATGTAATCGCACATTTGAAGAAAATACCAGCTATGCTTTCTGTGTATGATGCTTTGTGTCTTTCATCTGATATGCGTAAAGCTCTTGTCACGGCACTCACATTTCCAGAAGATTATAGAGTTGAAGTGTCCCAAACAGAGTTAGAAGAATCTGAAGTTCTAAATATGTCATTCACAGATGAGGATATGTTGTTAGGACCTAAGAAGCACAACAGGCCGCTTCTCATGTTTGGCGAAATTGACCAAACAAGATCATTTAAAACATCTAGAAATGGTTTTCGAGCGTCTTAGACAACACAATCTAAAAATGAACCCAATGAAGTGTGCATTCGGAGTTTCCTCTGGAAAATTTCTGGGTTTTGTGGTTACAAAGCGCGGTATTCAAATTGACCCGTCCAAAGTACAAGCGATCGTCAAAATGCCACCGCATGTGAACCTTAAAAAGTTAAAAGTTTCCAGGGGCATTTAGCATATATTAGACGATTTATTTCAAATTTATCCGGGAGATGCAAACCTTTCTCACGGCTTATGAAAAAGGGAGTCCCTTTCGAATGGGATCAAGCATGCCAAAATGCATTCTTGGAAATTAAAAAATATTTAATGAATCCGCCTGTTTTAGGTGCACCGGTCAAAGATCGGCCATTAATTCTTTATACTGCAGCCATGCCTACTTCGTTGGGCGCCCTTTTGGCACAAAATAATGATGCAGGGAAAGAAACATCCTTGTATTATCTCAGTCGTACCTTGGTAGGGGCTGAATGCAATTATCTGGACATGGAAAAAATATGTCTTGCACTAGTCTTTGCTGCACAAAAATTGCGGCATTACATGTTAGAACACACAGTGCATTTAGTCTCGAGAGCAGATCCTCTCAGATATATCTTAAGTAAAATGGTGCTCTCAGGGAGACTAGCAAAATGGGCGATGTTTTTGTCACAATTCGACATTACATACGTACCTCAGAAAGCCATGAAAGGTCAAGCCCTGGCGAACTTCTTGGCGGCGCACCCGATCCCAGATGATTTTCCTATAGATGACGACTTGCCAGATGAGGACGTATTTGCCACAACTGTTACCAAATCAACATGGCAAATGTACTTTGACGGTGCTTCTCGGCGATCTGGGGCAGCAGGCGCCGGAGTTGTCTTCGTTACGCCTAACGAAGGGGTGATCCCATACTCATTCACCCTAACATCTGCAATATCAAATAATTCAGCTGAATACGAAGCTCTTATCATTGGGCTGGAGATAGGTATAAACATGGGACTAGATACACTCTCTGTTTATGGAGACTCACAACTAGTAATTAATCAGTTGCTGGGAATCTACATGGTAAAGAAACAAGAGCTAGTGCCATATTTTAAAAGGGCTAAAGAGCTTTTAGCCATGTTCGCTGATGTAAATATTCAGCATATAGTTAGAAATCAAAATGAGAAGGCTGACGCCTTAGCTGGTTTAGCTGCTAGCATGTCATTAAACTCACATGAAACAATGGACGTACATGTAGAGGAGCGAAGAGTACTACCAGTATATGTTGAAGAAGAAGAAATAATAGTATCTTCTGCAATGACAGCCGACGTATGCGAAATTGAGGTAGGTGATTGGCGAGCACCATTTTTAGAATATTTGCTTCATGGATTCTTACCTCTCGACGCTAGCGAAAAATCCAGAATCCGGAAAAGGTCAATTCATTACACATGCATCAATGATACACTTTATAGACGTTCGCATGCGGCATATTATTGCGTTGCCTGGCTGGAAATGAAATTATGGAGGCTTTAAATGAGGTGCATGCGGGAATATGTGGCTCTCGCACCAATCTGGTCCTAAATTACACTACCAATTAAGGCGTTTAGGTTATTATTGGCCCACTATGTTTGAAGACGCCACCAAATCGCAAAGAAATGTCATGAATGTCAAGTGCATGCTGACTTTATACACCAGCCACATGAACCACTTCATGCAACAAATATGTCTTGGCCTTTCGAAATGTGGGGGATGGATATAGTGGGTCCAATTAACCCTCCATCATCCAAAGGTCACAAATTCATCCTAGCCGCGACCGATTATTTCTCTAAGTGGGCTGAACTCATACCAAAAAGAGGATAACACACAAAATGTGGAACATTTTATAAGAACGCAGCTAATATATCGCTTTGGCGTTCCTTCTCGGATCATGTCTGATAATGGAACTCCTTTTAAAAATAAACATGTGGACAAGCTATGTTTAAAATTCAAGATAAATCACTTCTACTCTACGGCATATAATCCGGCCGCTAACGGACAAGCAGAGGCTTTTAATAAAACTCTATGTAAATTGCTAAAGAAAGTTGTATCCGGCAATAAGCGAGAGTGGCATGAAAAACTTCTCGAAGCATTGTGGGCGTATAGAACCACGACGCGGACACCGACGGGGATGACGCCTTATTCCCTAGTATTTGGAGGAGAAGCAGTTTTACCTTTGGAAGTCCAAATTACTTCATTAAGGGTCGCCACTCATGAAAATCTATCAGAGGAAGAATCAACACAGTTACGCCTCGATGAACTAGAAAGACTTGAAGGCAAAAGACTTCAAGCTTTACAAAATCTTGAGGCATATCAGGCCAGAATGTCACGAGCCTTTGATAAACGTGTTAAGCGTAGATCATTTAAACAAGGAGATCTAGTGCTCGCCGTTATCCGCCCTATGAATATCACTCGGCGGATGAAAGGAAAATTTGAACCAAAATGGGAAGGTCCCTACGTCGTAGAAGAAGTTTATTCAAGCGGCGCATACAGAATTATATCGCCAGATGGCAAATACTTGCCGTCACCGGTAAACGGAAAATTCCTTAAGCGCTATTATGCTTAAACAAAAAAAATATTACTCCAATAACCTACGAGTCTAAACTGTGTCGCAAAAAAAAATATATTACTCCAATAACTTACGAGTCTAAACTGTGTCGCCAAAAAATATATTACTCCAATAACTTACGAGTCTAAACTGTGTCGCCAAAGAAAAAAAAATATTACTCCAATAACTTACGAGTCTAAACTGTGTCGTCCAAAATATATAACTCCATACCCGCATGAGTATAAACGCGGGGCAGAAAATAGTAAATATGTGATAAAATATGTAAAACTCCATAACCTCTTGAGTTTAAACTGGGGCACAAAAAAAAAATCATGACCATGAAACATATACTCCAATAACTTACGAGTCTAAACTGTGTTGCCAAAAAAAAATATTACTCCAATAACTTAGGAGTCTAAACTGTGCCGTCCAAAATATATTACTCCAATAACTTACGAGTCTAAACTGTGACATTAAATAATATATTACTCCAATAAACTTACGAGTCTAAACTGCGTCATCAAAATATAAAACTCCATACCCGCATGAGTATAAACTGGGGCACCAAAAATATATTACTCCAATAACCTACGAGTCTAAACTGTGTCATCAAAATATTACTCCATACCCTCATGAGTATAAACTGGGACAGAAAATATTAAATATGTGATAAAATATATAAAACTCCACAACCTCATGAGTTTAAACTGGGGCACAAAAATCACGACCATGAAATGCTGTGCCGTCCAAAATATATTACTCCAATAACTTACGAGTCTAAACTGTGACATTGAATAATATATTACTCCAATAACTTACGAGTTTAAACTGTGTCTACATATAAAATATATTACTCCACATCCTCATGAGTATAAACTGGGGCACCCAAAATATATTACTCCAATAACTTACGAGTCTAAACCGTGACATTAAATAATATATTACTCCAATAACTTACGAGTCTAAACTGTGGAATTAACAATATATTACTCCTTACCCTCATGAGTATAAACTGGGGCACACAAAAAATATTACTCCATACCCTCATGAGTATAAACTGGGGCAGAAAAAATATATAAGTGATAACATTATATAACTCCATACCCTCATGAGTTTAAACAGGGGCACCAAAAATATATTACTCCAATGCTACAAGAGTATAAACTGTAAGCCAATGTCATAGGACCTTAAGTCATCACATCATTATAACGAATAAAAGAAAACATATGTCAAATATGCTCCAATGCTATATGAGCCTAAACTATTAGCAAAAGAAATCAAAATATGCTCCAATGCTATATGAGCATAAACTATTCGCATAAAACACCAAAATATACTCCAATAAATTACGAGTCTAAACTGTGATATCAAAATAAGTATTACTCCAAAACCTTATGAGTATAAACTATGACAAATAAAAAATTACACCAAAAAAATCAAAATCAAATTCAAAACGCGCAAGCAATTTGCGTGATGCATATAGATGCCTGGGTAAACATGTGAAACCCACCAGGAAAAGAGATGACGATATGATCTCTACTTTCTGAGATTGCCAAACCGTACCGAAGCACTGATACCTCCTAAAAAAAAGGGAGATCGGATCAAATATAATCATCACAACAAAGATCCAGATGGAAGAAAATAAACCATCAATTATCTAATGTACGTACCCAACGGCCAAAGGATGCAAACAGAAACTCGGTTGAAGGGTTAAGCTCTTGATTGGAGTACGTCTCGTATAGCAAGAAGTTGAGAAAAGAAAGAGTACGCCATGCCTAACAAACGAAAGGAAAGGATGGGATAAGATATATCTGTTAGCTGCGCCGTGGGATACTACTAAACGGCCATATTAGCTCGTTGGCAGATTTTTTTGGGAGCTCGGTTAACATCCAAACCGAAGGCTCCGCTCATTAGCTTTCAAATTTGACAGATGGGTAATACGTCAGTTGCATAAAAAAAAAATCTAGCCCTTATCCCAAACGACATGCATATTTAAAAAAAATACACATATATAGGTTTCGAGATCTGAATCCGAATTAAAACATAATTCGCATTCAGACCTCGAGGGGCATCTGTTGACACTGACTTTGTCTTCAGATATAAAATAAATTTTAAAATATGATAAAATAATTTAATAATGAGATAAAGCTTAGAAAATCATATTTGCCTCATGATAAAAAGGGATAAATTGTTCGACGCATAAATCATCGACAATAATTAATATCTTCATGATATTAATATACTCTCTTTATAAAAAATAAAACCATCAATAAATCACCAAATATTCGCCATCGGTGGCAACCCTATATTCTTATAAAATATAATAAACACATGAGAAATTCAACCGCAATATAAACATAGGCCAGTCGATTTGTATTGAAACAAACACTCGGTGTCAAGACAATATATTAAATTTACCAAATATTCGACTGCGAGACAAAACATCACGTCGTTCCGACAATACTGTGAAATATGGTCGGATTATATGTGCAAAACACTGCATCAAAAGAAATCATATAATAAATTAATATTGGCTAACCATTTGAGCTTCAGTTTCAGCTAACTAGCTAATTCGTGTGTATTTCAAGCCATACACGTCGACGGAAAATATATTGCATGGTCTCATATACCAGCTACGTGCATGCATGTATCATGTATGGATTAGGCGGCGAGATTAGCAACTAATGATGAAGCAATTATTCAGCCATGGCCCATGCGCCTGTAGTTCTATATTGAACTCGCCGAGATGCCAGCCCATGCAATAACCTGCATGCATTAGGATAATTAAATTTCCTAAAGCCCATCTTAGCACACTTAATTAGCATGGATATGGATTAGTACGGGCCAAAGCCCATACAACTCCGGACTTCTTTGCTCGCTCCAGTCCACGGGAGAAAACTTGGCGCTCAATCTGTAGACCAGCCACGACGCCCACGATGCCCACGATCGCCAAGACGTGCACACGCTCCGTCTCGGAAGATCCTCTCGCTGGCCGGCTATATAAAGACCAGTACCTATACGCTGGAAAGCGAATCGCTAATCATTCAGTCCATCGCTGATACACGCACCAGTCCATCGGTGATCGCTCGCTCGCATACACAGCGCCGTCGCCGCTCATCCACATACACGCCGCCGGCCGCTCGTCGTCAGCGTTGCTAGTCGTCAGCTGCTCAACACTCACGCTACTACGCGTTGGCTGTTTGGTGTCTGCCGGCTGGCCGTTCGACATCTACGAGTCCGGTACGCCGCCTTCGCATACGCAAGAAGAAGCGTCGGAGGACATCGGAAGAAGGTGAGAACATGACCTTTGCATCGCTGCCTGGCTGGTCACATTGACACATGCCATGGAGCTTCATCTAATCTTTAGTTTGGTCACATCGACACAAACTAAGGAATTTGCTCTTCCTAAGAGCTTATGTTATATGCTAGTTGCTATTTTTTTGATCATGAAATTTGCCCTAAATGCATATGTTTCCAAAAATCATGCTCTTGGTTTGGTCACATTGACATGAACCAAGTTGCTCAAAATATACATATCATCAAAATCATGCCCTTTGGTTTGGTCACATTGACACAAACCAAGTGGTCTAAATGCATATGTTTCCAAAAATCATGCTCTTGGTTTGGTCACATTGACATGAACCAAGTTGCTCAAAATATACATATCATCAAAATCATGCCCTTTGGTTTGGTCACATTGACACAAACCAAGTGGTCTAAATGCATATGTTTCCAAAAATCATGCTCTTGGTTTGGTCACATTGACATGAACCAAGTTGTTTAAAATATACATATCATCAAAATCATGCCCTTTGGTTTGGTCACATTGACACAAATCAGGTGGTCTAAATGCATATGTTTCCAAAAATCATGCTCTTGGTTTGGTCACATTGACATGAACCAAGTTGCTCAAAATATACACATAATCAAAATCACGCCCCTTTGGTTTGGTCACATTGACACAAACCAAGTGGTCTAAATGCATATGTTTCCAAAAATCATGCTCTTGATTTGGTCACATTGACATGAACCAAGTTGCTAAAAAATATATATATATGTCGTCTAAAATCATGCCCTTAGTTTGGTCATGCCGACACAAGCTAAAAGGCCCTAAAATCCCAGGTTTCATTGTTAAAATGCAGTGTCTATATAAACATGTCTAGGTTCCAAAATCATAAACCTTCCATGTATAATCAAGTCATGCACTCCATATAGGTGTATGTATCCGTAAACTAAATATGAGAACAAAAATACAAGTGCATATATGAAATCAATCTACATGTCATAAGATAATCCTATATAGATTAAAATCATGCCATATATCCCATATAGGTGTAGGCATACTCAAAACTAAGCATGAACTAAAATATGCAACCGCATGTAGGCAATAAACCCACATGTCATAGGATAATCTCTCATATAGATTTAAGTTGAACCATGCATTTATTTTATATAGGTGCATACATCCGTGAAGTTACAAAAAATCATGCCCTTGGCTTGGTCATATCGACACAAGCCAAGTTGCTCATATTACTCCCTTGGTTTGTTCATACTGACACAAGCCAGGGAACGCTAAAATCCCATGTTTTAATGCATTGTTTATATAACATGTATATGTCCTGAAATTATAGGACTTCCATGTATAATTAAGCTATGCTCTCCATATAGGTGCATGTAGGCGATAAACCCACATGTTATAAGACAATCTCTCATATAGATTAAAATCAAACCATGCATCCCTCTCATATAGGTGTGTGCATATAAATAATTAAATGATAACTAGGATCATAGCCTATGTTACTTGCACTAAACATAACGTAGTGCATCTTTAACCTCCATATATATTATAGCCTATCCATATTGGCTTAATGCAATGCTATATACGTTGCTACAAATTGAACATGATATTTTATCCAATCCATGCATGCATATAGAAATCACATGCATGATCAAATTAACTCATGAAACGAGTTATACCATATATTGCACACATGCTTGCTAAACCAGCTGATTAACCATTAAAAATGCTCATATCACCAAAAAGATAAAACACTACTTATAGACAAATTTCGAATGGTTAATGAACTAGGTAAAAAATAGCCAAGTCATGTACGTGCTATAAAAATCATATGATGAACATTATGCTACCTATATATTAGCATAGATATACTTCATGGCTCCCCGAATACGCCGACGTCGACGACAGCGAGGAGGACTTTATTTTCTACATATTGTAGTTTTATTTTCTACACTTTGTAGTGCTCATATATTGTAATGCTATGTAATAATTATGTTGGAATTCTTAATCAGGGGTTTTCTCTCCGGAGATGTAATTAACAGATCTTTTATGTATATGTAAGAGTTCTGGAAATAAAGTACCTGCAATGTTTGATATCTATACTCATTTATGCATTTGCGCATTTAAATTATACTATCTGTCTCTATGACGTGGACGCGTACGTATCTTTTTGCGATCGCCCCATTTTCCCGTCATCAGATTCTGGCACGCCCGGTGGGACTTATTTCTCCCTCATCTTCGAATTCCAACATAGACTGCAATATATGACTTCATAAAATAAACATGTCAAAAAAATATATATATATACATGTACGCAAGAAAACTAATATATGGTTTTCTTCATTTATATGAAGGTATGGAAGGACAAGTGCAGCAGTTCGTCACTGTCCGTTTCGGTGACCTTTGGGTTGATGTGCCGCTCACTCCACTCGTGACTTATGTGAGCGAGAGTTGGAAAACTACAGCTGCGTCACCCACTCAAGCAAAGAAAGAAGAAGAAGAAGTCACTTCGGCAGCGAGGGTAATGTTACCCTCGCTGCCGAATAGCGCTTAAAAAATATTGCCGAATAGCGCTGAAAGAAGAAGCATAATAGCGCTTAAAAAATATTACCCTCGCTGCCGAAGTGACTTCTTCTTCTTCTTTCTTTGCTTGAGTGGGTGACGCAGCTGTAGTTTTCCAACTCTCGCTCACATAAGTCACGAGTGGAGTGAGCGGCACATCAACCCAAAGGTCACCGAAACGGACAGTGACGAACTGCTGCACTTGTCCTTCCATACCTTCATATAAATGAAGAAAACCATATATTAGTTTTAGTGCGTACATGTATATATATATATATTTTTGACATGTTTATTTTATGAAGTCATATATTGCAGTCTATGTTGGAATTCGAAGATGAGGGGAGAAATAAGTCCCACCGGGCGTGCCAGAATCTGATGACGGGAAAATGGGGCGATCGCAAAAATATACGTACGCGTCCACGTCATAGAGACAGATAGTATAATTTAAATGCGCAAATGCATAAATGAGTATAGATATCAAACATTGCAGGTACTTTATTTCCAGAACTCTTACATATACATAAAAGATCTGTTAATTACATCTCCGGAGAGAAAACCCCTGATTAAGAATTTCAACTTTCTAATATAAGAGATTACAACATATGAGCGCTACAAAATGTAGAAAAGAAAACTACAAAATGTAGAAACTAAGTCCTCGCTGTCGTCGACGTCGGCGTATTCGGAGAGCCATGAAGTATATCTATGCTAATATATAGGTAGCATAATGTTCATCATATGATTTTTATAGCACGTACATGACTTGGCTATTTTTTACCTAGTTCATTAACCATTCGAAATTTGTCTATACGTAGTGTTTTATCTTATTGGTGATATGAGCATTTTTTAATGGTTAATTAGCCGGTTTAGCAAGCATGTGTGCAATATATGGTATAACTCATTTTGTGAGCCAAATTTATCATGCATGTGATTTCTATATGCATGCATGGGATGGAGAAAATGTCTTATTCAATTTGTAGCAACGTATATAGCATTGCATTAAGCCGATATATATATGGAGGTTAAGGATGCACTATGTTATGTTTAGTGCAAGTAACATAGGCTATAATCCTAGTTATCATTTAATTATGCATATGCACACACCTATATGAGAGGGATGCATGGTTTGATTTTAATCTATATGAGAGATTGTCTTATAACATGTGGGTTTATCGCCTACATGCACCTATATGGATAGCATAGCTTAATTATACATGGAAGTCCTATAATTTCAGGACATATACATGTTATATAAACAATGCATTAAAACATGGGATTTTAGCGTTCCCTGGCTTGTGTCAGTATGACCAAACCAAGGGAGTAATATGAGCAACTTGGCTTGTGTCGATATGACCAAGCCAAGGGCATGATGTTTTTATAACTTCACGGATGTATGCACCTATATAAAATAAATGCATGGTTCAACTTAAATCTATATGAGAGATTATCCTATGACATATGGGTTTATTGCCTACATGCGGTTGCATATTTTAGTTCATGCTTAGTTTTGAGTATGCCTACACCTATATGGGATATATGGCATGATTTTAATCTATATAGGATCATCTTATGACATGTAGATTGATTTCCTATATGCACTTGTATTTTTGTTCTCATTTTTAGTTTACGGGTACATACACCTATATGGAGGGTATGACTTAATTGTACATGGAAGGTTTATGATTTTGGAACCTAGACATGTTTATATAGACACTGCATTTTAACATTGAAACATGGGATTTTAGGGCCTTTTAGCTTGTATCAGCATGATCCGACTAAGGGCATGATTTTAGTAACATATGAATTTAACGCAACCTGGTTCATGTCAATATGACCAACCAGGGGCGTGATTTCAGTAACATGTGCATTCTAAGCAACTTGGTTTGTGTCAATGTGACCAAACCAAGAGCTAAATTTTAGTGCAAATTAGAGCCAAATGGGTATGATTTTGATGATGCGTATATTTTGAGCAACTTGGTTCATGTCAATGTGACCAAACCAAGAGCATGATTTTTGGAAACATATGCATTTAGACCACTTGGTTTGTGTCAATGTGACCAAACCAAAGGGGCATGATTTTGATGATGCGTATATTTTGAGCAATTTGGTTCATGTCAATGTGACCAAACCAAGAGCATGATTTTTGGAAACACATGCATTTAGACCACTTGGTTTGTGTCAATGTGACCAAACCAAAGGGGCATGATTTTGATGATGATATGCATTTAGACCACTTGGTTTGTGTCAATGTAACCAAACCAAGAGGCATGATTTTGATTATGTGTATATTTTGAGCAACTTGGTTCATGTCGATGTGACCAAACCAAGAGCGTGATTTTGGAAACATATGCATTTAGGGCAAATTTCATGATCAAGAGAATAGCAACTAACATATAACATAAGCTCTTAGGAAGAGCAAATTCCTTAGTTTGTGCCGATGTGACCAAACTAAAGATTAGATGAAGCTCCATGGCGTGTGTCAATGTGACCAGCCAGGCAGCGATGCAAAGATCATGTTCTCACCTTCTTCCGATGTCCTCCGGCGCTTCTTCTTGCGTATGCGAAGGCGGCGTACCGGACTCGTGGATGTCGAATGGCCGGCCGGCAGACACCAAACAGCCAACGCGTAGTAGCGTGAGTGTTGAGCAGCTGACGACTAGCAACGCCGACGACGAGCGGCCGGCAGCGTGTATGCAGACGGGCAGCGCGGCGAGAGAGAGTGATGGGTGAATGATCGGCGATGGGCAGCGATGGACTGATGGATGAATGATTCGTGGTTAGCTTTTGCTGATGGATCATTCGCTCTGGTAGCGATGAGTACTGCTGTTTATATGGACGGCCAGCAGCGGGAGGCTCTTCCGAGACGGAGCGCCCGCACGTCTTGGCGATCGTGGGCAGAATCGTGGGCGTCGTGGCTGGTCTACAGATTGAGCGTCAAGTTTTCTTCCGTAGACTGGAGCCGTCTACAGATATTTTATCTCTTACTCGGTCGAAGAGGCCGAGGCAGGTCGTATGTCACTAAGCGTGGGCTTTGGCCACTAATCCATACTTATGTTGATTAAGTAGCTAGCATGGGCTCTTAATTCTTTGCATGCACAAACATCGGCCTGCCACCATTTTTTAATCATTGTGTGGGCTTTAATTGTACGCATGCAGCCATGCATGGCTTTGGGCCGTGGGCTATGTGATCAATTAGTTGGTAATCTCGCCGCTTAATCCATGCATGGTACATTCATGCACGTAGCTGGTATATGAGGCCACGTGATATATTTTCCAGCGATCTGTATGGCTTAAAACACATATGAATGAGCTAGCTAGTTGAACGTCAAGCTCAAATGGTTAGCCAATATTAATTTATTGTGAATTTCGTTTTGATGTGGTGTTTTGCACGTATGATGTGACCGTATTTCACAGTGTTGTGGGAATGATGCCGACGTTTTGTCTACGGTCAAATATTTGGTAAATTTAATATTGTCTCGATGAAGAGCGTTTGTTTCAATACTAAACCGACCCATCGATATTCATTCCGCGGTCGAATTTCTCCTGCGTTGATTATATTTATGAAAATCTAGGTTCGCATATTATGGCGAGTATTTGGTGATTTGTCGATGGTTTTATTTTGATAAAGCGAGTATATTTTATCATGAAGATATAAATCATTGTCGATGATTTATGTATCGAACAATTTATCCCTTTTTATCATGAGGCAAATCCGATTTTCTAAGATTTATCTCATTATTTAATCATTTTGTCATATTTTGAAATTTACTTTATATCTGAAGACAAAATCAGTGTCAACAGATGCCCCTCGAGGTCTGAATGCGAATTATGTTTTAGTTCGGATTCAGATCTCGAAACATATATATATGCATTTTTTTTTAAAATATGCATGTCGTTTGGGATAAGAGCTAGATATTTTTGTGTGCAACTGGAGTATTACCCAGCTGTCAAATTTGAAAGCTGATGAGCGGAGCCTTCGGCTTGGATATTAACCGAGCTCCCAAAAAATCTGCCAACGAGCTATAATATGGCCGTTTAGTAGTATCCCACGGCGCAGCTAACAGAGTATATCTTATCCCATCCTTTCCTTTCGTTTGTTAGGCACGTATGCCGTTAAATAATTGATGGTTTATTTCCTTCCATCTAGATCTTTGTTGCGATGATTATTTGATCCAATCTCCTTTTTTTCTTTAGGCGTAGGAGGTATCAGTGCTTCGGTACGATTTGGCAATCTCAGAAAGTAGAGGTCATATCGTCATCTGTTTTCCTGGTGGGTTTCGCATCACGCAAATTGCTTGCGCACTTTGACTTGCTTTTGTTTGCCCCAGCATTTTTGCAGGGAGGCTCAATCAAGATCAGGAATATTCGATCTATCTTTGCTTAGTACGTGTGTCTGTTTTTCGCCAAGGTATAATTTCTTGGCTGGTCTTTTCGCCTGAGCGCATTTTTAATCAAGCAATCTGCTCTTGCTTTGGACCTTTTGGTTTGATGGTTGGCGTGCCGGCAGGCCTCTATACAAGCTTGGTCCGTCGTACAACCATGCAAACTGTTGCGATATTATCATTTTAGAAAATTTCTCATAATCATTCCGGTAAATTTTATATTTTATGGGCCTAATACAATTGTAGAAATATGGTGAAACCAATCTCAATTATCTCAGCGTTGGCATCCGGGCAAGCTTCTATATAAACTTGGGGCACCGTTCACTTTGATGAATCAATCTTTTAATTTCGCTTTATCAGGACTAGTATTTTAGTTATACTTCGTCCTAGACTGCTAGCAGATTCTTGTTGCTCATGTAATAAAGTCCAGATCATCAGTTTGCTTGAACTTGTACGTCTTTTAAATATCCAGTATTGTTGTGATGTACTGGACACAAGTTTCAGCTTTTAGTTGATATTCGTTCTGATATTGAAATTGATTTATTCATATACATCTTTACTGCTTAAAGCTTTATTGGAATTATGTTTTTTCACAGTTTATACTCGTAAGATTTTTGGAGTAATTAATTTTTTTTTATTTGCCATAGTTCATACTTATAAGGTTTTGGAGTAATATTTCTTTTGATATCACAGTTTAGACTCGTAAGTTATTGGAGTATATACAAATTTTTTTTATATGGCACAGTTTAGACTCATAAGTTATTGGAGTAATATATTTTGGATGTCACAGTTTAGACTCGTAAGTTATGGGAGTAATATATTTTAGATGTCACAGTTTAGACTCGTAAGTTACTGGAGTATATGTTTCATGATCATGATTTTTTTTGTGCCCCAGTTTAAACTCAAGAGGTTATGGAGTTTTACATATTTTATCACATATTTACTATTTTCTGCCCCAGTTTATACTCATGAGGGTATGGAGTAGTATATTTTTGACGACACGGTTTAAACTCGTAAATTATTGGAGTAATATTTTTTTTTGGTGCCCGCGTTTATACTCATGCGGGTATGGAGTTATATATTTTGGACGACACAGTTTAGACTCGTAAGTTATTGGAGTAATATTTTTTTGTTTTCTAGTTTATACTCATGCAGGTATGGAGTTATATATTTTGGACGACACAGTTTAGACTCGTAAGTTATTGGAGTAATATTTTTTTTTTTGGCGACACAGTTTAGACTCGTAAGTTATTGGAGTAATATTTTTTTTTTTTTGGCGACACAGTTTAGACTCGTAAGTTATTGGAGTAATATATTTTTTGGCGACACAGTTTAGACTCGTAAGTTATTGGAGTAAATTTTTTTTTTTTGCGACACAATTTAGACTCGTAAGTTATTGGAGTAATATTTTTTTTTGGCGACACAGTTTAGACTCGTAAGTTATTGGAGTGATATATTTTTTGGCGACACAGTTTAGACTCGTAAGTTATTGGAGTAATATATTTTGGACGACACAGTTTAGACTCATAAGTTATTGGAGTAATATTTTTTTTTCTTTTATTCGTTATAATGATGTGATGACTTAAGGTCCTATGACATTGGCTTACAGTTTATGCTCTTGTAGCATTGGAGTAATATATTTTTGGTGCATTTTTTTTAAGCATAATAACGCTTGAGGAATTTCCCGTTTATCGGCGATGGCGAATATTTACCATCTGGCGATATAATTCTGTATGCGCCGCTTGAATAAACTTCTTTTACGACGTAGGGACCTTCCCATTTTGGTTCAAATTTTCCTTTCATCCGCCGAGTGATATTCATAGGGCGGATAACGGCGAGCACTAGATCTCCTTGTTTAAATGATCTGCGCTTAACACGTTTATCAAAGGCTCGTGACATTCTGGCCTGATATGCCTCAAGATTTTGTAAAGCTTGAAGTCTTTTGCCTTCAAGTCTTTCTAGTTCATCGAGGCGTAACTGTGTTGATTTTTCCTCTGATAGATTTTCATGAGTGGCGACCCTTAATGAAGTAATTTGGACTTCCAAAGGTAAAACTGCTTCTCCTCCAAATACTAGGGAATAAGGCGTCATCCCCGTCGGTGTCCGCGTCGTGGTTCTATATGCCCACAATGCTTCGAGAAGTTTTTCATGCCACTCTCGCTTATTGCCGGATACAACTTTCTTTAGCAATTTACATAGAGTTTTATTAAAAGCCTCTGCTTGTCCGTTAGCGGCCGGATTATGCCGTAGAGTAGAAGTGATTTATCTTGAATTTTGAACATAGCTTGTCCACATGTTTATTTTTAAAAGGAGTTCCATTATCAGACATGATCCGAGAAGGAACGCCAAAGCGATATATTAGCTGCGTTCTTATAAAATGTTCCACATTTTGTGCGTTATCCTCTTTTAGTGGTATGAGTTCAGCCCACTTAGAGAAATAATCGGTCGCGGCTAGGATGAATTTGTGACCTTTGGATGATGGAGGGTTAATTGGACCCACTATATCCATCCCCCACATTTCGAAAGGCCAAGACATATTTGTTGCATGAAGTGGTTCATGTGGCTGGTGTATAAAGTCAGCATGCACTTGACATTCATGACATTTCTTTGCGAATTTGGTGGCGTCTTCAAACATAGTGGGCCAATAATAACCTAAACGCCTTAATTGGTAGTGTAATTTAGGACCAGATTGGTGCGAGCCACATATTCCCGCATGCACCTCATTTAAAGCCTCCATAATTTCATTTCCAGCCAGGCAACGCAATAATATGCCGTCATGCGAACGTCTATAAAGTGTATCATTGATGCATGTGTAATGAATTGACCTTTTCCGGATTCTGGATTTTTCGCTAGCGTCGAGAGGTAAGAATCCATGAAGCAAATATTCTAAAAATGGTGCTCGCCAATCACCTACCTCAATTTCGCATACGTCTTCTGTCATTGCAGAAGATACTATTATTTCTTCTTCTTCAACATATACTGGTAGTACTCTTCGCTCCTCTACATGTACGTCCATTGTTTCATGTGAGTTTAATGACATGCTAGCAGCTAAACCAGCTAAGGCGTCAGCCTTCTCATTTTGATTTCTAACTATATGCTGAATATTTACATCAGCGAACATGACTAAAAGCTCTTTAGCCCTTTTAAAATATGGCATTAGCTCTTGTTTCTTTACCATGTAGATTCCCAGCAACTGATTAATTACTAGTTGAGAGTCTCCATAAACAGAGAGTGTATCTAGTCCCATGTTTATACCTATCTCCAGCCCAATGATAAGAGCTTCGTATTCAGCTGAATTATTTGATATTGCAGATGTTAGGGTGAATGAGTATGGGATCACCCCTTCGTTAGGCGTAACGAAGACAACTCCGGCGCCTGCTGCCCCAGATCGCCGAGAAGCACCGTCAAAGTACATTTGCCATGTTGATTTGGTAACAGTTGTGGCAAATACGTCCTCATCTGGCAAGTCGTCATCTATAGGAAAATCATCTGGGATCGGGTGCGCCGCCAAGAAGTTCGCCAGGGCTTGACCTTTCATGGCTTTCTGAGGTACATATGTAATGTCGAATTGTGACAAAAACATCGCCCATTTTGCTAGTCTCCCTGAGAGCACCATTTTACTTAAGATATATCTGAGAGGATCTGCTCTCGAGACTAAATGCACTGTGTGTTCTAACATGTAATGCCGCAATTTTTGTGCAGCAAAGACTAGTGCAAGACATATTTTTTCCATGTCCGGATAATTGCATTCAGCCCCTACCAAGGTACGACTGAGATAATACAAGGATGTTTCTTTCCCTGCATCATTATTTTGTGCCAAAAGGGCGCCCAACGAAGTAGGCATGGCTGCAGTATAAAGAATTAATGGCCGATCTTTGACCGGTGCACCTAAAACAGGCGGATTCATTAAATATTTTTTAATTTCCAAGAATGCATTTTGGCATGCTTGATCCCATTCGAAAGGGACTCCCTTTTTCATAAGCCGTGAGAAAGGTTTGCATCTCCCGGATAAATTTGAAATAAATCGTCTAATATATGCTAAATGCCCCTGGAAACTTTTTAACTTTTTAAGGTTCACATGCGGTGGCATTTTGACGATCGCTTGTACTTTGGACGGGTCAATTTGAATACCGCGCTTTGTAACCACAAAACCCAGAAATTTTCCAGAGGAAACTCCGAATGCACACTTCATTGGGTTCATTTTTAGATTGTGTTGTCTAAGACGCTCGAAAACCATTTCTAGATGTTTTAAATGATCTTGTTTGGTCAATTGACATGAACCAAATTGCTCAAAATATACGCATCATCAAAATCATGCCCCTTTGGTTTGGTCACATTGACACAAACCAAGTGGTCTAAATGCATATGTTTCCAAAAATCATGCTCTTGGTTTGGTCACATTGACATGAACCAAGTTGCTCAAAATATATTACTCCATACCCTCATGAGTATAAACTGGGGCGCAAAATATATTACTCCAATAACTTACGAGTCTAAACTGTGACATTAAATAATGTATTACTCCAATAACTTACGAGTCTAAACTGTGGAATTAACAATATATTACTCCTTACCCTCATGAGTATAAACTGGGGCACACAAAAAATATTACTCCATACCCTCATGAGTATAAACTGGGGCAGAAAAAATATATAAGTGATAACATTATATAACTCCATACCCTCATGAGTTTAAACAGGGGCACCAAAAATATATTACTCCAATGCTACAAGAGTATAAACTGTAAGCCAATGTCATAGGACCTTAAGTCATCACATCATTATAACGAATAAAAGAAAACATATGTCAAATATGCTCCAATGCTATATGAGCCTAAACTATTAGCAAAAGAAATCAAAATATGCTCCAATGCTATATGAGCATAAACTATTCGCATAAAACACCAAAATATACTCCAATAAATTACGAGTCTAAACTGTGAGAAAAGAAAGAGTACGCCATGCCTAACAAACGAAAGGAAAGGATGGGATAAGATATATCTGTTAGCTGCGCCGTGGGATACTACTAAACGGCCATATTAGCTCGTTGGCAGATTTTTTTGGGAGCTCGGTTAACATCCAAACCGAAGGCTCCGCTCATTAGCTTTCAAATTTGACAGATGGGTAATACGTCAGTTGCATAAAAAAAAATCTAGCCCTTATCCCAAACGACATGCATATTTAAAAAAAATACACATATATATAGGTTTCGAGATCTGAATCCGAATTAAAACATAATTCGCATTCAGACCTCGAGGGGCATCTGTTGACACTGACTTTGTCTTCAGATATAAAATAAATTTTAAAATATGATAAAATAATTTAATAATGAGATAAAGCTTAGAAAATCATATTTGCCTCATGATAAAAAGGGATAAATTGTTCGACGCATAAATCATCGACAATAATTAATATCTTCATGATATTAATATACTCTCTTTATAAAAAATAAAACCATCAATAAATCACCAAATATTCGCCATCGGTGGCAACCCTATATTCTTATAAAATATAATAAACACATGAGAAATTCAACCGCAATATAAACATAGGCCAGTCGATTTGTATTGAAACAAACACTCGGTGTCAAGACAATATATTAAATTTACCAAATATTCGACTGCAAGACAAAACATCACGTCGTTCCGACAATACTGTGAAATATGGTCGGATTATATGTGCAAAACACTGCATCAAAAGAAATCATATAATAAATTAATATTGGCTAACCATTTGAGCTTCAGTTTCAGCTAACTAGCTAATTCGTGTGTATTTCAAGCCATACACGTCGACGGAAAATATATTGCATGGTCTCATATACCAGCTACGTGCATGCATGTATCATGTATGGATTAGGCGGCGAGATTAGCAACTAATGATGAAGCAATTATTCAGCCATGGCCCATGCGCCTGTAGTTCTATATTGAACTCGCCGAGATGCCAGCCCATGCAATAACCTGCATGCATTAGGATAATTAAATTTCCTAAAGCCCATCTTAGCACACTTAATTAGCATGGATATGGATTAGTACGGGCCAAAGCCCATACAACTCCGGACTTCTTTGCTCGCTCCAGTCCACGGGAGAAAACTTGGCGCTCAATCTGTAGACCAGCCACGACGCCCACGATGCCCACGATCGCCAAGACGTGCACACGCTCCGTCTCGGAAGATCCTCTCGCTGGCCGGCTATATAAAGACCAGTACCTATACGCTGGAAAGCGAATCGCTAATCATTCAGTCCATCGCTGATACACGCACCAGTCCATCGGTGATCGCTCGCTCGCATACACAGCGCCGTCGCCGCTCATCCACATACACGCCGCCGGCCGCTCGTCGTCAGCGTTGCTAGTCGTCAGCTGCTCAACACTCACGCTACTACGCGTTGGCTGTTTGGTGTCTGCCGGCTGGCCGTTCGACATCTACGAGTCCGGTACGCCGCCTTCGCATACGCAAGAAGAAGCGTCGGAGGACATCGGAAGAAGGTGAGAACATGACCTTTGCATCGCTGCCTGGCTGGTCACATTGACACATGCCATGGAGCTTCATCTAATCTTTAGTTTGGTCACATCGACACAAACTAAGGAATTTGCTCTTCCTAAGAGCTTATGTTATATGCTAGTTGCTATTTTTTTGATCATGAAATTTGCCCTAAATGCATATGTTTCCAAAAATCATGCTCTTGGTTTGGTCACATTGACATGAACCAAGTTGCTCAAAATATACATATCATCAAAATCATGCCCTTTGGTTTGGTCACATTGACACAAACCAAGTGGTCTAAATGCATATGTTTCCAAAAATCATGCTCTTGGTTTGGTCACATTGACATGAACCAAGTTGCTCAAAATATACATATCATCAAAATCATGCCCTTTGGTTTGGTCACATTGACACAAACCAAGTGGTCTAAATGCATATGTTTCCAAAAATCATGCTCTTGGTTTGGTCACATTGACATGAACCAAGTTGTTTAAAATATACATATCATCAAAATCATGCCCTTTGGTTTGGTCACATTGACACAAATCAGGTGGTCTAAATGCATATGTTTCCAAAAATCATGCTCTTGGTTTGGTCACATTGACATGAACCAAGTTGCTCAAAATATACACATAATCAAAATCATGCCCCTTTGGTTTGGTCACATTGACACAAACCAAGTGGTCTAAATGCATATGTTTCCAAAAATCATGCTCTTGATTTGGTCACATTGACACGAACCAAGTTGCTAAAAATATATATATATGTCGTCTAAAATCATGCCCTTAGTTTGGTCATGCCGACACAAGCTAAAAGGCCCTAAAATCCCAGGTTTCATTGTTAAAATGCAGTGTCTATATAAACATGTCTAGGTTCCAAAATCATAAACCTTCCATGTATAATCAAGTCATGCACTCCATATAGGTGTATGTATCCGTAAACTAAATATGAGAACAAAAATACAAGTGCATATATGAAATCAATCTACATGTCATAAGATAATCCTATATAGATTAAAATCATGCCATATATCCCATATAGGTGTAGGCATACTCAAAACTAAGCATGAACTAAAATATGCAACCGCATGTAGGCAATAAACCCACATGTCATAGGATAATCTCTCATATAGATTTAAGTTGAACCATGCATTTATTTTATATAGGTGCATACATCCGTGAAGTTACAAAAAATCATGCCCTTGGCTTGGTCATATCGACACAAGCCAAGTTGCTCATATTACTCCCTTGGTTTGTTCATACTGACACAAGCCAGGGAACGCTAAAATCCCATGTTTTAATGCATTGTTTATATAACATGTATATGTCCTGAAATTATAGGACTTCCATGTATAATTAAGCTATGCTCTCCATATAGGTGCATGTAGGCGATAAACCCACATGTTATAAGACAATCTCTCATATAGATTAAAATCAAACCATGCATCCCTCTCATATAGGTGTGTGCATATAAATAATTAAATGATAACTAGGATCATAGCCTATGTTACTTGCACTAAACATAACGTAGTGCATCTTTAACCTCCATATATATTATAGCCTATCCATATTGGCTTAATGCAATGCTATATACGTTGCTACAAATTGAACATGATATTTTATCCAATCCATGCATGCATATAGAAATCACATGCATGATCAAATTAACTCATGAAACGAGTTATACCATATATTGCACACATGCTTGCTAAACCAGCTGATTAACCATTAAAAATGCTCATATCACCAAAAAGATAAAACACTACTTATAGACAAATTTCGAATGGTTAATGAACTAGGTAAAAAATAGCCAAGTCATGTACGTGCTATAAAAATCATATGATGAACATTATGCTACCTATATATTAGCATAGATATACTTCATGGCTCCCCGAATACGCCGACGTCGACGACAGCGAGGAGGACTTTATTTTCTACATTTTGTAGTTTTATTTTCTACACTTTGTAGTGCTCATATATTGTAATGCTATGTAATAATTATGTTGGAATTCTTAATCAGGGGTTTTCTCTCCGGAGATGTAATTAACAGATCTTTTATGTATATGTAAGAGTTCTGGAAATAAAGTACCTGCAATGTTTGATATCTATACTCATTTATGCATTTGCGCATTTAAATTATACTATCTGTCTCTATGACGTGGACGCGTACGTATCTTTTTGCGATCGCCCCATTTTCCCGTCATCAGATTCTGGCACGCCCGGTGGGACTTATTTCTCCCTCATCTTCGAATTCCAACATAGACTGCAATATATGACTTCATAAAATAAACATGTCAAAAAAATATATATATACATGTACGCAAGAAAACTAATATATGGTTTTCTTCATTTATATGAAGGTATGGAAGGACAAGTGCAGCAGTTCGTCACTGTCCGTTCGGTGACCTTTGGGTTGATGTGCCGCTCACTCCACTCGTGACTTATGTGAGCGAGAGTTGGAAAACTACAGCTGCGTCACCCACTCAAGCAAAGAAAGAAGAAGAAGAAGTCACTTCGGCAGCGAGGGTAATGTTACCCTCGCTGCCGAATAGCGCTTAAAAAATATTGCCGAATAGCGCTGAAAGAAGAAGCATAATAGCGCTTAAAAAATATTACCCTCGCTGCCGAAGTGACTTCTTCTTCTTCTTTCTTTGCTTGAGTGGGTGACGCAGCTGTAGTTTTCCAACTCTCGCTCACATAAGTCACGAGTGGAGTGAGCGGCACATCAACCCAAAGGTCACCGAAACGGACAGTGACGAACTGCTGCACTTGTCCTTCCATACCTTCATATAAATGAAGAAAACCATATATTAGTTTTAGTGCGTACATGTATATATATATATTTTTGACATGTTTATTTTATGAAGTCATATATTGCAGTCTATGTTGGAATTCGAAGATGAGGGGAGAAATAAGTCCCACCGGGCGTGCCAGAATCTGATGACGGGAAAATGGGGCGATCGCAAAAATATACGTACGCGTCCACGTCATAGAGACAGATAGTATAATTTAAATGCGCAAATGCATAAATGAGTATAGATATCAAACATTGCAGGTACTTTATTTCCAGAACTCTTACATATACATAAAAGATCTGTTAATTACATCTCCGGAGAGAAAACCCCTGATTAAGAATTCCAACTTTCTAATATAAGAGATTACAACATATGAGCGCTACAAAATGTAGAAAAGAAAACTACAAAATGTAGAAACTAAGTCCTCGCTGTCGTCGACGTCGGCGTATTCGGAGAGCCATGAAGTATATCTATGCTAATATATAGGTAGCATAATGTTCATCATATGATTTTTATAGCACGTACATGACTTGGCTATTTTTTACCTAGTTCATTAACCATTCGAAATTTGTCTATACGTAGTGTTTTATCTTATTGGTGATATGAGCATTTTTTAATGGTTAATTAGCCGGTTTAGCAAGCATGTGTGCAATATATGGTATAACTCATTTTGTGAGCCAAATTTATCATGCATGTGATTTCTATATGCATGCATGGGATGGAGAAAATGTCTTATTCAATTTGTAGCAACGTATATAGCATTGCATTAAGCCGATATATATATGGAGGTTAAGGATGCACTATGTTATGTTTAGTGCAAGTAACATAGGCTATAATCCTAGTTATCATTTAATTATGCATATGCACACACCTATATGAGAGGGATGCATGGTTTGATTTTAATCTATATGAGAGATTGTCTTATAACATGTGGGTTTATCGCCTACATGCACCTATATGGATAGCATAGCTTAATTATACATGGAAGTCCTATAATTTCAGGACATATACATGTTATATAAACAATGCATTAAAACATGGGATTTTAGCGTTCCCTGGCTTGTGTCAGTATGACCAAACCAAGGGAGTAATATGAGCAACTTGGCTTGTGTCGATATGACCAAGCCAAGGGCATGATGTTTTTATAACTTCACGGATGTATGCACCTATATAAAATAAATGCATGGTTCAACTTAAATCTATATGAGAGATTATCCTATGACATATGGGTTTATTGCCTACATGCGGTTGCATATTTTAGTTCATGCTTAGTTTTGAGTATGCCTACACCTATATGGGATATATGGCATGATTTTAATCTATATAGGATCATCTTATGACATGTAGATTGATTTCCTATATGCACTTGTATTTTTGTTCTCATTTTTAGTTTACGGGTACATACACCTATATGGAGGGTATGACTTAATTGTACATGGAAGGTTTATGATTTTGGAACCTAGACATGTTTATATAGACACTGCATTTTAACATTGAAACATGGGATTTTAGGGCCTTTTAGCTTGTATCAGCATGATCCGACTAAGGGCATGATTTTAGTAACATATGAATTTAACGCAACCTGGTTCATGTCAATATGACCAACCAGGGGCGTGATTTCAGTAACATGTGCATTCTAAGCAACTTGGTTTGTGTCAATGTGACCAAACCAAGAGCTAAATTTTAGTGCAAATTAGAGCCAAATGGGTATGATTTTGATGATGCGTATATTTTGAGCAACTTGGTTCATGTCAATGTGACCAAACCAAGAGCATGATTTTTGGAAACATATGCATTTAGACCACTTGGTTTGTGTCAATGTGACCAAACCAAAGGGGCATGATTTTGATGATGCGTATATTTTGAGCAATTTGGTTCATGTCAATGTGACCAAACCAAGAGCATGATTTTTGGAAACACATGCATTTAGACCACTTGGTTTGTGTCAATGTGACCAAACCAAAGGGGCATGATTTTGATGATGATATGCATTTAGACCACTTGGTTTGTGTCAATGTAACCAAACCAAGAGGCATGATTTTGATTATGTGTATATTTTGAGCAACTTGGTTCATGTCGATGTGACCAAACCAAGAGCGTGATTTTGGAAACATATGCATTTAGGGCAAATTTCATGATCAAGAGAATAGCAACTAACATATAACATAAGCTCTTAGGAAGAGCAAATTCCTTAGTTTGTGCCGATGTGACCAAACTAAAGATTAGATGAAGCTCCATGGCGTGTGTCAATGTGACCAGCCAGGCAGCGATGCAAAGATCATGTTCTCACCTTCTTCCGATGTCCTCCGGCGCTTCTTCTTGCGTATGCGAAGGCGGCGTACCGGACTCGTGGATGTCGAACGGCCGGCCGGCAGACACCAAACAGCCAACGCGTAGTAGCGTGAGTGTTGAGCAGCTGACGACTAGCAACGCCGACGACGAGCGGCCGGCAGCGTGTATGCAGACGGGCAGCGCGGCGAGAGAGAGTGATGGGTGAATGATCGGCGATGGGCAGCGATGGACTGATGGATGAATGATTCGTGGTTAGCTTTTGCTGATGGATCATTCGCTCTGGTAGCGATGAGTACTGCTGTTTATATGGACGACCAGCAGCGGGAGGCTCTTCCGAGACGGAGCGCCCGCACGTCTTGGCGATCGTGGGCAGAATCGTGGGCGTCGTGGCTGGTCTACAGATTGAGCGTCAAGTTTTCTTCCGTAGACTGGAGCCGTCTACAGATATTTTATCTCTTACTCGGTCGAAGAGGCCGAGGCAGGTCGTATGTCACTAAGCGTGGGCTTTGGCCACTAATCCATACTTATGTTGATTAAGTAGCTAGCATGGGCTCTTAATTCTTTGCATGCACAAACATCGGCCTGCCACCATTTTTTAATCATTGTGTGGGCTTTAATTGTACGCATGCAGCCATGCATGGCTTTGGGCCGTGGGCTATGTGATCAATTAGTTGGTAATCTCGCCGCTTAATCCATGCATGGTACATTCATGCACGTAGCTGGTATATGAGGCCATGTGATATATTTTCCAGCGATCTGTATGGCTTAAAACACATATGAATGAGCTAGCTAGTTGAACGTCAAGCTCAAATGGTTAGCCAATATTAATTTATTGTGAATTTCGTTTTGATGCGGTGTTTTGCACATATGATGTGACCGTATTTCACAGTGTTGTGGGAATGATGCCGACGTTTTGTCTACGGTCAAATATTTGGTAAATTTAATATTGTCTCGATGAAGAGCGTTTGTTTCAATACTAAACCGACCCATCGATATTCATTCCGCGGTCGAATTTCTCCTGCGTTGATTATATTTATGAAAATCTAGGTTCGCATATTATGGCGAGTATTTGGTGATTTGTCGATGGTTTTATTTTGATAAAGCGAGTATATTTTATCATGAAGATATAAATCATTGTCGATGATTTATGTATCGAACAATTTATCCCTTTTTATCATGAGGCAAATCCGATTTTCTAAGATTTATCTCATTATTTAATCATTTTGTCATATTTTGAAATTTACTTTATATCTGAAGACAAAATCAGTGTCAACAGATGCCCCTCGAGGTCTGAATGCGAATTATGTTTTAGTTCGGATTCAGATCTCGAAACATATATATATGCATTTTTTTTTAAAATATGCATGTCGTTTGGGATAAGAGCTAGATATTTTTGTGTGCAACTGGAGTATTACCCAGCTGTCAAATTTGAAAGCTGATGAGCGGAGCCTTCGGCTTGGATATTAACCGAGCTCCCAAAAAATCTGCCAACGAGCTATAATATGGCCGTTTAGTAGTATCCCACGGCGCAGCTAACAGAGTATATCTTATCCCATCCTTTCCTTTCGTTTGTTAGGCACGTATGCCGTTAAATAATTGATGGTTTATTTCCTTCCATCTAGATCTTTGTTGCGATGATTATTTGATCCAATCTCCTTTTTTTCTTTAGGCGTAGGAGGTATCAGTGCTTCGGTACGATTTGGCAATCTCAGAAAGTAGAGGTCATATCGTCATCTGTTTTCCTGGTGGGTTTCGCATCACGCAAATTGCTTGCGCACTTTGACTTGCTTTTGTTTGCCCAGCATTTTTGCAGGGAGGCTCAATCAAGATCAGGAATATTCGATCTATCTTTGCTTAGTACGTGTGTCTGTTTTTCGCCAAGGTATAATTTCTTGGCTGGTCTTTTCGCCTGAGCGCATTTTTAATCAAGCAATCTGCTCTTGCTTTGGACCTTTTGGTTTGATGGTTGGCGTGCCGGCAGGCCTCTATACAAGCTTGGTCCGTCGTACAACCATGCAAACTGTTGCGATATTATCATTTTAGAAAATTTCTCATAATCATTCCGGTAAATTTTATATTTTATGGGCCTAATACAATTGTAGAAATATGGTGAAACCAATCTCAATTATCTCAGCGTTGGCATCCGGGCAAGCTTCTATATAAACTTGGGGCACCGTTCACTTTGATGAATCAATCTTTTAATTTCGCTTTATCAGGACTAGTATTTTAGTTATACTTCGTCCTAGACTGCTAGCAGATTCTTGTTGCTCATGTAATAAAGTCCAGATCATCAGTTTGCTTGAACTTGTACGTCTTTTAAATATCCAGTATTGTTGTGATGTACTGGACACAAGTTTCAGCTTTTAGTTGATATTCGTTCTGATATTGAAATTGATTTATTCATATACATCTTTACTGCTTAAAGCTTTATTGGAATTATGTTTTTTCACAGTTTATACTCGTAAGATTTTTGGAGTAATTAATTTTTTTTTATTTGCCATAGTTCATACTTATAAGGTTTTGGAGTAATATTTCTTTTGATATCACAGTTTAGACTCGTAAGTTATTGGAGTATATACAATTTTTTTTATATGGCACAGTTTAGACTCATAAGTTATTGGAGTAATATATTTTGGATGTCACAGTTTAGACTCGTAAGTTATGGGAGTAATATATTTTAGATGTCACAGTTTAGACTCGTAAGTTACTGGAGTATATGTTTCATGATCATGATTTTTTTTGTGCCCCAGTTTAAACTCAAGAGGTTATGGAGTTTTACATATTTTATCACATATTTACTATTTTCTGCCCCAGTTTATACTCATGAGGGTATGGAGTAGTATATTTTTGACGACACGGTTTAAACTCGTAAATTATTGGAGTAATATTTTTTTTTGGTGCCCGCGTTTATACTCATGCGGGTATGGAGTTATATATTTTGGACGACACAGTTTAGACTCGTAAGTTATTGGAGTAATATTTTTTTGTTTTCCAGTTTATATTCATGCAGGTATGGAGTTATATATTTTGGACGACACAGTTTAGACTCGTAAGTTATTGGAGTAATATTTTTTTTTTTGGCGACACAGTTTAGACTCGTAAGTTATTGGAGTAATATTTTTTTTTTTTTGGCGACACAGTTTAGACTCGTAAGTTATTGGAGTAATATATTTTTTGGCGACACAGTTTAGACTCGTAAGTTATTGGAGTAAATTTTTTTTTTTTGCGACACAATTTAGACTCGTAAGTTATTGGAGTAATATTTTTTTTTGGCGACACAGTTTAGACTCGTAAGTTATTGGAGTGATATATTTTTGGCGACACAGTTTAGACTCGTAAGTTATTGGAGTAATATATTTTGGACGACACAGTTTAGACTCATAAGTTATTGGAGTAATATTTTTTTTTCTTTTATTCGTTATAATGATGTGATGACTTAAGGTCCTATGACATTGGCTTACAGTTTATGCTCTTGTAGCATTGGAGTAATATATTTTTGGTGCATTTTTTTTAAGCATAATAACGCTTGAGGAATTTCCCGTTTATCGGCGATGGCGAATATTTACCATCTGGCGATATAATTCTGTATGCGCCGCTTGAATAAACTTCTTTTACGACGTAGGGACCTTCCCATTTTGGTTCAAATTTTCCTTTCATCCGCCGAGTGATATTCATAGGGCGGATAACGGCGAGCACTAGATCTCCTTGTTTAAATGATCTGCGCTTAACACGTTTATCAAAGGCTCGTGACATTCTGGCCTGATATGCCTCAAGATTTTGTAAAGCTTGAAGTCTTTTGCCTTCAAGTCTTTCTAGTTCATCGAGGCGTAACTGTGTTGATTTTTCCTCTGATAGATTTTCATGAGTGGCGACCCTTAATGAAGTAATTTGGACTTCCAAAGGTAAAACTGCTTCTCCTCCAAATACTAGGGAATAAGGCGTCATCCCCGTCGGTGTCCGCGTCGTGGTTCTATATGCCCACAATGCTTCGAGAAGTTTTTCATGCCACTCTCGCTTATTGCCGGATACAACTTTCTTTAGCAATTTACATAGAGTTTTATTAAAAGCCTCTGCTTGTCCGTTAGCGGCCGGATTATATGCCGTAGAGTAGAAGTGATTTATCTTGAATTTTGAACATAGCTTGTCCACATGTTTATTTTTAAAAGGAGTTCCATTATCAGACATGATCCGAGAAGGAACGCCAAAGCGATATATTAGCTGCGTTCTTATAAAATGTTCCACATTTTGTGCGTTGTCCTCTTTTAGTGGTATGAGTTCAGCCCACTTAGAGAAATAATCGGTCGCGGCTAGGATGAATTTGTGACCTTTGGATGATGGAGGGTTAATTGGACCCACTATATCCATCCCCCACATTTCGAAAGGCCAAGACATATTTGTTGCATGAATGGTTCATGTGGCTGGTGTATAAAGTCAGCATGCACTTGACATTCATGACATTTCTTTGCGAATTTGGTGGCGTCTTCAAACATAGTGGGCCAATAATAACCTAAACGCCTTAATTGGTAGTGTAATTTAGGACCAGATTGGTGCGAGCCACATATTCCCGCATGCACCTCATTTAAAGCCTCCATAATTTCATTTCCAGCCAGGCAACGCAATAATATGCCGTCATGCGAACGTCTATAAAGTGTATCATTGATGCATGTGTAATGAATTGACCTTTTCCGGATTCTGGATTTTTCGCTAGCGTCGAGAGGTAAGAATCCATGAAGCAAATATTCTAAAAATGGTGCTCGCCAATCACCTACCTCAATTTCGCATACGTCGGCTGTCATTGCAGAAGATACTATTATTTCTTCTTCTTCAACATATACTGGTAGTACTCTTCGCTCCTCTACATGTACGTCCATTGTTTCATGTGAGTTTAATGACATGCTAGCAGCTAAACCAGCTAAGGCGTCAGCCTTCTCATTTTGATTTCTAACTATATGCTGAATATTTACATCAGCGAACATGACTAAAAGCTCTTTAGCCCTTTTAAAATATGGCATTAGCTCTTGTTTCTTTACCATGTAGATTCCCAGCAACTGATTAATTACTAGTTGAGAGTCTCCATAAACAGAGAGTGTATCTAGTCCCATGTTTATACCTATCTCCAGCCCAATGATAAGAGCTTCGTATTCAGCTGAATTATTTGATATTGCAGATGTTAGGGTGAATGAGTATGGGATCACCCCTTCGTTAGGCGTAACGAAGACAACTCCGGCGCCTGCTGCCCCAGATCGCCGAGAAGCACCGTCAAAGTACATTTGCCATGTTGATTTGGTAACAGTTGTGGCAAATACGTCCTCATCTGGCAAGTCGTCATCTATAGGAAAATCATCTGGGATCGGGTGCGCCGCCAAGAAGTTCGCCAGGGCTTGACCTTTCATGGCTTTCTGAGGTACGTATGTAATGTCGAATTGTGACAAAAACATCGCCCATTTTGCTAGTCTCCCTGAGAGCACCATTTTACTTAAGATATATCTGAGAGGATCTGCTCTCGAGACTAAATGCACTGTGTGTTCTAACATGTAATGCCGCAATTTTTGTGCAGCAAAGACTAGTGCAAGACATATTTTTTCCATGTCCGGATAATTGCATTCAGCCCCTACCAAGGTACGACTGAGATAATACAAGGATGTTTCTTTCCCTGCATCATTATTTTGTGCCAAAAGGGCGCCCAACGAAGTAGGCATGGCTGCAGTATAAAGAATTAATGGCCGATCTTTGACCGGTGCACCTAAAACAGGCGGATTCATTAAATATTTTTTAATTTCCAAGAATGCATTTTGGCATGCTTGATCCCATTCGAAAGGGACTCCCTTTTTCATAAGCCGTGAGAAAGGTTTGCATCTCCCGGATAAATTTGAAATAAATCGTCTAATATATGCTAAATGCCCCTGGAAACTTTTTAACTTTTTAAGGTTCACATGCGGTGGCATTTTGACGATCGCTTGTACTTTGGACGGGTCAATTTGAATACCGCGCTTTGTAACCACAAAACCCAGAAATTTTCCAGAGGAAACTCCGAATGCACACTTCATTGGGTTCATTTTTAGATTGTGTTGTCTAAGACGCTCGAAAACCATTTCTAGATGTTTTAAATGATCTTGTTTGGTCAATTGACATGAACCAAATTGCTCAAAATATACGCATCATCAAAATCATGCCCCTTTGGTTTGGTCACATTGACACAAACCAAGTGGTCTAAATGCATATGTTTCCAAAAATCATGCTCTTGGTTTGGTCACATTGACATGAACCAAGTTGCTCAAAATATATTACTCCATACCCTCATGAGTATAAACTGGGGCGCAAAATATATTACTCCAATAACTTACGAGTCTAAACTGTGACATTAAATAATGTATTACTCCAATAACTTACGAGTCTAAACTGTGGAATTAACAATATATTACTCCTTACCCTCATGAGTATAAACTGGGGCACACAAAAAATATTACTCCATACCCTCATGAGTATAAACTGGGGCAGAAAAAATATATAAGTGATAACATTATATAACTCCATACCCTCATGAGTTTAAACAGGGGCACCAAAAATATATTACTCCAATGCTACAAGAGTATAAACTGTAAGCCAATGTCATAGGACCTTAAGTCATCACATCATTATAACGAATAAAAGAAAACATATGTCAAATATGATCCAATGCTATATGAGCCTAAACTATTAGCAAAAGAAATCAAAATATGCTCCAATGCTATATGAGCATAAACTATTCGCATAAAACACCAAAATATACTCCAATAAATTACGAGTCTAAACTGTGAGAAAAGAAAGAGTACGCCATGCCTAACAAACGAAAGGAAAGGATGGGATAAGATATATCTGTTAGCTGCGCCGTGGGATACTACTAAACGGCCATATTAGCTCGTTGGCAGATTTTTTTGGGAGCTCGGTTAACATCCAAACCGAAGGCTCCGCTCATTAGCTTTCAAATTTGACAGATGGGTAATACGTCAGTTGCATAAAAAAAAATCTAGCCCTTATCCCAAACGACATGCATATTTAAAAAAAATACACATATATATAGGTTTCGAGATCTGAATCCGAATTAAAACATAATTCGCATTCAGACCTCGAGGGGCATCTGTTGACACTGACTTTGTCTTCAGATATAAAATAAATTTTAAAATATGATAAAATAATTTAATAATGAGATAAAGCTTAGAAAATCATATTTGCCTCATGATAAAAAGGGATAAATTGTTCGACGCATAAATCATCGACAATAATTAATATCTTCATGATATTAATATACTCTCTTTATAAAAAATAAAACCATCAATAAATCACCAAATATTCGCCATCGGTGGCAACCCTATATTCTTATAAAATATAATAAACACATGAGAAATTCAACCGCAATATAAACATAGGCCAGTCGATTTGTATTGAAACAAACACTCGGTGTCAAGACAATATATTAAATTTACCAAATATTCGACTGCAAGACAAAACATCACGTCGTTCCGACAATACTGTGAAATATGGTCGGATTATATGTGCAAAACACTGCATCAAAAGAAATCATATAATAAATTAATATTGGCTAACCATTTGAGCTTCAGTTTCAGCTAACTAGCTAATTCGTGTGTATTTCAAGCCATACACGTCGACGGAAAATATATTGCATGGTCTCATATACCAGCTACGTGCATGCATGTATCATGTATGGATTAGGCGGCGAGATTAGCAACTAATGATGAAGCAATTATTCAGCCATGGCCCATGCGCCTGTAGTTCTATATTGAACTCGCCGAGATGCCAGCCCATGCAATAACCTGCATGCATTAGGATAATTAAATTTCCTAAAGCCCATCTTAGCACACTTAATTAGCATGGATATGGATTAGTACGGGCCAAAGCCCATACAACTCCGGACTTCTTTGCTCGCTCCAGTCCACGGGAGAAAACTTGGCGCTCAATCTGTAGACCAGCCACGACGCCCACGATGCCCACGATCGCCAAGACGTGCACACGCTCCGTCTCGGAAGATCCTCTCGCTGGCCGGCTATATAAAGACCAGTACCTATACGCTGGAAAGCGAATCGCTAATCATTCAGTCCATCGCTGATACACGCACCAGTCCATCGGTGATCGCTCGCTCGCATACACAGCGCCGTCGCCGCTCATCCACATACACGCCGCCGGCCGCTCGTCGTCAGCGTTGCTAGTCGTCAGCTGCTCAACACTCACGCTACTACGCGTTGGCTGTTTGGTGTCTGCCGGCTGGCCGTTCGACATCTACGAGTCCGGTACGCCGCCTTCGCATACGCAAGAAGAAGCGTCGGAGGACATCGGAAGAAGGTGAGAACATGACCTTTGCATCGCTGCCTGGCTGGTCACATTGACACATGCCATGGAGCTTCATCTAATCTTTAGTTTGGTCACATCGACACAAACTAAGGAATTTGCTCTTCCTAAGAGCTTATGTTATATGCTAGTTGCTATTTTTTTGATCATGAAATTTGCCCTAAATGCATATGTTTCCAAAAATCATGCTCTTGGTTTGGTCACATTGACATGAACCAAGTTGCTCAAAATATACATATCATCAAAATCATGCCCTTTGGTTTGGTCACATTGACACAAACCAAGTGGTCTAAATGCATATGTTTCCAAAAATCATGCTCTTGGTTTGGTCACATTGACATGAACCAAGTTGCTCAAAATATACATATCATCAAAATCATGCCCTTTGGTTTGGTCACATTGACACAAACCAAGTGGTCTAAATGCATATGTTTCCAAAAATCATGCTCTTGGTTTGGTCACATTGACATGAACCAAGTTGTTTAAAATATACATATCATCAAAATCATGCCCTTTGGTTTGGTCACATTGACACAAATCAGGTGGTCTAAATGCATATGTTTCCAAAAATCATGCTCTTGGTTTGGTCACATTGACATGAACCAAGTTGCTCAAAATATACACATAATGAAAATCATGCCCCTTTGGTTTGGTCACATTGACACAAACCAAGTGGTCTAAATGCATATGTTTCCAAAAATCATGCTCTTGATTTGGTCACATTGACACGAACCAAGTTGCTAAAATATATATATATGTCGTCTAAAATCATGCCCTTAGTTTGGTCATGCCGACACAAGCTAAAAGGCCCTAAAATCCCAGGTTTCATTGTTAAAATGCAGTGTCTATATAAACATGTCTAGGTTCCAAAATCATAAACCTTCCATGTATAATTAAGTCATGCACTCCATATAGGTGTATGTATCCGTAAACTAAATATGAGAACAAAAATACAAGTGCATATAGGAAATCAATCTAGATGTCATAAGATAATACTATATAGATTAAAATCATGCCATATACCCCATATAGGTGTAGGCATATTCAAAACTAAACATGGGCTAAAATATGCAATCGCATGTAGGCAATAAACCCGCATGTCATAAGATAATCTCTCATATAGATTTAAATTGAACCATGCATTTATTTTATATAGGTGCATACATCTGTGAAGTTACTAAAATCATGCCCTTGGCTTGGTCATCTCGATACAAGCCAAGTTGCTCATATTACCCCTTTGGTTTGGTCATACTGATACAAGCCAGGGAACTATAAAATCCCATGTTTGCATAATTAAGCTGTGCTCTCCATATAGGCGCATGTAGGCGATAAACCCACATGTTATAAGCTAATCTCTCATATAGATTAAAATCAAACCATGCATCCCTCTCATATAGGTGTGTGCATATGCATAATTAAATGATAACTAGGATTATAGCCTATGTTACTTGCACTAAACATAACATAGTGCATCCTTAACCTCCATATATATATATCGGCTTAATGCAATGCTATATACGTTGCTACAAATTGAATAAGACATTTTCTCCATCCCATGCATGCATATAGAAATCACATGCATGATAAATTTGGCTCACAAAATGAGTTATACCATATATTGCACACATGCTTGCTAAACCGGCTAATTAACCATTAAAAAATGCTCATATCACCAATAAGATAAAACACTACTTATAGACAAATTTCGAATGGTTAATGAACTAGGTAAAAAATAGCCAAGTCATGTACGTGCTATAAAAATCATATGATGAACATTATGCTACCTATATATTAGCATAGATATACTTCATGGCTCTCCGAATACGCCGACGTCGACGACAGCGAGGAGGACTTTTATTTCTACATTTTGTAGTTTTCTTTTCTACACTTTGTAGCGCTCATATGTTGTAATCTCTTATATTAGAAAGTTGGAATTCTTAATCAGGGGTTTTCTCTCCGGAGATGTAATTAACAGATCTTTTATGTATATGTAAGAGTTCTGAAAATAAAGTACCTGCAATGTTTGATCCTTTTATTCATTTCATGCATTTACGCATTTAAATTATACTATCTGTCTCTATGACGTGGACGCGTACGTGTATTTTGCGATCGCCCCATTTTCCCGTCATCAATATGTAGATATGCGCCACCGAATTTCTTCCCCAATTTTTTTTATTTTGTAGAAAAAAGCTTCTTCTTGAAATAACTTTTTACTCTTTTGGAATTTCGATAATCTGAGAAAAGTTCACCGGGTAAACCCGGGTGAAATCGAGCTCGAATTTTTCTCTAGTTTTTTTTGAGATATTAAACGCATTTTTTCGACGTCGTATGCAAAAGTTATGGCCGTTCTAATTTTTTTTTTTGCAAAAATGGTCAAAATTCATAATTCAAAATTTCTACACCAACTAGACACTAAAACCTAACTATATCTCAAATGATTTTATTTATTGAAGATTTTATCATTTTCTTTTCTTTTCTGCAAAACTGAAAAAGCGATCGCGGGAAGGGGGGGGGGGGGGGGGGTTTGTGGGATCTCATATCAAAAATTTCTGTGGCGCCACAGAAAGTACCATTTCTGTGGCGCATGCCATAAGGTTGAGATCCAATCATTGGAGACGGGCCCCACCATATTTCTATGGCGCATCCCACCCCATGCGCCACAGAATGCTGTCATTCAGTGGCGCATTGGCAAAAGATGCGCCACAGAAAGGGCCAGAATTCTGTGGCGCACCACTGCCGATGCGCCACTGAATAACTTCTGTGGCGCATGGCTAAATAGGTGCGCCACAGAAAGGGGATCCACCTATAACCTATTTCCTAGTAGTGACACTGACTTGTGCGCCATAGGTCTCTCTGTTAATACTTGTGGCACACACTATTTTAGATGCGTCACAGATAATCTCTCTCGGGCAGGGGTGCGTGGAGCCTCGGACAAACTACCTGTGGCGCGCCACATATATTGTGCGGCACAAGTAAACTTTTACCTGTGGCGCGCCCAATTTGATTACGCTACAGGTATTATCTGTGGCGCATGGCAAAAAAAAGTGCGCCACAGTTAACCATCTCGCTATAAGTCCCTACTACTAGTGACGCAATGTCCTTTTATTTTTATTAGACTTGTTCCTGCATGACACATGTCTGACGGGACGACTTTGCTCATGCATGACAGAGCCCGTGAGGGGTCAGGATATACGGCGCACAAAATATCTCATATTCCAAATAATATATAGTAAAATATTTTAAAAATTGGCATTAATATATAGTACAACTTTTCCAAATAATTATAAAGTTTCGTGATGAAATGAGGCTTTGTTGTTGTTGTTGTTGTTGTTGTCGTGATGAAATGACATTTGCCTTGATGTGTGCGAAAAAACAAAATCAACATAGAGCAACCCAAATGTCATTTAATCACGAAACTCTGTAAGCATATAGCAAACTTGACAAAAAAATAGATTTTTTAAAAATGTTTTACTGTTTTTCTCAAAAACTTTAGTCGGGTAGGAACATATCAGCTCAGGAGGCATTGCGAATTTCCGTAGCATTCGTCCAAAAAAAGATCCATTAGAAAAGTAGGACTTAGATACTAGATAGTTTTATCGCAGAAAATGAATAAGATATCGTTTAGCACCTAGTATTATTTTATTTCAGGTGAAATGATATTGTCAAAGATAAGAATTGACTTAACATAGAATAGCGTCCAATTAAAATGAGGTGTCAATTCCATGACGGACAAATAGGTTTTTTGGTATGAAATCTCAATTTTTTGTTTGTTTGAACGGTGTGTGAAATCTCAATTTGTTTTATGATTCCGGACTGAAACGATGGCTCGCAAAGGACCCTGAAGAAACGACTCCGAAGCATGGTTTTGGTTACCGGTCGGTAAATCCGGTTACCGGCCGGTAACCGAGTTTCCCGAGCACCCACGGGAAAGCTGCTTACCGGCCAAAAAATTCTGAGATTTTTTGAATTTTTTGAATTTGGACGCCAAAAAGTGGATAAATAGTGTGTATTCTTCCTCCAAATGCAATGACTAAGTCTTACCGTGTTGGTTGCGACGCGTCTATACCTCCTGCATGTCCCAGGTTCGAATTCTGGGCACGCGTATATTTTTTGACTATTTTTCTTTCTCTGTACGATTAAATCTACACAATATGGGAAAAAAGAGAGTACTCCAATGTTCGAACCTGCGACCTAAGACGTGCGTCCCCACGCTATCGAGCTATACCGCTGTGTTACTTTCGTAAAACGAGTTTGAAAGCTAAATAACCTCTTCCAGAGAATATTTGAATTCGAAATTTGATTTTTAAATTTGTCTGGTAACCATCCGGGATTTCTCAGTTACCACGGTAACCGGGAATCCCGAGCCCCCTCAGGGAAAAAAATATATTTTCGGGAACCAAAACCTTGCTCCGAAGGTGATCTAAACGTAGGATAGTCAGATCGTCGGAGCAATATGCCACCGGAGGCAGTGAGGTGGCAAAGAACGACCAGAGGGCCCGCAGCGACGTCGGCCTTTTGGACAAGCTGTTGACCATCGATCGGGGCGCCCAGGCGGTTGCCGGTTGGAGCAATGCGTGCGCGCAGCCGGTGACGTGTCCTCCGCTGGTTTCCGAGGACGCAGGCTGCAGCCCTCGCTGGCCCGACCAGAGCGCCGAAAAGCCGTCGCTGGAAATGGCAAAAGAAACATACCGCCGTCCACCGCGACGAGGAGGAAGGCCAGCTGCTCCGGCACGTGGCGCGGCGGGCCGCGCGTGTCGAGCTCGCGCAGACCCCACGTACGCGCGCGCGCGGTAGAGCGGCGGGATGCATCGCAGCGACCTCCGGCGCCGGCGTCGATCGGTGCGCCGGCGTTCGGCAGGGCATGGGCCGTGAGCGGGTCTAGCTACTTATCTAGCCTAGCCACCTACTGCAAGGTGGTGCAAGTTGCGCGACCAATGCGCGTGCGGCGTGCATGGTGCAGCTACAGTGCCGCCGGCATGACGAACTGCCGAAGAGAGTGCTGATATTTGTGGCACAGATCTGGATCCCGGATTGATCGATTGCAAGCTGGGTCGCTTCTCTTATTGATTGGATGAATGTTCTGATCCGTCAGCATGCTTTGGAACGATCGGGGCCATACCCATACGCCCGCTCCGAGATTCAAGGAGTCACCCGTCCCCTGCCGAAAAGCATGATCCGTCTCTGCATTCCTCATAAGCAAGATTCATATGGTTTTTTTAAGCCATCATGATGAGGCTCATCGATCATCAAATATATACATCCTCGATCAATTAACAGTGAAATAGTAAACTTGATGGATCGTCAACTCACACACACGGAGGAGTGAATCGTCTCTCTCGCTAAAAACCATGCAAATAGGCCTCCCTATCAAAAGAAATCACACTGTGAGAAATTAGATGCTTAAACCTAGTATCATCATATCATACAGTCCAGTCTCGCTGGCCTCGATAGACAGCTTCCTGTCTTTAGGGGTTCGATGACTTGCAAGCAATCAGATTGAGTGATAATTCGCAAACATCTCACCTCAATTGTTAAAGCTGTACCTTATACCTCTGCTAGTAGCCAGGGGTGGAGCTAGAAAAATGAGACGTCGGGGTCACGTACTATGGTTGCATCTTGAGTATGCTAAACCAATGGTGTCACTAGCTCAGTACAAATACTATTTTCTGAAGTATTTTCGGAAGTCAGCGGTGTCAATTGGCACCAGTCTTTGAAAGTAGTTCCACCACTGTTAGTAGCGCGAGCTTCTAAGGTGTTAGCTACAAGAACATATTTACGTGCATCATCTCTAATCATGATCCCTATACCACCAGAAAGTCTTGTACAGTTGTACTCTCTCCGATCCGGTATAAGTGTCGGTTCCTTCATTGAATTTTTTCTCATGGCCCTAGTGTTATTCTAATCTTGAAACAAACATGGTTCATTTCATTTTCAGAAAGTACTCTCTCCATTTTTCAATATAAGATGTTTTAGGTGTTACACATGTTGTCTAGATGCATAGTAAAATGAGTGAACATACACACTAATATATGTCTAGATACATTTGTATAATGTGAATGTGGACAGTGTCTAAAACTTTTTATATTTAAAAACGGAGGGAGTAGTTAGGAAGAAATGGGGAAAATACTAGTCTGAACATGTTTACCCATAGCCCACCTTTTAAAACAAACCAAATGTTGCAATTGCAAAGTTTGAATTTTTTCTCAATTAGCCAACCTTTTCACAATGTTTTAACCAGTTCTCGGTCTGCAGTTCTCGGTCTGCGCTTCTTTCGTAACTTTTAAAAAATTGCTACTATGCTTTTTAGCTAAGATTTTAAAACTGGGTTCAGTTGTACCTATGTTCCAAAAGTTCACTCTAAAGAAATATGAAAAACAATGTTGTAATTTTTTATCAGAAATGTCGCGTCTAATTAATGTTGATTGAAATTATGGCTCGAAGAAAGACCAATGAGTTCTATGTCCCATCGGGGTAATTTGTCAAATTCCTATGCATGAAGAACTAGAAAAGAGCTTTTAGTAGCATGTTTAGTTCACTATTGCTCGTGGTTTGACCTGTCTTTCAGCGCCCTAATAAACAAAACACACAATATCTAAGAGATTTAAGCAAGTTTAATTGAAACTCAAGGGTTTGAGGATTCCCTCACTTTACGGTCATGTAAATCAAACAATTGAGTCGATGTATTATATGTGTTTTTCAATCATAGGTTTGAAAATCATATGCTTGTCATATTCTGATTTTTTACTTATTACATATTCTTAGAATCTTGTGAACCCCTCTAGTAACGACATGACTCATTCATTTATTTATTTTCTCCAAGCATATCGTATATGCACATGACCCTCTAGGAAATATGTTGATCTCATCACGAATAGTGTATTAGTATACATTTGCATGCATGTAAAGACAATTCTTGAAATTTAAACCATGTAGAGAGCAACAATGCCCAACTATTCAGTTGTCATCATGAATGGAGGACAAGAATGTAAAATGTAATGACGAAAGAACTAAAAATTAGCAAAGTCAATTATTAGCATGCTTGAGACTAGATTCGGAGGACAAACCATTTGTTGAAACCTGACATACTCTAGAATTTTCTATTATTTACAGCTAAGATAAACAATACCAAAATAAAAATGTGTGTTAACATGTTTTTAGACATTACATTGTGTTATATAGACTTATCAACAGACATAAGGATAATAAAATAGACACAAATACATTTAAATATACTATGAATCATCTAAGTGGAATGTATGATTAGATCCACATATGTAAATTTCTATTTAGTGTTTTTTTAACAAAAATACTTTTTAGCAACTTGTTTTTGTCCAGTTGAGCTTAACCGTATAACTTATGTACTTCCAACATTTCAATTATATAATATTGATACTTGATTTTTTGTATTAAGTCTAGTTAATATTGTCATATATGTACAATAGGAAACAAATAGTACTTAAGATAATAGGCTATATCATTTGATGACATAACGACTTATAGATAAGTAAAATAATTTAGTATAAATTGGAGCGAAACGGGCTCCCCACGACATTGTCAAGGCTAGCCTCCATCTCCTCCATGGCAGCGACGACGTTTGGACCCCACCACCCATGGGTGTCTATCCGTGTGACCTCTCAGATCAACGAGGTCTTGGTGGCTAGAATCCATTCAGTCTGGACCGAACCTTGCCATGCTCTCATGGTCCAATGATCGAATGGGAATTTTGGTTGAGTTTTTGTATTGTGTTTTCCTCGACCTAGTTCTTTCACAAATTTGAATTTGCAGCAAAGGTGCATGACATGATGGTCACACCTAGGTGAGGAAAATACAGCCTATTTCCACTCAATGGCTACTATTTGTGACACCCCTCCCTGGCACATCTCGCCAGAGAGGCGGTCGTCCCGTGCGCCAGCCCAAGATATCTGGCCGCACGTCACGACAGTGCAACATAATGGAAATCATTACACAATCAGGCACAAGAAGTGCTACAAATGGTTTACAAGGCCATCAAGGCATGACCAAATATCAAGCCAAGCATGGCTCAGGACAGAGTTTAACTGGCAGCGGAAGACGACTAAGGCAACGGCTTGGAGCGGCTCCACTCCACAGGCATCTGGCTGGGCTACTGATCCTAGCACGCTCCTGCTCCATCTCCTCGCTAAGGTGGAAGATCAATCCTCGCCAATATCCAACAATCATGCAACAAGATATACACTAATTGCAAATAAAATCCTACAACATGACAAGGTGTAATCTAGATACATGACATAAAAGTAGCATGGCATTGACAACCAAACATGGCATAAGCAAGCAACGGGGGTATCACCAGTACAGAGTCCAAGCCAGGTGGGGTTGGATCGTGCACCGGCAATCATACAAAGAGCTTACCTGTGACGAGTAAACGGGTGTACCAGTTGGTACCAAATAATACACAACAACATCTGTGATCACTGCTAGGCCCACTGGCCTCATCTTTCCACTCTGGGCGTGCACTGTTGATGTTGGCTCAGGCCTAACTCTAGGCTCCCAACGATCACACCGCCATCCCATATCATGGGTTACCATCCACAGCTCAAGTAACATTCCCTGCATCATCTTATTGTTCATTTAGTGAAATCAGGTTGTTCATTAATTCTTTCAAACAGATCTTAAGTTTAACCTCCTGACACGACAAAGACACACAGTGTGACCGACACTGAACTGTTGTTCCATATCCCAGGAACGAGGCTAGCTTGCTAGGTTGAGTCTCTCGAGAGTTTGCTTTACCACCTATCAGAATGCACCCTACTAAGCCGACGCTCCAGGTTTCTCACGCGGTCACGCCCAAAGTCGTACTAAGCAAAATACACTCACATGACGGTCCACTTGCTAAGACACTCTTCTGCACCACCCTATGCGCGTGGCACAACGGGCAAGTAAATCCGGCACATCCCCGGCGCTACCGGGTATGCCTAGCTCCGGACTCCCTATCACAGTCGAACCCGTGCCTGTCGACCACTACCCCCGGACAGCACAACCGAACGACTGCGCCCAATGGATGGCACAAAAGGGGCTCAACAACCTACTAGGTCACGGTCATCCATGAGACGACGATGGTTCTGCTTTCAAAGTTCAGATTAGTGGCACCATGTACTGACCCTATCGTTGTTTGGAGGGGGGTTTCATTTAATCAAGTTTCACTATAACAAGTCCAAACAACCGAGGATTAGTCCAGCACAACAATCATAATATCATAATATATCATCAAACGACAAGACATTAGCAACATAATAATTCAAGAAATAGTAGTATCCATGTCCAACTTAGCAAAATAAAAACGTCAACCGGAAGACTACGGCGGCGATCCCGCCGACCAGCGCCTTCTCGTTTGACAAGGAAAAATAAACACCAACCGGAAGACTACGGCGGCGATTCCGCCGACCAGCGCCTTCTCGTTTGACAAGGAAAAGAAACGTCAACCGGAAGACTACGGCGGCGATCCCGCCGACCAGCGCCTTCACAAATCGACTATAAAAGATAGCACAGTTTGTTTGCGTCGACCGGGTGACTACGGCGGCGATCCCGCCGACCAGCGCCATCACAGATCGACGTTAATGTTTTAGTGAGACGGCGGCGGTTCCCCCAGTCCATTGTCTCAAGAATGGTGTGTGTTTGATAAATATTAACAATACATAATATAACCAAGCAAGTACGATAAATAAATATGCAACATAATATGCAACATGGCATGAGCAATATTACTAGTTTCATACTAAACAAGAACAACAAACAGACATGCATAAATATAACAGTAGACAGACAAAACATAAACACCCGGCATGGTAATAAGCAAATAAACAACAAACACTGCTGGGCTGCTCATAGCAAGTGGTTAGCTTGCCTTCGAAGACAGGGATCCACCGGGTTTGGGAAGGTTGGGACGATTCCGCGGCGTAGGACAGCGATAGCCCCGTTCCACGGACTCCGGAATGCACGTACAAAAGGGCACCCCATAGAACTATTTTGGAACAAGATGAAATCAGTACCACCGGAAAGATGTCGTCGAGACGAAGATTTAGAAATTTGAATCACTCCAATCGGAGCTACGGTTTAAAAGTTTTGGACGTTTGAAATTTGGTCCAGCAGAGAAAAAGAAAAAGAATTCCTCGAAAAAAAAAGGAACGGGCCGCAGATGGGCCACGGCCGCGCTGCGCCTGGCCGGGCCGCTGGTGGGCCGCGATCTGCTGCTGGCCCGTTGGGCCGGGAAAACGGTTCGATCCAGAGGCAAGAAAGAAAAAAAAGAAAGAAGAAGAACAGGGGGATCGACCGGTCTTCTCCTTCCCCGAGCTCGCGCAGGTGCATCGCTCGGGTGAGCTCGCTGCCGGCCGCTGGCGCGCCGGCCGGCCACGGGGAGGAGGAGAACGGGCACGCCGTGGCCCACCGCGCCCCGGGAGGAGCTCGGGCAGAAGGGGGGAGCCACCGGTGCGGCGCTGCCAAGCTCTCGAGCTTCGGCCATGGCGGAGTTGGGCACGGGCGGCTCCTCCGCCGTGCTGCTACGCCGCTCGGGGACGGCAGGGAGGCGGTCGCCCAGAGGAGGGCTCGGGAACGGCTTCAGGCGGAAGGGGGGGGGGGAGGCCGGGGTCCTTGGCGCCTCGGACCTCGAGGTCCAACAATGGCGGTCGCACGGGTTCGAGCAAGAACTCGAGCCTCCCGTGCTCCTCTTGGTCTTCTGGCTTGCAGGGGAGGAAAAGGAGAGGGAAGGGAGTGAGGGGAGCATCTGGGGGGGGGGGGGGGGGGCTCGGGTTGCTCTCACGGGAGGGAAAGAACTTGAGGCCACCGACGGTCACCGGTACACCAACTTCTCTCCAAGGAGTAAAGGGAGGGGATAAGGGGGAGGGCTGGATAGGGGAGATGAGCTGGAGGTACAGTGTAGCACGAGGTGCACTGCAGCAGAGTGATTAGGCACCGACCACCGCAGGAAACGTAAATTAGGTCTTGCCAAAGCGCGCGTCCCGGACGTCCAGAGCGCGACGCGAGCGGCATCATCGCGTTCCCGGTGACTCGGGGATCTAAAAGGAAAAAGGATTCCACCACTGGGTTCGTAACGACGAGAGGAACACAACAAAACAAGAACTACTTAAGGATTCCAAACTTTGCAGAGTAAGATTTTCTGAAAACCAAAGACACCGAAGGTGCTCGACGAAATGAAAAGGGGCTTCCACTACCCCAATGGAGCTAGGATTTTTACTGGTGCTGTTCTACTGGTTTGTGAGCAATGTGGTCCAGTTTCCCTCAATTTGGAGAAGATTTCCTGTGTAAACATTTTTGGGTTTTGAGGATGGCAGAAGTGTTCGATGGATGGTCTGCAAGAAAAAGGTGGTCCAAATGACCCCAACTTTTCACCACTGCCTAGGTTTGGTACAAGGAGTGTGTCTATGGAGTTTGAGCTCAAACGGTCATGGGTAAATTGGGTTTTGGCAAGATGTCCAAAATTTGGCATAATGGCATGGTCATGGCAAAAATGATTTTTCACACTTCACCATGGGTTGATCTTCTGGATATATGTGTCTATGGACCATATGGTCAATGTGACCAAGTCTCATGGTCATAGGATTTGTCTAGGTATAGATTTGCTTGAAGACTTCGAAAAGGCGAGAAAAGGGCCTTACAAAGGAAGTAGGTCAAAAGTTGCTCAAATGGGATTGGCTCCAAAAGATGAAGTGCAGGGAATGAGGAAATATTCATCCCCTGAATTTATGAGAATTTTTGGAGAGGTATAGATTGACTCAAAAATTTCTGGATCAGAAATGGCATTTTGGAAAATAGTGTCCAACTTGAAAATATTGCATTGAAGTATGCAATATTTTTGCATGGATAGACTTTGTATGGATAGGGGAGTCCTCTGGTATTTTTAGTGGAATTTTTTTCAATCTATGGAAATAGACTTTCCTTTGGTAGGTGGAGAAAAGGGTTTAAAAGGTTCAATAATTAGAGCTAGGGTTTTCGAGGGAAAACCTAAGCGTCAAAATTATCACGGGTGATGGAGTGGTTCGTGGATCACTGGAAAAATTCTTGAGGGAGCAATTCCCAAGTCAATTCATCCTCAAAGATTTGAAGAAAAAATTTAGGATAAGAGGAAAAAGTTTTTCAGGTGTCGGAAAACACCACTAAAATTAGGTTTGAATTTTCGGGGTGTTACACTATTAGCTTTCGGAGAAATTCTATTTCAACCGTAGACAGAAAGGATGGATCCTTATCAGTGGATCATGATGAAAAGGTTCTTTGGCATACTTACAAACTACGGTTGGGCGTGACAAGTGAGACTGATCCCAATTTTTTAGTTTAATCATCTCATTGCTGAAGCTTATGATTTGTCCAGCCTATATTTGGCCTTCACAATACAAGAAATTGATAATATTGTTAAGCATATTCCAAAGGATCGTGCTCTAGACCTGGACAGTATTATAGGGCTTTCCCTTAAGACTTGCTAGCCGATTATCAAGTTTGACTAATCCTTCTCGGGATTTCTGGTATGGCAGAGTAAATCTAACAACCATTAATGATTCTTTTCTACAAATTAATCCCTAAAATTAACTCGCATGTGGGTTCGAACGATTTTCGGCCTATTTCTTTGCCGACTACATGTCTTAAATTTTCACACAAAACCTTGCTAACCGGCTAGAAGGAAATATTCTCGAGCTGATTCATTTCAACCAATTTGGTTTCCATAAATCTCGTACTATCTAAGACTGTGTCTCATGGGCTTACGGGTATATTCATCAGTGTAAACAATCAAAGAAGGGTATATTCATCAGTTTAAACAATCAAAGAAGGAAGGAATCATTTTGAAGTTTGATTTCGCGAAGCTTTCGATACTATTCATTATCAAGCAATCCTAAAAATAAAAGATGCAAGGTTTTGATGAGAGATGGTTGGAGTGGATTGCCTCAATCCTAGCAACATGTCCTCTTCAATTCTTCCCAGTGGCATGCCTGGCAAGAGGTTTACTTGCAAACGTGCTGTATGGCAAGGTGACCCTCTCTCTCCAATTCTTTATGTGGGTGGTTCTGATCTGCATCAATGGTTAATGAGCTTTTTCATAGAGGAATTTTGCATGCCCCCCTTCCAATTCTGAGTGCGGGTTTTCCCATTGTTCAATGGGTTAATTCGATCCATGTTAATACCATTACAAAAGCATTCACGAGATTTAAAAATGCCAGGTTAATACCATTGTTCAATGGGTTAATTGGATACAGGTTAATACCATTATTCAATGCGTTAATACCATTACAAAAAAAAATCACGAGTTGTAAAAATTCAATTACAAAAGTTAAAGTTGGAAAAATGCCATTATAACTTCTTTATACCTCTACGTATGCCATGTCGCTTAATACCATATTATTTACTACCCATATACTCTGTATATGATCTTTATACGTGACTCATGAAGGAGATATGCCTAAAAGGTAAATAATAAATGTTATTATTAATATATATTCATAATTAATGTTTATATTTTTATGCTATAACTACTACGATTTCTGAATTTAGATTCAGAGGAAAACCCGTACGCACGTGTAGAAACATGAACACTTATATGTATCCTAGTTTTACCTCTTAGACTAACTTGTTGGTCGCTTGATGACTCTGTTTTCCTGATTTGTTGAAAGAACAATGTGTCTGGGTAGACAGAACTTGTTGATATGCTACGATATCTTTTCTTCCCGACGTTGTTAGCAATTTCACATAAAGGTTAACCAACTTACATGTCCTAAGACCATGAGGGTATTAGGTTAATGCATGTTTGAAATGTTGCTTTGCTTATATTTAACATCACACGGTAACAGTGATCATAACGGCGACGGCGACTTCTGGGTAGCTCGGAGAATGTATATTGAACTTAATGATTCAAGACTGGAAATTGCTTCTCTGACGATAGAGAGTAACAATTTGGACCCATAGTATAAGGTATTTATTACCGTCTGCACATACAAGACATGATATCTATCATGGGGATATCGGAAAAGGGGATCGAGAAAGGAACAAATTGGTGATGAGGATAACTGATACTTTGATCAGATTTTGGATGTAGTACGCAGCTTATTATACTTAAGATAGCTTCAAGTCGAGATTCGTCTTAAACACATCTAATGTGTAATGTATTGTTATTCACTGTGAACTCTAGATAATATGAAGAGTCTGAATCAGTGAATCACCTATATTTTGAGACCGCCTTGAAACTAGTCCATGTGGAAAACTACACAATAAAAACATGTATTTGACACACTGGGATGAATCCACTCCATCATCCATTCTTATTTAGTTTTTCAATATATAGGTGATGTTTACGTACAAGCATGGCAAACACTTTTTTAAACATGGAAGTAAGGAACTCACTTTTCTTTGACATGGATGTAACTACGAGGGCATCTATAAATGTATCATATCAGACAACCGCTTGACCTAGAACATGGGATGAATATCGATGTACAGTAGTCAAAAGGAGGAGATAAGAAAAATAAATTTTACTGAAGTGTTAGACTCTTTGCAGTTAAGTGTGGAACTAGGGGTACTACTTCCTCGATCCTGATTTGTTGTCTAAACAATGTGTCTGGGTAGACCCAACTTGTTGATATGCAACAAGATCTTTTCATCATGACATTGTTAGTAATATCACATAAAGGTTAACGTACTTACATGTCCTTAGAATATGAGGGTATTAGGTTCATGCATGTTTGAAATGTTGCTTTGCTTCTGTTTAACGTCACACCGAAATAAGGTGATAAAGAAGGCGGCTTCTGGGTGAGAATGTGTATTGAAATTAATGATTGAAGACTGTAAATTTCTTCTCTAACAATAGAGATATACAATATGGACCCACTTAGTATAAGTTATTCATTATCTTCTGCGTAGAAAAGACATTATATCTATCATGGGGATATCAAAAATAGGAACGAGAAAGGAAACAAACCAGTTACGAGATAACTGATACTTTGATCCGGATTTCGGACGTAGCACGTAACTTATTATACTTAAGATAGCTTCAAGTCGAGATTCAGCTTAAACACATATAATGTATAATAAATTGTTACTCGCTGTCAACTCTAGATAATATGAAGGCTCTGAATCAGCGTATCGCCTTTATTCGGGGACCGCCTTGAAATTAGTCCACGTGGAAAACTACACAATAAAAACATGTATCTGACACACTGGGATGAATCCACTCCATCATCTATTCTACTTTACTTCTTGTTTAAGCAGGTTAAAAGGATCGAGTAGGTTGTCTAGATGGGGTGGGGAGGGATGAATAGGCAAGTACACATTTTCTTTTTCTTTAAAAAATTAGACTTTGCTCAAATATAAGTTCTTTAGATACACAACTAGGTGAACAATCCTATATGATGAGCAAGATACAAACTAGCAAGATAAACTTAACAAGATGAGCTACCTATAACAAGTAAAGGAAGGTGAGAGATAACCACACAATGACGCGGATACTTTATCCCGAAGTTCACTTCACAAGGAAGCTAGTCTCCTTTGGAGTGGTGTGGAGTCACAAAGTGATCCTTGAATAGCCCTGAATGGCACAATGTAATCTCCTTCATGCTTCCACTCGATGTGGAGGGGCACGGCTCACTATATGATGCCCTTGAGGTCGGCAACCAAACCGTTACAAGGATGAGGCACACTTTACAACCAAATTGGAGGCTCCCACCAATTCCTGCGGCTCCCATAGCCACAAGAATCACAAGGCCGAGACACGCATCCACAACTCAACTGGAGTCTCTCGGCTGTCCCCGCGACTTTCAAAGCCACGAAGACGAGCACTACCTTCTAGGGTTCCAACGAATCCAAGAGTAACAAGTTACTCAATGGAATGGATAGGAAAATCAAATCGATTTGGTGAAAGTGTAGATCTATGTCAACTCCCCAAAATTCTAGAAAGACAAGGTGTTTGAGTTGGTAGGGAGAGAGATCTAGTGATTTGAAGTTTGCAACAACGGTGGGTGAAGATATTCTGGTCACGGTACCCTCATCAAGGTAGAAGAAGGCTTTATATAGTGTCCCCAAGAAACTAGCCGTTGCATGAAACTAAACCCCGCAGTCTTCGACCTGGAAGACCAGAGTCTCCGGTCTGAGCGGAGTCTCTGGTCCACGAGGGACCTAGGGACTCCGATCAGACCAGAAACTTTCCTAAGTCTTCGGCAATGCTCCGGCCCAGCTGCGGACTGACTCCAGAGGCTCATGCCAAGCGCTAGCAATAGATACAAATTCCGAATTAATTAGGGCCGGAGTCTCCGACTGCCCTGAGTCCGGAAACTCCGGTGTTTGCAGACAGGAGTCTCCGGCCTGACAGCACCGGAGTTTCCAGGCTGTTTCCTTCATCCACTAGACTCATTGGGAGAAACTCTTCACCATAGTTTCTCTCTGAATTATCTGGGTGCAAAGAGATACGTGTGAAGATAAATGATTTCCTAGTCTTTCCAAAGAGAAACCCCTCTTGATAATACGGTTACCGTACGACTCAATAAATTATCAATCTGCGGGCCACCGACGCTGACCTTTTCTCCTTTTTTAGGGTCAACCACTGTCTTGTGCATTTCATCAAGTATACCTATAGTATTTTAGCACACGGTAAGATCATACTTATGTTGTTAACAAACGCGCAAACTAATTAGCAGAGCCATGTCCTTTCATATGTATTTACGTAGAAGCAGAGCAACTACTTTTTTTTAAACATGGAAGTAAGGAAGCACTAGTACAAAACATCAAATGGGAGACGGGACCTAGACCCGATCAAACCAAAAAGAATAACGGCCGTTTGGGATAAAACACCTGAGCCGGCTAGAATTTCCCGTCCGTCTCTGATAACAATTGCGTCGGTTAATCTTTCTGACCGTCGCCAATCTATTTCCATTTGCGACGGCTTGGATACCTGACCGGAGCGCCGATATTTCATAGGCAGTCGTGATTAGCGTCCGTCTCTAGTCTATACTACGCTATGCCCTCTGTTCTTCTAATAGTGACAACAGTTTGACAATTTATAAAACAGAGATAACGATCGACACCATTACATATAGCAGAAACAGAGTCATGAACCAGCTACTACAGATCGATCGAGCGCAGTACAAACGCGCTACACATATTCAGATAGATATAGGGAAACAGATCGGCCGGCCAGAGATATCGATCTAGCTAGCTCGCTCTAGGCGCCGCGATGGAGGACACGGACAATCGGGTACACCGGTGGGAGTCTCATGTCATGGAGGAGCTCCGGGTTGACCTGGACGCAGCAGACGAGAGTGTCCCTCACCCAGAAGACGTCGCCGTGCATCTTTGCCGCCATGGGTGAATCGTAGAGACGGACGTAGACCCCGCTGCCATCCGCGCCAGGGTCGACCTTCTACATGCGATGATCGATGTACACCGATTGCATGATCTTGTGAGCCGCGCGCCATGCAGTGATGCATCCACCTATGGCGAAGAACTGGAGCACGTTCCCGCGGCCATAGGCAGCGGGGCCGAGGAACTCCACCGGGTGCGTGGCCTGCAGGGGAGTCTCGCCGACAACCTCGATGGTGGTCCAGGCCATTGTTGGCGGCGTCGAGCTCGATCTCTAGATCTCTTTTTGGACGTGGGAGAGAGATCGACCGAAAGCAGAGGAGAGGCGCACGGATAAGAGTGTTGAGCGCGCTGCCGGTCGCGGGATCGAAATTTATAGCAGCGCGCGAGAGGGGGGAGACGTATAGGCGTGGCGGCGCGGCGTCCAGTCATAACTTTCCTCTGGCGTGCGCGGTGATCGAGCCGGCCATTAATTCAGCTCGCTCTCCGACGACCTGAGACACGTGCGCTCTGAGCGAGCAGGCGCGCGGCTGCAGAGACCGCGACGCAGAGCGCGTCACGGTGCGCATGCACGGGGAACACGGCAGCACGCGCAGCTTGACCGGACATGAACGGCAGGGCTCCACCCTTCGACCCAGTGGGCAGGCGAGTGCGCGCGTGTGGCGAGTAAACCGGCGCGCCAGGCATGCCACGCTGCACAACCTGCATACACGAGAGCGGCGCGCTGGTAGTTCTAGCCCAACTGTTAATGTGCATTCATGGCTCACGTGTATTCTAATATAATATATATCTAACGGTGGGAGTTTTGTCGCAAACATAGGCTTAGCCTAGTGGCAAGGAGATGTTGATGTCCTCCTTGCCCACGCTCGCAATTTCGGTGTTGCATATAAAAAGGTTGTTATCCTGCAGTCCTGTGACTTCGGCAATTCACTATTATCGATTAATTAGTAGTCGATGATAGTGGGTCATCCATCGAACTGTTGCATTGCAACCAATTTTGTTTTGTTTTCCAGATATATATAAACAAATTTTTACCTTTTTACTTAATTATTTTCAATTTACATGCCACTTTTTTACCTATATTACTGTGTTGTAGTAAGTACTTAATTATAAAATATTTGTAGCTAGCTAGGGCATATTTTGATAGACTAATATCCGGAGGGTCCGGACTACGGACACACTCTGAGTTTGTCCGAAAACGATGTTCGTGTATTAATAGTTCTTTAAAATGTTATTATTGAAAATCTTGAAACTTGCTATGTGTTTATCATATGACACCTACAGGCTGTGGTAATTGTATTACGCAGTTTCAAAAAAATGTATGGCTCTGTGCATTCTAACTTTAGTATACATATCCACCGGTTGGAGATTTGTCGCAAACATAGGCTTAGCCTAGTGGCAAGGAGATGTTGATGTCTTCCTTGCCCACCCAAGTTCATGTCTCCATGCTTGCAATTTAGGTGTTGCATATATATAATTGTTGGTTCTGATCCAGTAGTCCTGTAATCGATAATAATGAGTTGTCCCATCCATTGAAATGCTACATTGGAATCAATATTTTTTCGATTTACATATACGCGAAATTTTGAATTAAAGCGTATGCATTTTTTTAACTAAAAAAATATGTATGAAATTTCCATCTTTGCACTAAATGATATCAGTACATGTGTTGTAGTAAGTTCTTAATTATAAAATATTTTTAGCTAACTAGGATCATATTTTGATAGACCAATATCCGGAGGGTCCGGACACACTCCGAGTTTTCCCTAGAACGATGTTCATGTATTAGTAGTTATTTAAAATGCTATTATTGAATTTTATAATGATACTTATCACAAAATGTTGGTACTGTGATTTTTTTGGGGCTTTTTAAAATTGAATATCTATTGTTTTGCATTTAATTATTTTTTTGCCATTTTGATGTATTTTTTCTATATAATACGTAAAACATGTCAAAAAATCTTGAAACTCCCTATGTGTTTATCACATGATACCTACAGGCTGTGCTAACTGTGTTACGCCATTCCAAAGAAAAATGAACTGAAGTTATATTGTGACAAGTACAATATCCATGCCGGTTCATCACACCTTTGAGTATAAACTCCAATGCTTGTATACTACATCATATAATCTCTTCATTATATTCTAAATTTATTGTGTATCAACTTAAATGAACAGTACAAAGGATACGTAAACCTTATTTAAAATTTATAACATTTTTTCTTATTTGTTTGATCATATATATGATTAGAGCAAAATCCGGAGTGACCGAACATATACGTAAGGTCCGAAGCGGGAATGTTGGCGGCAAATGCCAATTTTTTTGTCTCAAAATTAGGGGGGGGGGGGGATTTTTTCGCATTGCCGCCACGCAACTAAGTTACTCAAACCCTATCTCGACCCTGACCCTCCCGTCGCCGCCCTATTCCCCGTTCTCCATTTCCCCGCCCCCTCACAGTTCCCCATCGGTGCCATTCTGCTCACCGCCGGCCGCCGTCCCTCGTCGCTCTCAATCCCCAGCTCAGGTGCGTTCTTCTTCTGACCCGCTCCGCTGCTCTCTGGTTGCTTAGATCTTATCTGATAGCCCCGCTCCGCCGCTCTGGTAGTTTAGATCTTCCCCTTCACTTCAGATCGATGGTCGTCCACATGCGCGGCAGAGGTGGCCGGCGCGGCTCCCAGGCGGCCAGATTTGACGCATGGGTGGATGCAGTGGATGCTCGGGCTGATGTCCTCTCCGCTCGGGCCGATGTCGCGGAGGTTCGGGCTTCTGAAGCCAAGGCTGCTCATGTCGTCGCGTCCGCTCGGGCCGATGCTGCGGAAGTTCATGCTGCTCTTGGCGTCGCGTCCGCTCGGGCTGATATTGCGGCCGCTCGGCTTGATGTTGCGTCCACTCGCCGCTCGGAATGATATCGCGGCCGCTCGGAATGATGTCGTGGCCGCACGGGCTGATGTCACGGCAGGTGACCGAAGTTCTGAAGCCGTGGCTGGCGCGTTCGCTCGGGCAGATGTCGCGGCAGATCGGGTTGATGGCGCGGTCGCTCGAGCTGATGTCCTCGCCGCTCGGGCTGATAAGACAATGCTTCAAGCCGAGCAAGGTGTGTAGACCGACGACGCTGCTCTGGATGACAACAAGCTGGCGTGAAGAGTACTAGCTACATGAACTACGACGAGTTGCCGCCAAGGATCTGTTTCGATTATGTTTAGTTTCATCATCTGAAATGTTAAATTCTGGCCACTCGGGCTGAACATCAACTAGTAACCGAATTTATTATTTCAATATGTACCATGTTGTTTGAATATGCAGTAATATGCATTTTTTTAATTTGTATGCACATGTTGTGATTCCTGTTTATTTTAACTAATCAATGAGCAGGATACATATGACATGCCAAGTATGCAAAAATGATTGCGCATGCATGAACTACACTGGATCCTTCAGTGTTTATCTGCAAGAGTACCACCGGAAGTCAGTGGTAAGAGAGAAAGTCTTTGTTCCGCATCAAATATTTGTAATCTCTTTGTGTTCATATCAGAATATACCTAATTTATGTTTTGTTTTTGCTGCTGCACAGATTGTACCATGCTATGCCAGGTAAGACTTTGAGTTAGTACGCAAAAGTTTGTTTTTTCGTTGTCTTCGGGGCACATACAAAATTCATGTGAAACACAAACATAGCAAGACTCGCTTGTACGGCAAAGGATGGAAAGAGTTGATCAAGCTGAACAATCTCAGGGTAGGAGACTTGCTAGTTTTTAGCATGACCGGACCAAACCCAAAGATCTCTGTTATCATTATGGACTTTGGCAAAAACGCAGAGGACACTGACGAGAATTCTTCTGACAGTAATTCTGATGAGGATTCAGAGAGTGAAGAAGAGGATAGTTACATAGTTGCCCAAAGAGTCCATCTCAAGAACCATGAGAAGTACCGCCTCCTTCCGCTTCTACCCCAAAGAGCTAAATATGTTGGGGTTCCTTTTGTCACTCGTTTGACGAGCACAAATCTGAACCAACATGATATGGTAACGAACACTATCATGCTTCTTTACCTCTGTAATGTACATATGTCTACATATATAGTTATGTTGTCTCTTTACATGCACAGAAACTACCTAAGATGATAGCAAAAGAGGCTGGCCTACCGACTAAAGGCAATGCTGGACTACGACTTGGAGCAGCAGGGGTTGTCACCACCAATCCACCATAACGTACACAACGAAAACTGACGACCGCATTGTCTTTGGCAAGCCGGGGTGGAAGATTTTCCTCGAAGGAAAGAACTTTAAGGTTGATCAACATGTGGTGATCATTCTTAGAAAACCCAATGACCTCAGCTTGGAAGTTATCATTGAGATGCAGATCATCTAGTAGTAGTACTTGTTTAGTTATCTGCATGTGGGCTTGGTGAAATTTAAATATTAAGTATGTTGTTGTAGCTACCTTGGGTTCAAGTTTCTTTATGTGAATTGCTTTCTATGAATGTAACAAGGGACTGATTCTCCGATGGTGATGATCTGATAATTATTATGTTTTGCTTCAAAAAGTTGGACCACCCGGGAATATCCCCGGAGACAACAAATATTACGGCCGGAGGGCTATGTCGGACCCCACGGGTACCATGCGACGGCCAGCCATTATAGACACGTCGCTGATTAGTCACGATCACCGATGGGTGTTTCTGTTGACCGTCTCAATATTGGAGACGGCTGATTCTCCCGACCGTCTTAGGGACGAGCTCATTACAGCCGGTCCCAGTGAACCGGCTCTAATGGAGCGTACATTAGAGACCCCCGCGCAGAGACGAACAGTTTAACTGGCTGAGATGACTCTCTGGGGCCGGCTCTAATTTACGTTTCTGTACTAGTGAAGACAACTTTTCTTTGACATGGAAGTAACTGTGAGGGTATCTATAAATGTGTATTTAAAACTGAAGTATTTTAATACCATAGTATTTGCATGCTGACATAGTAATATTTAAGTTTTAGAAAAACAGGTCCAATTTTTTTCCAATACATAAAAAATAACATGTTTTAAGAGATATTAAGCATTAATACTCCCTCCATCCATAAAAGGATGTCTAATTTTTTTAATTTGTATGTATATAGACATATTTTAGTGTGTAGATACATGCCCATTTAGACAAAGTTGAAATATCTTTTTATGGACGGAGGAAGTAGTAAAGTACTTAGTCATTATCAAACATCAAAGTATTTGAAACTATGATATTGGCGGAACTGTAGGATTGTTAAAATAATTCAATAATATTTTGATACCAAAGTAGCCCTAAACGTGTTTTCAACACACTGCAAATAACCGATCAATTCTTGAATAACTTGATAATCGTGTACAAGCAAGGCAAACACTTCTGTTTTGACATGGAAGCAAGGCAAACACTTCTGTTATTCTTGATTAACTTGATAATCGTGTACAAGCATGACGGCGGAGACCTTCTAAGACCCAAACAGGATGGGGACCAACTACTTCGTTGGACATGAATGATTATTAAAAAAATGGATTTCGTTGACATCTTGGAGAGTAAAATAAGCACTAACTATTCATTAAGTAGAAAAGGAATTATCCGAGGGCCGAAACCAAACAGCTCCAAACAAATAGACCAAACCATACTATTAGACCACTGCCATACGACACGATCGATCACACTACAACAACGGTAAAGAAACAGAGAACCCACATGGAGACAGGTCTAAATATCGGAAAGTGTTTTTTTTCTCCCAAGCTCCAGTGATTGTTTAAAAAAATAGATAAAAATAATTACGAGTTTTAAAAAATTGTGAAAATTCCGGATGTACTTAATGTTGTATCCCACAAACGCAAAAAAAAACTTCCAATACTTTGTATTCCGGGCTACGCGAAAATGACAAAAAATGGGTAGATTTGGAGACTTAAAAATATGCATATTGAGATCCACACTTTTGTCATTTTGTGTAGCCTAGAATACAAATAATTTGAAAGTGATTTCTTGCACGCTCCTTGAATACACTATTGACTACATCCAGCTTTTTTTTCAAAAAAATTAAAACTCGCAAATTTTTTTTTTGATTTTTTTAAACTAGCAAGATCATTGAAACTTGGGAGCATGAAATCTCCTCTCATCTAAATATCTCTTAGTACCGCGCTTATGCCGACAATATGCAAGACCCTAGCCAGATTAGGTCGCAAGTATGGCCACACCTGCAGACTTTGGTATCCAAACCGGCAACTACGAGGACAATGTTGCCTGCTGTGATATCCAAACCTAGAACAAAAGTTACATGGTTATCTTAGTAGCAGCCATGTTTGATTGGGCTTATTTCTGATTTTTAAACTTTGCCTTATAAGTCAGAAAAACAACTAGATATGTGTTATTGAATTTGACTTTTCGCTGTTAACTGGCCATTGTTAAATGATGGTGAACACAAAATATAAAATCAACTTTTATGCCTTATAAACCAAACACTAAAAATCAGAAATATTCCCAACCAAACGATCCATAATCCTTAGAACCATGCATGGCTCTACCTAGGTATTGCCCGACACCAAACATGCGTAGGCGTTTGGCAACTTCTAGTGTACACAAATGTAGAAATTTCTATTATAGACTAAAAATAGGAAGATTTTTAGGCCTTATTTGTAGAAAAATAAGGAGACCCCTAATGAAATTCTTGAATGTTTTTTCTAATTCTTAGGCACCCGAAAATTTCCTATTGGTTCATCAAGACCAGTATTTCACATTAAGATCCATGTTTGTTTCCACAGATTTGGTGATTACAAGTAATACTACATTTTTTGGCAATAAAAAACAATTACAATACCATCAATATATATTATTTTTAATCTGTATGAACATATTTTTGAACCTGATTGAGAATTAATATCTTTTCAGTCGACTGAGATAATACTAGAATATTCTTTTCAGAAAAATACTAATTTTTTTGCAATGATATCATCAAATTAAAAAAATGTACTCCATCTGATCCACAAAAAATGTCGCTAGCACAACAACAAACATGTGTGTTCGGCATTCACTTCCTCCGACACTTTAGACGGATTGGAGGGAGTGGAAAGTAGCACTTGAACATGGGGACATATGCTCCCGGTTTGTGAAAAAAAGTTGCGCGCATAGATTTACATGTTCCATGTGTGTATACAAAGTTTCGCGGAGAAACGAATTTTTCGTTGGCCTATGTAAAAAAGGCAAAAGTGTGTCACATGATTACTGCGATATAGCACCAAAATTTTCTCTTTTTTACATAGACTACGCACGACCTCCACTATTATTCAATATATTTACAATCCATAGAAATACAAAAATATTAACTTTGGTTACTCTCCACACTTGATGCATGATTTTTTTTAAGCCAAAGTGATCCAGGAGAAGAATGAATTACGTAGGATACGATACTATACTGGCTACTTCAAGTCGGTCGTGAAAGATTGAAGCTTGCTTTGAAGGAAGAAAAGAGGGTGCTAGATTCTACGCCCTAGAAGAATAGAATATTTTTCCAATTTCTTCAGTACTTTTTATGCACCGGGTAGGTTATTCAAGTCATGATACTTGATAATCTTCAACGTACATGAAATAATTTTTTTCATGATAAAAGGAGTGGAGTTTAAGTAGTTTGGAGATAACTCTAACTAAAGTCTAGGGTCCAAAAAACTCTTAACATACATTTACTATTTATGTCCTAAATAAATCATTTGTTTTCCAAACTCAGCTTGGTAATAGATAGTCTTGTGGATGCCAATGTATTATTGCAACTCATATAAAATTACTGTTGCATGGGAAATAAATGTTGATAACATTACTATAAGTAAATTTTATGGAGAAGTAAATGCTGTGGTCTATTTGCAAGTTACCGTCGCACTGAAATTAGATAGCCATGATCTAAACTCCACTGCAGTCTCCTCTTTGTGTGGAGAGAGTTGAGCTGATAAGGTCACCGAGAACTCCTCCAAAGCTGCGCCCTTTGATAGTAGAACGGCATGCTCTGTGGCCATGAAGCCCTTGAGAACCAGTTGCCTGAGTTCCGGAAGGCCGCGGATGACGACCGTGAACTCGCTGCTGTAGCAAGTCATCGATGGGTTCAGGGCAAGGTGAAGATAAGTCAGCCTCTTGCACCGGTTGATGAGCTCCATGATTGGAGCGATTTCGTGTGACCCTTTGCATGTGAGGTCGTCGCAGATATCGGTTATTTGCGTCGTGAACTCGTCGTAGTTGGGGACGTCGAGGAACTGCAGGTCGTCAGGACGGAGGCCCCTGTAGTGCAGGGATCGCATGCGCTGGGTGTGCAGCCAGCACGACGCGTCTCGCGTTGTGGCAGCAGATCATGGCGAAGCTCCGCAGGTGGGGGCTGCCGAGGGTGATCTCCGTGGCGCCCGGGCACTACTCCAGCTTGAGGTCGGAGAGGCGCGTGCAGCTCGTGACCAGCTGTTGCAGCACCACGCCCGGCGCCATGATCCGCATGAGGCAGAGCGTCTCCAGCGACGCGGCGATGAGGACGACGCACGGCAGGTCGAGCGTCCAGTTGGTGAGGCACAGGCGACGCAGCGTGTCGCATCGGAAGAGCTGGCGTGGCGTCCTGGTATAGTTGCCCCTAACGTCCGCGCAGAAGTCGGCCGAGGCCTTGTCGGACCTGCGGCAGCCGGCAGGGCCGATCGTGGCCGATCGGAATTGGTTCCGATCAGGACACCTGATTCCGATCATAGTTGCTACCATCGCTTGCGTATATTTTTTTCCTAACATCGGGACAATCTAGATGGTTGATCGAAAAATAAACGGACAAGATTTAAACTGTTTGGTGCTTGACATCGGGACAATCTGGATCATTGACCGAAAATTAAATGGACAAGATTTAAAGTATCCCAACATGTTTGCTATTTTAATAATAGTATAGACAAAGTAAATAGTAATTTTGTAGCGAAACTTGAGTTTCATGGACCATGTTGCATATTCGTACGTTCATTTGATCTCCGAGGAAACGAAAACTGATGGCGGGAGCTCGGAAAGGGAAGAAGCGGTCGCAGGTACGAGGCGGCATGCAAGAGGGCCAGCGCAGCCCCACGCGTGGAGGGGCAAGGGCCACGTAGCCGCGGTGGGGGCCACGTGTACGCGCTCCGGCCCCATGCCGAGGCTGGGTCCCAGGCGAGGTGGCGGGCACTAGCGTGCGAGGTGTCCCCCGCCGTGTGCATGCATGCATGGCGTTGCCTCCCACGTAACCGGTCTTCCTCCGCCGGCCTTCTCCTGTAACTCCCTTCTTCCTTACAAACGGGAGGGAGGGAGCGCGCGTCTAGCTCCTCCGCTCTTTTATTTAAGGGCGACTAGCTGAACTCCTCACTCTAACATACACACACATACATTCGTTCTCTTCTCTTCTTCCTCACCACCACTCTGTCTGTCAGATCCTCTGTCATGTCGATCTAGCTAGCTAGCTAGCGGCTTCCTTCGTGCACCTCAACGATCTCCCTCCTGATACTTATTAGGTAGTGTTACGCGAGGTGTGAAGCTCGAAGCAGTCAAGCAGCGGACTTCTAGTGTGGTAAGAAGCTCACCACTGGCCCTTTACCAGCAGCTAGCATATAGGGATCGCGGGCAACCATAATCCATGATCAGAGTGTGTTGAGAGTTGAGATTGCTCTCACCGTCAATGGTAGTATGCATAGTTCCTACACCAAATATCTGAAAATATCTTAGACTGAACAGTCGCCACTGTACGGATCATAACCTCGTCGTCAGCTCAATTATAGCAGCCACTGTACCGTTAAACACTCACAAGATCCTGAGTGCACGCGCCAATCATTACGTTTCCTGATGCTAACGTGTCCCGCCCTTCCATCGAGCAGCATTGCCAACCTGATCCATGGCGTCCCGGGAGGGAGGAGGAGGAGCGCACACTGCTGGCCGGGCGCCGCTGAGGGTCGGGCGGACCCAGGAGTACCGCATGGGCAGGGACACGCAGCTGCTCGCGGCCGAGGGCACGCCGGTGAGCCTCTTCCTGCTGTGCGGCGACAGATTCGAGGGCACGCAGCTGTACCGCTCCGGCGAGCTGGCGGTGCACATGATCCGGGTCGAGGGCCACCGGTGTCCATGGCCACCTGCGCCGTCGGCGACCACCACTGGATGCTTTCCAGGGACGCGCTCGTGGCGCGCATCGACGTCCGGGTCTTCGTCTTCGAGCTGCCGGGGTTCTTCTACGCCGTCGTCGTGCCTCCGGAGGCCGACGGCAGCGTGGCCGCGGCGGAGAGGAAGTGCGCCACGCTCGCCGAGATCTTCTCCCTATTCTGCGGGTACCAGGATATCTCCTCCAATGCAGAAGGTAAACTTCATTTTCGACTCCTCTAATGCAGCAAATTTTGTCCGCGGTGAACGCGAATCTAGGCCGTCGGATCGCCGAAACGGACGGCCCAGCTACGCCCTTGGCGCCATATGCCCTTGTAAACTTCATTTTCGACTTGCTCCTATATAATTTGCATTTGTACTAGGTTGCTTACTGAATATTTTAAGGACATATATGGTCCAAACTTTAAGCAACACCCTGAATCTCGACTTTGTATTGGTATTGATACGTGTCGAGCCTACAGACCAAACTTTTTTCCTTCTCTCGGCGTGTATCGTACCGAACCTAATTAATTTTGTTTGTTCCGTTCGATTTCGTTCAGGTGCGGAGGAAGCAGACGAGCAGAGCCAGCACTGGAACCCATGGGTCCGTGCCCACGCCAGGATACAGCGCCTTGGGAGGCCCGCCACGCCGCCCGGCCGTGCGACCGCGGACGCGCTGGCCGCCACCAGCACCGCCCGGCAGATGGAGCGCGCCGTCCGCACGTCGGCCGTCGTCAAGCTTCTGAACCGCTCCCTCCTCGCCGGCGCGATCCATCCCGCGCGCCACCTGACGATCTCCCTAGGTGCCCGCAACGACGCCGCAGGCGCACATCTCCCGACCGCCTTCGCCGCGGCGCTGCCGAGCAAGTCCGTCGTGTCCGACCTCCTCGACGCCATCGAGACGAGCCGGGCGGGCGCTCCTCGCCGCGAGCTAGCACGCCGCGGCAACGACCCGGGGTGGTGGAGCCTCAACGTGGAGGGCGTCATGATGCTCCTCAGAGTCGTCCAGGCGATGCGGGGCCGGAAGCTGCAGGCCACGCCTCTCGGTGTGGGGACGAAGAGACCGCACGACGAGGGGAACGGCGGTGCCGGGCACGACGGTCTGAGAGGCGGCGGTGGAGCTGCGTTCAAGGGCGGGGCGGCGCGGCGGTGGTGCGGCGGGAAGCAGAGGAAGCTCGGGAACACGGTGGGTGCGTGGGGAAGCTCCTGATGTGGCATTAGCGCTAGGTGCTCTCCTCCCAAAGGGGAGCTGAGATTACGAGCAGGGTTTTAGGTCATTTGGAGACGGGGTTAATTAGCGTGCGCAACGACAAGAGGAAGTTCTTGCTTTAACCATTAGATCTGCAGCCTCTACATGAACTCCACAACACTGTATAACCATGTCATCTATATATCTATAAAATTAGACATTCTAGTAGCCCTGCGATGATCTTGATCATGCCTTGTTCGCGGCCGCCACCCGGGTCACGATCGGCGATGGGAAGCAGGCGAGCTTCTGGCTCTCCACTTGGCTTGGTTCTGCTCCACTTCGAAACCAGTTCCCCATGCTGTACAAGTTCTCCCGGAGAAAACGGCGATCGGTTGCCGCTGCTCTACAAGACTGTAACGACCTCAAAATTACATTTCCTGGTTTGCAAAATTTCCTGCATTTTTGTCCGATTTTTAAAGCCAAAATATTTTTTTTTAAACTCCAAACTATTCAGGGCCGAATTCCTCTGCATCCAAATCTCTCATTGGGCTTTTATCTTTACTTTCATCTGGCCCAGCAGCCCACAAACTGAACCGACCCCAACATCTTTGCTCGATCTAATCCTCTTGAGGCAAAGCTACGCGTCGTTGCCTGTTTGGTCTCTCAGCTGGAACCGCCTCAGCTGGCGTACCGACCTTCAATCTAAACCGCCTTCCCAATCCTACAAAATCCCAGATGAGAGCTCCCGTTGCTCGGTTTTGACGAGCGACCTTCCTCACTCATGTGCGGCTGTGCCTTGTAAAATTTCAATGTCTTTGTATCGATACTCCTTGCTCACTAGTCACTCAGTCGTCTGCTCTGCTTTCTGGATCACGTACACCAGCGAGCAGTCCCATAGCGGACCTCTTCGTCTGCATCAATTCCTCCTTTTCTTCCCAAAAATGGAACCTTCATCTTCTCCCGATCATGCCCATGCCCTCGGATTTTGCTGGTGAGTTTTGTCGGCGACGCAATCGTCGATTTCATGACCTCCAGCCTCCCCTGTTTCTGTCCGCGCCATGGGAGCAGAGCTCCTATTCCTGTTCTGTTTGTTCTAGTGAACGACAGAGAAGCTCACATGCGCCACTGTTTGCTAGCGCAGTTGATTTCTCTTACCAGCCCAATAGTAGCTAGATCAGTATTCATTTATCAAACTTCCAGCCAAACCAGAAAACCTATTCATGCGTACTGTTCATCCGAACCCAAAATCTCCACATATATTCCTTTTCATTTGTTCTGACATCCGAATATGTTCTTTGACACTGCTCAGTAAAATTACATCTCCATTGTACGGTAAACTCAACATCTCTTACATGATCCAAATCCTTGATATGTTTCCACCAATAATTCATTAAGCTCTATTTTTTTTTTTTTTTTTGGATCTTTTGCAAATCAAACGCGCTAGTGACGAATCAACATTGGACGAAAGATCCAGAGTTTATGAATGTCTCGAAGACGGAGATCTATTCAAATACGAGGGCGTAGGCAAGTCACATTCATATTGATCCCACATGCCATTTATATTACTAGTTAGTTATTTATTTCTTGCATGTTATTTACATATCAATATATTTTTGAATGACATGCTGATTAGTTAACTCCTACCACCAATAAGCCTTGTTAAATTCTCTTGGCCATGTCCACCCTGCAAACCATAGGGTATTCAAATAATAATATTATTCACGACTAGTTTAGATACTAGAAATGTTATTATCACAGAATAAATCTTGGTGAATGAAGTTTCAATATTTGTTGCTGACAGTCGGGGACAGAGGACATGGGGCCATTCATCTGTTGATTGTGCCGCCATACCCCTTCTGTGGAGTAATGGATTACCTTACTCGTGGCAACGTAAAAATAATACTCTTGTGCCAAGTGATAAACACAGAACCCGCTCAACCACATGTTTGACTTATCAATCCTGACTTAGTAATCTGCTCTCTACCCGATGAACAACTACAGAACAGCTTGCCTTTTCTGTTCTCTGAAAGGCCCGCAGAAGCGACGAGTGAAAGGCCTCTTATTGAGGAGTCACAACAGGAATACACTCAAATCCCGGATCGCGAAGTTGACACTTGGCCAGTCGGCTCCCGGGAGAGCGAGTGATCTCGAGTTCCTGGGTGGGGACTTCAAAGGATAGAGCAGATAAAAAGTCTTGTTATCTCACCTCGGTCGACACACCAATGGGCGTGTGTTTAACTCGAGTGACAAATAGAGGTGTAGATATTATGTGGGTAAAGCTGAGCAACTCTGCAGAGTCATGACAAATGGTATTCGAATACGCCGTGCTTCCGGTTAAAGAAGCTGTGTTTAAGGGTGATACCTAGTACAAGGCACAAGTACAATTTATAAAGTTGGTTAACTAATTATGGCGATGACCCGACAGGGTTATTAAAATCCAGATATTTTAGTGAAATCGTTTTACTAAACGTTTTTAAAATTTAGGTTGGAGATTAGGAGTATGCATCCACCATATGATAAAACCCTATACCCCTCCTTTGAAATCCGAGCATGTAGCTAAATAGATCCTCTTCCAATGTGGCTTGCTGAGTACCTCGTGTACTCATTACTGCACCAACAATTTCAGGAGATGTACAAGATGAAGATTGACTTCCGCGTGTTAGGGTTGCGACCGCACTCAAGCCTTCCTGTGGGCTTTCTTTGAATCTTTTGTTGCAGGTAAAGCTTTGGGCATGAAAGCCCATTAATTGTTCAAAAGCGGCTCATTGGCCATATTTTACTCGGCTAATCTCTTTTATTGTTTCGTGAGCAGGCATGATACTATCCGCAACTGTAAATCCTGGGCAGTTGTGGAGATTGCACGACCCTATTTAACGAACGAGGGGTACCCTGTTCGGAAACGCATAGGGTATACCCTGTTTGGAAAATGGGGCTGTGACAGAATGGTATCAGAGCTATGCTTGACTGTAGGTTGTAACCCTAGGTGTAGGATGGGCGTTAGGACACGAACTTTGCAAAGTATTTTGTTGTAAAAGTTTTGAAAACAAAATGAGTATTACACATGATTGTAAAATGTTTTGTTTTAAAACCCATGATTGTGTTTATGAAAAATTCGTGTAGTCTCGTAGATCAAAAGCTTCTGTAGGTTCATACCAAATGGCACGTACCTTAGTGAATAGAGGAGATAGTGATAGACAAGGAGTAAGAAGTGTAATACGAACACCCTGACTATGATTCGTCCTCCTGATGAATCTATGGTCACCGCTCGAGTAGTTAGCTCTTGTACCCGTTGACATCCTTGGTCGACGGTGAAACCCTCAAGTAGACGATCTTTGGTTGCATATTAGCCAAGTTGTAATGTAAGCCATTAAGGCGGTATATAAACAACTTGTGCAAAATTATTTATTGACTACAAAATTTTAAAAACTATGTGAGAAAACAAAACTCTCTATGCTATAGCGTTTCTTGATTAACACTCAACTCTATTCAAATCTTGTCTATTATCTATTCTTACTTTCTGTTTTGCTTTGAAAAAAAACGATGCAATCCAGTTGGGTAGGCATCGAATTAACTTCCTTTTGTCGTCACTTCCCCGCTTGTCTTGAATCTCGGGACGAGATTCTTTTTAAGGGGGTAGGCTGTAACGACCTCAAAATTACATTTCCTGGTTTGCAAAATTTCCTGCATTTTTGTCCGATTTTTAAAGCCAAAATATTTTTTTTTAAACTCCAAACTATTCAGGGCCGAATTCCTCTGCATCCAAATCTCTCATTGGGCTTTTATCTTTACTTTCATCTGGCCCAGCAGCCCACAAACTGAACCGACCCCAACATCTTTGCTCGATCTAATCCTCTGGAGGCAAAGCTACGCGTCGTTGCCTGTTTGGTCTCTCAGCTGGAACCGCCTCAGCTGGCGTACCGACCTTCAATCTAAACCGCCTTCCCAATCCTACAAAATCCCAGATGAGAGCTCCCGTTGCTCGGTTTTGACGAGCGACCTTCCTCACTCATGTGCGGCTGTGCCTTGTAAAATTTCAATGTCTTTGTATCGATACTCCTTGCTCACTAGTCACTCAGTCGTCTGCTCTGCTTTCTGGATCACGTACACCAGCGAGCAGTCCCCATAGCGGACCTCTTCGTCTGCATCAATTCCTCCTTTTCTTCCCAAAAATGGAACCTTCATCTTCTCCCGATCATGCCCATGCCCTCGGATTTTGCTGGTGAGTTTTGTCGGCGACGCAATCGTCGATTTCATGACCTCCAGCCTCCCCTGTTTCTGTCCGCGCCATGGGAGCAGAGCTCCTATTCCTGTTCTGTTTGTTCTAGTGAACGACAGAGAAGCTCACATGCGCCACTGTTTGCTAGCGCAGTTGATTTCTCTTACCAGCCCAATAGTAGCTAGATCAGTATTCATTTATCAAACTTCCAGCCAAACCAGAAAACCTATTCATGCGTACTGTTCATCCGAACCCAAAATCTCCACATATATTCCTTTTCATTTGTTCTGACATCCGAATATGTTCTTTGACACTGCTCAGTAAAATTACATCTCCATTGTACGGTAAACTCAACATCTCTTACATGATCCAAATCCTTGATATGTTTCCACCAATAATTCATTAAGCTCTATTTTTTTTTTTTTTTTGGATCTTTTGCAAATCAAACGCGCTAGTGACGAATCAACATTGGACGAAAGATCCAGAGTTTATGAATGTCTCGAAGACGGAGATCTATTCAAATACGAGGGCGTAGGCAAGTCACATTCATATTGATCCCACATGCCATTTATATTACTAGTTAGTTATTTATTTCTTGCATGTTATTTACATATCAATATATTTTTGAATGACATGCTGATTAGTTAACTCCTACCACCAATAAGCCTTGTTAAATTCTCTTGGCCATGTCCACCCTGCAAACCATAGGGTATTCAAATAATAATATTATTCACGACTAGTTTAGATACTAGAAATGTTATTATCACAGAATAAATCTTGGTGAATGAAGTTTCAATATTTGTTGCTGACAGTCGGGGACAGAGGACATGGGGCCATTCATCTGTTGATTGTGCCGCCATACCCCTTCTGTGGAGTAATGGATTACCTTACTCGTGGCAACGTAAAAATAATACTCTTGTGCCAAGTGATAAACACAGAACCCGCTCAACCACATGTTTGACTTATCAATCCTGACTTAGTAATCTGCTCTCTACCGATGAACAACTACAGAACAGCTTGCCTTTTCTGTTCTCTGAAAGGCCCGCAGAAGCGACGAGTGAAAGGCCTCTTATTGAGGAGTCACAACAGGAATACACTCAAATCCCGGATCGCGAAGTTGACACTTGGCCAGTCGGCTCCCGGGAGAGCGAGTGATCTCGAGTTCCTGGGTGGGGACTTCAAAGGATAGAGCAGATAAAAAGTCTTGTTATCTCACCTCGGTCGACACACCAATGGGCGTGTGTTTAACTCGAGTGACAAATAGAGGTGTAGATATTATGTGGGTAAAGCTGAGCAACTCTGCAGAGTCATGACAAATGGTATTCGAATACGCCGTGCTTCCGGTTAAAGAAGCTGTGTTTAAGGGTGATACCTAGTACAAGGCACAAGTACAATTTATAAAGTTGGTTAACTAATTATGGCGATGACCCGACAGGGTTATTAAAATCCAGATATTTTAGTGAAATCGTTTTACTAAACGTTTTTAAAATTTAGGTTGGAGATTAGGAGTATGCATCCACCATATGATAAAACCCTATACCCCTCCTTTGAAATCCGAGCATGTAGCTAAATAGATCCTCTTCCAATGTGGCTTGCTGAGTACCTCGTGTACTCATTACTGCACCAACAATTTCAGGAGATGTACAAGATGAAGATTGACTTCCGCGTGTTAGGGTTGCGACCGCACTCAAGCCTTCCTGTGGGCTTTCTTTGAATCTTTTGTTGCAGGTAAAGCTTTGGGCATGAAAGCCCATTAATTGTTCAAAAGCGGCTCATTGGCCATATTTTACTCGGCTAATCTCTTTTATTGTTTCGTGAGCAGGCATGATACTATCCGCAACTGTAAATCCTGGGCAGTTGTGGAGATTGCACGACCCTATTTAACGAACGAGGGGTACCCTGTTCGGAAACGCATAGGGTATACCCTGTTTGGAAAATGGGGCTGTGACAAAGACCATTGGTGGGTGATCGATCTCCGGCATGCACCAAGGCCCGCCATCCTGTCTGATTTTGGCGCCTCGTCGACGACGCGCAAGTCAATCTGTCCGAGCTGGAACCTGACACGATCACCTGGATGGCTTCGGAGGAGGGATGTTACTCCGCCAAGGGAGTGTATGGGCTTCAATTCGAGGGGCAGCTCAGGAGCGATCTACCGGAGAAGATTTGGGCCAACTGGGCGCCCAAAAACAAATTCTTCGCATGGCTGCTGCTTCAAAACCGACTTTGGACAGCAGACAGGTTGATGCAGCGTCTCAGGCTGGACACAAGCCAACTCGGTCCGGCTCGGGCCGAGCCTGCAAAAAGCTCGAGCCGGAACTGCCGAGCCGCGAGCCAGCTCGACACTGCTGACGAGCCTCACATGGAGGCTCGGCCCGAGCCAGGCGAAAGCTCGGTCCAAAACGAGCTGGCTCGCGAGCCAAACGGTGTAGGTCACTGCCAGCTGGGTCCCACGGTGGAGACTCGACCTCGGCGATGTCGGCGCCGGTGAGACCACGCAGAGGGAGTTGAACGGCTTGGAAGAACAGCGCGGGAGCGAGCAGCACGCCGGAGGAGCGAGGAGCACGATGCCGGAGGCTGCTCGAGGTGCCTGTTGCGGTGACCAGCATCGTGCTCGGGAGCCCTGGACGGAACCGAGCGGCTGGAGCGGAGCGGCCACGACCGTAGATCTACTGGAGGGTGGTGGGGTGGTGGTGGGGTGGTGACGGGGCATGGCCGGCGACGGGAGCATGGCGGCGTCGTGTCTCTGCCTCGCTATCTCTCTGTTCTCAGGATGGGGATCGATTGAACTGAACACGTTTCCTGATTGTCATGCTCGACGTAACCTAATGGGCCGTTCTTTCTGATCTGGGCTGTGAAAAAATCTATTTGACAAAAAAAAGACGAGCTTTTCGGGTCGGACCGAGCCGAGCCAGGCTCGACCCGAGCTCGCTGCGGTCCAGGATTACAAGCTCGGCTCGGTCAAAACTGCCAGCGGGCCGAGCCTTGCTCGGGGCGAGCCCACGAAAGCTCGGTCAGAGCGTCCAGCCTGAGCAGCGTCGGTGGCCAAACTGCTACTTCTGCCCTTTCTGCGTTCGTAATCTGGAGACTGCGTGGCACCTCTTCTTCGATTGTCCGTTGGCGAAGCTTTTCTGGCTTTCCATTGCAACCTGGAGGAATTGCAGTGGCCTCAACCCACACGGCTGGCGAGATTGCACTTCGGTTGATCAAGTTTGGGACAGCACGGTGCATGCTACTCCTGCTGCATATCATAAAGGTATTCAGTCCCTAATTATCTTGGGGTGCTGGAACCTCTGGAGAGAACGGAACAACCGCGTTTTCAAGGAGAAATCTTCTTCCTTGCTGTGGCTGTTCAATCAAACCCAAGAAGAAGCTAAGGCCTGGGATTTTGCAGGAGCAAAGAAGCTGCTCATATAATCTGGGAGCCCCCATGAATTTTCTTTGCTATTTTTTTCTCCACACTTCTTTTCGGTTATTCATTTGTCTAAGGGCTGCCTGTACATACTCTATCTACTATAATTGAAATGCCAGCAATTGCTAGATCTTTCAAAAAAAAAGTAGCAGTCTATGAACAAGTGAAAGTTTACAAAGCGGACGTATACATTTTTTTCCAGCGTGATTATTTGAAGAATTGTCACGCCGACCAAGTGAAGGAAAAGTCGATTTTTCCTCTGCGCTTGATCAGCTATCACAGATTCACAGTATAATAATTCGAGAAAAACATATGTTCGATCGTTTTTGGTGGATCCAGACTATAGCGTGCAAGGTAATAGCCGGACAGTTTTTTTCTTGAGAGAATGATGCAGTTCACCGACTAGTAAGCATCCATACACAGAGTTTGCCCATACATTCTGGAGACAGCATAACTCACATGACCTAGCTAGTTTGTGTGCATCTAAGATTCAAAGAACGCTTGCATGGCGAAACGAAACCGGAGAAAAGCAAGCAACCAGAGGACGCAGGTTCAGGGACGTTGTGCTTCAAAGTCACTGACTGAACTTTGAGCCCGTATTTATTTATTTTTGAAATGGGGAAGCCCAAGCTCTGCATCTTACGACTTTTATTTCATTTATTTATTTAACAAAAACTGGCAGGCAAATAGCGTTACAACGAACGAACATACAAGCTGAAATTGTCAAAACAAACCGAAACCGCCAAAACAAACGAGGTCTTATGCCCCGACCACATCCATCGTCGGCTCCCTGGCCAACTCTAGAGATATAGCACCTTGTGCATACATCTAGGAAGTCGCATCCACCATCTCCCGTCAACCCTCCACCATCTCCCGTTAACCCAATTTAAGCAAGGAAGTCGCCTCCACCATCTCCCGTCAACGCTCCACCATCTCCCGTTAACCCAATTTAAGCATGTAGATCGAAGCAAAGACTCTCGTCAGCCGTCGATGCCACTATGACACCAGACTGCGTCCTACCCTGCATGAGTCCACCATGTGACAGACCTCTGTCGAGTCCCCGCAGCACCACGCCGCCATGACCCGTTGTCGTTGTCATCGAAGATGAAACTCTGCTCCACCAGCAGACCCCTCGAGACATCTCTTGTTCCAAAACGATGCCCCCAAGAGGGAGAGCGACACTAAGGATGCCGCCATCGACACTAAGGATGCCGCCATCGTCCGATCTGGTAAACCCAGACCTAGGATTCTCTCGGAACTCTGGCCGACGGGTGAATCGCGGCGACGACACATTTAACAAGGTAGGGTGGGTGCCGCTGTCGTTGGCTCCGACGTGCCTGGATTCCACCGGCCGACCTCCATATGCTAGAAACACCACAGCCAGGGCCGAGCCACCGTAGAAGGAGGTCATCACACCGTCCACCACCGATCTTCCTAGAGAAGGCCACCACGAGTTACAGGCCATTCCAGAAGCCTAGGTGGCCGCCAGAGCCGACCCGAGCAACGACGTACACCGCGAGATGTGTTGCACCCGCCGCCTGCGGCCGCGTGCGCGCCTCGCCGCGATCGGGTCGCCGCGCCGATGTAGAAGACAACGAGCGCCGCCGCCCAATTCCATACCGCCTCCACTGCCATGCCGAGGATCCCCGCCGCGCCGAGCCGCACGGGCCTTTGTCCGGGGACCCTTATGGCAGCGGTGAGGGGAGGCGAAGGGAGTACGGAGAGCTCGCGCGCGCCGGCGTTGGGCGCCCCGGTTTGGCCCAGGCGCGGCCGCACAGGAGCGGAGGGTGGCGAGAGGAGGAGAGTGCGGCGGCGAGGGGGTTGGAGCCTTGGAGGTGGAGGTTTGAACCCATATATCTGCCATCCGAAGACAATCTAACGTACAACGCCCGGATATGGTTTTTTTTTTTTTTTTGAATTTTATGGACATGGTGTTTTGGGCCTTTGGCGGGGTCGAGTTCGATTTCTCACATGCGCTCGCGACGGAGGCGAGGGCTTCCACTGCCGACGAAGCAGCGCCACCGTGGAGAAAGAGCCTCCGCCACGCGTCCACTGCGGCATCCTCACTGGACGCCTCAGCTGCGCCAGATTCCGCCGCATCCTCGCCGTCTGTGATGCCGGTGGCGGCTTCGACCGGTTCTGCGTCATCTCCTACGGGATCGAGCAGTCCTCCCTGAGATGCTTCGACAAGAGTCTCATCGTCCTCCGGCCGGCCGGAGGTAATCACAATTTTACCTGTACGTCGGTCGAGTGTATGTATCAACGTATGGCTTCATCTTCGTCAGTGTTTCTGTATAGACAAGCGAGTCTCGTTGGTGTTTGGGCCTAATGGCCATTATTTAGAGTAGTAGCTTCAGCTAGCACATAAATCAGCAGCAGACAATAACATAGACTGAAATTCAGTTTGGCAACAACAGGCACTAAAATTCAGTTTGGCAGCAGACCAACAGTACACACATTACAGTTCAGTTTGAGCCAAAATGCAACAGCCAACAACAGAAGCAGCACAGAGATTAAAATCAACAATGCACTTGGCCATTTATTCAGTAGAGAAGTGCTATTTTACATATTTGTTGTTGAGTATTATTTTACACAGGTTTTGTGATTTGTTTTTCAGTCTTTGTGCTTTTCAAGTTGCTTGTTGCGAAATCAACTAAGTTCGAAAAAGCTATGCTATCTACAAATTAGTTAAATTTGTGCAATTTGGTGAACTGATTATGTGTGTTGGCAATGCAGAGAAATTGGGAGGTGGAAGATAAGGGGAAGCCGCAAAATTGCATGCTGTTTTGGATAGCACATGGGGGGGGGGGGGGGGGGGGGGGGGGGGGGGGGGGTCTTTCTGGTGGAATGTTTGAAGGGACAAGAATATTTTGTGGACATGGACGTTCTTGACTTGATTTTAACATAAAAACATTGCCAATACATTATGTCTTCATAAGATGGACTAGAGACGTAAAGGAAATATATTGGATAGGCAAGGAATGAATGTGATAGAAAATTTAAAACTTGAAGTTATGCTTCGCTAGAAGGAACTACCTCATAAATTTCATACTATGGGAGTATGGCACATAAAATTGGCCTACTCTACGGAATGTACTTTGTTGTTAGAAAATGCACTTGATTCTGTTGGTCCGAAGTTGGAGGAAAAACCCAATCCATCTACTAGTGCTATGAATGAACCAAGTGATGACCAAGAAAAAAGGGACCCAAATGTGCAGCCAACAGATGACTTGATAAGAGCTGAGCAACTGAAGAAAAAAGAAGTTCAATCCAAAAATTGCAGAGACAGAAAACTTACTTGATAAGTGGCGCAAGGGGAAGTGCAAGGCACGTAAACCTGCCGTCGCAACCAAAAAGGAGCAAATGTATGGTCTAATCTGGACACAACAAAATTTGGTGTCATTCGTTAATAAGTTAATTAGCTACAGCAGCTTGAAAATGTATGATATACCACCTCAAGCAGAGGTGGGTAATGATGGCCACACGAAAGAAGCCAAGGTGGTAGAATGAAGGGTACAATGTCATCTTGAGTTTTAGCCAACTCCTTCAGCTCCTACTTGTAATGATGATATTCTTTATGATGGAAATATGTTCTAGTATCCGGATGTTGGTTACATGCATTGTGTTTGGATGTTAGTTTAAGAGCTAGCAATAGTGTTTGTAAGTATTTTGGGGGTTAACTATAGTCTTTTGAGGCGAAAGTGTAAAAGTGGTGAGACCTAAATATCTTTTCGGGGCTAACTATAGACTTTTTTAAGTACACTTGTTGCTATAAAATTTGAAAACTTCCGGTGTTAAGTGCTTGGGATGGTGTGAAATTTTACTTACACTATGCTTTTTCTTCGTTTACTTGTGAGTTGTCAATGATCACAAATATGCATTTGATATCTTTGTTATTTACATGTTGCCTCTAGAGTACTTACAAGCGAGGCACAAAATAACTGAAAATGGTTAAAAAAAACGCTGCTGAAATCGTACTAAAAAGCTGCTCAGATATACTAAAATGCAGCTAAATTTAGAAATTGCTCAAAGTTCAACGTGCCCATGAGCATTAAAAAAACAAAAATAATAATATGTTGCATCATGTGAAAGTTTTGTCGGATTCGGACAAATAGTTTGTGAATAAACCTCATTTTAAGTTTCACGACAAACTTTTGAACTCAAATTCAAAATGCTCAGAAAAAATTGTAAACAAAATCCAGTAATTCTTATATGTTGCAAAATGCTTTCTAGGAAATTTTGTCGGATACAGACATATAATTAGTGAATAAACTTCGTAATAACTTTCAGGACCAAATTTTTAACTCAAAACTAAAAGTTCGCACAAAAAATTGGAAAATTCCATTAAATCGCATGTACAACATTATACATTCTGGGAAATTTTCGTCGTATTTCGACATACAGTACTAATAAGTTTTTGATTAAACAACATATAAGTTTCAGGCTAAAAACGTCGTCCGGGAGAATTTTGCGTGCATCTATTTTGGCCGTTGCCTTGGCTTTGGAAGGGTGAGATGGGTCAAAAGCCCAGCCGTGAATTTGAAGCACAAAATCAGTGAAGCTGCGTCCACAACCAGAAGCTTGACATCTGCTGGGAAATTCCTACCTCTCCTGAGGCTCAGGGCGAACTCAAAACTGGGCCCATGAGGCCATGAACTACAGTAGAGTGAACCCAAAATATCAGAAATTCTAAATGGAGCCCGAGCTCCATGTAGCTCTTTTTTTCTAAAAATTCAAAATCGACACTTTTAGTTTCCATGAATCATGAAAATAATCCCAGATATAGATAGTGCCCGGGTCTACAAGTGTGCAAAAGGACCAAATACTAGTGCAAACAGAGAGAGAAATAACACATACGTATTGACCGTGAAGGTCCCACCACAACATTGGCGTCGATGTCTTCCATGGCGGTGACGATGAAGTAGACGAACCGCTGGCTTATGTGTTGGATTTGGCGTAACTGCAGTCGGACGAAAGCGATGTGTCGCGCCAAGACGCTCCCAAAAACCTTATCGCCCGCCTCCCGTTGCAGGATCTCAACGGACGTGGTTTCGGAGGCCTGCTTCCCGGACGACCGTGCATGCATTCGCCGTGATGGAGAAGCTTGGAAGCAACACAACAACAAAAAACTACACAATGGAGAGACATGAAGATTGTGGAAGAGCTCGTGGGTAAGATATGTCCGACCTCTTCTCTATAGGCAGAGAAGCCAAGCGCCACGCGGTGAAAGCACATGGCACATGTCAAACATGCACATGTGTGTTGACTCGTACACCTGTATGAGACTAAACATTAGTTCCACGTCCACTTTCTATACTCAACATGCACTAGGCTGAATGGTTCTTTGAAATTTCAGAATTTGTTATGTGGAATCAACTGAATGTGTCCTATGTGATGAGGTTATTGATGAAACCATATTGCATCCTTTCTTCTCATGTGAATTTAGTCAGAACTTTTGGATGAAACTTGGGGAGACCTGGAACACTGACATGAGTTTATTGATATATGCTCCTGGATGCTAATCGGAGGTCCAGTAATCCCTTTTTAAAATTAACAATGATTGTTGGCTGTTGGAGCATATGGAACAACAGAAATAAGATCATCTTCGAGAATGAACAGAGGAACTTGGACACATGTTTCAGTTTTTTTCAAGGATTCAGTAGGCCTTATAAGACACAGAGTTAAACCTGGTCTTAAGCAAGGAATGCAAGACTGACTTGATCTTTTGTAATTTATTCTGACTTTGAACTTTCCCTACCATTGTCATCATTGCCTTTTATGTTTAAATTAAAAATGACGCAGTGGGAGCCTTCCCCATAGTTTTTGCGTAAAAAAGGATTTTACAATTTGTTTGGCCAACTAATGGGGCAAACCCAATAAAATCCAACAAAAAATGTTTTTGAATTAATGATTGTATTGGGGTATAAAGTCAAAACCAATAGGAGTACAAGTAACACATTCACTTTATTAACAGCCTACAAGAGTACTTGTGAGTTTCTTGTAACCGATGGAGACACCCGTGGGCAGCCAGCTCTACTATCAGTGATATGATAACGGAACAACATGTCCAGGAAACGAAAACAAAAGATCAATGTTACGCAAAGCCAAACCAGGCACCTACATCGTTATAGATGTATGATTAGCTAGAATGAAGGCCCCCCTAGGGTTAGATCATGCGCGCGTCCTCTCAGACTTTAGGCTAAGATTACGGATCGTCAGACTCAGAACTATTTGTGACCATGGCATGTTTATCCTGATGATAACTACTTGAAGATAAAGAGTTGGAGATAACTGATAGGCCCTCTTAGGGTCCTCTCCTATACCTACGCGGTCCTTTTTGGTGATTAGATGTTTAGATGGGAAAACAACTCGGCGAGGATTGAGCTGGATGGATTTGTATGTGCACTGCTTTTCCGCCAATTAACAGCGACTCCATGATCAACCCTACACATCTTGGCATACATGTTGTCGTCAGCTCCCTGAAACGGGGTCCGGGGGTTGCATTCGCTGTAGCCATCGAGGACAATGTACCCTCAATCTGCACTCTGAAGTTAACAATGGCTTGAGGCTTTTCGGCAAAAATAGACTTGAGGCAATCGGTATTCTGGCTAGTACCCAAGAACCTAACACAGTAGGCCTTGTTTGGACAAACAGGGATCGAACCCATACAGCATTGACGATCATACTCCTTGGCTCCTTGCCCATCCCAGCAGTTGGGCACACCCCTTCTTCCATCCAAATAATCGCTGGTGAATGAATGACACATGCCTCTGTTTAATTAATTAGCACGGTTATAACTGATCCACCCATACAATTTACCATCCAAAATATCCAACAGTCGACCATAAGTCGGCATCGATCACCCATGAACCACAAAACCCATCCAAATTCACCCTCCACCACTACACACCATCACATCTTTCCACCCGGGACAAAAAACAATTGCAGCCATTCTAGCGTCGCCATCTCCAATGTGGAATCCAACTCGTCGCCGAAGAGGCAGGCACATCATCACCGTCGCCACCACGCGTGTTCGTCGTAGATTCCATTTGGCCTGGTAGCTAGCGAGCTGGCTAGCTAGTGGTGGCGCCTCCCTTTCATGGTGGCTAGCTCCGGCTCCAGAGCACAACCACAAGTGCATGCACAGAAATTATCCCACAAATGGTAACAAAAAAACAAGTACGCACGCATACATCGATCGATCGACATTTTTTTTTAGATAAAGAATGTATATTAATATCGCGGAGATACAAATTACACCCAGCCTCTGCAACAACGCAATAACCAAATCTATTACGGATGCACACAGCCGAAAGACAATAAGAAAAAGAAATAAAAAGAAAAGTCCCGCTACAGAGTTACAGTCCTTGCAGCAGCCGCATAACCACCACCAAGACACCACCTGATGTCCAATTCTTCAAAAGCAGCGCCTTCAATAAGAACAGTGCCAGGCACAACCAATTAAGGCCAGACCTTGGGTTTTCACCCTGAAGATAGTCCCCGCTCCCAAAACAATGTCTTCAGCAAGACCATTGCCAGGCACAACCAATTAAGGACAGACCTTGGGTTTTCACCCTGAAAGGTATGACTTTGAACTTCACCTGTGATGTTGCCCCCACTAACATACCGCTGCTCCGCCTCCTGCAACTCCAAGCAAGTTCCTCATCGCCGCAAAGCCTCCAAACACCATGACATTCATGACATTCCCCGCCTCTGACTACACCATGGATTTGCCCATGATGGCACAGAAGCAGAGCTTCACGCCGCTCCCTCCGGCGCGACCGAATCCCCCCGATCCAGCAATCTCTAGGCATTAGCCCATGATAGATCACCGACGGAGCCTTCCGAAACTCGACACTCTTGCCAGATCAAGGTACAGGCGTCAAGCAGATCTTCATCTTCGCAGCGAGAGCAACCCTAGGACCACCTCCAATTATTCAGGCTTACCAGCCGGCCCCCACGCCGCCGGACCGCCGCCGTGCCACCTGCCCAACCGACAGCAGTGGCACACAGCCAGAGCCGAAACGAGCCCCGCGTCACCACGAGTGCCCCGCCCGAGCACCTCGAGGCTGCACTGGATGCCAGCGTGCAGCAGTGGCCCTCCGACCCAGATCGGACCCAGTTGGATCCAGATCGGGCCCGGGCGACGCCGGTACACAGCTTCGGCCGCCGCCGTCGCACACCGCCGTCAGCTCCACCCTCACGGCCTTCTCCTCCTCGCCCCAGCTCCTCGAGAGCTCCACCATGCGCCACCGACCCGCAACTCCATCTCCCCGCGTGTGGAGCTGAAGGCTGGGTGCGCTCCTTGCCCCCCGTCTTGGACGGCTGGGAGCCGCCACCACCGCCGGCGCCAGCGGCAGCAGCGGCCGGCGGCGCGCAGGATCTGAAGCTTCTTGGCCTAGGGATTGGGAGCCTCCAGAGCCGCCGCGCGGGGGCGGCCCGGGAGGGAGGAAAAAATCTTCTCGATCGATCGACATGCATTGTATATTATCCGAGATTCCGCCACTTGTGTGTTTGCTATCTCCTTTCTGATGTGGTTTTGCTATCTCCTTTTCTGATGTGGGAGTGGCCAATGGTGGTGCAAGATTGCATCCTTCGCCATCAGGCCAAACCTAGTGCGCCTTTACTACTGGCAAATTAATATCGCCGGCCGTTGATGATTGATTAAACTGATGCGGGTGTTGTTGCTGTATTGCTAGCGGCACTAGTTCTTCCGTCCCGGGGTATCGATTGGTGCATGGTTCCGATTGTTAGGAAGAAGTGGAGGGAGAAGAGATGATACCATTGGTCTGGACCGTCTGGCCGAGGTACATCCATGATCCATGAATGATTGCTTGATTAATCTGTCTGTCAGGTTCAGGACGATGCGGATCTGACGGGTTTTGCCCCCCGAGAGTACGAGGTTTCTTGGGCACTAATATTCCACGTGCCTGCGTATTATTTTTTGTCCTGGAGATCGATCTTGGTAGGTGATAGATCCAAGGAGTCCCGTCGAAATGATTCATCCAAAGTTAAGTTTGGTCGATCTTAGCTAACGACGCACTGCGACCTACTAGTCCAGTACTTCAGTACTGTCGGCAGCGACTAACCGTACATATGACAAAGATTGTTCATAGCAAAGCAAACATTTCCGGGCGGCGACAGATAGGTGCGATCGCGGTCAACAATTTCCAGCTATGTACGGCACCGCCGCAAACAAGTTAGCGCGCGACCACAGTACGTGAGCGGAACAGTTGAGAGGCAGCCCGAAGGCTCAGCCGGACGAGGACGACGATGCCTCGTCAGAGATCGGGACAGATCGTGGGAAACAAGACAAACGACAACGTACGAGGCCGGAGCACCGCTGCGTGCGCAGTGCATGCCATCACGTGAAGCCAAGCGTTGGCTGCATGCGCGCGCGCGAGTCGTCCGAGCTCTGAAGAAAAAGGAAGCAAATACCATTTGCTAGCTAATTGGTCGTTCGCCGCCGGTAGCATATTTTCTCGCGCGCATGCATGCTGCTGAATCTTGTATTGCTCGTACGTCTGCATTTCACATTCTAGTTTTTCGATCGAAATGTTGGACTGCACAGAAGGAGTTGTTTTTTTTTTTTTTGAAAGGAAGGGCCAAAGGCCCCAATTTTCAAATTTTATTGAAAACTGATAAGACAACAGTTTGTATCTCACTTCCAGCTCTCACCCCAGGGGCAGAAACACATCCCCTGATGGGATTGAGCAACCCACACCACTGCTACTATTCTTACTATTCTACCACTAAAACCAGCCCTTCTGGCACAGGACATACAAGCTACTGAGTTTGACAAATATTACAAACAGCCCAACGGCTCACAGCAGAGAACTAAAACATGACTGAAGTTTTCAACGGCTTCACACACGAGTAGTTTTCCGTGGCATCCCCAGCACAATGAGATGTTTCCTCAGGCTTCAGTTAACCGCAACACCAGCGGCCCCCAACCTTGTTTTCGATGATAAAATTCAGTGGCCACCAACACCAACAGCTTTGCCCCTCTGCGTTGCACACTTCGCAGGTTTGTTTTCTGCAAACCGGCCAATAGGAAATGTAGTGAGACATAAGAAATATTATACTAGTTGGATCCTGGAGGATCGCTCCATTAAAGCAAGCATTATTCCGGGTCTTCCAGACTGCCCAAATTAACGCAGCGACTCCTGTCGATACCAGGAACCTATCAGCAACAGCAAAGGTCTCTAACCAAGTAGGTAAATCACCAAAACTAACAGGAATTGTCTTTAAATTGAAAGCACATCTAATTACACCCCATAGATATCTAGCAACAGAGCAGCTAAAGAACAGATGATCTATCGTTTCTTTGTTAGAACAAAACATACATTTTTCTGACCCTTTCCATCCTCTAGCTAGAAGGACATCTTTAGTTAAAATACTATTCCTAAAAGCCAACCAGAGAAAAACTTTTACTTTTAAAGGCGTTTTCAGAAACCAGACTTTTCTATAAGGTACCTTTACTTGCGAAGCTTTAAGTGCAACATACAAAGATCTAACAGTAAATTGACCCAAGCAGTGAGAGTCCATCTACATCTATCCTCCACTCCTTCTCTTAAGCGTACTCCCACACATAATTCCTTCAACTTAAACCACATTTCAGCTAAGTCACCCCACAGATTTCTTCTAAAATTGAGCACACCCCAACCATCACTTAAAACCCTACTTACAGAAATTTTCTTACTATGCGAAAGATTGTAAAGCCTAGGGAAGCTATCTTTCAAGGGCTTCTCCCCTAACCATAAGTCCTCCAGAAGCTTGTTCTTTGCCCATTTCCAATTATCCTCCTACAGAAACTAAAGAAAAGGTCCCTTACTTTCATCAAACCAGACCAAAAATGGGAGTGAACAGGTTTAAACTTTACATGCGCTAGCGAGTGTGTATGAAGATATTTAGTTCTAATTAACTGCTGCCATAAACCATCTTCATTCTCAATTTTCCATAACCATTTACATAGCAAGCAAATATTCATTACTTTAAGGTCTAACACTCCCAAACCTCCCTGTTCCTTGGGTCTACAAACCTCCTCCCAAACCTCCCTGTTACTTTAAGGAGTTGTTGCTAGTTACTCAGAGAGCTTATTTATATTCCTCCCTTGTACATAGACAAGGTGATTTTATACATGATTAATCCATCGGTATACATCCCCAGAAAAAGAAGGGAGAGAGAACAAGTGAACAACAGAACCTATGCTCCCTAGGTTCGTCGTCTCGTACGTTCCTTCTTCTCATCCACGACCGCAGCCTTCGGCCTTGTTCGACCGGACAAGCAGGGAATGAACTAAGCTAGATTACACGTGAATCAACGGAGAGACCGGCAGGGGCTGTTAATAATCAATACTAGTCCCGCTCCCGCAAGCGATTCCTGTAGTTCATGCGGCGGCGGCGTCGGCCTGTCCCTGCCGCCGTAGCCTGAGGCGCGCCTTGGAGAGCTGCTTCCACTCGACGAGCCGGTGCAGGAACTCCATCACCTCGGCGGGCTCCTGCAGCGAGAAGGAGGCGCTGGTCTCCTTGGGGTGCTTGGACACCAGGATGCCCACGCCCTGGCCCCTCCGCCGCAGCACCTTGAAGGCGTCCTCGTCGGTGCGGTCGTCGCCGATGTACACGGGGAGCACGTTGCGCAGTCGGCGTAGCCCAGCGACTTGAGAGGAACTCCAGGGCCTTGCCCTTGTCCCACTTGATGGTGGGCCGCACCTCGAACACCATCCGCCCCTGCGACAGCCGCAGCTTCGGGTACTCCCGCACCACGCCCTTCACCGTCTCCGCCAGCGACGCCCAACTCTGCATGCGCCATCGTTGTCACATTGGTTAGCTTAGCTATATAGATTAAGTGATTAGGCCTAACTAACCTCCACTTGCGACAAAAGGGACGTTTAAGCACTAAGTGGCAAAATAACATCGGTGGGGGAAAAGCTATATAAAACGGGAAGGAAAGCGGCAGCCATTAATTTGCGTTTGGGTTTCTGTTTCGGCGCCCTACCTTTTCGTCGACGCATCTGAAGTGGACCGATACGCAGAACTTGTTGTTCTCCACCTTGGCTCCAGGTACGTGACTCGTCTCGTCTATCAGGCGTTGATGCACCTGAATAAACAGATTCAATAAAACTTAACAACAGTTCACTCTATAGCTACGATAATATTGATTCGAGCGAGCAGTTTGGATCTATGTGTGAGTAGAAGGAACGCACCTGCTCTATCATGGGCAGGAAACTCGCTTGCTGGTTGAAACAGAACTCCTTTAGCTTGCTGGACAAAAGGTATATAACTTTAGTTTGCGATGATATCGAATATTCGTCTGAATTAATATGGAGGTGCTGATAGATCTTTGATGTCTGACAGGAGAATAAATTCACCTTGGATTTTGCGTGCCCGGAAGATGGTTTGGCAGGGCCCTTGATGTCCATGCCGTGGCTGCCGGCGTAGTACAGCTCCGCCAGCTTCACGAACTCGAACACCTGCAGAATCGAGGCAATTGAAGTTAGCTTAACTTCGTTGGTGGCAACTAGTGCTCTGTCGATGATGGCAATGGGAGTTAATTGCTGGTGCTGCGGGTGCATGTATATATGTACCTTGTCGCGGCACCGGCCGCTCACGATCGCCGTCGGGAACTGCTTGGCGACGCTGCGCACGGCCATCCGCATCTGCAAGTCCATCATCAGAAATTAATAAGGAACGTGTGCATGCGCAGGTGAGTGTAAGTTAGGACTAAACAGAGTGGACAGAGTCGTCTGGCTCACCGTCTCGCTCATGAAGGCGGCGTCGGGGTCATCGACGATGGGCGACAGCGTGCCGTCGTAGTCCAGGAACATGACGATCTGCTTCCCCTTGGACGCCGCCACGATCTCCTCGAACTTGCCCAGCGCCGACGGGTGCCTCGCCTGCACGCGCACGCAACAAATGGTGGTTCGTGTCAGCGAGACATGCATGTATCGTAAAGCAAGAAGAGAGTAAAAAAAATCTTCTATCGAATGATCAACGCTAGCTAGAGTGTCGTGCAGTGAACGGACCATCCAGGCGGCGTGCTCCTCGTCTACGCCGGCGGCGAGGGCGGCGGCGGCCCTGGCGTGCGTGGGCGACGACGCCCTCATGGACTCGACCAGCCCGTTCAGCAGCCCCGATCCGAGCTCCGCCTGCGCCGCCCGTAGGCATTTCCGGCGAACGGACATCCCGGCGCCGGCTCGCGGCGGCGGGTACGGGAAAAGTGACCCCGGGCAGGGGCAGGCCGTCGTCGCCGCCATGCCCACCTCCGGCACCACCACGCTGGTCTGTGCCATCAACCTCCACTATCTATCAACAGCACGTACAGGTAGTCTAAGGAAGCGCGAGAGAAATCGAATTCGAATCAAGGGGGATTCGACGGCGGTAGCTAGGGGGAGATAAGTGAGAGTGAAGAAATGATTGGTGTTTGTTAGAGTGGAAGCGGGAACGGTTATTTATAGAGGTGGGGAAGCGACGGGAAGACGCGAAGGGTGTGGGCGGTCCCGCCGATGTCTTGGACGCGTCCGCCGCCGCGCAGCCAGGTGGCCGCACGCGAGCACGTGATGGGCCTGCGCGGTGGAGCTCACGCTTGGACGTGTGGGCCTCCGGCGCGTGACACTTAGCCTAGCTTGTCGACCGCGAAGGCTCTTTTCCCTGTGTGAGGCTGGTTCTTCTTCGGATCCAGCTTTCCGGCCGGTTATAGAGTTAAAACGCGTGCGCTATTCTTGTTTGTGCTTCTCGATAGAAAAAACAAATGGTTCGGAAAAGAGGTGAAATGAGGTGGGACAGGCTTGCAGTGTCGTATATAAATCGATGCAAACATATTAATTTAATCGCTTTCGGCATGCTCTGCGTTGGGTTAAACTGCGGTAATGATGCATAGAAAATTTGTAAAATGTCTAAGGGAGAAGAAAAAAGATAACACTGAAATCAACAACCCAACACTCAAATCAATGTTTAGCGAGAACATTAGAAAATAAGAGGTTAGGTTAATGACAAATCAAGGTTAGCCAATTTTGTGACTAAGTTGTTTTCTGGTGGTTGCATGTTCTCTTCTACAACATTCTATTATACAAAACTTAACATGGTTTCTAAAGCTATGTGTCACAGACAGTGATCTAGCCTGAATTAAGATATAACTACTCAATTTTGCTTACCTATTCCATGCCCATGTCGTATCAACATCATTGATCTAGACCCTATTTGCTCAAAGAAGATGGTACGTGCTGAAGATGGATATATTACATAAGGATTTTTTTAAATTAAAGTGATTTGTAGATCCAAAATTTAGAAACCACCTTGTTGGCTCCTTGTGCTACAGCCTTATTTTCCATTATATGTGGTTGCTTTCTACAAAACACACTTTCTTTCCACTCTTGTTGCGTGCAAAAAACGAGTATAAATCTTCGCCTTTTTACTGACAAACGTATTCTCTTGAAACTGGTAAAACTTTTTAAGGAAGGTAAATTTTACTGACAAACGTATTCTCTTGAAACTGGTAAAACTTTTTAAGGAAGGTAAATTGACCGAACTTTGTACAAATTAGGAAATAGTCTCTAGGTTCACTTGTTTGCAAGATGATACGTGCTGAAGATGGTAGATTACAAGAATATTGTTTCCAGTTAATCTTCTTTTGAGCACCCAAACTTCACCGACCATCTTCTCGGCATCTTGTGTTACAGCCTCCTTATCACTATGGTAAGTTTTTACAATAGTTGTTTGTTTCTGCTCTTGTATGCACGCAAAAGGTGAGTGTAAAGTGTCATTTTTTTACGTACGAATACTCTCAAATTAGTAAAGTGTTTTAGGAAAGGTGATTTGGCTCAACTTTGTACAAAGCAATTAGTCTCTAGGGGTCGCAAATTAACAAAACGCAAAAGTAAAAAATCCAATCGTACACAGGGTCATATGCAGCGGTAACTACACCTAAAAAGTCCGAATACAACACACTTAACCCCACTCCTTGTCAAGTAAGCACCTAGCTTGCTTGTGAAAGAGAAGCTTTACCTGGACCTTTGCAATTATCTCCACCTTGCATGGCCTCTAGTCATCTTCCTAGATTCAAGAGCCTACCAGTATTGCATCAATGAAGATGTTTTATATAGAGTCTCAATCGAGAAAGACTCCGCCTTGTGGCGAAATACATAGTTGTCCCTAAAGTTCTACACTAACTAAGAGATAAATACCACTACGGCCCAACGTAAGTAGTTTTCCTCAGCCACCCCGAGAACATAAAAAAGTTTAATAAAATTTATTGGTTTTCCTAAGCCATGGCACATCCAAAGGCTTATCTAGCAACACCGAAAGAATTTAGATGTCGCGTAGAAACGGGGTGAGTAGGCATTTAAAAATAGTTATAGTTGTGATCTAGTCCTCTTGTGGAATGGTAGTAATATTTTCCAAATCACTAACCTAAATTTGCTAGACTCACTTAGTGCGCCAACCACCAATGTGCGAAGGAGATTTGCAACTAACGAAATAGACAAGCAACTAAAATTTTATATAATATTTTATAGTTAGAGCAAGTATTATGATTTAAAAGAAGCATAGGGACAAGATATAGCCGGTGTTTTTCCCGAAGTTTAAATGCCCACTGATACTGTACCCTCCATTTTAGAGACAGTGGAAAGCAATCATAAGGGTCATAAAGAGGCAGTGGAGAGCAACTATAGAGGTTCTAAAGATCTATTCTTCTTCTCAAATAGCCTCACGTAAGAAAGTATGAGATTTTCCACAATGTTTATTCCACCATCCCGGAAATAGCATGATCCACAAATTCAGAAATCGACTTGGGCATCTTCAGTATTGACAAGTTTCATAGGTCACTCAGACAAGAACCGCCAAACCGTCTAAGAGGTTGGGTCTCCAAGAGTAACAAGCCCCTAGGAGTCTCACTAAAAACAACCAACGCGACGGTTTAAAAAAAAGTAAACATATGCAAAGTGAGGAAACTTATGCTCAAAATTTTCTCTAAAATCTCAGAAGATGCAACTCATTCTAAGGAGGTGTTGGATAAGAAAAAAAAATGACGGTGGAGGAACCACTCATATACCCATCGGTTTATGTTACCTCACCTAGCTATATGGAAAATAGGAGCATTGGGGTAGGAGCATAGTGTTTGGCTACGTGTAGGATGCACCAGACTAAACTAAAAAAATTACTATGTAAACCAAGATCGTGATGTTATTATGTATCAGATGATTACCTAGACGCACAAATTCATAAAGGAAGTCAATTCAGGGCAAGACAACGGTGCAAAGGTAGTCACACTACTTATTCACCTCGCATTATCCCTCAAGCAATTCGTACTAGCATCGTGATAGGACGCCTCCTCCAAGGTATCCATACTTATAGGGTGATTAAGAGGTGAACTGGTAGACTCGGTTGCCCGACTTGGAGTGGAGGCTGCGATAGCTAGGGTTCTGACAGCACTCCAAATATGTTTGTGACCCAAGTCGTCCTAATTGCCCATTACCGGCCATTTCGAAGTCGATCTTAAGGAAAATCCCTTTTGTTTACGTATCTTGACCTCATGGACAATTTCTTCTAAGGAAAGAATTCCCTCCAATAATTTAGGTTTTTGCTAAAGGAAGTTTGCACTCATGGACGCGAACAAGATCAGTAATAGTATCTCTCTTTTAGACGTAAAAGTAATAGTTTAGGAAACTTAGCAGAGCCTACTGTAACTAACTAACTAACTAACTAGCAAAAGCAGATCTTGCTGAAGACCACTGCAGTTGGCGGTTACGCTATGGAAGCGTCGAATATATGTATCCTCTGGTAGGTGGCGGGAACCAGAATCCATCCATCCATCCTCCCCGATGCGATGCGATGCGATGCATGAGATCGAATCTATTGGCGCCAGTCGGCAGCCGGTCCTTCTCCGCGGCCGGGAAAGGGAATATCACGAACCGAGCTATGGCTTCCACGACGACGAAGCGGAGTTGGTAGGTACTCGCACATGCATGACTAGGTGCCGATCGGAAAGAGACCACGCAAAGCAGCACGGCACATGTTCCCCTGGTACTAGTACGTGGTGCGCATGAGCATGACCCGCGGCGGCGGGCCCGAAGGTGGCGACCGCGAAGCAGGCGCCGGCAAACGGGACGAAACAGGGGCCGCCGCCGCCGCAGAAACAGGCGCGCCGCCCGCCGGTTGATCGATTCTGGTATACACGTACGCTGCTGCTGGCGCGCACGCACGTTCGCATCTGGGCGAAGCGGTGGCACATCATTACCTGACCTTAACCTCGTCGACCCTTGGTCGCGCCATGGGCCGTCAATCTCCATTCATTTCTTATTCAATTTCTTGTTTTTTTTTTTTTAAGGAAAGGATCCGATACAAATATTAAGGTAGCTCGTACACTTTACATAAAGGCCCAACAGAAGACAGAAAAACAGAAAAGGACACCGAAAAGTGCAAAAACCACCCCAAGCCACCAGGAAAGATCACAATCGGATCCACCACCGCCGCACCCCAAACTCCTAGACGCTGCCGGAGTCGCCGTACCGCAGTCCGCCGGGAAGAAGACGCCACCACCTTGTAGAAGGCTGCAGGATCCATCCGCCGCAAGCAACGGAATCTAGACTCGCTGAACGAGCACGGCCAAAGCACCAACCTCCCGCCTCCGCCCAACTTCCAGCCGCCACCGCAGCGCCCAGGACCACCATCACCAGCACCCACCTCCGAACGGTCGCTCCCCTCGCCACCACGGCCGGCCGGAGCAGAACCACCGAAGAAGAAGACCACCTGCAACACCACCACGAAAAACGGATCGCCCACAACCACCTCCTTCTCCCCTCACCACCACGGTCGGCCGGAGAAGCGAAAGAGGAAGCGAGCACCCGACCAAGAACCTTCACGACCTCCCCGGCACGAAGGCCGGAACGGGGAGCGGAGGGGAAGGACCACACCCAACTCGCCGACGCCATCGCCTCCGTCTTCAACGACGCCGGGAGGAACTCACACCTAGTAGAACCTATCTACACGCACTAGCAAGTACCAGAGCTCCCCCCCACCTCACGGTGCCGAGCCGGCGACCGGAGGCGGAGGGGAGCGGCGGACTCGCCGACGAGAAGCAGGAACTTTCGAGTCGCCTCTTTCCGCCTCTCTGTACTGTAGCAAGGGAGGGGATAAGGGAGTCAAATGGTATTGTGTCTTATTCAATTTCTTGTTGCTTTCTTCCGTTCATGTATTCATGCATTAGTTCCTAGGTAGGTGTTGTGAAAATTGTAGGATCCCTAATAATTATTTTTGTATTGCGGTGACCCTCGTGGGGTATATAAAGAGGTAAAATGAGGAAGATAGATTTGGAGTACAAGTAGGTTTAGCGGTCCTAGTCTAATACTAACTCGTATATGTACTCTAACATTCTCCCTCATTCTCCCTCAGTAGTAACGGGAGTGAAGCGGACGATTGCGACTGAATTTAAAGTCTTGCACTTCCGTCGTCTTCTCCCCTCCGTCATCATCAATTGCATCTCTGATGTTCTCTCCTCTCTTCCCTCCCGCAGTCACAGTGGGAGTGGTGGGGACGCAAGTGATGACACGGACGTTGTTGACTGGAGTTGTTGCCGATGAGTTGCTGTAGACGTTGCCCTTGATGTCGATGTCGAGGTCGCCGATCGTGATGTTGCCGTGGTCGAGTGTTGTGGTCGATGTAGTACTTGTCGTGATCGTTGTAGCCGCAAGGCCAGAGGCGCAAAAAATTGCGCAATTTTTATGACGGAGCTGCAGTTGTGTGTTTTTATGACGCTTTGCATCCTTGAGGGTACCGTCGTAGCTGACGTTTTGCACCTTGAGAGGTACCGTCGGGGGCGTCTTGCGGATGTCAGAGGACGCGGTCATAAGTGAGTCCACCCGTTTTACCATGACTGGAGGAAACTCACCGAGCACACAACAGTTTTGCCAGAACCGTGTGCGCGGTCGTAGGGGCTTTCACATAGTGATGCCAGTTTTTTCTTCTTATGCAGTCTTAGCCGTCAGACGAGGTCGATGCCATCGTCGGTGTCATGTGTCGCCTTGCAGTAGTACTGTCAGAGGGTGTGTGTCCATCTTTGTGGACTTTATAGCGGCGGTGGCGGTGTGTTGACGAGATTGTCGATGAAGACCACGTTGATGTAGACCTTGGCGATGATGTGTCGGCGATGTAGCAGCAGACGTGATGTAGATGTAGTAGGTCGCTTAGAGGTGTCCCTCGTGGCGATGATGGTGTTGATGCCTTGCCACCGGCGACGAAGATCCACACCGGTCTGCGTGTGGTTGACGTCGCTTTGTATATGTCGTAGCTTGGCGTAGTCGTACAGCTTGTCCATGTACTCGACTTTGGTGCAGAAAATATTTGGTGGTGGCGCGTCGAACAGCTCGGCATGCAGATTGTACGTCTTGGACCTGTGGAGCTGCTGCTGTATCCAAGGCACCGGAACACGCATCCATGTACGTGCACTAATAAAATCAATCAAGGTTAGCAAACCTGGCGTACAATGCACGCCGCGCCTGCATAGTTCGTGTTGGTGTGGAAGCACGTGGATCCAGCAGCTTCTTGCGCCGAATAGATCGAAGCGGGTCGACGCAGCAAATCTGGAGTAGCTTGGAGTTGATGTGCGGGAGGCCCGATGCTGGAGACACGCCCCATAGATCGGATCGTCGTGGAGGCCCCCGTTGCTTGATCATCTCGTGCGCCGCCGCACGTGGCAAGTATGTCCGGAATCGATTTCTTCGGGAGGATTTCTGCACCGGGAATTTTGGTCGTCTAAGAATTAGGGATTTATTTGGCTAAAGTGGATCGAATCTACGGGATTGAGAATTTCGAAAATCTAATCTAAACTATGAACTGAATTGAATCTAAGAACTGATCAGATCTTTGATCTAAATCGGGTACCGCGCCCCTCGAGTAGAAGAGATTGATCTCCTGAGGGCAGCGCGCTGCGGAAGATTTAGAACCCTAAGATTGGCGTCGTGAGACTAACCACCCTCATGTAGGGGTGGATATCGAGCCAGCTCAACTCGACTCGACTCAACTCGTAAATACTCGTTAGTTAACGAGCCAACTCAACTCAATTTGTTAACTAAACGAGCTCCAAACCCCAACTTGGCTCGACTCAATAAAAACTCGAGCTAGCTCGGTAATAAATGTTAACAACATAATCATGTATAGCGTGAGTAGTCCATATTGTAAATAAACTTAAATATTCAAACATTTCTTAACAAATAATTGTCCATAACTTAAAAATCAACAACGTTGATAGAACATAACTGCTATATATGGCCTACATGACTGTAGTGCCTATGCTCCCACGTAGCTATGGCCTAGGTATTGTGGGCATTACAGATCTAGAATTCATGTTAACTGTTGATGAACAAAAATATGCAATGGACAAGCTCACAAAGTTATGATCTTAGCCATATTACGAGCTACACGAGTTTAACGAGTACTTGTAACTCGACTCATTAAACTCATTTTATTAATGAGCTAGAAATGTCAGCTTGGCTCAACTCATAAGTGTCCGAGTTCGATCCGAGTTGAGCCGAGTTTTCAAGTACTCGTTAAGCTCGCGAGTTTCGAGTTTTACTTCCACCCCTACCCTCATGGGGTATATAAAGAGGTATAAGGAGGAAGATGGATTTAGAGTACAAGTAGGTCTAGCAGTTCTAGTCTAATACTAACTCGTATATGTACTCAACAGGTGTATGCGGCATGGCCCGCATAGGTGCCGAGCGGTTAGGAACCTTCTTTTTTCACGTGCCTGCATGCCTCCGCGCGTGGCCGGGTGAAGCTTGTGCCATGGCCGGATGGCCATGCCATGCATACGTGTGGAGGAATATGCATCAACCAACGGCCGGGCGAGTCGCGGAGGAACGGCCGGGAATCCGGGGTAAACGGATAGACAATGATGCTTGCTTGGTGTGGCCAGAGATGACCAGATCGATCGATTGAAGAACACTGGATAGTGGGCACATACATGATACATGCATCATATGGCCAAATCATCAACAGGTACTAGTGGAAATTTCGCGCGTCGTCACGACGCGTCTTTGTTAGTTTTTAAATTTTTATTGGCGATATCTTGTTGTAATATTTCGTGAACAATGCTTTATTAAAGTATTGCAGATGTCCAAAGCGTATTAAAGGAATGGTTTAGAATTGAGAAGATTAAGTGACAAAATCACTTAGGTGGGAAAAAACTTCTTATTTTCTCTACATGTTCGTATTAAAATGTGCATTATTGTAAACAAACAGCATTTGTTGAATTAATTTAATTCCATATATTGGAATGGTCAGGTATCTTTGTAATTTGTCACAAATATCGAAATATTTAATTTAACTCCATAGTCTGAGGAAGTGTATTGTAAGGGAATTCGTTAAATTCAATCCATATTTAGAGGAAATGGATTTTTATTTTTTGCAAACATTTTAGTGAATGAAGCATTTTTAAATTTTATGTCCATAATTAGAGAGTTTTCAGCTAAATTATCTCTGAATATTAAACAACTTGGGAATATATAATAAGTTTGTATTTTGCCTTGCAAATTTAGTTGAACTCAATATTCAAATGGATTACATTAGGTGGACATTTATTAAATTCAATCCATAATTTGAGGGAATTAATTTGGATTTCCTCGAAATATTTGGCGAACTGAAATCTTGAAATATGTTTTCATTATGCCATAAGTAGTGCAAATAATGGTTGGGTTTTTTTTTCCGACTGCGTAGTATAATCAGAGGAAATGTATTTTGTGAGCATTTATTAAATTTGAATTCATAATTAGATGAAATGCACCTACAATGTATACAAATATTAGGCAGTTTGAATTGTTTAACTTTGTTTGTATTTTGGCATTAGTAAGTATCAAATTTTTTTTTCCGATCATGTTGATATATTTTGGGTAACTCAAATATTTTAGCAATTTGAAATGTTGAAATGTACTTATTTTTCCCAAATATCATTTAAGTTAAGTATGTAGTTAGTGGTACTGCATATTTTCTGGATTCGTGCTAACAAATGGGGAAAGTCTGTCTATGTTGCATTCAAATTTTGACCATTTTGAATTGTGCAACTATATTTTGTGTTTTGCAATATGTAGTTAGCGTTGATTTTTTCTGAGCATTTTGCATATAGATTTTTTCTGAGCATTTTGCATATAGATTTTTTCTGAGCATTTTGTATATAGTTTAGTGAATGTCCAAATATTTATTGAATTAAAGTATTTAAATATGTTCGAATGTTGGCATGAATTTTTAATTGTAATTAGGGGAAATGTATTTCAAATATCTCCAAATATTTAAAAGTTTTGAATTTTCAGAAAGTTTTGTTCTATGGCATAAGTAATTAGCATGTAATTTTCTGATTATTTTGTTGTATTACCCATATTTTGTCGGTGGATATACTCAGAGATTTTGATTTTTTGAACGATTTTAAATTTTTCTGCAAATTATCTAGCCCTTCACGCTAATACGTGGAAGGCATTTTTTTTTTTTTTTGAAATATTGGAATTTGAATGGAGATCATATGTCATAAGTAGGTTTTTTTTCCCTTGTAGGTATGCTGTTTTTTTTTGTTATGTTTGTGAGTACCGTGGTGTAAATAATTAAAGTCTGGAAATGTGCATATTTAAAAGGTTTTTGGTTTCTAATATGTGCAATTTCAAGGAAAGTTTACATTGTTAAGTTGTTCGAATGCCAAAATTGGAAAATTGGGAAGTTATTTATATTTATTAAATTCAATTTAGAAGCAAGGTACAATTAGAGCAATTGAATTTGCATTTTGTTGAAATGTTCATCTAATCAACAATTTTTTTGAATGCAGCGACTATTTTGCTTTTTTACAATTTTTTGGAATTTGGTCACATTTGATTTGGAAATGTATGTAATCAAACTTTTTTTTTTGAAGTTGTTTATATTTATTAAATTCAATATAGAAGCAAGCCATAATTAGAGCAAATGAATTTGCATTTTCTCGAAATATTCATCTAATCAAACGTTTGTTTTTAAATGCAGTGACTATTTTTTTTTTTTGCAAATTTGTGGAATTTGGTCTCATTTGATTTGGAAATGTAGCTAATCAAATATTTATTTTTTTAAATGCAGTGGCTATTTTGATTTTGACAAATTTGTAGAATTTAGTGTCAGTTGATTTGGAAATGTCTTTGAAAAGTTCAAAAAGTTTTGAAAAAATAGAAAAGCAGAACGGAAAGAAAGAAAAAAAAATAGAGAAGCCCGGCCCAGCAAGAGCCCGTCTGCAGTCCAGGCCCACCATGACGTCAATGTGACGTCGTCGGTGGCCGGAGCCGCCGCGGCGGCGACGACATCGCCGGCGGCGAAACCGCGCGTGCCAGGACGCGCGGCTGGGCGCGCTGGACGCGCCTTGACGCGGGGTGTCGGAAGGTGGCGGCGCCGCCATAGTCTGGCCGCCGAAGCTTCGCCGGCGAGGAGCAAACGCGGCGGCAACCTGCGGGCGCGGCGGCGTCGATTCCGGCGCGACCGCGGCGCTCCGGCAAGTGAGAGTCCGCGAGGAGGAAGAGGGGGCGACGGCGCACCCAGGCGTATGCGTAGATCTAAGCGAGGAGGCGTGGTGCGGCGGCGCGGCGATTCCGGCGTCGCGCGGAGAAGAGAGAGGGAGGGGGCTCTGGATATTTTTGCAGAAAAGACCTTCGGGTTTGCTGTAATTTAATGTAGGTCCTTCTCCTCGTGAAACTGTGGGCTGCGGGTTTATTTTTAGGTTTGTGAGAGGTTTTTTGGCAAAACCGTCACGGGGTGCGGTGAGGGCCGTTCGATCGGCGGGCGACGGCCGGGATCGAAGCACTGTTATTTACTGTTCATCACTGTTCGCTGGAACAGTGATGAACAGTGCGCGATCGCTGAGGGCCGAGAAATGGGACTCCTTTCATATAGTTAGTAATGTGCTCTGGCTGCATCTCGGGGATACACCTATGCTGCAGCGATATCGGAGGAGAATATGTTCCCTAGGTAGGTCTCGTAGCTGACTCTTGGCTCATGGATTGAGTTGCGATCGATGATCATCCTACGAACTGGCTGAACGAGCAAAAGATCTCCATAATAATTGAACGTCTTCACGTCTTGAAATAATTGTGCCTAGCTCACAAGTTGCTCTTGCGTAGCAGGGGAGATCGATTGGATGGTTTAGCTTTGGACAGATTCGAAGCATGCAACTTTACACAAAGTGGGATTAATATACGCGCCCTCACGCAAACGCAAGCAAACGCGGCGGCAACCTGCGGGCGCGGCGGCGTCGATTCCGGCGCGACCGCGGCGCTCCGGCAAGCGAGAGTCCGCGAGGAGGAAGAGGGGGCGACGGCGCACCCAGGCGTATGCGTAGATCTGAGCGAGGAGGCGTGGTGCGGCGGCGTGGCGATTCCGGCGTCGCGCGGAGAAGAGAGAGGGAGGGGGCTCTGGACGTTTTTGCAGAAAAGACCTTCGGGTTTGTTGTAATTTAATGTAGGTCCTTCTCCTCGTGAAACTGTGGACTGTGGGTTTATTTTTAGGTTTGTGAGGGGTTTTTTTGCAAAACCGTCACGGGGTGCGGTGAGGGCCGTTCGATCGGCGGGCGACGGCCAGGATCGAAGCACTGTTCTTTACTGTTCATCACTGTTCACTGGAACAGTGATGAACAGTGCGCGATCGCTGAGGGGCCGAGAAATGGGACTCCTTTCATATAGTTAGTAATGTGCTCTGGCTGCATCTCGGGGATACACCTATGCTGCAGCGATATCGGAGGAGAATAAGTTCCCGAGGTAGGTCTCGTAGCTGATTCTTGGCTCATCCATTGAGTTGCGATCGATGATCATCCTACGAACTGGCTGAACGAGCAAAAGATCTCCATAATAATTGGACGTCTTCACGTCTTGAAATAATTGTGCCTAGCTCACAAGTTGCTCTTGCGTAGCAGGGGAGATCGATTGGATGGTTTAGCTTTGGACAGATTCGAAGCATGCAACTTTACACAAAGTGGGATTAATATACGCGCCCTCACGCAAACGCAAGCAAACGCGGCGGCAACCTGCGGGCGCGGCGGCGTCGATTCCGGCGCGACCGCGGCGCTCCGGCAAGCGAGAGTCCGCGAGGAGGAAGAGGGGGCGACGGCGCACCCAGGCGTATGCGTAGATCTGAGCGAGGAGGCGTGGTGCGGCGGCGCGGCGATTCCGGCGTCGCGCGGAGAAGAGAGAGGGAGGGGGCTCTGGACATTTTTGCAGAAAAGACCTTCGGGTTTGTTGTAATTTAATGTAGGTCCTTCTCCTCGTGAAACTGTGGGCTGTGGGTTTATTTTTAGGTTTGTGAGGGGTTTTTTTGCAAAACCATCACGGGGTGCGGTGAGGGCCGTTCGATCGGCGGGCGACGGCCGGGATCGAAGCACTGTTCTTTACTGCTCATCACTGTTCACTGGAACAGTGATGAACAGTGTGCGGTCGCTGAGGGGCCGAGAAATGGGACTCCTTTCATATAGTTAGTAATGTGCTCTGGCTGCATCTCAGGGATACACCTATGCTGCAGCGATATCGGAGGACAATATGTTCCCTAGGTAGGTCTCGTAGCTGACTCTTGGCTCATGCATTGAGTTGCGATCGATGATCATCCTACGAACTGGCTGAACGAGCAAAAGATCTCCATAATAATTGGACGTCTTCACGTCTTGAAATAATTGTGCCTAGCTCACAAGTTGCTCTTGCGTAGCAGGGGAGATCGATTGGATGGTTTAGCTTTGGACAGATTCGAAGCATGCAACTTTACACAAAGTGGGATTAATATACGCGCCCTCACGCAAACGCAAGCAAACGCGGCGGCAACCTGCGGGCGCGGCGGCGTCGATTCCGGCGCGACCGCGGCGCTCCAGCAAGCGAGAGTCTGCGAGGAGGAAGAGGGGGCGACGGCACACCCAGGCGTATGCGTAGATCTGAGCGAGGAGGCGTGGTGCGGCGGCGCGGCGATTCCGCGTCGCGCGGAGAAGAGAGAGGGAGGGGGGGCTCTGGACATTTTTGCAGAAAAGACCTTCGGGTTTGTTGTAATTTAATGTAGGTCCTTCTCCTCGTGAAACTGTGGGCTGCGGGTTTATTTTTAGGTTTGTGAGGGGTTTTTTGCAAAACCGTCACGGGGTGCGGCGAGGGCCGTTCGATCGGCGGGCGACGGCCGGGATCGAAGCACTGTTCTTTACTGTTCATCGATGTTCACTGGAGCAGTGATGAACAGTGCGCGGTCGCTGAGGGCCGAGAAATGGGACTCCTTTCATATAGTTAGTAATGTGCTCTGGCTGCATCTCGGGATACACCTATGCTGCAGCGATATCGGAGGAGAATATGTTCCCTAGGTAGGTCTCGTAGCTGACTCTTGGCTCATGGATTGAGTTGCGATCGATGATCATCCTACGAACTGGCTGAACGAGCAAAAGATCTCCATAATAATTGAACGTCTTCACGTCTTGAAATAATTGTGCCTAGCTCACAAGTTGATCTTGCGTAGCAGGGGAGATCGATTGGATGGTTTAGCTTTGGACAGATTCGAAGCATGCAACTTTACACAAAGTGGGATTAATATACGCGCCCTCACGCAAACGCAAGCAAACGCGGCGGCAACCTGCGGGCGCGGCGGCGTCGATTCCGGCGCGACCGCGGCGCTCCGGCAAGCGAGAGTCCGCGAGGAGGAAGAGGGGGCGACGGCGCACCCAGGCGTATGCGTAGATCTGAGCGAGGAGGCGTGGTGCGGTAGCGCGGCGATTCCGACGTCGCACGGAGAAGAGAGAGGGAGGGGGCTCTGGACGTTTTTGCAGAAAAGACCTTCGGGTTTGTTGTAATTTAATGTAGGTCCTTCTCCTCGTGAAATTGTGGGCTGCGGGTTTATTTTTAGGTTTGTAAGGGGTTTTTTGCAAAACCGTCACGGGGTGCGGTTACGGCCGTTCGATCGGCGGGCGACGGCCGGGATCGAAGCACTGTTCTTTACTGTTCATCACTGTTCGCGATCGCTGAGGGGCCGAGAAATGGGACTCCTTTCATATAGTTAGTAATGTGCTCTGGCTGCATCTCGGGATACACCTATGCTGCAGCGATATCGGAGGAGAATATGTTCCCTAGGTAGGTCTCGTAGCTGACTCTTGGCTCATGGATTGAGTTGCGATCGATGATCATCCTACGAACTGGCTGAACGAGCAAAAGATCTCCATAATAATTGGACGTCTTCACGTCTTGAAATAATTGTGCCTAGCTCACAAGTTGCTCTTGCGTAGCAGGGAGATCGATTGGATGGTTTAGCTTTCGACAGATTCGAAGCATGCAACTTTACACAAAGTGGGATTAATATACGCGCCCTCACGCAAACGCAAGCAAACGTGGCGGCAACCTGCGGGCGCGGCGGCGTCGATTCCGGCGCGACCGCGGCGCTCCGGCAAGCGAGAGTCCGCGAGGAGGAAGAGGGGGCGACGGCGCACCCAGGCGTATGCGTAGATCTGAGCGAGGAGGCGTGGTGCGGCGGCGCGGCGATTCCGGCGTCGCGCGGAGAGAGAGGGAGGGGGGCTCTGGACGTTTTTGCAGAAAAGACCTTCGGGTTTGTTGTAATTTAATGTAGGTCCTTCTCCTCGTGAAACTGTGGGCTGTGGGTTTATTTTTAGGTTTGTGAGGGGTTTTTTTGCAAAACTGTCACCGGTGCGGTGAGGGCCGTTCGATCGGCGGGCGACGGCCGGGATCGAAGCACTGTTCTTTACTGTTCATCACTGTTCACTGGAACAGTGATGAACAGTGCGCGATCGCTGAGGGGCCGAGAAATGGGACTCCTTTCATATAGTTAGTAATGTGCTCTGGCTGCATCTCGGGGATACACCTATGCTGCAGCGATATCGGAGGAGAATAAGTTCCCTAGGTAGGTCTCGTAGCTGACTCTTGGCTCATGCATTGAGTTGCGATCGATGATCATCCTACGAACTGGCTGAACGAGCAAAAGATCTCCATAATAATTGAACGTCTTCACGTCTTGAAATAATTGTGCCTAGCTCACAAGTTGCTCTTGCGTAGCAGGGAGATCGATTGGATGGTTTAGCTTTGGACAGATTCGAAGCATGCAACTTTACACAAAGTGGGATTAATATACGCGCCCTCACGCAAACGCAAGCAAACGCGGCGGCAACCTGCGGGCGCGGCGGCGTCGATTCCGGCGCGACCGCGGCGCTCCGGCAAGCGAGAGTCCGCGAGGAGGAAGAGGGGCGACGGCGCACCCAGGCGTATGCGTAGATCTGAGCGAGGAGGCGTGGTGCGGCGGCGCGGCGATTCCGGCGTCGCGCGGAGAAGAGAGAGGGAGGGGGGCTCTGGACATTTTTGCAGAAAAGACCTTCGGGTTTGTTGTAATTTAATGTAGGTCCTTCTCCTCGTGAAACTGTGGGCTGCGGGTTTATTTTTAGGTTTGTGAGGGGTTTTTTTGCAAAACCGTCACGGGGTGCGGTGAGGGCCGTTCGATCGGCGGGCGACGGCCGGGATCGAAGCACTGTTCTTTACTGTTCATCGATGTTCACTGGAGCAGTGATGAACAGTGCGCGATCGCTGAGGGGCCGAGAAATGGGACTCCTTTCATATAGTTAGTAATGTGCTCTGGCTGCATCTCGGGGATACACCTATGCTGCAGCGATATCGGAGGAGAATATGTTCCCTAGGTAGGTCTCGTAGCTGACTCTTGGCTCATGGATTGAGTTGCGATCGATGATCATCCTACGAACTGGCTGAACGAGCAAAAGATCTCCATAATAATTGGACGTCTTCACGTCTTGAAATAATTGTGCCTAGCTCACAAGTTGCTCTTGCGTAGCAGGGGAGATCGATTGGATGGTTTAGCTTTGGACAGATTCGAAGCATGCAACTTTACACAAAGTGGGATTAATATACGCGCCCTCACGCAAACGCAAGAACTACGTTACGACGGTGTAGAACAAGTGTGGGTCGTTCTGCTTTCGACAAATTCAAAGCAGACTTCGACAAATGGAATAACTATAGTTCGTCTCTAGACTAGTTTCTTCCGAAGAAAAAAAATCTAAGATCAGACGGCGGCCGGGGAAGCAAATTGTGTGGAAGAAAAAAGTTCTTACCAACAGAATTAGGCGAAAATGATCGATCGAGCGGTTCATTGATCGTCGTACACATGCATGGCGACGTGACTCGGGCGGACAAGAAAACGTACGGGTCACAAGCATGCTAATGTATACTCCCTCCGTTTTTAATATAAGATGTTTTAGGTGTTACACATGTTGTCGAGATACATACTAAAGTGAGTGAACATGCACACTAACACATGTCTACATACATTTATATACATGTGCATGTGGACAAATACTAAAACATCTTATACTCCCTCCGTCCCAAAATAACTGTCTTAGATTTGTCAAAAAGTAAATGTATCTAGACATAAAACAAGTATACATACAGATGGAGTATTAAAAAACGGAGGGAGTATATGATTAATCGGTGGTACTCTGTCAGGACTCAGGAACAGTGGCGGTAGTCCATTCTCTGCCGCCCGTACGTGTGCTTTCTCTAATCCAATCATTTTTGTGTGCGCCGCGCGCAGCCCGCAGGCATAATCTGACGTGTGTATACTGTACAGGTTGCGGCTCAGCACGTGTTGCGTGTGCGTCGAGTCGTCTGGCTGTGTGCTGTTTTCAGTAGCCGCGAGCTTACTACCACTGCTTGTAGTACTCCCTCCTATTTTAAATATAACTAGTTGAATGCCCGTGCATTTTTACGGGAACAAATTAATATACAACTATCATCAAATATACCCCTACATTGCTATGGGGTGTTTTATTGAGTATTTTCTTCCCTCAAATTTTTAACTAAGGGTAGCTCTCACGCGGCTCTTGTAATTCAGAAAATTTGTGTGTATCTAATTTGTGAGTAATATGAATGGAAGATTGATTAGTATGTCAATTAATATATTGGAAACCCTCACAATAATAGCCCATTCCGCTGAATACTGCAACCTAATGAGCCAATGCATTAAACTTACAAATAAAATTCCGTAATGAAACTTTACACCTTTTAGTCATTTACCAATTTCCACCAAGCGTGCAACCCTGACACCAGCAGGCTCCTATCAGCTCGTAGCTACAAACAATATTACGGGAGACTATTACCACCCATAATTTCTCAGTGCATAAAATAAATTATCTTCAATTTATAAGATGAGTCATTACGTCTGTCTAATAACATTTTACCAGGAAGAACCTATACAGTCCGGCCCTTCTTTACGTATGACAGGCACCAACTGTTGTGGACTTGCAAGAAATTCTTCATAGTCCGACAAGCTCTCAGACTTATTTATCCATGGCTACGATGTGGCAATGCAGTTTTACGAGTAAGTGGCTCGATGATCATGGGCACCACTTTCTCTTTTTGCTCGACTGCTAACACAGCTTCAGATGGTACCGTACTCCAAACAAACTGCTTAAACAGAGCAAAGTGCGCCTGACTGACCCTAGCCCAAGGCTAGCACAATGGCTAAACAAGCCCTTACATGTGCTGAAAGACATAAAAAATGGCCACGGCCACGGCCGACAATACATCAGTTCAGTTTGAACATTTGGAACTCCTAATCCTGAAACTCTGTCCTCGTATACATAGCATCAGTATTAACATCGACATTTTTCCATGCAAAACCGGCTGCAGATTTGGTTCCCCGTAAACATGCCATAATGCAATTTCTTTCTCTTGACAAACACCATTTATGTATGTAGATTTCTGCTACAATAGGCTAGAACTCATATATACATGTCATATATAGGTTCCCACAAATAGATATACTACATGAAATGGATTGAGCAAATTCCATGACACACACCAAGTTAATTACACTAACACACCTGTGAGCAGCAGTCACTTATTTGACAACAATATAAGTTGGGAAACTATCTTCAGTGACATTACAGCTTTATGTACGCCTTGCAAGTTGCTACTCAGAATTACAATGTGGATGCACCGGACGGGTCTCTCGTTCTTTTTTCAGCTCTTTCCTGTTACATATTAGAGTTACCTCATTGTAAACCTTCACATTTTGCATGGCGTTTTCTGAAGGTGCCCCCAAAATTGCTGCTTCTTGTTGCTGCATCACAAATCAAGTCCATGTAAGAATTGGACAAACTGCATGAGTGTGCCATGTAAATGAAAAATATAGGCAAGATGGCATAAACCAACAGACCTGTGCAGAGAACCTGAAAATATTAAACATCATTGGCAAGTGCAGTTCTGCTACTCTAGGATATTCAGAAATGAGTAGATGAACGAGAAACTACAATCTCATTCAACCTGATAATGTTCTCATGATCCTGCAAAAAACATGACATTTTCTATGGTGAACTTGTTTTTATATGTATCTCATATTGATGTATCACTTGTATCATCGTTCTTGAGAAAAAAAACAATAGCTGGAGGGGCTTTCTAAGATATTGCTGACTATTTTCCTTAGCTACCAGAGCTCATTCACCAAACAGATGAAACAATAATGTTGTTAGTCACCCATCAAGTTATATTCCAGAGTGATTGTCATGGACGTGAGCGATTGGATAATGCTAGTTATGATCCTATACATTATTGCAAATGGAGCTAATTATTTCTTCAAATCTTCATATACCAGCTATATATACTAAGCATTCATATATTATCAAGTCTAGCTCTCCTGTATTCTTTGTCTGGCAGCTCTAAGTGTTGCAAAAATCAAACAGTCATTCACCGGAAGCAAATGTCCATGCAACTCACCTCTACAGTATGATCTCTCAATGTGTGTCTGCAACCATGGCTTCCATCTTCATTACCTTTCCCTATAGTGTATACAAACAAACAGGTGAAGCTTATATCGATGAATACGACACTATAAATGCATCACACTTTAGCTGTATATCCCAAAGGTACATCATCAAATTATATTCTACTAAAACCATTGTTCACACACGACTGCGCTAAATAGAGAAAAAATAGTCGAAATAGGATATACAGTACACGGATGAAGCATAGCTTGCAATTTGGTACTGGCTCGGATTTGACCCACGCTTGTATTTCCATTTATTTGTCCAGTCAGGACCTTGAATGAACCTGCATTCAAGCACATGTTATTGGCCGATAACTGAGGGAGATATTTACAACATTGGGTGAAGCACCACAGGAACACTCATGTGTAGAATGATTTCATGAATAGTAAGTATAGTCACATAGCTCGAAGAGAGAACGATAAAATCATATAGAGCAATGGTCATTCGACATGAATCAAAATAAGACACAATATTCAGAAAAATGTATAAGCTCAGTATGCATATAGCCATAGTCATTAAAGATCATAATGGTTGTTCTATCCAACCAATTCCAACTTTGCTGGACTAATGATTGTTCTATCTGACTAATTCAAATTTTGCTCACTTTCTTTCCGTATAAAGCAGGAAACATGTTTTTGACAAAATATCACTATTAAGATTTCTTCCCTAACACAAGTGTGACTGTCTCTTCTTCCGGCTATTTTTTATCCCTTAAATAAAGATATGATATGCAGCTAATAAGCATATAATTACATTACTACAGTCAAATATGATTTACATGAGATATTTAATTCAACACCTGACGGTAAGCATCAATTCAAATCTAGCATGCTTCATCACGGATAATATGAGAACCAAATTTGTTGGAGCATAGCTTAACTCATCAGAAAAAAATGCATAGTGCTAATTTCACTCACCCAGGCCCCATTGCAAAGTACAAAGTAGCTTGGCCTACCATCTCATCTTGTAGAACAGAAGCCATTTAATTATGTCTCCATGCCAAGAACAAATAAATGGTCAATATGTGTTACATGCAGGTGTGCAGTCATACTCCAGGCAAACAAATCAATTAACTATTTGAGTAGAAAACTGTGGGACCAACAATGTTTGATCATTAGCAGCAACGCAGCTTCTTCAGCAGCCTTGTCCTATACATTTCACTAAGCATGTAACAAACATGCGATTTCCTGCTTGACTGGCTCATAGTATACCTTCAATCCATTGGTCTAGAGTAGCTTCTCTCTGCTTCCCTCTTTTTTGGATTCTTCTTCCTCAACATCCCTATATGTAGACGAACAAACATAGATTAGTAAGGATACAGAAAAAAATCATGAAAATCCCTATATGTAGACGAACAAACATATAGATTAGTAAGGATACAGAAAAAAAATCATGAAATTATAGCCGAGAACAGCAGATTCGAAGACACCCCTCGTAGATCCCAGTACAAATATCAATTAAAATACTCCGGCAACAAAATACATTTTATTCCCACCCAAATTCACAAGCGGGAGGCTGTGGATAGAATAAAATCAATTAGAACAAGCTGCAAGGGAGACCACCGCTAAAGAGGAGAGTCGGAGCAGCACATGAGGTCGACGGAATTAGCAGGAGGCAGCGGTTGGAAGAGCTCGTCGAGGCGGCTGGGGGCGAGCTCCTTCGGCGGCGGGGATGAGCCCAAGAAGAAGCTGTGGTGGCGCGGCTTCGGACGAAGAAGAGGGCGCGAGCAGAGGAGAGGAGATCGCCGGCGGTGGCACTTGATTCAGTCGCTTGATTTGATTGCCGGAGCCTTGATTCGCTGGCGGCTGTCGTGAATCGAACGGCGGCGCGGGTGGAGTCAAAACTCTAGGGTTTGTGGTGAGCTTGGTCGGAAGAAGAGACAGGAAAGATAGGCGCTTCATACCACTAAGCGGTGGCAATACGGTGTAATATTCTCGTCCATGGGAGATCGAACGGTGTAAAGTTGACTGGAAACATTGATGAGGCAATTGGGCGGACAGGATAGGACCAATCGTCTGCCTAGCGAGCGGACGATCCAGCGAACCGGCAGACCACGACGTACGAACCACCAAACGTACCATCACCACCGCAGACTCCCATTTAATAGTAAAGAAAATATTTTAGGTGTTGTACATGTTAACTAGATTCACATTATAATGAGTGCTCATAAAAATTAAAACATGTCTAGATACATATGCACGTGGGAAAAAGCTAAAACATTTTATAGTAAAAAACGGAGAGAGTATATGCCGATTATTTTTCAAGGATATAGTATATGCCAGTTATGGCTGTGATTTCTTCTTTTGCTTGTGACCTAGCTAAGCATGTGTGGCACCCCCCGAGACCAGGGCTAGACAAAACAATTGTCTTTTTCTGATTTAAAAAGGAATTATTTGTATATCTTCTTTTGCTGAACATTTTTAAAAATGAATTAGCTATCAATTTTCAAAGCTTAAACAATTCTCAGAAATTAACAAATTAAATAGACTTGGACCCACTGGCAGGATTTTATTAATTACAGAAAACATTTTAGGAAATGTTTAGAACTCTGACAGAAGGACCCACAAGTTATAGATTTAATCTTTTCACCATGCATGGATCCTGCGGCATGAACAATTAACTGTTTTATGGAAAGCGGCCTTTGAGCTATCTATAGATGCCAAGCTGGTCGATCGTGCATACAGGTGCAGCGTGTGTGTATTGTTGTTGTTGATATATAGTTGATACAGAACTGGTCCAGATTTGGTGGTTAATTAGGTAGGCAAGCTGATCGACAGACAGAAGGGCGTGGGCGACATGGGAGGCAGATCGTTCTGCAGTGTGGTACTCTAGCTGCGAGTTTCGACCATCCGACGGTTGTGCCGGCCCGACCGGCATCATGCACGTCAAAGACCGGCCCACATGCATTCTCTAATCTACGGTATACTATTTCCGTTTCATAATATAAGATGTTCTAGATTTACACATGTTGTATAGATTCATATTAAAAAGAGTGGATATGTAAATTAAAATATGTCTAGATATACATGTTTACATGCATGTGAATGTAGAAAATAGTGAGAAAACGTTTTATACTATGAAACAACGGAGAGAGTATGTGTAGATACTCCGTAGAGAGAGACTGCTGATAATGTCGGTGCTACTAGGGAAGCAGAGGTTGGTCAATCGCTGGAAACATGAAGACCGCACGGCCCAGAGTAGTAGAACCAGCAGACAGTGCATGTGTGCTAGTATCTTCAATCTTCTAGATTCATAATCAGTCATGGTTTGCTACATGGAAAAATGAATATGTGTCAGCCTTCCCTATCATGTCATGCATGCAGGGATGATTTTGCTACATGGAAAAATGAAATATGGCTGGGCGACCCCGTTTAGAAAAAATATGGCTGGGCATGTGCGAGCAAAGAACTGTGACGGCGCCGCCGCCGCTCCTACACGAGAGACGAGAGACGATCGACGGTTAACAACTCGCAGGATTGCGTAGGAAGTTTCAACGACAATGGCTCGCAGATAGACAGATAGTGGCTCAAGTTGCAGGCAGCGACAGTTAAGTGGAGCCCTGACGACGACCCGAAGAGAATCCCTCACTTCGCTAGCGACCGCCGGCCAGGCCGCCATTCGATCTCACCTGCCGGCCTCGTCCGTCCCCTGACGCCTCGCCGACCTGGCATCCTAGTCACATCTCTCCTTTAACAGATCGATCGGCTAGCTTAAACTATACGCGCGACTTTTTGTATCTTTGCATCCCTGTCGTCGTTAATCATTAATCAAACTAAAACAATCCTCACGATATCCTAGCGCAAATGATTGCCGCCTTTCCTTTGTGCTGGCTACTTCGTGATCGATTTAGCGATGGATCTTCAGATTTCCTTTTTGTTCCTTCACTCGATGCTGAGATATTCTTCAAGATCGATTATCGGCCTTAAACAACCAGAGAGAGAGAGAAAACAGGAGTGAGTGAGGGAGAAAAGCAGCCGTTCAGCTTTTGCGTGCATAATTTACTCCGGTATGCAACTGATCCACTTGCAAAGTTGCGATAGTCCAGTGATGATTTGCCCTAGCTAGCCTTGTTGCATCAGATACATGGTACTACGTCCTAGCTAATTCAACTACGAATATTCGTTCCAACCGCGAAAGAGATATACCCTAAAATTAAAGTGAGAACCATATCTTACCCACCGGAGTTAAAGCTTTGTTACACAACACATTCGTATTCCGGCATCCTGTGCGCGAGCGAACATGGAGAATTCTCAGGTCGTGCTATGTTGTTCTGAACTACTGTATGTTTTTGGATTTCAACACACTGGCGGACGTAACTTCCTTCCTTACGAAAACAGAACATAGAACAAGTACTCTCTTTGTTACACAATATAATACTCCCTCCGTTCACAAAAGGATGTCTCAACCTAGCTGAAATTTGCATGTATCTACACACTAAATCATGTCTAGATACATGCAAATTTGAGATAGGTTGAGACATCCTTTTGTGAACGGAGGGAGTATGTTTTAAATGTTTCACATGGTGTCTAGATTCGGACTAAAATGAGTGGAAATACATTAAAACGTGTCTAGATTCACGTGTATACACATGAATATGGAAAAAAAAACTTATATTATGAAACAGAGGGAGTAAATGAGAAGATATCGTGGGGCTGCAGTAATATACTCCCTCCGTTCGGAATTAGTTGACTCATGTTTGTCCAAGTACGGATGTATCTAGACATATTGTAGTGTATACATACATCCACTTTTAGATAAACACGTGTCAACTAATTCTGAACGGAGGGAGTAGAAATGAGTGTGAGATTTTCACAATGTATGGCTGGAAATATTCGATCCTAGATATTCTGCCAAGAAAGGATACACATCATCGGAAAGTCAAACCGTAGCTCGAGCTACAAGTAGACCATTTTTCAGAAAAAATATAAATTCTGCATATTTGTATTTCAAAAAATTCAAAACAAAAATCTTAGGTGGAGATCTACTACGGTAAAATTTCAGAGCATATTTCGTATTATTTAGGGCAACACGAAAATAACAACCAGCCGTGATGTCGGACAACAACCGATGTGTGCGCCATCCAGGGCCGTCACAACATGCCAGCAGTGAGGGCTCTCCACAATGCAAGGAGACGAGCCCGCTGCCGCTATCCGCCAGGCTTCCTCCGACGGCGCCCAGGTGGGAGCAACTTGGGCAAGTATGTTTCATTCCTTCTCGCTTTGACCCAACTAGTCGGCTCTCTTAATCTTTGCATGACTATCTAACACAATGTGGAAGTAGCAAAGAAGACTGTAGCATTGCGCTCATTCCACAACTCTCAAGAGACGAGCATAGTGAGAGATTCCATGGGACGTCGTCGGAACTTATCTTTAGTTCTCATGGCTAACCACCAGTCTTAGATGGGGGTAATGTTTGACCATTGTGGGTTGTCTAGGTTGGCCATCCTGAGCCAATCCATGATCATTCTCCAAGTGTGAAGAGAGAAAGAATATTGGATTAAAAGAAGGCCACAGTTATGATACCCATGTTATGTTGTTTAAGTCGATCTGATGTCCAATCATATTTTTATAAATTAGCCGCACAAAGAATTTGTATTTTAGGTGTGCCCATACTTTTAAAACCAAAGAATTCATGGAGAAAATTACACCAAGAAGTCACATTTTAAAGTGTGAAAATAAAATCATGAACAACACTTATTGATTGTCTCTTCTTCTTAATTTATGTCACTTAGACTTTCTTCTGTACAGTCTCAATGGTTTTAGGGAAAAATAAAAGAAAATCATAGATAAAAATAAAATATTTGTCGATGCTATTTAGTTATTTTGATTCAAAGAACAAATGGAGCAAAGAAAGACAGAGGAAACTTTCCTTTGATAGCAGTTCTAAAAGGAAAATTCTAAATGTTTGATATCTACTTAGCAATGTTGGGGATATCGCTTATCGGGAACTTATCGGTCGACCCAAGATAACGGGTAAATCGGCCGATTTATCGGCATATCGGCTGATTTATCGGCATATCGGCGAATTTATCGGCCGATTTATCTTATCGGTCACACACTGAGAAGCGATAAATCGGCCGATTTATCGGAATATCGGAAGATATCTTGAACAGTGCTACTTAGAGACCCCTTTTAGAAATCGTGCACATGCATGAAGTTCCGGACCGAAGTATCTAACAACATAATGACATCCTTATTATAACATGTCATGTGCGTTAACTTGATTGTTGTATTTTTTTCTATTCTTGCAAAGTAAATATGCAGGTTTACAAAAATCATGTGTGTTCTAACTCCAAATTTTGCATATGCATTCACATCATATTTACATGTTTTCATATTTCTACTTTTTTTCATCCAGCGAACCAAAGAGAAGTACGGATGTTTATGTTCTATTGTATCTTTTTTTGCGAGTGAATGTTCTATTGTATTTGTATCTGCAACTGCAGCAACTCTTTAAGTTGCAAGACAAGATCAATTTCGCTGCAGGCACAGATCCGTTGTGGTCTGGAGTAAATAATTAATGGAGTAATCTAGACGACTTCCACTTCTAGTAGCGATGGATATACTATTTTGAAATCCAAGAAAAAAAAGGCTGCTTAGTGTGGAAGTAGCTGGCTTTGGATAAGATACATTATCCCTTGGTGAATGGGGCCACAAAACTACAAATCCCAGAGTAAATCCTTTTTTCATTTGGGACAAAAGATAATAAAAACAACAAACATGGATTTGCATGCCAAGTGCACTTCAGCTACTAACCTAGGCAGCTAGTTAGCTACATCTAGGCATCTACTAAAGGGAGTGGTTTTAGTGTCATCTTACAGACTTAAACAAATGAAGAGATAATGAATTGAACATACAAAGTAAGGCTCAAACTACTTATCAAGATTGACCGCACAAACGGAGCAGGGCCGGGCCGGTAAATTCCGGGGCCCTGTGCCAAACTATAAAATGGGGCCCTATTATCCTTTCGTCAAAATTCGGTGGCTAATCAGTAATCCCTACGACGGATTGAGGGTGGGTGATCGGCTAATCGCAAGTGCAGAGTAGTCGGGAAGGAATAGAACACGAGTTGGAGCTCGACGCTTCTTGTCAACGTCACGTCGCTAGCTTGATCGATCAACAAGTTGGCCTCTCGTATGAGTCCAGTACCTCACATCCCGGTGTCCAGATGAGGGACTACGGATTTTTCGAACCGGTCTTAACTATTCATTTTGTTCCTCTTTAAAAATAAAACTATGTCGTTTGTGAAGCTGGATAAATTTTAATTTTAATATTCAAATAGATAATGTATATGCCTGTTTTCGCAGTAGTGTAGCCTCAAGACATCACTCGTTAGCATGCAAGATTAGTGCGTCGATTTCCGCGGTAAAACAATGGACAAAAATAATATGCGGGAAGGATTACCTGAAGTCTGTACATGCGACTGAACTCAGTTTTTTTTCACGGTTCGGTTAAAGCAATGGACAAAAATAATATGCTGAAACAGGATTCGAACCATTTACCTAAACAAAGACCTAATACGACGTAACCACAATAACTTTGTTTCTTTCAGGTTTTAATGTACAACTTTTTTGTTACTTATACGAGTCCTTAAAATTCAAAATTTGGGTCCCCAAAATTTTAGGCCCTGTGCGGCCGGCACGGTTGGCACAACAGTGGGCCCGGGCCTGAAACGGAGTAAGATACCTATCTCCAGCCCAAGCCTACAAGCGTGCTCTGTTGCAGTCATACGTTGGGATTGTCCTGTGCATACGTGGAGTCTTGGAGAACTCCACTGGGTGCACGTACGATGGGCGACACGCGAAACTGTCGGAATTTTAAGTGAGAGCGCTAGTCTTATCGTTCACATCTAGAAAATTGTACTATTGTGTATATGTTGTTAATTAAGTAGTTCTGCCCACCAGTAGAGTTGACATGAATGCATTACAGTTGATGGCGCATGAGAGAATATGCTACCATCCATTTGGTTTCTCCCCATACTACCATTAAAATTAACAATTTTAAATGTTTCATAAAAATATACTAAAATGTGTGTGTTCACAAGATATGTGTCTACAATCTCTAAAATTTGGAGGACCAAATTTGAAAGCATTGAGAAACAAAAAACACTTTGTTAAAAAAAGAGAAATAAAAAGGACAAATCTATTGTGAAAAGTGTCATTTGTGTCACAAAAAGACAAAAGTAAAAAATTACGCTATTCATGCTAGATTTTGCTTTTTTTCTCAACTAGCAAGGTGGCCCTCGCAAATACGAGGGCATCATCTTTAGCGCACATTGAATAGGTCTACAAAATTTTATGTTTGTTTTCAAATACCATAAGTATGAAATTCTTAATTACATGGTAGTATGGACACCAAAATGTGATGGTAAGTAAAATAATATGTATGAAAAATAGTTTGAACCTGTTTAATTTGTGGTCTAATACGGAGTGCAATATTTTCAAAAATTTCATGTCACTGTTTTGTAATAGGAGTGCTATTTTGATCTATTTTTACTCCTTTCATATTGTTCCACCATTTAGTCTAGGCGATGTACAGTCCTACTCAGATGTATTTATCATGTCTTGTCACACAACTATTTTTGAAATTGTAATTAGTCACCAGTTTACTACATATCCTCTAATATCTACTGCGTCCATGACACCACAAAATAGGCCCAGCTTGTCATACCTCTCCTCGGTAGCTATCATTCATTATGTGTCAATACGTTAGGTCAATTTTTTGATTGACATATCTAAAATAGCACAAACCAAGTAAAAAGTAAAAAAATGATGGCAATGATACGTCCACTAAAACCTTAATGATTTAAGTTTATCTCAGACAAAAAGTGTATTTAATTATTTTCCAAAAAACGATAAAAGTTTTAATTTTGGTTTATGTGTGATCAGTAGAGAGATCCCATTCTCAAGATTTATAACGATGCAGGTAACATTCTCAATAAAAAAACCTAGGGTCAAACATTCTCCAACGTTCTTTTGAATTTTGTTTCTTCGTATAGTAAATAGATACACGCTCGTGGCAAAATTGAATCCTTGTGTACTACTCCCTCCATTCCTGAATATAAGGTGTATAATTTTCTGTACGGATATTAAGATATGGGTATTTGGCATACAGTGGGTTCATTTTCTTTTGAAAAAAGTCGAGAGAAATGAGTTCCTAATAGACACAAATTGAAAACAATACACCCTATATAGTAGGATTCATTTGTGAATGGCTAAAATTGTCCATAAATTGCATTATACCCTATATTTTGGAATTTTTCTGGAAAAACTATACACCTTACATCAAGCAACGGAGGGAGTAATTTTTATCACATCAACGCAATGTATGGGTACTGATACTTTTATATTAACATCATCATTTTCTCTAGTTACCGATTTTGAAACTCACGAGGACATCATCTTTAGCGCACATTGAATAGGTCTACAAAATTTTATGTTTGGTTTCAAATACCATAAGTATGAAATTCTTAATTAAATGGTAGTATGGACACCAAAATGTGATGGTAAGTAAAATAATATGTATGAAAATAGTTTTGGCCTGTTTAATTTGAGGTCTAATATGAAGTGCAATATTTTCAAAAATTTCATGTCACTGTTTTGTAATAGGAGTGATATTTTGATCTATTTTTACTCTTTTCAAGTTATTCCACCATTCAGTCCAGGCGATGTACAATCCTAGTCAGATGTATTTGTCATGTCTTGTCACACAACTATTTTCAAAATTGTAATTAGTCACCAGTTTACTACATATCCTCTAATATCTACTACGTCCATGACACCACAAAATAGGCCCAGCTTGTCATACCTCTCCTCGGTAGCTATCATTATTATGTATCAATACGTTAGGTCAATTATTTGATTGACATATCTAAAATGGCGCAAACCAAGTAAAAAGTAAAAAAAAAATGATGGCAATGATATGCCACTAAAACCTTAATGATTTAAGTTTATCTCAGACAAAAAGTGTATTTAATTCTTTTCCAAAAAAGGATAAAAGTTTTAATTTTGGTTTATGTGTGATCAGTAGAGAGATCCCATTCTCAAGATTTATAATGAAGCAGGTAACATTCTCAATAAAAAAACCTAGGGTCAAACATTCTCCAACGTTCTTTTGAATTTTGTTTCTTCGTAAAGTAAATAGATACACGCATGTGGCAAAACTGAATCCTTGTGTACGACTTTTTATCACATCAACGCATTGTATGGGTACTGATACTTTTATAGTAACATCATCATTCTCTCTAGTTACCGATTTTGGAACTCACCACTATGCAAATTTTACGCGTGATCTCTCTCTTTTTTTGGTTGACACCAATTGCCCGAGGAGGTGAGCTCTGGTCCAATACTAAAATCTGACAACCTAGAGGTTACAGAGAGCAATCTGGCCCCCAAAGGTTAAAGATTTAGCTTTCTATTCTTATGCTAATATGGAAACTTCATTCAGAGTACACCCCGTTGGAAGACAGTGTCGTGCAACTTACAATCCTCTGTAACTATTTTCTTAGATTGACAGGGATCAGTTCCCGGTTCGATTGCAGATGAAACCTAGGTTACTACATGGATACAATTACACAATAACATTATTATAAACCCATGGATAATAACATAACTATAAGAATGGAATGATGACCGCCTAAATATTAGAGCATATCGGCCACGTCCACATGTTGTACAAATATTTTCTACTACAAATACACCAATCAATCTGTTTAGAGCAGTTACTGTGCTAATGTATTCACAAATGATATGTTACATACATTTTATATATAAATTGTTTAAGCTTTTCTAAATCTGTTAAATGTTATTTTCATTTTTGTTATTTCGGACTATGTTTAGCCTAATATTAAAAGGACCACACTCAACTTTATTTTGCTTCCTCCGTTTACACACACACTCATACATAGTATGCAAAACGACATCTATGTATGGACGGTCGGACACTTATTGCAGAATGTCATATATGCCTTGTACGCAGATTTTCTTTTTTATGTTTCTCAATCTACCATTTTTTGTCACTTCTAGTGACCTCTGTAAGATTGCGGAATATTGATTGTATTGCTTTGAGTCTAGATTGATTACAATGAGCCACGGTGGGTTGTATATAAAGGGGTACAAGATTTGGGACTACGAAACCTAGTAGAGATAGACTTGGATTACAATCCTAAACTACCAAATATTGTCAAACCGTAATATACTCTAACACCCCCCCCCCCCCCCCCCCCCCCCCCCCCCCCCCCCCCCCCCCCCGCGCAGTCGGATCGGTAGTGAAGCGAACAGTTGCAGCGTTGCGGACGGTCTGACTGGAGCACAATCCGAAGCGAACTGGAGAGGGAGCCGAGGTGATAGCCCTTGATGCCGATGTCGATGTAGCCGAGTTGTGGATGTTGTAGTCGTGGTCGATGTTGCCGTTGTTGGGGTAGTTGAGGTAGACGTTGCGGGTATTGGTGTAGACGAGGTAGGCGGCACGACTTGCCGAGCTTGCCAGACTCGGGAGCGCGTCGGGGATGAAGGCACGCGCCGGTATTGTCAATACCGGACATGCGAAGACAGGGACCACCATGAACCTTGCGAGCCAGAGCCGGATGAAGAAGCAGAGGAGATCTTCGTGATCGGTCAGTGCATAGAGCAGATTTTCCGCAGTTTGTTGCCGAAGTAAACGAAAAGGTTGCAAAAAGTAAATTGTGGAAATAAAAATAGACTACAACTCTAGCGGCGCGGTTGTGGTGGACGAAGACGGCGTGGTGGTTGTTGAAGACGTTTGTTGGTGTAGATAGTTGTCGGCGATGTAGAGATAGAAGATTCCGAGATGTGTTGGCGTAGAGCTTGTCAACGATGATGACCACGGACGTTGGTCGACGGATCGGAGTAGATAGGCTTCCTGACGACTTGGCGGCGTAGATCGTGCAGTACGGTGCAGCTGGAGCTATGCATCTTTGGTTGGCTTAGAGCTGATCGATCCATCCTTCTCCCATGCATATGCACGCACGAGACATTCACCTTGTCCTTTGCCTGCATCTTGGATCGAAGACGTGCTTGATGCCTAGCTCGTGTACAGCCGAGGAAGACCTGCTGCACAATATCAGAATTGTGGCCTCCGCATGCGGAGTTGTTGGGGGAGCCATCTTGCGCCTGGAGTCGCCGTGTTCCATGATTCGAGTTTTGGAGATAATTGCACCAGTAAGAGGGCTAAACTGATTTTGGTGGCTAAAGAAACAGATCTAATTGGAAAAACGAAAATTGCTAAAACTATGAAACAAATCTATTTTTATTGGAAGAAAAGCTAGTTACGAGATGTGATGCCCCCGGAGGAGATCATGGAGTCGATCTCGCCGGGGGCAGCGTGGCGGAAGCGGTGGTAGCTAAACCCTAAGCCGAGGAGCGAAACGCTTTGATACCATGTAAGATTGCGGAATATTGATTGTATTGCTTTGAGTCTAGATTGATTACAATGAGCCACTGTGGGTTGTATATAAAGGGTTACTCCCTCCGTTCCAAATTAATTGACTTGCTATCTACCAAATATGGAGATATCTAGACATGTTACATGTATAGATACATCCACATGCATGTGGTGGATAGCAAGTCAATTAAATTAAAACGGAGGGATTACAAGACTTGGGGACTATGAAACATAGTAGAGATAGACTTGGATTACAATCCTAAACTACCAAATATTGCCAAACCGTAATATACTCTAACAATCTCTAGCTGTGAACGTCAATCCTTACATGCCTACCCTCATCTATGTTCTACTCTAGAATATGTGCTTGTCCAATTGAGAAACACATCATATTTATACATATCTAAGCAATCCATGCATAATTACATCACAAATCATAATAGGCACAAATTGTTAAAATCAAAATATGGATCTGATGGTTAGTGGAGATTGTTGTACTTCATGTTCACCAGAGATCAAATTACATGGTTAGCATTACATACACCTTACCAAGACATGTTAAGCTTTCAGTGGAAGAAGCCTTGAGACTCAACCGCTCAATAAGTCTTGTCTGACTATACGTGTGGTAGTGTGATTATTCATTGCATTTAGTTTTTATAAAAAAAATATCAATTCTTGAATATATTATCTTTTATGTCTTTCGTTGCATCATTAATTTATCGCCACTCATCAAATTTTAAGAGTGCTTTGTTTGTTAAATTGCAACACTTGCCATTGATTTTTTTTTTTTTGCGAGGACATTGAGTACTATTCTTAACTCAAGTCAAGCATGTATCAGTTGTGTAGAGTATTTTATACATGCGTTTAATTTGCTATGCAGAGCCCGGGTGTAATAAAACGCCTTTTGTTAACAAAAAAAAATGTGTATGTACAATACTTGGTTTTTCACATTCTACGCTTTCTCTGACGTTATACAGGCTGCCACGAACTCCGTCATTGGCTGTAGAATCGTGCACACTATTTTTCTTTTGTCGTCAGCCGTGTACGACTTAGGTTCATGGAAGGGTGCTTCATTCGTTGATGTGTTTGAGTCAATCAGGTTAGTGTTTTTGAGCTGATCGTTAGGAAAAATAATTCTTGGAGCGGAATGACATGCACGTGTGCCTGTTTGTCTCATGCATATGCGGAGTCCAAAAAAAAACATACATACAATATGTGAATTTTCAAGTTATACTATTCTCTGATATTATAGAGGCTGCCGTGAACTCCATCGTTTTTTTTTTTTTTTTTTTGCATGGTAATACGATTCTCATTAATAAATAAAAGACGAGATACAAAGTACGTATACACCGATCTTACAGATCTGGAAAGATAGGATAAACCTATGTGACAAACCAACGCCTATCCATCTTCTTCGGCACCACCGTAGCAGCCACCAAGGAAAAAATAGACAGATCACCTCTTCACCCGAGCTCGACGCGGCTCCATCGCTGATCATCAGCTTTTCGACCTCCAAAGTAGTTTGCCATAGGACAAACCATTGCCGTTGAAAGAATCAGACCGGGGCAGCACGACCCCGGACACGCCATCGAACTTCAGCACTGGCACCCACGCACGACGATGTCGGAGTAGGGAACCAGAACCGTCAGCCTTCAACCACGAACCCACCACAAGGTGCACCATCTTCCAGCTGTCACCAGTGCAGACCACCGTCTGCACGTACTCCTGGACGAATCCTCTCTGCTCCACCATGGCGCCGGAGACAACGCCGCAGCAACGGGGACAAAGCAGGAGGAAAACCTCATCTGATGGAGTCGCCGCCGCCGCCTCGCCGACACCATCCATGAACCGACCACCACCGATCTGAAAAATCGGCAAGCACACAGCGCCACCAACTCCGAGACGCCGCCATGAAGGACAACGCCGGTGTGGGAGAAGAGTTGAGGCAGATTTATTTGTCCGGGCGCCGCTCCCACCACCCCAACGACGCACCATGCCAAGAAACTCCTAACCCTAGTTACCATGCAAAAAACGGGGTCCCCCTCCCTCCTGCCGCCGGAGCGGCAAGCGGAAGGAGAGGGGCCCAGCTTTTCCGCTGTGGCCTGCGCCGGCGGCGGCGCCTATGACCTGCGGCGATGGCGGCGCTAGGGTAGGAAAAGTTTCGCCTCGCGAGTCGCCTAGCTCCTCACGAGCCCGTGAACTCCATCGTTGCTGTAGAATCATACACACTATTTAGTACACCACATAGTTTTGTGGGTTTTCTCCTATCAAAATAAGGAAAGAATGATGCTAGTACATACGTATATCTTATTAGCTCTTAAGGTCGACATGGAATTAGCATGGCACACCTTGGTGCAGTCCTATAAGAGACCTATTCTCACACGGACGTGGACCCTTAATTCCCGATTTTGGAAAATTACCGATCAGTTTTTGAAGTGTACCACATTGACACGTGACTTGTGTACTATTTAATCTAAACCATCCTGTTACGCAACTCTTAATTAATCTGATCCATCAATTCTAGATCTAACTATCAAAATTAATTGAGATGATGTGGATTAACTTGGTGCTTCGAAAAACTACCTCATTTTGGTTTTAGTATATAATAGATGCTAATTTAAAATTTTAATCTGAAAATTTTGGAGGTTGTAGAAACATATCAACACTCACACTTTTTGGATTTTTTTTAATGTTTAAAAAAAATATTTTGGTATTAGCACTAGGATAACTTAAATAGGTGGTAGCACTAGATATTCTTTCGATGACGCATGGCCTCGCGTCTTAATTAATTAATCGTGATCGAGGCGTATTAGCAAAGGCAATCTGATCTACCTTAAAACCCACCCATTTCTATCTTATTTTCTACAATTCTCACGAGCTATCTATCGCTAGCGGATGATAAAGCCACTGATTGTTTTTTTATGATGGGCAGGTCAGCTAAGCTTAATATGGGGGCGTTGCTAAACTACGGGCCGGTGCGCGTTAGGAACGGCGGACGGGGTTTACGTTGGCTTTAAGAAATTGTCTACGGAGTACCTCGGTTGATGTCGGTGTAGAGATCATGCAGTGTAGCACAACACAAGCGTGTACCCTGGCGACTGTTAAGAAGGCACGATTACTGGGGACTTCTACTCGGCTTATAGTAGCTTTTTTCTTTTTTCTTTTTTGAGCGGAAATACTCAGCTTAGCTTCTTTTTTTTAGGGGATTACTCAGCTTAGCTAGGCTGGGATGTCTGGATGCACAGTGCACTTCCAACGTCTTGATCTTGGAGTCGATCACGCTGTTCTCTCATTCGCAAACCAAAAACAAAACAAAAGGATCACTGTTCTCTTCGGGTAGTACTGCTGATATTTACTTGCAGAGTTGCAGCCCTCGTTCCCTTTCTGATGGGCCAACTCCACGCCAGCTTTCCTTTGTAACGACGAAATCCGATAGGCCAGACTTCACAAATGCCCACCACCGGCCCTTATCCTCGAGGACGTCCAGTTTCTCTGTCCAATTAACTGGGACAGTTTGTGACCTTTTTTTTTTTTTTTTTTGATAATGCTACTTGTATTTAAGTTGTAAGGGAAACCATACAAATACGCGTACAAGCAACAAAATACACAAAGGATACGAGCGTAGCCACAGCTGCTACACTTTTACAACAAGGACCCCCAACAGCAACAAAATTGCACTTAGAGCCCTGGGATCCTTCTTCCACCTCGCGTCCATGGAGAACGACGACCTCCCGCCGATGCCACCGTCTTGGAAAGATTCGCCACATCCAAAGCCGCACCACGGAGCAGCAGGAACTCCTTGCCTTCAGGCGTTGAAGAGCCGCAATATCCACCAGCTCGCCGGAGCACAGCTCGCCGGAACTGGATCTAGGACGAACAAAGGCCCATCGGCCGGGGACGCACCCCAGCTCCCCCTGCACCAAGCCTGCGCCCGACGGCGCACTGCTCCCAACGGAAGCAGCCAGGCCCCTTTCCAGCAAACCCCACCTTTCCGTAGCAGCCACCACGCCCCAGCACCACGAACTGACGCCGCTTCTCCCTCGCCACCACGGCCGGCCAGAGAGCTCGACGCAGCATCGCAGCACACCTTCTCCCCCCTAACACAGCACCTCACAAGCCCAACACCGCCGGAGGGGAAGACGACGATGCGGCGACGACTGGACTGGAGGACGGGAACCCCAAAACGAGCAAACGACAGCGACGCCTCGCCGTTCGCCCGCCAGGGACAGGGCCTCGAAGGAACGAGAGAACCCGAGCACCAAAAACAGCTGGTTCCACGCCGACGACCCCAAGGAAGACGACGCAGAGGAGGAGAACCAGCCTCACCACGAACCGCTCCGGCAGCACCTCCACCTCCAGAGCACCACCGGCCAGCACCCTACCTACCCTATATACAGCGCACGGCCAAGATCCGGAGCTCCCCCCTCCCCCCGCCGCCGAAACGGCCGGCGGAGGAGGAGAGAGCCCACGGCCTCGCCAGCGGAGACGAAGAAAAAGTGAATTCGCCCTCTCTTCTCCTCTCTCTCTACTGTTCACCGAGGGGAAAGGAGAGGCCCCTAGCTCTCTGTCTGATAACATATTTTTGACCTAATTCTGTCTTATAGGATATGTCTTCTTCCTTTTATCGAAACGAGCCGTCCTGTCACTACAAGATTGGCACAATGGCAAGGGCCTTATATTTTACCATGCGTGTCTGCGGACTGCAGCAGACTCCCAATATTTTGAGCTATGTCAAGCCGTATAGGAAGGGTTAGGGCCGGCCCAGATAGCATCAAGTCTGCTTTTCGGCGGGACGTCCCCTAGGTTCCTATCATGGAAAAAAATAGCGCGGTATAGTGTTTTGAGAATTGTTTTGCTAAATCAATCAGTGTAAAATGTCTTGCTAATAGCACGTGATATCGTGATATAACACGCTCATAGCGTATTTTAAGGCCGACGCTATTTTGCTATAGCGCGCTATTTTTTCATTGGTTCCTATACATTGCATCGCCTGCAGAGATCTGTTGTTGCGCCGGCTTTGGTACGACCCAGTGATGGGGTTGGCTTTAATTTTATCTAAAAAACATGAAATAAAAATGTTCACATATGCCAAAAAAAATGTTCGTCTAGTTTAAAAAATTATCCAACGATAGTACAAAAAAGTTTCATGTTAGTGAAAAAAGTTGATTTTTAAAAAATGGTTCACGATAAATTAAAAAAAGTGTACATATAATAAATAAAAAAAGGTTCACTATGAAATGTTTTACATTTTGAAAAAATGGTTCGCAAAAAATTAAAAAAGTGTTCACCTATAATAAAAAATGGTTCACTTATACTAAAAATGATTCAAAAAAATGATTCAGGTTTTTCGGCAAACAGAAAAAAGTATGGAAAAAATAGAGACAAAATAAAATAGTGTTGTACCCAAAAAAACAAAAACAAAAGAAACAGCAAAAAACCCCAGAAAAATATAAAAAACAAAGAACGAAAAAAGGAAAAACACAAATGGCTGACCCATTCCGAGGGACCATCTGTGGACGGGTCGGTGCACACGCTCGCTTAAAACGAGATATATTGCTTGTACGTCTCCTCCTCTAAAGAAAAGTCTGATTTAATTGGACCGGAAGAAGGTTCAGCAGTTTACAGAATCAGTTTAGCCAATAGCCAAGATCATGAGAGAAAAACCTCCAGCATGTAGTTCTTTATGATAAGCAGTAATAGAGTTAATTTCCTTGATATGGAGAAGCAAAAGAGCTAAAAAAACTGGGAAAACAATGAGCCAACCACTCAACCTCCTTAACAAAGTGCTTGACTTCAAATATCTCGATAGGTGGACAAAAACGGAGAATGCCTTTGCCTTCCATCGTCATCTAACCAAGAAGCTGAGTGCATTGACATTGGCCTTCTGGTTGCCCCTCAGGCCCTCACCAATGTCCCTCAAAGAGAGGGAGAGGTGACGTGTTTTACATGCAAAAACAACAACACGTCGAGATGATTCGGGTTAGTTATGAGTGTGTTTTTAGCAAACGGGTCGCCTCGTTGATTTTTTTTTTTTTGAAAGCCCACGTATATTCAACAGAGTACCACATACACCGTACATAGTACAAATACAGAAAACAAAGGACAATACGCAGGGGATACAGAACCAGATCCGACATCGGCAGCTCCACCGGGGTCGACGACGAAGACCGCCAGCCACCTTCTTGCCACAGCCCGAGGGCACCTTCTTCCTTGAAAGACGCCGCAAAGCCCGTCCGCCGCGCCGCGGCGGAGCTTCTGCTGGTGAACGAACACGGCAAGCGCCCTCCCGCACCAGCTACTCCACCTTGCCGCAGCCGTCTTCGATTCCGACGCAGGCAGAAGCCGCCGACCTCGTCCAGCCCTGAGTTCCAGCCACCGAATCCGCCGCCACCACGGATCCGACGGGAAGCAGAGGAACTCGAGCACCGCACCGGGCCTCGAGCACCTGCAAGTCGAGCGCGACGACGACGAGCCCCGAGGAGCTCCACCGCCGGAGAAGGCCACACCGACACCAAACCACCCGCCACCAGCACCACCTCCTCCAAGGCACCGCCGGCGGGATCTCCACCCTACCCTACCATATGTACAAGCCGGAGCCGGGGATCCTCCACCCTCCCGCCGCCGAAGCAGCCGACGGAGGAGAGGAATCCCACGGCTCGGCGGCGAGCACGCGGTGGATCGACGGAGGTCGCCCAAAAATCGCCTTTCGCCTCTCTGCTACAGTGACGGGGAGGGGATAAGGCTGGTCCGGCTCGTCGATTTCTTTTTTTTGGGATGGGGAGTCGTGGTGCGAGGACCTCCGATATTTTTTTTTATTTTTTTTTTGAACAGGATCCGACTTACAACAAATAGGCAGCTCAACACAGATTACAAACAGGTCCAAAAGAGACAGGAAAATACAAAGAGGACCTAGCAATATGCGAAGAACACCCAAAGCCACCGAGAGAAAACACCATCGGATCCAAGCACCGCGCGCCCAGCACCTAGGCTCGCCGGAGTCGCCACAAATTGTTACCTAAGCCTACACACCAGTAGCTCAGCTACCACACAAATTTGGCTAAAGAGCATTGGATAATCAGGTGATCAAGGTCTGTTTCAGATCGGAGAAATGGCATTGATCGCAATGTCATTTTATGGATACCAGATCAAAGTTATGTGTGGTGCGCGACTTAAACGATCAGGTTGGGACGTTTTGGACTAAAGTGTTCCCTGAAACCCAAGTTTAAGGATCAGTTGGTTGTAGTTCTGAAACTGATGTATCAAACTAACTATTCCCGCAAGCAAAGGATCCACTTGGTGAAGTCGGTGCTTCAAACTGTCCCCCAATCCAAATTTTGGGTATCCCCAATATAATTACACTCCTAAACCAAAACCAGCTCCGGTCAGTTGACAAGTTCAACAGACTCAATCCGGCAGTGAAGTGGGGCGGCACCGGAGGAGCCTCCGGTGCAGGCTCGTTCACTCGTTCCGCGTTTTTCTTTAGCATCTCCATCCTTTCTCCTGCGCTCCCCCGGGCTAACTCACTCGCGGCCACTAATAATTAGGCTTCCAACAAGACCGACGGGTAGCTACACCGACGATCAACGGCATGAACAGAACTGCGTGAGCAGCAGCAGAAGGAGACACTAGAATGGGCCCGACAGTGGTCGTGATGGGTAGGGCCCAGATGCAGGCAGGCTTTCCCTTTGTCCAGTGGGTTGGTGTGCCCACCTCTCGCATTTACAACAAGGATCAAATGGAACAGGAAAGGATAGGATCATAATCCATGGGCGTGTCTCCCCGCGTTCAAGTGCCAGTTACCACATGCCAAAGCAATGACACCATATCCTCCATCCACGCAGAGATCGCTAGTGGCCGCACTGTTTTGGGGGCTTCCCGTCTCCTTTTTGACCGGAGGAGATGAGAGGCAGGCGTGCACAGCCAGATGAGACGAGACCGGGCAGTGCCACTTGGCCCCGCGTTTCCAGACCATTCTTTTTTCTTTCTCTCCTCCGGTGGTGGCTGCCGGCGCGACCCGCGACGTCCCCTTTGGTGTTCACGCGGAGGCTACGCGGATTTGCCAATCAATTTTACAGTAGGCCGAGGAAAGGAAGGATTGTGCGGCGATTTCCGGCGGGAAGAAAAAATGGTGTCGCGCCCTCGTTTCAACTCCCTACGTTGCTCTCATGAACTTGTAGATGAAACATAAATCAAACCATGAACTCCTAATCTCAGAAATTGTCACTCCGAACTTTTCAATCCTGATCAATTTCAACCCTCGACTAGTTTTGAGCACCGGAAAAAGTCAAGCCCGGTGGGCATTATTCTCTACTCTCACTGACTCGGTGGGTCCACATGTCATATCTTTATTCCGGAATCCTTCTTCTCCTGGCTTATACTCTCGATTAAATCGTGGGCTCCTTCTCCTGGCTAGAATGTCGTGGTACCTGTCGCGCTCAACCAGTCACCCGTGCCGATGAGTGATGACAACATGCATTGTGGAGGTGCTAGTTCAGGTTCAGAAACATGGTGAGGGGTGGTAACGATATAGCAGGCAATTCCATGAGCATCGCCGACTAGAGGATGACATGGAGAGGGAGGCGGTGTTGGGATCGTTAGCACGACAGGAGATGTCACTTCAACCGGCGAGGCCGCCATGCTGCTCTGCGAGCGACTTGCGGTCAGAGAAGATGGCCCCTGAGATGCAGGCGAGGCTAATGAGATGGTTCCGTACATAGCCGAGGACGAGGTTGTGGCCAACGTCCTGCTCGCGTACCGCGGCGAGACGGCGGGCTTGAGTGCTGGGAGGTCGAATAAGTGCGCTATGGTCACACCCTCGAACGATAGAACCGGCACGTTCATTGCCCGCTCAACCTCGAAAATCCGGCACGTTTGTCTCGAGCAGGCTAAACACGACGGCGCGGGTGCCTTAAACCACGGATTTCCCTGGCGTACCGACCTCGTAAAGATAGGCGGCGCTGTGATGGAAAGTTGTCGGTGGTCGAAGATTTAAGAAGGGGGTGGATATGACATGTTGGACCAAGCGTTAGTGAGAGTAGCACATTACCCTGGCCAAGATTGTAGTATTTCCGGTGTGCCAAACTGGCCTAGGTCTAAACAAGTTCAGAGTACCAATTTCTGGGATTATGAGATCAAGGTTCAATTTATTTTTTCACTGCTCCGCATTTGCTTGGTGCACCACGGGCAACTACAGAACTTACTTTCTTACACTCGAATCCTCCTGAAACCAGACAATATAAAAAGATCTCTAGTATTTTGAATCCGTGGGCATTTCTGGAAGACGCGGGTGATGATAACGATGGGATGGTGCATCAGCATGGCAATTTCGCAACGGCGCTTCGGTAGGTGACAAGAGAGATCACGTCGTCGTCTGACCATTCTGCGTCCAGGAGCGTCTCCTTTTCAAATCGCAGAAATATATATATATAATACATATATGCTAATAGAAATATCGGCTCAGGAAGCTTCGTGCTATCCAGCTCACGTCCAGCCCGGCGTAATCTGTTCGACCTACTCCATTTGTTGGATGTTCTAATGAATGGTAATCTGGATTAGAGGCAAAGCGACGTGGTGAGAGGATGTGTTCCTATTTCTCTTCTTTTTTTGCTTCTCCTTCACCAAAAACGAAAGATACATGATCTCTCCAGACTCCAGCAATGGACGAGCTAACACAAAAGACATGAACACCGTAATAAAGTCATGGTTCCCTCTCCTGCGAGGATTCAGCAACCGCAAAGAGAAACAACCATTGCTTGTAGCTCACTTCCATTCGCACACAAGATGATATTCAACAGGTTTCACAAGACACCATCCATAACACTAACAACAAATAATATAATCCACATTACACGATTTTGACAGAGCTAATATTACATAGACATGCTACCACTGTTACAATCTGCAGAGCAGTGGGCAAGACCAGCACCTAGCTAGAACAGACTTACAACGGCCGGGGTCACTGACCAGTGACCGACCACCACCGGAGACGCCGGGCACAAAAACGCCGGCTTACACCCCTCCGGGAAACACTAAGACAAAAAAAACGAATAGGAGATGATCTACACAATGAACGAAAAGGATTAGAGGCTTAGAGCTAATCCGCTAAAGGCCGGTGCAGAGTGTCTAAAATGCCATCTGCATCGCGGCGACCATTAAACCTAGCATCATCATGACACGCTAAAGACATACGGTACTGCTAGTAGTAATAGCTGAAGAAGATGAACGCTGGGTGTTAATTGGTGGCGAGAAGCGAGTCCCAGTCAATCTCATACGAGGGGTACTTGGTGAGGTTGAAGCAGACAGCCTCGTCCCATGGCGCCTCGCTGAAGTCAAGCTGCTGCATCTCCAGAACCTCTGCTGCTGCGGTGGTGGTGGGTGACGACTCCGGGGACGGGGACTCCAGAGAGGAGGACGCGTCGTCGGAGGACGGCGAGGAGCAGTTGCTGGTGGGGGTGGACGAGGTGGCAGCGGCGGTGGACGCGGCGGAGACGGAGGCGGACTTCTTGGCGTTCTTGGAGGCAGCGATGTTCTGGCAGAGCGTCTGGAGCTTGGCATCGACGGAGGCGTCCAGTGGGCCGCGGGAGGCGGCGTTGTCGGGGAAGTTGAGCCGGGCGGCGTCACCGCGGAGGCGGTAGGCGGCCTGGTCGTAGGAGAGGGCCGCCTCCTCGGCGGTGTCGAAGGTGCCGAGCCAGAGGCGTGTGCGGTCGCGGGGAGGGCGGATCTCCGCCACCCACTTGCCCCAGTGGCGCTGCCTGACGCCGCGGTACAGCTTCTGTGGCCGCGGCGGGGTCGCCGCCGCCACCGAAGCGGGCTTCATGGGCTGGGCCCGCGGGCCGAGGTGGCCCGGCTGGCCGGTCTGGCGCTGGAGGTGCAGGCGTGCCTGGATGTAGTGCATCTGGGCCGGGCTGAGCTCGGTCTGGGCCTGGGCCTGCACCCCGTACGGGTACCCACTGTGGGCGGCGTGGGGGAAGGAGAAGGGCGAGGTGGGCTAAGCTGGGGGTGGAGTGGAGGGGAAGCAGAGGCATCTCGGATAAAAGGCTCGAGTGCTCTCAACAGATCCTCCCGGACAGATCTATGGCGGCAGCCATCTACTCTAGCTTCAAAGAAACTTTTTTTTTGGGATTTTTTTGTTGTTGGAAAAGATGAACAAGAAAGAAAGCTGCCTGGTTTCCAAACCAAAACGTAGGACAGGCAGAGGAAAACAAGATAGATCAACAGCCACAGCAAAAAGAGATGGCTTTGGTGGTAGATCTAGACGGACACGAGCTGCAAGGAGGTGTAGAAAAAGAACCTCTCTTGGCAAGCAACTACTAAGCTAGAAACGGAAGAAGAAAGAACAGATCTGAAGCCCGGGATCTAAAAGGCCCTGGATACCTCGATGACTGCTCTGTGACCAACAAGAAAGACGACGAGACAACAAGGTGGGGAGGAGGGAGAGGGTTTGGGATCGATTCAGAAGAGGAACTTACCTTGGAGACGCAAGAACTCGCTCGGATCTATCTTACCTCGCTCGAACTCACGGAAGCTTTGTGTGTGCTGCTGGGTTTGTGGGCTTTTTGGTGGTCGTTGGCTGTGGAGTGTGGACGAAGATCGAAGTGGGCGAAATGGAAGGCGGGGAGGAGGACTGGAGGGCCAAGCAGCTTCTTTATAGCCGGCCCCGAGTTATGGCCATAGTTTATCTTCCTCCGGATGATAATTGCCTTTTCCGTCCTCTCGCGGTTTGTTTAGACCTGTGATTAGTGGTTCCTTCGCTCTTACTCCTCCCCTAATCACTTTCAGTGACGACGGAGGCAAAGAGCTGCGCTTCTGTCATGTGGGGCCTGGGTAGCTGCAAGGATATTAAATACGGAGTACGTACGATTTGGATGTAATGTATGGTCAGCAAACCGAGCAGCGTGTGCCAGTTCGACCACTGGGAGCAGGCCACCTGTCGTACTCACCGACACGTGTGAGGTCAAGGAACCGGGTGTCGCCGGTGGAGACAACGTGGCGGGAGCTTACGGGAAGTTGTGGTGTTTGCTGCTCGACGATGATCAGCTTCGCCGGAGCCGCGAATATTCGCTGCATCAGCCGCTGCAAGTTGCGAACGGCTCGTTTCCGTCAATCACTCGCAACTTGCAGTTTTAGAATTGAGCTAACCGCCAGCGGTTATTCTGGTTAATTTTCCTTTGTTTTCTTCCTTCCGAACGACTTCTTGTGTGCTCAAAAGAGCAATTCTTCTGTGTTTGGAATGTAATTTGGACCGTCCATTATCTCATCCAGTGGTCCACGATCAAATCTACGTGCCGATACCACCCGGCCGTTCCGACCTACTCTCCGTTTCTAAATATAATATTTTTAAGTTTTTCTTGATTCATGCTTATACGAAGTGAAATGAGTGAATTTCAATGCTAAAAGATGTCTAAATATGTACGGAAAAGAAAAGCAAAGAGTTATACTTTGGAACAGTTGGAGTACAAAAGAGTGATTCTAGGCACTGCGACCACACGCTAATTGTATATGTTATTCTACAAAAGTTGCTTTAATCCTAGTTTCCGAGTCTGTTCAACATGAGCCCGCGCTTGTCTTTCTTCTTCCTCCTTCCTCCCCCGTTCCTTTTCGTCTCCATGCCTCCATGAGACCGTATATCCTTTCTCTCTCAAATAATGGGAGTCTCGTGGACATCCATTTGGCGGGGTGGGCGTCCAGTTGGACGAGGCCTTGATTCGAACTAGAAGATACAACGAAATAAGCATGCAGACGAGCAGTTTGTATTGAATCAAAACCGGTTACCGGCATGCTCTTACATGGGGTGTGCCTGAAATGAACAGACTACCCTGAAGCGGATCAACGATTGATCTTGGATTCTTGGGAGGTGTTATATTTCGTCCGGGAGGTACTCGTACTTGTTGGAGCTCCCAATCACTTGAGAATTCCTCATGCTCAAAATGGGGATCCTAGTGATTATTTTATTGGCACTAACCTCTAGTTAAAATTTCTCAGCAAAAACTCAAACATCCTCTTTATACTCACCTATTTTTATATTGATACAGATATATTCCAAAACTAAATGCAATGTATTTCTTGCAGCACACTTCTCTGTCTCCCCGCATCCTTAATGTTCACAACCCAAATAACTTCATGTAAATAAAAATCTAGATTAAAAAATCTTAGGATGCTGGAGTCAATTAATATGGTCGACCTCGGTAGCAGTTCATGTGAGGAAGGAGGCGGCACCCAACTCATGTGGGAAAATGCATGCCATATCAATGTAGGGTGGAAGCGTCGAGGCGTCGAATTTGAGAATGGGAAAGGTCACACCACACCACTAGATTTTCCAGATAGATTCGGCAAGACATTGGATTTTGGGAAGGGTAGAGATGGAAAATCAAGATGTCATCTAGAGGACGTGAATAGGCGTCTTGAAATATTATGGAACTGTATTAAAAGAATGTGAAAACAAGACACTTACGCAGTTTTCAAGCATAAAACCTAAACATGATAGTCTCAACTAACTTAACCAACAAATTAATGATATCTGACGAGATTAACAACACAAGATAACTCATTAGCATATGAATAACATCAGGCATGAAGGCTACCACCACAATATGAGTATGGGAAAAAAAACTCAAATATAATTGATCCACATAAATGTTAACTCGGTTTCAAAAATATGTATCGCGTGCTTAGCAAGAGAGATTGAAATATCAACAAAGATGGCATGCACTCACCTTTGTCTTGTGTATATTGTGAGGCAAATGGAATAAGACATTTGACACAATATGTCAATGTTCGTCGTACTGACTTTACATCACTCGGGAGTTGGTATGTTCTGTTAGGCGACGCTACCTACTATAGACTTAAAAGAGTAGTGTACTAGAAAATTTATGTGGTGTATGAGTGTTCTTGAACAACAGGGTCACACATCTAAGGGGTGCATAACTCACACGGGTATGATTCGAGTGAACCAAACCAACTTGGGTTGGACCCAGTAGCGTAGCTAGCATCGAAGCACGCCCAGGCCAACCTCGGTACACTGTAGATACAGTAAGCTACAGTAGTACACTGTAGCAGCAAATAAGGCTAATTTTCTGCCTCACGCCCCGGGCCAAGGCCGGGTGGCCTGGGGCCTGTCTACGCCTCTGGTTGGACCCAAGTGGTATTGAGATAGAGTCCCGCTAGGATTGGATCTGTGTGGTACTAGGATTATGATTCGATGTGGCAAGTGCTGTGTGCTTAGGCATATGCCTACATAACGTGGAGGCACACACGACTTAAAGTTACGGAAATTGTTCTAAGGGTTTTGGAAACCCTAGCCATCACCGCCCTCAAGTCGTGTTATCAGATTTAGCAATCCGTCGCTCAACGTTCTGCTCTTGAACGTGTGGGTATCGTAAAGGCCAATCTTATTTATCTAGGCGATGTCTCTACAACGAGCAAGATTTATTACACTCATGTTTCTCTGAAAACCAACTTATAAAATTAAATCAATATGGCTACGCCATATTCACCACATATTCAGTGAACCATGGACATGGATCTAGGTTATCAGATGAGAACTATGAAATTATATTACTTTAATGTACCCCATGGACAGTAAGCTTGGTCACAATCTCATCTTCTTCAAGAGTATTTCGTGTTTACATTCCCGCCGTCGTATTTTGCAACATCGTGAGAGGGTAGAAAGCATCCAACAATCTTTGTAAAAAGAAAGAAAATGGATTGACATCAGACTATGATTTAAAATGTTGTTCCACTTCCATGCATGTCCATGTGGAACTCTCACCTCCCCGATGTGAAGAAGTTGACCGGACCTCTAGATCCGCAATGAACAGCTTGATTTCAAAGCATAAGCATCTTACTTAGCTGGAAACAATACCCGATCGAGTAAATTAATCCAGCTCTGACCTTATACAAGTAAATCAAAACCAAAGCAAATATTCTACCCGCGGCATCATCGACGAGTACTAACCAGTGGGCTGTATCCAGGCCAGGTATTCCTATACAACTCACGCAAAGGTGTTTCGTTGCTTGACTTGCTTGTAAATCTGTGATGTACTTATTCCGCTAGACCCAAATCCATTTCCTAATCAGCTCCTATTTCCATTATTTGCATCTCATCTTCAGAGATAGAAAGCCACATTCATCGTGCGCGTCTCTACTTCTCTGCTAGGCTCCACCACCTCCCGTCTGATCTATCTCCACTATCCATGTCGATATAGTTGGTGCACCAACATCATGTATGGCCACTTTGTCTGGTGTCACTCTCGCCGTTCCTCACGTCCTCGTCGTTGCCCGTCTTCCATCACATGACGCCATAACCACCTTGCTTCTGCTAAGAACGACTGCCCATGAACTACGCGTGGTGTTCCACAAATATCATCGTCGCCGCTTTATGGGTTCAGAGATGCGTGTGCCCATCAAAATGATTACCCTTAATTACTACCGTGACAGCCCCCTTCTAAATCAATCATTATACTGGAAGTGGGAGGCAGAACTACAGCGTCTTGACAGTTTGGAAAGGCGAGGTTAATCTTAGTTTGGGACTGGAATCTAGAGCTGTTCCATGTGCAATCCTATCTACCCAAATGTGAGGAAGTTTACCTTAATCTCTAGATCTACATTCGACTTGACTATAGAACAAATTGACTCAGATGCATGTTAGCTAGCTGGAACCAACATCATAGTATATAGCTCTGAGTTAGACAGATACTTAGATTGGGTGATCAAAAAAATTTGAGTTAATGGCACCCGCAGTCACGCAACTCGTCACGTATGTGCATTTAAGTCACACTTCTCCAGAACGTGATTTTTTGGTCACACATCTGGACAAGTGGGTGCACGGTGGTCTCTGGGCCCACGTGTCAGACCGTTTTCCGTTGCGGGAGTGCTGACATGGACAAGTAATTTTGCAGAAAACCCCCTGTATTTTTAAATATTCCGCAAAATGGTCCTCCTAATTTTACAAAATGGTCCTTCTAATTTTGTACCATTTTGTAAAATTATATTACTCCAGGGGTTTTCTGAAAATTTACCGTCCAAAACGGACTGACACGTGGGCCCAGAGACCTGCGTGCACCCACTTGTCCAGATGTGTGACCAAAAAATCACGTTCTGGAGAAGTGTGACTTAAGTGCACATACGTGACGAGTTGCGTGACTGCGGGTGCCATTAACTCAAAAAATTTAGGAAATTGAGCATCATAAGATTTTCATACTTTGTAATTATAGGTCTTATTGATTCAAAGGAAATTCAAATGTTGCTCGATACTTAGGATAGGGCTCAGTTTGCGGTTGTTGATGTGTGCTGTGCTGAAATTACTTTATAATCTATTATATATTAAAAGTAAATTATGGGCTAACCAGAAATTAGAGAAATCTACTAGAAATTACCACAATAATCAGAAACATCCGGCCGTCTAATTTTTACCCCAATAAACCACAGCCAATTGATATGGATAACTGAAGTTGAAAATTACCCACCTATGCCATTATGTAAAATACCTTTTCGTTTCCTATTCCCGTGAAAAGAAAAAAAGAAAAACTTAAATCTTCCTCCCACGCGGTTCCGACTAGCATCGTCTATAATCTTGACCTAGCAGACGCCGATCTCCAGGTATGGATCTCAACCAGCAGTGGCGCATCAGCGCATGGCGCTCAACCCAATCTGAAGCCGATCTCCAGGACGTGTGCGCTGCATACCGTGCGTGGTCGTACGGATCTTCTCCTTGGCCAGTCCGGCGGCCGCAGCGATTGGACCGTAACCACTTCAGGTATTATTAAGTCAGCTTTGCTAAGCATGGTTGTGCTGATTGTACAGAGGCAGCACGGCAGCAGCGCTCTGGTGCCTTTCCAGCCAAAAAGCAAGTGGAGAGATCGGAACCAGATATGCATGTTTGAGCTCCTGTAGTTTTTTTTCTTTGCTAATTAATAACGTATGTAGGTTTTACAGCACTAGATCAATCAGCTGGCCACACGAAGCTGATGGATTTGTAATCGTACGGGAGCAGCTAGACGTGAACGAGTCTTCAGCGATCGGAACGATCGGAAATTTTCGGCCAACGGAACTGCCACAGGCACTTCCAGTAGGTACGTTTGATGGCATCAGAGTGAAAGAAAATAGTGTGATTGTTTGAAGGTAATTTAAAATCTTCGTATCCCCTATTCTTGCTAACATGTGTTATTTTGGAGGCTCATCCTTTTGGTGATACCAGCGCTCAATTCAACCAGCATCTCTCAATGGAATTGTGGTGCTACAGTAAGAATCCATTGATTTTTTATGGAGATAAAAGAAGCGACAACACGTACTACAGTACCATGGATCCATTGATTTTTATGGACAGGAAAAAAGGGAGCCTTATCAAATTAGTATCAATGCTAGGGCGCTTGCTGCTAATCAAGAATTGTTGCAGGTTCATGACACAAGCCTTCAGGACAAGATGAAGCAGCACCAAAAGGCTATTAAACATAGCACGACACAAGGATCAACAATTTCTACCGATAGATTAAATCTAGGTCCTGTAATCTTTTTTGATGCCTCTTGGAAGTGCAGGGATATCCCAGGTGCAGAGGGTCTTCATGCCACCGCCATTGGCGTCTTCATCAGGACTGAGATGGCGGGAAGGAGGTACTCCATCATGATTCAGGCGGCCTCCCAAAGGACTACATCGGTGTTTCAGGCTGAAGCAACTAGCCTTTTCTTCGCAGCGACACTGGCGCAAGTTCTTCACATACAAAACCCAACTTTTCTACCGGATAATCAGGTGCTCGTGAAGGTGGCGACGTCCAGAAGGCTTGATCACCCACTGTTGCATTCGGATTCTAGAGATGTTGTGGCAAATTTCTTGCAGGCTACCTCCAGATCATCGGTGCAAAATTTTCATATCAAAAGAGACTTAATGGGATAGCTCATGACTGTGCAAACAGGTTCTAAGGCAATGCCTTGATCGACCTATATTTGGGTATACAAATTCAGCTCACTCCCCAGATTAATGTCCTGTAATGTTAGCTCTTCAGAATCCTCCTCTGCAGGACATTGTAATAATGGCTGTACATTGCTATTAAGCTGAATAAAATTAGGCGCCTTTGGCGCCCCCTTTTTTTCGAACAAAGGAGAGAACAAGATAGACTTCAATTATGTAAGTTTCCAACCTTTTGGCTGCTTAAAAATATTTTTCATAACTACTTGCTACACCTATTCTCCCAAAAAAAAATTTTTTGCAAGATAAAGATTGTTCACTAACACTCAAAAATCTATTCACATTGTTGTACTCTGTTCTTGTACTCAAGTTTTAACCTCCGCAATTTTGGTGGCCCTATGAGAATCGTTCAATCATACTCTTATATACTTTCAAAAAAACTTGCACTCAACCCAGATAATTTATATATTATAAGTTCATCAAGTTTTTTTAGAAACAATTCATGGAAATATGATGAAATCTGTATCTTCATGAAAATGCTACTATATTATTTCTGACCTTGCTTTGAGTCCCTAGATAGAAAAATAATACATTTTTCATTTTAGGATAGCTACAGTGAAAACTGAATTCGGTTCACAAATAAATAAAAAAGATATACTTCTAGGGTAGGTAGTCTGCTAGGGAAGAACTTACGATTCATGCAATTTTCGTGTAAAAGGTTCTTGGCTATACTACTGTTCATAACTCTATTAGTGGTTTTATCTTTACATATACTCTCTCCGTTTTTTAATATAAGATGTTTTATGTGTTGCACATGTTGTCTAGATACATACTAAAGTGAGAGAACATACACACTAATACATGTCTACATACATTTGTATACATGCACATGTGGACAAATGCTAAAACATCTTATATTAAAAAACGGAGGGAGTATAAAGGAGACAAACTGGAACATGCAATTATTTGTGAGCTGCAGTGCTCTTAGGTCCAACTACCTTAACTACCGAAACTGGTAGACAATCACAGAAGTTGCCACTTCTTTGGTGTTAACAGGCTAGGTTTCCGTTGCCAGACACTTTCGGTCGAATTCCTAATGCAAGTATGCAACTACATAGTCCATGGAGCAACCCCGGAATATCAAAATTAAGATTACCAGTTAGCCGCATCCACGGATACTATTTATGTTTCTTCTTTGCTATGCAATGGTACAAGGATAATCTGATTATACATCTTGGAAGAAGATGCATCGAGGCACAGATAATAACAGGAACTCATGTGCAAGAAAAGGTGTATATTCCAAAAATAATAATGTCACCAACAGAATCAGCGTGACCATTCCTTCTAAAACATCAACAATATCCAATTTCAGTGTGCTTTGCTATGACAATCAACAAAAGGCAGGGGCAGTCTGTAAACATGGTTTCATCAGTAAGTTTGATTGCAAAGGGATTCAAATGGACAATTACTGAAATTTTAAATGTAACATGGTTCATAGTACACAACTGCATAACAAAGCCAACTGCAGATCTAAGTTCTTAGCAGCAGACTAATAGGTAACATACCTTGGATCAACAATTATATGGTAAGACCACTGCAATATCTCATCAGACCACCATCAGAGTGTTACTTATATAACGAAAACAATACAGCCATGAACCTCTATACAATCATTGGTATGTGACTTATTTTTTAATGTGCACTTTGGCTTGAAGATAAACCAAAACCATCTGAAGAAGAAAAATGAGAAGTATCAAGGATGTATAAAGTGGGATAAACTAATCTCACTTACACATCCTAGAAAGTATGACCCTTAACTATCAATAATACTGAAATCTTGCAGGTGACAGTCAATTCTCGGACAGACAGTGACTAATATTAAAAATTTGGAATCTTTATATATATATGATACTATGAGAAAATATAGGCATGCTAATGATATGACTATACTAATAACTTAATTTCCGAAATAGCTTGGCGAGATACTAATGCTATGGCGCAGGACGGAATGGAAAACAAAAAGGCTGCTTCCAACCCATATGAGCAACGCATACAGAAGACCTGAGGATGAAAACTCACTGAACCAAGTAGCACCATACGAAGCTGACACTCAGATTGACTCGAAAAAAAAAGGAGTGCACAACAGAATGTATGGGTACTTCAATTGCAGAATGGAAAGCAAAAAAATAAAACAGTCAGGTACCAAATCATGGCAGCGTCCTCACCAATTCAAAACACATGCACCAGGCAATTTATCTTCTCCAAGTAGACGTCCGGGAGACCGCCATCCATTGCGACACTGCGTCAGAATCCTCGCACTCCTGGTCAAACCCAAGGTGCCTGGACCTCTTCAACGCCATGGTGCTCCAACAGCAGTACCTCACGCTCCATTTGTATGCTCACTTCGTAGGCGAGGGAAAACTTCGGCGGTCTGAATTCGCTGGATTTCTAGGACCGGAGAGTGGGAGACAACCAGATTTAGAGACCACCGGCGGAGAAAAGTGGGGAAACTGAAACGGTGTGCAGTGGGGAAAAACAGGGACGACTGACGGAAGAGAGTGAAAGAAGTAGAGTATTTGTCATTATTTTAACAAGTCACTTACTTTCCAATGCATTATAGACGTATGCAGGAGACTCACAACCGCATAAACTTTTGGAAAAATCCAAGTGAAGTTGCTGATAATTCTTAATCGACTCAAAATTTAAACAGACCTCAATCGAGTACAGAACTATTAGATTTGCACCGTGATATCTCAGAGTTATACATGAGATGCAAACTTGCTACTTAAATATCACTTGCACATAATTTACAACTGAGAAAAAAATATTCAGGCAATACCAAAAAATATTCACATGATACACCAATATTGCCACGCTACAAAATCGTGGTGACATCAGATGAATTAAGTCGATTCTGAGTCGACCAAAAATTAAGGGTCCCAAAAGTTTTACAAATACATACTATCAGGGAAATTTAAAAATATATATGAATATATATCACATTTAAAAATAGGTCATTAAAACAAGATTCATTGATTAGTAATTTTTTCATATAAAATGTATTAAGTAAAATAAAAGAATTACGACTTAATAAAAATATTAGAAAGTTATTACTTCTCTTCATACTAAAAAATATAGTACAAAAAATGGAACATATACAAAAAATAGTACTAACTAGAACATGCCATTCTAGGATTTATTAATATGCCAACATTTTATTAGATTGCCCGAAATTGTTTCCCTTTTGTATATTATTTGAGAAATTTTAAAGAGACCATCAAGATGTCGCCCGCGTATGTATGCGGGCCACTTTGCTAGTTTAACATAAAAAATGGCAAAAAGGAATATATGTATTATTTGAACATTAAAACTGGAAAAGCGAATGGATAAAACTGAATCTTCATCATCCACCACGTTGCAAACTTGAATTTTTTCGTAGCACTCTCTCCGTCTCATAATTCACAACATAACAATTTTTAAGATAATGATTTGAACGCAAATTAAAATCATAGATATTTCTTGAATACAAATCCTATGTCATAATTTGTCTACCAAATGAAATGCATAGTAGTAGAGAAATTGTTCGTCAAATCATGGAAGGCCTTAATGAATCATAACCTGCAATATATTATGGAACAGAGGAAGTACTTTTTGAGAAATATTAGATGTTCCATAAGTTCTAATATTGTCAAATGGTGTGGTAAATCACATTTTGGTCTATTTTGTTATTGGTTAGACCGGTGATCAAATTGAGAACAAGAAAATCAACGATATACGAGTACAATAAGTCAGTTGCACGTCACAAGTATACCGGTTGCACATTTTGAAACTGCAGCTAGTGTATAATAAAGTCCAATAGACGGAACCAAGTTTGAAAAAAATACTAGTCTTTTTCAAATCAATACAATTGCACATTACAAATACACATTTAAATATGAAACATCAGCGGTCTAAAGTTCAGTTGTAGAGTAAACAGACAAAACCAACTATGTCAATCATGTTCAATCAACTAACCAGAAGCAAATTCACTATGTAATACAAAATATACTACATTTATTATTTCTCAAAGGAATATTCATTGCCACCACTTCTCTCCCACTCTAAGCCTCTTTTTTCACCGATTCTAGTACATTAATTATTAGAAGTTACATTGAAAGTGCATGTGTTGCCCCATGCGTGGTTTTGGTAATTAATGACAATCCCTATGGACTAATGTTTGCATTGAGTTATCTTTATAGATCTTGTCCATAAAGAAGATTGGAGTTCATGTGTTGGACTCTTGAAGATTATATGATGACCAAGGTTCTTTCCAAGGGTTTACATGAAGAATGGTCATCTAGAGTTGAGCTTATTGCAAGCATGGCTTGGAAAAGAAGATTGAGTGAACATTCATGTTTATCCCCAAGCCATCATCTATATCAAGAGAAGAAGATAAAGTGCAAGTGGATTCATGAAGACGGAGCTTAGCAAGGCTCTCCCATAATGGTGTATGGGGGAGTATTTGGAGAAGTCTTCATCAAGCATGTGCTAGCAAGCACAATCAAGAAAGGTGTTCCAACTTGAGAGAGTCAAGATCGTCATCTTCTAGCTCAAGTGGAATGCGCAAGGTAAAGGTATGATCTTGATAGGGTTTCTATTTTACCGGTCTCATGGTGTTAGTGGGAGACCGGGTTATAGGATAAACGGCGTACTATCTAGAGGGGCTCTCAAATGAGTAACTTGATCGCATCTTTGTGGAGAGCTCAAACCTTTGCATACTTAGCATATCATCTTTCTTGGTTCTTATTTGGCTTTTATCCATGTGAGAATTTAGAGGTTGTGTTCATCTCCATGCCAGGCTCTAGTTCATCAAAAACGGATTTCATATGCATATCTTGTGGCGTTTTTTATATTGGAGGTTTTACCGGTTTGTCTTTTCTAAGAGAAGTCAAACTCTCTTCTTGTGGTTTCCTCCTCACATGATGGACTATGATGTGTATATGCATGATCTTGTAAAGCTTGTGATTATCTTCGAAACAAGCTCAAGATCATAGAAAACGGAGTCCGGATGAAAAACTTGTTGGGTTCTTGATGTTGGAGGATTTACCGGTTGTTCTTTAATAGAAATGTTTTAACTTTCCTCATTTGGTTTTATCCTCCCTTGTTGAACTATGATGTTTCTCTGCATGATCTTGTAAATCTCGTTGTGGTGATTCCAACGAGTCCAAGAACATAAAAAACGGAGTTCGTATGCGAAAGTTGTGCCCGTTTTGGTAATGGTGTTTCTGCTGTTTTTTCAAAGTGCGGTAGTACCGCATGAGGCCCGGTACTACCGCATAAAACGTGTTTTTGGTACTGGATTCGACTGGTTTTAACCGGTAGTGGCCCGGTAGTGACCCGGTAGTACCAGGGACCCAGTAGTACCGTGGCAAGCCCGGTAGTACCGCCCCGGGGCCAAAAAACAGCCCAACGGGCAGTTTTTCGGGCACCTTTTTAAGGGCCCTTCATCCCCAATGTTTCCTAAGAACTTGAGCACGTTTTTCCTCTCTCCTCCATTGTTGAAAGCTCATTTCTTCGATTACTCCCAATCCCTCCACCCAAACTCGTTGATCTTTGGACGATTGAAGGAGGTGACCTAGATCTACATTTCCACCGATCCATTTCTCCTCTAAGTGAGTGAAACCCTTTCGATCTAGTTCTTGAAGTTCCATTTGTTGTGTTCTTTGTTGTTCTTCCTCTCTTCTCCCCCATAAGTATTAGTTGCTTGTGGTGGGATTCGAGAGTGAAGGATTTGAGCCTTGTGCTCTTGCCATTGCTTCGTTGCATCGGTTTGTGCTCTCCACGAGGATTCGTGGAAGTTGAAAGCTTGTGAACTTGTTACTCTTGGGTCTTTGGACCCTAGACGCCCGTGTGGTGGTTGAGACCCTTGGTGGTCACTTGTAGCTGTTCGGGAGCCCCCAATCCCGTTGTGGGTTGTGCCTCGGATTGTTGTTGAAAGGCTCCGGATTCCGCCTCGAAGGAATTCCGATAGTGGAAGGTGAACCAAACCTTTGTGGTGCGGTTCATCGGAGAAGAAGGTGAAACCTTTGTGGTTGTTGAACCATTGTGTTGGTTCACACCTCTCCAACGAGACGTACTCCCCTAAAAAGGAGGAACTCGGGAATACATCCTCGTCTCCGCGTGCCTCGGTTATTTCTATACCCGAGCTCTTTACTTATGCACTTTACATTGTGATAGCCTTCGTGCTTGAAGTATTCTATATTGCTATCACATTGTTGCTTGTCTTGCTTAGCACAAGTTGTTGGTGCACATAAGTGAGCCTAGTTTATTTAGGTTGTTGGCTTGTTAATTTAAACACCTAGTTTTATTCCGCAATTATCAAGCCTAAACCGGAAAAAATTTAATCGCCTATTCACCCCCCTCTAGGCGACATCCTTGTCCTTTCAATTGGTATCAGAGCCGGGGCTCTCTTTATTGGGCTTTACCGCCTAGAGAGTAAAGATGTCGTTTAGAGAATTAGTGCACAATCTCACTTTTAAATTCGATGGCACAAATTATGATGTTTGGAAAATTCGCGTGCTTAACCTTCTTCGGGATATAGACCCACATGTTAAGAGAATTGTAGATATGGGTTTTTCTTCTCCAAAGGAGGATGAGGAAAACTCTTATCTCGATACTCTTGTATCTAATAGTCTTATATGTGTTTTGAGCGATGTAGTTCTTGCATCAATCATGCCTTTTCGGAACACTCGTGAGCTTTGGACGAAGCTTCAAGATAAATATGAAGTGTCCAATATTATTGAGAATGTTTGTTCTCCCTCCACCTCCGGCCGTGACGAGTTCACAACTTCTTCCACTTCACCAACATGTGATTTGTCACAAGGTAATGATATGGTGAGTGGTGATAGAAATTGCTTTGTTGATGGTGAATATTCTATTGACTATACTTCATCTCTATCTCATTGCAATGTTCTATCTTTGGACTTAAACACTTCTAGCACTCCAAATGTTTTACATGCTAGTGTTGATAGTCCTTGCATATCATGTAATAGTTGTTTAACTAAATCTCATGATGATATGCTTCATTTGTCTTGTTGCCATGAAAACAATACTTCCATATCCTCTATTTCTTGTGTGGCTAACAATGTAGAGGAATCCCAACATTTGTTGGAACAAGACGTGGATCTCAATGAAGCTTCAAGTAACTCTTCACCATCTTTGTCCACTACTCACTTTTGCCTTATGGCTATGGATTCAAAGGTATCTCCACCATTGGAACCCTCTACATCTTGTGATGATATGGATGAGGATTCTCATGGAGAACTTATGGATGTTGAATCCATAACAAAGAAGGGTAAGATGGTTTTCGGTGCTCTCCCCAAAGATAGCAAAGCTATCCCTCCTCTAAGCGAAATCATTGTTTATGCTATTAAGAGTAGGGAAATCATTGAGGACTTGGAAACTCAATTTCTCGAGAAATGTCAAATTGAGAGAGAGGATGCCGATGAAAAGGCATCCTTAATGAATGCCCTTGAGGAAGAGCAAGAGCTTCGAGTGTCTCTTGAAGAGAAACTTGAATCTCTTGATGAATCAAATGATCTTATTATTGCTATAATCATTAAGGAAAGAGATCATGCTATTGCTAAATATAAAGTGCTTAAAAAGGAAAAAGTTGAATTTGGTGTTGGCAATGCTAGACTAATTGAGGATATAGAGAAACTTGACAAAGCCCACAAGGCTTTAGAAAGTGAACACTCTCTCCTTATCAAGTCTCATGATCAACTCCAAACTCAACTATATAAAAATGATGAGCTTGCCAAGTTGTCTTCTTCCATTTCTAATATTTATGATGCTTGTGATACTAACTCCACTCCTTGTGAAGCATCTATTTTGAAGGAGAATGTTGAGCTAAGGGCTCAACTTGAGTTGCTAACTAGCAAGTATAGGAAATTGGAAGAAAGTCATGAAAAGCTATCTAGCTCTAATGATGATCGTCTAGCATCCTATGCTAAGCTAGAGTTAGCTCATGAGGCCATTATGTCAAAGGTAACATCTTGTGAGCCTCATGTGGACAATGGCACAACTTCTACTCTTAATGCTATATTGTTTTGTGCTAGTCCTAGTGATTCATCCACTCACAATGTTGCTACATCTTGTGATGAATTACTTTCTATACCTTGTTGCTCTAACAATGAAGCCTCTACTTCCTCTAGTGTTTGTGTTGATACTAACCATGTAGAGGAATTAAATGAGCTCAAGGCCCAAGTCACTTCTTTGAAGAAAGACTTGGAAAAGCGTCATGTTGGGAAGTCCACACTTGACAATGTGTTGAGTGTTCAAAGACGCCCCAATGACAAGAGTGGACTTGGATTCAACTCCAACAACAAGAACAAGTCCAAGCCTTTCAAGAAGAACAAGGGCCAAGAACAAGTCAAGGATTCGGCCAAGATTGTTTGCTTCAAGTGCAAAGTTGAAGGGCACCATGTTAGATCTTGCCCTTTGAAGAAGAAGAAGTCTCTTAGTGAGAAGCAACAAGGAAAGAGGCCTCAATCTCAAACTCAAGTTCCTCAAGTTGATGAACGGCCACTTCCCAAGAAGAATCAAGCTACCCCTCCTCAAGTCGAGATTCCAACTAAGAAGAAAGGAGGAAGCAAATGTTGCTACATATGCCGTGAGAAGGGTCACTTTGTTTCTTCATGCACAAATGGTACCTTATCCAACCCCATTATTATTTATGATGATTATTCTCTTCGGAAGGATAAGGTTGGCAATGTGTTTGCCAAATATGTTGGTACTCAAAGTGGTGTCAAGAAAAGAACCATTTGGGTTGCCAAACCTATTGTGACTAACCTCTTAGGACCCAACTTGGTTGGGGACCAACAAGCTAAAACTTGATCAATAGTTGTTGTTGGAGGGCATTGGAGACTTGGCTACTTCATGAAGAATTAAGGGATCTTCATCAATTATATTATCTACTCTCTATGTGGTATGTCATTCTCATGAGAAATTCAAATTCTATAATGTCCATTAATTATCTCTAGTTGATTTTATTTGGCTCTTGTTAAGAAAATTTGGATTATCACATTATGGGGGAGTAATAAGCTATGTGCATATTACAAACCTAAAAAATGTGAACATGTGAGGTATTGCCACCTAGAATTGATTTGTTATTAATCTTATTCCTATGTGGCATGTTGCTCAAACAAGTTCCATCTTTGGTAAAATGATTTTGTTTAATAACTCTTTTGGATCTTGTTTGCGATGGACATTCTTGGTACGGTTTTCCCCAAATATGTTCGCATATCCTTTTGGGAAATCGATTGCTTCAAGCTACTCTTTGTAGTGGCTTTGCATGATCGCGTGAATACTTGAAGCTATCAAGAATATCTATCTATTTAAGCTTTGACCTTTAAATCTTCTCTTTTGCCATATGCTTATTTGTTGTGAAATTGGTCTTCAATATCATTCCTATATACCACCGAGAAATATCTCTATATACTCCTTGTCCTTGACAAGTGATACTCATATGTGTGGTGAAATTTGTAGACCATCTTCACTTTGGCTTTTGCTTTGAATTTGCCTTATTTTTGTTGCCAAGGATTTGTTTTGATCTAACTCTCACTTGTCTTCCTTGTATATTTTGGATCCTTGTTGCTCTACTCAAAATTCGCTTTGTGCTTTCTTGTGTTAGGAAAAGCAATGATCCCATTCTTGGGGATGCTATCCTACATTGAGTAGAACATCATTCTTTAAATTGGTTTAGCATCTTATTACTTTCCTTGAACAAGACTAATGTTTGAATAATATGTATGGAGAGTGATGATCCCATTTGTGTGCATTTTGTATTCAAATGCAAGATCATAAATAATGCACAAATCTTGGGGGAGCCATCCTATATGCTTTTGAACATTAGTTGTGTTCAATTGGTATTTGATCCCGATGACGTGTCTCTTTGGAAGACAAACATTTCTCGTCTTGGTACTTTGTGCCATCATGAGAAGTGTAGAGGGTTTGGTTTATTCCTTGATGATATTTTCATCAATTGGCATCTTACTTTCATTTGACATCTTTTCAAAGTGGTATCTTCAATCATGTGTTGATTTGGGTTTTTGATATAATTTGGACAATTCTCTTTCTTGTCACACTTGTGTGTGCTTTCTTGGTTTAATTGGTGTTTTGTCCAATTTATATCTCGTTTGGTTCTTGAAAGTCTTGTGCATGCATATTTACTATGTATATCTTATGCCATGCTTGCTTTCGTTGATCCAATATATAGGATAAACTCCATCAAATCCTAAATGGTTAAGATGTGCATGAAATTCAATTTCATATCAATATGCACATATTTATGTGGAGTTTGTCCTATATATTGTAGTTGCTATAACTACTTTGGACCCAATGAGTTTGGGCACCATTTTGTACTTGAATTTGCTTTAGGTACATTGGAGATGCATTGGAAGCTTGTCTCGTTTACAAGGAAGGTGTTATCACCATGTGCTTATTGGAGCCAAGCTCGGATGATCATGAAATCTTATCTTCTACATCACCAATGCTATCTCGGTAACAAGTATCTACCTCATGCATACTTTTCTAACTTTTAACCTTGTGTAGGTTGTCTCTTGGCATGAGTCTCTTTAGTTGCATTTGATGTGTTCTTGAAAAGCTTTTATCAAAACATCTTTATTACAAATGTGAGCAAGCCGGGATGATTACATATCAAGGGGAATATATATAATCATTTCATGATTCACAAATCCCAAATATGTTAATCTAGCACTTTTCTACTCTATGTCTCGCATTTGCAATATTGATGTTTCTTCAAAATCATTTGCCTCTTGCGATACTTGTTATCTCTCTCTCGGAGCATCCCTTTTATCTTCTTATCCCTTGTGGATATTGTTTGATGCTATGATGAGTATGTGTTGGAAGTTCATCTATATCCCTTTAAGATAAAATTGAGCTTTGTGCTATGCTTTTAAGCAAAGATCTTATTGGTGTATTCATGACTTCCTCTTGGATATCATGTTCTCTAACTTTGTACCTATTTTGTGTGTGCATGTTTCTTTGTGGATTTATATCTTGATGATTGGTGTCTACTTAGAAACTTATTCACATGAGAATAGTTACATCTTTAATTGATATTCCGATTCTTTAGTGACCACCTCTTATTACTTTTAATTCTTTGGTGGTTTCTAAAAGGCACAAGCTTTGTTTTTATTTGGTATACTTTTACATCTTAATAAGCTTGTGGACCTATTTGCTACTCTTTTGTTCATGTTCAAAATTATCTAGGAGGGAGTGAGGATTTCATGTTGTGCACACTATATTGAGATACAAATCCTTATTGTGCACGTACCTTGGGGAGTTCCCTCTTGATTATTAGAACATTTGGTTGATCTTATCATAATATCTTCTTATGTTCTATTGGTTTTTCGGATCTTTTGATTAGTTACTTCTTTTGTCGAAGTATCTTTCAATTTGTTTTTCTTTTGCAATCTTTGGATCCTCAATATAGTTTGATCTCCTTCCCAATTATTCGTCATTGGATACGTGCATTTGATTTCACTCATATTATGATAAATGCACACAATATGGGGGAGCTCTTATTATATTGGCCTTCTAAATTTTTCCTCCCATTTCGGCAATCGATGCCAATGGGGGAGAAGTTTAGAGGGTTTAAGGGAATTTGGTTTCATGCTTTAGTTTCGTTCTTAAGCATTTGCTTTTCTTTCTCTTTCATCCTTGCTCTTTGTGTTGGATGGTTGTTTAATTCATTATATAAACCCTCGTAAAAGGGATTGTCATCAATTACCAAAATGGGGGAGATTGAAAGTGCATGTGTTGCCCCATGCGTGGTTTTGGTAATTAATGACAATCCCTATGGACTAATGTTTGCATTGAGTTATCTTTATAGATCTTGTCCATAAAGAAGATTGGAGTTCATGTGTTGGACTCTAGAAGATTATATGATGACCAAGGTTTTTTCCAAGGGTTTACATGAAGAATGGTCATCTAGAGTTGAGCTTATTGCAAGCATGGCTTGGAAAAGAAGATTGAGTGAACATTCATGTTTATCCCCAAGCCATCATCTATATCAAGAGAAGAAGATAAAGTGCAAATGGATTCATGAAGACGGAGCTTAGCAAGGCTCTCCTATAATGGTGTGTGGGGGAGTATTTGGAGAAGTCTTCATCAAGCATGTGCTAGCAAGCACAATCAAGAAAGGTGTTCCAACTTGAGAGAGTCAAGATCGTCATCTTCTAGCTCAAGTGGAATGCGCAAGGCAAAGGTATGATCTTGATAGGGTTTCTATTTTACCGGTCTCGTGGTGTTAGTGGGAGACCGGGTTATACGATAAACGTCGTACTATCAAGAGGGGCTCTCAAGTGAGTAACTTGATCGCATCATTGTGGAGAGCTCAAACCTTTGCATACTTGGCATATCATCTTTCTTGTTTCTTATTTGGCTTTTATCCATGTGAGAATTTAGAGGTTGTGTTCATCTCCATGCCAAGCTCTAGTTCATCAAAAACGGATTTCATATGCATATCTTGTGACGTTTTTGATATTGGAGGTTTTACCGGTTTGTCTTTTCTAAGAGAAGTCAAACTCTCTTCTTGTGGTTTCCTCCTCACATGATGGACTATGATGTGTATATGCATGATCTTGTAAAGCTTGTGATTATCTTCGAAACAAGCTCAAGATCATAGAAAACGGAGTCCGGATGAAAAACTTGTTGGGTTCTTGATGTTGGAGGATTTACCGGTTGTTCTTTAATAGAAATGTTTTAACTTTCCTCATTTGGTTTTATCCTCCCTTGTTGAACTATGATGTTTCTCTGCATGATCTTGTAAAGCTCGTTGTGGTGATTCCAACGAGCCCAAGAACATAAAAAACGGAGTTCGTATGCGAAAGTTGTGCCCGTTTTCGTAATGGTGTTTCTGCTGTTTTTTCAAAGTGCGGTAGTACCGCATGAGGCCCGGTACTACCGCATAAAACGTGTTTTTGGTACTGGATTCGACTGGTTTTGACCGGTAGTGGCCCGGTAGTGACCCGGTAGTACCAGGGACCCGGTAGTACCGTGGCAAGTCCGGTAGTACCGCCCCGGGGCCGAAAAACAGCCCAACGGGCAGTTTTTCGGGCACCTTTTTAAGGGCCCTTCATCCCCAATGTTTCCTAAGAACTTGAGCACGTTTTTCCTCTCTCCTCCATTGTTGAAAGCTCATTTCTTTGATTACTCCCAATCCCTCCACCCAAACTCGTCGATCTTTGGAGGATTGAAGGAGGTGACCTAGATCTACATTTCCACCGATCCATTTCTCCTCTAAGTGAGTGAAACCCTTTCGATCTAGTTCTTGAAGTTCCATTTGTTGTGTTCTTTGTTGTTCTTCCTCTCTTCTCCCCCATAAGCATTAGTTGCTTGTGGTGGGATTCGAGAGTGAAGGATTTGAGCCTTGTGCTCTTGCCATTGTTTCGTTGCATCGGTTTGTGCTCTCCACGAGGATTCGTGGAAGTTGAAAGCTTGTGAATTTGTTACTCTTGGGTCTTTGGACCCTAGACACCCGTGTGGTGGTTGAGACCCTTGGTGGTCACTTGTAGCCGTTCGGGAGCCCCCAAACCCGTTGTGGGTTGTGCCCCGGATTGTTGTTGAAAGGCTCCGGATTCCGCCTCGAAGGAATTCCGATAGTGGAAGGTGAACCCAACCTTTGTGGTGCGGTTCATCGGAGAAGAAGGTGAAACCTTTGTGGTTGTTGAACCATTGTGTTGGTTCACACCTCTCCAACGAGATGTGATGGCTACGTGTTGGTGAACCCCAAGAGGAGGGTTATGATGTAGACAGCAGAAGTTTTCCCTTGAATAATCTACCCAAGGTTATCAATCCAGTAGGACTTGACGATCTATCGGAAGGTTGTTGATGTTGACTCCCCCTGGCGCTAGGGAGCTTGCACCAACGTGGAATCTGCACAGACACAAACCAGAACTTTGCCCAACACGAAACAGAGAGGTTGTCAATCTCTCCGGTCTTGCAGAAACAAAGAGTTAAACGTATGGTGTGGAAAACAGCAGGAAAACAGCAAGTAACAGGAAACAGATGATTGCAGCAGGTTGTGTAAACAGTATGAGGAAATTGGACCAGGGTCCACAGTTCACTAGTGGTGTCTCTCTCAGAACAGATAACTAGCATGTTGGGTAAACAAATTACAGCTGGGCAATTGACAAATAGAGAGGGCATAACAATGCAATACATGCCAAGATGTCTACTATGAAATCTAGTTGGGCATTACAACAAAGTACATAGACCGTTATTCCAACCGCATCTATGCCTAAATAATCCACCTTCAAGGCAGCATCCGCATCCTGTTCAGTATTAAGTTGCTAACAACAGATTATTGCATGAAGTAAAGTGTGTAATGTAATCAATACAAGTGCCCTTGGACACTGCACCAATGTTTTATCCCTAGTAGCAACAGCACATCTACCATCTTAGACCTTTCTGTCACTGATCCAGATATCTAGAGACTGAACCCACTATCGAGCATAAATACCCCCTCTTGGAGTCACAAGCATCTACTTGGCCAAAGCATCTACTAGCAACGGAGAGCATGCAAGATCAAGAGCACATAGATAAACAACTTGAATAAACATGGTATCAATATTCATCGGATCCCAGCAAACACAACATCTAGCATTACAATAAGATGATCTTGATCATGTTAGGCAGCTCACAAGATCTAAACATGGAGGCACAAGGTAGAGAGACAACCATCTAGCTACTGCTATGGACCCGTAGTCCAGGGGTGGACTACTCACGCATCACTCCGGAGGCAGGCATGGTGATGTAGAGCCCTCCGGTGATGATCTCCCCTCCGGCAGGGTGCCGGGAAGAGCTTCAGAACTCCTCCGATCTGAGATTGACGATGACGGCCGCGACGGAACTTTTCGTGGAATATGATCGACCGTAATAGGGTTTTCGCGTCGCGGAGAATATATAGGCGAAGAGGCGGCGTCGGTGGCCGAGGGGGGCCACCACGCCATAGGGGGGCGCGGGCCCACCCTGGGCCGCGCCCTAGTGTGGCGTGGCCCCCTGGTGGGTCTGCTCGACTCCCCTTTGGACTCCGTGATCTCCTCGTGATATTATTGACGATGTCTTTTGTTTCGTCCAATTCCGAGAATATTTCCTTAATAGATTTTCTGAAACCAAAAACAGCAGAAAACAGGGAACTGGCACTGTGGCATCTTGTTAATAGGTTAGTCCCAGAAAATGCATAAAAATGATATAAAGTGTAACCAAAACATGTAGCAATTGATATAATAACAGCATGGAACATCAAAAATTATAGATACGTTTGAGACGTATCAAGCATCCCCAAGCTTAGTTCCTGCTCGTCCTCGAGTAGGTAAACGATAAAAACAGATAATTTTTGAAGTGACATGCTACCAACACAATCTTTGATCAAATAACAATGTAATGCACATGATCTGAATGAAGTGATCCAAGCCAATGGTCTATAGTTTGCAAGCAAGTAAATAAAGAGTAAACATAAGTGATCACACAAGTGCAAACTTTCATGAATAATACTATAAAACATTTAGAGATATAATAGTCTAACATAATAGTTAGTTCACAGCAGCAATAATTCTCAACATGAAAGTGTTTGTATCAACACAAAGGAAGATAATAGCTTCAGCATTTGCTTCAACTTTCAACATGTATATCATATAGATAATGTCAATGCAAAGAATATGATCAACCAAACACAAAGTTATGTAAAAACTGTTATACTGGAGTTGACAATGATGTTTGCTTAAGAGACAGAAAGAAGTGGGAAAACTGACTCAACATAAAAGTAAAAGAATGGCCCTTCGCAGAGGGAAGCAGGGATTAACATCATGTGCTAGAGCTGTAGTTCCCGAAGGCATATAGAGAGCATAAAATATTGTTTTGTAAGGTAATGGTGTATACAGGTGTCAACAAATCAGCAAATAGGCAATACTCTACTTCACTAGTTGATCAAACTTTACAAGAGCGGCTCCCATGAAGGACGTTATTTCTACCAGCGGGCAGATCATCCCTCTTCTCTTTTGTTTACACACTTGTGAACATTGCTTGACTGACGAATCAGGGGCAAAAAGATGTGAAGAGAATTGTTTGGTTAAAGTTGTAATTAATTGGGACTGGGCACCCCGTTGCCAGCTCTTTTTGCAAAATTATTGGATAAGCGGATGTATATGCCACTAGTCCAGGTGTGTAAAATTTGATCAACCAGGAAATAAAGACCACCTATCTACGTCCTTATGAGCTTTTCAAGTAGTGACACAAAAAGGATAATTGTTTTGAGTAGTTAGTAGATAGCACATGAAGAAATTTACTTGGAATGGTGAAAACACCACATAATAGGTAGGTATGGTGGACACAGGTGGCATGGATTTGGCTCAAGGTTTTGGATGTACAAGAAGCATTCCCTCTTAGTACAGAGTTTAGGCTAGCAAGGTTATTATAAGCAAACATCATTATCAACTGGAATAGCAAGAGTGTACATAAAACACAAGGTTTGACGAACCATAGACTCCCACTGTCTTCCTTGTTAACACATAGCCTTCATCCAAAAATTATCTAGACTACTATGGACTTCCAATTATGCAACAGATTATTATAGCAGAAAATCCTTATAGTAGTTCTTCATTAATAGCCATTACTTACATGATGCACAAGCTTAAACATTAATTACTTGACAGCTCAAAACAATTGGCAAGCATCAAATTACTCAAGACAACGATCTAAAAAGATTCATGTAAGCATTTTATACCACTACCACATGCATAGCATTTTTCTGGTCCAACCAAACACCAATCAACTTATTTGACAACTCTCCAAACAGATATAAGTGAAGCAAGAGAGTACTTTCTTCAAAAGAAACTGAAGCTCTAACAAGAGATATGAAAAACTGAGAGCTAACAGCAATAACAGCAACTAGACAGGAATACTCAACAAGTATAAGTGAAGCACAAGAGTATTCTAATGAAAAAGTGGAGCGTGTCTCTCTCCCAAACATGAATACTAGGATCCAACAAGTATAGCACAGCAAACAAAACAAAACAAACTGAAAACAAAAACACACTGACGCTCCAAGGAAGAGTACACTAGTATGAAGCAATAAAAATATAGCACCATTAGAGATGACCTGATAATTTGTAGATGAAGAAGGGGATGCCTTGGGCATCCCCAAGCTTAGATGCTTGAGTCTTCTTGAAATATGCTGGGGAGGTAAGCCTCCCCAAGCTTAAGCTCTTCACTCTTCTTGATCATGTAATATCATTCTCCTCTATCAACACTTGAAAACTTCCTTCACACCAAAACTTAACAGCTTTTCTCATTAGCAGGTTAGTGCACTAAAAGATAATACTTCAAAGTTCTAGCAAAGACAAAACTCACAAGCCAACTATTTTAAACATTAGCCACTGTTACTAGGCTCAAGTGGGCACTTTTACACGAAAAGAAACCACTTAAAAACTTGTAAAAGAGAGAATGCAAAATAAAAGACAGAATCTGTCAAACCAGAACAGTCTGTAATGACGAATTTTTTCGAGGCACTTACGATGCTCAGATGAAAACTTTTGAAATAATGAAAGTTGCGTAACATCATCAGGAACATGCACAAAAAGTTTCAGCATTTTTCGATTTTTTCTGATTTTCTACTGAATTAAACGGTGACGAACAGCAATCTGTCCCAATGCAGTCCCGAAAATAAAACCAACTTTGCATTAGTAACTCTCCTTGGCACAACAAAACAGCAAATAAAAGATACAAAGGAGTTGCTACAGAGGTAAACAAGCATCCTTGACACATGGGTTATCTCCCACAAGTGCTTTTCTTTAATGCCTTTCAGCTAGGCTTTAGGATTTTAATGATGCTCGCATAAGAATAAGAGTTGAAAAACAAAGAGAGCATCAAGAGGCAAATATCAAAATCATCTGAGTCTAACCCACTTCCTATGCAGAGGAATATTGTAGTAAAACAAATCATTGAAGCATAAAGCAGCTAGCATAGGAAGATGCAACAAATCCAACTTTAAAACTTCCAACACAAAGAGAGGTATTTTAGTGACATGAAAACTTTTAAAACCATCTTTCCCTCTCTCATAATAATTTTCAATAGCATCATAAACAAACTCAACAACATAACTATCACATAAAGCATGCTTTTTATGATCTACAAACACATAACTTTTATCAAGCAAGATAGTGGGATCAAAAATTTCAAACCCACTTTTAGACATATTGAAACAAGTTGATTGATCACTCTCAATAGTAGAATTAATAATATTATCAAGCAACATAGGACCATCATCTAGAGCTTTATCATAAACATTTTCTAAGCAAACACTCTCATTACCATGCATTTCGAAATTAGGAATAAAAAGAGGATTATCATAAGACTTATCAAAATAGCATGGATTTTCATAAACAACATTGGGGGAAATATTTGGTACTTCTGTTATTTTTGCTTTCTCTTGAGTCAAGGAATGTTTGTCTACCTCAAATTTATCAAAAGAAGTTATTTCAATAGTATCATTACCAACTTCCCCAAGCTTAATATTTTCCATAGCATTAGCAACAACCATGTTCAAAGAGTGTATACCAATATCATTGGTACTATCATGCAAATAAAGTTCCATAGGTTTTTTAATTTTCTCTTCAAACACATCATGTCCTAGCTCAAGATAAATTTCATAAAGGTTTCTCAAGTTGTTTTCAGCCATAGGACAAGTTTCAAGCAAAGTACCCATGAATAGCAAGCAAAGAACTAGACATAATAACAAACCGAAATAAACTAGATGCAGGAATTTAATTTTTTTGGTTTTTGATTTTTAACAGCAAGCAAAACAAAACTAAAACAAGACAAAAACAAAGTAAAGAGATTGGAACTGAGAGACTCCCCTTTCCAATAGCCTCCAAGTCCCCGGCAACGGCGCCAGAAAACAGCTGGTGCCTGGTTGACGGGAGAGTATTTGAGGATGATGATGATGGTGATGATGAGTACTTCCCCGGCAACGGCGCCAGAAAACAGCTTGATGGCTACGTGTTGGTGAACCCCAAGAGGAAGGTTATGATGTAGACAGCAGAAGTTTTCCCTTGAATAATCTACCCAAGGTTATCAATCCAGTAGGACTTGACGATCTATCGGAAGGTTGTTGATGTTGACTCCCCCTGGCGCTAGGGAGCTTGCACCAACGTGGAATCTGCACAGACACAAACCAGAACTTTGCCCAACACGAAACAGAGAGGTTGTCAATCTCTCCGGTCTTGCAGAAACAAAGAGTTAAACGTATGGTGTGGAAAACAGCAGGAAAACAGCAAGTAACAGGAAACAGATGATTGCAGCAGGTTGTGTAAACAGTATGAGGAAATTGGACCAGGGTCCACAGTTCACTAGTGGTGTCTCTCTCAGAACAGATAACTAGCATGTTGGGTAAACAAATTACAGCTGGGCAATTGACAAATAGAGAGGGCATAACAATGCAATACATGCCAAGATGTCTACTATGAAATCTAGTTGGGCATTACAACAAAGTACATAGACCGTTATTCCAACCGCATCTATGCCTAAATAATCCACCTTCAAGGCAGCATCCGCATCCTGTTCAGTATTAAGTTGCTAACAACAGATTATTGCATGAAGTAAAGTGTGTAATGTAATCAATACAAGTGCCCTTGGACACTGCACCAATGTTTTATCCCTAGTAGCAACAGCACATCTACCATCTTAGACCTTTCTGTCACTGATCCAGATATCTAGAGACTGAACCCACTATCGAGCATAAATACCCCCTCTTGGAGTCACAAGCATCTACTTGGCCAAAGCATCTACTAGCAACGGAGAGCATGCAAGATCAAGAGCACATAGATAAACAACTTGAATAAACATGGTATCAATATTCATCGGATCCCAGCAAACACAACATCTAGCATTACAATAAGATGATCTTGATCATGTTAGGCAGCTCACAAGATCTAAACATGGAGGCACAAGGTAGAGAGACAACCATCTAGCTACTGCTATGGACCCGTAGTCCAGGGGTGGACTACTCACGCATCACTCCGGAGGCAGGCATGGTGATGTAGAGCCCTCCGGTGATGATCTCCCCTCCGGCAGGGTGCCGGGAAGAGCTTCAGAACTCCTCCGATCTGAGATTGACGATGACGGCCGCGACGGAACTTTTCGTGGAATATGATCGACCGTAATAGGGTTTTCGCGTCGCGGAGAATATATAGGCGAAGAGGCGGCGTCGGTGGCCGAGGGGGGCCACCACGCCATAGGGGGGCGCGGGCCCACCCTGGGCCGCGCCCTAGTGTGGCGTGGCCCCCTGGTGGGTCTGCTCCGACTCCCCTTTGGACTCCGTGATCTCCTCGTGATATTATTGACGATGTCTTTTGTTTCGTCCAATTCCGAGAATATTTCCTTAATAGATTTTCTGAAACCAAAAACAGCAGAAAACAGGGAACTGGCACTGTGGCATCTTGTTAATAGGTTAGTCCCAGAAAATGCATAAAAATGATATAAAGTGTAACCAAAACATGTAGCAATTGATATAATAACAGCATGGAACATCAAAAATTATAGATACGTTTGAGACGTATCAAGACGTACTCCCCTAAAAAGGAGGAACTCGGGAATACATCCTCGTCTCCGCGTGCCTCGGTTATTTCTATACCCGAGCTCTTTACTTATGCACTTTACATTGTGATAGCCTTCGTGCTTGAAGTATTCTATATTGCTATCACATTGTTGCTTGTCTTGCTTAGCATAAGTTGTTGGTGCACATAAGTGAGCCTAGTTTATTTAGGTTGTTGGCTTGTTAATTTAAACACATAGTTTTATTCCGCAATTATCAAGCCTAAACCGGAAAAGTTTTAATCGCCTATTCACCCCCCTCTAGGCGACATCCTTGTCCTTTCATACATACAATTCACCATTCTTGCAATTTTCCAATTACCGCGATATTAATATTGGTAACCGCATCCTAACAATATGTATACAGATTCTCCTATGTCAAAACATCTCTAGCCCTCCCTCGAAGATATAACTCTCACTCTACCTTATTAAACTTAACTTTGAATAATTTGTGGGATTCGGGAGGAGGGAAAGGCCTCCCCTTATAATTTATTTCCTAAACTTTCTTGCACAATCTAAAAAAAAAAAACTTTCCTGCACACAATTACAAGCGTGGGTCCCAAATGACCAACAAAAGGAGGAGAGTGAAACGTAGCGGAACAGATCAGATTGGATCGGTCGAGAGTGAGGCTAGAGTATGGTTTATGGAAGGAATGGAGTATTGGGTTGCGGTTAAAACTTTAAAAAAAATTCGTAACCTTGCCGCCAAGATCTATCTATGAAGATATGCTGCACCCCATAATGCTAGATCCAGAATACTTACAAACACCGTGGCGAAAGATCTTGTGTTTGTCGAAGTAGATGTCGGTGAAGCCTGATGAAGAATCTCACGTCCACGCCGGGAGGTGAGATTGTTGTCGGTCCGTCGTCGAGGAACTGCTTGCGCAGCCCCGCTCTAACAGTATCCACACGTACACCGCGCCAACCCGCCGAGCACGTTCGCCGCCTAGAGCTACTAGCACCGACGAAGAGAGACAGCCTTTCGGCGTAATTTAGGTGGTAGATCTAATCAACTAGATTACATCTATATGAGAGGATTAGAGACGTCTAATTCTCACCCCAACTCGGATTGGGAGTTGGAGGTGGACTCCTCCTTGACCCTAAACTTGAAAGACTACTCACCATACAAGCCATGCGTATTAGTTTAGGACTTTAGGGAGTTATGTGAATCTTTAGGTGAAAGACTCGAGTTGCTCTTACAAAGGGGCACTTGTCCGAACAAAACCATTTCAACTCACCTCCATCGGTCCGAATCCGTGACTTTTCCCCTCGTGGAGACTGCCCTCTGTGGCGATAACATTATCCCCTTTCTTCCTTGAACCTTTACTCCAGCAAATCCTCCGGCCTCTCTCCTCCCCGTCGTCGGCGGCCATGGTGGCTGGCGGTGAGGGGAGGGAGGTCCGGTTCTTTTCCTTGTTGTTTTGTTTTAGGCTTTGCTTCTCCAATAAAGTAGATCTAGGGTTTGTAGTCTTCTTCTTCCTCCTTGTGGTGTCCATGGTGGCCACGACCGGGGGAAACCAAGCTTCGTTTTGTTGCTGCTCCTCCGCCCCTGTTCTCCTATACATGAAGGTTCAGTTCTGTTCGGTTCCCTCGGCTTTGAGTTTCACTGAGACTCGTCGTGGAGACGGGAGGCCTCTGCTGTCTCCGGCCGGATTGCAAGAGGAGAGAGATGGGCATGGTCCGGGGTGCGCTACTCTTTGCCGCCTCGTGCCTGGAGGGCCTCCAGCCGCCGGCGACCTCAAGACCTCTGCTGGATGTACAAAGTTGACGGCGCCCACAACTTTTTCAAGATGTGCCTTTTCAGTCCAACAGTTAGGCAGTTGCAGGCATCTGCATATGGGGGTGGAACCCTCTTTTTCTGCTCGGCTCGTTGTTGATCTGTGTGGTACGAATGAAGAAGATGGTGCGATTCATCTGCACATCCTGCGGAGAGTTAAAATCGAGGCAAGTTCTTCGAATTTTCAGAGGTCAATTTCTAATTTTGCCTCGAAGAAGATTGCGGTGTTGGATGTTATGCAACAATTAATCGCCACCCAAGCAACGCAAGTTCTTATTCCAAGTTGTGCGGCCATCATGGTGGTGGTGCGGAGCCCGGAGTTAGTATCAGGTGGCACGACTGAGGCAAGTGCATGCTCTATATTGTCATATGGCCTCAATGCATATCCGTGGCCGCGCTATACACTCAATTGAGCCGGATTATCTTACAAGCTGTAGCCGCACAAGTTGCATATACCTATATTTGTTAGATGATCTCCATGTTGAAGATGTTGTCTCTAAGCTGTTCGGACTGTGTCACCGGAGGTGGACGACAACTCCTCCGTTGTTGATCCTCAGATTTAACGGCAGGGACGCCTTGAGTTTGAGCTCGGTGAAGGCTATTTGATATCTACAGCTCAACTCGACACCTCGTGTGCATATTCCAGATAGACCGTCGGGAGGACCACCCGCGGGCATCAACTGGATCGCACTTCTATCGAGGCCCTTGAAGACTGCAGGTGCGGCAATTTCGGATCCGTGTTGTCGACGGATGGTCGAACGTCGTACGGTTCCACTTGTGATCTTCGACATCTTCTTCATGAGTTTAGATCGACTTCTCGTTGTACTGTGCAGCTAGGCACATATCTTTCTCGCTCTACTGATGAGAGCCATGTAATATCTAGGTTTGTTCCAAAAAAAAAAAACTCACCTCCATCAAACAGAAACCTGAAGATTCAGGCACGCACACATCGCTTGTGACCAGTGACGGTGAGCTCAGATGGACCAACAGTTTCAAGTTAGCTGAAGAAAGCGAAGCAAAACAAGGGGCGCCTTGAATGCGCGAGCGTGGGTTGGTCCGTTTCTTGAGGATCTTGGGGCGAAGACTTTCACGCCCATCCATGACCCATGTGAGCGTGGGTTGGTCCAGGAGATCGACCCACCGACGGGCCACATGCGCTGCTGCTCGCGCTCGGTTCTTTGCTTTGTTTTACCCACCCCTGGCTCAGTGCCAGTGTGCATGCACCTGGTTCTTGTTATTTGTTCAAGTTTAATCGCGATCGCTCCTTGGTTTCGCGGTCCTTTTTGTACGTAACCCGTAGAGTATTTTCTTTTCTTTTATCCAGCTGATGCTAGTTTATAGACGTTGTGTATGTCGGCAGAGGATTTAGTAATCAGCGTACTACAAAGTTCCTTCCCGTTTCCTCTGGTCCTAGTCATGCGTGCGTGCCGATTGTTCATTGCATCCTTAGTAGCATCGATACGTGGTATGGGCTATGAGAGTAGTTCCACCAAGGACGAGACGGGGGCGGCTGTCTCTGTAAGCACCTTTTGGTGCCTTGACGCTTGCGACCGCTGCTGCACAAGTGTGGTGTGCTGTTGTCTCAGCAATCAGCATAATTTCCCTTCCGACGAGGCATCTCGATCTTCTCTCCGGCGAGCTGCCACAACGACGCCGCCCGGCCAACCCGACCGACGTGCCTCCACCTACGGTTGGCTCACAGCGCAAAATGTCGTGTGAAATCGGATCGATTCCTATCAACTCTTTGGGGCCTAGCTACTTGTCGAACCATCCAAACCCTTTCCTCGTGCGAGCATGAAGCGCAAACGCGTTGCTGCCGCTTCAAGCCACGGCATGACATGTGGAATGGAGGGTGAAACGAAAACGAGGACAATTTCCCTTTTGTTTTTTCTCTTTCTTTTTAGATAAAGCTATTTTGCATATTATTTTTTCTGCCGTATTAGGTTAGGCGGTACGCTTGGGCTTTAAAGGGGCGGGCACAGCAGCCGCGACGGTCGAAACTCGGACTAGTCCGGGCAGGCGCAGTCCAGTCCAGTCACACATGCTTGGGCCGAGAAATCGCGGAACGACTCTGCCGCTGCTTTCAGTTCCCATTTCGGAAGATGCTGCTTGTTTTTCTTAAACTTATGCCTGCTGGCACTTTATTAAGGATTGAACAGAGTTACATCATGCAAGCAAAACATACGGAAGAATAAAACCAGCTTGTGCGCGGTATGCAATTTTTGCTAACTCATGTGCCACATGCATGGTTGGAAACTGATCCTTCCCATGGTCGATATCTTCACGATACACTCGGTCATAATAGCTGCATAAGGGCTCCAGCAAACACTCAGCAGTAATAGCCGCATAAGGGCTCCAAACTTCAGTTGTTCAGTTGCAGGCATTGATCAACTCCACGGAATCTGATTCAATAATCACACGATGCCAAGATCTCTATTAGTTCCAGTCCTTTCACAAGGCCGAAAGCTTCGGCAGTAGCAGCACTCCGAACACGATTCAGTGGGCATGCAGCACCAGCTACCCCTTCTCCTCCATGGTTTCGTACGACAGCGCCAGTCGCATCCGACTACCTGAGCCATTCTCGTAGTAAGAGGCATCCGTGTTTTGTTCATAAGTAGGAACCAACACTCGGCTTCGCCCATGATAGATCATGTGGTTTAGCACCCGGAGCAGCCGCAGCTTAATATGCCGTCAGAGCTTGAATCGAGAAAGCGGCACTTACATGAGAAGATACATGTTCCCAGGCTGCATATATACCATGAACACACACTGCTATAGTTTCGTGAAATCCCAGGCTGCCTAGGACTCACGTATTTGTTTTTTGAGCTGCACAATATTTCCTCCAAAACAACAGATCCTGATCTGTCGGTATCCAGAAAGCGTTGAATTTGATCAGACAGACCAAGCGTTGAATTTGATATCTTCCGGACCAGATTTGCAAATTGGGCACTGAGCAGGAACTCCGGGACGCCAGAACTGCCATTCCCGGGACAGTACCATGCAAGGCTTTCCAAATGAAATTTTTCACTTTACTTGGCACGTTTAATTTCCATGTCAACTCCCATACAAGGTTCACATACGGCGAACCATGGCCAAAGATTAGTTCAGGACAACTCGGATAAAATAGAAATCAAACACTACCAGCGCTTTGTAGATTCTCACTCGAGCTGAACAATGGCCTGTATGGCGCTGCTTGCTATCAAACACTGCCAAGTGCCAATATGGAAAGATTGTTCAATCCGAAAATTACCAAAGCACAGCAGCAGATATATAACAAGTAACTAATAAGTTTCCCAGGAAACGTCCAAATACCTATCGTTTTCCCTTCTCCTCTCCTCCTGCACTGTAGAAGGCGATAAGAAGGGCGACCTCGTTCCCTGCTCGATCTGCCGGCGAGGCCGCGGGTTTCTTCATCCTCTGCTCGCCGCTCCGGCGACGGGTGGCGGATGGGGGAACCCCGGTTCTCGGCCGGCCTGTAGATAGGAGTAGGTTAGGGTTTCGTGGCGGCGTCGCTTCGGTGGTGGCAGCGGCGCGGCTCCGGCGAATAAGTTTGACCTCATCTCTCCCCACTTCGATGGCGGCTCCGGCGGCGTCGAGGAGATGGTGGTGCGTGGGCCTCCTCCTCCGCTGGTGGTTGTGGTGGATGGTTGGAGGATTTTGTGTCTCGGGGATCTCTGCATCTCGCGAGTTTCTGTCCCCCATCGCGGACGCCGAGGCGGCGCCGGCGTGCGCGTGTCGTGGGGCTTGGGAGTTTAGGTGTGTTGGAGGTAAGGCTGGAGGTGGAGCTCTGTTCTTCGTCTTGCGCGAGGTTGCTGCGGTTCTGTGGAGGAAGTTGGCTGCTGGTTCCGGCGCAGCTGGGCTGCTGGTGGTGTCCGGAGCTGGAGGAGGAGAGGGCAGCCTGGCTGTGCTCGTTCATCGTCGACGATCCTGGTGCTTGCGTCAGGTGGATTATGCAGTCATCAACATTGTTGGAGGTGTTCTCTCGTCCAGGTTTGCGGTGTGTGGTGGTGTTGTTGCAGTTTCCTCCGTGCGTGGGTGTGGTTCAGTGTTTTGCTTCCAATTTCTGTAGCGTGCGTGTGTTCTTGATCCTGTACTCTTATCTTTGATGAATACATGCAAGCTTTCTAAAAAAAAAAAAAAAAGTTTCCCAGGAAACGCATGAGCGAAATGCCGCAACCACAATCAGTATTTTTCAACAAACTTTACCGAGAACCGACCAGAACCCTCTGGTTACAAAAGTTGGGACTGCGTCCCACTCCCAGTCACTAACAACACCCCAGATATTACACCCAGGCAAAGGAATGTACAATTCACGGTATACCAAAACTATCACCATCCCTTCTTTTCTGAAGAAGCTTCTTTCTTTTGTCCTATATAAGCCAACACCTGAACTCAAAATGACCCGGTATGATCTTATAACTTACGCTGCCCGACAATGACCAACGGTATACGCCTCCTGGGCGATCTCCGCCTCTCGTTTCACATTTTCAGACAGGCTGGCCATGACGTCCGAAAGCTTCGAGAGTCGATCGAACATTGTGGTCAGACCTCCCTGCAGGGTTGCCAGCTTCGCTTCATTCTCAGGTTTGCCATGCTCTGCAGCTTTGTCCTCTGCCCCAGTGTCTGAAGAGCTCTTCTTCGCCGCCTGCTGCTTGCACATTTTCTTGAGATCTGCTGCAAGGTTCTTGATGGAGTCGCACGATTCTTCAGACGGTAGCGACGACGTTCCTGCAGACCAATCTCCCAACAGAACAAATAGCGGTGGAGCAACTCTGGCGGCTCGGTTGTGGTGGACGAAGACGGTGTGGTGGTTGTTGAAGACATTTGTTGGTGTAGATAGTTGTCGGCGATGTAGAGATAGTAGTTGCCGAGGACGTGCTTGATGGAGAAGATTGTCGGCGATGATGACCACGAGCGTTGTTGGTGCAGCCCTTTTGTTGACGGCGAGGCGCGTACTTGGGGACGAGCTTGTCCCGATCGATGTTGTCGAAGACAACCCGGCGTGGTGGGGACGTGGAGTTGCCGGAGATGTGTCGACGACGTGTTGGAGTAGAGGCGCACGAGGACGACAGGCGGCGGACGACGCAATCCGATCTATGATCGGCGAAAGAAGAAGAAACGCCAGTCAAGTGGCCGGCGAGAAAATTTTGACGACGAAGATCCAATCTACTATTTGCGCGCCCCCGGCTGAGATGAATCTCGTCGGGGACGGCGCGGCGGAATCTTTGGTGGCTAAAACCTAGGCCGAGGAGCGAAACACTCTGATACCATGAAAGATTGGGGAATATGATTGTGTTGTATTGATTCTAGATTGATTACAATGAGCCAACCGTGGTTGTTTATATAGTAGAAAATACTTGGGGGCTAATGAAACCTAGGAGAGATAGATTAGGATTACAACTCTTTAAACTACCAAATATAACTTAACGTAATATACTCTAACATACACAACTAAAATTTTGTTAGACTTTATAAAATCTTTATAATGCGGAGAGGTAAGTACTTACAATTAACTTCCATTAGACTTTCTAAAAATTCTTAACACTCATCGCGCATAGAACCGAAGGAGGAGGGGACCGGGAAGGCCTATAAATTGTTACACCATGACACCTAAGGCCTCGTTTGGCAGCAGCGTATTGGGGTGTTTTTCTGTGTATATTACCTAGTGTTTTTTGTGAAAGCACTCCTCACACTCAAAACATTTCGATCCTTCCCAATCCCCTTCACCACCAAAACCCCCAGCAGCTCACGTCGTTTGGTACACAGGCTTAGCACAGAAGTGTTTTAGCAATAAAAATCTCATCTTTTTTCACAGGACACACAATTACACAATTACGGCCACCTACGCCGCCGCGAACGAGAATACGCTGGGCACCTTGGTCACGGCGTCCAACCTACTGCTGTTGGCGCCAACTGCCGTGAAGAACACCTATGTCAGGGTCAGCGTCAAGGACTCGCCGGACGGCACAAGCGCGCCCCGGAGCACCGCCGCCAGGAGCACAACCAGCACCGTCACGCACGATAACGTGCCAGCATGGGTGATGCCTAGCGCCACCGTGAGCGCCGTTCCGTCCGTCCTTGCGGATCAGGAACGAGAGCGCAAGCACGACACCGTGCAGCTCGGACATCCCGCCCCAGGGATTGCCGCCGTCGTCCTGAGACAATGTCTTGGTCTCTGGTGGTATCTTGAACGCTAGCGAGAAGAGGACCGTGAAGCAGAGCGTGGAGATGAGGTTGTCCGCGGCCATGCCAGCAGCGACCACCAACGGCGACGTTCCCAGAGCTTCTGAAATCGTCACGAAATTCACCGCTGCCGCAATGAGTGAAAAGCTCGATCAGGTCACAGTGTTCATTACCATCGACGGGAAGCACAGACAAGTAAAAAATAGTCACACGTGAGCTAGCTTTGCTAGAGAAAAATGGATCGGCTTCCTGTGTACATGGGCTCTGATGCCCACAGCGGCGCGTCCATGCGGACGTGCACGCCGCCGGCGTTCGCAAACAGCCGCGTAGGTCTCGCCCTCATCGCCGCAGCCTTTCTCAATGGTGGCGTCCTGGTGCAGGCTGATGCTGATCCACGCGAGTGGCGGCCGAGCATGGTGTCAAACGCGAGGAGGCAGAAACACGGAAGCAGCGTCCTCAAGCAGCCATCCAAAACGCGAGGGGAGAGGCGCGTTTCTGTTACACTTCAACCCAACGGGTATTCGCGAGTATTCTCGGGATTGATCGGGCTGAGCCCACCCAAAACTCCCCTGCCAAACGACCCAGACGTGGTTTTTAGTGTCTTTGAATTGCCAGGGATAATACACAAATAACCACGTCACAACACGTCTGCCGAACGAGGCCTAAGCTGGAGATGTGGGTCGGGTGTCGGACGTGAAGGTCTTGGGCACGATGATGGTTGCGGGTCCGGAAGAACAGCGAGGCTCGATTTAGGAACTAACCCTAAAAAAATTACGAGGGTGCTCTTTGACATATATCTGGCGTGACGTGGCTCGTTTTAGGAACATTTGAACGAAAGTACGTGTGTTGGATGAGTTTTGGTGAAAATTAAGTACTCCGTATGATCTAGGAGACGGCCTCTCCATTCACTTCTGGAATGACAACCGGGCATCTACTGTTCTGGTTTCCCAAATGCTTTAATCGCACTACTTTGCCATGAACACAAATCTCATGGTCAAAGACGTCAGCAAGACCTGAATGGCTTTCTCATCTGTGTTTGCCTGAAGAAGCATATGGTCGCGGAAGGTGTTCTCGAGTCCCGACTTAGAGCATCTCTAGCAGTACCCGCAAAACGGCCGAACCCGCAAAATTCCGGCGACTTTGCGTGTTTGGGGCAATTTTTTTGCCAGACCAGCGTCTGCATATTTGCGTCGGCCCGCAAACGTTTTGCGGTGGCCCGTGAATCCGCACCGCGTGCCCCTATTTATTTGGCTTCCCACCGCATTTGCGGATTGCGATCCCCAATCCCGCACCTCCTCCGGCGAGCAATCCGCCGTGCGCTCCGCCGTCTCCGACGAGAAATCTCGTGTCCCCGTCAACAGATCCGGCGACGCCGAGCCATGGCGCCGAAGCGGGAACCAGAGGCGCCGCTCCCCGGCGACGACCGTTTCGGCGGAGACTACTCCGACGCGAAGCGCGCGCAGATCGTCCGCAGCGACGGCGCACGGAAGCGCGGCGCACGGAAGTACAGCCATGACGGGTCGGTGCGCTGCGACTTGCCGGAGTTTGACCGGCTCCGGAGGGAGCGGGAGCGGGAGATCGACCGGCGCCGTCGCGAGAAGTTCCTCCGCGGCGCCAGCAGCTCTTCCGCCGCGCCGGGTGCTCCTCCGCCGGAGGGCTACGCCCCCGAGCACTACGGCGTCACGCTCGGGCCGGAGGACTTCATCCCCGACGAGCACCTCGAGCGCACGCTGGCAGCGACGGTGCTGCGGTCCCAGCACGAGGCGGTGGAGTTCGCCGCCAAGATCAAGCGCGACGAGGTGCTCGACGACGTCCTCATGGAGCAGACGCTGATCATCAGCCAGCTCCCGCCCGTCATCGACCTCGTCTCCGGCGAGGAGTGAAGATCCTCCACCGCTGCGTCGCCGCCGCGCCCGTGGCTCCGGTGAGGAGCAAATTTTGTGTAGTTCTAGGGTTTCGGCGGCGACGTGTAGTTCTAGGGTTTGCATTTTGTGTAGATACAACGTTGAAATCTATCTGTAGCGAAGAACATCTATCTAGTATGAACTGAACTTTGTTCCCGCGAAAATTTGGATGTTGAATTTCAGATTTGCAGTTTCGTTTGCGGGCTCTGTTCTTCGCGGCCCCATTTCTCGCGCAAGAACACGCAAAACCCGACCCCTAAAATTGTTTTGCGGGTTGCCGTTTTGCGGGTACTGCTAGAGATGCTCTTACAATGCTTCCTCCATTTCAAAACATTTTTCAAATTTTATTATAGAGGGTCTAGCGGGCGCTCAAGCACCCGATGGTTGTCCCTCACGCTCACTAAAAAGGGCAAGGAGCAATAAGAGCATCTCTAGCAGTACCCGCAAATGGCCGAAACCCGCAAAAACCGCCCGATGCGGATTCGAATCCTTAAAAACGCGGAGAACAGAACATTCAAAACTTTTAGACCCGTAAAAGTTTTTGAGGGGCCCCGTGAATCCGGCCCTCGGAACGTCAAATTCGGAGATTTAACCGCCGAACCGAGGGGCGCCTGCATAAGGTCAAAACAGTTGGCGGGACGGACTTTTCACCACGCGCTTCATCCCCATCTCGCCGCCGCCTCCGCCGCCAGCGCCGCCGCCAGCGATTCGACCATTTTCCCGGCCGCATCTGCAGGCGCCTCGTCGCACGCGACACCCCCCGGCCGCGGACGTACCCTGCCGCCGGTTTCCGGCTCGCCCCGCCCGTGGAGAACCCTCTCCGGCCAAATCTGCGCCGCGGCCGCCGATCTGTGGGTGAGTCCATCTCCGCTCGATTTTGTTGTGTTTTCGGACGGAGTACTCCGTTAGTGATATGCGGTACGCGTTTCAGATGGAGTTGAGCCCGGAGGAGGAGTTTTTGCTCTCCGATTCGTCCTCCTCCGACGACTCCGACGTGGAGACGCTGTTTGAAAGCCGGCGGTAGCAGATGGTGGTCGCCGTCCTCGCCGTCAAGGAGTTCGATGACCGGTATGCGAAGCAGCGGCAAGGATCCAAGGTTGGCCGCCTTTGCATACCACGGAACCGCTTCTACGGCAACCAGCTGCTCATGCGGGATTACTTCGCCGAAATACCGACGTAGCCGGCTCACATCTTCCGGAGAAGGTATCATATGCGCCGCTCTCTTTTCGTGAAGATAGTAGAAGCTTGCGAGGCGAATTGTCGCTATTTTACGCGTCGACGGAATGCCGCGGGTTTGTTGGGATTCAGCGCATATCAGAAGATCTCCGCCGCAATGAGAGTCATTGCCTATGGCGTCCCGGCTGACTACGCCGACGAGTATCTTCGTATTGGTGAAGATTCTACGATCGAGTCCGTTCGTATGTTTGCCAAAACGATTATAAAACTCTATGGGAAGATTTATCTTCGGGCACCAAACGAAGAAGATACGGTGAGGCTGATAGTGATGAATGAGGCGCGAGGTTGGCCGGGCATGCTAGGTAGTATAGACTGTATGCATTGGACTTGGAAAAACTGCCCAAAGGCATGGCATGGACAATATTGTGGCAGGGGAGGCGATGCAAAAATTGTGCTTGAGGCCGTTGCGTCCGAGGATATATGGATTTGGCATTGCTTCTTTGGTTTGCCGGGCACATTGAATGATATCAATGTGTTGCAACAGTCTCATCTACTACGAAGGCTAGCTAGAGGTGATGCTCCGGCTTGCAACTTCACTGTTAATGGGAATGAGTACACAAAGGGGTACTATCTTGCCGACGGTATTTACCCAAGTTGGACTACATTCGTGAAGACCATCTCAAATCCAAGAGGCAACAAGGAAATTGAATTTGCAAGGGCTCAAGAGGCATGCCGAAAGGATATAGAGAGGGCATTTGGTGTCTTGCAATCTAGGTTTGCCATTGTTCGAGGCCCCGCTCGTTTTTGGGACAAAAAAACTCTGAAAAACATCATGACTTGTTGTGTGATTCTTCACAACATGATCATAGAGGATGAAAGGGACTTGGACTTGGAGTTGTCTATGACAATGTTGGTAGCCGCGTGAACCCTGCTAGAAACCCAGATCGCATCAGAGCTTTTCTTCAAACTTACCGTGAGATAGAGGATGCAGACGCACACACCCAGCTGCAGAAAGACCTAGTTGAACACGCCTGGCAGCGGCATGGGCAGTAGCAATTTGTTAAATTAATTTGAAGCATGTTTGATTCAAACAATATTTTTATTCTACAACATTTCTTGTATTGAATTATTGTTTAATTCGTGTGATTCAAACTTTTATTGTAATACATTATTGATGAGGATTCATAGTGTACTATTGTTGTAATAAGAATATTTATAATTTAGTTCTTATTTATTTGTTATTCAGTTTTTATGATATTCATGCCTACTTCATGTTTTGCATATGCAGTTTCTGAACGAGTCGCGGCGGAGCAGAAACCGCAAAGCCGAACCGCAAAACAGAATTCTGTCGGCCCAGTGAAAACCGGGGTGTCATGGGCCGGCCTGCCACAGCCCTCGAACGCTCCGCAGGAATTTCTGCTAAGGACCAGGCTTTCAGCCTGACGAGCCTCGCGAGGCATTTTCCCTCGCGAGGGATTCTTTGCTCGACTGAGCATTTCTGCTAAGGACCAGACGATCGGCCTGGAAGGCCTCGAGAGGAACCTCTGCCTCGGGAAGGCCTCTCCTAGAAGATCTTCAGGCCCTGGAGCGTCTCCACGCCACCCTCGGGAGGTTTTCCCTCGCGAGAAGTCAACGGCTACAAAACCTCGGCGAGGCTTCAGGCCCTCGCGGGGTTCCTTCAAGTGGAAGCAAGCTCCTGCACCGCTACAGAGCGCACATGGGCTCTGCGCCCGCCGCAGAGTGACACGCGCGCCTGCGCGCGATGACGAAGACGCCGCAGTTGCCATTCTCGTGTATAAAGTGGTCAAAGGAGCTGCGGCAAGCAAAGCGGACTCCAAGACTTGCCAAATTGGTGATAAAGCGGCCGGCCGCCGCTACGCTCCAACTGCGACGTCACCGTGGGGCACGCCCCAAAGCTCTGCAGCGCCAGCCCACCGTCCTGGTTGGACGGTGGCTTTTTCTGCCAAGACGACGTGCTCCCTGCCATGGACCGTGTCCATGGACGCCCCCAACGCTGTGCGCTGTGCTCCAACTCGGCGGCATTGTGGTATCCCTTCCCGCCGGAGATTTTCGGGGAAGAGGACCAAGCCCGATATATAAGGAGCCAGTGTACGACCTAGGAGGGGGATCCCCGCATTTCACCAACTCATTCCACAACCAAGGAGCTACGTCTGGAGAAGAAGACGGAGCTCATTCCACCATAGCCATAGCAGTGCCCTCGGCAAGCACCCTTGTACTGTGAACCTCTCCAAGCAGTGCAATACATCTTAGCAGGACGTAGGGCTTTTACACCTCACGGTGGGCCTGAACCTGGGTAGCGGCTCGTGTTTTCTCTCTGTCGTGATGTTCCTCACCGAGCTCGACGAGCACCGTCGCCGAGGTTGTTGAGGATTAGTTTGACGTTGTGTTCAGCCCCTTACTCGTTTCCTGGCACTTGAGAGACACCCCTAGTTCCTGGGACTAGTCTCCGACAAATTCTGTTTTGCGGTTCGGCTTTGCGGTTTCTGCTCTGCCGCGACTCGTTTCTAGCCAAAAAACACGCGTTCCCCGACCCTTAAAACTCTTTTGCGGGTACTGTTAGAGATGCTCTAATCCCGCGTGAGCTGTACTACTATATACGAACCATCAGGTCCATTTATTTCGTTCTTCAATTTTTAAAAAGTCTGTAACTTTTGAACCAAACAATGAAATTAAAATCTGATTTCACCGTTAGGATTCTCTCGACGAGTTTTTCAAAAGTAGACCCACTTTTGATATATTTCGACAATTTTTTTCTTAAAGCAATTTTTGTAGGGAACGAAGCAAATTTGATGTGCTATGAAACAACTTATGTGCGGCGAAGAAACTAGACTCAGATTGGCGATAGCAATACTAGCCAATTGCCCGCGTTAGAGTGTTGTACTCCCTCCGTCCGGAGAAGGATGTCACGAAAATGGATGTATCTAGCACTAAAATATGTCTAGATACATCATTTTGGTGACATCCTTTTTCTGACAGAGGGAGTAGTTGCTAACATTTGTGGGGCGCCGAAACTATTTTTGTGAGTGCCGAAGCAACTTTCGTGAGCGACGAAGCAACTTTTGTGGGCACCGAAGTTGCCCCCTTAGGGTGTTGTATTTGGTAACATTTGTGGCGACAAAGCAAACTTTTGTGGGCGTGGAAGCAAGTTTTGTGGGTTCGGGAGCAAGTTTTGTGGGCGACAAAGCAACTTTTTTAGGCGACGAAGCAACTTTTGTAGACGCCGAAGCAACTTTTGTAGGCACCGAAGCAACTTTTGTGGGCGCCGAAGTTGCCCCCTTAGGGTGTTGTAGTTGGTAACATTTGTGGCGACGAAACAACTTTTGTGGGCACTGAAGCAACTTTTGTGGGTGTGGAAGCAAGTTTTGTTGGCGACAAAACAACTGTTTAGCCGACGAAGCAACTTTTGTGGGCGCGAAGCAAGTTTGGTGTGTGCCGAAGCAAATTTTGTGGTCGCAGAAGTCGCCCCCTTAGGGTGTTGTAGTTGGCAACATTTGTGGCGACGAAACAACTTTTGTGGGCACTGAAGCAACTTTTGTGGGTGTGGAAGCAAGTTTTGTGGGCGACGAAACAACTTTTTAGACGACGAAGCAACTTTTGTGGGTGCGAAGCAAGTTTGGTGTGTGTCGAAACAACTTTTGTGGATGAGGAAGCAACATTTGTGGGCGATGAAGCAACTTTTGTGGGCAACGAAGCAACATTTCAGGGTGATGAATCAAGTTTTGTGGGCGCCGAAGCAACATTTGTAGGCGTCGAGGCAATTTTTGTGAGCGACGAAGCAACTTTTTTGGCGACGAAGCAACATTTGTTGGCGACGAGGCAACTTTTGCGGGCATCGAAACATCTTGTTTATGGGGGCCGAAGCAACTTCTGTGTGCGCTGAAGAAACTTTTTTGGGCGACAAAGCAAGTTTTGTGGGCGACAAAGCAAGTTTGGTGTTTGCCGAAGCAAGTTTGGTGTGTGCCGAAGCAACTTTTGTGGGTGAGGAAGCAACATTTGTGGGCACTGAAGCAATTTTTTGGGGGCGCCGAAGCAACATTTGTGGCGACGAATCAACTTTTATGGGCGACGAAATAACTTTTGTGGGAGACAAATCAACATTTGTGGGCGCCAAAGCAACATTTGAGGGCAACGACTCAACTTTTGTTGGCGCCGAAGCAAGTTTTGTGTGTGATGAGGCAACTTCGTAACAATGGAGAGCAACTCCACGGCAAATAAAACAATTTTGACACGGGGCAAAACAATTTTGGTGTATGATGAGGCAACTTCACAATAGCAGTAAAACAGTTTTGATGCGCGGCAAGAAAATTTCATAACAGTGGTAAGCAACTCCACAATAATTAAAAATAATTTACAAGGAGAAGCAATTTTTGTGTACGATGAGCCAACTTCGTAACAACGGTAAGTAACTTTATGAAAGCGGTACTGAACTTTTGCAGGTCGGAGGAGTTGTGGGAGTTAACATTGATAGACAACTTTTACACCACCGTTAGGCAAATTTCTCGATTGATCTACAACTTTGATGTACGATAAGCCAAGATAACAACACTATTACGAAGAATTTAGTGTGCGCAACAACAAAACAGTAAGTAATTTTGGTGTGGATGAAATGCTTAGTCCATTTGATTAACACAGGGGCAAAGAAAAGAAAACGCTACAGGCACAGAGTGACTACCTAGTGACCTGAAGGGAAAGTGCACATAGATCGAGAGCTACAGCTAGCTGGACATGTACTACTACTACTAGTAGTCAGTAGATACACTAGTATACGTATACTGGTAGTGGTAGGCATGCGCGTATAGCAGCCTCATGTCGGATCGATGATTGATCAAATCGAGTGAATCAGCTACAGAAGGTCTACGCAGCTACAGCCTACAGGGCTTCGTGAAATCCTGCTCTTCGCCGTGAGATGGGCAGGCGCCACGGCGAGGAACCAGCTGCTTGAGGGCTCACGTAGGCGCACGCTGGGGAGAATCTTCGGCGTGGTAGACTCCTAGGCGGGCGCTGGTGCACTCCTGGTACGGAGCAATGGCGGTGGCGGCATTGAATCGGGATTCGGGACGGTGGTGCTGGTGGGTTTGGGGCCGCGTGTACGACGGAGCAGCTGGCCTACCCGGCGGCCGGCCGGCAGAGCGGCGGTGAGGAGGCATGGAGCTTGCGAGGAAGATGATTGGGAGCCTTTTTAGATGTGGGGAATCGGGGATGGTGAGGTTGACGAAGGGAGACACACGTCTGGTCGCGACGGTGGAGTGGGCGCTCAAGACGCCGAAATAGCGCATTGTGGTAATTCCCTTTATTATAAGTTTAATTTTTTTTTTGAAAAATCTGGACATAACCAATGATATATCCTACAAGTATTAAAAATCGCAATGCAATTATTATTATTAGCTACACGAAAATGACAAAATCTGTTTTTTTTTTCTTTTTTGAAATGGAGCTTGAGAACTTAGGCCTCTACATAGATGCGCACAACATTTTTTTAATATTCAACAAAGCCTTACAAGGAAATACATCGATCAATCCGAACTCATCTTTCTGGCGCGTCACAACACCAACAAGTTTGATGAAGGGGTTATCATGATCGGAGCCGTGTTTCCTGACTTGCACCTACGCACATCATCTGATAAAATTTAGAGATATGCAAATATGCATACTCCAATCTACACTTTTGTCATTTTTGTGTAGTTCAGAATACAAAGTATTTGAAATTGATATTTTGCACGGTTGTCGAATATACCATTGGCTACATACTTATTTATGCCTTCTTTGTTCTTCCTTGCACAGTTCTAATAATCTATATAAACATATAGAATACAGTATACAACTTCCATAAAAAAGGAAAATAAAATGCCAAGAGTTCACAAAAATTGCGAAGTTAAAACAACGACCATTTTTTCAGAACCAAATGGCAAATGGCTGGAAAGAAATTAGCATACGCTACCGAAATCTGGACGTTTGTCGAGTTCTGCTCATCACGCACTTGTCAAAGAAGCTCTATACCGAGTGCCATCTCAAATACATTCGGCAAAGATATTGGCTCGGAAAATTATCAAAGAAATGCTAGGTAAAGTTTGAGACTCGGCAAGGACACGAAGAAACACTTAACAAAGCTGGACACGCGGCAAAACACTGGACACTTAACTACAACACGCCCCCTATTTAGGTGTTTGATCCCTACATGAAAAGACAAACTTTCTAAAGGTTAAAATACAACCAAATTCCTTTAAATCGAAGCGTACACGAGTTTTTCTTGGTTGTGGTTAAGGAATAACTTAAAGCTTCTCTTTTCCTCGAGAGGACTTGAAAAGCCTTGAGCCCTTCAGTTTTTGTTTTCGATAGGTCTTCAACTTTTACCTAATCAGATCGAGAAGCGCATGGTCATATATGAAGTGAAGGGGGCCTGAAACGCTCTATTAGCCGGCCTCCTGAAGACCTAGACGATAGACGTAGCATCTTCGTACGGACAACGGTCGTTCGGCTAAAACAAGGTCAGCTCGAAATATGCGTTAACCGTACGTTAAGTCCTCGCCCTCTGCCGGCCGCCAAAACTGCAGCGAAGCAGTCAAGCACATGGCTGCCGCCTGCCGGTGTTGGCCGTTGCTGCGATTGGGTTGGTGTTTGCCTACGCCACGCCGGCGCCGGCGTCGTTGGAGCTTTCCTAAGCCATTGCCGCCGGCACCGCCCGCTAATCCAGCGCCGCATATGCACCCTGCCCGCGCACTATCGATCAATCTCTCTCGCCCGTGCACCGCCTCACCATTGTCGCTCGGACTGGGCTAGTTGGCTAGTTCCAGCACCGGCTCACCATTGTTTCTTTACATCAACTTGAACCGAAGCATATTTGGAGGCTAATTTTTTTCCTTCAAGTAAAACCTCCTACTTGTTTACTGAAAACTTCGAACAGCTAAATACGTAGTAGCAGTTATCGCCCTGTCGGATCGGCTGGTGAACGGATTCATGGCTACTTGTTTACTGAAAATTTCGAACAGCTAAATACGTAGTAGCAGTTATCGCCCTGTCGGATCGGCTGGTGAACGGATTCATGGCTAGTTGACGCCGTCGCGGATGTTATAAAAACGGGAGCGGCAGTCGAACAATGTGAGTTGGGGTATTGTATGACGTTGTAGGAATGAACAATGCTTGCTTGGTTGCACGTTTGTCACACAGATCTGTGTGTTTTTGCAGATGTATCGACTTTTGGTCAACTTCTCTAACTAACCGGACTAGTTTCTTCGACTCAAGGAAAAGACAGAGCTCCCATAAGACAATGCATTATGTTGAGCCGATTCAATGAGAAATGTGTCGCATTAGGAATCGGCCGCTATGTATTGAATCGCCCGTGGGTCCGACTTTTGAATAAACAACTAGCCATTTTCTTCCTCACACTTCAAAAGGCCCACACATGCATGGAAAGAAACGAGCCAAGTAGTTGTTTCGCTTTTCTTGTTAAACTTGATCAACCGATGCTCTGCTATGTATTGAATCGATGTAATAGTCCCTTTGAACCGCTTTTGGTGCAGATTGTGGATGGTCCGAGTGAGTCTCTTGAGAAAACAATGCGTCATTTTTTATCCTTTTCCCGTAAGGTGGTTATTTTACATTTCTGCGTGCGGAAGCCGGAAAACATAGATTCACGATGGCTAGAGGGTTAATCTGATATGTCGCGAGATGTTGCTAGATTTTGCAGGCAACAAGAGGCAAATAGGCCGGGCGCAATGGCTTGAGCAAAAACATTTCCTGAGTGAGGAACAAAACAAAGGAGAACTGAGATTCAGTGGCGGTGACATGCAATGAGGAGACGACGTCGATGAAAGCCTGGGGTTAGAACGATGGTATTTCAAGTATTTTGTATGAATTTGTGATAAATATTTGATCTTGATTTCAATGTTGTAACTTGTAAATGGTCGATTTAGAGTGTCTCCATCTTAAAGATACCGCCGGACCTGTTGTTCCTCGAAAAGAAAATGATAACAAACCCGTTGACAATAATACACGTTTATAAAGTATTCACTACAAAAAAATCATGCAAAAAACACTGAATAGAGTGCTGCATGTTCGCGCTAAACGTTGAAAGAATAAGTTATTTGTATCATCACCTTACACTTTACATTACAACTCAAACACCCAATAAAAACAGATGCTACGAGTCTCGCGGTGTCAACAGTCGAATCAAACCTACGCAAAGAATAAACTTGAGCCGGCACCGGCAGCGCTCAAACATCATCAGAACTCCAGATCATCCATTGTCATTCGCCTAGAACCGGCTACCGTTGTACCTGCTCGCCCTCTGCCGCCTCTCGGACCTCGCCCGCAGCACGCGCAGCTGCTCCTCCCACACGTCCCTCGTGAACCCCTCCGCCGCCGGCGTCGCCGCCGTGTATCCCATCCCCAGCTCGGCATCGTACCGCATCCTCGTGGTCGGGTCGGACAGGGTCTCGTAGGCGCGGCGGAGCTCGACGAAGAGCTCCGTGGACTCGGCGCGGCGCGACGGCGGGCACACGTCCGGGTGGTACTGCAGCGCCAGCCGCCGGTACGCGCGCTTGACCTCCTCCTCGCCCACGTCCGGCGAGTGCTCCAGCGACAGCACCTTGTAGTAGTCCTTGCTCCTGCTCGCCGTGCTGCGGACACCAGCGCTTGCCGCCGCCGCCTTCACCTTGACCGTCCTCCGGCCGAACACGGCGCTGCGAGTAACATTGCCCGTGGTGTTCATGGCTGATCGTAAGGAGGAAGAATCAAGCTAGTGTTTGCAGGTGATTCAGGGTGAGCAGAGCGAGGTGTGGCGCGCAGAAGAACAGAATGTATGCCCAGGTATATATACGGCGACCGGAGCGGTGTACGGAGGCCGGGACAAATAGTACAGACGCGCGCCTGGCCGGTGCTGTAACGCGGTTTGGGTAAATTGGTGGCGAAGGTACTATGTGCCATTTGGACGGAGACAAAGAAGCCTGCGCGTGCGGAGGAAGCCGGAGGGTGACAGCCCGCACGCAGATTCGGCTGTTTGACCGTGTGGCTGTCGCGGAGATCATAGTTTTGTCCGAGATACACCCGCGCGTGCAGTGGCGCGAGGCGAGCAACGGCTCTCACGCGCTCTGAATCGCATTGTTCCTTGTTTCTCTCGGAGCATCTCCGGTCTCATAATTTTTATTTTCAATTTTGCGGGGACAGGGAAAATATACTAAGACCTGGTATACGTAAGCGCAGAGCAATCGATCCCTCAGTCCAATTTCCGTCGAGCTCTAACTGTGAATAAACTGACTGTTTGGAATTTCTCAAAACCAACTTATGGTTGAATGGTTAAGAAGATGGTTTCACCCTCTAACTTATCAGAGTTCAAATGTCAGACTTGACACTGATGTTTTTGGCAGAATATTTTGGTGACTTCGTTAATTTTAAAATCAGATCCACCGGTTCGGTCTTTTAGAGATGGTCATTGTACTAGGGTGTGTGTGCAGAGTGCGTTCATAGGGTGAGTGTTGCAAAAAAAAAAATGCGGAAGCTCAGAAGATACCTTCCACACAACTCTTAACGAGCCAAGACTCTTTTTTGGTGGGCTTTGCATTGGAAGGGATAACTTATTTTTTCTAACAGGAATCGATCCTTCGGCACCGAGAAGCTTTCATTCACTTGCCGTGAAGTTACAATTACACCAAGAACTAGAAAAGAGTAAGAAATTACAACCCAATCCATACAATTTGCAGATCTAAATTGGGGAACACAATCGGGTCCAGCTACTTCTCCACCGCGATGAGCTTCACAACACAGCCAACCGCCTTGTTCCCGGGACATGATCACTTGGGACGGTGCAGCGGGAGCTCACTGTACATGAGCAGAGGGGCCTCCATCTTGGCATTGAATTCTGGTGGTTGCACGCGTGTAGTCGTTGACCGGAAGAAGCCAAAGCCCACGGTAGTGGTGAGAGTGGTCGTCCTTCGACCATCAAGGGCGGCGACATTAACGGAGAAAAAATGTTCAATTGCTTTACCTACGCGGTGCTTCTAGGAGGCATATCAGGTGACAGACGATCAATGGCGCTGTTTCTACGTGGGGCGGCATAAACACCTGTGCTGAAGGGCGAGCGACGACCGCCGAAGGGCAAGGAGAACCGTACAAGGCCGGCGACGGATGAGGGATCACGACCGATAGAGAGATTTTGGACGTTAGAGGAGGGGAGGGAGAGGGCTCATGGAAGGGGCGACCTGCTCGGGAGGAGTCTCCATGACAACTTAGATCGTAAATTGATCGCGCTTGTGATCATGTTTATTCACTGAATCTTTTTTCAATCAACTGGGTAAATGGAGATGGTTTACTAGAAAAACATGATTAAATGGTTAGGATGTTCCCCACGTTTGATCTGGACCGTCAGCTGGGAGCAATCTGACAAAAAGAAAAAAAAAGTTTTTAGATTTTCACCGAATCGCGGTTTTGACTGGATACTCCCTGCAACTTTTTTTACTTGTCGCGGGCAGACAAATAGTATGGCACAAATATGGTATACAACTCCAAATTTGGATCAGAGGTAGTATCATTTTTTTTTGCGACTCAGTATCATTTATTTTTCAGAAAGGTTTTCTCAGTTAAACTATTTTTGAACTGTGTGCACGTGCGGGTGTGGTGCATGCCTGATTGCCTTTGCGTCTCCGTGGTGTGGTCGAACCTTTGCTAATTGCTAGCCCCTCCGTTCCGACCCGAACCGCACCTCATCTAACGGGCCAGCCAGCGAGCAACCAAGCAGCCACGACACCGGCGGCGAACCTGCGCGAGAACACAGGAGGGGGTTCGACCCCCTTGGTGGAATGGAGCGGGGCGCCGCCGCCGCGCTCGCCTGCACCTTCCGCGCCTCCTCCCCCTCTCCGGTTTCCCACCGGCGGCCTCTCCTCAGCTCCCGCAGCCGCCCGTCGGCGGCCGTCAGGGCTCGTCACTTCCTCCTGCCAACCACCGGCCGGCGCTGGAGGTAACGATAGAGCTGAATTCATGCTCTCTTTGATTTAGCTTGCTTTCCTTGTCCTTAGTGTTGAGTACATGTGGTGCTGTGTCGCTTCCCCTGCGTCTGCGCTCGCAAGCAGTTCGACGGAACGCTTCAACCGTTGGGCGTTGGTGACAGGTGGTGACACCTTCGCCGTTGGAGTAGAATTATAATTCTATTGCAGCATTTTTATGTTTATAGGTTAGGATGTGTGCTGGTGAATTTTGGACTCTGGAGGTGGTGGTAGCTTTTTCTGTCGTCATGTTGGTTTATAGAACTTGACTAGCTGGAAAGTTATTTAGGGCTGGTTGACTGAAAAACTTACTGGTGTTCATAATGATCCATAACCAAGCACTTCAAACATGAAAAATCATCCTGGAATTCTAGTAGTAGATGGGATAGAACAGGAATTTGTGGTAAGGCTTAGCCACTCAAATTTAGCCCCTTTCATTTACAACTTGATAGCGTCAATGGAACTTGCATGTTGCTCGTTTTCATACTAAGGGGAAGGTATTAAGCTATGCTTTCGTGACTAGAGCCAAGCCAAGTTAGACTGTTTGGCAGGTGTGGTCAACCAAAGGAGACTGGGGTGAAGGGATTGAGATTTTGAAGTATGCATATGCTAGAACAGAATTGACATGTCTGAGGTTCATTATTAACTTACTGCTTGCTAATTCTGTGGTGCAAATACGTAGCCCTAATGTAAGTGAGACCAGCCACAACGTAGCGCCGGTTCAAGCAAAAATATGTCAGAGTTAGGATTCGGCACCGATTTGCTGCACCGTGTGGAGTCGCTTTCTCTTCCAAGTCTCATGCGTGTGTCAGCCATGCAAATACTATTCTATGTGGCATCCTCTCTCCCCAAGCTAGCTTTTCTCTCTCTGCATGTGGACCTGATGCTTCGCTCTTGACAAATCAATGCTCACATCGCTCCATCGCTCGGTTTGGTGTCAGAAAAGAAGCGAACCAAAAATTTGCATCGCTTTTATTGTCAGAGAACTTTGAATCGATGCCCACAACGTATGGAACCGGTTCGATAGGCTCTTTGAATCGCTTTTTTCCTACGTTGTGGCTGGTCTGACTCCTTTAAGTTGTTCACGCGTCCTATAAGATTCTCACCAAAAATCAGATTATGAAAACATACAATGAGCCTATCGTTTATTCAATTGATTAATCTTAAGAGAGATGTGCAAACATCGACATCATCTTGCCAGCAGACCATGATTTCTATCCCTCTGTTGGATGCAAATCATTTTTGTGCGAACATAGTGCAAACTTTGAGCTTCGTCATTTAACTTTTTTTTTCCAATTGTTTAACTTAATTATGTGCTTCTAACTACTACAGTCAAAAAAGATTTTTCGACACAAGCAATGGGCTTAAAAGGTTCTCATTGACGATATCCAGCCCATTTGGACGTCCAGGGGTTAGTCTGAATGGTGAAGATTTGGTGAAAGATAACCTTCTAATAGACTGCGGAGAAGAGCAAGATTGTGTGCTTGGTAAGTTCTGTATGGACCTTCTTTTATTTTGTACATTTAGGCTCCAAAATATGCTATTATTATGTGTGTAAACTAATACCATAAACCCTTATGTGCTGGTAATGGCTATCTCATCCAAAATATGTTGTGGAAGCTCATCTATTCCATAATTAAGGACTCTGTCTAAACGTTTCCGAGAAACACTGTTCACATACTGTTTATCAAGGTTGGTTTGGAACTTACAGACTCCAGCAAAGAAATTTGGCCATTAAAAAATATCTTTCATTTTCATGATTTGTTTGGTTTGCCAATGGCTACCGTGTCTGTTTTTCTTAATGGAAAAACCATCGCTTCTCCTCCACTGATCTCCTACAAAAGCATATTTATATCATGAGAGCATTCTCCTGTTTCACTTAGCGTCTTCATGCCATGCCATGCTATCGAAGAATCAACGTCCACCCTTGCTCATGACATGCTGTCGGAATCATTGTGACGGTGAAGCACCTTGGGATTTGAGTATTTGACAAATGTTGGGTCTTAATTGGGATTGCTACAGTTAGCAGCCCATAGAACATTGACTTACATACTTACCCTGATAATAATTAACAGAAAATGCTTTGAGATCTTTGCAAGACCCGGAAGAGCACTGAAGAACTGCGGAGTTAAGGAACTTTTTGTTAGCTATGCACTAGTATATGGTATTTCCTTAGCTTTTCACTTTACTCTTGGTGCTTGCCAGTTTCACATCAACGTCCCAGATTAACTAATTATGCGGAACTTTTGAAGTCATATAGCGCATAAGTGTCACATGTTTGGATTCACCTGTGGTAGACGCTATGTTCTTACCATCAAGGGGTTCATACTATATCTTCTACTCCTTTCTAAAATTATATGTAGATCACTTGTGTACATCAGAGGATGGAACAGCGCAACTTGACAAACTTTACATCTTAAACAAGGAAAGGTAAACAAAAACTTGGAACCAAATATTCAAAGTTCCATTTCCCTCAAAACACATTTGAAGCTCCATACTAGAAGTTGCAATATTTCTGTACTGTTTTTTTTTTTTACATTTGCTACTGCTGGCAGTTGAGCATTGTCCTGGATGTTTTCTTGGTGCTTTTGTGTTGCTAAAACACATTTGAAGCTCCATACTAGAAGTTGCAATATTTCACTCTCTTTATGACCTTCTGTTACACTGATCAGTGTTGTCCTTCAGACCTTCACAGCTCTTTGTTTTATCTGTCAGTACAGTTTCACTGAACCTTCAGTGCACATGTACATTTCAGATGGGATAGTCGCGTTGGGAAAGTTTGATGCCCTTCATATTGGCCATCGGGAACTAGCAATGCATGCTTCTAAATCAGGAAATCCTTTTCTTCTTTCTTTTGTGGGAATGGCTGAAGTACTTGGCTGGGAGTACAGGTGAGCCTCCAGGAAACTTTCAGTAATTTCCAAATAGACTGGGCAAAAGTCAGTACAATCTTTTTGCTCCCGGGCACCAATGAACCCTCCAATTTAAAAAATTCGAAAATCATATTTATGAGATTCAAAAAATTCTGAAAAATTGTCCCGGTGTAGCCGCTAGTATATTCCACGAACGTGTAAAATTTCAAATCAAAATACTTTGTATTTTGAGCTATACAAAAATGACAAATTATGGATCTAGATATGATTTCAAACTGAAATTTTGCACGTTTATGTGATACACAATTGGCTACACCCGTGATTTTTTTCAGAATTTTTTGAAACTCAAAAATATGATTTTCGATTTTTTAAAATTGGAGAGTTCATTGGTGCCCGGGAGCAGATAACACTTTCCGGGCAAAAGTAGCCTAACATCAAGCAGGGCATTGTAAAGTCTAGCAAATCCTTATTATTTTCTGTCTGTTCAGGCCTCCGATAGTTGCTCATTGTGATCGGAAACGAGTCCTTTCTTCTTGGGCTACGTATTGTAGAAATGTGGTGCCTCTTGAATATCAAGTTGAGTTTTCAAAGGTCAGGTACCTAACTCCACACCAGTTTGTTGAGAAGTTATCAAAGGATCTTAGAATAAAAGGTGTCGTAGCAGGTACAAACATATTATTTTGTCTCGCAGGCTCAGTATTATGCTGCAGTATCCTACTTCTAATAAGCTTCTTCGTGTACTATGACAGGTGAAAACTATAGATTTGGCTACAAAGCATCTGGTGATGCAGCTGAGTTAGTGAAATTATGTGAGGAATTCGGCTTAAGTGCTTTTATTGTACGTTCTGTCATGGACACGGCCAAAAGATCTTATAACGGAGCAACACCTGCTGTAAATTCAAGTGATAAAGGACAGGTGTCTTCCAGTCGTGTTCGCCATGCTTTGTCGGTTGGTGACATTGAATACGTCTCCAAATTACTTGGGAGAAAACACCGGCTTGTGCTAACAGCTGGCGAATACTGCCTCAAGGAACAGAAAAACATTGTTGTCCCTAAATCGTCCATGTTGAACATGCCACCAGCTGACGGTTTGTATGAAAATTGTGAGCTCTTCAATGGAGGATACCTTGGGCTATGCAGGGTGGTCATTAACACAGAAACCATAGACATTGAGATGAAAGATGCGAGCAGTTTGTCACCAAATCCTTTTCAGGAAGATCAACAACTAGGGATTGAGTTTGGGTGATGTGCAACTCCATTCATGATCAGGTGCTGGTCATAATGTGCATACTTCAGTCAATTTTTGGACAGTTTGGGTCGATGCCAAAGGTGGGAGTTTTTTCCCTGGATGGAACATACATAGAGGTAATCATCAAAACTTCGTAAGCAACCTCAACAGGCTTCATGAATCTGAAGTCTATTTCAGAGTTTCACGAAATCTCGCGGAAGATTAGAGATTAGTGCATGGTTGTACAAACATGGGAGACAAAAGTGGCATTTTTGTATCTGGGTTGGCAAATAAAGCGTTGGCTGGCTTGTGTCCGCTGTATGTATGAAACTAAAGCAGGGACTGCATCTGAGCAGAGGCTTATTTATAGCTTCGTAGTTCACTGTAGTTTGTACGTTTATTGGTTATTCGTAGTCATCTCCTTTTGTGTTGCTAGATTATCTAGCACGTTTTGTTGCATCAACAGTGAGGGCAGTCTGTTGCTTCTTACTACGCAGTATTTAACGACTAAATGGACATATTGATTTATGACAGAAAGTACATGTCTGGATTTGTGACAAAAGATATACTGCTCACAACTTCACTTGAAGTATATGTATGGAGTGTATTTTTCCAGGTTTACTGAAAAACTTGTGAGCAACTGGAAATTGAAGTTGTTTTTCCCTGTGACGATGTTTACTGCAAGTTACTAGAACAGCGAGAATTCCAGCAACGAACATGAGTGAAGGGGGCAGTAGTCGTCACCTCTGGTGTGCCGTGAAGAAGGGGAAGTGGTCAGCACACCAAGTTACCTGGTGGTATTGTAGCGCCGTGAAGAAGGGGAAGTGGTCAGCACACCAAGTTACCTGGTGGTATTGTAGGGCGAGCCATCAGTAAGCCCGCTTGACCACCTCCTTGGTGCCGACGTCGTCCGCGAGTCCTATGGTGGAATGGACCGGTGAATTGAAATGGAGTCATGCTAACCAAGGGATCATATCAACTGGAACGGCAAAGTGAAGGTGACATAAACTGGTTGTCATGTACTCCCTCCGTTCACAATTAGATGACTTTCCATTCATCCACATGCGAATGTATCTATACATGTAACATGTCTAAATACATTCACATGTGAACAAATGGAAGCCATCTAATTGTGAACGGAGGGAGTATATGCATATGACATGGTTCTTTGTTTCTCTGAATCACATTACCAGTGCCACAACTCTCTCTCTTTTACTTTTCATGCAACAAATGCAAGTTAAGCTATACCCGTGGTTCCATTCTCGCAAGTGGATTCGCAAATGCCGCCACCATTTCTATTGGAGTAATAAAAATAACCTTTGGTGAACTAGAGAAGACTTTTTTGGGCTTTTGGCGTGGTTGGGGAGGAGGCAAGATGTGGTTATTTTTTTATTACTCGTGTGCATATTAAAAGGTTCCATGGCTGCATCGTGACTGTGAGGGCCGGCGGCCTTCGTTAGTCGATCAGGGGTTACGTATACTGGATTTTCTAGCAAGAAGCGAAGTTTCCTTGAATCTGTGTTAAACAATATACATCTAGGTATTCTATATAATGTTCGGACTTCCTGTTTTGGATGTTGCCATTGCTCGCACGGGATGCGGCCAATACGCAAGACAATATAGAAATGAAGGATAAGATTCAAGCCAATCGTAGCCTAATCGATTCATTCCATGTGCACGCTTAGTCTACGCATTAGGTGGGTACTTGATCAACAGATTCTAACATATGGTTGATAGTAAATAAATTATTTGCTTATTTTGCGTCCTTTGATTTCCTCTCAGGGTCTCTCTCAATTAGGACAAAGAATTCGATCATATTTGTCCTTACTCACGCTTATGAAGGGCTCAACATACTCCACACATATAAGGTGATAAATAAATGCACCCCCAATGTCACTCAAGTCGACCATCCATATTCATATTCATCGATCTGATCAGAAATATATGTTGTATCCTGGCTTTGTAAGGCAAGAACACACGGAAAGAAAGCAAGTTGGTTTGGTCGAGCAAAGCTGAGGCACTCATGTAAGCGACATCCTAGTGAATAATACTACATATGTTTCGATTGTACTGAAACTGGATAAACATGACATCAACAAGTGTGTCGCTTCACTGGCAGTTTGGTTAGAACTGATGATAAAATCTTTTATGTGAAAATAGTTGTGAGGCAACAAACACATTAGTTGGACAAACAATAAAATAGGAAAATGTAGGTGATGAAAGCATAAATATATCACAGCTCACAATAATGCTAAAAATAGTCTAAATAACCCTAGTAACAACAACATTATCCAATAATAACTTAGTTTTTCCTTAACAATGGCTAACTTTATTTGCGTTATAAAAATGGTCAATATGACAAAATCGTTTGTGAGGAAATAGTTGTGAAACAACGAACACATTGGTTGAGAGACGAAAAAACAGGCAAAACCCTTGCAAGAAAGTAAAAAATATCATAATTTGCAATAATGCAAAACATGTCTATCTGACCCTAATAACAAAACTAATGATCCAATATTGACTTAGCTTATCCTTAACAATGACTAACTTTACATGCATTCTAAAGATTGTCAACAATCACGAACGACTTCACTAAGCATGAAGTTTGGTGAAGATCTTGCTTGTGGTCTCCAAATGTATTGCAAAAATGAAAACCAACCAAATGAAGAATTGAAGATAACTATTGGTTAGACGGCCAGTGGAGGCTTTTGTATGTGTTGCTCCACTGGGATGCATTGTTCTCATTGAGAGTTGAGAGTGGGAGGGACCATCCGGTACGAGGTACCGTTCTTATTGATAGTGAGGCACATGAGGAGACTTCATCACTCTTGAAACTCCACTACTTTGTTCCTCAGTAGATGCCGTGTAAGTATATGTGTCTGATAGAGTTCATGTGTTCGTGTTTTAACTATAAATAACATGCATTGCGGGAACTGGATGCAATTAACTAACTAGCAACTTAAAAATTCTAACAAAACGCAGACTGATTTTTTTGGTTGTCTTCACCATCTTATTGGATGTTCCTAGAGGGAGGTATTAACCATCAAATTTCATCAAGTATTTGAAGTGTTTTACATGTTTTGTTTCCAAGTCATGTGTTTTTGGTATACCTCAAAGAAAAAGAGCTTGCATCTATTTACACAGATAAGTAAAAAAACAAAATAAGTCCACTCATGTGATTCCGACCACAACTAGATGATTCTGACCACGTCTTCTTATATCTTCATAATACCACGTCGAAGCATTTGTCCGAACTAAGGAGCTTGGATCTTTGTTAGATTTGAAACATATAGTGGGACCTCCTCTTGAACGCCTTATGGTACCATGGTATGACGACCTGAGCTAGCTAGGCAAACAACATGACCCCCCTTGATATTCGCCAGATGTGCTTGACGGTCCCCTATAATACGGTGATTTTGGACATCTTATTAGTCCATCTTTCCAAAATCTAAGATTGTTTTTGTGATCAAACATAAGTTAGTGGAAATTTCCAATTATATGAGAAGTATTTTTTAGTTAGCCATCTGTTTTAAAACAAAGTGGTATTTGACAAATCGTATGTTTATATATGTATACCCAAAAGTATGATTTCAAGAAATCTGACATGGCTTGGAAGAAAGTAAAAAAATCATAATTCACAATAATGGTAAACATGTCTAATTAACCCTAATAACAAAACCAGTGATCCAATATTTACTAAGCTTATCCTTTACAATGACTAACTTTACATGCATTTTTATGATTGTCAACAATCATGTACAACTTCCCAAAGCATGAAGTTCAGTGAAGGTCTTGCTTGTGTTCTCAAAATGTATTGCAGAAATGAGAACTAACCAAATGAAGACTATTGGTTAGGCGACTAGTGGAAGCTTTTGTATGTCTCACTCCATTGGGATCGTTCTCGTTGATAGTGAGAGCGACCATTCAGTAGGATTGTTGATAGTGAGGCGCATGAGGAGACTTCATCGCTCTTAAAACTCCACAAATCCAGTCCTCAGTAGATGTCGTGTAAGTATATGGGTGATCGAGTTCATGTGCATGTGTTGTACTTTAAACAGTAAGAGGATGCATTGCAAAACTGTACATATACATTGTGGGAACTGGATGCAAATAACTAACCAACAACTTAAAAATTCTAAAAGAACCCTAACTAATATTATTTTGGTTGCATTGACCATCTTACGGTATGTTTCTATAGGGAGGTATTCATGACCATCTAATTTCATGAGTTGTTTGAAGTGATTTGCATGTTTTGTTGCCAAGTTATCTTTTTTTTATATAACTTAAAGAAAAAAGAGCTTTACAACTATTTCACAGATAAGCCAAAAACAAGATAAGCCCATTCATTTGAAAATGCTAATGTTTAGTCATCCATAGGACTAGATGATTTCCGACCACGTCTCCTTCTATGTTCATAACGCCTCCACGAAGTATTTATCCGAACTAAGGTGCCCGGTCTTTTTTTTTGGCTCAAATTTGCAAAAATGGAAGTTGATTTTGTTAGACAAGTAGCCGTGCACGTGCAACGCATGTCTTCAAAAGACAAATTTTATTTTTAGTTACGAAAGCAAAGAATTTCATGACTAAACTGTCTAAAGATGTGCAAACAACTTACAATCCACATACGATTACATCATTTAAAAATCAGAAAGCACAAATAATAGTTATTTGTTTGCATATATATTACAGTTCAACATATGTCCGAAGCCATAATTAAAAAAATTCTAAATAACATAGCATTATCCACTATTTATTAATTCATGAAGATCCATCCCTTTATGCGGCCAATAATTCCTCGTTCCAAGTCAGGAATATTTTTTATCGCCTCATTGTCTTGGTACTTCAGAATATGTACCAAAAATCGCTTTCTTAACTCCAAACCATCCTACATATGCATTATACAACATTGTCATATAAAGTTCATGTTCAAAGTGTAAAAATAAGCATAGTTAGAATATTCACCATGGGCACCGGAGAATATGACGCTTCATCGTACCATGAGTGCATTAGATTGAATACCAAATAGCCAGACAAAGCACCGCATACATACAAAATGTCAAAATTGAGCATTGAACAAATCAAGTAATATTTAAGTGATCATCTTCATACCCATGCGAGTTGGTTGGAACAACAGGGACTTTGCGTCCCCATTTGGAGATGTCGTCTTTCCATTTGGGGTTTTCCAGTCGAAGCGCAAGGTTTATCTTATTGCAAATTTCCACATGTTTTAATATGTGAACCCCCAAGTCGGTCTGGAAATCGGGTCCAAAATAAGGATAATTTTCTTCTTGTGATCCAAGACGAATAATATGAATAGGCCAAGAATGTCGTAAGGCAAGAAAATGTGTAATGAAAGGTTTAGAAATAAACTCTCACCGTGTCACAGTCTGATATACGATACTCCCTACTATTAGGCCAACTCTGAAATAACTGTGTTAATTGTTCAAAATCAAGCCTTCCACGAGCACTCGGGTCTCGTGCAATGTGAGACATGGTCTAAAATAAAATAAAAACATTAGTAATATATGAGATAAAAATGTGATAATTAATTATAGTAACTTACACAAAATTTTAGATCCATATAATGAGCTGGAATGTCACGAAAAAAGTTAATCTCGTGGCACGCAAGTACGCGCACAACCATGTTGAAGCAATCTGCGTCCATATATTCGTCCATCTTCAATATGTTCTTTATCTTTCTTAGATTTAAACTAATAGGATAAGGCTTCGATCTTATGACCCATTCGAAGAAATTGGTGACTACAATTAGACATGTATAACACAAAATGAACTGACAAGAAAAGATGACTTACTCCAACGAAGGGACATCATCAATCATGCTGATGTATAAGCAAAGCTCATCTATTAAGTCGTTGTTTGTTGGTTTGACATATGGTGAAAGTACTGATGATTGGGATAGAGCCTCATCTTCTGATGATTCTATAAAGTTAACCTTTGTTGTTGTGACAGATGAAATGGTAAATGATTGCGACAAGAGCTCAACTTTCGATGATGAGTTTGATATTTTAGTTTTTTTGGGAGGACGATCCAAAATCTCACAATCTGTGGGATCTACGTTGCTTTCCTCAACTTTGAAGACTCGGTTTCTCACGGCGTCATCGTTCATTTTTGAGTCGACTAATATTACAGCTAATTTGTCCTAAAATTTGCAATGTGAACCTATCAAATAGTAATCCAGTTTAGTTTTTAAAAATTAATAAAACAATATATAACACGTGACATCAAGCGAAATATACCTGCTCAGGAATATCAGATAAAAAATCTCCTGTCCAATACTCCATCAAGTTTAACATCCACAAACCACATGATGACCTGGTTGATTACAGATTATAATTGTTAGTATATTCAATGAAAAATAATTATAAAAAACTTAATATTAATTTTAAAAACCTTGTGATCATAAAATACCATACTATCCTAAAAGGGGCAGCACCATTTTTACCATATGAACAAAAGAGAGTTGGTATACGATACTTTACGTACAGGCATCGTACGACGCAGCACATTTAACCATTCGTAGGTAGCAGAAGATTAAATCATGACGCTGGTTCACTGAATCACTCAGTCGTACAAAGCATTGGGGTTGAATCTGACGACTCTACTCGACTAGTCAAGTTAAACTGGGCTGCTGCCCCCTTTCTCTCTTCTCTTGCCCCCGTTGAGAGTCGTCTCTGGCCTCCCTCCGCCGCCCTTGGCCTTCTCCCTCTCCGGCGGCGACGCTGGCCGGCGAGAAGATGGCTTAGGAGGTCGGGCTCTCTCTGTACATAGTAGAGTAGGGTGTTTTCTAGTTTTGCCTCGATGGCGTCTGGGCTATATGCTCGTTTGGAGTAAGCTTCCGGGTTATGCGAGCCAGATCCGGCGGCTTCTGGTGCTCGCCGTCCTCTCTGTGGCGCTCTGGTGGGCAGAGCCGGAGGCAGATCTGGACGACGGCATCGGGATCTCCCTAAATAAGCTCGCGTTTTGTGGTATTCCAGATCTTGCAGGTGATGGTCTGCTGCCTTTCTCTTCTGGCCATCGGGGTGATGGGCGACGAGGGCGGTGGCTGGTTCATGTTCTTGCTCGAGATGGGATGCCGGGGATTATAGCTGCGTCATGCGGAGCTCATCAACGGCGGCGATCTTGCGCCGCGGTTATCTCGGGCTGTTGCGGCCACTCCGCGCTGTGCTGCCGTGTGCAGCGCAGCTTATGCAACCTCCAGGCCGGCGTGCCACAAAGGAGGCTTCTCTTCGGCCGTGCTATGGCGGCTTTCGTCGCTCTGTTTCCAAGTGGTGTAGTCCCCGGAGACGGCGCTGACGGCCATGGCATCGTGCTCGTCTTCCTCGACGGTGGAGAAGGACCTGATTGGTTTTCTCGTGCTGTAGTTAGGGTCCTTTTTGTAAAAGTTGAGGGCTTGGCTTTACTTTTCTTTTCTTCGAGGTCCTCTATGTAAAGTGTAATCCCACCGTTTAATGCAGCTCTGGACCCTTCGGGGTCCTTCCCCTTGTTCAAAAAAAAAAAAAAAAGCATTGGACAGCAAACATCGTATGCACAGAGGTTGTTTCGTGAATAAAAAGTGGTTGGACAAGGAAAAAAAGAAAATAAAGAAACGAAAATTCGTTTCGGCTCATAGGTCCAGCTGCTCCTATTTTCTGGACCAATCAGGTTGCTTGTGTTGCAGGTTGTGTCAGTGTATTTCTTTATGTATTTCCTTTTCTGAATAGTGCATGGGCCCATTTAATCGGTTATATTTAATGCGTACAGCAGTGGGTTGTAACGATGGTACATAACGGAAGGAGCTTTCCTGTACTGTCATCTTACGTACTGGACCATAACCATCACATATCTGACAAAGCACATGTAAAATTATAACTAATTTTTGAGGAAAAAATAATAATCTTAATTCTAGTTTAACAATCCAACACATCGCTTCAGATGCACTTTACTACTTCATTGAGGACAATTAGCTACATGTGTTTTTCCGGTGTGCGGCTACTCCACGGTTTGAACATTTCCCTTGGTGTGTCTCTGCGCTTTGGACATGTAGTTAGGGATGCAAACGGTGTCTTGCCACAATATCACATTTATTTTATTTTGTGAAATTTAATTCAAATTTTGTGTCTCGGAAATTGAACTATAAATCGCAAAATGCACTAGAAGTGAGATTTTGTCGGGATCCTGCTTGACACCTTAAATGTAGTCTTCTTTTGCCCCCTCCCCCGCATATGGTTCAAAACCTCGTATGCTCGATCATCACTTTATTTACATTGGAGCATTTCCAACGGTAACCCCTGTATTTTCTTCGGGCACAGTTAAATTTATATCCGTATGTGTGGTATTTGAACAAATGGGTGTGGGTGCTCCCAAACGGCCAGATCAAGTGTCCGTTTTGCCCATTTTCACCATCTACTTTTTTTTTCATTCTCTATTGTATAACAATAAATATTGTTGACACATGTAAATACACAAAACAACAATTCCAATTTTCAAAAGATTAAACTTAAGTATAAATTTGGTTTACAACCGTTAATATTCATGAAGCACCATCTCTTTCTCTATTTCGTAAAGAAAACAACTTTTAGCTCCCTATATGGGAGGCATTGTTTGGCTCACAGGAGAAGATGCTCCCATTTATAGATAAAAGTACTTTTTTAAATATTTTGAAATGTCAAAAAAAGTTTAAAAAAATCAGCAAGATTTTTTCTTTATTACACATGGCATGAAAAATGTCTTTTTTTAGTTTGACAAGGGAAAAATATTGTTCCACAAAAACACTATGTGCAAACATATAATATCCGGATGTACACCCGAAATTTGTCGCGAGATATATTTTGTCTATTTACAAAAGGCATGAAAAATGTATTTTATTCACACAATGTCATGTGCGAACAAAGAATTTCTGGAAGTACACCTCAGATTTTTTTTTAGAATTTTTTGACATTTTAAAGCGTGTTTTTTTCGTGTAGGCAAAGTGAAATTCCACAATGTATCTCCCGTCTCTCTTTCGTGCAGCAAACTAGGAGGCTGTTTGGTTGGGCTTTTAACCTGGCTTTCCACGCTTATAAACCTAAGCCCAACCAAGCAGCAAAACTCAAACACGCTTTCTCAAAGCCAACCGTGCTTATTTGTACTACGAGCCTGAAGCACCTTCGGAGGTGCTTTTGTGGCTTTCCGCCGATCCCACGTCCCTCCTGCCCTTACCAGACGGCCAAAATGTAATCCTATATATGGGCCGACTCCCCCGCTGGAAAACGACTCGTTTCCATCCCGGTCCCCATTTTCCCCCTCGCTCGATAGATGGTGGGCGAGTTGCCGCTCCAACCCTAGCGCCTTCCACCTTGGATCCTCCCCTCCGGCGCCGGTCAAACGTAGCTGGCCGCCGCCGCTGTCCGGATCCGGCCCGTACCAGTCCCCAACCGCCACATCTGGTCCTCGCTTCCCTCCCCGTCCCCAAATCGCCTCCTGCCGACCTTGCACCTCCGGCCGCCCCCAAATTTCCTCCGTCCTCCCTAGCTGCTCGTCCGGCCTGATCTGGATGGTCGCAGCTGCTGCTCCACGAATCACTGTTGGCCGGCTGCTCTCCAAAGTCCAACCGAACCATGGGATGAGCCACATGAGTATGAGGAATTTTTTGCCTACGTATAATACATGTATACGCAACAATACACCATCAATAAGTCCTCACGTTTGACTATTTCTTGGAGCGTCGTACACCAATTATGGAAAACTTGGATCCGCCACTCGGTACAAGCAACATAACAAACAACAGCGTAGCTTTGAAGAGAAACCCAAGAGGAAAAACATGTAATTTGTCGATTTACGTAGTACAATAGTTTAAATATCAGTAAAATACAAATATACTAGGCTGTTATTAGCGATTCAATAAATAAACACACTCTCAATATCCAAGGGCATTCCAGACTTTTCACCATTAACAGCTGACAGCCGACGGCTAGTTTGCCAAACGGTTTCACTGCTCACAACAGTTTTTCGGGACAACAGCTTTCCCACAGCCGACAGCCGACAGCCGACAGCTGCTTATTTGAAAGCCACAGCCCAACCAAACAGCCTCTAGTACTCACTCCGTATCAAAATATAAGACTCTCTACCTAGCTTGTACACACATGTATCTAGACATGTTTTAGTGCAAGATTCATGTGAACCTTGCACTAAAACATGTCTACATACATGTGTGTACAAACTAGTTAGAGAGTCTTATATTTTGATACGGAAGGAGTAGTTTGCATCACAATTTGGCCGGAGAGTGTTGGTATGGACTAGTGTACAGATGCATGCCGGCAGAAGCTGATCAGTGATCAAGGCAATTATGTGCCAGCAGTACAATTTTAGCACTAATATCTTGTCCTACCGGTACAAGAGAATAGTCAGCATCTGGAGACGGACTGCTCTTCTCTCTCGCATTAACTGTCTACGTACACATTCACAGAGTACGACCAGACAACAGTATATCACAATTTCTAGAATTCTATGGGTACTGACATGTCTGACAGGAACAGATCCCTATGCTTATATAAACGGTCTAGATAGTGTGACTAGCTGGGCATACTTCCCAAAACGCCGTGTCCAGCATAAAGAAACTGCTTCTTCTCCCCCACTCTCTCTGCCTCTCACTCACTCCACGGGAAGTGGTTGGAGTCTCCACCTATCTTCTCCCCGTGAACACATTCCTCTTTGTCCCCATCGCCGGCGATCCCACTCAGGCCCCTTCCTTCCCGCCTCTGGACGCTACGAATGCGTCCTCCCCGCCGCTGGCCTCAACCACTTCCCACTCCCCACCGCCGTGGGCAGTTACCTCGCGCCGGCGGCACGCACCTGCTCATTCTCTGAAGCTCGTCGCGATTCCGGTCGCCGAAGAGATACCATGGTCCAGGAGATGCTCTCGGAAGGACAAGTGACCCATAGCTTAGGATTGAATCACAGGGGCAAGGTGAGACCTCATCTCCAAGACTCCAACGGATCCGCTGGCAAGGTGAAATTCTGTTTTATTTGAGGTATTTTGGTTGAAAATTTAGAAATCAAGTTTCCTTGTAGGTTGATTATTGCTTTGGAAATTTAGAATACAAGTTAATTGATGGTGACCTTTTTATGGTATTCCATTTAGAATCAAGTTTCCTTCTCGGAGATTTTGTGGGTTAATGTTGTACAGTCAAAATTAAGCATGAAAATGTCACATGGTTCTAGATAATAGGAAATTCCTTCCTAGTCAATTAGCTTGTTTATTCAGCTAGTCCAAGTTGTTTCAAGATATTTTTTCTTTGTTTGCTGGAAAGTTAAATTATGTCATTCCTCAAGACAAGTCTTGAGTCATGTGAATATTTGGCTTCAAGAATACCAATCATGGGAATACGTTTAGGTTAGTTCTCGGGTTTCTCTTCTTTTTCCTCCATGTGCGCTGTTGTGATATATGGCTATGTTTTGCTCCGCCCATCGAGCCGATGGACTATTTGGAATTATGGTGCTGATGGCTATCTGGCTTTCTAAATTATGTTGCTAAGAATCGGATATATAGGCCTGGTCGTTAGAGGTCCTGGTGCTAATATTCTTTGTAAGCCAATGAACTTGATCTGGTTTTTGTTAGGGAGAGTAGCTCCAGTTCTGTGTTATTAGCCTCAACTTGATGTTATATGGTTCTGAATGCTACTGCTTATTACTGTGTGTTCTTGATTAGGTCTTATTTAGGGAGAGTAGCTCCATTTTTTGACATTGTTCTAGTTCTACAAATAAGAAATAGGGAAAAAACATAATTTGGCTTCTAAACGTTGATTAATAGATATATATTTTTTGGATTCAAACATGAAGGCTAAACCTTCATTCTTTGTGTAAGTGTTGCCTTTTTCTAATCTGGAGCTTATAAGTATCTGGCTGAGTGGTTGCTGGCTGGATCATATCTTGTTTGTGTGCCGAGTGATAGTCTGGTTTCTTATCTTGACGCTTGGCCAATCTATCTTATGCTTACTTCTGCTTTTACCTGTCGAGTAAATGTGTTCAAAAGGTCTATCTACTATTTCAGGGACAACTCCCTTGGGAAGGCAGTGGAGAAGCCTTATGTTCAGCAGTTTAAGTTCCTAATGGAATGTTGCCATTTCCTTGATGTGGTAATCCTTGAAGAAATTACTGGAAGGAGCTAGGTGAGTGACCTGGTCCCGACTATATAAAATCACATCTTACGTGTTTTCTGAAGTTCCTTATCTATGTTATTTCTTATATAAGCGTCTGCATGTATTTCTTTAGCTAGCGCTGCACCAATCTATTTTGTATTCAGTTGCAGCTTGGAATGTAGATAGGTTGCTGTAGCTATTGGTGCATTGGAAAAATAGTGAATCTGATTGACCTCCCTGTTTTGGAAAATATCTTGCTCTTGCTTTCTAATATTCAATACAGATTAAAGGTTTTCTTATAAGCAATTGAAAAGGCGAAACATTCAGACATTCCCCATGACAACAAAGCCAACCTTTCTCATTATAAATATTTGCGATTTTGGTCAGATCTGTAACACTTTCTTACCGTGCTTCTCTTCTCTTTCTATTAATGTGCAAGGTAGAGAAAGATTTCATGTCAAATTTGTGGCAGAGCAGTTAGGTTTGGATGGTTCTTATATTCGTGAGGGGGGGGGGGGAGGGGGGGGACATTGCAATGCTCAAGCATGCGCTAGAGAAGCTTTGTGCCAAGCATCCTGGTGTGAAGGTTATATATGGGGATTACTGTACACTAATTATCCAGTTCTTGCTTAATGCTGAGTAGTTTGGTGAGTTCGGAAGTACTTATATTTTTGTTGTTATCTGGACTCACACAAGCAAGAGATAAACATGCACATAGCAATTATAGTGATAGAGTTGCTTCCATCTTATATGTAAGCACACTATTCATTTGTGATGGTTTGCTATTGCTGTAGGTTAAACATGAGGGAAGATTAATCTGCTTGTGACGAACACCTTTACTGGAGGTCATCTATTCTCATTTGGTAGGTGCATTTGCATACTTTATTCTTTTCCGGAGAGATTTCATTTTTTATTCGATTATTAAGGGGGACATTCAAAGAACACATAAAATAGATTACGTTGAGTTAGGAGTTGTACCCATCTGTCTGCAGACTGCTTTTAATACACTCTTCCCTTGGCCATTTTGAGACGTTGAAGTCATTCCACTTATCAGATTTCAGTTCCATGTGTTGCGATGCAAATTTGAATAAATTTTCCAGTCCTTTCAGCTGTTACACGAATAAATGACAAATTATTAGTTGCATAAGCAAAGAATAATAGAAAATCTTTTTCTATCAAAAGATGGGGCAGTGAGACTAATTACTAACCGTTGCATCGAGGTCCTTGCGGTGCATTCTTGTGCCCAGCGAGTCTATCACCTAATTACACTTAATATTCAGGCAGATTTTAAGTGGTGTTCTAAAAGCATGTGGCATGCGATGATTTACATGTACAGAACTAATGCAATTCAGGCAGTTGACAGGGCATTGGCTGAATTCCAGGTATGAATTGTGTCTTTTTTTTTTTTGAAATTAACTGCGTATATTCATAGAAAGTACCACGTACAAAGTACATCGTACAGAAGCCAAATACAAGCATACATACGCAGAGGATACAGAGCAGAGCAGCCGTCGGCAGCACCTCCGTCGTCGAGGAAGAAGACCGGCGCCCACCTTCTTGCCACAGCCCGAGGGCACCTCATCAGAAGAGCGCCGCAGAAGCCGTCCGCAGCGCAGCGACGGAGTCTAGGCCGTTGAACGAGCACGGCGCAGACCCTCCCACTCCAGCACCACCACCTTCCCGCAACCGGCTTCGACACCGACGCCCAGAAGCGCAGCCGACCTCGCTCCGCCCTGAGAGTCGATGTTGATGGTCTAGCTAATATGCAGAAAGACAACTTGAGGAATCAGCTCATTACATCGGCGACGCGACCAAGAAGGGATGATGACAGAGCAGAACTGCCATCCTCCATCGTCGCGGAAATACCTGGGCGTTGCTGGGAAGATCGTCGGCGATGGCGCACGATGGGCATGCACATGTGTTCACGAGAAGCTCCACGACGCCAACGTCAGCGCGGGGACGGCGCACGATAGTGTGTGAGCCTCTGCCCCTGTGTTTCGTCGGATGAACAACGCCGCAATGGTGCAGTCTCACTGCAGGGTATCTGGATGGCAATGGTCCGTCTCGCTACAGGGTATCTGGATGGCAATGGTGCGCCTCGCTGTAGGGGACAGATTGAATCGATCGCCGTTAATGTGGGAGATTTCCTTGACGTGGCTGTAGTAGAGATTTTTTTTCTCCCGTTGATTATGCTCGTACGCGGAACTGATTCTGCTCGTACGCAGACGGCAGAGTTTTCGTCCGCTACCTCAATTTGCTAAGTGCACATATGGTGCGGGTTAGTTAGGATGACTCCAACGGGGCGACGCATCGAGTCCGCGCGTCCGTCCCTGTCCGCTGGAGCCAAAAACACGGTCCAACGGGGCGACGCAAACGGAGCGTGGTCCGTTTTTCTGTCCGCCGCGACGCATTCCTGTCCCAAATTTGGGTCACCGATGCGTCGTGGGCGGACACAAAAACACGTCCGCTGTGTCCTCTCGTGTCCTCCCTGTCCGCGTGATGGCCCATATGTCAGTCAAACAAATCCTCTCTCCCCTCTCCTCCCACCTACCGCAGAAATTCCCCACCGCATTAAATCCTTGCATTTTTGCCGCTGTCCGGAGGCGCGTCGCCGACGAGAGAGCTCGAGGTGCTGCCGGCGTCTGCATCCGCCATCTCCGTCGCTCCCTTGCCCTCCCGCGACGAGGACGGCTTCACCTCTTCTTGGAACGACGGGGCGGCGGCGGCCTTGGAGACGACGCCCTCGAGCACGTCCTGCAAGTCGTCCAAGGCACGCGCGGGCTTCGGCGCGTTGGGTGAGCGCGGTGGTTCGCGGCGGTGACGTCTACGCCAGGTACTCATGGTCGTTCTCGTCGCCGGTCTCCAAGCCCTGCCGCCGCCCCGAGCTCTAGCTAGACGGCCAGCGGCAGCAACTCGTTGCCGCTCGCGTACAAGCAGAGAGCAGCAGCTCGCGTAGCTACTTTGGCGTGAACCTGCTCCTGCTCTTTGTCCCCTAGCGTGAACTGGCTGCTGCTCTCTCTTGCTTTCTGTTGCTGCTGCTGTCTCCGGCTCAGACGGGTTTGGCTATACCGCATCGAGCTGACCTTCACGCCGCCGACGACCCCGCTCTGTCTTGCCGCTGGCCAATTCGTGTTGCTGATTTTTTTCCTTGCTGCTGTCCGCTCCAAATGGGATGCGTCGCCACCGTTGGGGGCATTGGCCGGACAGGCCTGTCCGCTCGTGTCCGTATTGCCCGGACCGCGACCCAAACGGACAAAATCTGGACAAAATTGGTGTCTGTTTGGGTCGCCCCGTTGGGGGCGACGCGTTTGGTCCGCGTTTGGTCCGTTTGCGTCGGGGAACGGACGCGCGTCTGGCCCATGTCTGCCCCTTTCCGGCCACTGGACCCAACGGGCGACGCATTGAGTCCGTCCGGCCAGGGTTTTTGATTATTTTGATCATTTTCGGCCAGGGTTTTTGATCACATTACAACCAAAATAATACATTACAACAAAACATATACCAATCCAAATACTACAATACAAATAATACAATCCAAATAGTTATTACGATCCAAATAGTTCTTCAAATAATACAAATAATACTATGCTGCCAATCATTTCAGGGAACCCTCTGGCCTCGTTGATGGCCAAAAGCCGGGTCATGTCGGCAGCATTGGGCTCCCTCAAGTACTCGGGGCCGAACACCTGCACCACAGCTCTGCAAAACTTGTACATTGCTTCTAGGCACGTGCACTCACTCATCCGCACGTACTCGTCCACAAGATCACCGGCAATTCCATATGTAAGCATACGAACGGCGGCGGTGCACTTCTGGTACGACGAGAAGCCGAGGGTACCGCATGCATCGGCCTTGCATATGAAATAGTCATCAAAATGCATCACCCTCAACCGGATACGGTTGAACAAAGATCTTCTCATCCGGAAACGGCGCCGAAAAACCTTGAGAGGATACGTGGGTTTATGGGGACGAAAGTAGTTCCCATACAGCTGGATTTGGCCAGCTCTCCGGTTCCGGTCCAGAGCAGGAGAACGGCCCGGCAACGACCCTCGGAACACCGGCCGCATCCTCTCTATGTACTCGTTGACGATGAGGGTGGCAACCAGACCATCACTCTCATCGTCGGAGGAATCGTCCGATGATGACTGGTTGTAGAGGATGTAGTTCTTGTAGTACCACTCATCCGAGCTATCCATGGCCGAGTTCGTACCTGAGTTCTTGCCGGGGCGAGCGGCCGAACACCTTGTGGGTGGCGTGTGTGTCGCAGGTGCTGCGAGAAGAGATGGCCGCAAGATTCACTGGCCGTGGCGGTGAGGAAGCTGCTCCGGTGACGGCGGGGAAGAGGAGCAGCAGACGGCGTCCCCGGAATGGCCTGCAGTGTCAAATCGAGGGAGCAGCGGCGCTGTGGCGGCGAGAGGGGCGAGAGAGGAGGAGGAGGGTGGGGAATGGACTGATTTGCGAGCCCGGGGCGGACTAGGGCAGGACACAAAAGCGCTCCGCCGCGCGTCCGGGGCCGACGCATCGGTGACCCAAATTTGGGCCAGGAATGCGTCGTGGCGGACCAAAAAACGGAGCGGTCCGTTTGCGTCGCCCCGTTGGGCCGTGTTTTTGGCCCCCGCGGACAGGAACGGAGGCGCGCGGACTCGATGCGTCGCCCCGTTGGAGTCATCCTTAGTATCTGCACGGTGAGATCTGAATTGCTGGGCCGGATCCTGAGGCTGTAATAGGTCTGTTTTACTCTGTGTACGTTAGGCTGGGTGGATGTAGGGATAAATATGTTTGGTTGTTTAATAGTAGTAGAGATTCGAAACATATAGGGAGACCGCCCTTATGATACCCTGATCTGACCTGAGCTAGCTATGCAAACAACATGATCCCCTTTGATATACGCTTGATGTGCTTGATAGTCCCCTATTATATGCTAATTTGAGGACAACTTATTAGTCCATCTTTTCCAAGATCTAAGACTGTTTTTCTGATCGAACAAACAAGTTGGTGGAAATTTCCAATTATGAGGGAAATATCTTTTTTAGTTAAAGCCTTCTTTTTTAAAATAAGTGGTATTTGACAAGCGGTATGTTTATATATGTATAACCAAAAATATGATTTCAAATAATTCGAAGCTAGTGAATGTTATTTTCTTGTCTTTCTCCGTGACTCTGGTGACCGAGGACGGCATACACCAGAGCAGAAATGCAGAGGCGAAGGTTTAGTAATTAACCAGCAACTGTAAGCTAAAGCCCTATGAAGCAAAGCTTTCGACAAATCAGTTTAATTTAAGAGTACACTATCTCAATTGATCTACACTTTGCACAGCTTAAACACCAGTAGAATCAGATGTCACTAGTCCATGCCTCCATGGCATCTCAGGTTAGAAACCAATCAGAAGTACAGAACATGGCCATGCGCCCGCGCCTAGAACCGGCTGCCGCCGCACCTAGCCGCGCTCTGCCGCCGCTCGGAACGCGCCCGCAGCACGCACAGCTGCGCCTCCCACACGTCCCTCGGGAACCCATCGGCCGTCTGCCTCGCCGCCGTGCCCGTCCTCAGCTCGGCATCGTACTGCACCCTCGTAGCCGGGTCGAGAGCGTCTCATACGCGCGCCGGAGCTCAACGAACAGCTCCGTGGACTCGGCGCGGCGCGACGGCGGGCACACGTCGGGGTGGTACTGCAGCGCCAGCCGCCGGTACGCGCGCTTGACGTCCTCCTCGCCCACGTCCGCCGATTTCTCGAGGGACAGCACCTTGTAGTAGTCCGTGCTCCTGCTCGCCGTGGCCGCCGCTGCGGCCGCCTTGACCGTGAAGCGGCAGTGCCGCTCCTCCGGCCAAAGCCGGCGCCGTAGCTAGTAACCTTGGCGTGCATCCCAGCGTGGCGGAGCTCGAGCTGGTGGTGTTCATGGCTGATCAAAGAGAGGGAGAAGCTTTAATTTGCGGTGGCTGTGGTGTATGACTGATGAGATGATATCGGGGGTGGTGAGGAAGATGGTGACGGACAATGGAGATGCCCATATATATAGCTAACTGGAGGGAGTGGTGATAGCGCGATACAAGGATGAGTAAGCAGCAGGCTGCACCGGGTTTGCGCACGCGGTGGTTTTGCCGTTGCCGTCGCGGTCTCGCCGACGATCAGCTGTCGGCTGAGTGTAGGAATTTTTAAATGGAGAGTCACGTGAGTCTATGGGCTGGATGGCGAAGTGAGCTAGCTTGTTCGGGAAAGTTCGACGAAGGGTAACGTGGATGGTGTCACGGTGAGCTGGTGATGAGAAGCGTGATTACGCAGAGTGAGCACCACACGACGGAGCTGTGGCGGCCGCGCCATCTACCAAGGGCGCGTTTGGTGGAGTGCAGAGGCCAGACCAGGCTAGCGCGAACTCGCAAACTTGCAATGGCTCGGCGATTGGTTGCATGTGTGGCTAAACTAGGGAACGAATCTGGTGCAAATGGACCAGTTACTGAAAATCTGAAAATTTTGGATATGGGCCATTGGATTGTACACCAACGGTCAGATCTTGAACAACCTCCCACCTCTATCCCTTTTGCAAACAGGTACCAATATATGTTTCTCTTTCAGAATCTCAGTCCTTCTCCCACCTCCTGCTCCTCTTTGCTCTCGTATGACCAAAATCGCAGCAAGCCAGATTTAGTTTGGAAATCGACGAAGAGATGCAGATGGATTTCGGTGAGGTGCTACACGGCGGCGGCAGCACGACACGACGAATCAGATCTGAGCACCTGACGCTCCCCACCACCGGATGCATCTATTCAAGCTACCTCACCCCTGGACATGGATCTTTGTTCTAATCTCTAATAGTGCAGCAACATGAGATATTTATGTGCAGACCAAGCTCCGCACATGTGCATCTTCACTTGGTTTCTTTCCTTTTTTTTCGTGTATTATTTTAGAGATGAGTTTGACGGAATGGATTACAGATTCAATTTGATTCAAGAACCAGATTGTTGGGTTCTCTTGGTTGAATGTTGTGATGCGATTTTTTTGTTCAAATTTGTAAATGGTGAAACGAAGCCCATTTGTTCTTCGGATTTATTTTGTATTCAAAACAATCAAAATTAAATATTGATTTTTAGCTCACGATTCATGGTCATATGAATAGCTTGTTCTTCAGATCCATGGTCAACTAACGATATAGTAAACAGACATACAGTATGTGCGAAATCTAGGAATGTATCTTAGCTTGAGGGGTTTTCTGCATATGCGAGTGCAGGTGGGTGGGAGTGTAACATCTGGCCATTGGTACACGATCTAGTGGTCCATATCAAAATTTCAGATTTTCAGAAAGTAGTACGTTTCCACCTCTAGTCCCGGTTTTCCAACCGGTACAACGAAATCGGACGAATCGGGACTAAAGGTCCCGTCCTTTAGTCCCGGTTAGCCACAACCCGAGACTAAAGCCCTCCACGTGGCTGCGGACGAGCGCTTGGCTCGAGAACGTTTAGTCCCGGTTGTTGTGAAATCATAGTCCTATGCTAACCGCTAATAGCTCCTGTCAAATTCTCATTGATAATTCCTACGACACACCAAACGTGGGATTGAGACAAATTATCACTTCCTGTGCTAATACTCCAACAAACTCCCTACTCCATACTCTCGCTGCCTTTCCCCAAAGTTGCCAAACAGGTATTAAGAGTTGGTATATAGTAGAATCAATATACAAATCAACATAAAACCCTAAAACTATATTTTTTATCATAAGAATTACTCTTGCGATAAATACTAGTTAGTAGTGGTTGTTTTCTTCATATGTACCTATTGTACTATTCGGCTGTATATTTCGTATGCAAACTAAGTTCCAATTCACAATGAAAACATATTCCCTCAACTAATCCTGATTCACATGCATTGAGTCATACACAGGTACGCTAAATTTGACTACCCAATTATCTCTACAAACTTTAAGATGATAGAACATGCATTTTGTGATTATGTGTGTTTACAAATTGCTTGAATAATTCGTGTGCAATGTTCCCGGAGGAGTCATGTGAGTGTGTGTTGGTGTATCATAGTACTTACCACAAATTACTAGTTGTAATTCGGTGGTTCGTTCCTCACCCGCCGTAAATTAATCATAGGTCCATATAACATTGTGACATGACAATAATGAAAATAATTGATATCGTAGAATTAGTCCCAATTTACCAGCATTAAGTCATACAACATGTAACACTAAATTTGATTACGCAAATAATCTCACAAATCGTATTGTGATAGAGCTTACAAGTTGTGATTATGAGTGTTCACAAATTTCTTCAAGAAGTCACAAGAAAAGTGCTTGGAGGAGTCATATGAGCAAGTTGGTGTATCATACATGACCATAAATTACTGGTTGTTGCTTGGTAGGACAATAATGAGCAAGATTGGTAGAGATTCATCATATATACCACCTACACTCGTCCACATATGAAGTCATAGACAACTTCCCTTCCCACATCCCATCGTTTTCTTAATCTTTCCTCATGCATAGCATCAACGAACATGAAATCTCAAGAATTGCACGCATATATGGCATCCGTATGCATACATAGGAAAAGGAAGCACCGGGAAGCACACCACCACCAAGTTGACACCCTACACATAACACTCGGTGGTGGTTGCATATCACATGCTACACATTCAATCCATTCGTCGAGCAATGCTCAGGCGTGAAAGGCAGGTAAGTAGCGCATGGTGGTGGTGGCACCACCAGAAATACCAAGAACGTTGAAACTTGAGAGAGATAAGGAAATGGCGGGGGCAACCTATGCTTGTATGCCTCTCCCTCTGGACGTCACTTTTGTGTGTAATACTTAGCCGAACTAGTTGAACAACTAACGGAAATGAACATGGTGCGATGCAAGGTTCCGTTATCGATCTAATATTCTCTCTGTTTCTTAATATAAGATATTGTAGGTATTCCAATGCAGACTACATACGGAGCAAAATGAGTCAATTTACACACGGAATATGTCTATGTACATCCGATTTCCCAAAAAAGCTAAACATATTATAACCGAGGGAGTTATAATGGAACCGGGGATCGTCTTCTTCACTACAGGAAAACGGATCTTTGCTGAGTACAACGAGCTTTGCCGGGTGCTAAATATCGGGCACCCGACAAAGATATACTTTGCCGAGTGCAAAACCGAGGTACATGGCAAAGACAACTCTGTCGAGTTCAGACACTCGGTATAGAAACTGTACATGACAAAATCTCGAAAATGCACTCGACATTGAAACAACACACGACAAAGACATATGTGCCAAGTGTCTTCATATGGCACTCTGCAAAGTTAGGTGCCACGTGGCTTTCCCATCGCACGGTTGACTACTCCAGTTATCACTACAAACTTTAGAAAGAAAAATTCCACCTTTGTGATTATGAGTATTTAAAATTTCTTGAAGAAGTCTTACGAAAATTGCTCGGAAAAGTCGTGTGAGTGTGTGTTCGTGTATCAAAGTACTTGACCAAAAATTAGATTTTGTTCGGTTGTTTGTTCATACCATAACCTAAATTATTTTTGGGTGACATCATGACAGGACGACAGGACGATAATGAGAATGATCGATTGCTACAATAGTATTAATCCAAGTTCATCATCTCCAATTTGACAATTTCTTGATTACGATTGTTTACAAATTTCTCGAAGAAGTGCCAATCTAAGTATTTGGAGGAGTCATGTGAGCGTGCTAGCATATCACAATACAAGACCATAAATTGCTTATTATTGGATGGTTCCTTTTCAACGCTTAAAATTATTTATAGGGCGACGAGGCATCATGGTGTGGTAATACGTACAATAGTGAGAAGGATCCACACCCGGACCATTTTATTACTTGTGCAATTGGTGCATCAACAACCACGAGAATTGCAAGCATGTTTGACCATAAATGACTAGTTGTTGGGTGGTTCGTTCCTCTCACATGTAGTAAATTATTTTTAGGTCGACAATACATTGTGACAGACAGGACAATAATGAGAAGGATTGATATAGATTCATCATATATATACCACCCCACTCCTCCGCATATGAAATCAAAGACATCTTTCCTTCCCACATCCCAACCTTTTCTTACCCTTGCAGTCCTCATGAAGGGCATCAATGACCATGAAATCGCAAGAATTACACACGTATTTTTCATCCGTAGGTAAGTATATATAGGAAAAGGAGGCACCAGGAAGCACACCACCACGACATTATAATCGCTCACATGTTACTCTGAGGTGGTTGCATCTCGCATGCTAAGCATTCAACCCATTTGTCAAACAGTGCTTAGCTAGAAGGGCCAATTACGTAGCGCGCATGGTGTGGTACTGTGGTAGCTCCGCCAAAAGTACCAAGATCGATGAAAGTATAGAGACATAGGGAAACGGTGGAGAAAACCTATGCCTGTATGTCTCTCCCTTTGGACATCGCTGCTGTGTGCAAGGTTCTATCACCAAAGCTATGAATTCTGTGCTGAAATAAGTCAGTACAGAAACACGTCTCCGTGAAAACGTTGATGTGTCCCTTGTCTCCTGTGTGTTGTGCCAAAAATGAAGTTCGTTCTACAATATATTCCATATCTTCCCTCCATTTTATCGCAGAGAAATACATAGGAGTATTTTATAAGCGTACAATGCGTCAATGCCTTACCCGAACACCACCTAACATGGAAAAAATCATGTTGCAGCGTGCGTTGCTCGTACGCCAATCGCTAGAGACAAAGACCGATGATGTCCAATCGTTACTCCAGATCATTCATGCAAAGCAGGAAGCTAACCTTTGACTTCCAGGCGGTTCAGATGCAGTAGTGTTCAGATGATCACAAAACAGGTTGGCCTCCATGGATCACGCGTGCAGATCACGCCTATCATAACAAAGACTTGGTGGCTGCAAACATGCGTTAAAATCGACCGATCAATCTTTCTGAGAGAAGTAGGAGGATCTTGATCCTCGCGGGGATACTTTTCTCTCGTTTAGTAGGCCTAACTCGATTGGTTTTTTTTCTTTTGGCTTCGACCGTATCATGTTTGCTTCTCTTATATCAATATAAAAGGCAAAACTTTTGACTCGTTTCAAAAATAAAAAAAAACTCTCCACGGACAGTAACAATCACGCGTTCACTACATACTCTTCGGGCTTAACGTACTCTGAATGAGTACGTCCGATACATAAGACAAACGCACAGATACACACCAGATACATATCGATGTGTATTTTAGAATATCAGAGGCATACATGCACGAATGTTTCGTACATAAGGTAGGTGCGTATCTGTTGAGCGTTTCACTTGACCTTTTCTTTAACCTGTAGTGTACTTTCGGATTGTATTTGGTTTACAAGAAGAGTGGCCGCGTCTACTGCGGGCCGTACCAACCTGGTAGAAAAGAAGCAGATAGTGATGAACTGCTACAGACAAATGTGGTTTGCAAATGGACCATGCAACATTGCGAGGCAAAGACTCAAAGACATGCCGATTCTTTCTTAATTCCTTAGTTGTTTCCGCAAAAAAACTAGTGTATTTTGCTGGAGATGAATCTAGTTTAAGGATGTAAGTGGCAGCGGCATCCGCTGGTTCCGTTTAAGTCGCCCGCCTGAATCTAGTTCATTAATTCCAATTTTCAAAAAATATTCTGGTTGTTACTTGGTAGAACAATAATGGGCAAGATTGGCATAGATTCATCATATATACCACCTCAATTCCTCAGCATATCAACTCTTAGATAACTTCCCTTTCCACATCCGATCCTTTTCTTAATCTTGCCTCATGCATAGCATCAACGGCCATGAAATCCAAGAATTGCACACATGTATGGCATCCGTAGGTATACATAGAAAAGTGGACACCGGGAAGCACACCACCATCAAAGAGAGCACATAAACATAGCACAAAGGGCGTACATGTAGCGTAGAGCGGTGATGGTTCCGCCAAAGGTGTGAGAGTTGATGAACCCGAAAAGGAAAAAGGAGATGGCAGAAAAATAAATATGCCTCCATGTTTCAAATGACATTTCAAGAGGTTGGATTGATGTGTGACGAATATTAAAGTCTGGATGCAGATGAAATACTTAAAAAACAATTATCTGTGTAAATATGGATACCAATATTGGTAGATCTAGTTAGACGGGTTTGTTACTTGAATTAAATAGCAACTGAATTTGGAGGGCGAAGCCACAATTACTGCAAACTTATTTCACATATTTCGAAATAAATTTCAATTTGGCGTTGTGTAGCACGTTCTTTGAATTTGGTATGTAAATACGTTAAATGCAAATGAAACATTTTTTCTTAATTAATCCTGATTCAAAGTCATTGAGTGATGCTACATGGATGCTATTTGTTTACCCCAATATCGATATAAACTTTAGAATGAAAGATTCCAAACTTTGTGAATATGAGTATTTAATTATGAAAAGTGATCGGAGGAGTTGTGTGATTGTGTTTGTCTATCAAAGTACTTGACCAACAATTAGGGTCTCCTTTGATTCATAGGATAGGAATAGGAATCTTACAGGATTGGGATGACATGTCTAATTGAATCTTATGGGAAGAGTAAATTCCTTTGATTGTGGTGAATGAATTTTCCACGAGGTTATACCTAAGGTTATTTTCCTTTGAAGTTTACACTACAAGATTCCTATGACATTTTTTCCTATATGATATGATCCTATGAATTAAACGGCTTCTGAAGGAAAATTTCCATACGATTTCAATTATATACAAATCCTTTTAAGTCCTATGAATCAAAAGAGCTAGACCTAGATTCATTTATTTTTAGGGCGGCATGACATCGTGTCACGATGATAATCTGAATGCTTTCTACTGTTGTATTAATCTAAATTCATTGCATTGAGTAGTATAACATGTTACGCTAAATTTGCTACTCCAATTTGAAAATGTCTACAAACCGTAGTATGAAGGTGATTGCGATTGTTTACAAATTGTTCGACGAAGTGTCGACCTAAGTTTTCGGGGGAGTCTTGTGAACGTGCTAGTGTATCACAATACTTGACCATAAATTCCTGATTGTTGGGTGTTTGTTTCCCACGCTTAAAATTATTTGTAGGGCAACGGTGCATCATGGGCTGGCAAGACAATAATGAGAGGATCCACACCTCTAAGCCTTTTCTTACTTGTGCGATTGGTGCATCAACAACCACGAAATCACGAGAATTGCAAGCATGTTGGTATGTTTGACATAAATTACTGGTTTTGGGGGTTCATTCCTATCATGTAGTAAATTACTTTTAGGTCGACAATACATCGTGACAGACAGGAACAATAATGAGAAGGATTGATAGAGATTCATCATATATATATACCACCCCACGCCTTCGCATATAAAATCATAGAAAACTTTCCTTCCCACATCCCAATCTTTTCTTACTCTTGTAGTCGTCATGCATGGCATCAATGACCGTGAATCGTAAGAATTACAGACGTGTATTTCATCCGTAGGTGTATACGTAGGAAAAGAGGCACCAGGAAGCACACAACCACGAGGTTATAATCGTTCACATGTCACTCTGGGGTGGTAGCATCTCGCATGCTAAGCATTCAACCCATTTGTCTAACGGTGCTTAGCTAGAAGGGTCAACCACGTCTAACCACGTAGCGTGCATGGTGTGGTAGCACCGCCAAAAGTATCAAGATCGATGAAAGTATAGAGACATAGGGAAACAGTAGAGAAAACCTATGCATGTAATGCCTCTCCCTTTGGACATCGCTTTTGTGTGCAAGGTTCTGTCACCAAAGATATTAATTCAGTGCTGAAATAAATCAGTACAGAAACACGTCTCCGTGGAAAACGTTTCTGTGTCCCTTGTTTCCTGTTTGTAAGTGTGTTTGTGCCAAAAATGAAGTTAGTTCAATATATTTCGAAGGGCCGGGCGAGCCGCGGCCGGCTGGTGCGACTGGACCTGGACGTCGGGGTGGCGGCCCGGGGCACGACGGGGGCGGTCTTTTCCTCGGCCGGAGGTGGTCGGCCGGTTGGCGGTGTCAAGCAGCGGCGGTGTTGCTGTTTGAGGCGGCGAGACGGCCGGAGTTGGCGGTGTGGTGCTTCTACAGGGACGGTGCTGGGAGGTGTCGTCCATGTTTGTTCTGGTGCCTCCGCACGGTGCAGAGCTCCGGGTGCGGATTCGACTAAATCTGGGCCCCAACTCTGGTGGGCTGGTGACGGTCGGCAATGGCGGCGGATGTGGCCGCCCGTCATGGCTGCGCCTGGCCGGGTTCGATTTGCCTTTCGGCGATCTCACGGGCGATGGTGATGATCCGGACAACGGCGGTCCTCGTCGGCGCGTTGGGGAGCCTAGGCGTGGCGGTGTGCGGGGGCTGGGCTCGGTCGCCCTGTTCCAAGGGCTTCGACGGCGGACGCCCTTCTGGGCGATCGTTGGATGAGCTTTGGAGGGTGCTCGTCAGCGTGGTGCTTGACGTGGCGCGTGGATGCCGGGGCGGCGGCCTCGGACGGCGGTGCTTTTCTTCACGCCGAGATAGAGGTGGCTCTGCGGGAGGCAGTAGTGGGCCCCGACACCTGGTTTCGTCCAGTGGCCTCAGATCGTCGGGCGCGTGGGGCTGGCGATGTGTGTGCGGGAGATGGTGATGGTGGACTGGTCGGTCCTCGAGGGGCGGTTGCGTCGAGGTCACCTCCACCGTGTTGCGTTGAGGTGTTATTGTCGCTATGTTGGTGGGATGACATAGCGTCGACTCGTTTGGGGCGCGGCCTTGTGGACGGCGTGGTGCGTTGTGTTGTATGATTTTCGGCCGATTTTCTCATAAACTGTTGAACTCTTTTTAAATTTATCAATCAAAAGGCATGTTGAAGTTCAAAATTTTATTTCCATATTTTTCCTCCATTTTGTCCAATGCGTCGATACCTTACCCGAACACCACCTAACATGGAAAATATCATGTTGCAGCGTTGCTCCTACTAGAGAAAAACAACGGTGATGTCCACCCGTCACTCCATAGACCGTGCAAAGAAAGAAGCAAGCGGCCAATGTTTCATGCAAGTAAAGGTGGACCTCTATAGAAACCCTAGCCTCCAGGTCGCTCGTGGTGACCCCGGAGGCGCCACCGCCGCCACCTCAGAGCACCTCCTGAAAGTGCATGTGTTGCCCCATGCGTGGTTTTCGTAATTAATGACAATCCTTATGGACTAATGTTTGCATTGAGATATTCTTGTAAATCTTATCCATACGAAAAGATTGGATTTCATGTGTTGAACTCTAGAAGATTCACTAGTACAGAACGACACATCGGATACCCCTCTATGGAAACGGCAGGTGTTAGGCGACGGAGAATCGCGCTTTCCGCGCGGCCGGTGCGTACAAACCTGACCAGGCCCGCCTACATTGGCAACGGACCCTTTCCAATCTCCGTCACCTATTATATTGGCAACGGTTAATAAAATTGTCCGTTTCCAATATTTGCCTCTATGGTAACGGATAGAATTTTCCAACCGTTGAAAATGTTGATACGTGGAGGCTAGCGAATGGGCAGATGGGGAGGTGGGCGGAGCAGACCCGCGAGTATAAATGGCGAGATGTACCAGCAGCGGTCTCTTTGAAGTCCCAGTCCATCGCCTACAGTTATTCAAACTTCGCCAGATCCCCTCCGTCCAAATCCATGGCGATAGGTACCAGTAGCGGTCGCGGCCGTGGACGAGGGCGAGGCCGTGGTAGGGGGCGCAGCGGCAATGCCATGCCGTCGGTGTCGCCCTCACCGTCCTCTGAAGACATGTCCCCGGCGAGAGGTACCATCAGCGGTCGCGGCCGTGGACAAGGGCGCGGCCGTGGTAGGGGGCGCAGCCGCAATGCCACGCTGTCGGTGTCGCCCTCACCGTCCTCTGAAGACATGTCCCCGGAGCTGCGCGGCTTCGAGTTCTTGGTTATCCTGTACAAGGGCATCGAGAGCCGCCTGAGTCTCCCGAGGGCGTTCGCAGAGAAGCTCCAAGGCATGGTGGCAGCTACCATGCATCTGAAGATGGAGGACTGCGAGAACGGTAGCTGGGCGGTGAAGACGGCCGTGAGTGCCGGGGGGAATTTGTACCTCGGCCAGGGATGGAAGTCATTCGCCCAAGCGTACAAGCTTGAGCAGGGGCACTTTTTGTGCTTCGAGTTCGACGGCGACAACGGGTTCTTCATCAAGATCTTCGACGGTACCTTATGCCGGAGGGACGCACTTGTGTACCGTGACGACGAGCTCGAGTCTTCATCAGCAGCTGCTAGTAGTAGCATTAGCTAGTAGTAGCATATATGTAATCGTTTACTTCATTATCAAGTCCGTATGTAGTAGCATTAGCTGCTAAGTGGTCTCTGCGTTCATATGTAATTTAGAGTACCTGTTAGTAAGTTGGGTAGTAAGTTTACTCTCTCGCTGGTGTAAAATCAATGGAAACGGTTATATAAAATGTCCGTTGCCAATGTGGTGCTTATATATACTGCCGGCTCGTTCTCATTATCACTCTCTCACTGTCTCTCTTCCAACCCTAGCCGCCGCACACTGTGGCTTTCAACTCTCCTCACTCTCTCTAATCGCTTCCTCTGTCGGCGCTTCTAGATCCGGCCATCGCGGCCGCGGCTCTAGATGCCGCGGCAGCACCGTTCTAGCGGCAACCCTTCGTGAGGGGAAGGTCGATCTGGAGGCGGCCATGCGTCCGCTAATGATGCGGCAGCACCACCATCTGACGCCCTCCTCCTCCGGTGATGCCCGGCTTCTTCTGAGCCAGGCCGATGTGGAGGAGGTCATTCATGAGGTGGTGGTGCAGCACCTCCGGCAGATCTACCAGCAGAAACCCATCTGAGGAGGAAGTGGCCGATCTGGAGGAGGAAGTGGCCGATCTGGAGGTGGTGGAGGATCTGTAGGTGGTGTCTGATCTGGAGAAGGAGGAGGAGGTGGATGTCGACGAAGGAGAAGGAGGAGGAAGTGATTGCGTCGCAGTGCGCTGGTAGCATCTCAGCGCATCTGGCAGAGGCCTGCACCTCCTCGATCTCCCGCCGGGTGAAAGGTATAAATCTTTCTGTGACCGGCTGTGATGCCGATGAACTTTGTGCAGCGGCATCCGCTCCCAAAAACCGTGCTGGTTGGATGGGAACTCCTTCTTCATGTTGGCGTATAATTTGTCGATGAGGTCTGCCGCTAGATCACCCATTCTGTCCCTCTCGTCTCTACCCTTGATTTTGTATACGAGTTGGATGTCCACGTAGTACTCCGGTGGAATGTGGAAGCCGGCAGAAGAAAGCACCTTGCTGTCGTTGGTGATGTCCACGCTTGCGAAGGGGATTGGGGTGGAACGAGGAAGAAGAGAAGGAAGGAATGCGAACTGTCTGCCACCAAACAGAGCAGTTCCTGGATATTTGCCGTTGATCTTAGCAGTTTCTCGAAAATGGCAACCGAACAAAGCAGTTGCTGGAAAATAGCCACCGATTTTTTTAATATCCAGATGTATTTTGTACATTTCGCTAATAGTTTTTTTCTTTCACGCAGGAGTTTATTTCGGCAACACTGCATAAAAGTACCAATCTATCATTCCGAGAACCAGAAAACTTAAGGCAAGGAAATTTCGTGGATACTGGTCTTGGAGTGGGTACTGCGACGACCGAGAGCTCATAGAAGGTGAGCTCCAAGTCAAAGATGGAAGGCTGGCTTAATTAAGCCAGCCTTCCATCTTGTTAGGTTAGTTGCTTATAGGTTTAGAGTTCATGATTGTAGTCAAAGTGTAATAGGTGATATTACATTATGCCAATGTGTGATGGATATGATTGTAGTTAAATTGTAAAAAACAGTGATATTATTGTATACCAATGTAATGATGGCATTTGTTCTATGTTATGAATTGAATAACGTTTTATTGCATTGTGCAATCAGCCTTTCATGTATTATGGCATATAACCGAAATATGAGAAAAACTCAGTGCAAACGGGTAGATGGAAAACTCCGTATCTGATGTAGGAAAACTAAAGCAATGGAGGTCTGCGCCAACCGTTGCCAAATGGAGACCTCATCGGAAACGGTTTTTTTTGCCTCCGTTACCGATGAAGGCCTTCACATCAGTGACAGGGTCGGGGACACGGACCCTTTCTCTGTTGCCGAAGAGGTTTTTGGCCCGTTTCCGATGTGTCATTCTGTACTAGTGATTACATGATGATCAATGCTCTATTCAAGGGTTTATATGAAGAATGGCCATGTGTAGAGTTGATCATATTGCAAGTATGTCTTGAACGATTCAAGACATCATCTTTGTGAAACAGAGCTTAGCGAGGCTCTCCCATAATGGTGTATGGGGGAGCATTTGGAGAAGTCTTCATCAAGCATGTGCTAGCAAGCACAATCAAGAAAGGTGTTCCAACTTGAATGAGTCGAGATCGTCATCATCTTGCTCAAGTGGAATGCACAAGGCAAAGGTATGATCTTGATAGGGTTTCTATTTTACCGGTCTCGTGGTGTTAGTGGGAGACCGGGTTATAGGATAGACGGCGTACTATCAAGAGAGGCTCTCAAGTGAGTAACTTGATCGCATCTTTGTGGAGAGCTCAAACCTTTGCATACTTGGCATATCATCTTTCTTGGTTCTTATTTGGATTTTATCCATGTGAGGATTTAGAGCTTGTGTTCATCTCCATACCAAGCTCTAATTCATCAAAAACAGATTTCATTTGAATATCTTGTGGTGTTTTTTATGTTGGACGTTTTACCGGTTTGTCTTTTCTAAGAGAGGTCAAACTCTCCACTTGTGGTTTCCTCCTCACATGATGGACTATGATGTGTATATTCATAATCTTATTGTGCTTGTGAGTATCTTCCAAACAAGCCCAAGATCATACAAAACGGAGTCCGGATGAAAAACATATTGCGGTTTTGGTTTGAAGGTTTTATCGGTTGTTCTTTTCTAGAGAGGGTCTACCTTTCTACATTTGGTTTTATGCTCCATTGTTGGACTATGATTTTTCTCTGCATGATCTTACAGTGCTCGTTGTGGTGATTCCAACGAGCCCAAGAACATCGAAAACGGAGTTCGTATGCTCAAGATATCTTCGTTTTCGTGTTCGGTGTTGCTGCAGTTTTGTTCCAGACCGGAGTCTCCGGTCTTCGCATTTTGTTTTTCGCTCCTCAGGACGGCAGCCTCGGATGGGGGGGGGGGGGGGGGGCGGAGTGACCCCGGAGTCTCCGGTCTAAGCAGTTTTCCTGCAACGGCTCTATTTTTGGGAGACCTATAAAGGCCCCTTCTTCCCCAAAGAGCCTAAGCTTTGCCCAGCTTGTTTTTCTCTCTCTCCCCCACCATTGTTGACCTTGGAAAGCTTGCCCCTCTCCCAATTCCGTCCATGATTCTTGCATATCTTTGAGGGATTTGATAGAGGAGATCTAGATCTACATTTCCACCAATCCATCTCTCCTCTAAGTGAGGGGAACCTAGTAGATCTTGGTCTTGGAGTTCTTGGTGTTTCTCCTACTTTGTTCTTCCTCTCTTCTCCCCCCATAAGCATTAGTTGCTTGTGGTGGGATTTGAGAGTGAAGGATTTGAGCACTTGTGCTCTTGCCTTTTGCATTTGGTGCATCGGTGTGCTCTCCACGAGGATTCGTGAAAGTTGAAAGCTTGTGAACTTGTTACTCTTGGGTCTTTGGACCCTAGACACCCGTGTGGTGGTTGAGACCCTTGTGTGGTCACTTGTAGCTGTTCGGGAGCCCCCAATCCCATTGTGGGTTGTGCCCCGGATCGTTGTTGAAAGGCTCCGATTTCCGACTCGAAGGATTCCGATAGTGGAAGGTGAACCAAACCTTTGTGGTGCGGTTCATCGGAGAAGAAGGTGAAACCTTTGTGGTTGTTGAACCATTGTGTTGGTTCACACCTCTCCAACGAGACGTACTCCCTTAACAAGGAGGAACTCGGGAATACATCCTCGTCTCCGCATGCCTCGGTTATTTCTATACCCGAGCTCTTTACTTATGCACTTTACATTGTGATAGCCTTCGTGCTTGAAGTATTCTATATTGCTATCACCTTGTTGTTTGTCTTGCTTAGCATAAGTTGTTGGTGCACATAGGTGAGCCTAGTTTATTTAGGTTGTTGGCTTGTTAAATTAAACACCTAGTTTTATTCCGCAATTATCAAGCCTAAACCGAAAAAGTTTTAATCGCCTATTCACCCCCCTCTAGGCGACATCATTGTCCTTTCAATTGGTATCAGAGCCAGGTTCTCTTAATTGGGCTTTACCGCCTAGAGAGTAAAGATGTCGTTTAGAGAATTAGTGCACGATCCCACTCTATATTCGATGGCACAAATTATGATGTTTGGAAAATTCTCATGCTTAACCTTCTTAGGGACATAAATCCAAATTTTAAGAGAATTGTAGATATGGGTTTTTGTCCTCCAAAGGATTCCCAAAAGTTATCTTTAGAGGATGAGGAAAACTCTTATCTCGATACTCGTGTATCTAATTGTCTCATATGTGTTTTCAGCGATGTAGTTCTTGCATCAATCATGCCTTTTCGGAACCCTCATGAGCTATGGGCCAAGCTTCAAGATATATATGAAGTGTCCAACAGTATTGAGGATGATTGTTCTCCTTCCACCTCCGCCCGTGACGAGTTCACAAATTCTTCCATTTCACCAACTGATGCATGTAAAATGCATACATGAACTTTGCATTATTTACTTATATTCAGTCATATTTGCATCATATAAGGGTTATATCAATGTTTTATAATGATTTTGGGAATATTTGATATGTTTCCTATTTTTATGGAATTAACCCTGCGCAGGCAGAAAACCCTATTTTCCATACTTTAATGTTTCAGGGACCCAAACGACGTCCAAATGACCTGGAAATTTACGAGCATCAGTTTTTGGAAGGAAGAAGACTTGGGAGCGAAGGAAGCGAACAAGCGGAGGCCCGAGGCCCAAAAGAGGGTGGCCCACGCGGCCAGGTACATGGGCCGCGTGGGACCCACCATCTGGAGCCTCGAGGCTCCGTTGCCGTCGATCTTTTCGCCCACGACTCCGTCTTGACCTAAAACCGACTATAAAAATAGTCCCCGACGTACTTCGGAAAGGAGCGCCGCCGAAACACAGAAACACCGAAACAGAGACCTGGAGTTGCAGATTGGAGGGGGAAAACTCCGGCAGGGCGCTGCCGGGGTTGTTTCCATCTTCTCCAACGACTTCTCCACCGTCTCCATGATGAAGAGGGAGTAGTCCACCTCTGGACTATGGGTTTGTGGAAGTAACTTATGTATCTCTCTCTCTTGAGTTTCACTAATTAGTACCGTATGAGCTGCTGAACATGATTACGGTCATCTATGTAATACCTTTGTGGTGGATCTTTTTATGAGTTAATATATGTTTGAGATTGCAATGGTTTTGTTTCAGTTATGAAAGTAGATGCATATTATGTACCCCCGTTCTTATTTACTTGTCATGATCAAGCATGTTTATGAGAGCGTGTGAGGGGGAACGTGTGCATTAGTTGGAGTAACGGGGGGTGGCTAGTGCGGTGAACGTGAGAGAAAGTTCCGCGATCCACTTGGGTATCTCTACCTTACTTTGTTGCCTCACTAGGGATAAAAAGAAATACCATGCTACTGGAGATGTGGGTGTGACCATTGCCACTACTCCATGACTAGATCTAGCATGTTATTATTTTAACTTCATGTCATGATACTTATTGCTATACTCTGAGTTATCTTAATTACTGAGGTGTTATGATTTAGTTCGCATCTTGGTGGAGTATAAGAGAGACTAATAACCAAAAGGTCTCTATGTTAGGACGTGATGCCCATATAATTATAACTTGTCATTAAACTGTTGTGTTGCAATCTCATATGTCAACTCTAGTGTTCTATTGTCTACCACTTTATTAAAGAGAGAGTGCATTTGTGAAACCATGAACCCCGGTCCATTTTTAATCATAAGAACACCTTTCCAACCACTTTTACCACTTTTTCATTTTCTGCCATTTAAAAATCCGAAAATACAAAAACACTTTTCCATCTTGCATTCATCATATAAAACCCAAAAATATCATTTATCATTGCTACCACCATCCTTGCATATTTATTTACCACCATTGCATATTTATTTCTTGTTTGCATTGCATATTATCTTGATATCATTCTCACACCTTGTGCTTGACAACCACTAGGTGAGGTTGAGAACCAAAACATTTACTTTGTTTTGTAGGTAACCAAAAGAAGGATAGGAAAGATAAATCTTCACTACTGATTCCCCGAGAGTTCGATATTAAACCCTCGAGTCACCCCTCGTGGGGAAAACACGTCTTCCACTTACTACACACTCTGCACTTGGAGTCTCAACCTAACCCATTTACTTTTCACGCAGGTAACTACGTGAAGGGCCATCACCAACATGTGATTTGTCACAAAGTAATGATATGGTGAGTGGTGATAGAAATTGCTTTGTTGATGGTGAATATTCTATTGGATATACTTCATCTCTATCTCATTGCAATGATCTATCTTTAGAATTAAACACTTCTAGCACTCCAAATGTTTTACATGCTAGTGTTGATAGTCCTTGCATATCATGTAATAAGTGTTTAACTAAATCTCATGATGATATGCTTCATTTGTCTTGTTGCCATGAAAACAATACTTCCATATCCTCTATTTCTTGTGTGGCTAACAATGTAGAGGAATCCCAACATTTGTTGGAACAAGACGTGGATCTCAATGGAGCTTCAAGTATCTCTTCACCATCTTTGTCCACTACTCATTTTTGCCTTATGGCTATGGATTCAAAGGTTTCTCCATCTTTGGAACCCTCTCCATCTTGTGATGATGTGGATGAGGATTCTCATGGAGAACATATGGATGTTGAATCCATAACAAAGAAGGGTAAGATGGTTTTGGGTGCTCTCCCTAAAGGTAGCAAAGCTATCCCTCCTCTAAGTGAAATCATTGTTTATGCTATTAAGAGTAGGGAAATCATTGAGGACTTGGAAACTCAATTTCTCGACAAATGTCAAATTGAGAGAGAGGATGCCGATGAAAAGGCATCCTTAATGAATGCTCTTGAGGAAGAGCAAGAGCTTCGAGTGTCTCTTGAGGAGAAACTTGAATCTCTTGATGAATCAAATGATCTTATTATTGCTAAAATCATTAAGGAAAGAGATCATGTTATTGCTAAATATAAAGTGCTTAAAAAGGAAAATGTTGAATTTGGTGTTGGCAATGCTAGACTAATTGAGGATATAGAGAGACTTGACAAAGCTCATAAGGCTTTGGAAAGTGAACACTCTCTCCTTAACAAGTCTCATGATCAACTCCAAACTCAACTATCTAAAAGTGATGAGCTTGCCAAGTCGTCTTCTTCCATTTCTAATGTTAATGATGCTTGTGCTACTAACTCCACTTCTTGTGAAGCATCTATTTTGAAGGAGAATGTTGAGCTAAGGGCTCAACTTGAGTTGCTAACTAGCAAGTATAGGAAATTGGAAGAAAGTCATGAAAAGCTATCTAGCTCTAATGATGATCTTCTAGCATCCTATGCTAGGCTAAAGTTAGCTCATGAGGCTATCAATACAAAGGTAACATCTTGTGAGCCTCATGTGGACAAAGGCACAACTTCGACTAAAAATGCTTTATTGCCATGTGCTAGTCCTATTAATTCATCCACTCACAATGTTGCTACATCTTGTGATGAATTACTTTCCATGCCTTGTTGCTCTAACAATGAAGCTTCTACTTCCTCTAGTATTTGTGTTGATACTAACCATGTAGAAGAATTAAATGAGCTCAAGGCCCAAGTCACTTCTTTGAAGAAAGACTTGGAAAAGCGTCATGTTGGGGATTCTACACTTGACAATATGTTGAGTGTTCAAAGACACCCCAATGACAAGAGTGGACTTGGATTCAACTCCAATATTAAGATCAAGTCCAAGTATAACAAGAAGAACAAGGGCCAAGAACAAGTCAAGGATTCGGCCAAGATTGTTTGCTTCAAGTGCAAAGTTGAAGGGCACCACGTTTGATCTTGCCATTTGAAGAAGAAGGCTCTTAGTGAGAAGCAACAAGGGAAGAAACCTCAAGTTCAAACTCAAGTTCCTCAAGTTGAAGAACGGTCTCTTCCCAAGAAGAATCAAGATACCCCTCCTCAAGTCAAGACTCCCAACTAAGAAGAGAAGAGGAAGTAGGTGTTGCTACCTATGCCGTGAGAAGGGTCACGTTGCTTCTTCATGCACAAATGGTACCTTATCCAACCCCATTTTTATTGATGATGATTATTCTCTTCGGAAGGATAAGGTTGGCAATGTGTTTGCCCAATATATTGGAACTCAAAGTCAATTAATTGGACAAATGAAAGTCAATTAATCTAGACATGTTACGCGTATAGATACATCCACATGTGGATAAATAGAAGTCAATTAATTTGGAACGGAGGGAGTAGTTAGCAACGCGCGATAATGCAATTTCATATGGATGGAAGTTGCCGGCCTTGCACTGTCCATGGAGGCAATTGATCCGTCAATTTCAACGCATTTTGCAGCCACCAAGTCTTGTTATGATATGCGTGATCTGCACGGTGATCGATGGAAGAAGCCAACCTGTTCTGTGACCATCTAAATAGCCTCGTAGTGGGACACGGCGATTCGGGTAGTAGGAGCAGATGCTCCCATTAAGGAAAAAATTAGTTTTTTTTTAATGTCAAAAAAATTCAGCAAAAAATTTCGGGTGTTCATCTTGACAATGTCTGTCCACGTAAAAAAGTTTCATTACGAAAAGACATTTTTTGTGACTTGTGTAAAAAAAGACAAATTTTGTTGCTAAAAGACAAAATTTGAAAAGACATTTTTTTGTCTTTTTAGACAGGCCACAAAAAAATGTCTTCATGTCTGAAATTTTTTGTGCGCGTCTAAAATCTTTGTAGGTACACCCACAAATTTTTTCGAATTTTTTTAACATTTTGAATTGTGTTTTCAAAAAGTGGGAGCATCTGCTCCTACTACCCTTTATGAATATCCGCGTAGTCGAAGATTAGCTTGCTGCTTTTTTATATAAAGGGAATATATTATTATCACGAAGATACCAATTACACCCAGACTCTGCACTAACAAAATGTCACAAACGACATTCAGGATGTACACATCATGAAAGAGAAAAATAAAAACAAAAACAAAAAGACCCCGCCACGGTAATCAACTCCTCGCAGCAGCAACCCAACAAACCACCACCAAAAACAACACTCGGAATACAAAAATGTTCTTCAAAAGCGACGCCTCCAAGAAGGGAAACAGTGCACAAACGTCATCGACGTCCGATCCAAGATCTTAGGTTTTCACCTTGAAAAAAGTCTGAACTTTCAAAACAATACCTATAGCAAGGTCATTGCTAGGCACAACCAATTAAGGTCAGACATTAGGTTTTCACCCTGAAAGTCAAGACTCGGCACTCGAGTAGCGCCACCAAACTTGAATTCCTCCAGTGCTGCCGCCCCCACTTGCCAAGGCTGCTCCTGCAAGTTATCAAACACCAGGCTCACAAGTGCCATGTTCGAAAAGAATCCGAACACCAGCTCCTGCGAAGCAAAATCTTCATCACCACGAAGAACCCTTGCGCCAACTCTGATCCTCAAATTTCAGCCACCATGACCTTCTCCACCGATGTGTACAACATCAAAATCGAGATGCCGACATGTCCCATGATTCCAACAGGCAGCGAAGCTTCGCGACACACCCTCGTGAAACCACGCGGGCTTATATGGGCGTGCACGACTGGATTCCATCCTATCCAGATAACAAGGGGCTTAACGTCAATCCGTGAAGGTCTCTGGAAGAAGATCATGAACATGTCGCTGGCCGAATCGAAGAGGATCAAACATGCAGACTGTGGCTTGATGAGAGAAGGTAGATGCAACTTAGCTGATCTTCTCCGCATGCATGTGCTCAGTCTACACACCCGCATACATGTGCCGCATGCTTGCCGATGCATGTGCATGATCCAGTGGATCGGCATGCATGCATGCACTCCTGGGCAGCTTGCTAGCCGTGCACAAGATGCGAGCAGTTCGATGCGGACGATCCATCGGGAGGCCGGCGACCTGCTGAGGCATGTAAAATGCATACATGAACTTTACATTTTATTACTTGATATTCCAACTTATTTGCAACTTATATGATGTTATATTCATGTTTTATAATGATTTCGGGGATTTTCTAAACAACCCCCCTCTTTTGGTTCTAACTCTGTTTTCCAGAAAACGTCTTTTTTAGGGTTTCGGACTTTCCGGGAGCTTCGGGACTCCAAAAAGGGCAAGGCCAAAGAGCACGGTTCAGAATTTTCGATACGAACGCAATGGACCTAAAATGAAGACTAGCAGCCCAGCCAGCTGGAAACTAGAGGGTCCCACGTGGTCAGATTCCCTGGCCGCGTGGGACCACCTCTTTTCCCCCTCGTGGCTCCGATGCCGTCCGTTTTCGTCTCCGTGGCTTTGTCTTGACCTAAAACCAACTATAAAAAGAGTCCCCCGAGGAGTTTCATGAGGAGGCGGCGGAGAAACACGAAACACACGAAACAGAAGACAGAAGGCTGCCGCCGGAGAAGATCGGAGGGGGGAAACGCTGCCGAAATCACCTCCGGAAGGCTCCTCCATCCCCCCTCCGGAGTCTCCATCAACACCAACGTCAAGACTAGCACCATCTCCATCACCATCTTCGTGATCCACTTCATCCCCCTCATAGTTTGAGATTGTGGAACCCTAGCTATTGTTTAAGTTCTATTCTACCTGTGTATGATTAGCTACTTGTCATTGTTTTGTGGTGAGACTATATTTTCAGATTGTGTTGTATCATTTATACCACTGAATCACATCATGTCTTCACGTTGTGAGTAGTTCTCTCATGTTCCTGGGGGCATAGGATGGATTGGCAATGATCTATATATAACATGTGTTGGTATTTTGTCTAGTATTTATCTTTTTATGTAATTCTATGATGGTGTTGTGCGAACGTCGACTGCACATCACTTCACCTAGATGGGCTCATAGGAGAACACCGTAGTGTAATGGAGTGAGAGAGACTTGGGAGGACATGTAAACCTGAGACCGAATTATGAAGTTACTTTATGAGGGGATTAATATCGGGGACCTTAGAGTGTAATGCTATGGTGGGATTTTATATCTTAATAACTCTTGTGCAGTCATTTACTTGGCCACAAGATCCATCATAAGAGGTTTAGTATATTTATTTAGCTATACATAATAATGGCTCCGTCCTAAGAAGATTAAAACTTGACAAAATGCTATTTTGTTGTTCTAGAAATATTTATGCCATGAAGTCTAGGTAGCCCTTGGGAACGTTCTCCACTTATAAGAAACACACACTTGAGCTTGTCCTCTTGCTGCATAGAGGATTGAGCTTTTCTCTCTTTGAGAGCTTTCACCTGCTACTATTTATCTGCTGCATTTTTACTTTATTACAAACTCTACACCAAAAACCCAAAAACACTTGCATCATTTAATCATTTTAGTTTGTCTAGTGCATAGATAATAAGGGAAGTGACACTCTTATTTGAGAGGATAAATAACTTATACCTTCTACTCCTCGTGGGATCGATACTATACTTACACATTGAAGATTTCAACGATCCCCTATACTTGTGGGTATCACCTGCCACTTCGGGGGGGGGGGGGGGGGGGCGGCGGAGCACAGCCAGATCTGCTTGGGATCACACGATTTGTCGCTATCGGAAGGTTTGTCGTAGATACGCGGAAACTTGGCTTCCCGACGACAGATGCAGTGTCCGTGAGGTGGGGGCGTACATGGTGGAGGAAGAGACCTCTAGGGCAAAGAAAGGGAGAAAAAAGGCGGAGCATGCCTCGCCGCCGCCGTCCGCTGACGGGCCGCCTCCTTCGGCGGTGGCGAGCTGGCTGGAGCGGCGTGGCCGCGCGGGGAGGTGAAAGGACAATGATGTTGCCTAGAGGGGGGGTGAATAGGCGATTAAAACTTTTTCAGTTTAGGCTTGATAATTGCGGAATAAAACTAGGTGTTTAATTTAACAAGCCAACAATCTAAATAAACTAGGCTCACATATGTGCACCAACAACTTATGCTAAGCAAGACAAGCAACATGGTGATAGCAATATAGAATACTTCAAGCACGAAGGCTATCACAATGTAAAGTGCATAAGTAAAGAGCTCGGGAATAGAAATAACCGAGCCACGCGGAGACGAGGATGTATTCCCGAGTTCCTCCTTGTTAAGGGAGTACGTCTCGTTGGAGAGGTGTGAACCAACACAATGGTTCAACAACTACAAAGGTTTCACCTTCTTCTCCGATAAACCGCACCACAAAGGTTTGGTTCACCTTCCACTATCGGAATCCTTCGAGGCGGAAATCCGGAGCCTTTCAACAATGATCCGGGACACAACCCACAACGGGATTGGGGGCTCCCGAACAGCTACAAGTGACCACACAAGGGTCTCAACCACCACACGGGCGTCTAGGGTTCAAAGACCCAAGAGTAACAAGTTCACAAGCTTTCAACTTCCACGAATCCTCGTGGAGAGCACACCGATGCACCAAATGCAAAAGGCAATAGCGCAAGTGCTCAAATCCCTTCACTCTCAAATCCCACCACAAGCAACTAATGCTTATGGGGGGAGAAGAGAGGAAGAACAAAGTAGGAGAAACACCAAGAACTCCAAGACCAATATCTACTAGGTTCCCCTCACTTAGAGGAGAGATGGATTGGTGGAAATGTAGATCTAGATCTCCTCTCTCAAATCCCTCAAAGATATGCAAAAATCATGGAAGAAATTGAGAGAGAAAAACGAGCTGGGCAAAGCTTAGGCTCTTTGGGGAAGAAGGGGCCTTTTATAGGTCTCCCAAAAATAGAGCCGTTGCAGGAAAACTGCTTAGACCGGAGACTCCGGGGTCACTCCGGACCCCCCCCCCCCCCCCATCCGAGGCTGCCGTCCTGAGGAGCGAAAAACAAAACGCGAAGACCGGAGACTGGAAAAAAACTGCAGCAACACCGAACACGGAAACGAAGATATCTTGAGCATACGAACTCCGTTTTCGATGTTCTTGGGCTCGTTGGAATCACCGCAACGAGCACTGTAAGATCATGCAGAGAAACATCATAGTCCAACAATGGAGCATAAAACCAAATGTAGAAAGGTAGACCCTCTCTAGAAAAGAACAACCGATAAAACCTCCAAACCAAAACCGCAATATGTTTTTCATCCGGACTCCATTTTGTATGATCTTGGGCTTGTTTGGAAGATACTCACAAGCACAATAAGATTATGAATATACACATCATAGTCCATCATGTGAGGAGAAAACCACAAGTGGAGAGTTTGGCCTCTCTTAGAAAAGACAAACCGGTAAAACCTCCAACATAAAAAACACAACAAGATATTCAAATGAAATCCGTTTTTGATGAATTAGAGCTTGGTATGGAGATGAACACAAGCTATAAATCCTCACATGGATAAAAGCCAAATAAGAACCAAGAAAGATGATATGCCAAGTATGCAAAGGTTTGAGCTCTCCACAAAGATGCGATCAAGTTACTCACTTGAGAGCCCTTTTGATAGTACGCCGTCTATCCTATAACCCGGTCTCCCACTAACACCACAAGACCGGTAAAATAGAAACCCTATCAAGATCATACCTTTGCCTTGCGCATTCCACTTGAGCTAGATGATGACGATCTCGACTCATTCAAGTTGGAACACCTTTGTTGATTGTGCTTGCTAGCACATGCTTGATGAAGACTTCTCCAAATGCTCCCCCATACACCATTATGGGAGAGCCTCGCTAAGCTCCGTTTCACAAAGATGATGTCTTGAATCCTTCAAGACATACTTGCAATATGCTCAACTCTACACATGACCATTCTTCATATAAACCCTTGAATAGAGCATTGATCATCATGTAATCTTCTAGAGTCCATGTGTTGTTGACTCTAGAAGGCGGAGTTCATGTGTTGTTGACGCCGTCTATCCTATAACCCGGTCTCCCACTAACACCACGAGACCGGTAAAATATAAACCCTATCAAGATCATACCTTTGCCTTGCGCATTCCACTTGAGCTAGATGATGACGATCTCGACTCATTCAAGTTGGAACACCTTTCTTGATTGTGCTTGCTAGCACATGCTTGATGAAGACTTCTCCAAATGCTCCCCCATACACCATTATGGGAGAGCCTCGCTAAGCTCCGTTTCACAAAGATGATGTCTTGAATCCTTCAAGACATACTTGCAATATGCTCAACTCTACACATGACCATTCTTCATATAAACCCTTGAATAGAGCATTGATCATCATGTAATCTTCTAGAGTCCAACACATGAACTCCGCCTTCTAGACTCCAACACATGGACTCGTCGCCGCCGAAGGAGGTGGCCCGCCAGCGGACGGCGGAGGCGAGGCATGCTCCGCCTTTTTTTTCTCCCTTTCTTTGCCCTGGAGGTCTCTTCCTCCACCATGTACGCCCCCACCTCACGGACACTGCATCTGTCGCCGGGAAGCCAAGTTTCCGCGTATCTACGACAAACCTTCCGACAGCGACAAATCGTGTGATCCCAAGCAGATCTGGCTGCGCTCCGCCGCCCCCCTGAAGTGGCAGGTCGCCGGCCTCCCGATGGATCGTCCGCATCGAACTGCTCGCATCTTGTGCACGGCTAGCAAGCTGCCCAGGAGTGCATGCATGCATGCCGATCCACTGGATCATGCACATGCATCGGCAAGCATGCGGCACATGTATGCGGGTGTGTAGACTGAGCACGTGCATGCGGAGAAGATCAGCTAAGTTGCATCTACCTTCTCTCATCAAGCCATAGTTTGCATGTTTGATCCTCTTCGATTCGGCCAGCGACATGTTCAGGATCTTCTTCCAGAGACCTTCACGGATTGACGTTAAGCCCCTGGTTATCTGGATAGGATGGAATCCAGTCGTGTGCGCCCATATAAGCCCGCGTGGTTTCACGAGGGTGTGTCGCGAAGCTCCGCTGCCTTTTGGAATCATGGGACATGTCGGCATCTCGATTTCGATGTTGTACACATCGGTGGAGAAGGTCATGGTGGCTGAAATTTGAGGATCAGAGTTGGCGCAAGGGTTCTTCGTGGTGATGAAGATTTTGCTTCGCAGGAGCTGGTGTTCGGATTCTTTTTGAACATGGCACTTGTGAGCCTGGTGTTTGATAACTTGCAGGAGCAGCCTTGGCAAGTGGGGCGGTAGCACTGGAGGAATTCAAGTTTGGTGGCGCTACTCGAGTGCCGAGTCTTGAGTTTCAGGGTGAAAACCTAATGTCTGACCTTAATTGGTTGTGCCTAGCAATGACCTTGCTATAGGTATTGTTTTGAGAGTTCAGACTTTTTTCAAGGTGAAAACCTAAGATCTTGGATCGGACGTCGATGACGTTTGTGCACTGTTTCCCTTCTTGGAGGCGTCGCTTTTGAAGAACATTTTTGTATTCCGAGTGTTGTTTTTGGTGGTGGTTTGTTGGGTTGCTGCTGCGAGGAGTTGATTACCGTGGCGGGGTCTTTTTGTTTTTGTTTTTATTTTTCTCTTTCATGATGTGTACATCCTGAATGTCATTTGTGACATTTTGTTAGTGCAGAGTCTGGGTGTAATTGGTATCTTCGTGATAATAATATATTCCCTTTATATAAAAAAAGCAGCAAGCTAATCTTCGACTACGCGGATATTCATAACGGGTAGTAGGAGCAGATGCTCCCACTTTTTGAAAACACAATTCAAAATGTTAAAAAAAATTCGAAAAAAATTGTGGGTGTACCTACAAACATTTTAGACGGGCACAAAAAATTTCAGACATGAAGACATTTTTTTGTGGCCTGTCTAAAAATACAAAAAAATGTCTTTTCACATTTTGTCTTTTAGCAATAAAATTTGTCTTTTTTACACAAGTCACAAAAAATGTCTTTTCGTAGCGAAACTTTTTTACGTGGACAGACATTGTCAAGATGAACACCCGAATTTTTTTGCTGAATTTTTTTGACATTTAAAAAAAACTAATTTTTTTTCCTTAATGGGAGCATCTGCTCCTACTACCCGAATCGCCGTGTCCCACTATGAGGCTATTCAGATGGTCACAGAACAGGTTGGCTTCTTCCATCGATCACCGTGCAGATCACGCATATCATAACAAGACTTGGTGGCTGCAAAATGCGTTGAAATTGACGGATCAATGGCCTCCATGGACAGTGCAAGGCCGGCAACTTCCATCCATATGAAATTGCATTATCGCGCGTTGCTAACTACTCCCTCCGTTCCAAATTAATTGACTTTTATTTATCCACATGTGGATGTATCTATACGCGTAACATGTCTAGATACATCCATGTGTGGACAAATGAAAGTCAATTAATTTGGAACGGAGGGAGTAGTTTTCCGCTAGTTTTGTTCTATAAAGTTTTCTTTCAATACCTCCTGACGCGTTGCCGATGTGGAGGCCGTACTCCTTCTGCTTGGAGGCCGTAGAAAACATTGTTCTATAACAAATTATTGTTAAAAAACAGTTTACTTTATTTCAATGAATTCACTACAAATAAAACACACCAAGTAATTATTTAATAATATTGCCTGTTATAGTTAAACTATGCAAATGAACGGAAAATTATGCTTGCAACACTAGAACATGCCAAAAATAAGACCCGTAGAAGTAGAAAAGTTTAGAATAAAATATATTTATTTGATCCGTCTTGGGCCAAAAAAATTAGTGGACAAGCCCTAGATAAGCACACGTTGGTAATGACGGACGTGGAGATGTTGAAAGAAAACTTGAGGCCGGCGACGGTGTCGAGCAGCTGGAATCTGAGCCACGTGCCATGGTCGAAACGGTCTTGCTGAAGCTTGGGAGTCTGGCCAGAGGCGGTGAGGCGCAAGATACACTTTGTACCACCCGAGAGGAGTCGCGAGCTGCAAGGCCGGCAGCGGATACCAGCGAGCAGTGCAACAAACAATAAGGTGACACGAGCTGAGCGGACGACGAAAGGGAGGTGCGAGCTGCGCGGCGGGAAGCTTCTGGCGGCGGGGAGTTGCAAATTGGGAACTGGTGGCGACGCTGGAGGGGGAAATGTGCATTTTTTGGAAGGAGAGCGGAGAGAGTGTGTTGTACCTTAACATTCTCAAACAAACCTAAAGTTTTGAATTTGCTCGTCTCGTTTGACTTTTTTGTCTGATAATATTATGGTCCACCTGACATAAACCTAATTAGACCGTCAGTGCTTCTGTTAAAATCTGGACGTTGGTAGTTTGTGGTAATTTTCTGCAACGCATGTTGTTTTCGAAACTTTTGATGTAATTGTGGTGGGTTTTTTTTTTGCAATTTTCTCCACGTAGACGATGATGACATGAAGGTGTGCAAGATTGATAAGCGAGAGATGATGTGCCACATAAACATCAACTTAGAACACATCATATGAATACACTTACTCAGTTAATCAACAATTAACATCCGCCGGATGTGGCGGTTCCCGGCTTCCAGATCCAATTCCCTCGCTGGCGATTCCACCGCTCCCCTTCCCCTCTGATCACCATCCTGGCATCGCAAGAGGGAGGAGAGCCATGGTTCTTGTATGTGTGTGTGTTTAGTCCTAAGTTTTTCTAGATTTTTTAGTTTGCTTCATCGGCGTCATGGTGTGCGGCGAATGTTTATTGTGCTAGTAAGAATAATGGTCTTCCAACCAGTGCTCCTGCCCGTCGAAGTGTTTCTAGCGTCGGTGAGAGCCTTGTGAAATCCAAACTGTTGGAGCGATTTGGATCTGGTGTTGAGTCTCAGTGTGGTAGGAATGAGTTGCTCTTGGAGTGCGGCAGTGTTGGCTGTTGCGGATCTGCAGAATACGGTGGAGGAACCGGCCGCATCATGAAGAAGTTTTGTGTTGGCCCATGGTCCGACGTTGAAGAGAGCCGGAGGACTCCTCGAGACGATGTTATTTATTAGGGACCCAGTCTTACAGGGCTGATAGTTATCTTGGGCCCATATACGGGTTTCTTCAGCAGCCAGCTAATGACCTGATGTACTCTTCAGTTTTTTTTTTTTTTTTTTTTTTGCGAGAAACTACTGGTAAATTAAAGCACGAAAGTTACAGAAAGGACCCCAACAAAGCACAAAAATACAACCCGGTCCTTGAGCAACTCGATGTCGCCGGAGCAGAGGAAGACGTGCCGAAGACGCGCCGCTGCTTCTTCTCTCCTCTTGCCTTGGATCGAGAGAAATCCCCGAGCAGGCGGGAAGTCTTCAAGGCTCGGACTCCTGGGAGTCGCCACCCGCCTCCGCCGGATCCATCCACGCACTTCATCACCAGCAGCTTCAAAGACGTCGACCATATCCGCCGCCGCACGCAGATCTGGAAGGGGAATAAGCGCCACCGACGACCCCAAGAGGTCGTGAGCGCGGGGAAGGAGACGCCTCGCCGCAGACCTCCACGGAGCTCCAACGACGAAGAGGGCAGACGCCACCTGCAAATAAACCACCGACCGCACCGCCCACCTCGAGGCGCCGCCGGCAGGGAACTCCACAGCTCCTACACTATGTACATCCGTGAGATGAGGCTCCCCCCACCTCCCGCCGCCGGAGCGGCCGCCGGAGGAAGGGGGACCCGTCAGATCGACGGAGGCGAGGTGGATCTGGGATGGGTCGAAAAAATCGCCTCTCTACTGTGCGGGTGGAGAGGGACGGACCAAGGTGCCGTCTGATGTACTCTTCAGTTTTCGACGACAGCGAAAGATTTGATTACTTGATAGTTGCGGCAAGGCGGTATGGAGCAGTACAAAACCACTTGTATCTTCATAGTTTTATTTTGCTTGTATGCGTATCAAATCTGTATCCCTACTATTATTATGAACATAATTTAGGTATGCCTACGAGCGTACTCGTAAAAAGAAGGGTTTATCAACAATTCAACCCTGCACTGCCCATCAACAGTAAACCATGACTCTACTTGGCAAACTTTCGACAAATAAATTTAACACTCCCTTCAGTTCTACACAAACTTTATCGCCAGTATAAAGCATAAACATATGCCTAGAACTTGTTGCCGCTGAACCTCCTTGCATTCTGCCGCCGTTCGGACCGCGCCCGCAGCACGCCCAACTGCGCCTCCCACACGTCCCTCGGGAACCCGTCCGCCCGCGGCGTCGCCGCCGTGCAGGCCGTTCTCAGCTGGGCATCGTACTGCATCCTCGCAGCCGGGTCGGAGAGCGTCTCGTAGGCGCGACGCAGCTCCACGAAGAGCTCCGTGGACTCGGCACGGCGCGACGGCGGGCACACGTCCGGGTGGTACTGCAGAGCCAGCCGCCGGTAAGCGCGCTTGACGTCCTCCGCGCCCACGTCCGCCGAGTGCTCTAGCGACAGCACCTTGTAGTAGTCGGTACTCCTGCTCGCCGTGGCCGCTGCACGCGCCTTCACCGTGGAGCGGCAGTGACCACTCCTCCGGCCAAATCCGGCGCCGTAGATATTAACCTTGCTCGTGCATCTCGCCGTAGAAAAGCTTGAGCTGGCCGTGTTCATGGCTGATCCAACAGGGGAAGAGGTTTTAGTTCGCTGGTGACCAATTCAGAGAATGTTGCAGATGGTCATGGATAATGAAGATACCCGTATATATAGCCGACTTCGGGGGTGGCAGGAGGATGAGACAAACGAGGCGTGCCGTTGCTGTACGCGTTTATTTGCACGCACCGACGCACGGTTGTTGGCGTCGCCGTCGCGGAGACGCGGACGCGACGAGCTGTAGCCGGCAGGTTGATGGACCGGTGAAATGGAGCCTTGTGAAGCTAGGGAAACATACTGGGCCGGACGGCAAATTCTTTTAAGAGTAAGTTTCATCCAGATCGAAGGTTCGACGAAGCTTCAAAGTCCTAAGAGTATGTCATGGTGACGAACAACATTACCGTGCGTGTGCGTCGACCGTTAGGCCGCGATTGGTTGGCTGTTTTCTAATCGAATACCGCCGTAAAATCTACGAACCTGTGATGGTCCCGCGAAAAATCCAGCGCGAGCCCTGGAAATATTACGGATCTGTAATATCGACCGACAATCCAAGCGGGGCCTAAGGTGAGCAACACGACAGAGTTGTGGCTGCCCGGCCGCTGTTTACCACAAGCGGATTTAACTTTTCTAACACTATGTTAGTAGGAGATAGCTTAGTGGAATAGAAACTTTGCCTTGGTCTTGGCACGTTACTATTAACTACTGGAAACATGGCGCATGCCTGCCCGTTGCCAGTATTGACATACTGGCAACGTGTTGTGCATACGCACCCGTTGTCAATAAGATGTGTCTGTCGGCGGGCCTCGGCGAAACATAGTAGGAATTTGCGGTCTTCTGTCTTGCCAGTATATGCATAGTGGCAACATGCCAGTATGAAACTAGTGGCAATGTTGAGCACAGTAAGCTCGTTGCTGCCTGGTTTGTGGAACCGTAGCCACTAGTGTCACCTATAATGTCCTCAGATCGCGCAGTTGTCCAGATTGGTGAGTTGTCCAGATCAAGGCCAGGGCTCGCGCACCCCTGACCCTGGCTCCGCCGCCGTCCATCCATGCCGCCGCAACTACCGTGCAGTTGCGATGCAACCGCCATCTTCCCGACCCGCCCATCCCGGCTGTCTTCCACCGCGTTGCCATGTCGTGCTAGGAGCAATAGGTGCCCCGCTCCTCCGCGCTGTCCTCCCCAAGCGCACCCGCCGCCCAGGAGCAGGAGGTGGCCCCCTCCTCTTAATTCCAAAAAGTAGAATACACGAGACTTATTTTAGCAATTTAAATGAATTTATTGATATGTTAAAAAGTTATGTCTGATCTGACAAACTGAGACAAGAACGAATTAGGAAGGTATGTGGTAAAATTAAATGGAACATCAAGATCATTTGAACTCAGTCTCTAATATATCTTTTACATCATAAATTTCTACATTTATTTTTTTAAACGAAAAAAAGGCATGAGTAAACTTGTTAAATATCAATAAGAATAGCTGCGGGCTCCACATGCCAAAAAAAAAAGTTGACAGAGGACCCTACGCATGGCTAGCCAAACAGATCTGGCTATATTGGCTTTACTAGGACAATGAAAAAACTGAACTTTATTTCAAAAAAAAAAAAAACTGGACTTTCTCCATTAGTTGGATGAAGAAAACTGCAGAAAATTAAACCTACCAAGCTAAACTTGATTGCTTTGAAGAGCCACACCTCCATCGGTCTTTGTTTTGGGCCTTTCACGAAAGTACCAGTCAGTATGAGCCTTTCCCACCAGTCCACTTAGATGCTTAACTGGGCCACGTGCTCATGTCCGCAAGGTTAGGTTAGCAGGCCTTGCCACCAGGCCATTAAGATGTAGTATTCCAGATGGCTGTTCTTCTCACCCTAGAAAAAAAACGATGCCTGTTCTTCGCTGTCAGCCTGTGGCTCGGTGGTAGGGTGTGGCAGTGGCCAGCCCACCCACTCGAGTTCGATCCCTAGGATCAGCTCGTGGTGTCTCACCCGGGACTTTTCCCGAATATTTTCGCAGGTACCTCGCACACGTCTGCGCGCCACAAGAGAGGACGACGTGCCCGCCGTTCCCGAAGTCCAAGCTTCGGAAGTCTCTCAAGACGTGTTATGAATAGGTTGTAGGTCTAGTTAGGCGCATAGGGGTGTGAGTGTGGTGTGTATCTATGCGTCTGAACAGATACTACAACTTGTATCCTCAGTTGAGGCTAAAAAAAAAAGCTGAAGTGCTGAACGCATGAACAGAACTTGAGCTCTCATCACCATCGATATGGCCCTGACACCAATACTTGCGATTTTAGTGCAAAGAAAATGGACGGTATGGTAGAGCCTGACGGAGCCTAGCTACGCTATAGATTCACCCTGCTTAAGAATTATCCTTTTCCTTTTCGATTCCTGTCTTTGCCTTTGGTACTCTGTGGTCTGTATTTTTTTTTATAGAAAAAAGACCGTAAGGCCCAACGTTAAATTAATAACGCCAAATGGCGACAGAGATACAAAGTGCTGAACTCAGCATACAACAAAACCCTACACACACATAAAGAAAAGGGCAAAACAAGGAGATTACAGGCAAACATCGAAATACACCGCCACTGTCACAGACAGGCTCAAAGGAAGCCTCAAAGAGGATTGCCGAGGAGATTACATGCGCACACCGACGATCGCCGCCACTGACCACAAAGCTGCAGACAGGCTCCAGGCAGCCCAAGCGAAGGAACTCTGAGGTGCAGAAGAAGCCATAGACCTTGCCGGAGAAAGCACGACGAGAGGCTGCAATCGCAACCACCACCATACCACCTCCAGAGAGCAACAAACTGTGTACTCCAAGGCGGGGTCTTCAAGAAGAGCACGACGCCAAAACACCACCACCCCCGATCCAAAGATCTTGGATTTTCATCCGGAGCAAAGGAGGACCAAGAGGAGCCACTACGACGCCTCCAAGGAGGGAACGGCGTCCACGGACGTCGCCGTCGCGACCCGAGATGCTCTCGGGCAAAGGTTTCCCCTCGGCATACACTCTCCGCCTTCTACACAGGACACCGAATGTCGCCAAGACGACACCGACACCACTGCCACAAGTTGTTGCTCGCCAGCAAACCCGCCGCCCCCACGGCCATGGTCGCCGGCCAGCACCCGAGACATTGGCTCGCCCACCAACCAACATGTCTCCCGCCTTCCAGGGCCACCGCCCCAACATCCCAACTCTACACACCACGAACTGAAGGAATACGGCAGCCACCACCACCCCAAGGAGTGCGGGCATCGGTCAGAAGGCACGCGAAGACTGGCCGACGGCGGCACCCAAACCGCCACCCTGGGCCCGAAGAGAGAGAGCACCTCTGGCAGATCGATCACGAACAGCCCCCTGGCTGTTGGCGTCCTCAGATCTGGGGGTGGGATCGGTGGCTCGAGCTCGGGGCCCCTGCCCCGACCCGAACGCACGGCGGCCGAACGCTCGACCACCACCACCCAACCCTCCTCGCCATGGCCTCCAGTCCACCGTGCCGTCGCCAAGATCCATGGAGGTCACCTTCATCCCCAGCCTACCGAGGCAGAGCAGCGCCGCTCGTTGCAGCCGCAGCCGCCACGAGCACGCCAGGACCACGCAGCCACCGCGCCGCCGTCAAGCAGCCACGCCGCGACGCCCCACGCCCAGCGCCACGCCCCCACCGGCCGCGTCGGCCCGCGCCGCCACCACCGCGCGAGGGGGAGAGAAATCCCCGCCGCCGCCGGCGCCGCCCGGGCTTTGCCCGGCGACGCCCTCCGGCGGCGGCGAGGGGGAGGGAAGGCGGGGAGGAGACCGAGCGCTGCTCGCGGGAGCGGACGGGACAAAGGGGGTTGTTTTCCTGGGGTTCAGTTTTTAACTCGTGGTCTGTACTCAATCTTGCTTATCAATGAATTTAGCAGGGAAAAGGTTTGTCTGCTCCGTACTCATGATCTCATGCACCCGGAGCAGAGTATCTACTCTACATGCTTGATCTTCGTATGTAACAGTAACTGTGCAAGCTCATCACGCGAGCATCATCCTCAAGAACGCCGCCGCCGCCTCCACAGCTAGCATCCGCTCTAACTCTGCACATCCCCACGCCAATCCCCGAGTCCCGACGAGCTAGCCGCAGGCGTGGATCGATCGCAACGAAAATTGCAAGCGCAAGCGCACTATCTCGCTCGCATACGTCCAGTATAGATACATCACTCTCATGTCACTGTTCACCACTAAGCACCAGTAAAAAATCGAATTGGCGCCAAAATGGACAAATTTCTCCTTCGCTCGATACTTGGCTGTCGCTAGCTTCGCTTTCGTCTACCCCGGTCCCGGTCCGGACGAGACGACGCAGCTTTCCACAGCTATTAATCACCGCCGCGCGCGCGCGGCGCCCCTTGGCGACACACAGGAGGCAACCGCGATCGACTCGGCGTGCTGTGTAGTCCTGCTCATACGTTCGAGGACGGATCAGCTCTCCCGTCGCGTTCATGGCGGTTGATTGATTCGTCCATCTTGGAGGGGCAGGTGACGGGTGTCAATTTAAGGCGGTACGTACCTGGTGCAGATGCCACTCTCTGATCTACCCAACGATATCCTAAGTATGACGATCAAAGCGATCCTTGGTTTCTCTTCCCGGATTAATCAAGACAAAAGAAGTGGCAGCAGTTGCTCTCGCTGATCTGGCGACACATAATCACCAGAATTATCAAATGCCCCGTGGTTAGCGGTAGCTCCTCGCTCCCTGGCGTCCGTCCGTGCGTGCATCAGCCGACTGAGTGCTCTCTACTTAACTAATCTGCATTCCTAGTTGCTTGCCCTAAGATATTAGCTCATTCTGGTTTCACAATCCACAATCCATCAGTCATAGTTGCTCTCGTGACCTGGCAACACATAATCATCTGAATTATCAAATACCCAGTGGTTAGTTGTAGCTCCTAGCTCCCGGCACCCATCCGTGCATGCATCACAGAGTGTTCTCTACTTGATTAACCCAATCTCCTAGTTGCCCTAAGATATTAACTCATTCTGGTTTCATCAGCTCTATCTTGCACCACTCGATCTGCTACCCACACTACGCAACAAGGAGTTCCTGGAAAGTTCATTCCAAAGTGCACTGCTGTTTGCATGCCACTTGGGGTCCCGACTCCCAAGCGTTAGCTTCACTCGATCCCACAAAACGTTAACGAATGCTAGCCACTTGCAAAGGTGTCACTTTGGAGTGCAAAACCTTCTACTGTACTGCTTGCAGCTGCAAACGGGATGGCAGCATTGTCAAGTTTGGGCAGGAAAACGACGACCTATCTGCCGTTGATTGGTGCTGACTCGGACGTGTCCCCATAGGCTTGTAGTACACAAATTATTTCCAGATCTCTTCTTTTCAGTGCTTTAATTGCTATAAAGTGAATTTTCATTTTCCATCAAATAGCAGGGGCCCTTACAATACTTTTCCAGTAGGGATGGCAGTGAGATGGCAAATAGACCGAGGTTAAGTTTTGATGCCAACTTCATAACTATTTCATTGATCTTCCTTGGGGAAGGTGGGGGAACTATCCAGTGATACCATGCCTCACATGATACCATGATATAACAACTCAAAATTTAGAATTTACAGATAAGCAAAAAATTAATTACAGGAATCACAAAATTGTAAATTAAATTTGTGGGTGTAGATGTGCGTTTACAGTTCACATTCCCTAAAATTTTCACAACCAAATTCGAAAATACACAAATAAAAATTGTTACGTGAGTAGTGTCATTTTATGTTTTTTGTGAAACTATTCATGTTGGATTTCTGTTTTGTTTCTCCGCGTGTATTTCGAAATCCGCTCTGTAAATTCTAGACATTGTAAGCACATCTTGTGAAAACTCGCAAATTTATGTAATTTATGTCGGAAATTTTTAAAACTTATGAATTTAATACTTAAGGAGTGCTATCATAGAGAGAACTTGCCTGTGGCAAGATGGTTAGGAGGGTGGTTGTACCCCCAGCCCCCAGAGTTCAAACCCAGGTTTGACCCTGGTGTTTCTCATTTAGGCGGAATATTCTTCAGTGAGAGGCGACGTTCCGTCGACAGCGAGACGCCTGTGATGAGTTCGTCAATCTCAAGACTCGACCCGCCGGCTCAGTACTTCGGAGGTGCTCATAGGGGTAGGGTGTGCGTGCGTACGTTCATAGGGGTAAGTGTGTGCTCGTGTATGTGAGCGTCTGTGTTCGTACTGTGTTTTGCAAAAAAAAAGTACTATCATAGTATCACGTAAGGTGTGGTATCACTAGATATGACATGTTGGTTAGAAAAGACGAGTCCTGATGCTGGCTGACCTGTTTAATGTAAGTGGGCTCCGAACTGAATTCACACCCGTATTTTCTTCCTTCTAACTAATTGGTGTATGTCATGCCCATTTAGGCCTTTAGTTCCATATATAAGCTGGATTATTTAAAGCTATCCCCTGTCACCGATGTCTACTTGTATATATTTTGAATTGTGATCCTGTATAAGGACGTTGGCTTGTTATCTACAGTACTACCTAAGGATGCTTGAAATCCTAACATTAATCAGATGAAAGCTTAAATATTTAGCTCGGAAAATATAAAAAGTAGTAAGACGGCACATGTCTCTGAGTGATGACTGAAAATGGGTTCAAATCAAGGCAGGGACTCTCATACTTTTATCAGGATGAGATAGAACTGCAACACTAGTACAGATCGGACAATTTAATTCCTCGATCATAACGGATGGACCCTTCCGTGTGCCTTATCCTCTTTCGCTTACCCCCTTATAAACTAAAGCCGTATGCGAGATTTTGAACAGCGTTCCACGGCCAACCATCCGCATACGGCTCACATTAAATAAAAGGTGTGCGACATATATCACACACGATTGAAAAGAAATAACCATGTGCGTTGTGGTCCACCATCACACGTTTTATTTGCAATAATCGTGCACAGTTGAATCGCGTGACTATATACATTCGTCCTATATAGTATTAGTTGCCCATTTTTCTGTGAACGTTAAATTAACGATGAGTATTTCGATCGTAAAAGACAATTACGGTCCAGTTTTAAAAGACAAATTGGTTAGTGGAGGACGGCGGTGGCGGCTTCTCACATGCGCATATGGTGTGCGTGGAGCGTCTACTGAACCAGTGTGTGCTCCCGGCTCGCCGTTGGGCAACTTGGCAAGGCCTCCGAATTTAGATGATATGCATATATATGTTTGTGAGGTCAGGGCTTTTGGCTCCGAATAGGACTACCCCCTTCATCAAACTTGTGGGTGTAGCGACAATGTTGCCAGGGAGGTGGCTCGGCTTGATTGGTGTATTTCTTTGTAAGAATTTGTTGCTTTGTCTAATAATAATAAAAAATTGTGTGCATCGTTTTGATGCACGCCGGGGTTTTAACCTACATTTTGAAAAAAAAATCTTATAACCACAGATGGATCGAATAGGGAAGAAAAACAGAGAGGTAGAATTTAAGATGCCATGAATGGATGATAAAAAAAAGTTAAGACAACAAACTTTTGGCGTAAAGTTGTGACGATCTCTCTTTTTTAACGGTGGTGACTTTGATGGTTACAGAAATCTTTCCAATATAGTGTATGAATTCCCTTTCTTCCGCGAAAGGGGGCACGGATTCTAGCAGGTCCTAGGCATAATGAATCAGCCAATATGCACAAAATGCATTGTTTCTAGCCACGGAATAGGAACAAAGACGTCACAACTTGGAGACGAAAAGTTCAAACAAAATAAAGCGCTTTCCGATATCCATGGCCTTCTGTCTCACTCGTCGTATCTATAATGCCTGGCCTATGGCTGCCACAAAGCTTGCAAGAGGGTGACACCATTTATGCTTTTTCGTAAAGGCCAAAGAAAAAGTGGGGGACGAAGAACCACCTATTGGTATCACGGTGAAGTTACGCTGGCATGACTCCTTCCAATGGTGTAAAAAATCATGTGCTCCTGTTTACATGTGTGCTCTCTTTATTTAAAACATAAAGAATGGATTTTGAAAATAAAAAACTAAGACATAAACTTTTGTGCCATTATAAGTTTGATTGTTTACGTGCAGACAACAAAAATGCTCCTCCTCCCCCGCCGCTAGGCGAACCTCGCGTTGTGCCGGCGATGGCGGGGCGTCCATTACCAACGTGCATGGATAGTCTCATGGGGCGGCCTGGCTAGGCGGCGGTGAAGTGGGGACTTCGTCTAGCGGAGCGACGACATCCCAGGCGGGCGGAAGAGGCGGCATCTCGTCTGTGCCGTTCTGCGGTGGCTGGCGAGACCGGTGGCAGTGTGGTCGTGGAGTGGTGACGACAAGCCTAGACCTGTCTCATGGGGCGGCCTGGCAAGGCGGCGGTGAAGTGGGGACTTTGTACAGCGGAGCGACGACAACCCAAAAGGGCGGCAGGGACGACATCCTTCAGTGGCGTTCCGCAGTGGTCGGCGAGAGCGGTGCTAGTGTGGTCGTGCAGTGGTGGCGACAAGCCCACTAGAACTGCACCTGCGGGTCAAGATCTGGGTAGTAGACCGCTGAGCCCGATCTGGGTCTTCTTGGATGCACGTAGAGTGTGGCTTGACGTCGGCGTGGAGGCATCGCGACTGTCGTGCATGTCGCCCTCTGCTGCCATGCCCGCTTCGTCGTTCGAGCATGCGGATCACCGGATCAGGGCCAAACAGGACTAAATCTGCCACGGTCATCAATGTCCTCTCTGTGAGGCGCGTTGATTCACTAGAGGGAGTCCTCCGACGGCGGGGCGACAGCCCTGGAAGGTGGTGTGGATGTCTCGCTGTCCGGCGAGTGGCGTTGTGGTGTCTTTGGTCGTGTGGATGGCGAGGAGTCGACGGCGGAAGACCCTGTTGTTGATGGTGCTTCGGGAGTGACGGCTCTCAAATCGCATCCTTGAGGTCAGTTTGGGAGAAACATGGTACATGGTTGTGTGCGCGGGGGTGATTACAGGCGAACCCCACCGCTTCTACACCAGAGACGGCGATAACTGTGGGTGTCGTGGCCTCATTTATGGTCTCGTTCTGGTCACTCCTCGCATCAGGGTTCCAGGTGAAAACTGTTGACCGCTTCGGTCTCTTGGCGCTGGCACTTTTCATCGTCACCATCCGGGGGCGTCGTTGTGGAGCTCAGGTACCTATGGCCGTGTCTCGTTGTCATCGGTGGGAAAGTTTGGATCTGTTGTGACATCCATTCGGCTTTGACGTAGGACGATCTTGGTGGCCTTCTATCTTTTGCACGTGACTTTGTCGTCACCTTACATTGTCCTCGTTGTCTATTGGTAGGATCGGCGATCAACGACCCAAAGCGAGAGGGCGGGGGGGGGGGGGGGGGGGGGGGGGGGGGGGGGGGGGGGGGGGGGGGGGGGGGGGGGGGGGGGGGTGGGGGTGGGGGGGGGTGGGCTCTCTGGCGACAACTTGGTGTGGGGTGCGATGATGTCCAGTGGTTTCCTACCAAGTGTGGTGTCTCCTCTATTGGTAGTCTGTGGTGATTCTTGTGGGCGTGGCTACTCATCACTTTGTATCGATTCGGATGTGTGATTTTATTTATAAAACATGGCGAAAGCATGGTTCAAACAAAACTTTCTTAGACTTCACCAGGGATATGTGTGCCCATCTATGCATTTATCTTTAACCGGAAAGCAAAAAATTGAGATGGAAACATCAAAGTGGCCGTGGCAATTGGGAGCGAGTGAGCTACTAGTTGAGTGGGTGACAGAACATGAGAAGGTGCCGAGTGCGTGGCCAACTGGACGGTGGTTGGGGCCTGAAGCTTGTGGCTGGGTGCAAGTGCGTACAACGCAACGGACCACTCGTGACATATCGGGGTACGTGCCGACGATCGGCTATGCCAGACTTCCATAGTCCAGTGTGATATGATGCCCTTATCAGTCTCCAAAGAATGCGATGCACTTATCAAACATCGGTTCCAAGTTCAGCAACTGCTGCTGCAACTCAGCCTGGAGAAGCTTCAGTGATTTAGAGAAGTAGGTAATATCAAATGTATTATTTTACTATTACTACCTCTGTTCCAAAATACAAAATGTTTTGGTACGCTAAAATGGCTTGGGGCCTCTTTGTTTGGGCCGGTTGTTGCTGATGGTGGCTAGTTGTGCTGCTGTGCAGACAAAGCCGTTGTTCAGAAAAAGCTGCTGTTTTGAAATGCAGATAGTAGTAAATTTTTCGGTGTCACTGAGTTTCTTAATGTTTTTGGTCCGACTTAGTAGGAGTACTCGGTTGTAATCACTTGATCATCCCGAAGAAGCGCACGAACACAACTGGCAACTAGTAGTAGTACTATTTACTGAAAACAGCTTCAGTTGTGTGTTGTGAGAGAGTGTTTTATTTTAGATCAAGTGAAATAGTTGTTGAAGTGCATTTGCACACCGTCGATAGAGTTGTTTGACTTGAACCCTTTTTCTTATCAGTGCCATGTAGCAAGTGCTTAGACCTGCAGCGGTATCATGTGAGCAAGACTTCTAGACACTGCCGTTCACGAGACTGGTCGATTAATCACCATGAGACTGGTTCAATGGTGTTAAACTTTCGAGCGGCCGGCGACTACCCTCTGGAACACGTAAAACAACAGTGATTGCATCTTAACTGCACATCACCAAGACTTAATTTACACTGGGCAAGATAAGATTGTGATTTGTGAGGCAATGTATTTGATTAATCAATATAATCGATCAGTAGTGGAATAGTACTATACTAGGAACGAACAATCTCTGAAACGGATTCGAGCTCCAAGTAGTACAATTAATAAAAAGCTAGTATGAGTTGTACTGTCCGAAGTGGTGACCGATCAGTGCCACTGGTTATATTTCAGCCGTACGAGTAATACAGGCGTAGGAAGGAGCGCTGAGAAAGTGAGAACTCTGCTGCGCTAGAATGGTACTGTATATGGTAGGAAGATGCACGATGATCGATCGATTGTCCTGCCGCTGCACTGCCTCGTGCTCGTGGTCATGGACTCATGGTCACGCCGCCGCCACCGTGCCACTGGTGTCAGTTTTGCTGGACCGGCCGCGGCTGGTCGGCGGCCCCGCCGAAGACCTTGCCGTGCACTTTTCCTTCCACTCCTCGTGCGTGATGTGCTGCTGCCGGCACTCCAGGCTGCAGAACGCCGCCTCGCCCCTGCAAGTCGTACGCCATCAGCAGAAGCAACAGATCAGTACTATAGTACTAGTGGTTGGTCTACTTGGGCGCCATGGATGCACGCCGCGTGCGTGCGTGCAAGGTCAGACGTCGAACTTACTTGTACATGAAGGTGTCTTTGCCGGGGCCGAGGAGGCGGCGGCAGAGGCCGCAGTGCCGGAGGAACGCCGCGGTCTCGACCTTGGAGTAGTCGGCGGAGTTCCGCCGGAGCCCCGCCCGCGCAGGCGCCGCGCGCGCGCGGTACGCCGCGATCCAGTCCCGGCTGGGGGGACCAGGACCACCGGCCCCGCCGCCGCCGAACGCCGCCAGCCAGTCCCGGCTGCCGTCGGCCTGCTGATCCACCGTCTTGACCTGCTCCTCCTCCTCCTCATCCTCGTCCTCCAGCACCACGGCCAGCACGGACGACGGCTGGAACTCCGTCAGGCTCGTCGTGCGCCTCATCGAGTTGTTGCAGGACATGCACACCTACAATTAATCTCTTGATCACCACTTTCTCACTTCACCAACAAATCAAGACGCCTCTACTCTTAGTAGACGACACACTCTAGCACACATAAACCAGAAGGGTTCGCAAAAGGCGTGAGGAAATGGAGCTGGGAAGAGGGGACGCGGCGCGCGTTGGCGTGAGCGTGAGCGTGAGCGTGTGGAGAGGAGAAGAAGAGAAGTCTGCTCATCCGCGAGAGGGTGGGAGCGAGGAGTGGGGGAGATAAAAGCGGGAGAGAAAGGATCTGGGCCGTCCGATGGGGCCCAATGATCGATCGGATCCACGTCAGCCCGCGCACTGATTGTTATTCCCCTGGCCCTGGGCCGCTTGTGTTCGCTCGCGCCTGATTGCTGCGCGTTTGTTCGCATCCGGGCGCGCGGTCGGGGGCCTGTCGTCACGTCTCGTTCCCCGAATTTATTACGATTCCACAAGTCACTTGTTGGCAAGTTTCATTGGTTGGTTTTTGCTACTAGTAGCAAGGAGGGTGCATTATTGTGTGCTTGTTGTGTCATGGACAAGTTTCTTTTTCTTCCGGAGGATAAATAAAAGTGAGGAGTATCAGGCCGGGCCGGCAAAATTCGGGGCCCTGTGCGAAATTCTAAAACGGGGCCCTATCTAACACGAAAAAATTGAATTAATAAACACTTCTAATGCATATATATGACATAATATTTTTGATAACAAATAAATATATCGAATATATTGAGAATCATACCTATTTCACTCCAAGTTGCATAATTTTTGTTTGAACATCATTATTCTTTTTGTGTTCTTTGAAATGAAACCTTCAATGATATCATCATAATTAATCTTCTCCAACACTTCGTTGAAATGTCATTGTGGTCAAATCGTTGAGTCTGTTGTGTCATTGTAGTACACATATATGACTTCAGTAGCTTCAATTTAGAAAAGCTTCGTTCCGCCGAAACAACCTTCATAGGAAGGGTCATCAAAACTCTCTATTTTTTTATTCAATACTTGCATTGGGATTTCCTCACGATGAATCAAATATGTAACAAAACTAAAAATATGAATAAAATAAAATTGAAGTGATACGACATCATATAGCAATTGGAAATTCTGCGTCAATGTTTCGCAATTAGACGAACAGTCTAACTCACCTAGTCTCATATCCTGTCCGGTTGCTATTATGCTATACTTTGATTTTTGACCGAGGAGGTAAGAACCGATCCCTGTAAAAAGTTAATTAGGAATTTAGGATCTAGAAATTAGGATTAGGAGCGGAATTAGGAGTGTTAGGCTATCGACAGAGTTGATGCGATCGATTTAATATCGAGGCGAGCCGTCGCCGCTTGCTGGTTCGTCTTCGGCAGGGCATGGATGCTTGGTCTTCGACTCTTCGCCGGTTCCGAGTCATCTGTCGGGAGAGTAGGGAGGCGTCGAGGCGATCGTATCCTGGATCGATCCACTATCGCCGACGTCGATTCGTTCAGCTAGCAAGTACCGGGTAGCGTCTAGCAATCGATCGATGGATCGATCCTGGCGTCCACGAGGCCAGATGCGGACGGCGCCCAGGACCATGATCGGACGCGCACGAAGCCCACGAAGGACGGCCCAACGCAACGGAGTAGATGTGTACATAGCCTATATAAAATTTGGGCCCCTAAATTTCGTGGGCCCTATGCGGGTGGCACATTCAGCACCACAGTGGGCCTGGCCCTGAGGAGTATGTGTGTGTGATTCAGCAGCTCGATGCATGAAAGCTGAGTTTGTGGTAGGGTTTTCTGGCGATCCTAGACCTTTTATTTGTTTTACTTTCTCTTTGAGAAATACTACATCAAGTACACGAGCCAATACATATAAGTGCCTAACTTACGTGTTGGCCATTAAGGATGGTCGATGGGCCACATGCTATCATTATCGAGCTCATGAGTTGGTACATGTCCAACTCCCACTGCCGAACGCCACTTCAACGCCGGCGATCACCAACCTCCGCGAATAGGGAGGCGGGCTACGCTGGAAAGCAGGGCAGAGAACCGCCGGCACTGGAAGGGACAACTACCGTGTTGTCGGGGAGGATGTCCAGCGGTAGTGGAAGCTTATAGTTATAATTTAAACTCTATTGGAGTCGAGAGACACATGAGTGTTGAAGGAATGATGGACCTTATATTTTCTTATCATTGTAAGAATGGATGAAGAAATAATGGACCATGCTTTTTGTGAACGATCATGCATTTTCTTATCATGCAAGAGTTGATGAAGGAATGATGGACCATTTATTTTCTTATCATTGTAAGAATTGTCTTTCAGAATTTATATTATGATATTTTTTGAGAAAAGACACCAGAAGGCATATTACATTTGATATTTATCGATGAAAACAGCTGATACAAGGAGATATAACTCAATGCAACACGGCGAGTACAAAATAAAATACACTGAAACTCTGCCAGAGGTTGAAAACATGCACTGAACAACCAGCAAAAAGGTCACCTTCAAACGTCCTCGCCGACCAAGTCTTTAAAGATTGCAATAGCCACTCATCGCAAACAATGAGATCGAATAAATGTAAATGGAACACCGGCTGTGGACACACCCCAAGCAGCAGTACAAGCTTGTAATTCTCCACCACTAATCCAGAGTGTTGGAGAAATCGGAACTTACCGAATACCCAAACACATGCCATGGATCACAGTAAACCAATATAGGCCATGCCGTAGCCTGCGATCTACTGTCTAGAGCCGCCGCTACATAGGCTGCCAGCTATGGATCTTACACTTCGGCAACGCCCATGTCTTTCAGATGGTCTTCTCACATGGGAAAAACTCATGCCCGACGAAGAAGGCACGGTGGTATGCAGAGGTGGACGGGTAGGATATCCACTTCAAAATTACGCGATCTGGGACCCCAATGTCAGCGCGATGTGGTGGAGTGCATTTACCAATGTCCGAAATTGAGTCAACACCTTGGATTCTTAGCTGGCCGGTGACTCACGGATCCGACTCTGCATGTTGACAGATTATTTGTAGTCAAGGTTCAGTCTTAATTTTTCTACAATATATCATGTTCCAAATTAATACTCCCTCCGATCCCTAATTAGTGTCGCTAGATGTACATAAATTTGTACTATCGTAGTAGTTTCTCTGCGACGCTTTTTGCAGACCGGAGGTAGCAGTACAAGCTGTACAATTTACAACAGTGAGATAATATGGGGCAAAGAAAAATTGTACATATGTCTCTCACAAGATTAGCTTAAGTAAAGCATGAAGTGGGCTTCAATTCCTGTTTTGGCAGCTCCTCTTTTCTCTGTACTTGAATGATTATGTAAGAATATATTTCGATGTTAAATGTTTCAAAAATTCAGTTGTACCTAGGAAAGTATTGAGCTTTTGCTCATATAATTTTACCTTACAAAATTTCAATTGTTCAGATGTTGCTTCTCTAATCTTTCGTTGTAATGTGTGGCTCAGATTTTCTCTTATGCTTGTTGTTTGCTAAACTGAATTGTAGTGTGTTAGTGTTGTTCACAGTCTTCTTTTGCTGAACTTCTACTATTTGCTCAACCGAATTGCTGCTATTTTGCTGCTGAACCGAATTGTATTCTGTTAACTGACCATGGTCGCTAAACTGAACCGAAGTGCTATTGTTTGTTAAACTGAACTGTATCATTATGCTCTGCTTGAAGAAAGTGAACTAACGTGAAGTGTTGTTGCTAAACTAAAGTGAATTGAAGTGCGTTGTACTGCTGTTATGCCGAACTGCACTGTATTGTGTTAACTGAGCCGATGTTATGCTTTGCTTGTTCTATTCCCGAAGAAATTAGACTCAAAATCGTTGCTGGGCTCGTGGCTACCGGCGGCAAAGACGCCCCGCATTGTTGAGTGGTCAGTGGGGGGTCATCGGAGGGGGGCGTAGGAAGGGCGACTGAGCCATCGGATGTGGGGCGAAAGGAGTAGCCGGAGGTGGATGAAGAGGGGCGTCGAGGCCGTTTTCTCCATTGCAGGACGCTGGACATCATCCTGGAGGTGTAGCCGACGCAGCTCCTGTCCCTTCCCGCAGTGGCGACGGCGGGATATGTAGAGCTCCGCTCACAAAGCGGCCTCTCTGTTTCCCTGTCTGTTCTCTGAATCCACTGCCTGGTGCCTGCTGTCTACGCGAGGACGAAGTTGTGCTCGTTTGGCTGTGAACTCCTGCTGTCCCTTGGATTAAGTTGGACGGTGGATGTGGGGGTCCAGGCACGCTGTGACTTGCCTTGACCAAGGCACTGGATCTCAGCGCCGCCGCCACCGTCACCCAAACCTTTCCTCCGCCGCCGTGACTCTGTCCTCCACGACGACCGACTTCGACGCCGCAACGGCCCGCCTCACCACGGCCACAACGCCGCAGCCCAGAAGAGGATGAGCGGCAATACAAATCAATTTGCTCCGGTCAGGAGCGTCTCCAACGCCTCGATCTCCCACTCCGCCGCCGCGGCAAACCACGACGCCACCATCTCGGCCGCGGTGGAAGACCCCGACGCCCCAGTCTCCAACCCCACCACCGCCGCCTCGACTTCCCACTCCGCCGTGGCGGAAAACCCCGACGCCCCCGTCTCCGCCGCGCCAGTCTCCATCCCCACCACCGCCGCCTCGACATCCCACCCCGCCGCGGCGGCAAACCCCGACGCCACCATCTCCGCCGCGGTGGAAAATCCCGATTCCCCTGTCTCCAACCCGACCACCACCGCCTCGACCTCCCACTCTGCCGTGGGGGAAAACCCCGACGCCCCCATCGTCTTCGGAGTAGTGGCCGCGACACCGTGGCGGGCAATGTGGAGCAACGAGAAGCCATCGGCCTTCGAGACGGTGGACGTGACGGTGGTGCCGACGAAGAAGCTCGCGTGGGGCGTACAGAGCACCGCCGCGGCCTCGACTTCCAACTCTGCTGCGGCGGAAAACCCCGACGCCACCGTCTCGACCTCCCACTCCGCCGCGGCGGCTACCCCCGACGGCCCCGAATCCGCCGCGTCAGTCGCCTTCTCGTCCCCGCTCACTTCCCACCAGCAGCTCCCGTTCAACCCCGCCTCCTTCGAAGCAGTCATCCCCGCGGCACCGTGGCGGACAAAGCGGAGCAACGAGAAGCCATCGGCCCTCGAGAGGGTGGAGGCGGCGGTGGCGCAGAGGAAGAAGCTCGCGCGGGGCATACAGGGCACCAACCCCGCCACCGCCTCGAGCTCCAACTCCGCCGCGGTGGCCCCCGTCTCCAATCCCACAACCACTGCCTGGACCTCCCACTCCGCGGCGGCGGCTACCCCCAACGCCCCCCTATCCGCCGCGCCAGTCGCCTTCTCGCAGCAGCATTGGCCACTCCCACGCCCCCAACAGCAGCTCCCGTTCTTCCTCACCGCCTTCGATGGAGCGCTCGCCGCGGCACCGTGGCCGGTAATTTGGAGCAACGAGAAGCCATGGGCCGTCAAGAGTGTGGACGCAGCGGTGGCGCAAAGGAAGGAGCTCGCGTGGGGCGTACAGGGCACCAATGTTACGGAGAGTTCGCCGGGCTTCCGTATGCGTGTTGATTCAGACGATGGAATTTCGGACGACGAGCAAGGCAGTGTCGTCGCTCCAGGGCCCGTCTGCAAGAGAGAGCGTGATCAGATAACTTGTCCTTTGTCAACACAGCCCATGAAGAAGCAAAAACGTGAAGAGCCACCTAAGCATACCCTCAGCTTGGATAAGCTGATGGAGTTTGTGGCAACCTGGATGGAGCCTTGCCTTCGACATCCAGATGACAGTGACACGGTATGTTTTATATATCTTGTTGAATCCTTGTTTTGTAGAAATAATAACTAGGCTCTTGACCAGTCGAAAAATAAAATAACTAGGATCTTGAGGAGCCATCACCTATGCATCATCATAAGTAATTAGTATATCAGAGATAGATGGTACTTGTTTGATTATAGTAACTCATAAATCCTTCTTTGTATTTCAACGTATTTTAAATAACCGCATTGATTGTTTAGCAGACGTCAGAGGATGTTTTGTTCAATCGTTCCACCAGCCTCTGTTATTTCTGAAACAACCTTCTATTACCTATGATCATGCTATGCACACATGCTATCTCTGAATCAAAGGAAGAGAATGAAAAGTTGCTTCACGCAATACCCTGCCATTGCCTTGCTCAATGTTGCTGTAAGTTGATTATCCTGTCTATATGCATTATACGTTTTATGTCTCTATTACTCAAGTCCCATATCCTTGCAATGTTTTCTTTTCCCTGCTCTGTGCACGTCCAAGGTTGTCTCTTTTGATTTGACTCATGAGTCTGTGTGTCACATGATAGGTCTCTCAGTAGTGGGGTAAAATCCACTTAACTACATTTTTTTGCTAACTAAAATTATTATTTGGCTGGCTTGATACAGGATCTCTCATTGTTGCATATTTCTCTCGATAAATTGGATTATGTGGTCTGGAAAATTTACTTGACATTTCCCCTTGCACCTGGTTATAGTTGTTTGCACTGATTTAGATATGATGCCCTAAAACATAGGAACACATACTCTCTTTTGGGTTTGAAGAGATCTCGATTGGTATATATGGCATTCCTTTTCATGTTTTGTTTTCTCATTTTATTTAGCTCTCTGCCTAGTATACTCAAGTATTTACTGTATTGAAGTCAAAGGTTTACTACGTCATAGTTTGTATTATTCACTCTTACGCATTCAATATTAGTTCAATTACGTAATGTAGCTAATGCCTATGATTCTTATATTTGTTTCAGCTTCCTGTTTTTGTTTTGTTCAAACTTGTAATGTGGTGTTACTGTTTTGGCATATTTATTCACCTTTACATGTATATGCAGGCTAGAATAATGGGAGCTCCTTCTTTATGTCCTTCATTAGTACCAACTGTTTCTGTCGGCATGGATGCTAAACCTGGACGCAGTAATGAGGGCGACAATAATCCTCCAGACAGTTCTCTCTCTCTCTCTCTGGTGCTCAATATATTGATGTGAATTGTTATCATGGTTTCTTTGTTGTGCTTGTGTGTAGAATGGCTGCGTTTTGAGGTCACTGAGGCACTGAAGACAACAAACTCTCTTATAATCTACTGTATCTGTATATAAAAGACCTTTTCACATTTGATATTGTTTTGTGCAGGTGTTGCGATTGATGATGTCATCAAGAGGACTACTGAATATTTTGAATCCAACATTGCAGTGAGTGAAGAAGAATCTTTGCAAGTGGAAAGTTTATTCTCTCTGAAGAAACTCCATGAATGTGAAATATGGGTGACAAGTCAATTTTCCGTCCAGCAATTTAGTGCTCTTGGCCATGGGACTTTCTTGGAGTTTCTGGAAAGATATGGTCATAATTTCCCTCCTAACTGGAGTGGTTTCTTAAACAGGGAACTTCCTAGTTCTTCCTCTCTGGAAGTTTCTGTAGTGCAGCAACAGATTAGAGTTTTACTCTGTCAAGCTGAGAGTAACTGGCTGGAGAATGGTGAATTTTCAGTCGACAGTTTCCGTATGCTTCTGAAAAGGCAATTTCCAACAATCAATGTTGATGTAATGCAAAAAAAATCAGGATGCCTCAATGGTACTAGTAGGCTCATAGAAAGATCATACAGACAAATAACATCAAATTTTCCATCGCGCTGTTGGAGAAACGGTGGTCTGGAATTTTGCTGGGCAATGCTGGTGTGTTGAGGAATGATACCGCTCAACAATCTTATCCTGGATCAGTTTCCTCGCATGAAGCAATTAAGTGCTTACTTAAGGCTCCGCTGCTGTCTGATCTTCTTCTTTGGTCAAATTGGGATATGCTGTTTGCTCCCTCATTGGGCTCCCTCGCAGATTGGTTGCTGAATACAGGTCCAGTTCAGGAGTTATCATGCATTGTGACCACCGCTGGCAGGTTTATTCGAATAGATACATCAGCCACAGTTGACCAATTTTTGGAAGCGCTCATTCAGCAGTCACCGTTTCAAGTGGCAGTCAAGCTGCTTTCCTTGCTACACATTCACAATGGTTCTAGCAATGCTCCAATTTCGTTACTGAAGTGTTATGCACAACAAGCAGTGGATGTTATAATGAATAGAAACATCGATTCAGTCAACACTGGCTCCGACGAAAAAATATTTGTGCACGAGGGACTGCATACACAAATTGCTGAACAGCGTGCATGCTCTTCTCACTATATTGACCACATCCAAGGAAGTTCTGAGATCCCTTCTGTAAGGAGGCTTACCTCTAAAAGCTTATCAAAATTGACCTCACTATTCAGTTGATTGCAAAATTTATACTAGACTGTCTTGGCCACCTACCTTCTGAATTCTGGAGTCTGGCAGCAGATATACTATTATCAGGACTTCGGACTGTTACTAAGAATTGCTATTTAGCCATCTTGCATGCGTGCAGTGAAACTTGGCAGCTTTGCATGCTTCACAATATTGGATTGTCACTTGGAGTTGCCGAATGGGCTGAAGATTGTGACCCTACCTGTTGGACTGAAGATGTCATGCACATCGAGAAATTAATTCATCATCTGTATCTGGAGGACATCCACATGAAAAGACTGGCATGCTTAATGATGCAGATGATGACATGATTGAGCGAAGCAAATCATTTCAGGCTTGGAGGATATGAATAATGAAAATGTGGAAATGTTTGATCCTACTAAAACCGAGGCAGATATGGCAAACAAGCCCGCCATGATGGCAGAATTAAATCTTGAGGAAGCAGCTCTTATTATTGAGACTATACGTCAAGAAGAGTTTGGTTTGGATAAGACACTAAATTATACAGATGGCTTGTTGAAAAAGCAGCATGCTCGACTTGGCAGAGCTCTTCATTGTCTCTCACAAGAGCTATATTCTAAGGATTCTCACATAATTCTTGAGCTAGTATGCATCATCCTACTGTTCCTCTTTTATTTTATATCATTTTCCCAAAGTGGTCGGACCCTGCGCAAGCAGGAGCTACGTGCACCGAGCTGCCCATATTAATTTGCCAATATCTTTCTACTCTATTTCAGATACAGAATGCTGATGACAATACTTATCTCGAGGATGTCGAACCAACATTAGCGTTCGTTCTTCAGGAATGGAATTTCTGTTCTCAATAACGAGAAGGGCTTTTCTGTTGATAACATTAGAGCGTTGTGTGACATTGGTAATTCAACAAAGAAAGGGTCAAACAGGGGTATATTGGAAACAAAGGCATTGGATTCAAGTCAGTATTCCGGGTAGGTGCAAACATAATTATTTTCCACTTATCATCTTAACGCTGTAAGCATTTTTGCTTTCACAGTCATTTGCTTCTCATCTCAAGATTCTTTTTTGTTTTTTTAGATGGAAACCATAGGGGAGGCCGTACAGTATTTTTGTTTTATTTATCTACTATACTAGTTGTCGCTGATTTAGTACAAAGTTGTACTAAATCACCGACAAGTAATATGGAAAATTACATCTTAAGTTTCACGTATCTCTTGTTTCATCAGACAATTTGTTCTTTACTTGTACCTTTCTATTCTTCAAGTTCTGTGTGGAATTGATAAGTGTTCTTTTGCAGGTAACCGATGCTCCAGAGATCCATTCAAATGGCTTTCATGTGAAATTCGACATCACAGAAGGACAGATCGGTTTTATCTTGCCAACTGCAATTCCACCCTTTGATAGCGATCCTTTAAGCAGATTATTATCTCCCGAAGATGGCTACGATGCATGCTCCTTCTGGAACACTTGCATTTTGCTCCCTTTCAGGTCAAACGTCAGGGAGGGCACTGGTATGTGCTCCGTCGTGTCCATGTTTTCAGATCTTGATCCATCTCTGCTTCTGTTCCTTCAAAGGCTAAAATGCATTAAATTCAAAGATGTGGTCAGTGAAAAATTTCTAGTTATGAGAAGAAATCTCTTGCCAATGGCATCGTGAGGATCTCACACGGGGATGAGGCAATGAGTTGGTTGGTAGTTAACAAGAAATTACACGGCTCAATTGTGCGTCATGACGTATGTAGTACGGAGATAGCTATGGCATTTCCTTTGCAGGAGAATGAGGAAGGAGAGTATGAGCCTCATTTAAAGCAACAGCCTGTGTTTGCTTTCCTTCCCTTAAGGAACTATGGTCTTAAATTCATTCTTCATGGAGATTTTGTTTTACCTTCATCCAGAGAGGAAGTGGATGCAGATAACGCATGGAATCAATGGTTACTGTCTGAAGTCCCTTCTTTATTTGTAGCACGCAAGAATCCTTTGTGCTCTACCTTGCTTTCGGGAGTGCCCTGGAAAAGCTGTGAAAGCCTTGATGAGTTTTGTGCCTCTACCGGAGAAGTTCATGGGTTCTTTTCTCAGCTCCCACATTTGATCCTTTCCAAGTTGCGCCTAACCCGATGCATGATTTTGGAGGGCTCCAGTCTGCAGTGGGTCCTCCCATGCAACACACTCAGGGGTTGGAACAAACAGGCTAGAACGCTATTGTCTGATGCCTTACTTCATGAACATCTTCAGCTTGGATATCTATCAAAGGATATCATTATATCTGATACGTTATCAAGGGCTTTAGGTATACATGAGTACGGACCAAAAGTTTTGACTGACGTTATTTCATCTATTTGCGGAACTGATGGTTGTATCAAGTTACTGGGACTGGAATGGCTGTGTGCTTGGTTTGTCACACTTCATTTGGCATTGTTGTCTCATTCTTCTCGCAATCTTCCCTTAATAACAAGTGTTGAAAGTGATACCTTATGTTCTCTGAGGAAACTGCAATGCATCCCACTTTCAGATGGCTCGTTTGGCTCTATAGCAGATGGCCCAATATGGTTGAATTATGATCTTCTTGACACTCCATCTGAATCTGAATTTAGCATGCAGAGCTTCCCTGATCTATATAATAACCTTCGAATTGTGAGCCCTCACATTCTCTCGATGTCCCGTAAAAATAGTTACATTATGGAAGAGATGAAAACAGATGACCTTGTAGATATTTTACTGAAAATTGGAGCGCGGAAGTTGTCTGGACATGACATTATAAAAAATCACATCCTTGTGTCACTGTCTAATGCTACAAATGCTAATGCAGAAGAGGAAATAATGACAGAATATTTGAGTTTCATTATGCTGCACCTTGAGTCATCTTGTACAAGCTGTGACTCTGGGAAAGAGGAGATTGTGTCAGAACTACGAAAGAGGCCTGTTTTACTTACGAATAATGGCTATAAGTGCCCAGCTGATGTGCCAATTCACTTCAGTAAACATTATGGAAATTCGGTGGACATAGGCAAACTGCTTCAGAATGTGGATACTACGTGGATTGAACTTGATACTTGTTACTTGAGGCATCATAGTACTGCTTCATTGAAATTTAAATTGAAAAGTTGGAGGCAATTTTTCGAGGAGTTGGGTGTGACTGATTTTGTTCAGGTAGTGAAAGTTGAGAAAAATGTATCAAAGGTTGATTATGTTCTGGATGGCACTCCTTCCGAAGATGGCTTATCTGGAGCAACTTCTGTTCTGTATGACTGGGAGTCACCAGAATTAGCTAATTTGTTATCAATACTTTCTTCAAACAAATACCGAGAAAAGTGTATATATCTTCTGAAGATTCTCGACAAAACCTGGGATGATTATTACGGTACGAAATCCAGATGTCTCATAAATGCAACACATTGCAGTGAGAACATAAAAATTGAGTCTTCCTTTATGAAGTCTCTTCGAAACTTCAAGTGGATAGCATCAAGTATGGATGAGGACCTTTATTATGCAAGAGATCTATTCTGTGATTTGGGAAATGTACGATCCCTTCTTGGCAGTGTCGCCCCATACGCTAAACCACTGGTTAGTAGTTTTTCCTTGTCAAACTATATTGAATTTTATCCTAGATTCCTTCACTCATTCTTGTGAAACAGCTATCAAGTGAATCACTTCTGAAGGATATTGGATTCAAGACAAAGGTATCCTACAGTGACGCTTTATTGATCCTGAATCATTGGATAGCATCACAAGGTCCTTTTAGTGCAAGGTATGGTGTGCCTCCATTATTTATGAATTACATAAAATGGTAGTTGCTAAAAAATGTAGCTACCTATTTGTAACTTGTCTTGAATCACTTACCTCCATTGGGAGGTGTAGAGAGAATAAGGAAGGGATTAGGTTTATTTTGGAGGGTTATGTTTTAGTTAAATTGCTAATTGATTGATCCCTGGTTATAAATATTATAAATTTTAAACATTCCAGATATTCATTAGCACTACATATTACATACTTGTTCTACAATCTGTGTTTTTATTCTGTATAACCCTGCAGCTCTTTACCTGTCTTTCCTTCAGAATGGACCAGATGCGCAGACTCTATACCTTCTTGTTGGAAGGTGCGGCTAATGGAGAGATCAGCATTAAATGGGATTTCCTGTCACTCCGCTTTATATTTACACCACTGCATTGTTCACGACCTAATGATCTCGTAACTGGGAGATTTATGTCTTCAAAAGACTTGTATTGGCATGACCCAACAGGCTGTTCTGAAATGACAGACGCATTTGTTTCATCAAAGAGGACTATGCTTCCAAGAAGAATGCTGTCTGCGGCTTATCCAAGCCTGCATGAATTCTTTACTGATATATGTGGTGTGCCAAATATTCCAACTTCATCTGACTACCTCGAGATACTGTTACAGTTATCAAGTGTTGCATTGCCTTCACAAGTAGCCAATCATGTGAGTTCTTCATGCACAAAATACCTAACCTGCGTGGCGTAGACTTGGCAGTTTCTGCCTAAATATGATTCCACTCACTCTTGGATAAAAAATAGTAAATTACGGTAGCCTAGGGCATTTTGTGTCGAGAAGGATGATTTCCTTTACGTTATTAAATCTCACTGTCACACTTTATGTAGGTATTTCGTGTATTTGTAAGATGGGCCAATGATCTCCATTCTGGAAGTGATAAGATGAATGATATCTTGTACTTGAAAGAATCTCTTCAGAAGTTGGAGACAACAATATTGCCAACCATGGTCGATAAATGGGTGTCTCTCCATCCATCTTTTGGCCTTGTTTGCTGGGCAGATGATGATGATCTGAAGCACCAATTTCAGGACTCTAGTGCGATCGAATTTGTACAATTTGGTGAACTTTCTCTTGATGACAAACAAACGCTATGTGTAAGAGTTGCTTCACTGATGGACATCTTAGGTATTCCGACACTTTCTAAGGTAATAAGATCCCGTATAGCTTATTTCCTTTTTCCTGTATGTTAAGTTTACGAATTAGGTATAAATTGCAAAAAAGGAACACTCGGAAATCAGAGAAAAAATCAAGTAATTTTTTTTCTTTAAGTTGAACCGAATTCATTCTCCATGTCTACTCCAGAATTACAAACAATTCATCTGTAATGTCCAACAGTCTAACACAATGAGCTTTATGACAAAAAGCTGTAACATACTCATCGCTAGTTAACTGAATTGCATTTGGACAGCCTTGTTCATCATTTAATATGATGAGATTAGCTTTATTAGTTCAACGGCCTTCCATATGTTTGGAGTAGAAGCATATGCTCATATATTCAAGTCAATATAAATATTTGTTGCATTGTTTTTAGATCTACCATTTGTTTTATGATTCTAATCCACTAGTCCTGCCTTCACACAGGTTGTGTGCCGAGAAGCAATATTCTATGGTACAGGGAACAATAGGGAGAAGGCTAGTTTTATTAGTTGGCTTTTACCATATATGCAAGGTTACATCTACAAGATGCATAGAGATACTTACAACAACTTTCAGCAAAATGAGACCATGAAGCTTAGCAGTCTTGAAGTTATTGCTGTTCAGAAGTTATTTTTCAAGTATATGTTGAAAGGACGTGATAGTTCTTCTAATAGAAGGTTTGAGTGCCATTGTCTCCTGCAGGTTAGCATCTGCCTTTATCTCTTTTTATAGTCAGTACCAGCAAGCTGTTAGCCTCTTTTGTTGTCCTATCTTTGGCATTTTCGGCAGGGTGACCTTTCTTAGGGATCCTGGAGGACATGTGAAGAAATAGATGGTCTATTCTCAGGCTCCCCTAGAGCAGTGTACAAATGAACAATAGCAATATTACTTAGCTTGCAATGATTTTATATTGCATTTATTATTAACGACCACTAATCAATAGTAGGTTTCTTTGGACCTGTTAAAATTTGTCAGTGTGATCACCTTAGTTGTCGACCTTTCTGTCATCTGTGCGCATGCTAACACCTAGATTGCATTTTTCAGATTTCTCTCTACGTAACTTTATCAGATCTAGAATTCATTTGGTTTGTTAATCATTTCCAGGGAAATATTTTATATGCTACACAAGAAGCTGATTCACATTCAGTTCTTTTGGAACTTTCTAGACTTTTCTTTGGTGGGTCTGGTGATCTACACTTTGCAAATTTTCTTCACATGATCAAAACCATGTCGGAATCGGGCTCCAGCATGGATCAAATCGAGTTCTTTATTGTCAACAATCAAAAGGTTTTGTGTTGCCTGAGCAGGAATCTGTTTGGTCATTTTCTTCCTCGTTTGTGGCCAAGGAAATATTCACTTCCCAAACAGTTCAATTCCAACTTGCATGTGAACCCAGTCATACCCTCAAGCGTAAGAGGAGCCCAGAAATCTTTTCAAGCCAACCGCCCAGTAACAAAACAAGCCCTGATCTCAGAACCTCTCGCAAAAGCCTGCAAGAGACAAAGGTGAATGATATGGCATCTCCATCACAGCTCAGCAAGCCTGTCGAGTGTGCACACACTGGAGATACTTCAGTTCCCATCAAGCTTGAAGGCAAACATGTTGTGAAAGAGGATTTAACAAGGGAAAATAATATGTTCGCCCAAAGTAGAATGGAAGTTGGCGATGAGCCTACTTGTTTGGACCTGGAGGCAGCAAGCTCACCAAGTCCGGTTGATGAAACTGAGCTAACCGATGTTGATGAGAAACTCGGTGTTGCAGAAGAAAACGACAAAACTGATACTGGGGCTCCATGTGGAAGCAAGTTACGAGCTGGCACACCTGGCGAAGCTGCAGTACGCAAACCAGATGAGCGGTCAAGAACCGGCCGTCTTGGTGAAGCTGCGGTGCACCAATACCTCGTCGGGCAGCTAGGATCAAGCAATGTCAAGTGGGTGAATCAGGAGAGCGAGTCCGGGCTTCCCTATGATATTGTCATCACACCCGAGGGTGGCTCTGCAGAGTACGTGGAGGTGAAGTCGACTGTGAGTTCAAAGGACTGGTGCTACATAACACCCAGGGAGTGGCAATTCGCGCTGGAGAAAGGGGATTCGTTCAGCGTCGCTAGTGTCCTGTTGAGAGATTCAGATGAAGCGAATATAGTGATGATTAAGAATCCACAGAAGCTCTGTTGCCAGAAGCTGGATTTGCATCTTGCTCTCATTATGTCGAGAAAACATAGAAACCTCAACCAAATATCCGTGAAGTTGAAGCCTGATGTCAAATCGCTGACAGATGAGTCTGCATCTTGATCAAGACTTCTTTCATGCGGCTCTGCCTCCATCGTTTCTAACTTAGCTTGTAGATTTTGTACATAAATTCCGTAGCTCTCTAACCTGCTCTCTTGGCGGATATTACCTAAACGTGTTTAGTGATGCCAATCCTCTCAGTGAACGGCGTCTACTTTTTTTATTACCATGTGCTGTTACCTCAGAAGCTGACATGTTAGGGAAAATCTGCTGTAAATCTACAGTATTTTTGTGCTGAAAAATCAGAGGAAAAGAGTTTCTATTCTGCAGATTGTTGTAAATACAAGCAGCAATGCTAAAAGTAGACGCTGCTCTTTGATTGTAGTCATTTCATTAGCTTTAAGTGTGAGCAAAATCATGTTAATCTTCAGTATAAACTGATGTGCTGAATTTGATCGGTGATGGTGAAAGTGGCCGAAAATACTCGCGACCGATCACGATCCACCAGAGGAGCAAGGTGGTTCATCACCAGAGGAGCAGGTTGAATTGCCTCGGCTGTCTGTCAATTGTTGATCAGAATTCCAGTTGAGCTGGTGGGCAACATTCCTGCGGTTCAGTTTGTCCACTCGGAACCGAAACTCCGAGGGCAGACGGAATCAAAAGCTATGGAGGTATCTAATTTCTACACGATATCAGGGGTTCTCTTGTGATGCGGAGTCATCATGGCAATGAATGCACATGAGGAGAAGTATCCCTTGATGAAGGCATGGAGAGACAGGTTGCACATCTTTTAGCTGAATTCTCTTTGCCATCATCTCGGTGAAAAGTTTCCTGAAATTATGATCCAACATAATTCGTCTGTCTTCCACAGGTTGTTGGTTCAAATTATTTTTTCTGTCAGATTTAAATCTAGGAGAGAGAGAGAGAGAGAGAGAGAGAGAGACTAAATCAAGATGACTCAGATGATGGGAATTAGGTTCTAACTTCTAAATATGATCCAACCTGATTCGTCCGAGATTTAGTCTCGCTCTTCTAGTATGTGTAGGCCGCGCACAAGCAAGGACATGAGTTTTAGTGACTACGAACAACGGAACAAGCCTAGGTAACTTGAGAAGAAACGCGGTGACTAAGACAAGTTCCCGGCAGGTAGTAGTAACTAGAAATTCCGGCCCTGTGTGACTGTAATTACTCACATGCTAATTAAACGCGGTCAAGTCGTCTAGGCTGTCACATCTATATGCGGTTCATGCCTGCCGGTCTCACTTGACCTTTCAGCGATCGATCGAGCACAAAGTTCGTCTCGCTTTCATAGCAGGCCAATGGATGAAGCATCTTGTTTGCTGAAGACTTTCTTTTCAAATGTGTTTGGTGTATGACTGACGAAACCAATAGCATATAGTTGGACCCTATATATCCCGTCGTACTTTGGAATTCACGGGGATATACGATCGAATTAAAGCTAGCTTGCAGTTGGATGCAACATTGTTTTCGTTGATTTAGAAAGAAACATGTCATCAAGCGTCTGTATAGATGAGAAGATGACACAGGACGCACCTTCTGCTGAATTTCAAATAGGACCCTACATACATTTAAGGAAAGTCAAATATCCTTACGAAATATTAAAACGTATTGTTTCTCTGTGCACTCCATATCGTGACGGTAACACAGTGTTTAGTGGCGTCATGCACAAGTGCTAGTGGTGCCCAAAAAATGTCATCAATTGTGTTAGAGTGAACTTCACATGTTACCCCCTAGCTATATATTTGTGACACTAATTACCCCATCAAGTGAAAATTCATGTAGATTTTCCCTTTTAAAAACTTAGACCCTTTTTGTTGATGCATGTTTGTTGAATAAGGTCTGAGGTGATGATTGAGATTCGAAAATGTTAGGACGACGATGAGGAATAGCATAAGTGGGAACGAGAAGGCTAGATATGATCCTGATGATACCCTCCTAACTTTACATATTTTGTCATGACGGATTGGCCTAATAACACGTTGGTCCTACCTAATAAAACATTTAAATTCTAAAATGGGGATAAAAACCATGATCAAAATTGTCTAGATGGGCTATTTCGATAAATTCACACTTAATGGGGTAATATATGTTCACCCCATGTAAAGAGTGGAATTCACGTAGAGTACACAAGATGCAAAAACACATCTGATCCTAGGCACGGTTGGTCTCAAAATCACGACCACAAGTCCAATTCTCGCTAGAGATCCGTGCCAAACAATAACGATAACTCTTAATGCACACACTTTTTAGTTCTTGGTAAAAAAAAAACATGTTTGCAAGTTTTGTAAGATTGTGAGAGAAAACACACGCACAATATTAAGTTGAAACTTACCCATGCAATTTTTCATCAAACAATATTTCCATCTACAAAAGAAATTCAAAAATGAGAAACTAAGTTTTTAGATAATAAGTTTTGAAGTCATTATTTTTTATATCGGTTTGACCTAGTTGCACGAAATGGGAAACGACTATGATTTTGAGACTAGTCATGACCGAGTATTGATTTTTTTTTTTTTTGATAAAGAATATTTTGTTATTGAAAATATAAGAAAGTTAAAAAGTATTATAAGATCAAAAGAGAGCTCATAGCATGCCTGTGAAACTGGAAGGCCAATCCGAAGATCGCGCTGCCCCCACGTGGGATACAAATATCTCTCAATGTAAGAACAGCTCTCGAAACTCTACGCATTTTAGAGACGACCATGAATGAAGCATATATGTCGACCGGTAGATGACCTGCGTAAGAAAGATTTTTTATCATAAAATCTTGTCATTTATATATAGCCAAAGCGACCATACTATGACAAGTGCCCCACCCTAAGTAGTACTCTACACTTGTGATCAATATCATAAGTTAGAAGCGGCTTGGATGACTGGCCATATAAAATGGGCGAACTTATTCTTACAATGAAAGAATAAGTGTTTAATTTTTTCATCATTGTCATATAAAACACACTTTATACTTTGTAAAACAAGGTTGTCCTTTGTGAGGATCACCCCTTTGCGAAGATACCACATTTTTTTTAACTTTACTGGTATTTCATTTATCATATTTTCTTATTATTATCGACTGGCGCCTCAAACTGGACCAGAGCTATACATGAAATCCACTTAGAATTTACCATTCTCATGTAAATTCTAGCATAATTCATCAGTCCCTTGCAACAGCTGGACCATTGCCAACCGCCATATAAGGGCATTCCATGCCACAAACCTACGACCTATTAAATCCTGCCTAAATTTCACATTTGGTTGAGATGTTTCCAAAACTGAAGCTATTGTATCAGTCTTGTGATGGGCAATGTTATATTGAGCTGGATATTTTTCACGGAGTGTGTTATTTTTCCTACCATTTGTCCTCCCAGAACTCAATAGCCGAGTCATCCTTAATATTGAATGATTCAAAGCGAAAGAAATGTTTCTTTGTCACCATCAGACCAGCCAAAAAGTGTGAATCATCAAGTTCCAAAAAAAATGTGACTGATCCTTTGACTGAGTACTAAATATCCGCTCTAAGAACAGTACACTTATTTTGATATATAAATTTCTTAATAATTCGCTGGCACACCTCGTGTCACGTGGTGATGAGATGATGAATCTAAGATGGCACGGCGACATGCTCGATAGGAGGTTTAGGTGGTCTATGGCGCGTAGTGGCCCGAGAGGCCAATGTGTGGATACAATTTGACCTTCATAGCTTGGATCAAATGAAAAGGCTTTTGGAATGACCACAAATGGACAACTCATGCTTTCTAGAGGGAAAACCTTTGACAATTACGACCTAGTACATCATACTATGCTTGAAGGCGTTGCGTTTGAAACGATGTTGACGACAATTGCTATACATTCAATATCACGTAGGAACGACAGACCTGATTGTTGTCTTAGATTGCCACGCAAGTGGAAAGGTATACAACTCCCGATGCTTGACGCTACCGCCCCTCCTAGGCGGCACCAGGGAAACCCCTAGTTGCTGCTCAACCTCGTCCCCCTTCTTACTCCCCCTCTTGTGCATTCCGTTGAAACACAAGATTTATGATCATGCAATGTCGACGTACACCTACATTTTGCCCTTGCTGAAGGTGATGATTCGGAGGTCATCTTTTGAGATGAAATTCCTAAGATCGACCTAAGGTTAGACCCGTCATCATTACCACACATGCGGCAAACTCATCTTGAAGGCTTTTCCTAGGAGCTTTGGATTTTCGTATGTTTTGGTCACTTATCATATAAATGTATAAAAAACTATTCTCGTGACTCCCGTGAAACTATTGAGCATATGTTCTTCTCACGTCCCTTTGCTCGTATTATTTGGCGTATAGTACATATTAATTATAACTCTACCACGAATGTCACAAATATGTTTGAGAATTGCTTGAATGGAATTAATAAAAAGAGAAATTACTCAAGTTCAACTTTGTTTCAACACTTTTCAATAATAACAAGTTTTTTTTTCTTGAAAAGGATATTTTGGCTGTGTCCATCAACCGATGCAGAGGCAGGTGGTATGTCCTCCCTTTCAAAAAAAAAACTCACTTCTTTTATTCAAGAAATACAACAGAGGGGACTATTACATTAACCGTGCATGATCTATACAATATATAGTTCACAGAATAATTATTATATTGTTTCATATCAGAATGTCCCAATCCACTACTCATTTGTTAAAAGAATAGTAGATGAAGGTTTAAGTGTTAATATGGTCCCAATTTGGATCATTACGCTTTTCATTTTATGTTTGGAAGAATCCAATTTTATATTGCAAAAAATGACATATCTTATTATAGTACTAGTTTTGTCATTCCAATCTAAACATACTTTTATAAATTTGTTTACCAGTAGTCAAGTTTAGTTTAAAAAAGTCTGATTGTACGCTTTCTAAAAATTCGTGTGTATATGTGTGTATTACACATGTGTGCTAGACCTAGAAAGGTGATATAATTTTTTTTTGTAATGAGGAAAAAGACTTGTCATTTTTATTAATACTGTAAAAGAGAAGAGAGTCGGTCGGTTTATTAACTTTAAACCGGCCTAAAATCAGTATAGACACCCTCGCCAACATGATATAATAAATTAAACAGGCAGCTCAAAGCGAGTGAAATCCTTCCGTACTGGAAAGAGCATTGCTTTGACAAATCACAATATTTGAAAAGTTCAACAAGTACTGGCATTTTCTTCTCAAAAAGAAAAGGGAAAGGAAAAGGGAAGAGTATTCTAACCAAAGCCGCGTCCAAAGAAACGGTGAGAGAAAATATTTCAGGGAGCTGGGCTGTAAGGTCGAAGAGAGGAGCTGGCTACTCAGCTTTGCTTTTCTAAGCTCGTTTTTCTTTTTTGAACAGGACTTTTCTAAGAGTAGTACTGCTAAAAAAACTGGTCAAAAAATAATGTGCTTCACATAGATGTATGCTCCAAGCTACTGGTCAAATACCAAATGGACAAAAGAAGAAAAGAACGGTTCCCCATACACTTACCGAGCAAAATCTGGACGAAATCTGCATGCCATTCCGAAAGTCAAGCGCAAAATCTGCATGTCTAGCTAGCAGGCTTTATAATTGGCAGCCTCCCCGTTAAAAAGATGTATGAAGACGAGGTCTGTCGACCTAGCCTGTTTCCCTGTTCAGTCTGAGCTGATTTTACAAAGAGGCACCGACGAGGCAACGGCCCTCTGTTAGCATGCTAGTCTGAATAAAGAGCATCAACCCCTGCTGCTAGAACATCTTTGATCAGGGCGGGCGATCTAAAGTCTAAAGCTTGAATATTCGTAACGCGCTAGGACGCTTATGCAAGGCTGTAAAGAAAGCAAAAGCAGTGGGCCATCTGGCTAAACTGAATATGATGCAGTTTTTTTAGCACAAAGTGTGCGCTTCTTTCTTCCAAGAAGGTGCATTTCTTTCGCTGTTGAAAAGCCTAAATAAGCTATGGAGATCAACGAGGAGTAGATTCTGACAATCTTGAGAAGATTTCAGTTGCACGCAGGAGTTGGGGGGCTTGAATAGGAATACGCTAGTTCCTTTATGTTTTCTTACTTTGGCTCTTTTATTAACACAACTTTATTTTTCGAGGCGGAATATGACTCCCAGTTTTTTTTTTTAGAGCAAACACATATTTCGTTACTAGAAAATCAAGTTAACACATGTGGAAACTAAAAGGCAGACCAGAAAAATCAGTTATTGATTATTTAGCGATGCTAAGCAAAGCTAACCATCGATTCTCAACAAATCGGTCACAAAATATACTGGTCATCCAAAAAGGATTAGCCGTGCAATAGTAACTCGACAAACTTTGTACAAGCCCTTTTAAACTAAGCTAAGGAATTCAGGCTCTAGCCACTGTTATTCAAATTTTAACTCTTTCTTTCCAATTTCATGAGTCTCCGAAGTATTTGGGCATTGAATAAACGAGTAGTCTGGTAAAAAATTATCAAACACATATCTACTCAGCTTATGAGTAGTTTGACAACCATGGGCTGACCAAAGGAGCAAATTACATTGTCACATTTTTTCAATAAAGTGAGTTTTATTACTTAAGAAGTTTAATCATTACACCTGGCCACTTCATAATTAGGATGCACACAGCCCGTAAAAGATCCCAAGTCTCAAAACACAAGAATAAAAAAGGTGAATTACATATCATGATGAGAAATTGTAAAAACGCCTAAAGTGCTGGAGGGCAGATCCAAAAATTATGTTGCCACCCATGCTGGGAAAGAAAAGCCCTTGCCGTATCCTCCAACCGTGTAGACACCTCCGTATACATAGGCCGCGATACTGCACATGCTGTAGAGGCGAACATGATCGAATCGTAGCTAGCACCGGTTAATGACATGCATAAAAGAAACATTTTTATCATTAAAAACCTTGTCATTTCTACATAGTCATAGTGACCAAATAACGGCAATCGCAACCACCCTAATAAGAAGCTTAAACCTATGATCCACGCCGTTGAGTCAGTTGCCGAATATATTCGCAACGCTACGTGGTGATCATAAGTTAGAGCCTATTTGGATGACTGACCATATAGATTTTGCAAAATTACACTAGAAGAATAAGTGTTTTATAGTCTCGTCATGGTGACACAAGACAAACGTTTTACTTCCCTGCCAATTTCACTTTGCAAGGTTATCCCTTGTCCGAATTACCCCTAAACGAAGATACCATGCAAAAACTTAGTTTTAAGCGGGATTTTCATCTTTCAAAATTTATTATTATTATCAACTGAAACATCAGGTTGGATTAAAACTTTGTACATAGAATCCATCGAGAATTGACTATTCTCGTTTAGATTCCATCGAAATTTATCGGAACCCTGCGTCAGCTGGACCGAAGCTAGACGTTGTAGCAATGCATTCCAGGATGCTTGTCTAAGACCAAATAGACTTCTTCTGGATGACACATTTGGTGGGGAACTTTCTATCACCTTAGCAAGTGTATCGCCTTTGTGGCGCACAATATTGTTCAAGAACGGATACTGTTCTCGGAGTGTGGCATTAACTAGCCATTTATCCTCCCAGAATCTAATTTCCAATCCATCCTTAATGGAGAAAGATCCATATAGGAAGAAGAATTTCTTCGTGGCCATATGACCATCCCAGAAGTGTGTCGCCAGGTTTCCAATATACCTAAGACAATGCACTTGAGCCAACATACTTTCTTCTAAGGATGATTTGCCAAACCCCTTCTTTAGCCAAAAGCTTGAAGAGTCATTTACCTAGGAGGGCCCTGTTCTTGACCTCCAGGTCATGAATCCCGAGTCCTCCTTGGTCTTTTGGGCGGCAAATCACACTCCATTTAGCCAGGTGATATTTACGTTTCTCACTATCACCTTGCAAAGAGAATCTTAATCAGAAGTAATCTCATAGTTTTAATACTCCTTTTAGAAGTACCATATTACTTAATACTGAATTAATGAGAACTAGCCTTCCTCTGAAGGATAGTAATTTGGCTTTCCGGCTATTTAATCTAATTTTTAGTCGCTCATCAACAAGTTTACATTCAACATTTGCAAGCCTCTGATAATGAATCAGAATTCACAAATACTTAATCGGAAACTGGCCTAGCCCGCAGCCAAATAAATCAGCGTACATGTAGACATGATCCTGAGCCTCGCCAAAACAAAACGAATCACTTTTATTGAAGTTGATCTTTAGACCCTATAGTTGAGAATTAACTTCAGGTTTCTTGCCTTTTCGATGTCGTGATCCATAAAGAGAATTGTATCATCAGCGTATTGGAGAATAGATAATGCACCATCAACTAGATGAGGAATCACACCTTCAATTTGGCCATCACACTTTCCGTGTTCAATCATAATGGTGATCATATCAGTCACTATATTAAATAGCATTAGCGATAAAGGGTCACCTTGTTTAAATCCTTTTTTTGGTCCGGAAGTATTTGCTAACGTCGTCACATAATGCTGACATACAAAAATATTAACTATAATATATAAATTTAATATTATTAGAATCATCAAAAAAAAATATTATGTGCATTTGATATTATAGATGTTGATATTATTTTGTGTATACTTGGTCAAACTTTCAAAAGTTTCACTTTGACAAAATCCAAAACGTAGGCTAAACCGATAACGCACTATAAGATATAACAAAAGTCAGTAACTATATATTATTGACTATTCAACAATGTTAAGCAAAGCCAAGCATCGATTCCCAACAAATCGCATACAAAAGGTTAAAAAATACAAGCCACACAAAAAGATCAGCCTTGCAATAGTGTCTGCTCAAACTTTCTACGAGCCCTTTTTTCAACTCTGCTAAGGAATTCAGGCTCTTTGAGCCACTGTTATTCAAAGTTCAACTCATTTTTTTTATACACAATTCAGGAGTCTCTAAGCATTCAATAAACGAGGATTGTGGTTAAACTGTCAAACATATCTCTAGTCAGCTTACGAATAGTTTGACAACGACAATGGGTTGACCGACGAGGGGTCTCTTAATGCTGACGTTCTTCGGCCAACGTGGTCGTGGTACGTGATCATTCTCTATGACGATACAGTAACTTCGTGAAAATCGTACTTATTTAAGTTTCAAATGTTATATACGTAACGGTAATGTAAGAAGGTCGTAAGTACAAAGAGTTCCACGTACGCGTTTTTTTTTTTTTTTTTGCGGGGAAGATACACCGATAATGCTACAAAGCTCTTACAGAGAGATCCAGCAAAGAAACGAAAATACAACGAGCCCCTGAGGATCCCGGTGTCGAAGACGAACAACAGCACGTATCGCCGGTGCGCCGCCACCACTCCTTCCACGCAAACGCCTTGGATCAGAAGGAGCCCCTCCATGGCCGGGAAGTCGACGAAGCTCAGCTCCACCGGAGCCTCCATCCTGTGTCGCCATCATCACCACCTTGCAGCAAAACAGAAGAACCTTCCATATTAGCAACAACCGGAGTCGCGGCAACTCGAACTCCGGCGAGGGGAAGCCTCGCACAACAGCTCCGAGGAACTGCGAGCAAGGCCTAGACAGGAGATCCACGGCGGAGCCACCAGGAGCTCCGACGCCGAAGAGGAAGATCTCCGCCACCAAAATCCACTCCGGCTGCGCCGCCATCTTCCCGACGCCACCGGCTGGAGACCCACGCCGCCCTACACTATGTACATGGCGGGATCCGGGGTTCCCCCACCCTCCCGCCGCCGAAGCGGCCGCCGGAGGGATGGGAGAGCCGCCGGCGAGGTGGACGCACGGGTTCGCTCAGAAAATTGCCTCTCTGTACTGTTTGCGGGAGAGGATAAGGTCAAGGAGACTTGCAGTTCCACGTACGCGTTTCTCTCGTCCCCTACATATCCCAACACTGGGAAGCTCGGACACACAGCAAACCTCAGCGCGCCAGTACGTCTGCCACCGGCGCCCTTGCCCTCAAAAGAAGAACAGCCTGCACCCTCTTTTTACAGATAGGATCGAGCTAGCACCATAGCAAGAACCTTAAAAGCCACCATCCGTGCTAAGGCGACGACGCGGCTAACCGAAGCCGGAGGTCTGCGAGAGGTGGTGGAGCAATGAAGTTGATTAGACCACCACAGGTTCTCCTCTGCTGCCTCTTCCTGATCTGCGCCTCGGCGCTGGCCACCGTTGCGCAGGCCAAGACGGTGCACGAGAAATGGGACGTCAGCTACCAGTTCGCCTACCCGGACTGCGTGCGCAAGCTCGCCGTCACCATCAATGGCCACACACCTGGCCCCACCATCCGCGCCGTCCAGGGCGACACGGTGGTGGTCACCGTCAAGAACTCGCTGCTGACGGAGAACCTCGCTATCCACTGGCACGGCATCCGGCAGATCGGCACGCCATGGGCGGACGGCACGGAGGGCGTCACGCAGTGCCCCATCCTCCCCGGCGACACCTTCGAGTACGCCTTCGTGGTGGACCGCCCCGGCACCTACATGTACCACGCGCACTACGGCATGCAGCGCTCGGCGGGGCTCAACGGCATGATCGTCGTGTCCGTGCCGCCCGGAGCTGGCCCCGACGTGGCGGAGCCGTTCGCGTACGACGGCGAGCACGAGGTGTTCCTGAACGACTGGTGGCACAAGAGCACCTACGAGCAGGCCGCGGGGCTCTCCTCCGTGCCTGTCGTGTGGGTCGGCGAGCCGCAGTCGCTGCTCATCAACGGGCGCGGCAGGTTCGTCAACTGCTCGGCGCTTGGGGCGTCCTGCAACGCGACGCACCCGGAGTGCGCCCCGCCGGTTTTCGCCGTGGTGCCCGGCAGGACGTACCGGTTCAGGATCGGCAGCATGACCTCACTCTCCGCCCTCAACTTCGAAATAGAGGTAATTATTTCACCAGCTACTCCGTAGCTCGTAAGTTGCTCATGATTTTGATTTGTTTGAGTCCACGAAGCTTGATCACCAGCTAGCTCAGTAAACGACGTGTGAATAGACAAACACAAACGTAGCCGGCAAAAGCGACCTGGGTGTGCATGCATGTGCGCAGCCGGCATCAATCTCGGACAAGATCATGGTCAGCTATTCACGTCGCTCCCGAAGAGAATTTGATGCCCCGCAATGGCCGCATGTTTTGCCATGCCACGGCTGCCAGTAGAAGTATTTTCTTTATCTTTTAGAGTTTTTTTTTAAACGAGACAAAATCTTTGCCTTTTATATTGATATAGTAGAAGCAAACGTGATACGGCCGAAGCCAAAATAAAAAGAGCCATACAGCTCAGGGCCTACTAAACGAGAGAAAAGTATCCCCGCGAGTATCCAAATCATCCTACTCCGTCTAGTCTCTCGGCAAGATAAATCGTCATTTATTCAAAATGCGACTATGTGGCGCGGTCTGGGACCAGGAAGCAGATCAGGCGGAGACGTCTAGCGTCGCTGGTGGCGGGAAGTCGGTTCCCCCTGGGCCAGCAAGGCCAATCAAAACTTCATCGGCTGCCGCCATGGACGGCAAATTCAGCCTAAAGAGGTCCTCAACCCGTCGATTGCCGAAGCAGAGAACGGAGACTTACAGGTCTTCGCAAATTCTTTCCTAGCCTTCACCAGGGCATATCTCCAACGTCGAGCTCCATTTTCTTGTGGAGAACACGCTGCGCTTTGTCGACCGCTAGGAGTTGTGGCTTCGCCGCGAGCCTGCTGTTGCGACGGTCGGGAGCGGGCAGGGCCGCAGGAGCACGTGGCATTGACGGAAAAGGCGTGGGCCACAAAGGCACAGCCGGCAAGCTGAACAGATCCGCGACACATCGTATCGCGGTGCCTGATGAGGGAGCAGTACCACCAGCATCAGCGGTATCATCATCGTCAGCGTCGTCATTAGCATCAGCGTCGAGCTGGTTTCCAATCGTAGCTGCCTCCGCGTCAGCGTTAATGACGTCCGCAGCGGACTAAAACTCCCTTTTCTTGCCGAGTCGCCGTCGTGGTGTAACTATTACTAGACTAATATAGCATACTACTATCTTACTTAGCCGGTAATCCCGCCCGGCCGGCTGCATCCAACATGATGGTGTGTTTCGAGTTTCGAGGTAGCGTCCGTGTCAGCCGGCCGGCCGTTAGACGCGATTGTACCATATATAAATCAAATAATCAATCATCTTGGGATACATAGTACAACTGGAAACCAAAAGCTAATATATGGACAAAATATGGACCTTAATTATAGGGAAACTAGCTTTTTTTTTTTACGAAACACAGTACAACTGTTCACATACACGCGCATACACTTATCTCTATGAACGCACGCACGTACACCCTACCCTATGAGCACCTCCGACAGACTGAGACGGCGGATCAGGTCTTGAGATTGACGAAGTCACCACGGGCGTCTCGCTGTCGACGGATCGTTGCCTCCCACTGAAGAAAATTCCGCCTAAATAAGAAACACCAGTGTCAAACCTGGGGTTTGAACTCTGATGAGCTGGGGGTACAACCACCCTCCTAGCCATCCTACCACAGGCAGGTTCTCATCGGGAAACAAGCTTTGGGTAGTTATTATGTCTCCGTTCGTCTCTCTATTCAAATGGGTAGAGCAGGGATTCCTACTTGGGTACTGTGAGGACCCCGGATTAATTATCCGAGATACTCGTTATGTTTCCTGCAACAGTCCCATGATCAGTGTGCTGTTGCACATAACTTGAGTTGGTATCACAGAACACCCACAAATACCGAATAAATATACTTACGTGCTTGAAGTGATCAGCTTCAACAAGGTACTTGCAGCGGAATCACCAAATCAACGTGGAGCCCAAGTCATTCGCCTTAACCCTACAGGCAGCTGACTGGGAAGCGCCCTAGTTCGCAAAGACGCCAGTGAACCCTCTTCTTCGAACTGCTTCTTCTTCCAAAATCTGGCTAAGACAATAGCCAGGGACGAAACCAATATGAGTACATTTGATTGTACTCGCAAACTACCCCAACAGGAACATGCACTAGTTTTAAATTTTCAAAGACTTTTATTTTTAGGAAAAACCTCACTGAATCTCTATTTAAAAGGAGAAGAGTAGATTTTTAATCCTGTTGAAGACAAAACATTTTGGAAAGTAGTTTTCTCACTAACTTTGTTGAAAAAGGTAAGAAGTATTTTTAAATCTTTTTCCCGAAAATACACCTTCTTTTAAAGGGTAAGAAATCTCTTTTAAAACTTTTTCCTCGAAAAACAACTTCTTGCCCTGATTCCAAGCCCGTCGCTACCTCGAACCAACTCATTGGTACAGGTACGAAATAACCTTTCCAGCCAACTTCCTTCCAAAACTCAACACCTTTCTCAAAACTTGCACATGGTCTTAGGACAGCCTTCCAACTGTCCATCCGAGGACTCGGCTATTCGAATAGTTTTACCCTCTGCAGAGGTAGTACGCTTTTCCCACACCCATCCGGTCACTCATCGTGTCAGCCACGTCCCGCCATACCAGAGGTATGCGAAGTTGAGTTCCCGGCCATAGCCTGTCCTTTGCTCATGCTAGTATAGGACCCTGCCGCTACGACACTTTCCACGACACTCAAATCCTCAGAAACTAAGTGTGGGGACTCGTAGTTCTGCCCGGCGGACCCAAGGGAGCCCTTCAATCCTCTTCCTCCAAACGCGTCCATACCGGCTTCCGGTAGACCAACACTGAAGAGGACCCAGGTCAGGGGGTAGGTCCTCAGACCATCCCCTCATGGAACGAGGTTATCCTCGTTGTTGAGGCATCCAGTACTAACACGAGCAAATTATATGACTACGCCCTTGCCCATATGTGGGTAAGTGTGGTCGCACAGGATAATGGTTGGTCGTCATAGTACTAGGACACAATGTGCATTTTTCTCAAAAACAACACCAACCTTCTTCAACTGAGCACCGACCTTCCGGCAGGTCTATCCAAGGATTTTCAAAAGAGTTTTGTATAAACAATGTTTTTCCCATCCTATAGTTTTATATAAACAAACTGAGATTTCTACATAGAGTGGCAAAATAGTTTTTCATAAACTCTTTAAAAAGGTTTTCACAATCATTTCCAATTTTCATAGCAAAAATACTTTTAATCAAAACTTGGGTGGTTTGTAATCCCACCAAAAGGTTTTTCATAGAAGGCTTTTGAGTAAAACAAATTCATTTAGAAATCATGGTATACCATTGACACCTCTATATCGGGTGTCTCAATAATATACTTGCGTTTTGGAAAAGGGTTTTTCAAATCATAGTTTTAGTGGCAACGCCACATAAAACACTTATGCTCTTAATAAGTAAAACAGATGAATCAAAATAGAGGTATATAGGTGCAAGCTCAGTGAAGTAGCTTGCCTTGTTCAGCAAAGTTCCCGGGTTCCTGCTCCTGCTGTTCAAAGTACTCCTCCTCGCAAGTCCCGGCAACGGTCTCGTCTAAACGTCGTATAACAAACAAGGGCAAACAATTACTATACTATTCAATCAAGTATCACAACAATTCAACACTCAAGTCCCACACAATGCTACTGCCATACACACAAAGCAACATTTGGGTTTTAACTTAAGTGATTTAACTAGCAATTGAGCTAGACTTAATTATGGCAGAAATAACTACACAAGTTTTAATTCCACAACTTAAGTTCTGTTGATCACAAAATTATGCCAATTTAGGGTCAACTAGCTCTGATTAAAACTAATCCAACAAAATTGGTCTAGGTCTATTTAGGTTAAAGGTTATTGCACTAAAAATCTTTTACTACAGAAAGCTAAATTCACTAAATCCTTAACTACTGTAATAATACTTCTCCTAAATTTATGCCAATTTAGGATTAGATAGTACTAACTAAATGTGATCCAACAAAATTGGTTTCAGCTAATTTGGATTTACCATTAATCTTATTTAATTCAAACAGTGCAGAAGGGTTTTCTATATTCAATCTAATGCCAAACAATTATTACTGCATAATTAAATCTACCAACATTAGGGCAGCTAAGTACTCACAATACCAAGCTAACAAAATTGGAATCACTCCATTTGGACTAACAGAGCATCAGAAACAAACAAGTTTCTAAATTATACCTTCTGTGGCATTTTTAATACGGTATTTTTGTTGTATATCCAAACAAGATGAGACCACTTGGGTTGGATTAAGAATTTCATAAGCTAACCAGAGAATTTTAGTTTGATTTATTTGGACTTATATTTTTCGAGTTATTGATTTTCAAAGTTGGGTCCAGTATTGAATTCTAGATTTATCAGAAATTCGAATTATAAAAATGGAGTGGATAATGTTGAAAAACCCGACAAGTGGGTCCAACATGTCAGCGGCTCAACGAATTTTTCTCCCGCGCGGAGAAAAAGATTAAAAGACTGACGGGTGGGGCCCGCCAGTCAGCGACTTAACCTAACCGAACCGGTACCTAACCGTTGGATGCAGATCTAACGGCTCACAAGCAAACCATCGGCGACGACCTTGGTCTGGCGTCGCCGCCGTGGCCGGCGACAGCGGGGCGGCACGATTCGCTCACCTGGGGCTCGGGTGGAAGCGGAGATGAGGGGGATCGACGGCGGATGGTGCGGGGAAACTCTGGCGTGAGTTGTGCTTGCTGGGATCGACTGAATCGTCCCGGTAAGCAGCTCCTCTTCCTCGGCCGTGCGCCACTCCAGCGAGCTCCTAGCGCGGCTCCTGGGCATGGAACAAGGAGAGAAAACGGTGGGTGAGTGCGGTGTGTTTCGAGTGTCGAGTGAGCAAAGAAAAGGGGAAGGTGAGAGCAGCAGCACGGCGTGGCCGTGTCGTCGTCCACCTTCGGCTACGGCAGCCCGTGGCTGTGCTCAACTTGAGCAGCGAGAAATGCCGCAGCGTGGCCGCCCTCCTGGCGGTGCACGGGAGAGTGAGGAGTGGGTGAGAGGTGGTGGAGAGGTGCGGGGAGAAGAGGTGGTGCGGGGCGGCTTTTATAGCGGAGTTCCTCCACGGCCGGCAATGGCACGGGGTACAGAGGGGTCTGGGGAGTGGGAGAGCTAGGCATTGGTGGCGGTGTGGTGTCGTGGCGACGTAGGGGAGCTCTGCAGGGGCGTAGAGGGAGTGGGGTGTCACGGTGGCTTGCGTGCACGCTCGTGGACTGACGGCGTCCATGGCGTGGCAGCGGAGTGCGACGGCTCGCTGGCGTTGCTGCAGGGCACCAGCGGTGGTGTGGACGTGTCGGAGAGGTTGAGGGGTGACAGGAGCGAGTCTGCGGCGAGCAGCGCGAGCTGGGGTGCCGTGGTGGTGAAGAACGGCTCGGCGTCCACGCACGGGCTGGACACGGCGACTTCGCAGAGCTGCAGTGGTACGGCGAGGCAGGGCGTCAGGCAGTGGTCTCCTCTGGCCCTGACGAGTGCGGTGAGAGGTGAGGGGATGCGAGAGGCAGAGAGGGGTCAGTGTGGCGTCTTCTCCTCGACAAGCCAGCGACGGCCAGCACGGCGCAGCGCAGAGCAGCACGGTGGCGTGCGCTCGTCGACGGGCACGAGCCTCTGGCCCAAATTGCTGGCTTTCTCCATGCTCTGGTGGCTCAGTGAGGTGAGAGAGAGAGATGGCAGAGAGGAATCGAAGAATAGTCCACTCAATCCTTCGATTTGATTTCGGTTTTCAGAATTTGGGGAAGAACATGGGCAGTGCCCACCAAGTGTTCGATGAAATGTTTCAGTGAAACTTTAATTCAAATTTCTTGATTTTATTTCCATACTGTGATTCATATGTATAAACAAGGGTTTTTGGTATGGTGGTAGAATTTATTTGATATGTGCTACATAGCACATTTTGTGATTTTAAAACAATAAAGAAACGTATAGAATTTTATTTTTAGGGTTTTTGGAATAAAAAGAATTTGGGAGAGAAAATATTAGGGAAAATTATGAGAGTGGTTTAATTATCACCTCTCTGAATTTTGTTTGAAAGAAAACATTATTTTCTTGTTGGAGGAATATTAAATTTGTCAATTTGCATTTTGTGTGTTTTATTTCTATTTTCAAATTTTGAGTGCAAGAATTTAAATCACTCAACAATCAAAGCAATATCAAGAACAAGCAACACACATCAAGCAACAAAAAGTTTTTGTTGGTTCCCAATTTTTGATTATTTTACTAGTTACAAAATTGGGATGTTACAGATCTTCCCCCCTTAAAATAAATCTCGTCCTCGAGATTTGCCCGGGGGTACAGGAGAGATACGAGAGCAAAATAATTTATTTTAGAAAGGTCGTATATTCACTTTCGTGTATACACGGGTTTTGAAAAACAACAGGGTTTTTCTTCAAAATACCCCTAGCTGTGCCACCAATAATTGGCTCATGGACACAGTGGGTCTGATTTATACGAGGAATTATTTTTGCACGGGGTTTTTCACAGAAAAAGCGAGGGATAAAGGATAGAGGGACACGGGGGGGTTAACTGCTGACTCACTGACATGTGGGCCCGGGGCCCACTTGGCGGTCTCTCCTCCTTTTCTCCTCCTCTTCTTCATCCTTGCTCGCCCTTGCTCTGTACTTGCTCCATTTTCAGTGCGCAGGGCACTCACCCGCGGTACTGCTGCGCGTGCTGTCCGTCGATGCAGCGGCAGACACGGCTTTGGGGACACGATGCCTAGGTGGTTTCGCGCCATTAAGGCGAGTACAGCTCGCGATTCCTCCACTTTCCCGCGCAGTGCGGTGTCGAGGAGCGGCGTCCGAGCTCGGCTTATAAACTAGCGACCTCAGAAAAACATTTCTTCCATCGCGTCGTCACCATGGGCTTCATTACCGATTTCTTCAGAGCCTATGTTGATGCGATGGAGGATGCGGGCTTCCTCGAGGGCTGCTTCGTCTTCGTGCTCTTCGTGTTCTCGATTTTGACGGTGTTCAGCCTGCTGTTCGCGGCAGTGGTGCTCCTAGCCGTGGCCTTGTGCCATTGGTGGTCTAGCGCGGGGGCTGGTGCTGCGACAGTGGCGCCTGCTGCGCTAGAGGAGCCAGATGCGGCGGAGGAGCGCACGGTGGAGGAGCTTGCGGCGGTGGAGGAGGTGGTAGACCTTCCGGCTGGAGGTGAGCAGGCTGCTCGAGCTGTCTGCCGCCGTCGGGCGGCGCGTGACTCGGCTCTGAGTGAGCCAGGCTCATCCTCTGGTGGCATCGGGGAGTTCGAGAGAGATTAGGAATCTCTAGGTGCCGTTGCATCCGTGCTGGCAGTGTTGTTTGTAGGAGTAGAACTTGTATCCTCTGTTCCTTTCTGAATTTCTCGCTTCTGTACTGCAATCCGTGATTGTATTGATCTTGCCTTTGCTGATAACCCGGGACAAGGTGTGCCTTGTCGAAATCTTCTTGGTTGACACAACTCTGGTCTTGCAGCACAGATAGGATGCAGAAGTACTAGAATAAACTTGTTTTGGCGAGAAAATATATTTTTAGAGAAAATAACACTGCAGTATATGGTCTCAACCATTTGCAGTGGTAGCACACATTTCAACCATATAGGTTGAACACGACAACTAAGAACACCCTACAAGATGTCCTTCTGTGTTCCAGCGAGCATTTACTTCGCAAGCATTTTAAGGCTTGCGAGGCTCACATCTCGTGGAGGGCTCGGGCCCCTTTCTTTAACATGCAGAAAGCACAAGGTTCATATTGGGTGAGGAACCTTGGGGAGATTGCATGTAGGAGAACACACACAAAAATAATTTGCATACTACAAAATAGTCCCATTCAAAGTTTGCATTAATTCACAGGGGTATGCGTCTGGGGTCACATACGGTTCCTGTTTTAAGTGATCTGTGTTGCTTTTTAAAACTTTTAACTGAAAAAAAGCATGACATTCCATCAGATGTCAACCAAGTGGTTAACAAGATGATAAGAATACCAAGTTTTTATTTCGGGCTGATTCGATATCAGCCGAGGAACAGACAACAACCTTGCATTACAAGACACACGAGAAAACAAGCAACAAACCAACAACAGACTAACAACGGGTTGCTCCACACACGCAAACACACAAGCGCTGGTCAGGCTAACTAAACCTGGGTTCTACTCTGCCTGAGAGGTTCTAGGAGTCGGTGAAGCGTGACCGAGACAAAGAGTGGTGTCCACATCTCTGTCTTCCAAGGGGTGGGGATCTACAGGCACGCCTTCGAGGACTACGCCTGGTTCTTGGGGTGGCTGCTGAACTCGGGCGAGAGCTTGTGTCACCGATGCGTCAATGCTGTGGTCCAGCAATTCATCTAGGACCGACTGTCTTGCATCCTGAGCTTGCCCACGGTGGGAAGTGGGTAGGTTCCTTGCTCGACCCAGTTCCCGGCGGGCACGAGCAAGGTGGCGCCTTGTGGTCATGAGTTCCTCCATCAGGGTGTGACTGAATCTTGTCATTGCAGCTCCATAGGTGACCAGGGTGATTACGGCAGGGTCAGCTTCCTGTCCCATGGAAGCTTGGAAAGCCTCCGCAACATGCTCAGGTATGGCTGGGAGGAAGTGGAAAGCTCGGCTTACCGCCATTGCCGGTTCTGAGTACCGGAGACGGACAAGTCCTTCCCAGGCTGCTACCTGGAGGGCTAGATCTAGGGTAGGCATGCTCTTACCCTGGATCAAGTAAGTCGGACTGATGCCCAATGGCACGAGCCGATATGCACCTCGACTTGGAATTCACTCCCGGCGAGCGGAGAGAGTTCTCGAACACCACATATCGAGGACGGGCAGGCCGACCAAGAATGTGGCAGACGGCCTTCCAAAGCATCAGCGGAAACCCACTATGCTCCTCGGCAGTGGTTTCCATGACAACTCTGAGGTTTGCCATGGGTTCCTTTGGATCTGGATGAAGGATAAGAACACGGGATTCTTGCCTCAGGAGATTTGGGTCGCTAAGGGTGGTGAGTGGGGATAGATGGCAGATGGAACGGGGCCTTTTATAAGCTAGGTGTGTCGGCTCCTTTCTGGGGAAGAACCCGGGGAGCGTCACTCGTGTGGTGGGGACAAGCCCTACTGCACTCTACTGTGAACCGACGCCTGGCCATGCCGGTTAGGCAGGGAGGGGTCAGATCCGCGGACTCACTGTAAGGGAGCGTCACAAACAAACAACAAGCACACAGGGTACATTTAGTACCAATGGACGCCTAATACTCGTAGCAATCGGGTAGTATGGCTAAAGTTCCTATCATAAGCTGTTCCTATGGGTCTTGGTTAGACAGGGGTGCTGAAATCTTCAGTTCGTCGCCTTAGTCTTCAACTGGAGACACTGAGATTGTCGAAGTAGCCACTTGAGTAGAATTGCTGAGGTTGAGCTGAGGTCTTCAGAGATCTCTTGATTTGGTTGATGTCGATGATCTTGGCATTTGTAGACCAATGAACTTGATGTTGAATGTTGAGATGGTTGCTTCTTCTTTGTAGGTGCTAGCTAATTAGGTCTCTTTTGGGTTCATCGTCAAGTATTTTGAACAGGTAAGAAAGAGTAGAGAAACCTTTAGTAAAATTTAAAATAGAAAGGTAAGATTCAGAGGTAAATAGAGAAGACGAGAAGAGCGGGAGCCATTCTTGGACTTCCCTAGATAAGGATATATTTTTGGTGTGAATATATTTTTTTAACAAAATATTCTCTTCCTAACTAACGTCCATGCTAACTAAGGTCTGTTACAGTCAGGATGGCTCTGATACCAAGTCTGTGAGGACCCCGGATTAATTATCCGAGATACTCGTTATGTTTCCTGCAACAGTCCCATGATCAGTGTGCTGTTGCACATAACTTGAGTTGGTATCACAGAACACCCACAAATACCGAATAATATACTTACGTGCTTGAAGTGATCAGCTTCAATAAGGTACTTGCAGCGGAATCACCAAATCAACGTGGAGCCCAAGTCATTCGCCTTTACCCTACAGGCAGCTGACTGGGAAGCGCCCTAGTTCGCAAAGACGTCAGTGAACTCCTCTCGTCGAACTGCTCTTCTCAATCTGGCTAAGACAATAGCCAGGGACGAAACCAATATGAGTACATTTGATTGTACTCGCAAACTACCCCAACAGGAACATGCACTAGTTTTAAATTTTCAAAGACTTTTATTTTTAGGAAAAACCTCACTGAATCTCTATTTAAAAGGAGAAGAGTAGATTTTTAATCCTGTTGAAGACAAAACATTTTGGAAAGTAGTTTTCTCACTAACTTTGTTGAAAAAGGTAAGAAGTATTTTTAAATCTTTTTCCCGAAAATACACCTTCTTTTAAAAGGTAAGAAATCTCTTTTAAAACTTTTTCCTCGAAAAACAACTTCTTGCCCTGATTCCAAGCCCGTCGCTACCTCGAACCAACTCATTGGTACAGGTACGAAATAACCTTTCCAGCCAACTTCCTTCCAAAACTCAACACCTTTCTCAAAACTTGCACATGGTCTTAGGACAGCCTTCCAACTGTCCTATCCGAGGACTCGGCTATTCGAATAGTTTTACCCTCTGCAGAGGTAGTACGCTTTTCCCACACCCATCCGGTCACTCATCGTGTCAGCCACGTCCCGCCATACCAGAGGTATGCGAAGTTGAGTTCCCGGCCATAGCCTGTCCTTTGCTCATGCTAGTATAGGACCCTGCCGCTACGACACTTTCCACCGACACTCAAATCCTCAGAAACTAAGTGTGGGGACTCGTAGTTCTGCCCGGCGGACCCAAGGGAGCCCTTCAATCCTCTTCCTCCAAACGCGTCCATACCGGCTTCCGGTAGACCAACACTGAAGAGGACCCAGGTCAGGGGGTAGGTCCTCAGACCATCCCCTCATGGAACGAGGTTATCCTCGTTGTTGAGGCATCCAGTACTAACACGAGCAAATTATATGACTACGCCCTTGCCCATATGTGGGTAAGTGTGGTCGCACAGGATAATGGTTGGTCGTCATAGTACTAGGACACAATGTGCATTTTTCTCAAAAACAACACCAACCTTCTTCAACTGAGCACCGACCTTCCGGCAGGTCTATCCAAGGATTTTCCAAAAGAGTTTTGTATAAACAATGTTTTTCCCATCCTATAGTTTTATATAAACAAACTGAGATTTCTACATAGAGTGGCAAAATAGTTTTTCATAAACTCTTTAAAAAGGTTTTCGCAATCATTTCCAATTTTCATAGCAAAAATACTTTTAATCAAAACTTGGGTGGTTTGTAATCCCACCAAAAGGTTTTTCATAGAAGGCTTTTGAGTAAAACAAATTCATTTAGAAATCATGGTATACCATTGACACCTCTATATCGGGTGTCTCAATAATATACTTGCGTTTTGGAAAAGGGTTTTTCAAATCATAGTTTTAGTGGCAACGCCACATAAAACACTTATGCTCTTAATAAGTAAAACAGATGAATCAAAATAGAGGTATATAGGTGCAAGCTCAGTGAAGTAGCTTGCCTTGTTCAGCAAAGTTCCCGGGTTCCTGCTCCTGCTGTTCAAAGTACTCCTCCTCGCAAGTCCCGGCAACGGTCTCGTCTAAACGTCGTATAACAAACAAGGGCAAACAATTACTATACTATTCAATCAAGTATCACAACAATTCAACACTCAAGTCCCACACAATGCTACTGCCATACACACAAAGCAACATTTGGGTTTTAACTTAAGTGATTTAACTAGCAATTGAGCTAGACTTAATTATGGCAGAAATAACTACACAAGTTTTAATTCCACAACTTAAGTTCTGTTGATCACAAAATTATGCCAATTTAGGGTCAACTAGCTCTGATTAAAACTAATCCAACAAAATTGGTCTAGGTCTATTTAGGTTAAAGGTTATTGCACTAAAAATCTTTTACTACAGAAAGCTAAATTCACTAAATCCTTAACTACTGTAATAATACTTCTCCTAAATTTATGCCAATTTAGGATTAGATAGTACTAACTAAATGTGATCCAACAAAATTGGTTTCAGCTAATTTGGATTTACCATTAATCTTATTTAATTCAAACAGTGCAGAAGGGTTTTCTATATTCAATCTAATGCCAAACAATTATTACTGCATAATTAAATCTACCAACATTAGGGCAGCTAAGTACTCACAATACCAAGCTAACAAAATTGGAATCACTCCATTTGGACTAACAGAGCATCAGAAACAAACAAGTTTCTAAATTATACCTTCTGTGGCATTTTTAATACGGTATTTTTGTTGTATATCCAAACAAGATGAGACCACTTGGGTTGGATTAAGAATTTCATAAGCTAACCAGAGAATTTTAGTTTGATTTATTTGGACTTATATTTTTCGAGTTATTGATTTTCAAAGTTGGGTCCAGTATTGAATTCTAGATTTATCAGAAATTCGAATTATAAAAATGGAGTGGATAATGTTGAAAAACCCGACAAGTGGGTCCAACATGTCAGCGGCTCAACGAATTTTTCTCCCGCGCGGAGAAAAAGATTAAAAGACTGACGGGTGGGGCCCGCCAGTCAGCGACTTAACCTAACCGAACCGGTACCTAACCGTTGGATGCAGATCTAACGGCTCACAAGCAAACCATCGGCGACGACCTTGGTCTGGCGTCGCCGCCGTGGCCGGCGACAGCGGGGCGGCACGATTCGCTCACCTGGGGCTCGGGTGGAAGCGGAGATGAGGGGGATCGACGGCGGATGGTGCGGGGAAACTCTGGCGTGAGTTGTGCTTGCTGGGATCGACTGAATCGTCCCGGTAAGCAGCTCCTCTTCCTCGGCCGTGCGCCACTCCAGCGAGCTCCTAGCGCGGCTCCTGGGCATGGAACAAGGAGAGAAAACGGTGGGTGAGTGCGGTGTGTTTCGAGTGTCGAGTGAGCAAAGAAAAGGGGAAGGTGAGAGCAGCAGCACGGCGTGGCCGTGTCGTCGTCCACCTTCGGCTACGGCAGCCCGTGGCTGTGCTCAACTTGAGCAGCGAGAAATGCCGCAGCGTGGCCGCCCTCCTGGCGGTGCACGGGAGAGTGAGGAGTGGGTGAGAGGTGGTGGAGAGGTGCGGGGAGAAGAGGTGGTGCGGGGCGGCTTTTATAGCGGAGTTCCTCCACGGCCGGCAATGGCACGGGGTACAGAGGGGTCTGGGGAGTGGGAGAGCTAGGCATTGGTGGCGGTGTGGTGTCGTGGCGACGTAGGGGAGCTCTGCAGGGGCGTAGAGGGAGTGGGGTGTCACGGTGGCTTGCGTGCACGCTCGTGGACTGACGGCGTCCATGGCGTGGCAGCGGAGTGCGACGGCTCGCTGGCGTTGCTGCAGGGCACCAGCGGTGGTGTGGACGTGTCGGAGAGGTTGAGGGGTGACAGGAGCGAGTCTGCGGCGAGCAGCGCGAGCTGGGGTGCCGTGGTGGTGAAGAACGGCTCGGCGTCCACGCACGGGCTGGACACGGCGACTTCGCAGAGCTGCAGTGGTACGGCGAGGCAGGGCGTCAGGCAGTGGTCTCCTCTGGCCCTGACGAGTGCGGTGAGAGGTGAGGGGATGCGAGAGGCAGAGAGGGGTCAGTGTGGCGTCTTCTCCTCGACAAGCCAGCGACGGCCAGCACGGCGCAGCGCAGAGCAGCACGGTGGCGTGCGCTCGTCGACGGGCACGAGCCTCTGGCCCAAATTGCTGGCTTTCTCCATGCTCTGGTGGCTCAGTGAGGTGAGAGAGAGAGATGGCAGAGAGGAATCGAAGAATAGTCCACTCAATCCTTCGATTTGATTTCGGTTTTCAGAATTTGGGGAAGAACATGGGCAGTGCCCACCAAGTGTTCGATGAAATGTTTCAGTGAAACTTTAATTCAAATTTCTTGATTTTATTTCCATACTGTGATTCATATGTATAAACAAGGGTTTTTGGTATGGTGGTAGAATTTATTTGATATGTGCTACATAGCACATTTTGTGATTTTAAAACAATAAAGAAACGTATAGAATTTTATTTTTAGGGTTTTTGGAATAAAAAGAATTTGGGAGAGAAAATATTAGGGAAAATTATGAGAGTGGTTTAATTATCACCTCTCTGAATTTTGTTTGAAAGAAAACATTATTTTCTTGTTGGAGGAATATTAAATTTGTCAATTTGCATTTTGTGTGTTTTATTTCTATTTTCAAATTTTGAGTGCAAGAATTTAAATCACTCAACAATCAAAGCAATATCAAGAACAAGCAACACACATCAAGCAACAAAAAGTTTTTGTTGGTTCCCAATTTTTGATTATTTTACTAGTTACAAAATTGGGATGTTACAGGTACTCCATGCAAGGCTATAAGACTACAAGAGAAGCGTCACATCAAAAATTCAAAACAAAACTACGATGAAAACCATCCACCTAATATCCAAAGAATGCTTATCAAACATTCACTTGCTCCCTCAAACAAAAAATCACCTATATGTGGCTGTATCCAAGTCAAAGACTGTGTTCCCATCTATACTACAAGTGGCCAATTTCATGATCATGATAGATAACCGGTCACAGCTTCATTATGATTGACGGCGGTTATTGTCGTGGTGTAACTATTTTTTTTGAAACCCCAGGCAAAAGCTTTGCCCGTTCCATTTATTAAGAAGAGAGAGGTGTCCGGTTAATTATGAAAAACCGGGCGAAAACCGTTACAACAAGATTCGCTGAGCCTACGTCGTGGTGTAACTATTACTACAACGGAAACTTGTTTTGGCACTAGTAATACTCTGATACATAGTATACCTTGCTACCTAGTGCCTATAGTAAACTGGATTGGCGCTGCTGACCAAGGGTATCGTGTCGATCGGAAATATGCAACGGCTAGTTGATGGGCCGGATATACAGTCTCTAGTTAATTTATGCCGGCGATGTCACATGTACGCTGAATAACCGGGAGAAGCAACACGAGCTCTCCTACTAGTCAATGGAGGAAAGAGTGCACGTATATCCCGCAGGGTTAGTTTAACAAGGTTATCCCAACAACTTGATCTCTTGATTAGCGTGAGGAAGATGCGACTTGACTAGTCTACTTGTTGTAACGTATAATTGCCTGCTCACGCTTCCTCTGGCCCATGTCATGTGGTGCTTATCTCTAGTCCTAGACGATATACACACACAAGGAGTGGTTTTTTTTTTTTTTTTCTCAATGCGAAGCGTAAAACCTCCGGCTTAAGATAACAGAACAGAGGCTGTGTTGCACTGCCCAGAAGGCGAAAAGAGAACAAAAGAAGAATTGAAACTAAAGGAACTTAACCAGCTAAATATCATCCAGGAAATTAACAGTCACAATTTGACGACGACTTGGGACTTGGGAGAGCGGAAAGATGAAAGTGACATGTATGTCGTACATACTTGACCTGTTCCATGATCAAGACTAACGCACGACTTCAGGGGTCAACTTTAGTTGGTTTGGTATCCGTATTTAGTTGTACTATGTAGCAGTTGAGAAATTGCTAAACGCCTGCTGCAAGTTTCTAGAAACACAGTCAACGTCTCCCTCTAACATTTTTTTCGATAAAATGCATTAAGATACCGGGCTTTAAAATAATAGAAGTCTGAATAGTTCGCTGAGGCATGAGCACTTATGCTGGGGAAACCAACTTACAAATAAACATAACGGCACGAAGCCACAGTTAGGCCTACCACTTAGGCAAAGGGAACAGAAACTAAGATATATACAATTAAAACTAGTCTTGCAACGAGGGCGATGCAGGGGAGCGCCGGAGCGAGTCAATCTGTAGAGTTGCCGAAGATCTGTCACCAGTTCATCGATGATGGCCTGGTCCTTATGTTTCACAGCGGCCTCCAATGCTGTAACAATAAACAAGTTTTGAAGATGAAGAAACACGGTCACCGAATGTACGTAAACATGGTATTTATAAACACAAATTATAACGCAGACACACATGCGCACCCTATTAAGTTCTCTCTCCATCCCAGTTTACTGGGCGCAATCCCCAAAAAAAAAGTCACAAAACTTCTCACCTCATAGGCAAAATTACATTAATTGCCTCTCAGTTAGTGGCTTGTTGCCTCTACCAACCAATACATATACTCCCTCCGTTTCTTTTTACTATGCGTTCTAGCTTTTCTAGGAATTTCCGTTTTACTTAGCGTTCTGGAATCTTTGCCACTTGACTTACTAATTTACCCTCTAGTGGAGAGTAGCGTGCGCACAGATGGAATTTAATAGGCGAGGAGGTGAACCGATGCAGGCCAATGCATGCAAGTCTTTAATGGCTAACGGCTGCATTATTTTCTGGCCAGCGTGCACGACACCAGGGACAAATTAGTCCATCAACTCACTAATTTAGCTCCTCCATAGCTTTACTTGGTACGCGTGTTTAGCCCAGAACGCATAGTAAAAAGAAACGGAGGGAGTAAGATTTTAGACCCAATCATTTAGCATCTTGGGCCAAGAGATTTGTCAATTGAGTCTTGAAAATTGGGACAGAGGGAGTACTAGAGTTGCGGAGTTTCCGGATAAATGAAGTCGCCACAAACACTTTATTATCCATAGGAACTTCATCTCCCACTCTGGTAACATACCATTGAGACATACTTGGCGGCAAACATTAGGTGTTTGATCCATGGTGCTTTGGGGTATAACTATCCTCCTGCCATCCAATCACTTGTTGGTTCTCCTAATATAAACATTGTTTATCAAATATAAATACCAATTTGTGTTTTTAAACCTATAGCTGTATAAAATATGTGCAATTTGAAGATTTGTATACAATCCATAAGTAAAATAGGTGCACTTTCCGGTTAAACATGTGATAACTACTTGACTGCACATTCTAAACCCAAAATTGCACAAAATAATACTGTGTGTAATTTGGATCTCAAATGTGCAAACTAATCAATCATACATTGCAACTCGATATTACAAATATTGGATTAACTGCAATTTAGGCTTAATATGTACAAACTACCGATTTCCACATTTTGTACCTAGAATGGCACAATTATCACATTATGTGTCATTTCCAACTTCAAAATTTGCAAAGAACCGGCCAACAGCCACATTTCGAACCCAAATTTTCACAAAACATTATGCACAAACTTTGGTTAGAAAGTGCAACTACTGAAATACAATATTAGTCATAAGGTTGATCTCAAGGGGTTATGATTTTTTGTTTACTTCAAAGTTGGGTGCTATTTTTTTTTTTTTTTGGCAACTAGAACGAGTGCTGGTAAATCAAAATTGCACTATCTACTAAAACAAGTGATAGCTAATCAGTGTCAAAACGTTGAATGTTAATTACATGTTAATTAAGCCTGCTAATAATGAATTGCATTGATTAACCGAACTTCAGGGTCACCCAATGACGGTGGTGGAGACAGACGGGCACTACGTGAAGCCGTTCGTGGTGAAGAACCTCAACATCTACTCCGGCGAGACCTACTCCGTGTTGATCAAGGCCGACCAGGACCCGAACCGCAACTACTGGCTGGCGTCCAACGTGGTAAGCCGCAAGCCAGGCACGCCCACTGGCACCGCCGTCCTCACCTACTACGGCGGCCGCAGCAGCCCGCGCGCGCCGCCGCCCACCGCGCCTCCCGTTGGTCCGGCGTGGAACGACACGACGTACCGCATCAATCAGAGCCTCGCCACCGTGGCGCACCCGGAGCACGTGTACCCGCCGCCGCCGCGCCCCGACCGGACCATCCTCCTGCTCAACTCACAGAACAAGATCGACGGCCGGATCCGGTGGGCGCTGAACAACGTCTCCTTCTCGCTGCCCCACACCCCGTACCTGGTGGCCCTCAAGGACAGGCTGCAGGGCACCTTCGACCCGCGGCCGCCGCCGGAGACGTACAACCACACGGCGTACGACGTGTACGGCGTGCAGGCGAACCCGAACGCGACGAGCAGCGACGGGCTGTACCGGCTGGCGTTCGGGTCCGTGGTGGACGTGGTGCTGCAGAACGCAAACATGCTTGCGGCGAACAACAGCGAGACCCACCCATGGCACCTGCACGGCCACGACTTCTGGGTGCTCGGGTACGGCGTGGGGCGGTTCGACCCGGCGGTGTACCCGGCGACGTACAACCTGAGGGACCCGATCTTGAAGAACACGGTGGCGGTGCACCGCTACGGCTGGACGGCGCTGCGGTGGAGGGCGGACAACCCCGGGGTGTGGGCGTTCCACTGCCACATCGAGGCGCACTTCTTCATGGGCATGGGCGTCGTCTTCGAGGAGGGGATCGAACGCGTCGGGAAGCTGCCGCGGGAGATCATGGGGTGTGGTAGCAGGAAGGGCGGCGGCACTAACTGGTTAATAGCTATACGAAAATTTTCAATTTTTTAATGTTTAAAAATTTGTTAAGAAAAAATTTAAATTTTCGAAACGGAATTGCTATTTCTAGTACAAAAGAGAAATTCTTACTCCTATAGAATGTGCGGCTGTCTAGTTGCACATTTAGGTTGCTCATAATTTAACTATATAACTCTGTGGATAAGGGTGGACATTTCTTTCTGACATAGAAATAGCTTTTCCTTGATGTGTATTTTTAGTTGGCTGATTCGCGTTTCGACTCTCGGTAATCTGTAAGCTGTAATTTGTTGTAATACAGAGTGAAATAAAAGCCGTATGCATTGATTGATGCAGAGGCCGTGCTTTCCCATTTTCGAAAAAATATACAGTACAAAATGTATCCAGAAATGTTTGTTGGATGTGAAAATGTTAGATAGAAATGTAAATCAATATGCATGAAATGTTTGGTGTTTTGTACAACTACTAATGGCTTGGAAATGCAGATTCTATAGAATGGGAGGGGCTTTTTCTAAGAATTGGGCACCAATAGAGGCTTTCAATGGTGATATACAACATGAGGGACCCGACGAAGTAGGGCGGTTCAACCCGGCGGCGTGGGGCAGTTCAACCCGGCGGTGCACACCTGGCGACGTACAACCTGAAGGACCCCATCTTGGGGAACACGGTGGTTGTACGTCCACCCCTACGGATGGACGACACTGTGATGGATGGCGGACAACCCCGGGTTGTGGGCTTTCCACTGCCACATCGAGGGCACTTCTTCATGGGCATGAGCGTCGACTTCGAAGAGGGCATCAGACACATCGGGAAGCTGCCGCGAGAGATCATGGGCTGCGGCAGCACCATGGGCGACCGTCACTGACCTTGAACGAGGTTCTCCCAACCCATCGTATGTTATGATATTGTATCTAAAGTACAACTTAAATAGGTGTTAGATACGTACGATGCTAGCAATGCTTTGTATATGTTAGATACAACCCTAGCAATGATTTAATTTATGTAATATATATATATATATATTATATGTTAAATGTGATTAAAGTTAAATTTCGAGGAGGCATTATAATCTCTAAAAGTGCCTGTATTAAATTTGTTTTTGATGAATTCTAGAATCTTAATCTTCTGGTCTATATGAGGCACCACAAGTAACTAGCTCGTTTTGCACAACCTTAATCGGCGGTTTAGGTCATGTCCTGCAATATTCATCTAGAGAATAAATTACACCATTCCATAAAAAAGTTTCATCCATTTCTGAATAAATGAGTAAATGGATAGCTGGCAAAAGAGATGCAAAAATAGCTCGTGGAACAGCAAAGAGAGGCTTCAATAACAATTTGTGCATGACAATGTACATGGTTCGCTACAAGAACTGATGTAGGAACAAAAGTGGTCAAAATACATCAGTCCTAGCACTACAAAATTCATCCATAGATTCTCCAAAATAAGGTTTTTATGTCTCCTTCTCAACGGTGATCTCGCCAGTGGCGTTGAAGAGTGTGAGGAACCGTCTAGTCGTTGCTTACTTGGAGTGGTGGATCTCGTTTGGTCTATGTGCATTGTAGTTTTCGTTTTGGAAGATTCAGATCGATTCAAGAGTTAAATGGTGAAAACTTCGTCTATGGGGTGTTGTTCCTCAGGATACGTTGTCGTGGGGTTACCACGGCAAATCCATCGTCAGCTGACAAGTAAGGATTTACCTAGGTTCAGGCCCCAGAGGGTACCCTACTTCCTGCTTGTCTGGTATTGATCTCAAGGTGTACAATGAGGTTACAATGGCGACCCGGCAAGATGCGATCTCGCTAGGTTTGGTGTGTGGATGAATAGCTTGACCTAGATCGACGGCCCTCCAGCCTTTATATAGGAAGCTGGGTCTCGGGAGTTCGCAACCGACTAGATTTACAGGTAAGGAAAGTCTAAACTGCCTTGGACTATGCTTGACTTGATACGTACTCCTGGCGATGGGCCTCCATTACTGGTTGCCCTCGTGGGCTTCTCTTGGGCAACCCGATGGGCCACAAATTAGTCGTGCACCAATTATGCTCAAGGTGGGGCACCTGATCGGGTACACCCACGTCATACGTTCACGAAAAAATCTTGTTTCTCATCAACAAAGTTTGAAAAGCTTCGGTGGGGGAGCGGTGACAGCGGTGCGTCGGTCTCGCTCTAGCGGGATAGCGATTTTTTAGTTGGCCCAAGGATATCAATGTAATGACTACTCCCTCCGTTCGGATTTACTTGTCGCGATGGACTTCTTACGAAAACCCCCTTATGTTTTTTGAGACACAACCCGCACTCCTCTCCCATCCCGTCGCGCTCGATTCCCCTCCCGTCGCCGACGCCGGCGTCTCCCTCCCCCACACGCCAGCGTCTCCGTGCCTTTCCATGTCTTTTCTCTCCGGTCGCATGCGGCAGCAAGCGCACAAATATGTGGGCAAGGTCAAATATCAGATTTTTCTTGCGCCGGTGACGGATTTGTGGGCGGTGATGACGACGAGCTGCCGGAGTCCGGCGATGTTCGTTGGGAGGAGTAGGGCGTAAGTGGGTGAGGTGAGGCGGCGAGGAATCGGTAGATTCGCGACGAATCCGGGATTCTGTCGGAGCAACATATCAAAACTTCCACCTTTGTCCCCCATGGCGACCGGCGGCGCGGCAGTGGGTGATTGAGATGGTGAGGCGGATCGGAGACCGGCCATGGTGGAGCAGCTCCAGTCCAAGGCGTGCGAGGCCAAGCACGGGTGCATGTACCACAAGACGCTCATGTGGAGCAACAAACAACTCGTACGACCACCGGCTGGAGATCTTCGATTCCGGCATCGATGGGCTTCCCGAGCACGAACGGCTACATCAAGACCATCCCAGTGAGATGCTCGTCCGATTCTCTCTGTCTCCCATCTCTAATTCTTCCCGTAGCCGACGTGAGCTTGTGCTCTATTCTGGTCAACGCCATGGCTGCAAGCTCTTGCTCGAGCTGCTGCTTCTGATGCTCGGGCCTCTCCTGCCTCTCACGCACACCTCCTCTGTACGAACATCACAAGTTGTTGGCTGTCCAAGTTGGTATGGTCGTATGCAGGAGATTGCAATAGTGATTGGTGTACACATGATCTGCTTACATTGTTTAGATGTTAGTCTTTTGTCTCACTTGAGATGTGGTTCATCTTTGGCAAGCTGTACTCACTTGTGTGATTGTTTTGCTGCCATAGTGTGAGGCCATTTTATAGCCTTTTTTTCTGTGCATATCTATGCATCTTTTTTCTTGATAATATGCCATGTTTCTCCTATGTCTGCACTGAAACATGAACCTAAATTTTCTTGGTTGTACACTGAAATCTGAACCTGAATTTTGTAAATGGAGTATTTCACACACATCATCAATAGATCTTTGTGTACAATAATAAGACTTTGACAACAATACAACTTTCATTTATATAAAACACAATATAACTAAATTATGTACAAATCAATTTCATAGGGATAGTGTTGTGTGTCAATAATATTCAAAATGGGCAATTGAATATGAAGAACCTGCTGGGCAAGCATTTGGTGAAAATCATCCAGAAGCTGCTCAGATATGATTGCCATTTCTTTGCTGCCCTTGATTTCAGCTATGGATGTTAATTAGCTAGAGCTCGATACAGTTTGGTACAGGATATAAATAACTTGGGATAGTTTGGTACAGTTTGTTTTTGCTCTGTCAGGACAAAAGAACTTGGGAGTAATAGTGACATGCCTTCTTATTTGACCGCAACTTGTGAAAGGACATATCCTTCCCCACAGTGTTTTGATGTTTGTTGACAACACACTTAGATGTCTAATGTGTGTGCTAAAAGTGTGCAGGATTGTATCAATTAACATTGCACAGGTTTTGTCTCAAGAAAAGGAAGAGAAACGGTCTTCATAGCGTCAGCCGGTACTACCGGGTTCACCCCGGTACTACCGGGTGTTCTGCCATGCGGAACTACCGGGCCCAGTACCGGGCCCAGTACTGGATCTCCGAAAGCTCTCTGGACTCGCTCGATTTAATCCGGTAGTAGCCCCGGTAGTAAGCGCGGTACTACCGGGTGGGGAGCACTACCGGACCAGGCGGTCCGGTACTACCGATGCGCGCGTGGAGTGAGCGTTGACCAGTCTGGCGCCAGGCCATCAGTTTCCCGTCAGCCGGTACTACCGGGCGAGGCCCGGTACTACCGCCGCGGGTTGTTTACAGCTCCAACGGCCAGATTTCTGGGAGGGGTATTTATACCCCTCCACCTACCTCCGGTGGACTAAGCTTGATTCCTCACTCTCTCTCCACCATTGTTGCAAGCTTCAATCTACTAGAGCTCCCACTCCAACCACTCAAACACGTTGATACTTTGAGGAGTGAAGGAGGAGCCCTAGATCCGCATCTCCACCGAGCCGATTTGTCTACATCGACCTAGTCACTTGTAGATCTTGTGTAACTTGATACATTGGATATCTAGAAGATACTTGTGATTCTTGTGGCTTTGGTAGCCACAAGGATTAGCCGAGAGCCTCCAATTAAGTTGTGGAGACGTGACCCGGCCTTGTGATTCTTGTGGCTTTGGGAGCCGCGGGAATTTGGTGAGAGCATCCAATTCGGTTGTGGAGTGTGCCTCATCCTTGTAAAGGTTTGTTGCCGACCTCGAGGGCATCATATAGTGGCTCGTGGATCTCCTCATCGGAGGATAACATGAGGGAGATACGGTGTGCCATATCAAGGCTATTCGGAGTTCACTTTGTGACTCCGCACCGCTCCAACGGAGACGTAGCTTCCATTGGGAAGTGAACTTCGGTAGAACATCTCCGCGTCACCGTGTGGTTATCTCTTAACCTTCCTTTACTTGTACTGCTAGCCTTTCTTGTGTAGAATATCTTGCTAGCTTGTTTATTGCTCATCATATAGGATTGTTCATCTAGTTGCATATCTAGAGAACTTATATTTGAGCAATTCCTTAACTTGTTGAAAAGAAAATTAAAATTGGTAGTTGCCTATTCACCCCTCCCCCTCTAGTCAACCTACTCGATCCTTTCAATTGGTATCAGAGCAAGGTCTCTTTATTAAGGGCTTAATCGCCTAAAGAGGAGGATGGCTAGTGCGGAGGAGGTACAACGTGCTAAAGATGAGGAGTTAAGACTTGCTAAGGAACAAGAAAATTTTGATTGAGAACAACTTGATAGAGAACTAATCGAAGCGGGAATAATCCCTCCCGAGGGTGATGCCCAATCACCATGAAGTCCATGATTGAACTTTTTGGGTTCATGAAAGGCAAAATGGTGGATGAGGTGTATACTCGGGTATCTAATCAAAATGGCTCCTCATCATCCGCTAGCCCTATTAAGGGTGCTAGTGACAAGGATAAAAATGATAAACCTAATGAGAAGCCTTCTCTTAACTTTGCTCCACCTAGCTCTTATCTCACTCAAGTTTCACTCACTCAACCTCATATAACCAACCTTGGTAGACCCCCTCCTAAGCTTGATAATACTCGTTATTTCACTTGGAAGAAATCTATGGAGTCTTATTTTCGCAGCTCATCTGTGCATCTTTGGAGGGTGGTTCTACATGGTTTCAACCCAGTTGATCCCAACAACTTGACCAAGCAAGAAGAGATTGATGAGCAACTTGATGCAAATGCCAAGTACATTCTTGAGAGTGCTATGACCGCAAATGATGAAGATCATGTGCGGAATCTCAAAACTTGCAATGAGGCTTGGCTCTATCTTGAAACCGTGTATGAAGGAAATGAGGGCATTCAACGCTCCAATGCGGCCGTCCTTCAACATCAAGTTGACAGCTTCATCATGCTAGACGAAGAGACTCCAACCGAACTTTACCGAAGACTCTACAAGCTTGTGGTGACATGTAGGGAAAATGGAAAGAAGGATATGGATGATGAATGGGTCAAGGCCAAGTTTCTTCAAGCAATTATGCCATATAGTGAAACTATGGTGATGAACCTCCATGCAAGAGCGGATTACACAACAATGACTCCCAATGACATCTTGGCTCAATTTGTCACATATGATACATTGAAGTCCACATCCAAGTCTTTCAACCAAGTCCGTGGCCCGAAGACTCTTGCTTTGAAGGCTCGTGTGGTAGACCATCCAAGATATGAAGAAAGCCCGGTCTATGAAGGTGAAGAAGACTTGGAGGTGAGCTCAATGAAGTTCTTGCACTTGCCGCCACCCGGTTTTGGAACAAGAAGAACAAGAGCGTCAACCCTTCACCAATAAAAAGAATGTGCTTCAATTGTGGAAAGGACACTCATCTTGTGAAGGATTGCCCCTATGAAAGAAGAGAGGATAATGGTGGTCAACTCATTCTAAAGAAGAACAAGTACCACCCCAAGCCTACCTACATGAAGAGATCACCTCAAAAGGCTCTTGTGGCATCCCATGAAGAAGAATACGAGTCCGGAGGTGAGGAGGATAAAGAACCAAGTGAAGAAGTAGGAATGGCGGCTCTTGCAATGGGCACCCTTCCTCCATCATTGGCCAACCTCTTCTCATCTCCAAACGACGACAAGATCTCCAAGCCCATGTGCCTCATGGCCAAGGAAACAAAGGTGAATTCCCCACCAAAAATTACTATCTCCTCTAACCCATCACTATTGGATTGTGTTGAGGATGTAGGGAAAATTGAAGAAGAGGATAAAATTTCTATCTTCATTAGCAAGCTCCAAGGTCCAACCAAGAAAATGGTTGAGGCCCTCATGTATCAATATGGAGAAGCCAAGCATCTTCTTGATGTGAAGGATGTTAGGATTTGTGAGCTCGAAGGGCATGCATGTGATCATGCCGACAAGATTGGTGAGCTAGAAGATCAACTTGTTGAGGAACAATTGCTCCGTGAGCAACTTGAGGAGACACATGCCATGGATCTTTTCAAGGTAAAAGAAACTCGTGAAACCTCTATTCAAATTGCTATTGATCTAAAAAGTAAAATGAGGAACTTGTAGAGAGTCATAACAAACTCTTTGAGGGTTTTGAGCAACTTAGGGAACCCACAAGGTGACCTCAAGTGAACTCACTACACTCAAGGAGTCATATGCCAAACTACAAGCTCAATTTATCTATGCTAGCTTCACCACTTCTCACAATGATAAAGATGCAAATTCTTGTACCACTAACCCTTTATGTGTCAAGGCATCTCTTATTGAGGAAAACACTAGGTTGAAGGCCCAACTTGAGAAGGGCCTAGCCACTTGTATCCAAGGGGAAAATAACCTCAATGATCTTTTGAGCAATCAAAAGGGAGTGGTTGGCAAAGAAGGAATTGGGTTCACACCCAACTCTAAGAAGGTCAACAACAAGAAGAAGAAGGCGACTCTGAAAGGACAAGGATGTCGCCTAGAGGGGGGGTGAATAGGCGATTAAAACTTTTCCGGTTTAGGCTTGCTAATTGCGGAATAAAACTAGGTGTTTAAATTAACAAGCCAACAACCTAAATAAACTAGGCTCACCTATGTGCACCAACAACTTATGCTAAGCAAGACAAGCAACAAGGTGATAGCAATATAGAATACTTCAAGCACGAAGGCTATCACAATGTAAAGTGCATAAGTAAAGAGCTCGGGTATAGAAATAACCGAAGCACGCGGAGACGAGGAAGTATTCCCGAGTTCCTCCTTGAAAGGGAGTACGTCTCGTTGGAGAGGTGTGAACCGACACAACGGTTCAACAACCACAAAGGTTTCACCCTCTTCTCCGATGAACCGCACCACAAAGGTTTGGTTCACCTTCCACTATCGGTATTCCTTCGAGGCGGAATCCGGAGCCTTTCAACAACAATCCGAGGCACAACCCACAAAGGGATTGGGGGCTCCCGAACGGCTTTCAACAACAATCCGAGGCACAACCCACAATGGATTGGGGGCTCCCGAACGGCTTCAAGTGACCACACAAGGGTCCAACCACCACAAAGGCGTCTAGGGTCCAAGGACCCAAGAGTAACAAGTCCACACGCTTTCAACTTCCACGAATCCTCGTGGAGAGCACACCGATGCACCAAATGCAAAAGGCAAGAGCACAAGTGCTCAAATCCTTCACTCTCAAATTCCAACAAAGCAACAAATGCTTATGGGGGAATAAGAGAGGAAGAACAAAGAGGAGAACCACACAAGAACTCCAAGAACTAGATCCACTAGGTTCCCCTCACTTAGAGGAGATATTGATTGGTGGAAATGTAGATCTAGGTCTTCTCCTTCAATCCTCCAAAGATCAAAGAGTTTGGGTGGAGGGATTGGGAGATATCAAAGAAATGAGCTTGCAACAATGGAGGAGAGAGAAATCTGGGCGAGCTACTTGGCTGGAGGAAGGTGGAGGGGTATTATACCCCTCCAGAAATTCTAGCCGTTGCCTTCAAAACCACACAGTTTTCACTTAGGCCGGAAGTTCCGGTTGGGCCGGAACTTCCGGTTGAGGCCGGAACTTCCGTCCAAGAACTTCCGGACCCCCAGAAAAGCGACTAAAAAACGGTACTGCACTCGGCCGGAACTTTGGCCGGAAATTTGCCCGGAACTTCCGGATGGCCGGAATTTCCGGCCAAACCGGAACTTCCGCCCTCAGAAAACTGCACACGAAAACGACGATATCTTGATCATCCGGACTCCGTTTTCGATGTTCTCGGGCTCGTTGGAATCGCAACGAAGAGCTTTACAAGATCATGCAGAGAAACATCATAGTCCAACAATGGAAGATAAAACCAAATGGAGAAAGGTAAACCTCTCTAAAAAGGAATGATCGGCAAACCTCCAAAACCGAAAACGCAACAAGTTTTCCATACGAAATTCGTTTTCGATGAACTTGGGCTTGTCGTGAAGATCACAACAAGCACCAAAAGCCAACAAGGAGAAAACCAAATAAGAACCAAGAAAGATGAATGCCAAGTATGCAAAGGTTTGAGCTCTCCACAAAGATGCGATCAAGTTACTCACTTGAGAGCCCCTCTTGATAGTACGCCGTCTATCCTAAAACCCGGTCTCCCACTAACAACATGAGACCGGTAAAATAGAAAACCTATCAAGATCATACCTTTGCCTTGCGCATTCCACTTGAGCTCGATGATGACGATCTTGACTCTCTCAAGTTGGAACACCTTTCTTGATTGTGCTTGCTAGCACATGCTTGATGAAGACTTCTCCAAATGCTCCCCCATACTCCATTATGGGAGGGCCTCGCTAAGCTCCGTCTTCATGTCTCCTTTGCAAGCTTCAATCAAATGATATCTTTCGAGTTGGATCATATTGAGCTTGCACTTCATCTTCTCTACACATGACCATTCTTCATATAAACCCTTGAATAGAGCATTGGTCATCATGAAATCTTCTAGAGTCCAACACATGAACTCCAATCTTTACCTATGGACAAGATCTACAAGTGTATCTCAATGCAAACATTAGTCCATAAGGATTGTCATTAATTACCAAAACCACGCATGGGGCAACACATGCACTTTCAATCATCAACATAGTCTTTCAATTAGGAGACTAATACAAGGATGAGCAAAATCATCAACATAGTCTTTCAAAAAGTGTTGCACATAGTGCATATCATGTCTTTCACATACTCACACACCAACGGAGATAAATCAAATAGCTCCACAAGCTTAGAAGGATGCACAAAGCATAACACAAAAAATAAAGCTTGTGCCTTTTAGAAACCACCAAAGAATCAAAAGCAATAAGAGGTGGTCACTAAAGAATTGGAATATCAATTAAAGATGTAACTATTCTCATGTGTATAAGTTTCTAAGTAGACACGAATCACGAAGATATAAGTCCACAAATAAACATGTACACACAAAATAGGTACAAAGGTAAGGGTCATGATATCCAAGAGGAAGTCATAAATACACCAATAAGATTTTTGCTTAAAAGCATAGCACAAAGCTCAATTTTATCTTAAAGGGATATAGATGAACTTCCAACCTATACTCATCATAGCATCAAAAACTATCCACAAAGGATAAAGGTGATAAACGGGATGCTCCGAGTAAGATAACAAGTATCACAAAACGCAAATGATTTTGAAAATTCATCAATGTTGCACATGAGAGACTTTAAGTAGAAAGTGCTAGATTGACATAAATGGGATCGATGAATCATGAAAATGATTATATATATTCCCTTTGATATGTAATCATCCCGGCTAACTCACATTTGCAATAAAGACGTTTTGCAAGAATCAAAAGAATTGCAACCAAAGAGATTCATGCCATGAAACAACCTACACAAGGTTGAGAGCTAGAAAAGTATGCATGAGGTAGATACTTGTTACCGAGATAGCATTGTGATGTAGAAGATAGGAGCTCATGATCATCCAAGCTTGGCTCCAATAAGCACATGGTGACAACACCTTCCTTGTAGATGAGACAAGCTTCCAATGCATCTCCAATATACCTAAAACAATTCAAGTACAAATGGTACCCAAACTCATTGGGTCCAAAGTAGTTAGAGCAACTACAATACATAGGACAAACTCCACATAAATATGTGCATATTAATGTGAAATTGAATTTCATGCACATCTTAGCCATTTAGGATTTGATGGAGTTTATCCTATATATTGGATCAACGAAAGTAAGCATGCCATAAGATATACATATAATAAATATGCATGCACATGACTTTCAAGAACCAAACAAGATATAATTTAGACAAAACACCAAGTAAAAACAAAGCACACACAAGTGTGACAAGAAAACAAAGTGTCCAAATTATATCAAATACCCAAATCAACACATGAGTGAAGATACCACTTTGAAAAGATACCAAATGAAAATGTGGTCAAGGAATAACCAAACCCTCTACATTTTCATGATGGCACAAGTACCAAGACGAAAATGCTTGTCTTCAAGAGACATATCATCGGGATCAAATACCAAATGAAGACAACTAATGTTCAAAAACATATAGGATTGCTCCCCCAAGATGTGTGCATTATTTATGATTTTGCATTTGAATACAAAATGCACACAAATGAGATCATCACTCTCCATAAATATATTATTCGACCACTAGTCATGTTCAAGAAGCGCAAGAAATTGCAATACCAATTTAAAGAGGTGTTTTACTCAAAGTAGGATAGCTTCCCAAGAATAGTGCATTATCAAGAAGTATGACTTTTGAAGATCAATGCACAAGAATTGGTTCATTGCTTTTCCCAACTCAAGAAAGCACAAAACAAATTTCAAGTAGAGCAATAAAGGATCCAAAGAAAACAAGGAAGACAAATGAGAGTTAGATCAAAACAAATCCTTGGCAATCAAATAAGGCAATTCAAAGCAAGAGCCAAAGTGAATATGATCAATATATTTACCACAAATATGATTATCACTTGTCAAGACAAGTAATGTATGGAGATATTTCTCGGTGGTGGATTGCAAAGATATATTCAAGATCATATTCACAAAACATAAGCATATGGCAAAGGATAGGAATTAAAAGCCATGCTTAGATAGATAGAAATTCTTGATAGCTTCAAAAATCACGCAATAATGCAAAGCAACTCCAAGGAGTAGCTTGAAGCAATTGGTTTCCCAAAGAGATATATGAGAACATATTTGGGAAAGCCATACCAAGAAATTCCATCACAAACAAGATCCAACGAAAAGAGACAAAAGCAAATGATCAAATGGAACTTGTTTGAGCAACATGCCACAAAGGAAAAGGATAATGACAATATCAATTCTAGGTGGCAACACCTCACATATTCACATTTTCTAGGCTTGTAATATGCACATAGCTTATTACTCCCCCATAATGTGATAATCCATTTTCTTTAAAGCAAGAGGCAAACAAAACCAACTCGAGAAATTAATGGACATAATAGAATTTGAATTTCTCATGAGCATGACATACCACATAGAGAATAGATAAGATTGATATATCATCACTAAGTGGTATTCCTCATGTACACACATTTTTGGTTTGTGAAGTGCACGAAGCATATCACTCTCCAAAAATGGAATGGTCCATTAATCTCTCAAAAGAGAGCCAACAAGATAAGATATCAAATAAAAGCAATAAGGCTCAAACAAGTAAATGGTGTGCAAACCAACATACACATACTTGATTTCTCAAGATAAGTAAGTAGAGAGCACAACACATACAAACACTAGCAAGGTACAAAACCAAACACATGCAAGGGTGCAAGCAACTTTCAATGTATATATGATTTAAATAAAAGTTACCGCAAGGAGGAACATTGGATATGAGATAGAACAATATAATCCAAATGACTTGGCTTGAGAGAATATAATTGATGAAGATCCCTTAATTCTTCATGATGTAGCCAAGTCTCCAATGCCCTCCAACAACACCTATTGATCAAGTTTTAGCTTGTTGGTCCCCAACCAAGTTGGGTCCTAAGAGGTTAGTCACAATAGGTTTGGCAACCCAAATGGTTCTTTTCTTGACACCACTTTGAGTCCCAACATATTTGGCAAACACATTGCCAACCTTATCCTTCCGAAGAGAATAAACATCATCAATATAATGGGGTTGGATAAGGTACCATTTGTGCATGAAGAAGCAAGGTGACCCTTCTCACGGCATAGGTAGCAACATCGACTTCCTCCTCTCTTCTTGGTTGGAATCTTGACTTGAGGAGGGTAGTGATTCTTCTTGGGAAGAGGTTGTTCTTCAACTTGAGGAACTTGAGGCTTCTTCCCTTGTTGCTTCTCACTAAGAGCCTTCTTCTTCAAAGGGCAAGATCTAACATGGTGCCCTTCAACTTTGCACTTGAAGCAAACAATCTTGGCCGAATCTTTAACTTGTTCTTGGCCCTTGTTCTTCTTGATAGACTTGGACTTGTTCTTGTTATTGGAGTTGAATCCAAGTCCACTCTTGTCATTGGGGCGTCTTTGAACACTCAACATATTGTCAAGTGTGGACTTCCCAACATGACGCTTTTCCAAGTCTTTCTTCAAAGAAGTGACTTGGGCCTTGAGCTCATTTAGTTCCTCTACATGGTTAGTATCAACAAAAACACTAGAGGAAGTAGAAGCTTCATTGTTAGAGCAACAAGGCAATGAAAGTAATTCATCACAAGATGTAGAAATATTGTGAGTGGATGAATCACTAGGACTAGCACATGGCAATAAAGCATTTTAGTAGAAGTTGTGCCTTTGTCCACATGAGGCTCACAAGATGTTACCTTTGTAGAAATAGCCTCATGAGCTAACTTTAGCCTAGCATGGGATGCTAGAAGATCATCATTAGAGCTAGAAAGCTTTTCATGACTTTCTTCCAATTTCCCATACTTGCTAGATAGCAACTCAAGTTGAGCCCTTAGCTCAACATTTCCTTCAAAATAGATGCTTCACAAGAAGTGGAGTTAGTAGCACAAGCATCATTAATATTAGAAATAGAAGGAGACAATTTGGCAAGCTTATCATTCTTAGATAGTTGAGTTTGGAGTTGATCATGAGACTTGATAAGGAGAGAGTGTTCACTTTCTAAAGCCTTGTGAGCTTTGTCAAGTCTCTCTATGTCCTCACTTAGTCTAGCATTGCCAACACCAAATTCAACTTTTTCCTTTTTAAGCACTTTAATTTAGCAAGGGCATGATCTCTTTCCTTAATGATTTTAGCAATAATAAGATCATTAGACTCATCAAGAGATTCAAGTCTCTCTTCAAGAGAAGACCTAAGTTCTTCTTCTTCTTCAAGAGAAGCTTTCAAGGAAGCTATAGTAATAGAGTCATCCCTCTCAATTTGACATTTCTCATCAAATTGACTTTCCAAATCCTCAATGAATTCCCTACTCTTAGTAACATAATCAATGATTTCACAAAGAGGAGGGATAGCTTTACTACCTTTGGGGAGAGCACCAAGTACCATCTCACCCATCTTGGTTAAGGATTCAAAATCAAAACCTTCTTCATGAGAATCCTCATCCTCATCATCACAATTTGGATTTGAGGTGGGAGACACCTCGGAATCCTTAGCCATAAGGCAAACATGATTAAAGAATGAAGAATTACTTGAAGCACCATTTAGGTCCATGTCTTGTTCCAACAAATGTTGGGATTCCTCTACATTGTTAGTCACACAAGAAATAGAGGATATGGAAGTATTGTTTTCATGGCAACAAGACATATGAAGCATATCATCATGAGATTTAGTTAAACAACTATTACATGATATGCAAGGACTATCAACTCTAGCATGTATGACATTTGGAGTGCTAGAAGAGTTTAAGTCCAAAGATAGAACATTGCAATGAGATAGAGAAGAAGTATAATCAATAGTAAGTTCACCATCACCAATGCAATTTCTATCACCACTCACCATATCATTACCTTGTGACAAATCACATGTTGGTGAAGTGGAAGTTGTGAACTCATCACGGCCGGAAGTGGAAGGAGAACAATCATCCTCAATAATTTTGGACACTTCATATATATCTTGAAGCTTGGTCCAAAGTCATGAGCGTTCCGAAAAGGCATGATTGACGCAAGAACTACATCGCTCAAAACACATATAAGACCATTAGAAACTAGAGTCTCGAGATGAGAGTTTTCCTCATCCTCTAAAGATAATTCTTGAGAATCCTTTGGAGGAGAAAAACCCACATCCACAATCCTCTTAATATAATTTGGACCCATGGCCCTAAAAAGATTAAGCATGCGAATTTTCCAAACATCATAATTTGTGCCATCGAATATGAAAGTGGGATCGTGCACTAATTCCCTAAACGACATCTTTTACTCTCTAGGCGGTAAAGCCCAAAAAGAGAGCCCAGGCTCTGATACCAATTGAAAGGACAAGATGTCGCCTAGAGGGGGGGGGAATAGGCGATTAAAACTTTTCCGGTTTAGGCTTGCTAATTGCGGAATAAAACTAGGTGTTTAAATTAACAAGCCAACAACCTAAATAAACTAGGCTCACCTATGTGCACCAACAACTTATGCTAAGCAAGACAAGCAACAAGGTGATAGCAATATAGAATACTTCAAGCACGAAGGCTATCACAATGTAAAGTGCATAAGTAAAAGCTCGGGTATAGAAATAACCGAAGCACGCGGAGACGAGGATGTATTCCCGAGTTCCTCCTTGAAAGGGAGTACGTCTCGTTGGAGAGGTGTGAACCGACACAACGGTTCAACAACCACAAAGGTTTCACCCTCTTCTCCGATGAACCGCACCACAAAGGTTTGGTTCACCTTCCACTATCGGTATTCCTTCGAGGCGGAATCCGGAGCCTTTCAACAACAATCCGAGGCACAACCCACAAAGGGATTGGGGGCTCCCGAACGGCTTTCAACAACAATCCGAGGCACAACCCACAATGGATTGGGGGCTCCCGAACGGCTTCAAGTGACCACACAAGGGTCCAACCACCACAAAGGCGTCTAGGGTCCAAGGACCCAAGAGTAACAAGTTCACACGCTTTCAACTTCCACGAATCCTCGTGGAGAGCACACCGATGCACCAAATGCAAAAGGCAAGAGCACAAGTGCTCAAATCCTTCACTCTCAAATTCCAACAAAGCAACAAATGCTTATGGGGGAATAAGAGAGGAAGAACAAAGAGGAGAACCACACAAGAACTCCAAGAACTAGATCCACTAGGTTCCCCTCACTTAGAGGAGATATTGATTGGTGGAAATGTAGATCTAGGTCTTCTCCTTCAATCCTCCAAAGATCAAAGAGTTTGGGTGGAGGGATTGGGAGATATCAAAGAAATGAGCTTGCAACAATGGAGGAGAGAGAAATCTGGGCGAGCTACTTGGCTGGAGGAAGGTGGAGGGGTATTTATACCCCTCCAGAAATTCTAGCCGTTGCCTTCAAAACCACACAGTTTTCACTTAGGCCGGAAGTTCCGGTTGGGCCGGAACTTCCGGTTGAGGCCGGAACTTCCGTCCAAGAACTTCCGGACCCCCAGAAAAGCGACTAAAAAATGGTACTGCACTCGGCCGGAACTTTGGCCGGAAATTTGCCCGGAACTTCCGGATGGCCGGAATTTCCGGCCAAACCGGAACTTCCGCCCCTCAGAAAACTGCACACGAAAACGACGATATCTTGATCATCCGGACTCCGTTTTCGATGTTGTAACATCCCTAGTTTTCAAAAAGTTGAAAAATCAGAAAAATTTAAAACTTTTTAAAACTATTATGTATTTTGCTTTGAAAAGAAAATTCATGCATGCATTCATCATCATATAGCATTGTTTGCATTTGGTTATTTCAAAAGTGGGAAATAAATTTCCACTTGAAAACATATTTAAGAAAATATAAAGTAGAGCAATTATGCTCTAATTTTCTTTTGACTTTTATTTATTGTTCTTTTAATGGTTGCTCGTGATTGTTTGTATTTGTTGAAATATATTTTTGTAAATGTTTATCTTGTGGTATTTAAGATCTACTTAAGCCACAATTGTTTGTTCTAAAACCTATTTTAAATTTTGACATCAAGTGTCATATTATTTGTTAAAAACCTAGTTTGGAAATCAAAATGATTTCTATTTGAAAAAGTGTGTTTGGTTGTAAATAGTTTATAGTTATTAAGAAGTATTCTATTACTTACCTATTCTCTATTTTCAAGTTTTATAGTTTTACTTTTGAAAGAAAATAGTTATTTGGATTTTTTTAAATGAGTTCTGAAATCATTTCGATTTATCAAACCCTTTTAAACTATTTGAGTTTTATACAAAATTATTTTATTGAGTGATATTAATTATATTACTCATATTCTACTTGGTTTAAAGTATAAGTTCAAAAAGAATTTATAAAAACCCTCTAGTTTTTAAAATGACATTATAAAGTCCAAAATTCCATTGAAACACTTTTCAAAAAGTTTGTTTATAAAATGTTTTGGAAAATGTGTTTTGAGAGTTCCAAAATCAAGTGTTTGATTTTACAAAACTATAGGATTTGGTTTGAATCCAAAAGGATTCATATTTTGAAAGATATGGATTTTAGAAAAATTTCGGAAAAATAAAAAGGAAAAGAGTTTGAACAAAAAAAAAAAGCGAAACCTAGCTATCTGGGCCAAGCCCACCTAACTAACTACCGCTCAGCGCAGCAAGTAGCAGCCCAACCCCGGTCCTCTCCTTCTGTCACTGACGTGTGGGACCCGTCCATGACGCAAGCACTGACGTCATCGTCTTCAACGTCCCGTGCAAGAAACGAACTCCGAACCCTAGCTAAAATCGGAACCGAATTCGTGATGATTTGCTACGAGATTCGCATCCATCTCTCCCCCATATAAACCTCCAGAACCCCGCTCCAAAACCCCCAAGAAACCCTAGCCGCTACGCCCCCAGGCTGCCCTCAATCGCCGCCGCCGTGCTGCCATTGCCGCCGCCGTTCCTCGCGTTTTCCGGTGAGCCTCGACCACCTCGAGCTCTCTCTCCTGCCCCATCTTCTTTGTGATGTCCGTGCGCACCCGTATGATTTTTCCCGTGGTTTGTTTTGCCCCAGATCGCCGTGTCCGTGCACGACCGAAGCTCGCCGCCGCACCGGCGAGACATTGTCAACCACCCGACGCTTCCCCGCCGTCTGCGACCACGCCTTCGTCTTCGCCGTGATCTCCTGCACCCAGTGGTACGACTCGCGCATCCCGAACCCCTTCCCTCCGTCGCATGCGTCCACGCCGGCAATGGCGCCGCCGCGGAAGTTGGTCTCCGGCGCGAGTCCGGCATGTCTCGCCGCCTCCTTTTGGTCAATCCATCTTGCACCGTTAGATCTCGATCCAACGGCATAAATTAGTTCACTTACGCGAAGGGGTACCAGCGAATCACAGCGCGCCACGTCACGAAGTCGTCCGCGAAGTCGTCCACCCGCGTCCGCGTCCACGTCCGCGAAGACCCGCGAAGAGCTCCGCACCAATCAACGCCCGACACGTCGCCCAGGGACTCCAGCGCAGAAGAAACTTCCGTTTTCCTTACTTTTAAGCCCCTGCGCCTCACGGATAGGTCCCTGCAAATTAGATTCGTTATTAATTTTTAATCCTTTAGCCAAAATTTATGAAATTTATATTTTTGGAAAGCTAATAATGTGTAGAAACTTTCTGTATGCTTAATTTGAGGTTTGGACGAAATTAATTTAGATAAATTTTAAAAATGGTTTAATTGATATTTTGGCTATAATTTAATTTTAAAAATTGATAATTGAGCAAAATATTTTGCTATATTTTTGTTTGTATAAATAATGGCCGTAGAATTGCTCTGTATTTTTGTAGAAGTGTTTTTATGTGTTTTTGCATGTACATTGTTTTTATTGCTTTTTAGGTGTTATTTTAATAAGAAAAATTATGTCAAAATTGTTCTCCACATTAATTTCGAATAGAAATTTTAGCTAAGTCATGATGATCATGTTAGATGCAAAATAACTTAGAAATATTTCACCTCTCCCACAAAGTGTTATTTCTTCCTTAGAAAAATTTTGAGTAATAAAATTTTGACAACACTTTTCCTTGGAAAATTTCCTTAGAAAATATTTGATAATTATTTTGACAACACTATCTCCCTTAGAAAAATTTAGTATCTTGAAAACTTAGTGGTTTTAGAATATTTTCCTAAGTGTTATTTTTGACAAGTGTTTGTCCTTAGAAATTCTATCAACTATGGTTTTAAAAGTGTTTTTCCTTAGAAAAATACCAACACCTTATTTTATGAACTCTTACTTAGAAATTATTTTGACTTATTGTTTGACCTCTTTGGTCCTTAGTTATTTTTGGAACATCTTGTTTGCTTGCATTTCCTTAGAGCTTTTACATAAGCATGGCATGCATAATTAAGTCCTTAGTATTATTTTATACTTTCACATGACTTCCTCCTTAGATATTTTGAGGATGAATGCTAGCTCTTTTGACCCCTCTAGTTAAAAACACTAAGTTAGGAATTAGTGGAAACAATCAAGAACCAAAGAAGGACTTAGCCAAAAGGACAAGACTCAGGAACATCTCCAAGAAGAAAAGTACTTAGAAGAAATCAAGAGAAAGTTCATGAAGACCAACCAGCTACATTTTCTAAGTATTTCTTTCCATTCTCTCCTTTCTTCCTCCTTCTCTTAAACTTCATGGTGCCTAAGTTATATTCAAGATCAACCAGCTGCCAACATCATCAAGCCTTCAGAATCAACAAGTCCACAAATGTGCAATGAAGTCATCGCATCAAGGAAAGCTACAAGGAAGCAAGGAGAAGATTCTTAGAAGACCAACTACTTTATTTCTATCTTTGCTTTCTTTCTAAGTTTTGTCTCACTTCGGACATAGACCAAGTCCTTGGTGACTAAGACTAAGTTCTTAGAGTTCTAATTGAAGACCATGGAAGATACATGAAGCTGCAAAGGAGTTGAAGATTATTTGAAGACCAAACTTGTGAAGACTTAGAGTAGCCTTACAACCTTCAAGTGGTGGTTTTATCAAATTTATTTTACTCTACCTTGACCTTGCCTCAGCTGAATGGGATAATGTTATTTTGTTGTCTTTCCTTTATTTTGTTTTTGCTTGTCTTTCATACCACATTTCTCTGTGTCATCCTGCATCACATGCATATCATATTTTTCTAAGTGTTGCATTTATGATTGTATGTTTATTTGTGATTTGTTTGACTTGTTAGAAATTCCGGAGAGAGACGAAGGTGGTTGCAACTGCTACACCTGTTCTTCTGTTTGCCAAGGCAAGTGGCACACCCCCATAAATTTCCTAAGTATTTTTCTATGCATGACTTAGTGTATTTCCTTATATGCATGTGTAGGATAGTATTGCTATGCTAAAATTACTATCTCCTTTACACTAGTTGTGTCTAGAATCCTATGGATAACTTGGTAGAATTATTGATGCTATGCAAAAGTGTTTTATTGAAAAGTTAAATTCTACTAAGTTAATTTATCACCTGGGTGGATTTGGGCTTGCATGGCTGTCAGAGTTGAGTGTTTATTCACTTGTGGATTGCCACCCAGGATTAAAGGGACCAATGTTTCTCTAAGTGAAGTTGCTTACCGTGCAGCCATTAGTCAAATGGGCTCTGGCTAGATGGATTAAGTTGCGTGGACTCCTCCCGGCTTGACAAGCAGATGTAGAGGATGTAGGAGGGAACGGGTCAAGCCGGTATGGGATGGGGAATATGCTTCTGAAAAGTCTCGTCTCAACTCTCTCCTTTTCCTTAGCACAATTTGAGTGCTTGAGGATAGTTTGGGTTTGTTGGGTCTAATGGTGAAAGTGCACAACCTCTGCAGAGTTAAAACTAAGTACTTAGCCGTGTCCCCGGTTACGGACAATTGAAGCAGCTGATCAAGGATGGCAACGGAGGCTCCCAACATCTCTTTTCTCTAAGTAAAATTTTGATGGGTGAACAAGGGTAGAAGAGACTATGGATTTCATGCCATAGAGTCTCAAACTTTGAAGAAAATGTTTTACAAAGTGTTAGGCAAAATTGGCTTCTATGCAAAATAAGCCTTGAACTCCACCAGCCAAATATGCATATAGGCTATAGAGTTATTCCATTAAGTGTCCACATAGTGTCACTTGCCAGATCCATTTTTAATGGTATCTGACCCACTCTGTTGCAAATATTATTTTGTTGCAGACTTTTCTGACGATGAGTAAGGTCACGTTTGGGTTTCGAGTCTACAACCAACATGTTTTCGCCTGTGGCGCATCATGAAGAATGGAGGCTCATTGAAGATTTTATTTCCGCTGCTTTATTTGTTTTGAGCTAGCTATAAGCTATGCAAAGATGTATCGAACCATTTATTTTCCAAGTCTGGATCATTCGTGTAATAATTGATACAATGTCGTGATATTCATCTTAAACTGTGTGTGCAAATGAAACGATCCAGGGGTTTGCACTATACACAGGTACCTTGCCATTTTCTAAGTGCAGGTACACTACAGATGTTCTCGGGCTCGTTGGAATCGCAACGAAGAGCTTTACAAGATCATGCAGAGAAACATCATAGTCCAACAATGGAAGATAAAACCAAATGGATAAAGGTAAAACCTCTCTAAAAAGGAATGATCGGCAAACCTCCAAAACCGAAAACGCAACAAGTTTTCCATACGAAATTCGTTTTCGATGAACTTGGGCTTGTCGTGAAGATCACAACAAGCACCAAAAGCCAACAAGGAGAAAACCAAATAAGAACCAAGAAAGATGAATGCCAAGTATGTAAAGGTTTGAGCTCTCCACAAAGATGCGATCAAGTTACTCACTTGAGAGCCCCTCTTGATAGTACGCCGTCTATCCTAAAACCCGGTCTCCCACTAACAACATGAGACCGGTAAAATAGAAAACCTATCAAGATCATACCTTTGCCTTGCGCATTCCACTTGAGCTCGATGATGACGATCTTGACTCTCTCAAGTTGGAACACCTTTCTTGATTGTGCTTGCTAGCACATGCTTGATGAAGACTTCTCCAAATGCTCCCCCATACTCCATTATGGGAGGGCCTCGCTAAGCTCCGTCTTCATGTCTCCTTTGCAAGCTTCAATCAAATGATATCTTTCGAGTTGAATCATATTGAGCTTGCACTTCATCTTCTCAACACATGACCATTCTTCATATAAACCCTTGAATAGAGCATTGGTCATCATGTAATCTTCTAGAGTCCAACACATGAACTCCAATCTTTACCTATGGACAAGATCTACAAGTGTATCTCAATGCAAACATTAGTCCATAAGGATTGTCATTAATTACCAAAACCACGCATGGGGCAACACATGCACTTTCAGACTCCCCCTTCCAAAGATATTGTTTTTGTGAAGGAGGGGGAGTTAGCCAAAGCAAATGACAACTCTATTGGGAGTGGTAATGTCACTAGGGGCAATGCCACTCACAATAACTTTGCGGGAAAATACAACCCCTCATATGTTCTTTTGAAATCTACAAATGGTTGTGTTTTTGCTAAATATGTTGGCTCTTCATATGGAGATGATTATCACTATGCTATTTGGGTTCCAAAGACCCTTGTGACTAACAAAAGAGGACCCATTCCAAAATGGGTACCTAAATCAAAGACTTGATTTATTGTAGGGTTTCTCTTCCGGTGGATCTTCATGGCTCATTGATAGTGGATGCTCATCCCATATGACCGGAAGCAAAGAACTAGTAAAGGACTTATTGAAACAACTACTCTCATTCTCTCATGTCACCGTTGGCAACAATGCAAGACTCAAGGTAGTGGGAGTTGGTAAAGTGGTGATCACTCCGGAGTTATCCATTGAGAAGGTCCTCCTTGTTGAATCTCTTTCATACAATTTACTTTCCGTTGGTCAATTATGCAATGCCGGTTACACCGTTATTTTTAATAAATACCACGTGACCATCCTTTTCACTCAAACACTCAATGTCGCCTTTGTTGGATTTCGTGAAAACGGTTTGTATGTGGTTGATTTCTCAAAAGAGACCACTCAAATCGCTACATGTTTAATGGCTAAAGGCGACAAGGGGTGGCTTTGGCATCGCCGACTTGGCCATGTCGGTATGAGAAATTTACAAACTCTTGTAAAGGGTGGACACGTGGTAGGACTAACCGATGTTAATTTTTCCAAAGATCGTCCTTGTAGTGCTTGCATAGCCGGAAAGATGCATGAAAAGAATCACCCCAAGAAGACCATTATCTCCACTAAGAGGCCTTTGGAGCTCCTTCATATGGATCTCTTTGGGCCTCCCACATATGATAGTCTTGGTGGCAAGAAATATTGTTTGGTGATTGTGGATGATTACTCAAGATATTGTTGGACTTTCTACATCAAGAAGAAGAGTGAAACTCAAAAGATATTCATTGACTTTGCAACCCTAGTTCAACGCCAATATGACTCCAAGATTTTGGCAATTAGAAGTGACAATGGTACGGAGTTCAAGAATTACACTATGGATGATTTCCTAAGTGGGGAGGGCATTCAACACCAATATTCCGCTGCATATACTCCCCAACAAAATGGTGTTGCCGAAAGGAAGAACCGCACTCTTATTGATATGGCAAGAACTATGATGGCCGAATTTAATTCCCCATACAACTTTTGGGCCGAAGCCATCAACACCGCTTGTCATTACTCAAACCGGCTCTTCTTCCGTCCTCTCAAGGACATGACACCATATGAACTCCTCACCGGTAAAAAGCCAAATGTATCTTACTTTCGAGTCTTTGGATGCAAATGCCATGTTTACATTAAAGGTTGCAAAATTGCTAAATTTGAATCTAGATCTTTTGATGGTATATTTGTTGGATATGCCGCAAAGTCTCATGCTTATAGGGTCTACAACATATCCACCGGGTGTGTTGAAGAATCTATGAACGTGGAGTTTGTCGAGGATAATGGCTCCCAAGCGGAGCATATTGATCATGATGATGTAGGTGATGATCCCATCTCAAGCCATAAGAACTATGGGGATTGGAGAACTAATTCCTATTGAAGGACCCATTGATGATACTCAAGAAGAAGGAACAAGTTCTACTCAAGTTGAGCCATCCACCTCAAATATTGATCAAGAAGATGGTCAAGACCCACCCAACTCTAGTGGTGAACAAGAACATAATGAACCCACAACTCCAAGAACTCCACTTCGGGTTGACCATGAGCAAGATAAAGGCAATGATGAAGATATTTGTGTTGGTGAAACAATTGGTCAAGCCTGGAACGCCGGGTCATCCGGCGTGCATCAAAATTGGATTACCAACAACACTTCAAAGAAAATATCCTTGGGAGTATCCGTAGAGGTGTGTCCACACGCAATCAATTATCTAACTTTTGTGGTCATGTCTCTTGTTTGTCTAGCTTAGAACCTCTCAAGGTATATGATGCTCTTGAAGACATGGATTGGGTTGCGGCTATGCATGAAGAGTTGAACAACTTCGAGCGCAACAAAGTATGGTCATTAGTGGAAAGACCCAATGACTCCTCCCATAATGTCATTGGAACCAAGTGGATATTTAAGAACAAGCAAGACTCACATGGTCAAGTCATTCGCAACAAAGCAAGATTGGTTGCACAAGGCTACACCCAAATCGAAGGAGTCGACTACGGTGAAACCTATGCCCCCGTTGCTAGACTTGAATCCATTCGCTTACTAATTGCTTATGCATCTACTCATAATATTGTCTTATATCAAATGGATGTTAAAAGTGCTTTCTTAAATGGTCCACTAAATGAATTGGTGTATGTTAAACAACCACCGGGTTTCGAAGACCCTAAATTTCCTAACCACGTCTACTTACTACATAAGGCTCTTTATGGGCTCAAGCAAGCTCCACGTGCTTGGTATGATCATCTCAAGGAGTTCTTAGTAGACCGTGGCTTTGAAATTGGGGTAATAGATCCCACTCTTTTTACAAAAAGGGTAAATGGAGATTTTTTCGTATGCCAAATATATGTTGATGATATTATCTTTGGTTCCACTAACCGTGAATTTAGTGATCAATTTGGCAAGCTAATGACCAAGGAATTTGAGATGTCCATGATGGGAAAATTGAATTATTTTCTTGGCTTTGAAATCCACCAATTTCGAGAAGGAACATTCTTATGTCAAGCCAAGTATATTAAGGACATGCTCAAGAAATTTGATATGAACAATGCCAAGCCATATAAGTTTCCCATGGACTCCAAGGCGGATCTTCACTTAGATCCGGATGGTAAGGAAGTTGATCAAAAGCTTTATCGTTCTATGATTGGATCTTTGCTTTACCTTTGTGCATCTAGACCGGATATTATGTTTAGTGTGGGTATGTGTGCAAGATTCCAATCAAGTCCTAGGGAAAGTCATGAAACCGCGGTCAAAAGGATTCTAAGATATTTGTTGGATACTCCCAACTATGGTCTTTGGTATCCCCATGGTACAAGCTTTGATCTTGTTGGTTATTCGGATGCGGATTGGGCGGGTTGCAAAATGGATAGAAAATCAACTTCGGGTACATGCCAATTCCTTGGTAGGTCCCTTGTGAGTTGGTCTTCCAAGAAGCAAAATTGTGTGGCCTCGTCATCCACCGAAGCCGAATACATCGCCGCCGGTAGTTGTTGTGCACAATTATTATGGATGAGGCAAACTTTAAAGGATTATGGTGTCATTTGTGACAAAGTGCCTCTTTTATGTGACAATGAAAGTGCTATTAAAATTGCACACAACCCGGTTCTTCATGGCAAGACCAAGCACATTGAGATTCGGTATCATTTTATTCGAGACCATGTTGAGAAGGGTGATATTGCAATCAAGTATGTCAACACCAAGCATCAACTCGCCGATATGTTCACGAAGCCTCTTGGTGAAGCAAGATTCAAGGAGTTGAGAGGAGAACTAAATGTGGTGGACATATCCAATTGGATTTAGTGGATTTCTTGCATACCTACCCATATTAGACGATACTTATTTGGTTTAGATGTAGGCATGGACATAGGGGGAGTGCGGTCCTAATCCATTGGACCATCCCTCCCCCCATTATGCCGATAGTAAGAATTCATTTGCATCTCTATATTCGTTCTATGAATTGTGAGCTTAAATGACGAGTAGTGGCCGTGGACTCAAGATATATCTTCGCGGTATCACACCACATACTCATACATGGTGGCCTCGGCCACCGCCCTCTTCCTTGTGAAGAGTTGGTTTCATTTGGATTTTATTGGTTTTCTAGTGCTCCTATGGAAAACATGCTCAATTTGGTGTTTTTGTGTGTTTGATTCTTGCAAATTGAGTATGAAGTACCATCTCCAGTGTGTTGATCTAATCCTATGCCTTTCATCTATCTCAAAACAACTTCCATCTTGCACAAGTTCAAATTCCTTACACAAAAAGAGAAAACTGGGGTTTCTTAGGAGGCCCCGGTAGTACCGCCGGTGGGATCCGGTAGTACCGGGCTCTGAATCTAAGCAGTTCTGCTGCTCGCAAAGATTCAGGCCCCGGTAGTACCGGATGTCCGCCCCGGTACTACCGGGAATCACGGGTATCAAAATATCCGTGCGGGCAGGGTGGGGGTTATTCCCCATTTTCCCCACCCGCACGAACCCACCCCGCGCCTCCTCTGTCTCAGCTCCGGCCGCCGCCCTAGGCCGCCGGACTCCGCCATCTCCGGCCAGATCTGCTCCGTGGGAGCGATCCCCTCGTCGATCTCCTCCATGGCCTCCGGTATTTCCCCGTTCTTTGCATTCTTTGTTTCTAGATCTTGAAACCTAGATGTATGGAGAGGAAATGTTGGTAGCTCCGTTGGCAACGGTTAAAGTTGGATGGATGATCACCTAGGCCTTGTTAGCTAGCATCTAGTGTAATGTATGGTTGAATCTCTCGATTTTGTGCCATTTCAGTCTTGAATCGGCTCAGCCGGTACTACCGGGCTAAGCCCGGTACTACCGGGTTTTCCAAATTTGCTCGATTCAACCATTCTTTACATCTATGGCTAGTTTTTGATTCCTTATCCGTGAACTTGTGCACTCATCTATTCCCTGCCCTACCTATATGCTGTTTCACAGGTAGCCGCCGTGGTACCAAGAAGCCACGTCTTGTGGAGGATGAGATTGAGAAGAAGAAGAAGAGGAAGTTTGCCTGCTCGCACCACAGCCAGAACTCAAGCAAGAGGAAGAACTCAGCTGCTGCTCGTACCACCACTGCTCCTCCCGAGAGCCCGCAAAGCACTTCACTTATGGAAGAATGAGGACTATCAGAAGCTCAGAGAAGAGAATCCCTATGCTGAGGAGAGGTCACCACTTGTGCGGAATCCGCACTTTTACACAAATGATCAAGAAGCCATCTACAAGGAAATCTATCTCCACAAGGATTACTCCGTGGTTGACACACTCCTCGAAGCACAAGGGCTATTTTGATGAGACACTTGCATGTGTGAAGAGTTTGGGCTGATTGACATCATGAAGGAGAACCATCCCTACATTGAGTACTACATCATTCAGTTCTTTGCCACCGTCTACCTTGACCATGATGAAGCCCGGACCCTATGGTGGATGACCAAGGACACCTTGCTTTCTGCCACCTTGGCGGAGTTTGGAGAGCTTCTAGGCTATGAAGACAAGGGTGAGAGTGTTGCTAGTGGATGGAGATGCCATGACAATGATCGATCAGCTCCAAGGATGTTCTTGGACCAATCACTATGGAAAGAGGCACCACCGGTAAAACTGCTCATCTTGTGCGTCCATTTGAGATTCTCCACCGTGTCTATAGGGAAACCATTGCTCCTCGTGTGGGAAATTGGGATGAGGTTCATGGCTTCATGTTTGACCTTCTCAAGCTCTCATATGAAAATCAAGGCAAAGGCAAGAAGCTTGATGTGATGGATTGGATGTGGAATGACTTGTGGTCCACAATCATTGATAGAAGGGCCCCCATCTATGGCCCATACATTATGAAGCTCATTCGCCGCAAGTGGGCTCTCAAGAAGAATGGAGAAGATATCATGAAGGATGGCAGCCCGTTGTGGCTCATCTAGTGAAGGAACTGCGTATCAAGCCTCATGCTCCTCCCAAAACCAGCCCTTGATCCTGAGGCTGCTGCTGAAGCTGAGAGAGCTAGTGGGAGTGCACCTCCTCTTGAGGAACCTTCATGGTTCAAGAAGCTGCAGATTAAGGCAAGAGGGCCTTTTGCCTCAAACTGGATTTGGAAGACCGTCTGTATGAAGCTCATGTGTATCACAAGAAGGCAGCTCAGCGACACAAAGCAATGATGAGGCATATGCAGATTACGTCTCCGATGGTTCTGAAGATGATATCACTCCAAAGGAGGAATGGGTGTCCAAGCATGGTTTCTGGAGTGATGAAGATGCTCCTCCACATGGTGATCGCTTTCAGGCCTCCTCTTCGACCCACCACGGCGCGGGTGGAGCTTGATGCTCCTAGGGACGTGTTAGCATCGCGCTTCTCCCTTTTTGGCATTTCGATGACAAAGGGGGAGAATGTGTTCTATTTAGGATGAGCCGTGGGATTTGCATGGGTGGAAACACAAGCTTGCACTTCGTTTGATCTTTATGCTTGTGTTTCATCTTTTATCTTTATTTGGATATTTGCTTTGAACTTCCTATGCATGATGTAAGACATGCCTTGAACTTATGGTATTGTAATAAGACCTATCTAGTATGTTACTTGCTTATTGTTGCTTATATTGTGCAAGTTGTTTTAATTGTTATTAATTGTTATCCATATGAACTTGCTTGGTTCGTAAAATATAGGGGGAGCTCCGCCCATTTTATATGGTGTGTTTTTGCATTCAAAAGCAAATTCCTAATAAACACACAATTTGGAGAGCCCCGTCTATCTTTTGCAAATCATTTGTTTCTCCTAAGTATGTTGTCATCAAACACCAAAAAGGGGGAGATTGAAAGGACATATCCTTCCCCACAGTGTTTTGATGTTTGTTGACAACACACTTAGATGTCTAATGTGTGTGCTAAAAGTGTGCAGGATTGTATCAATTAATATTGCACAGGTTTTGTCTCAAGAAAAGGAAGAGAACAGTCTTCATTCAGCCGGTACTACCGGGTTCACCCCGGTACTACCGGGTGTTCTGCCATGCGGAACTACCGGGCCCAGTACCGGGCCCAGTACCGGATCTCCAAAAGCTCTCTGGACTCGCTCGATTTAATCCGGTAGTAGCCCCGGTAGTAAGCGCGGTACTACCGGGTGGGGAGCACTACCGGACCAGGCGGTCCGGTACTACCGATGCGCGCGTGGAGTGAGCGTTGACCAGTCTGGCGCCAGGCCGTCAGTTCCCGTCAGCCGGTACTACCGGGCGAGGCCCGGTACTACCGCTGCGGGCTGTTTACAGCTCCAACGGCCAGATTTCTGGGAGGGGTATTTATACCCCTCCACCTACCTCCGGTGGACTAAGCTTGATTCCTCACTCTCTCTCCACCATTGTTGCAAGCTTCAATCTACTAGAGCTCCCACTCCAACCACTCAAACACGTTGATACTTTGAGGAGTGAAGGAGGAGCCCTAGATCCGCATCTCCACCGAGCCGATTTGTCTACATCGACCTAGTCACTTGTAGATCTTGTGTAACTTGATACATTGGATACCTAGAAGATACTTGTGATTCTTGTGGCTTTGGTAGCCACAAGGATTAGCCGGGAGCCTCCAATTAAGTTGTGGAGACGCGACCCGGCCTTGTGATTCTTGTGGCTTTGGGAGCCGCGGGAATTTGGTGAGAGCCTCCAATTCGGTTGTGGAGTGTGCCTCATCCTTGTAAAGGTTTGTTGCCGACCTCGAGGGCATCATATAGTGGCTCGTGGATCTCCTCATCGGAGGATAACACGAGGGAGATACGGTGTGCCATATCAAGGCTATTCGGAGTTCACTTTGTGACTCCGCACCGCTCCAACGGAGACGTAGCTTCCATTGGGAAGTGAACTTCGGTAGAACATCTCCGCGTCACCGTGTGGTTATCTCTTAACCTTCCTTTACTTGTATTGCTAGCCTTTCTTGTGTAGAATATCTTGCTAGCTTGTTTATTGCTCATCATATAGGATTGTTCATCTAGTTGCATATCTAGAGAACTTATATTTGAGCAATTCCTTAACTTGTTGAAAAGAAAATTAAAATTGGTAGTTGCCTATTCACCCCCTCCCCCTCTAGTCAACCTACTCGATCCTTTCAACTTGTTTCTCTGATTTAAGAAGAGGAGTATCTATGGAAATGCTTTATCAGTAATTTTCATACATTTGCAAGGTCACAAACTGGAATGCATTATCAATAATTTTCCTGCTGCTTGAAGGCTGCTGCTGCTCTTTTCCTGCTGCTTGGAGGCTACTGGTACTCGAAGGGTGTTTCATCTAGGCAAACAATAGCAGATGCACATCTATGCCTTGAGAACTTAAGTGTGCTCTTGTTAGAAACTGAAAACTGCTTTGATATTGCTCTGTTTATAAGTAACTTCATGACATCCTTGTGTAAATAAGCCAAGTTGAGAAGTTTGTGTAACTTGTTGTTGGTTTATCTGACATCCCATCCCAGTGTTAATTGTTGTTGGTTTAAACATGGAACAAGCATGGCAACATCAAGTTCTCGAAACTTTGGGCACATGGTTAACTCTGAATTTTGTTAATATTTTTGCATTAATCAATTTTGTTAACTCTGAATTCCCTGAAAAAGTGAACTGGCAATATCACTCATGCATATAAATTTCGAAATTCAGAGAACAAGTGAACTCAAGGATGTTGTAGGGTGCGAGCAGGGGAGCAGCAGCAACAACAACCTGTACCTTCTTCAGAGAGGAACTCGAATGGAGGGGAGCAGCAGCAGTAGCAGCACGAGCTCCACCGAATGCAGGGGAGAAGCGGCACATGCGCCAATGAGGACGACACTTGGGTGGTGGCGCCACCGTTTTTTGGTCACCGGAGGAACTTGGTGACGAGCGCGGGCGGCGAGCGGAGGAGCACGACGGCCGGACGAACGAGCAAGCAAACAAGTGGGGAAATGGGTCCTATAGGACCATCAGATCACCCTCAAGCTATTGAGAGGCTCGTGGATGCCTGAGGAGGCACGACGGCGCCGAGATCGACGCGGTAAGCGGCGGCCGGAGTTGGAGGAGACGGCGTCGATTTCGTCGATCCAAGTCTTCCCGGCAAGCGCGACTGGAGGAGGGAGTAGCTCTCGGCGAGGCGGAGCTGCTGGTATGCTCGGATTGGCTCGGGGAGACATCACGCGGCGGCGATTGACGACGGCGGCAGGGAGAAGCTAGGGCAGCAGGCCGGCGGCAGGGGAGAAGGAGGATGACAAATACGGCGGCAGGGGATGCTGAGGAGCCTCGCGGAAGTGGAGAAGGACCAGGAGCAGGCCAGCGGCAGGAACTCCACCGGCCTGGATCCTGGCCGGCAGCAGGAGCTTCTCGCGTGTGGAGACGATGACTTGGTGGTTTGATTTGTAAGAAATTAAATTAGGGAAGGGGGTTATTGTAAAATAGACCGTAGTTCAAAATTAGACCCCCCGCAACAAGTAAATCTGCACGGAGGGAGTATTATTTTTGGACTTATTTGAACTACTTGTAAAACTTTCGTAATAGATCCAGACCCTTCTCACAAAAATGAATAAATTAATAAATAGCTCAACTTTTAAGACTTTGTATAAAAACTTTAACCATTGAGCTAATTCTAACACATATCCCAAATCTGCAGAGATTACCACATAATCCGCTCACCAATTTTAAATTGATGTTTGGTTACTCACAGTGTGCTCAAATATTCCCGTTCTACTCACCATGTAAGATTCATCATCAGGAATGTTACGATTTCTTCCAAGGCTTTGATGTTTTGCGGTTTTCAGCAAAAACTCCCATTATTTAAAAAAATATGTACAGTAGATTGGATACTTAGATGATTTATCGTGATTACTCACCACATTTGGGTTTATTTATAGCAATTTAAAGAATTTGAATTGGCTAGCATTTTTTTATCAAAACAACCCATGTATGGGCCCTACCAGTAGATTTCGAATATGTGTTACAAGTAGACATTGTTTTTATTATGTAGCCTGGACTTTTGAATTTGACAATTAATGTGATGATGTAACCCATAAGGTAGCGGTAGACTACTACACTCATACACATGTGCTCTCCCCTATAAGAAAAAACACATACAGAGCAATATGTTGCGGCGCTTCTCTATAGCTTTTCCCAAAATTGAAATGTGGGACGAGTCTTACCGGTGAGCAATACAACAACACTAATTGAAGAAAGAAATATAGTGGACAAAAATCAATACTAAAAATTAAAATTAAAACAAGTACCAAACAATTGAAAGGAAAAACTGGAATACCGGTGAGCAATACAACAACGCTAATGGAAGAAAGAAATACAGTGGACAAAAATCAGTACTAAAAAATAAAAATAAAACAAGTGCACAAACAATTGAAAGGAAAAATAGTAAATGTGGCTGCTGGGATTCGAGCCCAGGTCTCCACGGCCACAACGTGGAATTCTCACCACTAAACTACAGCCACTTTGTTGAATTTGTACACAACGAATCTTATATAACATCTTACTTGGATCAGTTAATGACTAAATATGTGTAAGTGGGATCCCACTTTCGCATCCTTATTAATGATTTTTGGTTCTCTTTTGAGATTTGCTATCTGAGATGCTGATGTGAAGTCAGTTGCTACTTCTGGTGACTGGTGAGGTCGGGAGGCATCAACTGATGCTCTGTTCTTCTTTCCATCTGCCAGCCAAGTTTTGTACAACGTTCTAGTTTCTGTTTGACAATAAGAGGCAGGCAATGAGGCAAGACCTTGTTCTAATCGAAGGTTTGTTCATATGACGATGCGGTAGTATGTCTGTTCTTCCCGTAGTACATCTGATGTGCGTTTTCAGTTTGTCGAAACAGAAGAAGAAAAGATACAGGCAACACATTCCAATGCAAACAGAATGAGGACGAAATTCCATAGTGATACAGTGAGTACATTACATCATTTGCAGTGTTATATTCGAAGCTTTATACTCTGTATTTGTCGCTTGATCAAATCTCTAGTGTCACACAAGAAATTTCCTTTCTTTCATCTGAAATTCTCAAAAGTCAAAAGAACAGAGTCCGATCGCGATCCGGCAGCCGCCATTAGCTCTCCACGACCCTGACCTTGCTGCCGCAGCAGCCGCCGGACGCCCTGTGGCCATTCGCCGTGGCCGCGGCGTCGTTGCGGTCGAAGAACTCGCGGTTCTCCTTCCACACCTCGCCGTCGTCGTACACCTCCTTCTTCCAGATGGGCACGGAGGCCTTGATCTCGTCGATCACGTACCGGCACGCCTCCATGGCGTCCGCGCGGTGCACCGCGGACGCCGCCACGAACACGCTGGCCTCGCCGGCCGGGACGGGGCCGAGCCGGTGCGCGACGGCGAGCCGCCGCAGCGCGTGGGCGGCGCGGGCCTCGCGGAGGATGGCCTCGAGCCGGCGCCGCGCCATGGCCGAGTAGGCCTCGTACCGGAGCTCCACCACGCGCCTCCCCGCGAAGTGGTCCCGGGTGGTGCCCTCGAAGGTGGCGATGGCGCCGGCCGCCAGGTCGCGCACGTGGTCCACGTACCGGCCGATGTCCAGGCGGCCCGATCCCTCGTCCAGGATCTCGACAAGGTCCTGGTTCGCATCTGGTGCGAGCTCGTCAGACGCTGTTATGGGCTCGTCGCCGGCCATAGTGGGGAAAGCTGCGGCTTCGGGTTCTTGGACCGCGGAGCTCGGACTCTCTCGGGTTGTCGCTACAGCGAGATAAGGTTTGGTGGAGGAGATGGGACAAGCAAACTACGGAACTGCCCTTCTGGATTTCTTATCAACCTTCTTTCTCAGGACCAAAAAATGTCTTTCGCCACCGTGATGATCGTGGAAGAATAAGAAAGTACAAACGATCACGTCAGAGAACATGTTCGTCTTGAGTACTTGTAGGTGGCTCCGATGGGTCGATGATCGTCACTGCTTGCGCCCAGCAGCCAAAGAGTTGACTGATCGAGGCGCTGCGTCACTGCCTGCTTCGAACTGTCGGCCTTGAACCTTGAATAGTTGAAATCTGAACTCCATCATACTTCCTGAATTGACAAATCTTTGTACGAAGACGAACGCGCCTCACCTTTTATTTTCTTGGAGCCTTTTTTTGTCGAGAGTACACCAAAGGTGTACCTTAGATTTATAGACGATAGCAAAGAGATTTACATGTGGCTGACCAAACCACAAACGGAGTGATCAGCGAATTTTTTTTTTTGGCCTGGATGCCATTAATTGCAACAGCGGCGGGTACAAATTAGAAAACAGAACTAGCAACTAGGTCCCTAGCCTTTACAAAGAAGACCCTACTAATAAGAGAATAGAAAAAGCAATCATGTCCTCCACCGCATCTGAGGAAGAGAGAGCTCCAGCCATGGCCATCTTCACCGGCGCCGGGGACTTGACCACTTGGCACCGAGTCGACGTTGAGTGCCACGACGAGCTCCGCATAGGGCCTCCGCATGGAGGTTGAAGAAACGCCAGGAAACTCCGGCGAGCGTGGCCACCAGATGACCTTCAGAGACGGTCAGCAATCAGAGGCTGCCGAGTGTGTATTCCAGATTGAGGCATCACCACTCCAAGACAGATCGACGCCGACGACGATTCCGACAGTCCGCCATCTCCTCCCAACGCCACCAGCGCGAGCAGAGAAGATTTGCAGAGCTACACTCACCGCCGATGCCCAACTGTCGACACCAGGCGAGCTTATTGAAGGAGTTGGCGGCGTCGTTCCGCCTAGTCGTCCACGGCACCTCGCCGCCATGACAAGCAAGAACACCACGGCTGGCCACCAGACGCAGCTCGCGTGCGTCGATGGCAATCTCCAGAACGGCATGAAGCCAATCCCAGCATAAAGCCAAACACGAGCAAACAGCCCAAGCAAACTACTCCTACCTTTATTTAGATTACTAGCTAATCTACAGGTTCCGGCACCTCGCCTCAGCCCTTCCCCATCGGCAGCGCCGGCGAGGACAGCCTCGGGTCGGCCTGGTTCACCGGGGTCGACTCTCAACGGAGAAAGCTAGAAAGAGAGAGGGTGAGAGGAAAAGTGAGATGCAGAGATTCTGTCCAACTATGTGAGTTAACCAGTACAGTACCAGCCTAGCTACTGATGCATATGACTGATCAGCGTCGATGTGCCTGTTATATAGAGCTGGAGTGATGTGCGAAGATTTTCTTAGTAGCTTTCTTAGAGCAAAGAATACGCCTCAGGAGAGAACTTGCCTGTGGCAAGATGGTTAGGTGGGTGGTTGTACCCCCAGCCCACCAGAGTTCAAACCCCAGGTTTGACGCTGGTGTTTCTCATTTAAGGCGGAATATTCTTCAGTGGGAGGCGACGTTCCCGTCGACAGCGAGGCGCCCGTGGTGACTTCGTCAATCTCAAGACTCGACCCGCCGACTCAGTCTCTCGGAGGTGCTCATAGGGGTAGGGTGTGCGTGCATGCGTTCATAGGGGTGAGTATGTGTGTGTATATGAGCGCTTGCGTTGTACTGTGTTTCGCAAAAAAAAAAAAAGAATACGCCTCAGGAAAAGCTTCCCGTCAAAGTTTCAGGATTTCAGAATTTCTGGAGTGCTAATCGTAACCCACTAGAAAATGCTAATCTTAGCCCACTACAGAATATGTCTTGTTTTAGTTTCAATGTGGGCTTCTTTTGTAGAGACTACTGTTCGGCCTTTTCTAAAATGGGCTTTCTTGATTTACTTTTGCTTTCCATTTATCCGTTTGTCAGTTTCTCAAAAAAAAAAACTGTTTGTCTACCCTAAAAAAATTATGTTTGTCTTGGGCCACTTAAAACAAAAAATGTTTGTGTTTGTCTTGGGCCACTCGAAACAAAAATTGTTTGTCTTGGAACGAATACGCATGTCTCTCGGTAAATATTTAAATTAAGAAGTGAGCAAACAGTGCAGTTAAAAAAGACAATTATGCATTGAAGAACGACAACGCTACAGTTGATAAAGACGTATCGTGTCACTGCATCTTGTGGCTCAACTTCTTTCGTCTCAATCATCACTTGTGTCCCAACTACATTATCTCAACTGCGACCGTGGCCCAAACTGCATCGTTTTTAACTGCATCGTCTCAAGTGCATCGTCCAAACTATAATTTCTGGGGGCATCATGTGTCAACTGCATCGTCCCAGTTACAACCCGTGCCTCAATAGCACCTCCCTGTTACGAAGTGCAACATCTTAAGTATTAGTTGCATCATCCTAGCTACATCTAGTGTCTCAACTCCACATTTTACCCCATTTTTTAGGGGTAAACATTGCACTCCTTTTAAAAACTATCACACTCAGGATCCAAAGGTACTCTCGAAGCGGAAAGAAGAACATGATAAAATATTGAGATAAAAAGTTGAGACACAAAATGCGAAATGACGACGTAGTTGAGAACAAGAACAACAATTGAGAATGATGTGGTAGAGAAGAAGAGCGCAATAGATAACGGCTTAGTGGAAAGTACGGAGTTGAAAAGAAGAAGGCAGTGGACACTAGAGTTAATGGCACCCGCAGTCACGCAACTCGTCACGTATGTGCACTTAAGTCACACTTCTCCAGAACGTGATTTTTTGGTCACACATCTGGACAAGTGGGTGCACGCAGGTCTCTGGGCCCACGTGTCAGTCCGTTTTGGACGGTAAATTTTCAGAAAACCCCCTGGAGTAATATAATTTTACAAAATGGTACAAAATTAGAAGGACCATTTTATAAAATTAGGAGGACCATTTTTGCGAAATATCTAAAAATACAGGGGTTTTCTGCAAAATTACTTGTCCATGTCAGCACTCCCGCAACGGAAAACGGTCTGACACGTGGGCCCAGAGACCACCGTGCACCCACTTGTCCAGATGTGTGACCAAAAAATCACGTTCTGGAGAAGTGTGACTTAAGTGCACATACGTGACGAGTTGCGTGACTGCGGGTGCCATTAACTCTGGACACTAACGTAGTTGAGAAAAAGAACATAGCTAATATGAACACAACTGAGGAGAAAGTACAGTTGAGAAGAATGACAAAATACAGAAGAACATAGTTGAGAAGAAAAACACAGTTGAGAAGGACGTTGAAAAAAGATGAATTATAGAAGAATGAAGTAACTGAGGAAAAAATGCAGCAAAGAACATCAGTCAGCTGCTCCATTTACTCGAATCTTACAGGAAAGCGTGCACACCCGTAAGTGTTGCACATTTAAAAACATAAGTTAACAAATGGTCACGCAGAAGTCTTTGTAGCATGGCTACAATGTACACTATACAAGTAAAGTTCTTATTTAATTAGGAATTTACTATGAGACACCAACTGTCATGGCTTATATTTACGGGGCACCGTGAAGCCACTAGAGGGCACTAAATACTGACTTTACAAAATGAAAGTGTAAAAACGCATCTCACATGTCCGTGTCTAACACCAACAAAGGTACCACAGTAAAACGTAGCCTCACATCATAAGAATCAGATCAATACAGCAATAAGAAAATTTATGTTTTGTTTTCACATAATGTTTAGTCGAGATAGAATGTGTGGATTTGTGTTTCACATCAGGTACAGTGTCAGAACTTCATGGAGGTCAACACGGGCCAAACAAATTGTGCGTTTCTTTTTATTAGCATTATTGTTAAGAAATAACTAATGATGATTAGACTTTCTACTAGCTATTAAATACTTTTAATTATCATCTTGGCCCTCCTTATTTTTTCTGCAAACTCTGGCACTGGCCGCGTACTACATGAATTGAGGTTATGTTTTGATGAATTAGACACATTTGTGTGTCAACAATATCTATTAGTGTGTAAGTTCGTGCGATGCCTAGGCGATTGCCTGTAGAATCTATACGGTCCATCCATGTTGTTCTCTCGAATCAAGGGTTTGACATGTTGTTTCCGTGAGATTCGTGAACACTATCTAAACTTATAACCGCTACTTGTTATGACGGAAGAGTGTGCCATGAAAGATCAGTCCGACAATGGTCAGATTTTACCTGAAGGTTCGCTTCGCATCAGTAGTTACCATCTGACTATCCCCTCGAATCAGATTATATTTTATTTTCCACTAAACTATTTCTGAATTTGACAACTAACATAAGAAAAAACCACTAGCATATACTTTCCCTGTCCCTAAATATAAGACGTCCGACCAATTCAATTTTGACCGCCGGAACAAGTCTTATATTTAGCGACGGAGGGAGTGTACACTTTTCGGTAGCTATCACTTGATTAATTTTGTGAAATATACTACCATACTGTATAACCTTCGCGTAGAAACTAGTCTTACGTTGGAACTCTTTTTCTTAATTAAAACGCACCATAAAAAAATGTCATGGTTTTAATGACCAGATGGGTTACTATGGAAGTTTGTGGTGCTTCAGTATTCTATTGAAGTTTCTGATACGGCATTTGACTTCTAGATCAAAAATTGATTTAGACACAAAAATTCTTACAAAAATGGGGAGAGAAAGAAAGCTCTTGCTCAGAATCCTGAGACGTTGACGCGCATGCGTGCACTAAACCAGCTACATGCTCATATGATTCACAAAGAAAAAAATAGAGTACAGATATACGACGCAAATCATAAGGAGTTTAACGGTCTGCTTGGTTTGTGCCTAGTATAGTCTTGCTGGTATCCATAGACTTCTTAGTAGATATTCTGGACAAGACTGTCGTGTCCTTTGGACTTGTTGCACAACTATGTGCTGGTCCCTTTGGAATATGCTCGATATATTCACAATCGAGGGTTAGTTTCCTTCTCAACCGGCTGACGGCATACACAAAGTGTTGGTGTACATGCATGTGTGGAAGCAACTGGCTAGAAGACAGGACCGCGACATGGTGGAAGTGGCGATCGGCATGATCTGCTCCCTCCACACTGCCACTAGACCAGAGTAGTCTCTCTCCTTCTCCTGCCCTATCTGTGTTGTACTTCTTATGTTAGCAGTGATCTGGGCAGCCGTTGTGTGTGCCCAAGACTTGGTTGTTGTATCCGTATGTTATATGAACTCGGTGTTGTGTGGGTTTATTAATTTAAAACTGGGCTCATCTTAAACCTTTGGTCTAAGAAATTACTTGTGCGAGCATGATCGAGCTTCGTGTCCTTCCATAGGATTTGTTTTTGAAACGGATTCCACAGGAAGTAAAATTCCCTTTACAAGCATGTCGAGAAGACTCTATATTCATGTTCTGGTAGGATATAAGTTACATACACGTAATCAACGTTCTAATAATGCAGATTGCAGAAGGTAAGATTCGAGCGCACATGCAGGAGACAAAACCCTGGAAAAAAACTCGTCCCATATATACTCTCTTTTCTCCTTTTAAGTTTTCACCTATACACAACACACACATACATCATACTCCATAGCCACATACATGAACAGATGATCGATCGATCCTCAACATATATCTCCAAGCTACAAAGCCGATTGACCGGGCTCCTCACATGACGGAGCAGGCGTTGGGGTTGTCGTCGCTGAACATGGTGGTGAGCCGCTCCTCCTGCGCCGCGCCGCCTCCGGCGCCGGAGCCGCCGTAGCTGGCGACCGGCATGACGGCGTCCACCTTGCGCACATAGCCCGGTGGCGCCTTCTTGTCGTAGGTCTGCGCCGCATAGGGGTGTGCCACCAGGTTGTAGGGGATGTAGGGCCAGATCTCGGCCTTCTTCCCCGTGGCCTGCACCCGCTTCACCACCTTGTTCGGCTCCACGAACCCCTGCACCGTCACCTTGTACTGCTTCCGGTTTATCTCCACCGACTCCACACCTGCAAACACGTACAACAGTCAAATGTCTTTCAGTTTTCCAGTATTTTTCTTCGCCATACATATGAAATTCATCTGGGATGAAAAGAGTGAAGCAGAACAAATTATCACCGTCAACTACAAAATGTCCCTTTCTCAAAAAAAAAAAAAAAAAACTACAAAATGTCCTATGGATTCTGCAGCATTCTCTTCAACCATCATAATCCTTTGAGAACATGTTGAAAAAGATGTTTGCATACCTTTCATGCTGGAGAGGGCGTTCCTAACTTTGAGCTCGCAGCCTTCGCAGTCCATCCTGACCTTGAGCTCCACCGTCTGGAACTGCTTCCTCTTCTTCTTGTAGCTCCGGCGACGGCTGCCGCCACTGAGAAGCTCGGACAAGAAGTCAAGAGTGCCGCCCACACCCATCTTCTTCAATCAAACTGAACCTACCAGTATGTGTCTGGATTTCTAGTATACCTACTGCCAAATTCTTCTCTCAAAGAAAGAAACAAGAAACAGAGTATGGACACTGGACCTAATAAACCTTTGTTCTCTTCCTGAATTAATCGGTCGCTTCCACTGACAGCACTACTTCATCAAGTGAGCACGAGATGGTTGGAGACTAGACACAAGATGGGATGCATATATATAGGCTGCCTTCTCAGTTGTTGGCTGCTTGTTACAAGGCAGCACCTCACTAAGCTAAAGCTAAGCCGCCTGCCCGGCTTTGCTTTGCGGAATCTATTTGTTTTCTTGTACAGCTAGCAGCTGCAAGCTGGCCGGCCGCGTCTGTATTTTCTGCAAGAAGTTTCCCAAGATACCTTGCCCCTTGCTGTACCTGCCTTTTGCTGAATTCTGCAGCCTCAACTGACTCTGGAAATAGGGACATGTAAAGGTAGCACCCACAGATTAAGATAACCGAAGCCGGGGAACCGACTATTGTTAGTAACGTTTATCCCCTGTGCTAAGCAAGTGGAAAAAGGTGCGTGTACTTGCGTACGGTGTGTTTCGGCACCTCTTGATCCATTTCTTCATCCATGACTAAGTTTCTCACTTGATTTTCTGGATTTTTGTTTAAACTGAACTTGTGCTGATCCGACCAACGGACGATTCAGATGATAACCGGTTTGAATAGGTACTCACATTTCAGCATTCCCGGCAACTTTACCGGCGGCGAATACTGTGAGTATTGTGCAATGGTGTGTGCCTCATGATTGCACTGGGCTAGCTACCCCTCTCAAGCCTCAACTGGTTTCAGTTTCTAAAGGGCAATGCAGACAACCTGGACATGAGCCCTCACAACAGAAACCATGGTCATGCAATTGCTGTGTGCTAGCTGGTGTGAATGATGGTGTGGTATCATTCACGAGTAAGCAAGCAAGCAACTGCAAGCTGCAAGCTGCAACAACGAAGGTGCATGCATAATGGAGATCAAACATAGTCATCCTAAGACCAATCTGGGACTGCCAGCTGCCCTCCGGTGTTAGCTGAGGTGTGTTTCTGTTCCCTGATTGGGTAGCGCGGCCCCACTTTGCAGGTCATAGATAATTGGGTGATTCGGCACTCCATAATTGGAGGTCACAGCTACTTCGCCAGCATTTCTGTTGCTTCTTACATCTGTCCCTCGTCTCACTGAAACATATGCAGAAAGAAACCCATGTTGGCCTACACATGCTCTACATGCATGCACCAGAAGCCTATAGTTAGAAGTGATGTTGGTTGATTGGGGATTGATTTCATTATTGGTACTACAAAGTTTGAGGTAGCCATAGCCTTCATCTTTGTATGTCAGGTTGTGATTTTTCTAATGGCATGTACAGCTTCGTGATCTAGCTAAGAAGCCTAGAAGTGACGTTGGTTGATTGGTGATAAATCCATTATTTGTACAAAGTTTAAGATAGCCATAGTCTTCATCTTGTATGCCAGTTGGTGACATTTCTAGGTAACATGTGCAGCTTACTTGAACAAGATTCATGGTATTTCGTGATCTAAGAATGCTGAATTTTTTTTAGAGAGGACTAAGAATGCTGATTATAAACTAACCTACTTTCTTTCACCCCATATTGAATAGCACTCCATCCGTCCCCTTTTATAAGACGTTTTGGCAAGCCAATTAAGCCTGATTAAAAGGGACAGATGAAGTAATAAACTAGACATGCAAATAGTAAAGCCTGGTAAAATCTTATTGCATGATTTGAACCCTTCGAACATGCATGTAAATATAAATGCATATCGCAGAATGCTACTGTTTTGGATTTTAAAAAAATAACCCTGCAAAGAACTTGGTGGTAGTCATCAAGATATCTTCCCAATTGTCAGCAAGTTGCACTTAGGCAGAGAGAGAGAGAGAGGTAGAGACGGGCATCAGCATCATGAGTAGAGATTTTGTGCTCCCGGGCACCAATGATCCTGCCGTTTTAAAAAAAAATCGAAAAAAAAATTACGTGTTTCAAAAAATTCTGAAAAAAATCTCGAATGTGGCCATTGGTATATTCTACAAACGTGCCAAAAATAAACTTTAAATACTTTGTATTCTGGGCTACACAAAAATGACAAAATTGTAGATCTGAGTATACTTATTTTCAAATCTCTAAATTTATTAGATTTTGTCATTTTTGCGCAGCTCCGAATACAATGTATTTGAAGTTGATCTTTTGCACTTTTGTAGAATACATCATTAACTATATCCCAAATTGTTTTCAGATTTTTTTGAAACTTATAAATATTATTTTTCATTTTTTTGATGCACCAGGAGCACTGGTGCTCGGGAGCAAAAACACTTTTCCGCATCATTAACTCCAATATGTGTAAGAGTAATAACGGTGAATGGACCGAAAGTTGAATTCCAAAGTCATCTTTCATGGTAGTGAAAGCTACTCTGATTTACTGTTTTATTTCATATTGAAAAGTGAACCATTATGACTAGGACACTAACATGGAAAGTGACCTGAAAATGTGAAAAAAAGGCACTAGCTACTCATGTGAAGCATGGTATTTTTACTTTGAAGGTGATGCCTAACCTCTTTAAACCCCAGCCGGCCGGCCCTCTTTCAATCAACTTCGTGTCTACTCCATTCGGAGAAATGTCATGCATTGATCCTTTCGCTGTGGCCACCTAACTATAGCAACTAGCACTAAGTTGCAGAATCATCGAAGGTGTGTGCATCTACAAGTTATCTCGAAACAGGCTTTCGCCCCGCTTTATAAATAAAGCAACATGGCAAGCAAATCCATACATAGTCAACAAGCAGAAACAGAGGCTAGGAAAGAAGAGCCGGGGCAGTAGCACAAGTAAGTCCAAACAGTAAAAGTAGCACTAGGGGCAGGGAATGGAGAGAACAAGGGGGGGGGGGGGGGGGGGGGGGGGGGGGGGGAGGCAGGGGGGGGGTACATCAGAGAGAACAAAAAAAACCCAGGCCAGTCGGCGCTAGCTGCTAGATGTAGAGGAGAGACGTCGCGCGGTCTCCATAAGTCTGTCAAGCATGACATCTACAAGTTATCTGCGATAATAAAGCTAACAGATGTGAACTTAATTATAATATCTTTGCCATAACGGCCCTGACTAGCCAGATTATCTTGACTTACTGAATCAAAGCAATCAGTGCACTCTTTCAGAAGAGAACAATTAATAATTAGATTATTGGTCTAAGATTTCCCACTTTCAGTAGGAACTGAAGCTATGGCAAACATCAATGTCTCCGTTGATTCAGAAGAGGCATTTTCTCCAGTGGTAGTCAATTCTCGTGACCCATGTGAATGGTATTAACCTTATTAAGAATAAATCATTTGGATCCAAAAGAGGGATATCCTATAATATTGAATGACACAAAATGAACAAACATCTAGCCGGCCAATGGAATTTGGAATATCAATCAATGGCTAATCTCCGGCATGACAGACCCCCACTGATCAACATATATAAAAGAAATTAACAGACCATACTAGCAACAGATAGCTCGAAGATATGGATTTCATTGGCACCAATACCCTCAAATGTGCATTGTGCGCATTTGACCACCGTTAATCAGCATTTCAGCCTGACATTTGGGTGCTATCCGATCCCTACTGTGAACGGCAGAGCTGCTGGCTAATATTTCCAGAACATCAAAGCCTCTAATGGCATGAGCATAGACACATTCATTTCATGGTGCTATCACTCAACTTCACAAGATTCTAGCTATTGAGCCCTGGGCACGAAAGGTGTCCTGGCGGCCGGGCAAATGAAGGTGACGGCGTCACATCCACATTGGCTCATGAATATATAAGTAATCATGTCGTGAGAATGAACTAGATCGCCTTTTTGCCTTTGGGGGTTTGGCCCTCCACATAGCAGCATACGTGCGTTTTAAATATACTTGCTGAAGATTCCGCATGTTCTCCAAACTTTGCACGCCTAGACGATCGATCGAATATTTATTTCTTCTTTCCATCATGCACTTCTTCGCGCGTAAACTTAGCGAATAAGGAAGGAGAACAAGTGTATAGGGTACACATACTGTACTAATGGTCGAACGTGTTGGTCGAACACGCGAGTACCACCAAAGCGCTAATTGGCATGAACGTGTTAGTCCAAGATACTCTCCCATGTTTCTCCTAGAAAAAGGTCCATGATAGTGTTTTCTTTTCAGTTCCACCAAAGCTACTTTCAAAAAAAAATCATACATATTTGAAAGTCACATGAGACTACATGAGGAATCTATCAGAGAAAACAATTTCAGGGTAATATTATACTTATTATTTGATTTTAATACTCGAGGCATATGCAGCTAGTTGTTGTTTTGGAATGAGTTTGAGCATGTTTGGTTGCTCGCACTACCTCTATGCAGTCTTTTGGGGAGCTCAGGATCACATCTTGTGCGAGTCGGGAACTCAGGATTCAGGAGGCAAAATGAAGGGGCTAGGTGCTCAGGATGACTGCCGTGGCATGTTGCACTAGTAGGAAAAGGCCTACCGCTGGCGGACGAAAATGGCCTACCACTAGCGAGCGGGAGCCCGCCAGCGATCATTACGTCAGTGGTAATAATTACCGTTGGCGGGCGGCCGTCCGCCAGCGGTAAGGCTGGTTACCGCTGGCGGGCATCCCTAGCGCCCGCCAGCGGTATATGACCAGCGCTGGCGGGCAAGCGTCTGCCAGCGGTAAGCCACCACGGCCGCCAGCGGTACATTTTCTGGGAATTATTTTTTTCTAGAAAATCGTATTCCAGCAATATATCCAGTATAAATACAGTAAATTCAAGTAAATGCGCCAAATAAACAACAGAAATATAGACGATCACATACAAATGATCAAAGTGTCATACACAGATTCATTAGTTCATCACACATGCATTACAAATCTAAAACAACATGAACTTAAGCTAAACTTCGATAAGCTAAACAACATGCGTTAGTTCATCACTTAAGCTAACTTGAAATTAACCTAAAACTACTCAAGGTCCCCAGCATGAACTTAAGTCGGACGATGAGTCCGAGCTATCATCCCAGAAGCTCAAATCCGAATCGTCGCCGGTCTTCTGGCACGGCGGCGCTGCACTGGAGGGTCCAGCGACGTCGGAGCTCGTCTGCCTCTTCTTGTTCCTCGAGGCGTAGAAGTCCAGCTCCGCCTGCACCAGATCGGGGCGTGCGCGGCGCAGCGCGTCCATCCGCCACTCGTCGATCTCGGCAGCGCGGCGACCTATCCCCTGGCGGCGGTTACGCCGCGCCTCGTCTATGTCGACGATCTCCATCGCGGCGCGAGGAACTCAGCTTCCTCCCGGTCCTTAACGTCAGGGAAGTTGAGCTCAGAACGCGGCCGTCCAAACCTCCAGGCTGCCGCGTCGAACGCGCGCGCGGCGAGCTCCGCCGTATCGAAGGTCCCCATATACCAACGCTGGCCGTTCACGGTGATATCCGCGGACCACTGGCCAGATGGGCGGTGACGGACGCCAATGAACCCAGTCATGGAGCGGCGGCGCAGCGGCATGCTCTGTGGCAAATAAAAATGCATGTTACACAACAAATTTGAGTATAGAAAGATGTAAAGTATAGAAATTGTTCCTGAATTTGGTGCAAAAAGATGTGAATTAGAAGTAGATGAAACGAAACAAGTTCAAATGAAGCAAGAGTTATAAGAAAGACCAAAGCAAACGGAAATGATTCGGATTTGTGCCTCATATTTAGGTCGGACACACACAAGCAACCCTCAAATCTCCGTTGAGCCAAGTAGGATGCACACAGCTTATACTTGTGCATATCACAAGGCTCAACGAGCTTGAGGTATCACGTAGTGGGTCACAACATTTTAATCATCGGCATTCTAAAAAACGAACACATATTAAGGAGATGGTGCCTCATACTTAGAAGTGACGCACACAGACTTTGGAGACGGAGCCAGTGAGCCAAGTAGGATGCACGAGATGTATCTACTCGTGCATATCACAAGGCTCACTAGCCCCGCCCCTGGATCACATTGTGTCACAACATTTTTAATCATCGGCATTCTAGATAATACAGAACTATAAACAATAATATGGTGCCTCGTACTTAGAAGTGACACACAGACTTCAGGGATGGAGCTAGCGAGCCAAGTAGGATGCACGAGATGTGTGTACTCGTGCATATCACAAGGTTCGCTAGCCCCACCCCTGAATCACACAGTGTCACGACAGTTTAATCATCGGCATATCAAAAGACGGTAACATAAAGTCATATTTCAAATTCATATAAAATATGTCATATTTTTAGCCAAAGTCATGCCAAAATTCACGGGAAATTTCGGCATGACTTTGGCTAAAAATAAGACATATGAGTACCCGAATTTGCCGGAATGGAAGTTAATCAACATTCCGGCAATCTCAAGGGTCTCTAGGGGTACCTACACACATTTCATATCACAAATTCATCACAACCACCACCATAAATTCATCGACAAATTGTACAACTATAAATAGTACAGAGAGCATCGACAGAGCTAAGAAAATTACTAACACACTAACCTAATATAAATTTCTTACACACTAAAATTGCTACACAATTCTATCCTACAATTTCTAACACACTAACCTAATATAAATTTCTTACACACTAAAATTGCTACACAATTCTATACGAAATTTCTTGCTACACTAAAATTGAGAAATTGAGAAAGAAATTGGGAGGGGAGGCGACGGTGGCAGCACCTCGGGCGCGGGGGAGGGCGGCGTCGGGGCACCGTGCGAGGGTTACCACGTCGGGGCGGCGTGGGGGCGGCGTCGACGGCGGCAGCACCTCGGGCGCAGGGGGGAGGCGGCGTCGGGCGACGGTGTGCGGCTGCGTCGGGGGCGGACGGCTGCGTCGGGGGCGGCGTGGGGCGGCGTCCACGGCGGCAGCACCTCGGCGCGGGGGAGAGGCGGCGTCGGGGCGGACGGCGTGGCGGCTGCGTCGGGGGCGGCGTGGGGGCGTCGACGGCGGCAGCACCTCGGCGTGGGGGTGGCGTGGGGGGGGGGGGCGCGTCGACGACGGCCGGCCGGGCGGGGGCGTGTGCGCGCGTGGAGAAAGAGGGCGGTGGGGGGCGGCGGCGGCGGTGGGTGGTGGCCGGGTGGGAGAGAGGCCAGGCGCGAGCGAGTGGATAAGGGCGGCCGCGCGCGGTGAGGATAAGGTGTGGCGGGCCCGCGTGCGAGGGTTACCGCTGGCGGACAGCGTGTGTCGTCCGCCAGCGGTAAGGTCTAGTTTTTTTTTTAATGTTTTCCTTATATAAGGCCAGGCCAGGGAGAGCTGAGCCTGCCCCCTACTCGATCCGCGCCGCCGCCCTTGTCCGCGCCGCTCGACGCCCTCCTCCGCGCCCGGCGCCGCCCCAGCGCCCGTCGTGTCCCTCCGCCGGCGCCGCACTATCCTCCACACCGGCGTGGACCTCCCCTCCGTCCCCATGCCAAGGTGCTGCCCTCTCACTCCCCTACCTCCCCTACCTAGGTTGCATGCACCTTAGGTGTTTGATCAAATTTCGCACTCATTTTTTCAGATCCCGGGAATCGACGTCGACGATGTCCCTGTTGGACAATAGGGGCAATGTCCGGGACTGGGCTCCGCCGGGCTGGCACTGGGAGGTGGTATCTTCCGGAACGCGTAGCTTGGTGAGGAATCCGGGTGACGTCGTCGACCCGGATCTTCTTTGGTGGAAGTCGCATGGGCCACAATCGGTGAAGAGGGAGCCGGCCCCCGAGGAGGTGGTACGTCGCCGTATCAGGGAGGAGGACGAGCACGTCCGTCGCTACATGCATATGTTGGATACGCCAGCGGTGTATGATAGTAGATGGCAGATGTTTCATAGGGGTTCCTTCTCATGTGAGTATTGACCCTGTGATGGTTCCTGCTCTTTGGGTGCTGAGCGTCGACCGTGATGCACCCCGCGGCTTAGGACCTGGCAGAAGTTAGTGATATTATTCGTGATGTATTAGGGTTAAATAAAAATGGACTCCAGCTATGTAACTGCATTAAATAAAGATGTATGCGTGATACTTTTGCATATTTGATCAATACTGCTTTGTTAAAGTGGGGAAAATAATGTTCCCTACTTTGAATTATTCTGCAATGCAGACATTGTTTTATATTTGTTTTGTACCATTTAAACAATGGATAATCAACCAAGTATTAGGATTTTTCTTCATTTCTATCTAATTTCTCCTAGTTAAATGATTATGTTGATTTTCCGAAATTCATCCAAATTTGAACTACAAGTGTTTTATAGTTGGCTCTCCAATTTTTAAAATAATCATTTAATTAAGGTACACAACCAGTGGTTATATCATAGAAACATCAATAGTTTTAGAGAATTTGACCTCTTTCGGTGAATAATCCCAGTGGCGGTCGTTTTCGATCGACAGTTTTTTCGTAAAAGAAACAAATAGAGTGAAAAAAAACACTCAAAAAGATATATCCTCTTGCATGAAGTCCTTTTATGTGTACTTAGTTGCTATGTAAAATGATAAACTTGATTTTTGACAAAGTTTGAGAAACATTCTTCACAAAAAGCACACACACATGAGAGAAGACACAACGGGAGCACACACAGATCGTGTTTTTTGCAAAAATAATATGTACGAATCGATCAGAAGAATGATAGGAATCCAAATATTTCAGTCATTACTTTTAGGTAACCGAATGGACCGAATACATGAGAGAAGACACAACGGAGCACACACACATCACTATATAGCTAGTCTACTCATCAGCGACATTAAGACGATCGCCATTGGTATTATAGCCACGTAGACTATCCCACTTCCACGCAATCTCGAAGCCGAGGCGAGCGTCAAGAGCGGCATACTCGACTTGATCGTAGCTCAATGGAACGTTCTCCCATCCGCAAATCCGGAGTTCTTCTTCATCGTCGTCGTCCTTGCCCTTCTTCTTGTCCTTCTTGTTGTTGTTCTTCTTCTTCTCTAGTTTTGTCCCAATGATAGCATTGGAGAGAGCAACGAGACTCGGAGTAGGATTGCCGGTTGGGTTCCGCCTATCCCTCTGGAGGTCGACCGCGGACGGAATTTCAATTCCGTAGTAGCGCAGCATCCGCAAGTCATTATGGATAGCCACGCCGTAGAACTTGATGGTCTTGTCACCTAAGAAATCAACGAGGATCTGCGGCACCCCATCAGCCTTGCAGATCTGGAAGACAAGAGTCTCGGACGCCACCGAGAGTTGAAGGACGGCGGTGTGCTGCCTTTTCTCGTATGGAAGATCCCTCTGTCGACCCGGGAGAGGGTCGGTGAACTCGCAGTCGAGTCCAATGCACTTGATCGGTGCGGCGTCGAGAAAGAACTTCTTCACGTCGCGGATCCGCCTCTCCACGCGTGATGCACGGAGGGTGACCCATACCTTGAAGTGCATATCTTCTTTGGTCAAGTAGTACAACCGAGACGGAGGAACGCGCGCGAGTCGTGGCTCCATTGGAATAGAAGAGAGGGCTCGAGAGAGAGAGCTTTTGCAAGGATTAGAGAGAGATTGTGTGTGCTTAAGGCCATGGGATTAGTGGCCTTTTATATAGGGTGGAGAGGGAGGCCGGCGGCCGGGCAGCAATCAAAACGGCGGCGGGCTGATCATCTTCCAATGCACAATTAAAATGGCGGGCTGATCATCTTCCAAAGCATATGCACAATCAAAACGGTGGCATGCTGATCAACTTCCAATGCACAATCAAAACGGCGGCGGGCTGATCATCTTCCAATGCACAATTAAAATGGCCGGCGGCTGATCATCTTCCAAAGCACAATCAAAACGGTGGCTGCTGAACTTCCAAAGCGACGGTTACCCCTGGCGGACGATGTGGGGTGCCCGCCAGCGGTATTTTGCTAGTTTTTTGGGCTAAGCCGAGGCAACTACCGCTGACGGGCACTATATACCGTCCGCCAGTGGTACGTTTAGTACCTCTGGCGGGCACGGATTCTACCCGCCAGCGGTAGTTTGTCCCCCCTCCTCGCAAATTCCTGCTACTACCGCTGGCGGGTATGGCGGGCTCCGAAACTAGCCTGCCAGCGGTAGTAACGCTGGCGGACGGAAATGCCGTCCGCTAGCGGTAGGCTGGTGGCTATAAGCCTTTTCCTACTAGTGTTGGGCGCAGATCAGAAATAGTCTCGCACATGACACGACCAACAATTGGGCGCTCAATATAACTCTTTTAATTTTCTTCCGAAAATGGGAATGTAAAGGGAGTGAGCTAGGCTTGAGGCACGAGGTCATGAGGAACCTAACGGGCCGGCCACTTGCATAGGCTTAGCACACAGGAAGCAATATCCTATAGCTATGTTTACCGGTTAACATAGGCGCCACATCGCCTCCCTCAGAGTCATAATACTGGTTGACACCACTATTAAAAGTAGATTCAGTTTTTAGCGTTTTAAACTTGCTAAAATTGACCGGGCAATGATTGAGCGCTTGAAAAGCGCATGGAGAAATAGTCATTCATACCAAGTTATGTATTCAACATTCAAAACGTTAACTGCTCAATGTCTATTGTATAATAAACCAATACTTAGGATCATAGAATTAGAAAAGGTAATTTCCAAATTGACTTAGAAATAGACGCACCATTTGCACTTATACGCAGAACAATCACAATGCCTTGTCCTTCACTTGCAACCACACCCACAATCTCAAAATTTACAATGATGTAGCTAGCCAGCCATCCTGGTTGTGGTTCTCATAGTCTCGACTCTTTTGACATCTTAAACCGAGTAACCCAAAGTCCTCCACTTCAAAAGCTGATATCCGTAAAGCACAACCGTTAACATCAGCATGAAATGATTATATTTGCTACTTGCATCAAATTTATTAATCCAAAATATTGCACTTTATGTCAAAGATGGTTTCTGAAGATTTGGGTTGAAAAGGTGGGCTTCTACTTGCTATTTTGCCAAATATATATTGCATTGCAGATCTTTCTTTCAGAGGTAGTGCTTTTTAAGAATTTGAGTCAGACTATATAATGTAAGGTTGGCAAGCAGAAACCGAAGCAGATGTTCTTCAGATTACACTACTGAAAGAAAGCAGCAGAAATACTAACTTCAGAGATAGATGCACGTGCCAAAGTATTGCAGCTGCATTAATTGGTTGGAGCATCTGCCAGTTTTGATGGGGATTTGTCTACGGCATGCAGTCAATGTAATTTACAGTGCAGAACGATGGGTCAGGGTGCAAACATTGCTGTGCGTGCATCTTAACGATGAGAAAGAGAGAAATGTTAAGGTACTGCTCACATTTAACACCTCCAGGGATACTGCCCTGATGTTCATGTATCAAGAATAAAACTTGTCCACGGACAGTTTGACACTGCCCCTGTCTGTCTGCCTCGATGATAACATTGTCCCGATGCATATATGTCTTGAACCCTTTCAGGTAAAAGGGAAAACAATCATCCTGCCGTGTCTTCAGAAGAACATCGATAATTTCAAGAAGTAGAGTAACAATTGTTGTAAATGTAAACATAAACCATATATAATCAGTCTTGTAAAAAGGGAAGCTGAATTTTCTGAGTTTTATAGCAACCAAGCTGTGAGTGTGAAGCATGCAGACTGAGTTTGGAAGTCGTATGGAAGAGAAACCAGATGCGAAATCTCTAGATTCCATCTCAGAATTCAGAGATTACAACTCCAATGTACAAGTTAGACAACTTTAATGCAAACCTTTTATCACGTAATTAACATTGTAAAACAGACTATCTCAGAATCTGCATGCGTGATGTTGTAACACAAGATGTTAGATACACAGAGAGAACAGTCTACAAGAGGAATTTCCTGATAGGCAGTCCAAGCTGGACACTTACCATCTTACGAGGCAGACATACTAGCAAGATTCCTTTGACAAGATTATTATTACCAGTCCCTAGCAACTCTAGAAGACGGCCATGCTCCCAGAAAAATCTTCTACGAACAACAGACGACTGAACAAGTATACATTACACACCATGTGCTTTTGTATGTCTCAGACATCATCTGACAGTAGAGGGGCAAATACTAACATTGTAGAACATGATCTCCTATGTCCCTGTCACAGAATGGAATGAAACACTCAAGCATCCATAACCGCAGCCGGTTCGGAAGGTTCTGGTGCTGCAGAGGGACATGAACTGGATTTGCTCTCCTTCTTCTTGCTTGTTTTCTTACTGCCTTTCAACTTATTTGTCATGCTATCTGCCTGGGAGACGATCTTTGAAACTGAGAAGCCTGCTTCCTCAAAAATTGATGCCCTCTCATGGACGAGGGAGCTCCTGGGGACAACATCAACACCATCGTATGTCCATAACCCTAACACTGCCTCTCCTTTCAGCCCGATTCCATACCAGCCAAGACCTGAAATGGCTATATCCATAGTGTTTTTATCCCAATTATCCCCAGAAACTTTCAACTTTTTCCTCACCCATTTCCCAAGCTCGTTCACCCGTTTCTGGCCTATAGGAGGCTGCAGTTATCGAACAAAGCAGCAGGTTATTTTATGATGTGCATGAATTAGGAGAAAAACAATAATTTGTTAGGATAAGATGGATGCCTGAAGTTGCAAGCCGAAGTGATCTTTCATCATAGAGGCTGCATTTTCAGTCTTCCCCATGTGAAGTGGCAGAAGTGCTGACGCCCATACTGTAACGTAGATTGATCCTACAGTTAGATCTTCAATATCCAGACGCGCCAATCCTCCCATATGTATGGACTGCCCTGCCTGAAAGGGTTGCAAACAAAACAAATTACATATAAGCCAAAATCGCTTAACACGTGATATGGCAAAACAGCATGGTGAATAATCCTGTCTAACTATTGATCCTTTAATCACAGGCACTGTAAGTCATTCAGGGCGAACCAGCCATGATATGAAGAACTGAAGCTTAGTCAGTTACATCAATGTGTCAATCTCAAAATCCACTGTATCATCACGCATTTTTGTACTTCATTTTCAGAAGTAAATATTACTTGAAAAAACTACCGCCTCCCAATCCTCCCTACCAATCCCTCACATAATCACAAATACTTGACCGAATTATTGTTATGTAGCAGAGAAATAAAACAGGCTAGAGTTGTTCACGAGAAACAACAATTACTAAGGGAATGAGCAAAATGAGACCTTTAATCTGTATGTTCTGGGCCGCATCTCTTTCCTCACATGAACAAGCTTCTGCTCCTCAAGAGTAAGTCTCGACGTCAGCTGGTGTCCATGAAGCAAGCCCGGAGTGTCAAACAGCTTTGCCTGAGCACCAAGAACGCCGTCCACCCGGATAACCCCGAGGGTTGTTCCCGGAACTGGCGCCTCTGTCAAGGTTTGCCCGCCCTCTGCCCCAGAGCACCGAGCAATGGCATTGAGCAGCGTCGACTTGCCCACATTCCGTGCGCCAACAGCCCAGACCTTGCCGCGCGCCCCGGCAAGCTCACGCACGTGATGGAGCAGGTCCCGTACCCCCCATCCCCGTGAGGCGCTGACAAGGTGAACGCCAGCAAGCTGCAGGTCGGCGCCAGCACCAGCGCGAGCGCGGCTCTGCGCCCACGCGTGCACGTCGTCGGGGTTAAGCGACGGCGTCGGGAGCAAGTCGAGCTTCGTGACCACGAGCACCGCGCGGGGGAGGTTCGCCGGCGCACCATGCTTCCAGTCCGCGTGATGGGCCTCGCTGGTGACGGCTACCAGGCGCGCCACGGCGCGCGGGAAGGAGCCGTCGAAATCCGACGCGTCCGCGAGGAGCAGCACCAGCGACCTGGCCCCCGACGGCGACGCGAGGCGCGGGCCGACGGCGGCGACGAAGTCGAAGTCCGGGAGCAGGATCTCGGCGTCGGGGCGCTTGACGTGGCCGTAGTGGCGCAGCGAGTGGCACCGAGCGCACACCACCACCTTGCTCTTCTTCTCAGCCTCCGTCGCCCCCACCGCCGCCGCCGCCGGCGGCGCGTCGACCTCCCGCGGGTTCTCTTTGCCCTCCCGGAGGCGCCCGGTTTTCAGGGAGGCCGAGATGCCGGTGTCGTCGGCGGTGACCGGCGCGAGGCGCGCGCGGTAGTCGGGGGATTTCGGAGATGGGAGGTTGAAGAAGCCCGGGAGCGCCGGGTCGGCAGACTGCATGGCGATGCCGCAGCCTGGGCACTTTTCATTTGCGCTAACTGCTGGGAGACTAGAAGACACCACCGCCGGAGGTGGAGACGCCGTTGGCGGCGGCGGCGGTGGGGACGAGAAGTGGCGGCGCAGGAGCGGGAAGGGTTTAGGGATTTGGGGGGTTAGGCTGTGAGGTGTGGGAGGAGGATGGGCAGGCGAGGGTGCAGCGCCTGCACGGATGAGGCGGCGGAGGGCGGGTTGGAGGCGTCTGGCGCGGGAGAGCATCTTGCCGTGTCGCCGCCGCCGCCGCCAATTCGTGACCGGCGGTGGGTGTCAACGTTTCAGCGGGGAGGTAGAGACGTTGGGCTTTCGGCCGAGTGAATAAGCATATAGGCCTTGAATGGGCCAGGTACACCGTAGAGGCCTTATCATTTGACCCAGCTCTGCAGAAGGAAGCCCACATCGGAACGCCTCATCGAACATTCTCTCTGCTCCGCCGCCGTCTCCCCAACCCCAACTCCGGCGAATATCCTAGGGTTTACCCCCTAGCTCTTTTCAGGCGATGGCGTTGACCAACTTGATCCTGACGGTGGTGGGGGTGGGCGCGGCGGTGATGCTGCTGCGCAAAGACGTGAAGCAGTCGGGCGCCGTCTTCCGCCGCAACATCCGCCACATCAAGACCTGGCTCGAGGAGGAGTCCGCCGCCACCACGTACGCTCTTCACCCCCTTCTTGCAGTCTATTAATATTGCTTAGTAAATTGCGGTCGAACTGGAGGGATCGGAATCGTCGGATTAGATCTTATTATCAATCAGGTACAGGTTGCACTGCAATTTTGGAAACGACAATTTGATGTCTTTGCACCCGTGCTAGGTCAGCATTATATGCAACGGAATGAGAATCATAGACCTACCTGTTGTTAATTGAAGTAATGTTGAGTTTGTTCCTGCTGCACAACAAGAGATATGGGGCTTATAAGTTCTAGGTGTATACTCATGTCCCCCATTTTGCTTCTGGTATAAATTCGTTTCTCTCTGTTTCTCTAGTGCAGGAAATATCACCTGTGATTCTCTAGTACTGGAACTTATTACCTGTTACTCTCTAGTCCTGGAATTATCATTCCGTACTTGATTCATCGCCAAAGGATAAAATCTTTAGTTTTGTTTCCACCTACTCTATCAGCCCCTCTGCTTTTGTACAAAGCCTGGATTTTGCCCACATAGTTGCACACACCACCTTACTCTCATATCTTCGTCCACTTAAAAAATGTTGAGAATTATTTTGAAACATTCATGGATATCCATCATGATATAAAGCATGTAAAGTTGCAAATTTATTGCAAATATATGACTGCATGTGATGTGCAAATTTGTTTTTGCACATCTGAATAGCATAATGTTCACCCCATACGTCATACCAATTTGTTATTTTGTACAGCCACACATATGGTCATATTTTTCTACCAAAATTTTGAAGTTCACATATATATCACGATGAACACCAATGACATATTTAAAACAAAAAAATATAATTTTCGAGTGTGTGCAGAATAGAGACAAAGTAGGTTCCACACAGAACTCATTTTAATTCGGGAATTACCCCTCTTGTTGATTTAATTTTGCTGCTATTAATGACAACGCAAGGTTTCTTCCAGATTTGGATTTCTGCCTTTCAAGTTCTAAACTTGATATATTATGATCTTGGCTTGGAATTAATTCTCACCTTGTGTCACTCTGGAGGCTTACAGGCTCTTTAACCCATTTTAAGATGGAGTCCCAGGCTGCCAAAATATTCCTCATTTCATTCATCATAACCCATTTATGCTGAAGTCAAGCTCGATTTCTAGATGCTAGCCTCTCTCAAGAGACTAGAATTACTACACTTGTGGTAAATTAAAATTGTATGAACTTTAGGTTAGCTTTATAAACTGGCTATAAATGATAACATATGTTAGGCTATCCAACTCTACTTTTAAATACCTAAAATCATATGCACACTCTCTTTTGCAATGCCAAAGAGAGTCAACCTGTCCGCTAATTCCATCCCTTGGTTTCTCATTCCATTCTGCCCTTATTTCTATGTTGTTTATTCATTTCTGATAGGAAGGCTTAAACATAATAATTCATATCAGCCTAAGTGAGAATTGGGTAGGAATTGCTCTTGCTTAAGTTTCTTGATTGTGCAATGCGATTCACTAATGCTGTAACTAGCCTTAATTCATGAGTTTGAGAAAGAAACATTTATTGTAGCCTCTTGTTCCAAAATAACATTAGCTGCACATGCAGGCTTTCATCTCCTCCATGTTTTTATTTCCGCAGATCTGCTGAGCGATCGGTGCCAAAAGAGCTGGAGTCCCAGGCTGCCAAGAAAGATTGCACCCAAAGTGGACAAGGATTAGATGATTTTACACGCCATTTCCGTTCAAAGCAACTGCGGGTTTAGGATTCGCAGATAAGTACTTGTACAAAAAAAAGTTTGGTAGGATCTTCAGTCTAGAGAATGGACTCAAATAATGGGCGGATGTATGGATAGCTGCATGTGGGTTTCTCTGTTCTGAGTGTAGCTTTGAAGATTGGAGTGCATATTTACATTTCTCTGGTGTTATACTTTTCTGAGCTGAGATCAATCAATTCATAAGTGATCATCCGTTAAGTTGTGGTTTGACATTATTTCAGCAGTTTCATGTTCTTATGGACCATTCACCCTATCATCTTTCAGCAATTCAGTGAGGTTTTCGTTGTGTTTGTGCGGAATCACATATCAAATGGAGCAATTCAATTGAGGTCTTACAAACAAATTCAAACCTTGATAGAAGTTTTACGGATGTCTGAATGCTCATATCGTGTCAGCATTTGATTTGTAATTATTTACTTGCTCCCAAGTTAGAAATAAATGAATGTGTTTATACAATAAACGCAATGCGTACAAGCAAGCCAAAAGGAAAAGGAAAACCACTCCCTGCTTGAGTACAAGCAATCCACACAAACCTACACAGCATGTAAACATCCGACCACCGAATGCTTATGTACACGAGACGAGACTATCTCGAAAACGGATAGCTCTCCCTCTAAACAAACAAATGAAGCAATTCTCTCTCTGAAAGAAAAAACAAATGAAGCAAATGACCACGTGAATCAAAGCTGGCGGCGACGTCCATGGCAGCAACTCAAGCCTGGGTTGTGCTCTGGATTTCTGGAATTCGGTCTGAACTTTCAACGATCACGTGAGCGGAAGGATGGGATCAATGATTGCTATCCTGCGTGGCTACCGGCGTCCCGCGGCCGGCGGCGCGGCGCTTGAGCATCTGGGTGTAGTTGAAGATGGAGTCGAGGCGCTGCTGCCTGAGGTCCTCCTTGAACCCCTGGATGAACTCCTCCGCCTTGGCGTCCACCTCCGACCTGGCGGCTTCCTCCTCCGTCGGCGGCGGCTGGTGCCGTCCCCCCTGGACCAGCGCGTACACGTCATCCATGCTCAGCGACAGCGAGTTCGCGTCCTCCTCCTCTTTCCCCGGCGTAGTTGGCCATGCGGCTGCAGATGCTACTGGTACACGCTGGGTCGACGGCGACCTCGTCATCGCCGTCGTCCCGGCGTCCTCTGTTCCACGGAAGGTGGCGGGCGAGTCCGGCGCCGCATCCGTGTGGAAGCCCGACGACGGTGACGTCGGCGAGGAGAAGATGGAGAAGGAACGGAGCCGCTGCAGCAGCACCGACGAGGCCCTGCGCGTGATCCCGCTTCTTGGCGACGGCAACTGCGACTGCGCCCGCGACGACAGGGCGAAGATGGCGCCCACGACGACGTTCAGGAGCACGAACCACGCCGCGCCGGAGCCCAGCCACGCCGGCATCGGCCAGCACAACCACTCCGCCGCCGCCATCAGCGCTCGCTCGGTGGCTTGCTTGTCTTACTGGTTAGCGTAGGCGGCTCACCAACGCGTGCGTTGCTTGCTCTGCTTATTCGTCGGTTCGCTAAAATGCTCGAGGGACAGACGGAGATGACAATGGAACTTTGGTGCGTGGTGTCGCGCCGATGGCGGTATATATAGAGCGCGCGGTTGATCCGGTTTCGTGGTGGAAAAGGCGGATTAGGTTAAGGTATCGGAATTGTTAGTCTCGGCCGGGCTCTCTCTCAGTGCGGCATCTCGACCGTGAGCAAAGAGAATGGTCAAGCTTAGACTGGGTACCCTAGCTAGCCTCCCATGTGCGGTTTTCTGTCATGTCAGCTAGTTAATCACCATTAACTTGCTACAATCCAATTAGATAAGCATCTCCGTAGGTTCCGTTTGCATCGCGGCAGCTATTTGTTCCACAATCTTCATGCGTCTGAATCGGAGAGCCTAGTGGAAATGGTCGTACATGTGGTATAATCACAAATGCGAAAAATAAAAAGAGAAAAACAAGAAATAGCCGAAACTGATCTTTATTAATCAATGGATGTGTCTTTTTTCATACAATACATGGAGATATATAGGGGTACCCAACCAATGTAAAGGGTGGGCTCGTACGAAACCCATAGATCGGTTTCCCATACAATTGTTCAGACTTTTATATGCCGTACTAAATGGATGTATTTTCCCTGCAAAATAGATAGATCTTGCCTAGAATTTGCAAACTACGAACCGGGTTCCGCATTACGGCATCTCAAGTTCTCAACCCATCAACCCCTAATGTACAGAACCTTCACTTTTACGAGGTCAGCCAAGGTAATATTGTTCGGGCGCCCGAGGTTACTATTATCAGCTGCACATGCTATAAAATATACAAAAAGAATACTTACGTGCTCATGTAATTCTCGATTTAACGCTGTCGGACGCTTCCCAGTTATTTCGAATAATTAAATTAGTCAATCAATCGCGCCTCAGCAACTTCCGGGAGGGTGTTTACCGCTTAGCTAGTACTTATGCTCGAGAGTAGTACGGTTTGACTACTGGGTAAGTCTTTCTCGCTATCATATCATCATCGACCAATTAAACATTTTCGTTCCGTTTAAGTTTCCTTATGCTGATTTGGTGTAGATATCTCAGATCTCACATTCTCACATGTCCACGTTAGTTAACAATACGTCACTCTCGAGCCTTGGCCATCAAGTAGTGTCACCGCTTCATTGTTCCATGTGTTAGATATGTTATCAATTCTATAAACAAGTGTAGCATGTAGTAGAAGATGTCTACTGTACTGTTACTGGCTCTACAGAGTAATATAGATATTTGCTTCACACGCATATCTATCGTTGTCCAGCATAGATATGGTGTGGATGTACCTGTCGAACTTAGATATGGTGTGGTTGTACGTTTAATGTTGCGCTGCGACGACGCTAACCAAACAGTTACTACTATTTCACATTCGTATGTTTAAAATAGATACTATTTACGAGTCGGTGAACGCGGGTCAGTTTATCGATTTCCCCTTCCCCTCCCTCTACAGTGCTCCCGAGAGAGGCGACAGGGCGAAAAGTAAATTTCCCCTTCTCACCGCCGGTGCCGGAGCAGATCCGCGCCTTCTCTCGCCGCTACGGCGGCGGGGGAGGGCGGGGGTCTCGTTCCCGGTCACTTGGCCTGTAGATAGGGTAGTTAGGTGCCTCCCCGGCGGCGTCTTCGGGAGGGTTTCGGCGCCGGATCGAGGAATAATTCCGCCTCCTTCCCTCTTCCTCGCCGGCGACGGCGGGAGGGAGGTGTGTTCGGTCCACCGGCCTGCGGGGCTGGTGCTTTTGGTACTCCTCGATCTACGGATCTCTGGAGTTCTTGCTCCCCCCGAGCGGTGGCGTGGCGACCCCGGCGGCCGCTCTCTGTGGGGTTTGTTTCCCTACTCTCCGTCGTCGTCAGGCCTTCGGTGGCTCTGGGAGGGTGAGGTGGTTCTTCCGGGTGAGCTCCTCTGTCTCTTTCTCTGTCTGGCCGAGGTGGCAAAGGGGGAAGGTGGTGGAGGTGCTTGTTCCGTTTTTGGTTGCCATGGTGGTGCTGGTGGCTCTCGGTCGTCCTTGCTCCGGCCGGCCGTGGCGGCGAGGGGAGTGGGCGTCCAGAGAGCGGTTTCGTTGGGCGGCTGGCCCGGCCGATGCGGAGCTGGCGGGAAGATCGGTGGATCGTGGAGGCAAGCGCTACGGCTGAGTTCGTTCAGCGTCTTGGGTGTCCGTCGCGGCGCGGCGGCCGGTTCTGCAGCCTGCTACTTTGGTGGAGGTGCTTGCTCTCCCGGGATGGTGGTATGGCAGCTCCGGCGGAGGCTAGGCTTCTGGGGTTTGGGGTGGATTCGGCTTTGCTTCCTCTTGTTGTTCGGGGTGTTGGGTGCAAGTTCTTCTGGATCTTTTGTAATTTTGGTTTCCTCTGATCCTGGATGTAATTTGTGCTTCGCTTCCTAATATAATTGCCGGATCCTGTTAAAAAAAAAAAGATACTATTTACAGTTGCAGTGTTGTATCACATAAACAAGTAACGGAGTTAGGATCCAAAAAATCCCAGGTCAAACTCACGTTTGTGTACAATCCAAACAAAAAAACCAATACTGCAACATAAATTTCATTGGATCTATGGTGTAATTTTACAGCATGATTGCATAAGAAAAATATAGAAATCATGACTATTTTTTTAGGGAAAGCCATCATGGCCAGCTTTATTTATCAATTAAATAGAAGTTACATCGTTTATCAGAACTTGAACAATAAAAGTGGACCATCTACCCAAACAATAGGTTGATCACGAGCTTCCTTAGCTAGAGTATGAGATACCACATTTGAGTCCCTCGGGCAGAAATATAACTAACCTTGTCAAAAGAACAAGTTATATATCGAAAGAATGCCTTGTTTGCCTATGGTGGGGGTCGTAGAGTAGCGGCACAACGAAGGCCTTCACGGCATGGGACGCCGCTAAAGATGGGCAACGAATTGATCTATTTCAGCCAGATCAAGGCAAGGGTTCTTTTTTGTTGATCGCCCATCCCACCTCACATGTGCCTCTCGTTAGTCTGTTGGCTGAACTGATAAATCGTTCCTAGGCCCTTGCTACTACCCGTTTTGATCTGCTATTTGTTATCTTTATTATGGAGCTCTTTGTTTGAGAGTCTTGCAGTTGCAGCTGTTGGGAAGGACTAAACACATACCAAACCAAACATTCAACCATATACGGGCCCGAATTATTTCCACACCCTAGGCCATGGCCCTGGTGGCCCGGGGCCCAGCTTCACCCGTGGGTCACAATACAATCCCAAGGAACCAAATATGTCTTTCATTTTTGGAATACAGAAACTATTTGTAAAACTTATTAGTATTCTTCTGACTTGTTTGACATATAACACATACGAGTAAAAACATAAGTGATTGAGACTGCACTTGGCTTGCCTTCGCGCCCCTTGCTAATGTGTATGCCATCCAGGGATTTCTCCATTGGTATTTCTACCCCTTTATTCTTCAAATACATCACCTTCTGTATTAGACCCGGTAACGAACCTTTTTCTTTTTATCCTCTCTTCATTCTAGCTCTTCTCTGTCTAGGTTAACTTTTTGAGCTAAATAATTAATCAGATGTTTTTCTGTTGGACGCATGAGCTTTATTCCAAGCGCATACACCACTCGGTTCAGCGTATCGAATGACAGTGCATTAGTCTGGTCAAACGCTGATGAATTTCTTACTTGTATTATGTGAAACTATGTTCTCAACTCATATAGTTTTCCATTACACTTAACAAATTGAATGCATGATATAGTATTCATATAAAGTTTTAGGTATATCATTGTAATTTACTTACACTATTTTGAAATAGTAATTTTAAAAAATCATCTCTTTTGACACACTATATTTTATTAAAATAAATAAACTCCAGTGTATCTGGATGCAAAAAAGGTTTATTAATCTTGTACATCTGTATATCAGTTGCACACACACATGGATAATATTTTATATGTATATCTTATTCTCTATTTGAATATCATTAATATCTTCACAAAGAACTCTTAAGGCAATGTCTAATAAATATGTTGATAATTGTTTCTAGGTTGTATTATGGTCGATCTTAATTCTTGAGAATAGACACAAATAAGTAGGGAACTTTAGAATATACTAGAAAGGTATCCCGGGCGTTGCAGCTGAAATCTTAAAAAATATTAGGATAAAATAAAATATATTTGACGCAAAAATGGAAAAAAATATCGGGAACATGGAGAACTTGATTGGCCATAATAGTCGAGAATCTAAATTTATCAAGTGTGCAATATTCATATATTTAACCGCTAAAAAATTATGTTGTGAATTGTATGGCTAAAAATAATAATGTGAATAGTTTGTATGTACGATTAATGAATGATGTTGTGAATAGTATATCATTAATAAATATGCGATGACATGAATAAATGATGACTGGAATAATGAATGGTGTGGAAACCTTGAATATAGAGATAAACCACCTTAGTCCTTGTTTGGTACCAGTATATTTTAGGGCATTGTTGGGGATTGTCCCGGTCAGATCCCTAAATCTCCACATATCTTAAAACAGTGTTTGGTTTTAGTTTATTTGACATGTTTATCCCCACATTAACCACAAATCTCCAAACTCTAGTGCATTTTTCTCAATACTCGATTTGAAGGGATTGGATGAAGGTTGAGGTTTCACCCAATCCTGTGAGGATTATCCTCACTCCACACAGAAACACTAGTACCAAACAAAGCCTTAATGCATTTTAGTGTGGTTTTGTCTTATAAGATATATAAATAACAGGGTACGTAAAACTCTGTTTGCGGATTGTCTAAAATGCACATATGTTATCTGCATAATCAATACAACAAAAGAACACTGCATGCAAAGCATACAAGCATGCCAACAAAAAGAAAAGGAAAACCACTCCAAACATCTGCACACACCTACACAAATAATCTAAACATCCGACCACCGAATGCCTATATGTACAGTCACAGACGAGACGAGAGCATAAAAAAAATGGATAGCTCATGGCCCCTTTAAACAAACAAATGAACACGTGACCGGAAAGTGAACTGGACCGGCTGCTGGCGGCGAGCCCGCGGCGACGTCCATGACAGCAACTCAAGCCTGAGTTGTGCTCTGGATTTGGTCTGAACTTTCAACGATCACTTGAGCGGATCAATGATTGGCGTCTGGCGCGGCGCTTGAGCATCTGGGTGTAGTTGAAGATGGAGTTGAGGCGCTGCTGCCTGAGGTCCTCCTTGAACCCCCTGATGAACTCCTCCGCCTTGGCGTCCACCTCCGACCTGGCCGCTTCCTCTTCCGTATGCGGCTGCTGGTGCCGTCCCGCCAGGACCAGCGCGTACACGTCATCCATGCTCATGGAGTTCACGTCCTCCTCCTCATAATCCTCATGCTTCATAGCCGCTGATGTAGTTGGCTCCGGCGCTGCATGTGGTGGGACTGCGCGCGGCGCCGACGGCGACCTAGCCCCGCGCGTTCCGGCGTAGTCTGTTCCACGGAAGGAGCCGGGCGAGTCCGGCGCCCCTTGGGTCTGGAAGCCAGACGACGGCGAGGAGAAGAAGGAGAAGGACCGGAGCCGCTGCAGCAGCACGGAAGATGTCCTGCGCGTGATCCTGCTCCCGCCTCGTCGCGGGGACGGTGACTGCGGCTGCGCCCGCGACGACAGGGCAAAGATGGCGCCCACGACGACGTTCAGGAGCACGAACCACGCCGCGCTGGATCCCAGCCACGCCGGCAGCGGCCAGCACCACCACTCCGCCGCCGCCATCGGCGCTCGCTGGCTCGATCGCTTGCCTGCCTTCTTGGTCAAGCCTAGGCGGCGGCTCACCAACACGCGTGTCTCTTTGCACCCTGGTTGCTCTGCTTTCGGTTCGCAAAAAGAGAGAGACAAAGAGGATAAAGAAAGCCATCATGGCCAGTTTTATTGATCAATTAAATAGAAGTTACATCGTTTATCAGAACTTGAACAATAAAAGTGGACCATCTACCCAAACAATAGGTTGATCACGAGCTTCCTTAGCTAGACTGGCACGACCCCGTGTGGAACGACCCAGTGCGTGGACGCGGAATCTAGCTCCTCGTTTGACAATTCAGCTAGTCGAATGTCGGGAGCCTGTTTTAACGTGTTTCAACGAAGGCGTCGTGCGGAGCGACCGAGTTACTAATCATCTCATGGCACATCCCTGATCCCTCATTTAATAGAAAATGAAACGAGCTCACGGCTCATCTGATTCGATGATGTCAGACGCTTCCATGTTATTTTCGAAGAATGAAACAAGTTATCAGGTCAATCTATTTTAGCCTGAGCAACCTCCGGGATATGGTGCTGACTGCTTTGCTTGGCTGGTAGTACGCCATTGTTCTACGCCACATTGTATTTGCTTAGTACAGTTTAAGGATGGGAATACGGATCCACTTATATATCCCACTTATACTCTATTTAATACATGTTTATTAAAAAGTTTTGGACCAAAATTTTATACTACACATGTATAAAATGGAGTACAAGTGGGACTGTTCCGTTTTTACATCCCTAGTACAGGTGCCTAGCTACTTTAATTAGCTGAACTGCATGGCTCTTTTATTTCTTTGTTCACCCAAAAAGAAAAGAGTCACGCAGCTTGGCTTACTAGGCCAAGATTGGAGAAATAGTGAAATATTTCAAGAAACTGTGAGAGAAATTGAATATACAAGTGTTATACATACTTATTTCGTGACATTTATGGTGCTCTAAAAAGCAAATCAGGGTGGGATTTCAAAAAATATTCTTAGAGCACTTATTTTGTTTTTTCGCATAGAACACCATACATGTCATTTCATAGCGAAACTTGACATGTATTTTGTACATTTGTAATTGTTCTAACCAAATTTTTTAGATCTTTTTAAAGACCTTTTTCTATTTTCCCATTTCATTTCTATATAGGCAGGAGCATGTGATCCCGGGAGCCAAAACACCCTTCATTTTTCTTTTCTTCTTAGTTTTTTTATTTATGCTGACCTGGTATAGATATCCCATACATGTCGATGTTAGTTAGGAGGAAGGAACTGACTGTACGTCAATTGGAGGCTTGGCCCTCAAGTAGCGTCACCGAATCATTTTTCATGTGCATCTTCTCGATTAAAAAAAAGTAGCAGCAGAACTGACTTGGTCTACTGCAAAAGTCGTAGTAATATCCGACTATCCGTGCCTTACTGAGGTACTGTTGCGTTTCCAGAGGTCAAGATCAGCTCGATCTACGCGCATATCTATCGCTGTCGGGATTAGATATGAGTATATGACTTTGAGTTATACGTGGGCGAATAGCCCAGGTGCGACGTTTTTGCATGCTATTCACTGGAGAACGATATCGTTCGATGAAATAGCTCAGAGGCGACAGTTGGAACGGCCCAAATAGCGACGGCCCGATACGGCTCTTTTAGCCCTTAAACGGAAGGAAACCGTCAGCTTCAATTTGGATTATGTGAGCTGGGCTGTTAGAACGCGGGACCCACCAGGCAACCGTTGGAACGCGGGACCCACTGTGGGCCAACTGAGACAGGGACCCACCACTTATCCACGTCAACCTTATCCATTTATAAAGAGGCAGAGTGAGCCCCGCTCCCGTGGTCCTGCCCTGCCCCCGACATTACCGTTGCCTCTCTTCCTCTGTTCTTCCGCGCACCTTCTTCTTCCTCTTCTCCGGCAACGGTCCACGGCGGCGGCGGCGAAGGATGTCGAGCTCCGCTTCTGGCTCCCAGAAGTCATGGCCGCGTTATGGAGAAGTCCCGATGACTACATGCCCGGACTGCCCTCGCCTAGATCCACTTAAGCGCTTGATATGTGTGCGCTCGACGAGGGGCAATGTCGGTCGGGAATTTGTCAAATGCGAGAGCGCCCCGCATCGTGGGAAGGATGGAAAGGTAGGGTTTGTCTTGATTTGTCTCGATTTGGCCTGAATTTGATTTTGCACTATGGATTTGGAAATTAGTGTTTTCGTTCCCCTTTTCAGGATTTGGCGGAATGCGGCTATTTTGTGTGGATGGACAAGTATATTCGGGATCGAGGGCTTCAAGTTGAATTGCTGCCCCCAATTCAGGGGCCCCCAATCCAGGAGGCTGCCATCTCGTCTGTGTGGAGGAGGAGATCTCATACAGAGCCGATCGTCCTCCATTGGGCCCTCCTCCATTGGAGGAGGATGTTTTGGTGAATAGGGAGTTGCAGAAATTGAACAAGCAGTTGAAGAAACAGTTGAGCCAGCTTGTGGAATTGAAGAAGCAGTCAAACATGATGGCCGGAGCATTTTATGTGTGTATCATTGCCATTTATTTGGTGTATCTTTGTCGTTCGAATTAGAAATTTCGATTTAGGAGTTGGGGATTTCGATTTAGGAGCTGTTTGTCTTATGAACAATGTTATGATTCGACTAAATTAGCTCTGAAATCAGTTAACACCTCGAACAGGTTCAGTTAGCCGTTTCCGAAATAGAAAAACCGACAAGTTCATGGGCCCGTTGTTGGGCCAAGCCGTCAGTGCTCGCTTAAAATAGGTGCAGGGAAAAAAAGAATTTCATGTTGTTGGGCCCGTTGCTGGACCTGTTGTTGGGCCAAGCCGTTGTTGGACAGAAACAATGGTTTAAATGAAATATTGTTTGTTGGCCAATAAATGACGTGTCAAGTTAAAAGAAATGTCTAATTGGATGTGTACATAGAAGTGGTTTTTTTATAGTTCTATGAAATGACTCCATATTGGTCACGGACACTATATTTGTGCACTAGATGTTAACCCTAAAGTTTGAGTTCATTTGGAGAAGGTTAAAAAATTCCTCGGATTAGAAATGAGGTTGTTTGGGCTACGTTTCGAGCTCTTTTTTAGAACAAGGAAGATTTTGACCACCATGAGATTGTACTCCTTGACCACCGTGAGTGTTATAAATTTAATTTATATTTTTTTATTTTCCACGATTGAAAATTGCAGTCCTTAACTAGTTATTTTTTATTTGTACATCAGCGACCAATGAAAAATAAGTAGAAAAATGTAGTTTTAAATAAATGTGGGTTGAAGACTAGCACACTTATAACGACATAAGATTAATAAAATGCACACTTATAACGTGTGCCCTCTTACACGACTAGCACACTTATAACGTGTGCCCTCTTACAACTTACGAGAAATAAACTAGGATGGAAATAAATAAACATGGAAATAAGCCCGAAATAAACTAGGGCACTAAGAGTTCTCCTTGGGGCACTTCTCCTTGACCTTCTCCTGGGCTCCTCCTTGGCTCCTCCTTGGTGGCTCACTCGTCGTCCTCGTCGTCCTCGTAGGGGAGGCCGTGGATGGTGCCCCGGTAGTGGAAGATGTCGGTGAAGTCCGTGAAGACGTTGAACGGCGTGAATGCGATGTACTCGCACCCATACCAAAACGCCTTCCGACGGAGGAGGAGTGCGTCGAAGAGGTTGGTGAAGGTGACGTAGTAGCCGATGACGAGGCCGCCATCATAGAACTCCTCGAGCCGGTACATGGGCGGCCCGCCAGGAGGGAGGTGGCGGAAGCCGGACGAGAGGAAGAACTCCGCTAGAGCCCTTGCGCCCCTCCACCTCGAGAAGGCCCACACGCGCAGCTGGCGATGCTCTACGAGATTGGGCGTGGTAGAGCGGTGCTCCCGCGTGAGGTTGGGGAGGCGGTAGGTCGGGGCGCTGTACTCCATGGTTGCTGGGGCTGCTAGGGGCGGGCGGGGCGGCTGCTTGTTTGAGAGAAGAGGGTTGGAGGAAGATGGGATGCGGTGTGCGACTTGGAGAAGAACTGGGTGCTATTTTATAGCGGATAGTGATCTTGTTTAATGCGATGGTGGGGAGGTGAAGTGTAAAACTCGGTTTAATATGATGGTTGGGAAGAGGCACGCGCACACTGCAAGCGCGCAGCCGGTCGATTCATTTCTGGTCTGCGTGCACACTGCAAGCGCGCCGAGGCGGCGCAAAAGTCAATCCGTAAAAAAAAGAGCAACAATAGCCCTGATACTACGTGGCGTACAGCGCAGCGGGGTGCAGCGCGAAATCGCTCAGATGAGACGTCTGCATGCACTGCCGTCGAATCGCTCAGCGGGGCCCACTCGATGGCATGCATGCGTCTACGAGGGTCCGCTCAATCCAACGGTCCGACGAGTGCACCGCTTCTCAGCCAATCAGGTAGCAGAACCAGCCATCCCACGGATCGTGTGTTAGCTCAGGGCCAGATCGCACGGCCACAGTGCAGCAAGGTAGCGATCACACGGATGAACGGTCGACGTTGCATCCGAATTTGAAATAATCATAAAATATTCAAAAAACATCAAAAAAATGAAAATCCAGTGCACATGGTCTTATTTTGTCATGTACTAACAGCTCCAACTGATAAACAAGGTCTAGATACATATTAAACAAGAAATGTTTCAATATGGTGTGAAATAGGCCGAATTTGAAATAATCATAAAATATTTAAAAAACATCAAAAAAATGAAAATCCAGTGCACATGGTCTTATTTTGTCATGTACTAACAGATCCAACTGATAGACAAGGTCTAGATACATATTAAACAAGAAATGCTTCAATATGGTGTGAAATCTCACATGTCAAACTATGAACTCTAATGTGTGAAGAGAGGTGGTTTGGGATTTGCAACATGAAATTTACAAAAAACTCACCAAAGCTTCATTTTGGATTGACTAAGAAGGATCCAGGCTTGGTTTTTCATTTTGGTGTTTAAAACATGTTCAAATGTTGGTCAAACTTGGGTTTGACCGAATTTGAAATAATCATAAAACATCAAAAAAATGAAAATCCAGTGCACATGTTCTTATTTTGTCATGTACTAACAACTCCAACTGATAGACAAGGTCTAGATATAATTAAACAAGAAATGCTTCAATATGGTGTGAAATCTCACATGTCAAACTATGAACTCTAATGTGTGAAGAGAGGTGGTTTGGGATTTGCAACATGAAATTTACAAAAAACTCACCAAAGCTTCATTTTGGATTGACTAAGAAGGATCCAGCTTGGTTTTTCATTTTGGTGTTTAAAACTTGTTTAAATGTTGGTCAAACTTGGGTTTGACCGAATTTGAAATATTCATAAAACATCAAAAAAATGAAAATCCAGTGCACATGTTCTTATTTTGTCATGTACTAACAACTCCAACTGATAGACAAGGTCTAGATATAATTAAACAAGAAATGCTTCAATATGGTGTGAAATCTCACATCTCAAACTATGAACTCTTATGTGTGAAGAGAGGTGGTTTGGGATTTGCAACATGAAATTTACAAAAAACTCACCAAAGCTTCATTTTGGATTGACTAAGAAGGATCCAAGCTTGGTTTTTCATTTTTGTTTAAAACATGTTCAAATGTTGGTCAAACTTGGGTTTGACCGAATTTGAAATAATCATAAATAATCATAAAACATCAAAAAAATGAAAATCCAGTGCACATGTTCTTATTTTGTCATGTACTAACAACTCCAACTGATAGACAAGGTCTAGATATAATTAAACAAGAAATGCTTCAATATGGTGTGAAATCTCACATCTCAAACTATGAACTCTTATGTGTGAAGAGAAGTGGTTCTATGTTTTGATAAATGACTCCATATTGGTCTAGGGCACTATATTAGTGCAATAGATGTTAACCCTAGAGTTTGAGATCATTTGGAGATGGTCGAAAAAATGACCAGATTAGAAATGGGGCTGTTTGGGCTACCTTTGGGGCTCTTTTGTAGCTCATTTTGGAGAACCGCTTACTTGTTGGAGATGTTTACCCTAGCAAAAGGGAAGGATTGTTCACAAAACGAGCATAACAACTGAGAAATCAGGGTTGGTTCAAATTGTGAGAAATATTTCACACAATTTTGAATTTGGTTCAAATTCAAAACCAAATTCAAAATCAAATTCAAATTATTACACAAATTTCACGGCTCAAGTTTCATCTCAAATTTCACGCTCTCGATTTTCTCTTGTTCGTACCACCAGATTGTGTCGGCACACCAGACAAAACCCTCATGCTCTTGGTTTTCTTCGAGTCAGTCATACGAGGCCGAGGCCACACAAGTCGTTCTTCGTCTTCAGATGACACCTCTTCAGATGACAGATTCAGTTCTGGAACAGCTTCAGCGTCAGCTTCATTTTGCACCGCGGCATCAAGAACTGCATCAGATGGCACCACATCATCCAAAACTGAATCAGTTTGCACCACATCATCCAAAACTGAATTAGATGGCACCACATCATTCAGAACTGATTCAGATGGCACACTTATCTGTCTTCGGCCATTTTGTCTTGCCCTTTTGTTGCCCAGAGATTGTCAACAACAATGGGCTCACTTCCAGCCTTTGCTCTGAAAAAATAAAACAGAGTATGAAAACAGAGTAGAATTGCAGTTGAATTTAAATAAATGATCAAATACTTCAACTTACTTTGGTTGTTGTGGACGAGGGTACCGACATTTGGATGATCCAGCTCGGTGACCAAGTACCTGACACTCCTTGCATCTATTTTTGGTACCTTTCTGAGGCCGTTTTGGTTTGTCATCTTTTTTCGCCCTCTTACTACAGCCTCCTTTCTCAAACCAGGCCTTGAATCTGCTCATTTTAGGCCTGCCAGCCTTTCTTTTGGCAAGGGGGGGACACATATCAAAATCAAAAGGCACTTCAGGCCACTGCGACTGATCTGTAAGTGCTGGTATTGGAGCTGCATACGCAGCCTTGAATCTTGCTACTGAATAATACTCATGCAGATAAGGGTGCATGTTTACCCTCGTTTTCCAGCCAAGAAGAGTATGGCATGCTCACATGGTTTTCCAGTATGTTGCCACTCGAGGCAAGTGCATTCATGCAGTTCAGTGTCAACCACATGCCTTCTTCCAGTCTTGGTATCTCTCACTTCAGCTCCCCACAATGAAGAATTCTCAACTGCCAAATGTGTAAGATTTCTGCTCCTGTTAACCACCTGCTGTACCACTGCTGGAAGCTTATCCCCTTGCAAAGCATCACCTATTCTTCTTCTCAATTCCCACATCCGCATGATTATGATCCTGATTTGGTCAACCATGTCATGCACAGGCAAGTCTTTTAACTCTTTCACCTTGTTGTTAAAACTTTCTGCTAGATTGTTGTTGATATGATCACACTTGATGTCTGTATTAAATCCTGACCTATACCACAAAAGAGAATGGTATGCTTCCAGCCAGTGCTGAAACTCAGGATCTGCTGCAATAACCTTCGCAAGGTGATAAGCATGTGTCTGTTTCGAGTAAGATCTTGCTGCTGGCCACAGTCGCCCAAAATCTTCTCCTCTATGTTTCTTGATCACATTCATCCACATATGCCCGAAGCACTCCCTCTGCTCAGCATGTGGAAATACGGCCTTGACAGCATTTTCTAGCCCTTTACAAGCATCAGTGTGTATAGCCAAAGGTGTCACTGTCCCAATGGATCTTTTCAACTGCATCATGAACCATGTCCATGAAATCTCTGTCTCTGATTGAAACAGGCCAATAGCAACAGGAAACATCCAGTTGTGTCCATCTAGAGCATTGCATGCTGCCAATTGACCATTCCACTTTCCAGTCAAAAAAGATGAGTCTATGCTCAAATATGGCCGACACCCTGCTTTGAAGCCATCGGTGCAAGGCTTCAAAGCCATAAAAAATTTGGAGAAAAATACCTTGCCATCAGGTGCAACCTCGGTATCTATCTCCACAATACTGCCAGGTGACCTCTTCTCCACCTCTGCCTTGAAACTATACAGCATCCTGAAGGTATTTGCCCAATCACCATATAGTTCTTTCATTGCCTTCTGTTTTGCCTTCCACACTGTGGTATATTTCAGCTTAATAGGGTACTGGGCTTCCATGTCTAATTTCAGTCTCTTTGCAGTAGTGTTTGGTGTTTTGGCTAAAATAGGAGTGATCTTTTGTGCAACCCAGGCCTGTGATGTCATGGTTGAGGGAGTCTGTGAACTAGTAATACAAGTATGTTCATTGGGGATTTGATTAATTCTGATTGTACTGCCATCAGGTTGGCGTCTAGCAGAAATGTACCACTTGCAAGGTTGGGCACTGCCATCAAAGCCTTTGCACTTCGCATAAAATTTCTTTGTATCTGTCCACAGAGTCTTGCTGTCAAACTGCTTCTTCACTGCATAAGTCCTGTAACACATCCTAAACTCAGCCATGGTTGGAAAATACTTTCCTACTGCAATTACAGGGTTATCTTTGTCATATACATTTATCATCTCATCATCATTTTCATCATCTACATCATCAGCAGCTTCCTTCATCAACTCTGCATCCACAACTCCAGAACCAGCAGCCGCATTAGCCGCATCCCTCTTCTTCTTCTCCTTGTCTTTATCATCGACTGGAATTCCAAAAAGGTCTGCCATCTCAGTGTCATCCAAGGGTGCAATGACCAAATCAGTAAGCTCTTGCAGTTCTACTGAATTCCAGTCAACAACAGCCGGGCCCGTACCAGCCACCCCATTAGCAGCACCATCACGGGCTGGGTCTTGTGCATCATCTGCTAACACTGTCAATTCGGTTACAATGGGCATTATCTGTCTAGCTGCAGCCCACTCATCATCTGCAATCTGCATAGCCAACTTTGATGCCACATATCCTACTCTTGAATCTGATTTCAGATCAACCAGCTCGGCAAGAAGTGTAGCACGTTTCTTTTCAAAGCCCTCTTGTTTATCGATTTCATCAACAACGGCTTCGCCATCCTCCATTCTCACATACTCTCCCTTCCAATCTTCGTACCGTAGCAATGCCACTTCTTGCTCTGGACCCCAAGGAATACTCTCCCCTATTTTCTCCACAATATCTCTCACCGCTTTCTCTTCTTGGTTCACTAGTTCTTGTGGATCGATGTCGTAAAATGAAAGCTCCAAACTAACTAATGTGTCGTGATCTATGGTCCTCACGCTACCATCAGCTAGCTTAGCCTGAGATAGCATAAATTTGACACCCAATTCGAAACTTTTTCGGGCATCTCCCCTGTTTTGACAACGACGCGGGAATGTGACGACAGTAGAATTTGATGACTTGGAAGTGAACGAGCTCAAATCGAAAGCGGAATGAGCACGAGAGTGATGGATTACCTCGAATTTGACTCTGCCGGCTCCGCGGAGCTCGCCATCTACCTCCTTCTTCCGGGCTGCTTCCCCCGCCTCCAATACGCCTGGCCGCGAGCAAAAACGGCAGGGAATGTGTCAGATTTGGGGCAGAATTACGAAGGGAAGGGCCACGCGGGTTCGATTTGACTCACCCCAGATGCCGGCGACAACGAATTCGACGCCCAGGAGTGGATAGCTCCGACGCGCTAGGGCAAGGTCGGTCTGTGCGGTCGCTCGAACCGGTTGAGTTGACCGGGTACAAGTTAGTGGGTCCCACATCCGCTAAACCCTCCTTAACTAGCACAAGTAAGTGACACGGCCGTTTCATCACAATGGGTGGGTCGTGGCTATTTTGCTGCTCTCACGCGTCGTACCCTAGCTATCATCTCCAACTATGTCGCATCGCAGCCAATTCCCTGAAAAAACGTAGTACCTGAGCTATTCGCCTGTTATACGTAACCTGAAAGCACTTCTATGATATCCCCTCGCATGTGAAACTACAGCCCGAATTCCAGTATTTCCACCCTGAACACGTTAAGAAATTCCTTAAAGAGATGTAAAGAAATCTCAGAAGTAGATATCAAGTTATATAGAACAATAGTGCGTACAAATATTACAATCAATATATTACAATTCCAATTTAAACCACCTATTTTGGCTATCACACATTTTTTGGATAAATGTTTTTTCATTACTTAAAAGTTTTAGTCATTACATCCGGTATCTGCATAGTAAACATGCACACAGCCGCAATCACACGTCACGAAGAAGGGTAGCAGCAGGCAAAATACAAGTAAACAGTATCCTTAAAAATACAAGTAAACAACTATGAAACGCCTATGTCATAGGTCCATCCATCCAAATATTATGCGGCCATCCATGTTGGATAAAAATATCCTTCGTCATTTTTTCCAATCATGCATACACCTCCATATGGTTTAGTTCATGCTTCACAGACCTTGGCCTATACCCCTATCCTTGGAGGAATGAAACCCAAATGTTTTACGCCTTGTTTGTCTCTTGAAGTGGTTTGTTATTTCAATTTTAAAAAAATCAGTTTATTATTTCCGTGGGAGGCGTCAATGTGCATGTGTGGGGCCTAAATTGTTCCTTGTGCTTCTAGAAAAACCACTTCACCCTAAACCGAGGCTCCCGCAGCCCGCCGATCATGATCAATTTCATGGTCTGCTTAAAACTCACCAACCGTAGCTTTAAAGATTGGACAATTAGAACATTAGAGCCCATGGGCAGCGGGTTGTTAAGTTAAAATAGTGCAAGTGACGCATCTCAGACGTGTTAAAATACCGACATAAAAGACAATGCTAAAAATAGATCCGAGAACAAAAAGTACTCTCATGCTCTACCTATAACATTCGCAGATACCTGAAAAAAGACTTCGGGAGGCAAAATTAACCAGCGACCAAAAACATTCCGTACACTTGCTTCCGAATACCGACGCACCACGGTATTAGTGACATCACCCATCGGATGGAGATAGAGCCTAGAATCTTCGTCCCAGCATCATTGCCTCCCCCCCACATCAGATACAAAAACAACCTACGGCCAAAAACTACACACCTATCATGGTATATCCACATGAAATCAACTTTTGGGGCCAAAATGGCAACCGGAGGCAAGGGATTGACAGAATAGTGTGCCCTTGTGAAACGCCTAGAAGTTGTTCGCATGGGTACGTTCGGCATTAGAGGGTAGCAATGCCCTAGAGACCTTGAAAAAACTTTTTTGTACGTGCACAACCATGGTATATCATGGAAGTGGCAAAACTGGTTTAATATCCTAAACTACATTCGTATATAACATAATGTCAAACTAAAATGTTCCTAAAGAAAAGTGAAAGCACTTATAAGTGGACAGGGTGAGTAGAGAGGAGGAGGATGTCCTCTTATTATGTCGGTTCTATAAACTGAACCCTTCACAAATCTGAATTCCACAAAAGAATACTGTGATGACCCTTATCAGTGAAATTTTCCACAACCATTGATGAGATAAGTCTATTTTTTTTTAGAAAAACAAGGGGGCCTCCCCCGGCTCCATTTATTAAATGAAACCATCAGGTTTGGCTGATTACAGATTGCACGAACTAGATAACGAACAAGAACTGAAACTAAAGCATAGACTAGCAAAAGCTAGCAGACTTCCAGGGCTAGTCCAAGTATCAGAAACAAAAGCTACAGCCAAGATGACAACGTTGTCAAAAAGCATCCACGGCTAAGAGACTACGACAATCCTACTGATGCTAGATCGGACCAAGCATGATGCAAGGTGCTTTCGGAGAGTCCAGAGCAGATCCCAGATCGAGTTGAATTAGGTGTCATCCAGGTCCCCGCCACAGCGAACTTCTTCAAGTCTGGTGACCTAGGCTCGTCCATCTGGCCTTGAGGGAGCTGACCGGCGATGGTTGCCATCAAATTCTTTGGGTTTAGCCACTTTCGATCATGGGAAGGCATTCAGGATCTTGTTCACCATCTAGCAGAACGAGCCAGCCATCATTTTCATCTGCTCCTTGAAGATCAGATCCCAACTCCAGAGCGAGTTCAGGATTAACCTCCAAACCTGTGAGAGACCGAGCCAAGAAAGCCCATCGAAGATTAGTCCATTTCTAATTTTCCAAATACTCCATAAAGCACAAGCACAAACTGAATTAAGGACAACATGATTTTTGTTAGCCAACCAGAAACTAGCAATAGAGATGTAACCATGGCTCAAATCCACACCAAAGAAGAGAGCAATCTCATGCCAGATAAGTTTAGCAACAATGCAATCGAAGAAAAGATGGTGGACTGTTTCATTTTCTGAACAGAAAAAACACAGTCCTCGGGTTTATTCAGATTTCTTTTCTTCAAGTTGGCCCTAGTTATTAGTTTGTTGTGTGCTAGAAGCCAAAGGAAAATATGGACTCTAGGAGGAATATGGAGCTTCCAAACCGCAGGGATGTGCTCAAGCTTGACACCCCCAAAGTTGACAAAAGCATAGTGAGAGGAACAAGAGTAAACACCCTTCTGATCATACTGTCAGATCATGACATCTTCTTCTTCTGACAAAGAGATGCTAGCAGCAACCTCTCTCAGCTCAAGCCAAAGCTGCATGAGCTCACTGGAAAAGTTTCTTCTAAACGTCGTGCCATCCCACAACTTATCTACAGTTTTTCCTGTTCATTACAAAACGAATAAATTGAGAAGAATTGCATGGCCAGCGGGGAAGTGCCAAACCATGTATCTTCCCAAAAGCGAACCTTGGCCCCATTTCCTATTTTCCACCTATAGCCGAACTTAAGTGACTTGATTGCCCACATAATTCCTTTCCAGAACTGAGAGGCGTCTATCGTGTTCTTGCTACACAGAATGTTGGGTTTTTTTTGTATAATACTTGCTATCCACTAATTTTTTCCAGATTTTGCCTTCGTCCTTAATGTATCTTTTCACCCATGAACTAAGAAGATAGAGGTTCACTTCCCCTAAGTTAGGAACGCCTAAGCCTCCATATTCTTTTTTCTTGCACACTAACTTCCAATTAGCTAGGTGAATTTTCCTGTTCCCTTCAAAGTCCTTCCACGAGCAATTGGCCATTTGAGAATTGATCAACTCAAGAGCCTAGTTGGGGAATTTAAAAAAACGACAAGAGGTAAACTGGAATACTAGCTAAGAAAGTACGAATGAGAATGACTCTAGCGGCATAAGAGAGGAGCTTTCCTCTCCATCCAGCTATCTTTTTGAGGATGTTGTCAATAAGGGGCTGCAAATCAGCTCTCGACAGCTTTTTCATGATGAAGAGGGACTCCTAAGTAATTAATAAGAAAATGTCCAATAGGACAGCCAAAAATCTCAGCGAAAGGCTCAAGCTCGGCTGGTTCTACCCCTGTTGGGATGAGCTCACTTTTGTTGAAGTTGATTCTCATCCCCGAAACCTGCTCAAAGCAGGAAAGGATCCACTTAAAGTTTATTGCTTTCTCCTTACCGCATTTAGCAAAGAGGATGGTGTCTGATACGTCCATTTTGCATCACTATTTTATATCATAATTTACTGCTATTCATCGATATATTTCATATTTAGAAGTGTTACTTATGTTATTTTACCTATTTTGCATGTTTGATGAATAATGGAGAATTGGACACCGGAGTCAGGATTCTGCTGGAAAAAGCACCGTCGAGATGCACTATTTCTGAAGATCAATAAATCGAAGGAGACATATGGAAGTTCCTATTTTACCAGAAGATGGAGGAGGCCAAAAGGGGAGGCTGAGAAGGGCCAAGGTGGGCCCTCCTCACCAGCTGGCGCGGCGGGCCCAGCCGCGCCGCCAGGTGGTTTGGGGGCCCTGGCCCACCTCAGCCGTTCCCCCTTCGCGTACTTGACCCCCTCGGAACCCTAACACACAGAGGAGGCCATCGAAATATTCCGCCGCCTCCACGAGGCGGAAAACACCAGAGAGCGAAAAGCTCCCCTGCAGGAAGAAATCTGCCGGGGAAATTCCCTCCCGGAGGGGGAAATCATCGCCATCATCACCGTCATCGAGCTGGACTTCATCGGGATCATCATCATCATCATCTCCACCGCCAACACCATCATCACCGCCGCTGCACCCCGTCTCCGTGTAACATCTAGGGCTGAATCTTGTCTATTTCATAGGGGAAACTCTCCCGGTGTTGATTACTCTTGTTATTGATGCTATTGGGTGAAACCATTGGACTAAGGTTTATGTTCAGATTGTTATTCATCATCATATCACCTCTGATCATGTTCCGTATGATGTCTTGTGAGTAGTTCGTTTAGTTCTTGAGGACATGGGAGAAGTCTTGATGTTAGTAGTGAACTATGTTGAGTAATATTTAATGGTTTGATGCTTAAGTTGTGGTGTTATTCTTCTAGTGATGTTATTCTTCTAGGGGAATGCATTGTGTATTCGTTTGCCAATTGTGGGGTTGCCGGAGTGACAGAAACCTGAACACCCGTTGGTATATCGATGCATGAGGGATAGCAGGATCTCAAAGTTTAAGGCTGTGGTTAGTTTATCTTAATTACTTTCTTGTATTTGCGGATGCTTGCAAGGGGTATAATCACAAGTATGTATTAGTCCTAGGAAGGGCGGTGCATTAGCATAGGTTCACCCACACAACACTTATCAAAACAATGAAGATTAATCAACTATATGAAGCGAAAGCACTTGACAATATTCCCGTGTGTCCTCAAGAACGTTTGGTCATTATAAGTACAACAACCGGCTTGTCCTTTGCTGTAGAAAGGATTGGGCCACTCGCTGCAACTATTATTACTGCATTTTATTTACTTGTACTTTATTTATCTGTCATATCAAAAACTCCTAAAAACTTGTCTGTGAGCATTTACAGTGAATCCTTCATCAAAACCGCTTGTCAACACCTTCTGCTCCTCGTTGGGTTCGACACTCTTATTTATCGAAAGTACTACGATACACCCCCTATACTTGTGGGTCATCAAGACTATTTTCTGGCGCCGTTGCCGGGGAGTGTAGCGCTATTGGTAAGTGGAATTGGTAAGGGAAACATTTATTGTACGTGCTGTTTTTATTTTTGCCTGCTGCTATATCTCATTATGGAGGGGTCTTCTCTTGAATTCCTATTTGGGAAAACAACTACCACTGCTAAGGTAGTAGAGGAGGCGCCAGATGAGCAGGTAATACCGTTCAAAATTCCTATGAAAATTGTTGAACGTGTCACAAATAACCGCTATGCAGGAGATGGAACTGTCCATCCTGGAGATCATTTGTTATTTCTGCATGAATTGTGCGAGTTATTTAAGTGTGCAGGTATCTCGATGGGAGAAGTTAAGAAGAAATTATTCTCTCTATCACTGTCTGGTAAAGCTGCACATTGGTATAAACTGCTGAAGAATGGGTATTCTCTTGGATGGGAGGAAATTGTACCTCTCTTTTACTCCAAATTCTATCCTCCAAGTGAGATTCATAAGGATCGGAACCTCATATATAACTTCTGGCCCTATGATGGAGAGAGTATCGCTCAAGCGTGGGGGAGATTGAAGGCATTAATGCTCAAATGTCCCATTCATGAGCTTCCTGGTAATATTGTTATTGATAACTTTTATGCAAGACTCTCCTTTCAAGATAAAACTCTATTGGATACCACTTGTGCTGGATCGTTCACTCGTAATAAAGAAGAGTTTAAGTGGGACCTTCTTGATCGGATTCAGGAGAACACTGAAGGATGGGAGAATGACAAAGGTAGGGAGTCAGGTATAAACTATGACTTTGAGTGTGTTAAAAATTTTATGGATACTGATGATTATCGCAAAATTAGCACTACTTATGGTCTTGACTCTCAAATTGTTGCAAACTTTTATAAAGCCTTTGCTTCCTATTTCGGTTTGCCGAAGGAGGGTTTTAAAAATTATCATGAACCATATAAAGATGAATCTGTTTCTCATATATCTAAAGGTGTTGAGGTTAATGTTGTTGATCGCATTATTCCAGAACCTTATATTGAAAAAGTTCCTTTTCCTAATAAGATTAAGGAACATACTATCATAACTGGTGTTGTTAGTAAAAGTAATAAGAAAACTACCAAACCTGATGAGCAAATAACTGTTGAACCTGTTGTAGCATTGGTTAAAGATCTTGTCACTGAAAATTTAGAAGATAGACACATTATCTTTTGTGAGGATGCTTCTAATATTGTCTCACATCCTAAAAGTTCTAGGAAGTCTAGTGTTCCTGTGCTTTCTGTTAGGATAGGTGATCATTGCTATTATGGTTTATGTGATATTGGTGCAAGTTCTAGTGCTATTCCTTATGAGCTTTACAGGGAAATTATGCACGAAATTGCTCCTTGTAAACTTGAAGAGATTGATGTGGTTATTCAGCTTGCTAATAGGGAAACTATCTCTCCAATTGGTATCATTAGAGATGTCGAAGTCCTTTGTGGTAAGACTAAATACCCTGCTGATTTTCTTGTACTTGGGTCGGCTGCCAATGATAGTTGTCCTATTATTTTTGGTAGACCTTTTCTGAATACTTGTGGTGCTGTTATAGATTGTAAGAAAGAGAAAATCTTTACTAAATTTGCTGGTGAATCTTATGAATTCAATTTCTCTAAATTTGCTAAAGCACCTTATGAAACTGAATTGCCTAGTGAGGATTTTGAAATTGCTCAACTTGCATCTATTGTTCTTGCTCCTAACAATGCTTTGCAGCAACATATGGAGAATCATGAAAGTGAGAACTTCAGGGAAGAAAGGAATGAGCTTGATGAAGTATTCCTTCGTCAACCTATGCTCAAACACAATTTACCTGTGGAAGATTTGGGTACCACAATGCCACCCAAGGAGGATCCTGTTTTTGATTTGAAACCTCTGCCTGATAATCTTAAATATGCTTATATTGATGATAAGAAAATATATCCTGTTATTATCAGCTCTAAACTTTCAGGTACAGAGGAGGAAAGGTTATTGGGAGTGTTGAGGAAACACCGCGGAGCTATGGGATATACTCTTGATGACCTGAAGGGAATTTCTCCTACTATATGTCAGCACGCCATCAACATGGAACCTGATGCAAAGCCTGTTGTTGAGCATCAGCGTCGTTTAATACCCAAGATGAAAGAAGTGGTAAGAAATGAGGTATTAAAACTTCTTGAAGCTGGTATTATTTATCCTATTGCTGATAGTAGATGGGTAAGTCCTGTGCATTGTGTTCCTAAGAAAGGAGGAATTACCGTTGTTCCTAATGAAAATGATGAACTAATTCCTCAAAGAGTAGTAGTTGGTTATAGGATGTGCATTGATTTTAGAAAGGTTAACAAAGTAACTAAGAAAGATCATTATCCTTTGCCTTTTATTGATCAAATGCTTGAGAGGTTGTCCAAGAAAACTCACTTTTGTTTCCTTGATGGGTATTCTGGGTTTTCTCAAATTGCTGTGAGAGCGCAAGATCAAGAGAAAACTACTTTTACTTGTCCTTATGGAACTTATGCTTATAGACGTATGCCTTTTGGTTTATGTAATGCTCCTGCTACTTTTCAAAGATGCATGTCTGCTATTTTTCATGGCTTTTGTGAGGAAATTGTGGAAGTCTTCATGGACGATTTCTCCGTCTATGGAACTTCCTTTGATAATTGTTTGCACAACCTTGACAAAGTTTTGCAGAGATGTGAAGAAACTAGCCTTGTTCTTAATTGGGAGAAATGCCACTTTATGGTTAATGAAGGAATTGTTCTTGGACATAAAATTTCTGAAAGAGGTATTGAAGTTGATCGAGCTAAAGTGGAGGCAATTGAAAAGATGCCTTGTCCCAAAGATGTTAAAGGTATTCGTAGTATTCTTGGTCATGCTGGTTTTTATAGGAGGTTTATTAAAGATTTCTCTAAAATTTCCAAGCCTCTTACTAATCTTCTTCAAAAAGATGTACCTTTGTTTTTGATGATGATTGTAAGGAAGCTTTTGAAACTTTGAAAAAGGCTTTAATCACCGCTCCTGTAGTTGAACCACCTGATTGGAATTTACCTTTTGAAATTATGTGTGATGCTAGTGATTATGCTGTAGGCGCTGTTCTTGGGCAGCGAGTAGATAAAAAGTTAAATGTTATTCATTATGCTAGTAAAACTCTTGATTCTGCTCAAAAGAATTATGCCACTACTGAAAAAGAATTTCTAGCTGTAGTTTTTGCTTGTGACAAATTTCGACCCTACATAGTTGATTCGAAAGTCACTATTCATACTGATCATGCTGCAATTAGATACCTTATGGAAAAGAAAGATGCTAAGCCAAGGCTTATTAGATGGGTACTTCTTTTGCAAGAATTTGATTTGCATATCATAGATAGAAAAGGTGCTGAAAATCCTGTTGCTGATAATTTGTCTAGATTGGAAAGCATTCCTTATGATCCTATTCCTGTTAATGATAGCTTTCCAAATGAACAATTGGCTGCAATAAGTGTAAGTTCGCGAGATAGTCCTTGGTATGCTGATTATGCTAACTTTATTGTTTCCAAGTACTTGCCTCCAACCTTTTCAGCTCAGCAAAGAAGGAAATTCTTTTATGACTTGCGGCATTACTTTTGGGATGACCCACACTTATATAAAGAAGGAGTCGATGGTATTATGCGAAGATGTGTTCCTGAATATGAACAACAGGAAATACTGAGGAAATGCCATGGAAGTGCTTATGGAGGGCATCACGCTGGAGATAGAACTGCGCAGAAAGTTCTACAATCAGGTTTTTATTGGCCTACCCTCTTTAAGGATGCAAGAAAGTTTATTTTATCTTGTGATGAATGTCAAAGGGTTGGTAATATCTCTAGACGCAATGAAATGCCTATGAGTTATTCTCTTGTTATTGAACCATTTGATTGTTGGGGATTCGACTTCATGGGTCCTTTTCCTTCTTCACAAGGTAATACTCATATACTTGTTGCTGTTGATTATGTCACTAAATGGGTAGAAGCTATACCTACTAAAAGTGCTGATGGTGAGACCTCTTTAAAAATGCTTCAAGATGTCATTTTTCCTAGGTTTGGTGTACCTAGATATCTTATGACTGATGGAGGTTCTCATTTTATCCATGGTGGTTTTAGAAAGACTCTTGCTAAATATGGTGTTAATCATAGAATTGCTTCAGCCTATCATCCTCAAACTAGTGGACAAGTAGAATTGTCAAATAGGGAGATTAAATCTATCTTGCAAAAGACTGTTAATAAATCTAGAAAAAATTGGGCTAGTAAGTTAAATGATGCTTTATGGGCTTATAGAACTGCTTATAAGAACCCCATGGGCATGTCTCCTTATAAAATGGTTTATGGTAAAGCTTGTCACTTGCCTTTAGAATTAGAACACAAAGCTTATTGGGCAGTGAGAGAACTTAATAGAGATTTTAAACTTGCCGGTGAGAAAAGGTTGTTGCATTAAGTTCTTTAGATGAATGGAGAAGTGAGGCTTATGAAAATGCTAGACTCTTTAAAGAAAAAGTTAAGAGATGGCATGATAGGAGAATTCTTAAAAGAGAATTTAATGTTGGTGAGAAAGTTCTATTGTATAGGTCTCGTCTCAGATTTTTTGCAGGAAAGTTACTCTCAAAATGGGAAGGACCATTTGTTATTGTGGAGGTGTATCGTTCAGGTGCAATAAAAATTGCTTCATTGAAAGATAACTCTACACAAGTGGTAAATGGTCAAAGACTCAAGCATTATATTTCTGGAGATTCTATTAATGAAGAGGTTGATACAATTAAAGTGGTGACTCCGGAAACTTTCATTGAAGAACATTTTTCTGGGACTGCAGAATTCGATTCGAATAGGTAACAGTTTCGGTAAGAAAAGTTTCGCGAATAACTTTCTAGAAGATATTTTCGTCGTTTTTATTAAATATGGAAAAATAAGAGACCGAACCGGATGGGAGACGGCACCCGTGGTGCCCAAACCATAGGTCGGCGCGGTGGGCCCCCAGCCGCGCCGCCTGGTGGTTTGAGCACCCCGGAGCTCGTCTCCGATCAGGTTTCCTCCTGTACCTTCCTTATGTTGTAAAACTTTTTGCTATATACTCACCCGAACCCCCGAGGTTCGTATCTCGCCTTTTCATCGTGTTTCGTTTCGAGCTGTTTCTGTCCAGATATTGTTTTCAGATTTAGAAGCGCCATGGTCTCCAACAACAACAACAAGGGCAAGGAGCCTTTGGAAGACGAGACTCAAGACCCCAAGCTGAAGGAGGAAGTCAAGAGCGAAGATGAAGGAGAAGTGGAGGAAGACCCGCGCGAATACCCGCGCGCTACCGTTGCAAGCATCGGAGTGGTGGCAAATCCATTCAAGCCCAGGCAAGGGCGCGGATGAGCACCGGAGGGAAGGTTCCACGACGCTTCTTGGCTCCCAGGACATCTTCCCCAGGCATAAATAACCCCTTCCATACTCTTATCCATAAGCATCAAATTGAGAGGATCCCGGAGGCTGATTGCCTAGTGGTTGGAATATAGATCGTTCTAACAATACAGGAAAGAGGGATTCTGCTGCTGAGGAGTGGGGAAACAACTCCAAGAGTTGGGACTCGCAGTCTGACAAGTTTATGAATCGCATCGAACACAACTCTGAGCTGATTCGCGCCCTCACCTACAAGATTGATGAACTGAAGGAGCTGGTTGATAAGCTTATCAACAATTCACCACCACCACCGAAGGAGTAATTCATCATAAGTATTGGCATCCCCTTGGTTTGTTCCAAGCTTGGGGGAGTGCCGCGGTATCACATCATTATCTTTACCTTTTACTTTTCCATAAAGTCATATCGTGAGTAGGGAAGTTATCTTATATGATGGTTTGCAATGTGGAAGTATCTCTCTTTTAGTTGGTTATCTATGTATCCCTTGGTGTGAGTTGCCGTTATGAAATATTAATGAGAAGTTTTATCATTTACTTTCTGCATACTTTATTTTAGCTTGCAATTCTCTTTCATATTGATAACCTTGTTGTTAGTATAGGGATCACTTTTTAGAGCACCAAGTTAATCTTTTTGGTTTTGGCAAACTTAGCATTGGTCAGTAGTAGACAATACTTTGAGACTTAAGTAGAGAGAGGGAGTGCATGCAAATATATTATTCCATGATCTTTCTTTCTTTGTAGCTCATAAGCTTAGTATTCTTAAGTTAAACTATTTGTGCTTCTAAGGAAGATTGCATGATTATTCTTATCACTTGTATAATTGTTTGTATCCCTCAACTCTTATGCTTGCTACATAACCTTGCTAGCCAAAGACCTGTATCGAGAGGGAATGCTTCTCATACATCCAAACCTTGAGCCAAACCATTGCCATTCGAGTCCACCATAACTTCCTACTATATGGTATTTTGCGCCATTCCAAGTAAATACTTCATGTGCTACCTTTAAATTATTCAAAACTTATTACTCCTAGTTTTGTGTCACTGTTTATTAGCTCATGAGGGTTCTGTAGAGTTTCTCTAGCACTTTTGTCAAACAGACTTTCACCAATGGACTAGTGGCATATACACCGCTTATCCAACAATTTGCAAAAAGAGCTGGCAAATGGGGTGCCCAGTCCCAATTAACTACAACTTTCATTAATAATTCTCTTCACATGTTTTGCCCTGATTTATCAGTAAGCAACTTAATTTGCAAATAGACACTCCTCCATGGTATGTGAATGTTGGAAGGCACCCGAGGATTCGGTTAGCCATGGCTTGTGTAAGCAAAAGGTTGGGAGGAGTGTCAACTATAAAGAAACTAAAATACATGTGTAAACAAAAGAGAAGAGGGATGATCTACCTTGCTGGTAGAGATAACGTCCTTCATGGGAGCCGCTCTTGAAAGTCTGGTTGACAAGGGGTTAGTGTTCACTTTACTACGATTCGTTGACAACGACATACATAGCTCAAACAACTATTTTCATACTCTCTATATGCTTTGCAAAACTTAAAAGCTCTAGCACATGATTTAATCCCTGCTTCCCTCTGCGAAGGGCCTATCTTTTACATTATTGTTGAGTCAGTAAACCCATTCCTCTCTATCTCAAGCAAGCATTTGAGTTGTTGAGATCCAATTAGTTATATGTGTTGATACTTCTAATCATATCTCTCATTTCCTTGTTTCGCACAATAGCTTTTATCCGAATGAATATAACTTTGAAAGTTATCAATGACTGTAAGGAGACTGTTATGATTAAGGCATGTAAGTTCTGCTATATAAGCTCTGATATAAAGACTCTTCTCGAAAGATAAGTATGATCTGTTAATTGTTCTCTGACCAAGAGTTTAAGTTTGCCTTCACCAATCATGGTTCTCTTTATGCACTTCATCGTGGTTCCCTTTACTTATTTCAAGTTAGATTATATGAAGGGAAGTTGCTGTCTAGAATGACTTGTGTATCAATGAATGTGATGCTTCTTGTCCGTATTTTATTTATCGACACTTTGCTCCATAAACTTGTGGTCATGTTTACTGAGCTCAGTTTTCGCTTGGGGACAAGCGAGGTCTAAGCTTGGGGGGGTTGATACGTCCATTTTGCATCACTATTTTATATCATAATTTACTGCTATTCATCGATATATTTCATATTTAGAAGTGTTACTTATGTTATTTTACCTATTTTGCATGTTTGATGAATAATGGAGAATTGGACACCGGAGTCAGGATTCTGCTGGAAAAAGCACCGTCGAGATGCACTATTTCTGAAGATCAATAAATCGAAGGAGACATATGGAAGTTCCTATTTTACCAGAGATGGAGGAGGCCAAAAGGGGAGGCTGAGAAGGGCCAAGGTGGGCCCTCCTCACCCTGGCGCGGGGGCCCCCAGCCGCGCCGCAGGTGGTTTGGGGGCCCTGGCCCACCTCAGCCGTTCCCCCTTCGCGTACTTGACCCCCTCGGAACCCTAACACACAGGAGGCCATCGAAATATTCCGCCGCCTCCACGAGGCGGAAAACACCAGAGAGCGAAAAGCTCCCCTGCAGGAAGAAATCTGCCGGGGGAAATTCCCTCCCGGAGGGGGAAATCGTCGCCATCATCACCGTCATCGAGCTGGACTTCATCGGGATCATCATCATCATCATCTCCACCGCCAACACCATCATCACCGCCGCTGCACCCCGTCTCCGCTTAACATCTAGGGCTGAATCTTGTCTATTTCATAGGGGAAACTCTCCCGGTGTTGATTACTCTTGTTATTGATGCTATTGGGTGAAACCATTGGACTAAGGTTTATGTTCAGATTGTTATTCATCATCATATCACCTCTGATCATGTTCCGTATGATGTCTTGTGAGTAGTTCGTTTAGTTCTTGAGGACATGGGAGAAGTCTTGATGTTAGTAGTGAACTATGTTGAGTAATATTTAATGGTTTGATGCTTAAGTTGTGGTGTTATTCTTCTAGTGGTGTCATGTGAACGTCGACTACATGATACTTCACCTTTATGGGCCTAGGGGAATGCATTGTGTATTCGTTTGCCAATTGTGGGGTTGCCGGAGTGACAGAAACCTGAACACCCGTTGGTATATCGATGCATGAGGGATAGCAGGATCTCAAAGTTTAAGGCTGTGGTTAGTTTATCTTAATTACTTTCTTGTATTTGCGGATGCTTGCAAGGGGTATAATCACAAGTATGTATTAGTCCTAGGAAGGGCGGTGCATTAGCATAGGTTCACCCACACAACACTTATCAAAACAATGAAGATTAATCAACTATATGAAGCGAAAGCACTTGACAATTTCCCGTGTGTCCTCAAGAACGTTTGGTCATTATAAGTACAACAACCGGCTTGTCCTTTGCTGTAGAAAGGATTGGGCCACTCGCTGCAACTATTATTACTGCATTTTATTTACTTGTACTTTATTTATCTGTCATATCAAAAACTCCTAAAAACTTGTCTGTGAGCATTTACAGTGAATCCTTCATCAAAACCGCTTGTCAACACCTTCTGCTCCTCGTTGGGTTCGACACTCTTATTTATCGAAAGTACTACGATACACCCCCTATACTTGTGGGTCATCAGTGTCATTCCCATATTGTAGGCAGATGACACCATAGGGATAAGCATCAGAGCATAAACCCCTAATCAGACCAACCTGAGCTGCTTTAATAAGCATCCTAGTAAGGACATCAACTACCAGATTAAACAGGAGAGGCGATAGGGGATCGCCTTGATGAACCCCTCTCGAGGTGAGGAAAAAATTGCCTTCCACACCATTCAGCTTTACCCCTACTGAACCGCCAAGAAGGACAGACTTGATGAGAGAAATCCATCTGGCCCAAAACCTCTTTTCTCTAATAGGTCTAGCAGGAACTCAAGATTGACTTTATCAAAAACCTTTTCGTAGTCCAGTTTCAACACTAGACCCTGAGAATTACAACTTTTGATTGAGTGAGCCGTGACCACACTTTCCAGAATGTATCTGCCTTTTATGAAGGCAGATTGGTTGACAGATGTAATCTTGTCCATGATAAGGCTCAGTCTATTAGTCAAAACCTAGTGAAAATCTTAAAGGAGCAATAAAGCAGACTAATTGGCCTGAATTTTTTCATAGATGTTGCATCTGGTTCTTTGGGAATTAAAGACAGGACAACAAAATTAAGCCTGTAGATGTCCAACTTCCCCTCATGGAAGGCTTGAAACATGTTCTTTGAGATAAGTCTAATCTTACATGACGTTTCGAGATGAAAAAGAATTTATACAATGGATCATCTATTAGTGTTTTCTCCAACAATTAACGTTTACATGCTTCTAATATAAAAATAAAAATATGTGACTTAGAGAAGATCCACACAATGGATAAAATCCTTACCTGAAGATCCTTTCTTAGATTAGAGATGCCAAACCTCATTTTTTCGTTTTCTCTTGTCCAATACAATGATTATACAAAGTGGCATTGTTAAGATAACATTATATTGTACATGTCCTTGGGATCTTTGGATGACTGTTTTTAGAAGTAGATATGCAACCAATGCTCATGTGTGTGGGAAGCACATCAATACATTTATGTAGACCTTCCATTGTGAGAAGTGATCAACACATGTGATCTTTGCATAAACAGGCTCCAAAATATAGCTAACTAGTTGAATTTGGCGCGTCGGCACGCCGCGCCTTTGGTGGATTTGGGAGGCATTTGGATGTTTAGAATATTCAAATTTGAAATTTGGTCATATATGCATAAATAGTCAGCATTTATTTTATGTGATCGTGTTGATAATTTTTTTCAATTTTTTCTGGTGGATGGAGTTAAAGTTGCTGGTTTTGCAGCATTTAGTAGTTCATGAAAGTTGTTTAAGTAACGTAAAACAATAGCTGTAAAGTGTTTTAAACTATATGAAGCATGGGCTATTTTAGAATTTGTTTTTTAATTCGAGCATGTTGGTTTGGAAAATAAGTTTGAAACAGCTATTTCTAAATATTTACGTTTGTGGTATTTTTATTTTGATATGTTTGAGCCCATGATGTTTTATTTTAGAATTTGGTTTGTGATTCAAATATGTTGGTTTGGAAAATAAGTTTAAAACAGCTATTTATAAATATTTACATTTGTGGTATTTTTTATTTTGATATGTTTGAGCCCATGATGTAAATGGGTAATTTTAAATTATTTGGAAACTCTATTTATATGAGATGTTTTGTACCAAAAAAACATTTTATTGGGTTTGTCATACTGAATGATATTGCTGATATTATTTTTGTGAATTTTATTTGAGTTGGAAAGAAAGTTGTAAAATTTGAATGTTGTATGAAATTCAAGATTTGAAATAATTTGGAAAAGATCACAATGTATTTGGAATGGCTATTTTGGTTTTTTACAATTTTGTTTGGAAATTGAAGTAATTTGGAAAAGGTCACAAAGAATTTGAGATGGCTATTTTGATTTTTCAAATTTTTGGAAACTGGTCTGAATTGTTTTGGAGTTGGATTTAAAAAGCTACAAAAGTTTTGAAAAACAAAAAAACAAAACGGAAAAAAAAAGCCCGAGCCAGCCGTGCAGGAAGCAGCCCAGCCCAGCACCAGCCCACCTACTCAGCCCAGGCCCACTGTGACGTCATAGTGACGTCAACAGTGGGTCGCACATGTCATTGACATGGGGAGCATCGGCGGCGCGGCCACGGCGAGGCTCGCCGGAGGAGGGCGAGTGGGCTGTCGCGGCTGTGCGCGTTGCACGCGCACGGATTCGAGCTACCAAAAGGCGGCGGTGCCGCGACCAAATGGTCGCCGAAGCAGTGGCCGGAGCACGGCGGAGCGCGGCGGCCGGAGTTGGGAAAAGAAGCGTTCGATTCCGGCGAGTCCTACTGTTCCAGCAAGCGACACTGCATGGAGAGGAAGAGGGAGACGGGGCGGAGGTCGTGGCGTGTTCAATTTCTGTCGGGGAGGCCGGAGACGGCGGCATCGACCGCGCGGCAGCTGGCGGCCGGAGGCGGGGAAGAGCGAGTCGATTCCAGCGACTGGGACCACCCCAGCAAGCGCAGTTCGACGGGGAGGTAGAGGAGGTTGAGGCGGAGCTGGTGGTGTTCTCGAAATCAGCGGGAACGGAGCAGAACGGCGGCGATCTCGGGCCGTCGCGGGAGAAGAAAGAGTGGGGGGATGGAGTTCTGTGGGCACTTTTGCAAGAAGGCCACTGTTCTTTCCTCAAATTACAGATAAGTCCTTTATAGTGGTGAGGTGTGGGCTGCGGAGCTATTTCTCGTTTTGTGAGGGTTGTTTTTTGCAAAATGGTCACGGGAGGCTAGGAGCCGTCGGATGAAGAGCGGACGACGCGGAGCCGCTCGGACTTCGCGGATGAACAGTGCCCGAGCGCTCTCAAGGCGCGGATTTGGCTGCTCTTTTAATAGTAGGGTAATGCGTATAATCATAAGGAAATGTCTCAATAAATATTTACCCCACAGCTAGGGAGCTACGAAGAATTTATCCACAACAGTATTTAAATATTCCCCTCACATAATATTTCGCGAGAAAGATTATTGTAACTAATAATGTGTATGATGACCTGACTGATGATTATTATAACTAGCTGCATATTAACAAAGACTAAGTGGAAAGTGGAAACAAAATTGAGAACTGCAACAGAAAGAAACATTCTTTTCTTAGCCTAATAAATCGAACCGAAAGAAATGAAAATGTGCCTCGCCAAAAAGGGATTATTGTAATGCGCCGTATTCCAACCTCTGCATGGTCATCGATCCATGGATGAATCTTGCATGCATCAGAAGGAAGAAAACCCTAACTCCAGCTGGCAGCGGGACACCGCCGTCGACGACTCCACTGCCATCTGCGCCGCCGCCTGATGGTCAAGCTGTTCGTTTTTCACCACGGTCGCCAGCACCTTTCCCTTCAGCTGGTACTCAAAGCTGTCGTCTCCACTGCCGGCATCGTGTTCCATGACGACGGCGGTCGCCACTGCTATCTCGGGCTTGACGTCGAAACCGTCGACGAACTGCATCTCGATCTGGTCGTCGCCGAGCGATGCCACCGGAGATCCGTCCTTGACAACGCCATTACCGTAGTATTGCTGCACGTTGTTGTCAGCGTTGGTCCACGCGTGGCTGCTCGTCTCGTCGCCGGCCGGCCCGTCGTAGTAGAAGTAGTCGTACTGCTGGTGCGGCTGCTGCTGCTGCGCCACCTGGTCTGCAGCGCTGAAGAGATAATGGTCGGCACTGGCCTGGCCATAGTCCATCTCCTGGCCGGCGGCGTGGAGCGCGTCCACGGGCACGCCGTACGCCGAGGTCCCGGCTCCGACGAGCATCATCACCCCCGAGCCGTCGCCGTCGAGCGCGTCGTCGGCCTGGTGATTGCGGCAGGCAGCTAGGTGGCGCTGCACAACTTTGAGCTCGGCCTCGAGGCGGCTGGCCTCCTTCGCGTGGTTGAATAAAATGTGGGCGGCGCCGCCGACGGGGTCGAATGCGCGGGCCTCGGCATGGTAGATGAGCGCGCGCATGGCGTCGTTGCGCAGGTCCGGCGCGGTCTCCCGGAGCGTGCGCTGGATATTCCCGACGCCAAATAGCTTGTGCGCGTTAAGGAAGCGGCGCTGCTGGTCGGCGGGGAAGTAGCGCGCGAGAGGGCAGTCCGGGTTGCACTTGCGGCGCTGGTACTTGCAGGCGGCGCATGCCTGGTTCGGCCCGCCGCCGCCGGCGCCGAGGCGGGGGGAGCGAATGGAGGAGGAGGATGGGTGGTGGTGGTTGTGAGTGACGGTGGAGGAGGAGGAGGCTGCGGCGGTGGTGGTGATTGTGATCTGGAGGTTGTGCGGGTTGGACGAGGAGGAGGTCATTGCCGGTGTGGCCGGCGAGGTCGGGGGCGTCGGCGTCGTCGTAGGAATAGGGGAAGGAGAGGAGGAGAGCAGGAAGAGGGAGGAGGCTGGTTTGCCTGCCCTTACTCTGCGCGATCGGGTGCCTAATAAAAGGAACAACTTGATCCATGCAAACGACGCCATGCATGCAAACATTTTCCAGCTGCGAAGGGAAAATACTCCAAGAAAGAAGAAGGATATTCACGAAAGAAAAAAAGAGGAAGAAGGAAGCTTCGAGGCGGATGCCGCTGCTGGGTGGAATCGGTCGTGCGCGTGCGGTGCGTGTCCGACAAACTCGTGCGCATTTGGATTTATTCGAATTCGAAATGCCGTTAGAGGATTTGTTTCGAGAGTTTGTTACAACTTACGTAGTACAACGGTCGCCCCAAGTCTTCTTTGTCGTTAGCGTACGTACTACGAAGCACTACATTGTACAGCGAGTGTACGTCTGGGATGAACTCCGTTATCGGCTCCGTGTTAATCGCATCAGCTAGCTTCGCCAGTTGACCAAATCACGGGCTGTTCGATCGACGAACAGAACATTTGGTACTCGAGTGTTAGAGCACTTGAATTTCACATTCATATGATCTTTAATATGGGGTCTATAATTTATACTGTAGAGAACGATTTATTGGATGATCTTAAGGAGATGAAGATTTGAGTATTCTGTAATTGCTCGGCTGATTAAGATTTTCACATGTCAATATACAATGAGAGTATGAGATTCTTTTAATAATAGGCAATAAGTGCCAAGCTTTATAAATTGATAAAACCTACAAGCAAACAAAAGAATGAAATCGATGCGTTGGTTTAAGAAGATCTCATGCACCCGTCCGGCTCGATGATCAAGCTAGCTTTATGAGAATGCAGTGTCGAGGTAAGAGGAAGGCAAATCAACAAGAGAAATGACCTTCTTCTAATTTTGAAATCGGACGAACATCGTCGAGATAGCATTCGTCTACCACCGAAGAAGGCCCACTATCCCCTTGCCCTAGATCTAAGGGTGTCGACCCGTCCGACGACATGATGCTCACTTTAGAGTCCGAAAGGTAATTGCAAGCCGAGCCTCGAACCTTTCAGGAAGAAGAGACTTTGAACACGACCACCGCCTTGAGCCAAACCACACCGCGAGCAACACTGGTAATACCCACAAACCAAACCCTTGACAACCAGCTAGAAGACGTCTCCTCCAATAAGGGAACGATGCCGAAGCTCCGCTGCCTCTCGGTCTGGCAGATTGTACCAAGGGTTTTCACCACGAGACCAAAGGTGGAGGGGCTCAACCCATAGTGGCGCCTCCAAAAGGGGAACTAGGCTTGAGGGTAGTACCGTCACAGTGTAGGTCAGGTTTACGGTCATGAACAAATCCACTACTGTGGCGCCCTGACCCGACTGCTATACAGTGATGCTGAGTGTCACCGGTTAAGCGATACAACCGGAGGTTACGGGTTTATCAATCCCCGGCCAAAACCTTTGGCAGGCGTTGCTCGGAATTGATCACCGGCAACGCAACACCCGATTGATGCCTTAACACAGGCTCAACTATCAAAGCATAATAGAGAGATCAAGACTTGTGGAACAACTGGCACATCACAGACTCTACGACACAAATCATTATAGTTCAACTCTTATAATAGAGAAAGATAGCAAATGACAACCAGAGGTCACAGACCCAACATTTCAACAAGCGGAAGCAAATTAGGTTGTTCTAAACAACAAGAACCAAATTATGGCCTAAGAGGCCTGCAGATAAACATCCAGCGCCAGCTGTTCCGGGATGTCCCAAGCTGCCACCTGGGAACCCCAGACTACTCGTCGACGTCCACAAAGAACCCACCCTCGAGGTCGGTGAAGTCCTTCTCTGAAACAAAACAAACGACGTTGAGTTCGACGAACTCGCAAGATTATATATAGAGCTTTAGCTCGATGAGGCTTTCAAAGTTATATGGCTGTTTTGCATAAAGCTGATTTTATTTATGAAAAACATAACTCAAAGGCATCGACTATTCAGAGTATTTTCAAAAAGGGGTAAGAAGTAACTCTTTTCTCTTGATCACCCTTTCTCAACATCAACCAACATCAACCACTGTACCTGTTCATCAAAGGCACCTCCCCGAATCACCCTCGAGGAAGTCAACCTTGCATTCTTGAGTGGTACCTCTAGTACCTAGTTTTTAGTCATTCCGTTAAAGTTATTCTATGATCTTATCGTCCTTTCCCAAGTTGTCCGTAACCGTGGACACGGCTTTTCGAAAAGATTTAACCCTGCAGGGGTGCACTGTGTTTACCTTCGATACCGCCCGGCGGCCTACGCTTAGCTCTCTTCCGGGAAAGTCGGCTGAGTGGGAACGGTTACAACCTTTACCTTGTTAAGGACTAACCCAGGATCATCAGTGAGGACGGAGCAGCGGATCATCAACACCGTGCCCCGTGGCCACTCATTTTCCTAACACCACCATCCTCATCCCAGTCTTGGCCACCATCTTCACGCACACGCAAATGGAAGCTCAAACTAGAGGACCCTGGCTAGTCCCGCTCAAGTTAGTTGGTCGACGGGGGTTCCATATAGCCCACCGAAAGGAAGCGCGCTCATTCCTGGTTCAAGAGGTAAAGAACTCGCACCTAGGCGGCGAGAGTGAGACAAAACACCACCATACCAAAGTGGCCTCTCATCCCCACCTTTAAGCATTTTATTACCTGTCACCACAAATTCTCCACCATCATCTGAACACTTCAACAACCTGTTTCCAACATGAAGTATCCATCGGACGGCTAAGCATTTAACTAAGCATGGCTAAGCATCAACATTGCATAGTTAAGTATTTCAGGCCAACAATACAATCCTATGGATAATAGGAGGGGAAACAGGTAATTGGCATCGAAATCTTAATGCAACTATAGGATACTCTAATCCAAGCAAATTGACATTTGGAACCGCATGCAATATTATAGTGGAGAAAATATTTGCAGAAAATAGGATAAGATATGCTCAGAGGGGGGGGGGGGGGGATTACGCTTGCCTTGTTGAGCGGAGGAGTCAAACTGCTCGTCGGAGTAATGATGCTCAACTCCGAACTCGTGATCTACCGGAGAGCAAACAACACCGGAAAGCAAAAACAACAATCAACACATGGCAATTGTGCAATGCATACAAAAATGATGATATGTCATATTAATGCATTTAAGTTACCCTTAGGGTCCACTTAATAATTTAAAAGGGGTACCATATTTATTCTTAGCAAAATTGGGATCAAACCTTCATAATTTAAACAAGGAGGCATTTTTAACCTTCCATATATAGTACCAAACTAAGCTTCAAAGAAGCATGGCACTGGTACCATTGGATAGGCCTTCATTTTCTAAGAATTTTGGTACCTTGTTTGCATTTTTCCGATACAAATTGAATTTGATATGAATTTTTGGAGCTTCTATAGCTTTAGCAAGTTTTCCAAAATTGTTCAAAGATTAATTAGTTCCACATGCATGAATATGAGGTTACCGGGAAGTTCATATTTTTATGAGCATTTTGATATCACATACACCATTTTCTGACGAAGCGACAAAAAGTTATTGCATTATGAATTCCCTTTTAGATATTCTCCTTTTAACATTTAAATTAAACAACCATAAAACTTATTTATACCATTTTGAAAGAAACAATGTGAGAAGAGATGGAATTTGTACTGGTCATCTTCGGATTTTCCGAATTTATGCAAAATCGGAATATCCGATCGAACCACAGGTCTGAAATCGGCTAAGGAATAAAAATTTGGTAGCACTGGGGTATATCGGATAGTCCGAATTTCACTGGCTCGGAATATCCGATGGCAGAAAATGGAGAGCACGGCGATGAACTCCAGCGGCGCACGGGCTACGGCGGCTCGGCGAGCAAGACGGGGAGGGAGAGGATGGAGGGTGTCCAGGCGGACCGCAGTCACCCTGAACTCGTAATGGAAGACGGCGAGGCGCGGGGACGCAGCGACGGCGGCGAACTCGTCCGCGACGACGGCGACCGGAGGCGGAAGGAGCGAGCGCGATTCCGTCGGCTCCGTGTGTCCCGGCATGCGTAACTCCGCGGAGAGGACGAGGACGACTCGGCGAAGCTCGTGGCGGGCTCGGCTCGTCTCGGGGAAGCCTACAGCGGCGGCGCGAAGCTCGGCGGAGCTCGGCCGTGGGCGGAGAAGAGGATGACGGCGGCGGCGATTCGTGACGCCCCGGCTCAATTGCTTCTATGTGGGGGAGCAGCACGGCGAGGCGGTCCCGTCGGTGGTCCCCGATTCACTCCTTGAGCGCTCCAACGGCGGAGAGGCGCGACGGCAGCCATGGCTGCGGTTCGGTCACGGTGGAGAGAAGAAGGGCGCAGGGGAAATGGACAAGGGCTAGGGTTAGGGTTCCGGGGGTGCTCTTCTTATCCTCGCGTGTGGAGGCAGAGAGGGGCCAGGCGGGGCGCGTCGGGCGGCAGGCAGCGGCGACGAGCTGGTGCGGCCGAGCTCGTACTGCATCGGTCGCTACAGAGAAGAAGATGCTACAATTTCATAAAACCCCCTGCACATTTGTTTCCCCTCACCAACAAGTCCTCTTCTTCCTTTTTCTTCCCTCCTCTCTTTTCTGGAATTTTGTCAAACATTTAATTGAAGCGCTTAGGCAACTTCAAACTTTAGGAAACTTGGTGGAAAATTCTCATTTGCCACAAAGCACTGCTGGTAAAAATTTGCAAGTTATTTGGATAAACTTTTCAGAACAGAGTTGTTTTCACTTCTTTTCTGCCATTTATTTCAAACATTTAATTGAGGTACTTAAACTAGTTCAAAAATTATGGGAAAATTCAGGTAGCCTCCCCATATTAATATGAAGCTCCCCTAATTTTTCCAGATTATTTGAGACTCATTTGGTAGGAAAATAAAATAGGAATTGCTCACAGGCAATTTTAAGTTTCTCTCCATTTATTTTATTTTACAAATCAAAATAGTTTGCGAAGATTATATTTGGATCTTTTGGAACTTCCTTGACAATATAAGAGGTCAAAGTATTTTTGTTTTGCGAGTTGAACACTTCCATTAACTTGGGATTTGTTATAGCAAGTTTGACATTTTATTTTTAAGTGGTGTCAAACCACCACAATTCCCTAGCAACAACAACAATTCCCTAGCACAATTCCCTAGTATCAACATAATGCATGGATGCCATGATGCAAGGAACACAAAAGTGGAAATTTTATTCGGGTTTTTAGGTTCTCGAATTTCGGGCTGTTACAACTACCACCTATTGTCCAGCTAGCCACAACACCTCCCCCCCCCCCTTCCAGAAGATACGACCAATTACAAGGCATGCAAATCCAGTTGCGACTGTACCCGAGTTAGCCAGGCGATACCAACATGGAAGCCACCGCAATCATTAGCCGACAGACTACTGGTCCAAGGAAAAGCGATGTCAAAAGGGATTTATGATGATAACATCCAGATATGTTCGAGAATGGCCACGACGTCGACTCCCACATGACAAATGTGCCTCACGGGAGTGCAGCAGCAAGTTTTCCCTCAGTAAGATACCAAGGTTGTCAGATCCAGTAGGAGTAAAAGGCACCTCTGAAAGTTGTTGATGGCGTCGTTTACTCGATCACCAACGTGGAACCTGCACACAACACAATCAAACTACTTTGCCCCAACGAAATAGTGAGGTTGTCAATCTCACTGGCTTGCTGTAAACAAAGGATTAAACGTATGGTGTGGAAAATAGTGTTTAATTGCAGAGAATGAAAAGGAACAATGATTGCAGTTGGTTGTATTATCAGTGTAAAAGAATGGACCGGGGTCCACAGTTCACTAGTGGTGTCTCTCCATAAAAGATAACTAACATGTTGGGTAAATAAATTACAGCTGGGCAATTGATGAATAGAGAGCGCATGACAATGCATATATATGACAAGATGACTACTATGATATTCAATTGGGCATTACAACAAGATACATAGACCGTTATTCAATAGCATCTATGACTAATAATCCACCTTCACGTTGACATCTGTGTTCCCCGTTGGTATTAAGTTGCAAGCAACAGATTATTGCATTAAGTAATGTGCATAATGTAAACAATACAATTATCCTTAGACAAAGCATTGTTGTTTTACCCCTAGTGGCAACAGCACATCCACAACCTTAGACGTTGCTGGCACTCGCCCAGATTACCGGAGGCATGAACCCACTATCTAGCATAAATACTCCCTCTTGGAGTTACAAGCATCTACTTGGCCAAAGCATCTACTAGTAACGGAAAGCATGCAAGATCATAAATAACATATAAGATAGATTGATAATCAACTTGATCATAGTATCAATATTCATCGGATCCCAGCAAACACAACATGTAGCATTACAATAAGATGATCTTGATCATGATAGGCAACTCACAAGATCTAAACATGATAGCACAAGGAGGAGAGACAACCATCTAGCTACTGCTATTGACCCGTAGTCCAAGGATGAACTACTCACGCATCACTCCGGAGGCAGGCATGGTGATGTAGAGCCCTCCGGTGATGATTCCCCTCTCCGGCAGGGTGCCGGGAAGAGCTTCAGAACCCTCCTGAACTAGGGTTGACGACGGCGGCGGCTACGGAACTTTTCGTGGATGGAGGCTCGGGTATTTAGGGTTTTCTGTACGAAGGCATTATATAGGCGAAAGGGCGGCGTCTGGAGGCACCCGAGGGGGTCACGCCACCCCCCGGCGGCAGGAGGTGGGTCCGCACCGGCCCCTGGCGTGGCTGCCACCTCGGTCGCTTCTGTCTCTCCTTTGGACTCCGTGTACGTGTCGGGAAAATAGAAGGTTCTGTCCAAGTTTCGTCCAAATCCGAGAATATTTCCAGAACAACTTTTCTGGAATACAAAAACTGCAGAAAACAGGAACTGGCACTGTGGCATCTTGTTAACAGGTTAGTCCCAGAAAATGCATACAAAAGCTATGAAGTGTATATAAAACATGTAACAATTGGTATAATATCAACATGGGACATCAGAAATTATAGATACGTTTGAGACGTATCAAGCATCCCCAAGCTTAGTTCCACTCATCCTCGAGTAGGTAAAACGATAAAAACAAAATAATTTCTGAGGTGACATGCTACCATCATAATCTTGATCAAATAGTATTGTAAAGCACATGTTATGAATGAAGTGATCCAGGTCAATGGTCTATAGTTTGCTAACTAATAGATAATGAGCAAACAACTGAATCATATAAGCAAAAACTTTTCATGAATAGTACTTTCGAGACAAGCATCAAAAAGTTTTGCATAAGAGTTAACTCATAAATCAATAGATTCTAAGTAAAAGGTATTTAACCAACACAAAGGAAGATTTAAGTTTCAGCAATTGCTTTCAACTTTCAACATGTATATCTTATGGATATTTGTCAACACAAAGCAATATAATAAGTACAATATACTAGCATATAAAAAATTGTTGCACCAAAGTTGACACTAGTTTTGCTTCTGAGATAGAAAGAAGTAGGAAAACTGACTCAACATAAAAGTAAAAGAAAGGTCCTTCGCAGAGGGAAGCAGGGAATAAATCATGTGCTAGAGCTTTTTAAGTTTTTGAAATCATATAGAGAGTAAAAATATAAGTTTTGAGTGGTGTTTGTTAATTGTAAACGAATCAGAAAATAGAAAAGTACAATATGACCCCTGCCAACCAGACTTTTAAGAGCGGCTCCCATGAAGGACGTTATTTCTACCAGCAAGGTAGATCATCCCTCTTTCTCTTTTGTTTACACATGCAGATATTTCACTGTTTGTCATTGCTTGACTGATAAATCAGGGCAAAAATGTGAAGAGAATTAAGCGGTTAAAGTTGTAATTAATTGGGACTGGGCACCCCATTTAACAGCTCCTTTTGCCAAATTAATGGATAAGCGGATGTATATGCCACTAGTCCGGTGGTAAAGTCTGTTTGATAGGTGACATAAAGACATCCACCCCGTCCTCATGAGCTTGGTAAACATTGACACAAAAAGGAGTAATAAAAGTTTTGAATAGTTTAAAGGTAGCACATGAAAAATTTACTTGGAGTGGCAAGGAAATACCACATATAGGTAGTTATGGTGGACACAAATGGCATGGATTTTGGCTCAAGGTTTTGGATGCATGTGAAGCATTCCCTCTCAGTACAGAGTTTAGGCTAGCAAGGTTATTTGAAGCAAACACAGGATATCAACCGGTACAACAAGACTCATATGAAAACATATTGCAAGCATTATAAGACTCTACACTGTCTTCTTTGTTAACCAAACTCTTTTACTAGAAAATATCTAGACCTTAGAGATACCAATTATACAAACCAAATTTCAACAAGCTTTACGATAGTTCTTCACTAATAGGTTTTAACGACATGATACAAAAGCTTAAACATGAACTACTTGATAACTCAAAACAATTGGCAAGTATCAAATTATCCAAGACAGCAATCTACAAGAATATGTAATTCTTTTCCATTATATCATCTACCACATGCAGCATTTTCTGTTCCAACCAAATATCAATCAATTTATTTCAACACAAACTCTCTAAACAATTATAAGTGAAGCAAGAGAGTACTTTCTCTAAAAGAACTAACAGCTTTGAACAAGAGATGCACGAAAAACAGGAGCTAAAACCATAGCAGTAGCTACACAAGAATAATCAACAAGTATAAGTGAAGAATATGAGTATTCAAATGAAAAAGCGGAGCGTGTCTCTCTCCCAAACAAGATTGCTAGGTGATGACGTGAAACACACGTTCGTTGGGAGACCCCAAGAGGAAGGTATGATGTAGTCAGCAGCAAGTTTTCCCTCAGAAAGAAACCAAGGTTATCGAACCAGTAGGAGCAGCAACTCTTCAGAAGGTTGTCAACGGCGCCAGAAAAATAACTGTCGCAGGGAGTCTGGACTGTTGACGTGGAATCTGCACACAACACTATCAAACTACTTTTTCCCAACGAAACAGTGAGGTTGTCAATCTCACTGACTTGCTGAAAACAAAGGATTAAACGTATGGTGTGGAAAATGAGTATTAAATTGCAGAGAATGAAAAAGGAACAGTTTGCAGTTTGTGGTTGTTTAATCAGTGTAAAAGAATGGACCGGGGTCCACAGTTCACTAGTGGTGTCTCTCCATAAAAGATAACTAACATGTTGGGTGAACAAATTACAGCTGGGCAATTGACGAATAGTGAGCGCATGACAATGCATATACATGACATGTTGACTACTATGATATTTAATTGGGCATTACGACATAATACATAGATCGTTATCCAACAGCATCTATGACTAATAATCCACCGCCGGGTTGTCATCCGAGTCCCCCGTTGGTATTAAGTTGCAAGCAACGGATAATTGCATTAAGTAAAGTGCGTAATGTAAACAAACACATATGCCCGTGGACATAGCATCGTTAGGTTATCCCTAGTGGCAATAGCACATCCACAACCTTAGAACTTTCTGTCACTATCCCAGGTTAAACGGAGACATGAACCCACTATCTAGCATAAATACTCTCTCTTGGAGTTACAAGCATCTACTTGGCCAAAGTATCTACGAGTAACAGAAAGCATGCAAGATCTTAAATAACATATGAGATAGATTGATAATCAACTTGACATAATATTCAATATTCATCGGATCCCAGCAAACACAACATGTAGCATTACAATAATATGATCTTGGTCATGTAGGGCAGCTCACAAGATCTAAACATGATGGCACAAAGTGGAGAGACAACCATCTAGCTACTGCTATGGACCCATAGTCCAAGGATGAACTACTCACGCATCACTCCGGAGGCAGGCATGGCGATGTAGAAGCCTCCGGTGACGATTTCCCTCTCCGGCAGGGTGCCGGGAAGAGGTTCTGAACCCTCCCGAGCTAGGGTTGACGATGGCGGCGTCTCTGGATCTTTTCGTGGATATTTGCTCAGGTACTTAGGGTTTCGCGTCGGGGGGAATAAGTAGGCGAAAGGGCGGCGGCTGCGGACCCCCGAGGGGCCCACACCACCCCAGGGCGCGGCAGAAAGGGGGCCCGCGCCCTAGTGGCGTGTGGCCTCCTGGTGGCCCTCCTCTGCTGCTCCTTCGCTCCGTCAGGCGTGTTCTGGAAAAATAGGCACCCCCGTGTAGTTTCGTCCAATTCCGAGAATATTTCCAGACTAGCTTTTCTGGAATACAAAAACAGCAGAAAACAGGAACTGGCACTTCGGCATCTTGTTAATAGGTTAGTCCCAAAAAATGTATAAAAATGATATAAAGTAGATGCAAAACATGTAGCAATTGGTATTAAACAAGCATGGAACATCAAAAATTATAGATACGTTTGAGACGTATCAGCATCCCCAAGCTTAGTTCCTACTCGTCCTCGAGTAGGTAAACGATAAAACACAAGATAATTTTTGAGGTGACATGCTACTATCATAATATTGATCATATAATATTGCAAGGCACATGTCGGGATGTGATCCCCGGTACCCCAAAGTTATGTGGTGGTTGTGTTAGTAAAAGAGATAGAAATAGAGTTTAATGAGTAAAAGATGAAGAAAAGGCAAAAGAGTACAGGATGGGCCGTGATTCCAGTCTCGGAGCAGGCCGTAGCCTCGTTGCTTCGGTGGAGACCGAGTTCCACCAGTGAGCCAGCGATCCTGCGCCTCGGATGATCACCAGCAGGCCGAGGTGCACCAATCTCGGGTGGGCCGAATTCTACGTACCTCGGATGGGCCAGCATAACATCACCCCGGACTGGACCGAATCTTCCCAGCAGGCCAACTTAGGCCTAGCTCTGTCGGGCCGAGACTGCTGCTCACCCCGGTTTGGGCCGAGGTGTGTCAAACCTCGGTTTGACCGAGTTGCCTCCATCCCGGACGGGCCGATGCACGTCGGATGGGCCGAATCCATCGCCCTACCTCGGCTGGACCTCGTCTCGGACGGACCGAGCTAGGCAGCCTCGTCTCGCCTCTTCAGATGGGCCGAGGTATTCTGTTCAGCGGGTCGAGATCTCCAGTCCAGGCAGGCCGGCTTTCCAGCAACTCGGCGGGCCGTCGCCCCAGCCTCGGTTGGGCTGGCTTCGTGCCTAGCCTTGGCAGGCCATCGACGCAAGGCCAGAGGAGATCGCTCCCAGCCGGGAGTATTCCTTCGATCAACGACGGACCGAGATCGCTAGAAGCTGCGTCGGGCTGCATCACGTACTACGCCGGACGCTCCCTCGACCGAGGCTGTCTCGACGCCAGCACCACGCTTCCATCGCGCAATCCCTCCCCGAATCCTCAAGCGTACGTTCGGCCACAGACTAAGCCTACCCCTAGGCATCTGCGTGTTCCCACCACGACAGTTGGCGCCCACCGTGGGGTTGATAGTGGCGCTTGCTGGATTAATTCGGATGGGACCTTCGTCATCAACGCGGGGACTCAACTTCGACATCGTCCCCGTGTGTTGACTCATTTTCAAGTTGGCTACAGTGCGAATCCGAGCTGTTCTGGAATCCGAGCTGTTCTGGAATCCGAGGTGTTCTGGAATCCGAGCTGATTCTGGAATCCGAGGTGTTCTGGAATCCGAGCTGATTCTGGAATCCGAGGTTTTCTGGAATCCGAGCTATTCTGGAATCCGATGTGTTCTGGAATCCGAGCTGTTCTGGAATTCGAGGTGTTCTGGAATCCGAGGTGTTCTGAAGTCCGAGGTATCCTGAGAAAATCCGAGTTAAGACTTGGAAATCCGAGTTAAGACTTCTCCTACAACCTGACCGTGTAAGTATCATTTATATGTCTGCTCATGCTTTTAGATAGTCTCAAACAGTGCTCGGGGACTGGCCCCTCGTTTCTACCTTGCTTTGATTAGTTGTTCTACCCGGGACAAGATGTCTTGACCCGGGGACTGGATTGCCAGTCTGTTTTACACCTTCTCCTAGATAAGAAAAGTGACTCGGGGACTCGGTTGGAACCGAGTCTAGTTCTTTGTGCTTGGTAACTGTTGTTAGATTCGTTTTCTGTCAAGTGCTATAGCTAGTTTGCCTCGGTTAGTATAGTTGTTATTCCCGTCAAATATTCTTCATGATATGTATGTTGGACTAACGTTGAAAGGTGACATCGGTTTTGTTGAGAATGTTCGTTACTGAGGTATCCTGGAAAATCCGAGGTATATTGGAAATCCGGGTCATATTGGTAATCCGAGGTATATTGGAAATCCGGGTCATATTGGTAATCCGAGGTACATTGGAAATCCGGGTCATATTTGTAATCCGAGGTATATTGGAATTCCGAGGTATGGTGGAAACCCGAGTTATAATGGAAATCCGAGGTATAATGGAAATCTGAGGTATCATAGTTATGTTGGTTATCTCAAATTACCCAAGGTACCCTGGCATTACCGGTATTCTCTAGATCGCCGTTTGTTTCGGTTTGCCATAGTATCACGGCATCTTTTCATATCCCAAATCACTGTTTATTTCGGTTTGTCACAATATCCTGGCATCATTCCATATCCCAAATCATCGTTTATTCTGTTTGCCAATGCATCATGGCATTACCTATGTACCAGATCAGTGTCTATGTTGGTTAATCAGAGGCAACCTTTGAGATATGTTTTTGCAGGTTGTATGTCAAACCAGCAGTGGCTGGAGACATCTATGTCGGTATACGCCCGAAGTGGCTAAAACAGGCATTCGAGATATGCTTATGTCAAACCAGCAGTGGCTGGAGACATCTATGTCGGTATACGCCCGAAGTGGCTAAAACCGGCATTCGAGATATGCTTATGTCAAACCAGCAGTGGCTGGAGACATCTATGTCGGTATACGCCCGAAGTGGCTAAAACCGGCATTCGAGATATGCTTATGTCAAACCAGCAGTGGCTGGAGACATCTATGTCGGTATACGCCCGAAGTGGCTAAAACCAGCATTCGAGATATGCTTATGTCAAACCAGCAGTGGCTGGAGACATCTATGTCGGTATACGCCCGAAGTGGCTAAAACCGGCATTCGAGATATGCTTATGTCAAACCAGCAGTGGCTGGAGACATCTATGTCGGTAAGCGCCCAGAGTGGCTACCAGACATCCGAGGTACCGAGACATATGTGATATGCCCAGAGAGGCCGAGGTACCGAGATATGTGATATGCCCAGAGAGGCCGAGGTACCGAGATATGTGATATGCCCAGAGGGGCCGAGGTATCGAGATATGTGATATGCCTAGAGGGGCCGAGGTACCGAGACATGTGTGATATGCCCAGAGGGGCCGAGGTACCGAGACATTTGAGATACGTACATGCAGGTTAATGTTGGTCCAGCCTACGCTGGCGGCATCCAAGTTCGGTGAAAGCCAGGAGGGCTAACCGACGCTGGCGGCATCCAAGTTCGGTGAAAGCCAGGAGGGCTAACCGACGCTGGCGGCATCCAAGTTCGGTGAAAGCCAGGAGGGCTAACCGACGCTGGCGGCATCCAAGTTCGGTGAAAGCCAGGAGGGCTAATCGACGCACAGAGGGAGGCATCCACAAATCGACAGAGAGAGAGGAACCTCGGAATCCCTGAGATACCTCGGATCCAAGCTCGGAGTTCCTGTTTCCCCCTTGTAACTTCATCTTCTACCTCAAGTTCTCACCATTGTAGCATCACACAGCTCGAGGAGCAGCTTGTACTTGTCACCGTGAGTTATACACAAAGTAGGATAGATGCTGCAGTAGGGGTTTTACCTCCTCACGAGCGCCCCGAAGCAGGGTAGATCTTTGTGTTTGCAGTGTTCTTCGTGTGCGACTCCATCGCGCAATCCCTCCCCGAATCCTCAAGCGTACGTTCGGCCCCAGACTAAGCCTACCCCTACGCATCTGCGTGTTCCCACCACGACAGCACATGTAAATGAATGAAGTGATCCAAGTCAATGGTCTATAATTTGCTACCAAATAGATAATGAGTAAACAATGAATCACACAAGCTAAACGTTTTCATGAATAGTACTTTCGAGACAAGCATCAAACAGTTTTGCATAAGTGTTAACTCATAAAGCAATAGTTTCTAACAAAAGGTATTTAATCAACACAAAGGAAGAATTTAGTTTCAGCATTTGCTTCAACTTTCAACATATTTATCTCATGGATATTGTCAACACAAAGTAGTATAACAAGTCCAATACATTGCATATAACGCATGTTGTAACAAAGTTGACACTAGTGTTTGCTTGTGGAAGACAGAAAGAATAGGAAAACTGACTCAACATAAAAGTAAAAGAAAGGCCCTTCGCAGAGGGAAGCAGGGATTAAATCATGTGCTAGAGCTTTTAGGTTTTTGAAAGCATATAGAGATTGCATAAAATATTTGATACTCCTCCCAACCTTGCTAACACAAGCCATGGCTAACCGAATCCTCGGGTGCCTTCCATCAATCACATACCATGGAGGAGTATCTATTTTTGAGAGGTGTTTGTTAATTGTCAACGAATGGTAGCGGGTGAGAACAGTATTCTACCTGTCGAACGGACTTTTAAGAGCGGCTCCCATGAAGGACGTTATTTCTACCAGCAAGGCAGATCATCCCTCTTTCTCTTTGGTTTACACACATTCAGGTATTTCACTGTTTGTCATTGCTTACTGATGAATCAGGGCAAAAGTGTGAAGAGAATTAATTGGTTAAAGTTGTAATTAATTGGGACTGGGCACCCCGTTGCCAGCTCTTTTTGCAAGTTATTGGATAAGCGGATGTATATGCCACTAGTCCAGGTGTAAAAGTCCACTCGACAAATAGAATAAAGAATAACCACACTAATTCCTCATGAGCTAGTAAACATTGACACAAAAAGGGAATAATAACATTTTGAATAATTTAAAGGTAGCACATGAAAAATTTACTTGGAGTGGCAAGGAAATACCACATATAGGTAGTTATGGTGGACACAAATGGCATGGATTTTGGCTCAAGGATTTGGATGCACGAGAAGCATTCCCTCTCAGTACAGAGTTTAGGCTAGCAAGGTTATGTAAGCAAACAAGAATATCAACCCGTACACCAAGTTTTATATGACAAACATATTGCAAACGTTATAAGACTTCATACCGTCTTCCTTGTTAACCAAACCCTGTTATTAGAAAATATCTAGACCTTAGAGGTACCACCGATGCAAACCAAATTTTCAACAAGCTTTACGGTAGTTCTTCACTAATAGGCTTAACTCATGTGATGCACAATTTAATCATGATCTACTTGTTAACTCAAAACAATTGACAAGCATCAAGTTATCCATTTTAGTGATCTACAAGATTAAGCAAGTTTTTCCTTATACCAATTACCACATGCAACATTTTCTGAACCAACCAAACACCAATCAATTTATTTCATCAACTCTCCAAACAAATATAAGTGAAGCAAGAGAGTACTTTCTACAAAAGAAAGCTAATAGCTCTGACAAGAGATACATGAAAACAAGAGCTAAAAGCTGAACAGCGCTAGATATGAATACTCAACAAATATAAGTGAAGAATAGGAGTATTCTCATGAAAAAGCGGAGCGTGTCTCTCTCCCAATCAAGAATGCTAGGGTCCAGTCAAGCTTTATTGAAAATAAAAGTGCAATACTGAAAATAAAAGCACACAGACGCTCCAAGAAAAGCACATATGATGTGAAAGAATTAAAATATAGTTTCACTAGAGATGACCTGATAATTTTGACGATGAAGAAGGGGATGCCTTGGGCATCCCCAAGCTTAGACGCTTGAGTCTTCTTGAAATATGCTGGGGAGATCCATGGGAGCCTCCCCAAGCTTAAGCTCTTCACTCTTCTTGATCCTATTATATCATCCTTCTCTCTTGACCCTTGAAAACTTCCGTCACACCAAACTCAAAGTAGATCTCATTAGAGGGTTAGTGCATAATCAAAAATTCACATGTTCATAAAGACGCAATATGATTTGTTACTTTAAACATTAGCTACAGCCACTGATGTTATGTGAAGCTCTTCCACCCAAAAAAGAATTTCACTCAACACTAGTAAAAGAGAGAATGCAAAAATAAAAAGGCATAATCTGTCTAAAACAGAACAGTCCGCAAAGACGAATTTTTTCGAGGCACTTACGACGCTCAGATCGAGAAACTCTGAACTAATGAAAGTTTCAGACATTCATAAAGATTACGCACAAAAATTTCAGATTTTTAACAATCTGGTGATTTTAGGAATTTCGTACAGTGAACAGCAAAAATCTGTTTCTGCGCAGCAATCAAAATTAAGCATCATCTTATCATTAGAGGCTACTCTTGGCACAACAATGCGAGAAAATAAAGATACAAAGGAGTTGCTACAGAAGTAAACAAACTCCTTGACTCAATAAAAGAAAAATTGCAGAAAAATAAAATGGGTTGCCTCCCATAAGCGCTTTTCTTTAACGCCTTTTAGCTAGGCACAAAGCATGCATCAAGTATTACCAAGTGAAGAAGCATCAACATTGTAATTTGTTCGAACAATAGAATCATAAGGTGGCTTAATCTTCTTCCTAGGAAAGTGTTCCATACCTTTCTTGAGAGGAAATTGATATTTTATATTCCCTTCTTTCATATCAATAATAGCACCTACAGTCTAAGAAAAGGTCTTCCCAGCACAATAGGGCATGATGGATTGCACTCAATATCCAAGACAATAAAATCAACGGGGACATAATTGTTGTTAACCATGATAAGAACATCATCAATTCTTCCCAAAGGTTTTTTAATAGTAGAATCAACAAGGTGAACATCCAAGTAACAATTTTCCAAAGGTGCTAAATCAAGCATATCATATAATCTTTTAGGCATAACAGAAATACTAGCACCAAGGTCACACAAAGCATTGCAATCAAAGTCATTCAATTTCAATTTAATGATGGGCTCCCAACCATCTTCTAACTTCCTAGGGATAGAAGCTTCATGTTTTAATTTCTCTTCCCTAACTTGTATGAGAGCATTAGTAATATGTTTAGTAAAAGCCATGTTTATAGCACTAGCATTAGGACTTCTAGCTAGCTTTTGCAAGAACTTAATTACTTCAGAAATATTGCAACCATCAAAATCAAAGTCATTATCATCAAAAGTAATGGAATTATTCTCTTCCTTATTGCTAGAAATTTCAGCATCTTTATCAAGGACAGTTTCAGAGTTATCAGGCAATTTAGGACATTTTGCAATAGAAGTGGAAACATTACCAACACCAACTATCTTGCCATTAATGGTAGGAGGTTTGTTAACACTTGAGTTTGAAGCATTTTCAGAAGTAGTAATAGTATAAACTCTAGCAATATTGTTCTTTCTAGCAATTTCATCCTCTCTTTCCCATCTAGCATGCAATTCAGCTAACATCCTCACATTGTTATCAATTTTAACTTGTATAGCATTGAGAGTTTTGCTCTCTTTAACATCATGAGGCATGTTCTTTAGTTTCAATAAGTCAACATCAAGAGCAAGACTATCAACTTTAGAGGAAAGCACATCAATTTTCCCAAATTTCTCCTCAACAGTTTTATTGAAAGCAGTTTGTGTACTAATAAAATCCTTAAGCATAACTTCAAGATCAGAGGGTACACTCTTATTATTGTTGTAGGAGTTACTATAGGAATTTCCATAACCATTGCCACTATTAGAAGGATAGGGCCTATAATTGCTATTACCAAAATTATTCCTATAAGCATTGTTGTTGAAATTATTATTTTTAATGAAGTTCACATCAACATGCTCTTCTTGAGCAACCAAAGAAGCTAAAGGAACATTATTTGGATCAACATGTGTTTGACCATTTGCAAGCATAGACATAATAGTATCAATTTTGGCACTCAAGGAGGAGGTTTCCTCAACAGAATTTACCTTCTTACCTGTTGGAGCTCTCTCGGTGTGCCACTCAGAATAATTAATCATCATATCATCAAGAAGCTTTGTTGCAGCACCCAAAGTGATGGACATAAAGGTACCTCCAGCGGCCGAATCCAATAAATTCCTCGAAGAAAAATTTAATCCTGCATAGAAGGTTTGGATGATCATCCAAGTAGTCAGTCCATGAGTGGGACAATTTTTAACCAATGATTTCATTCTCTCCCATGCTTGAGCAACATGTTCATTATCAAATTGCTTAAAATTCATTATGCTACTTCTCAAAGAAATAATCTTAGCAGGAGGATAATATTTTCCAATAAAAGCATCTTTGCATTTAGTCCATGAATCAATACTATTTCTAGGCAAAGATAGCAACCATTCTTTAGCACGTCCTCTCAAGGAGAAAGGAAAAAGTTTCAGTTTAATAATATCACCATCTACTTCCTTGAGCTTTTGCATTTCACAAAGTTCAACAAAGTTATTAAGGTGAACAGCAGCATCATCAGTACTAACACCAGAAAATTGCTCTTTCATAACAAGATTTAAAAGTGCAGGTTTAATTTCATAAAATTCTGCTGAAGCAGCAGGTGGAGCAATAGGTGTGCATATGAAATCATTGTTGTTCGTGCTAGTGAAATCACACAACTTAGTGTTCTCAGGAGTACTCATTTTAGCAGAAATAAAAACAGTACAGAAAATAACTTGAAAGTAAACTAGATGCAAGTAACTAATTTTTTTGTGTTTTTGATAATTGAAAGCAAACAAGATAAAATAAAATAAACTAAGCAAGACAAAAACAAAGTAAAGAGATTGGAAGCGTGAAACTCCCCTTGCAGAAGACTGCTGTCTCCCCGGCAACGGCGCCAGAAAAATAGCTTGATGACGTGAAACACACGTTCGTTGGGAGACCCCAAGAGGAAGGTATGATGTAGTCAGCAGCAAGTTTTCCCTCAGAAAGAAACCAAGGTTATCGAACCAGTAGGAGCAGCAACTCTTCAGAAGGTTGTCAACGGCGCCAGAAAAATACTGTCGCGGGAGTCTGGACTGTTGACGTGGAATCTGCACACAACACAATCAAACTACTTTGCCCCAACGAAACAGTGAGGTTGTCAATCTCACTGGCTTGCTGAAAACAAAGGATTAAACGTATGGTGTGGAAAATGAGTATTAAATTGCAGAGAATGAAAAAGGAACAGTTTGCAGTTTGTGGTTGTTTAATCAGTGTAAAAGAATGGACCGGGGTCCACAGTTCACTAGTGGTGTCTCTCCATAAAAGATAACTAACATGTTGGGTGAACAAATTACAGCTGGGCAATTGACGAATAGTGAGCGCATGACAATGCATATACATGACATGTTGACTACTATGATATTTAATTGGGCATTACGACATAATACATAGATCGTTATCCAACAGCATCTATGACTAATAATCCACCGCCGGGTTGTCATCCGAGTCCCCGTTGGTATTAAGTTGCAAGCAACGGATAATTGCATTAAGTAAAGTGCGTAATGTAAACAAACACATATGCCGTGGACATAGCATCGTTAGGTTATCCCTAGTGGCAACAGCACATCCACAACCTTAGAACTTTCTGTCACTGTCCCAGGTTAAACGGAGACATGAACCCACTATCTAGCATAAATACTCTCTCTTGGAGTTACAAGCATCTACTTGGCCAAAGCATCTACGAGTAACGGAAAGCATGCAAGATCTTAAATAACATATAAGATAGATTGATAATCAACTTGACATAATATTCAATATTCATCGGATCCCAGCAAACACAACATGTAGCATTACAATAATATGATCTTGATCATGTAGGGCAGCTCACAAGATCTAAACATGATGGCACAAAGTGGAGAGACAACCATCTAGCTACTGCTATGGACCCGTAGTCCAAGGATGAACTACTCACGCATCACTCCGGAGGCAGGCATGGCGATGTAGAAGCCTCCGGTGACGATTCCCCTCTCCGGCAGGGTGCCGGGAAGAGGTTCTGAACCCTCCCGAGCTAGGGTTGACGACGGCGGCGTCTCTGGAACTTTTCGTGGATATTTGCTCAGGTACTTAGGGTTTTCGCGTCGGGGGGAATAAGTAGGCGAAAGGGCGGCGGCTGCGGACCCCCGAGGGGCCCACACCACCCAGGGCGCGGCAGAGGGGGGCCCGCGCCCTGGTGCGTGTGGCCTCCTGGTGGCCCTCCTCTGCTGCTCCTTCGCTCCGTCAGGTGTTCTGGAAAAATAGGCACCCCGTGTAGTTTCGTCCAATTCCGAGAATATTTCCAGACTAGCTTTTCTGGAATACAAAAACAGCAGAAAACAGGAACTGGCACTTCGGCATCTTGTTAATAGGTTAGTCCCAAAAAATGTATAAAAGTGATATAAAGTAGATGCAAAACATGTAGCAATTGGTATAAAACAAGCATGGAACATCAAAAATTATAGATACGTTTGAGACGTATCACTAGGATCCAACAAGTTGATCTCAGAAAATAAAATAACAATGCGAAAATAAAAGCACACAGACGCTCCAAGTAAAGCACATATGATGTGGAAGAATTAAAATATAGTTTCACTAGAGATGACCTGATAAGTTGTTGATGAAGAGGCATCCCCAAGCTTAGACGCTTGAGTCTTCTTGAAATATGCTGGGGTGATCCATGGAGCATCCCCAAGCTTAAGCTCTTCACTCTTCTTGATCACATTATATCATCCTCCTCTCTTGACCCTTGAAAACTTCCGCCACACCAAACTCAGAGTAATTCTCATTAGAGGGTTAGTGCACAATCAAAAACTCACATGTTCTATAAGGACACAAACATGACCATTACTTTTTAAACATTAGCTACTGCCACTGATGTTATGTGAAGCTCTTCCACCTAAAAAAGAATTCCACTCAACACTAGTAAAAGAGAGAATGCAAAATAAAAGACAGAATCTGTCTAAAACAGAACAGTCCGTAAAGACGAATTTTTTCGAGCCACTTACGCTGCTCAGATCGAAAAACTCAAAACTAACGAATGATGCGTACATATCTGAGGATCACACACAAAAATTTGCAGATTTTTCAATTTTCTGGCAATTTTATAAGAACGAAACGGTGAACAGCAAAAATCTGTTCCTGCGCAGACATCCAAATCTAGCATCATCTTTCTATTAGAGGCTCTACTTGGCACAACAATTCGAAAAAGTAAAGATACAAAGGGGTTGTTACAGAAGTAAACAGCTCTTGACTCAAAAAGAAAAGAAAAATTGCAGAAATAAAACAATGGGTGTCTCCATAAGCGCTTTTCTTTAACGCCTTTCAGCTACGCACATAAAGCAAGAATCAAGTATTACCAAGTGTAGAAGCATCAACAATCTTACGCTTAGCTCTCTTACCCTTACTCTTATCTTTAGGAAATACTTGGTGACAACTAGGTGAAGAGACGAAATTCATAATGCCTTGGCCCACGTCTATGTTGCTCCAAAGCGTTTCAACAGAGATCTTCCAAGCGTAATTTGTCCTGCTCCTGCACATTCAATGACAAGATAATCAACAGATATTGTTATCCCCAGGAGTTTGTAAATACTCCTTCGGCTGCTCCTCTGGTAATTTAATAGTATTATCAGCCAAAGTTATACAATCTTCACATTTGGAAAGCTCCCAAAGATTTAAGGAATCATAAATGTCACTGGGCATTAAACATAATTCAGACATGATATCACAACGAGCATGGAAGGTTTCACCATTGATAACAACTTTACTGAGGGAATCTATCCCGATGGTTCAAAATTTACTGGCACATTATCATAGTGTTCATGAATCTGATTATACCCTTCTTTTAGACCAGATATGTTTGTTTCAAGAATATTTAATCTAGCATTTATGCTCATAAGAGCCGAATCAATTTTACTGATTGGAGGGCTAGAAATTGTAATCAATTTTTTATAGCATTAAAAGCTTGATCCCCATCATAACGAAGGAAATCTCCTCCTACCACAGCATCTAAAGCATATCTGTAGCAAAGAATAAGACCGAAATAAAAGCTACTAAGGAGCAGGCTTAAAGTCATTTTAGGTTCAGTTTTAGCATAGGACTCAAAATTCTAGACCAAGCATCTTTAAAACTCTCCTAACTCCCTTGCTTGAAAGTGAAACTCTCTTCCTCAGGTGACATGACGATAGGAACAGGGCTAGACATGATAACAAGGCTGAAAATAAACTAGATGCAAGTAACTAATTTTTTTGTGTTTTTGATAAATAAAGCAAACAAGACAAGATAAAAAACAAACTAAGCAAGACAATAACAAAGTAAAGAGATTGGAAGCGTGAGACTCCCCTTGCAGAAATCCTCTTACTCCCCGCAACGGCGCCAGAAAAAGTTGCTTGATGACGTGAAAGCACACGTTCGTTGGGAGAACCCAAGAGGAAGGTATGAAGCAGTGCAGCAGCAAGTTTTCCCTCAGTAAGATACCAAGGCTGTCAGATCCAGTAGGAGTAAAAGGCACCTCTGAAGGTTGTTGGTGGCGCCGTTTACTCGATCACCAACGTGGAACCTGCACACAACACAATCAAACTACTTTACCCCAACGAAAAGTGAGATTGTCAATCTCACCGGCTTGCTGTAAACAAAGGATTAAACGTATGGTGTGGAAAATAGTGTTAATTGCAGAGAATGAAAAGGAACAATGATTGCAGTTGGTTGTATTATCAGTATAAAAGAATGGACCGGGTCCACAGTTCACTAGTAGTGTCTCTCCATAAAAGATAACTAACATGCTGTAAACAAATTACAGCTGGGCAATTAATGAATAGGGAGCGCATGACAATGCATATATGACAAGATGACTACTATGATATTCAATTGGGCATTACAACAAGATACATAGACCGTTATCCAACAGCATCTATGACTAATAATCCACCTTCAGGTTGACATCCGTGTTCCCCGTTGGTATTAAGTTGCAAGCAACGATTATTGCATTAAGTAATGTGCATAATGTAAACAATACAATTATCCTTAGACAAAGCATTGTTGTTTAACCCCTAGTGGCAACAGCACATCCACAACCTTAGACGTTGCTGTCACTCGCCCAGATTACCGGAGGCATGAACCCACTATCTAGCATAAATACTCCCTCCTGGAGTTACAAGCATCTACTTGGCCAAAGCATCTACTAGTAACGGAAAGCATGCAAGATCATAAATAACATATAAGATAGATTGATAATCAACTTGATCATAGTATCAATATTCATCGGATCCCAGCAAACACAACATGTAGCATTACAATAAGATGATCTTGATCATGATAGGCAGCTCACAAGATCTAAACATGATAGCACAAGGAGGAGAGACAACCATCTAGCTACTGCTATGGACCCGTAGTCCAAGGATGAACTACTCACGCATCACTCCGGAGGCAGGCATGGTGATGTAGAGCCCTCCGGTGATGATTCCCCTCTCTGGCAGGGTGCCGGGAAGAGTTTCAGAACCCTCCCGAATTAGGGTTGACGACGGCGGTGGCTACGGAACTTTTCGCGGATGGAGGCTCGGGTATTTAGGGTTTTCTGGACGAAGGCATTATATAGGCGAAAGGGCGGCGTCTGGAGGCACCCGAGGGGTCACGCCTCCTCGGTCGCTCCGTCTCTCCTTTGGACTCCGTGTACGTGTCGGGAAAATAGAAGGTTATGTCCAAGTTTCGTCCAATTTCGAGAATATTTCCAGAACAGCTTTTCTGGAATACAAAAACAGCAGAAAACAGGAACTGGCACTGTGGCATCTTGTTAATAGGTTAGTCCTAGAAAATGTATAAAAATGCTATGAAGTGTATATAAAAACATGTAACAATTGGTATATATCAACATGGAACATCAGAAATTATAGATACGTTTGAGATGTATCAAGGTTCAAGCTGAAGTTCCTGGGGTGCTGAATGGTGGTGAGATGCCCTCGGGCTGGAACGAAACAATTATCGTCCTAATTCCCAAAGTCCAGAACCCTGATCGGTTGAAGGACCTGAGACCTATTAGCTTGTGCAACATCATTTATAGGATTGTGGCTAAAACTGTGGCGTGCAGACTCAAATCAGTCCTGGATGACATTATTTCCCCAAGCCAGAGCGCGTTTGTTCCTGGGCGACTTATTACTGACAATATCCTTGTGGCCTATGAGCTGACCCATTACATGCACAGAAGAAAGGTGGCAGAGATGGGGTTGCAGCTGTCAAACTTGATATGAGGAAAGCCTACGACCGTGTCGAGTGGGTTTTTCTCTGGAGAAAATTATGCTGAAGATGGGGTTCTCGGCTGGCTGGGTCAGCTGGTGATGAACTGTGTTCGGACGGTCTCCTACAAGGTCAAGGTGAATCAGGAGCTGACGGAGGTTATTGTGCCGCAGCGAGGACTCAGACAAGGCTACCCTCTTTCGCCATATCTTTTTATCCTTTGCGCTGAGGGACTCTCTTTGCTGTTCCAAAAGGCGGCTGTGGATGAACGCTGGAGGGTATTCAGATTTGCCCAAATGCCCCTAAGATCAATCACATGTTCTTTGCGGATGACTCTCTAATTTTCATGAAGGTTAATGAGGCCAGTGCCCGCAAGTTGCAGAGCATCTTGAGCTTGTACGAGAGAGCTTCGGGCCAAATGATCAACAAGGAGAAGTCAGCGGTGATGTTCAGCAAGGGTACCTCCGCTGCAGCAAAGCGTCGTTTCCTGAACCTGCTCCAAATTAGTGCAGAGGCCTACAATGAAAGATACCTTGGGTTGCTGGTGTACCTGGGCAGATCGAAGAGCAAAGCTTTTGCTTACCTGAAGGAGAAAGTTTGGAAGAAAATTCAGGGATGGAAGGAGAAGCTGCTTTCGAAAGCTGGTAAAGAGATCTTGGTCAAAGCTGTGGCCCAGGCCATCCCAATTTTTGCCATGTCCTGCTTCGACCTGACTAAATCATTCTGCGACGACCTGAGCTCGATGGTTTGCCGCTACTGGTGGAACAATCGGGATAAAGACAGACACCACTGGCTCGGCTGGGAATTGCTCACGAAGCCAAAATGTGAGGGCGGTTTGGGCTTCCGTGACCCCCACATTTTCAACATGGCCATGCTTGCTCGCCAAGGGTGGCGCCTTCTCCTTAACCCTGACTCCTTGTGTGGTCACTTGTTGAAAGCCAAGTACTTTCCTGATGGTTGCATTCTCGACGCAGTCTAGAAGCCTGGCATCTCGTACATTTGGCGCAGCATTCTGAAAGGTGTGCCCCTGTTGAAAGATGGTCTGATCTGGAGGGTGGGTGATGGCTCTAGTATAAAGATCTGGGAGGACCCATGGCTGCCAGGGGGCGACACTCGTAGGCCTAGGACTGTGCCCAAACCTGAACAAGTTCATCTCGTTTCTGAACTTTCGAACCCGCTCATTGGTGGCTGGGATGTGGCAGCCATCAACTCCATTTTCGACCCGGAGGATGCCCAGGACATACTCTCTATCAGTGTTTGTGAGGATATGGTTGACAGGCCGGATGGCACTTTGATCCTCGTGGGTCCTTCTCTGTCAAGGAGGCCTACAAGGTGGGAATCAGGTGTCGTGACCACAGTAGAGGGAAAGACGCTGCTTGTTCCCGGGAAACAACTGAAAACAGTGTGGTCAAATTCAATTGGAATAAAATTTGGGAGCTCAAGGGTACCTGTTTGTGTGGAGGTTGGCCCACAACATCCTGGCAAACCGTATGAAGATACACAGAATTGGTGTCGATCTGGACACTAGATGCCCTGTGTGTCATAGACTGGATGAAGACGGTGGCCACATTTTCCTCAAATGCAAGAAGATCAAACAGTGCTGGTATGCCTTGGGTCTAAATGAGACTAGGGAAAAGCTGCTTGACTGTACCTCTGCTCATGCCATGCTTGAGCGTCTGTGGAGTTACGATGAAGACACAAAGATGAAGGCCCGTGTTCTGATGTGGGAGTGGTGGGGAGTCCGGAACAAGGCCAACGCAGAGGTTAGCACCGCTGTCGAGAGGCATCTGCTGGACTTTCGTTCGCTAAAACAACCGAATAAACCGGCAAAACCACCCGATCAAGCTGCTTGGCTGAAAACCCAAGAGAACTTTCTGAAAGTGAATTTCGATGGGGCTTTCAACAATTCTACAGGGAGTGGAGGCTGGGGCTACATCATCCGTAATCATCAGGGCGAGTTTGTTGCAGCAGGGGCGGGGAAATCTATCAATCTTCGTGATGCCCTGCACACTGAAGCTGTTGCCTGTCTTGCGGCTGTCGAGGGAGCTACTAGGGTGGGTGCTGACCGGATCATCTTCGAGTCGGACACGTCCAATCTTGTTTGGGCTCTTAACAGCGATGACTACGACCGGTCGCCCATTGGAGTTCTGGTGATGGAGGCGAAGAGAAGTTGTTTGCTGAATTTTGTTTCATCCCAGGTCTCGTTCTGCCGTCGCAATTGTAACAATGCAGCGCATGAGCTTGCTAAGTTTGGTGTAATGTCAGATCTGTCTGACTACTTCTGGGAGGATTCTGCCCCCATTTGTGTAACAAACATTGTTGCCAGCACTTCGGCTGAGCTTGTTGAGTAATGAGATTAGTTTTTAAACATAAAAAAAAACTGTCAATTGCCCAGCTTCACATCAGTGAAAATTCCTTGTCCAAATCTCGTTTCTTAAACATGGCCAACCTACATGCTCGTAACGTGCAGCTACAAAAATGTAAATCTGCAAGAAGTTCAGGATCAGCTACAACTTGGAGCCCTGCCTCTCATTGCCTGGCTCACTTGTTGGGAACATGCAAGGCAGTAGTTATGCTAATACTTCAGGAACACCAGGGATAAAGCAATCTCGACCTTTGCACGGATCACCTTCTGAAGGATTAGTGGCTTGAGCATGCTGTCATTCAGCAGGATCAAACTCATGGAAGCCTTGTTTGAAACCACCCACCATCTTGATTTCTTCTTCCTTGGAGAGCTTACAGTTCCTCCAGTCTGCACGATCTGCCATGCTTAACAATCCTGCCAATACCTGTGGAAATTACAAGGAAACATTCAGTTGTTGCTAGCTGTAGTATCGCTCAAACAGACTTCTGGTAAGTCTTCAGATTAACAAAGTTAGGTTACTGAGGTATGTCTGGAGAACAGATTTAGGTTACTCGGGTCAGGTGTCACTGTGTTGTTTTCTCTGCCTGTTTCAGTAGGTTATTTTCTGAAACTAAAAATGGACCAAAGATTATCTCTGGCATACCTCACGTCCAAACTGGGCAGGGAACTTCTTGCCACTGTCAAGCATATGCAAGAGTAGTGTACCATCTGGGAGCTCTACATAAAACAAGCCTGATTTACCATCATACTGCGACCTTAACAGTTCTCTGCCTTGATTAGCATCACCGTCTGTCAACAGCCAAAACAAAAACGAGCTTAGTACAAATACAATACGTGTGTCATGTTTTTTCATTAAAAAAATGGAATGCAGCTAGTTACTGGTAATCAGCATCAAAGCCATTCGATCAATATAACAAACTGAAAATCCCATTCACACAGGACAATGATTTGCATTCCATTAATTTCAGTCGACTAGTTAACGTAAGAAACAAACAGCAAACATGACATGACATGCTTCAGCAACAACATATGTTTAAAATATGAAGACTTCCTCAAAGAAGCAGCAACATTTCTGAAGGATGGAAACAATGAGTAGATAATCAGGACCATGCATCTGCCATGCTTCGTGCATTAAAAGAATGTGTGCGCGCTTGTACCTTTCCTTTTCCTGACCCGACCATTAAAAAAATTACGTAATGGCTCACCTGGGTTCACCACAGAAAATTCAAATCCAAGTCTTTGAGCTGCTAAATGAAATATCTTCTTAACACTATCTGCCTTTGACAACGGTACAGGAACAGCCTGCACAAGACATTTGGTGGAATACCACCAATGTAACATAAAAATTAAATATTCTTGACAGATAAAAGCCTACAGACATCCTAAGTCTTAGCATCAGTATGAGATGGAGCAATCACAGTAGGGCACAGGCATCCTTACCTGAAGGTTTGCATGGCGAGTTTGCGGTGACACCCACTCAAAGTATACTGCTGCTTTTCCTTGTTTCTCAAAGTACTTACCCAGAGCAGTCTTATATCTCCTTAGTTCTGCCTCTGGTTCCACAGACATTGTAATTGTAGCAGGGAAGTGCTCAACCGGTATCAGAAGAACATGGTCCGGAACGAGTGGTCCCTTCGCAAGCGCACAGTAGTAACCATCTCCAATACTAATAACAAGATGTGACTCAACATCTGGACTTGACAAACAGAACCAGCAACTGCTCTCAACAGGTCTTCGGTCACTAAAGTCAAATGAAAATATAGGATGAGTTCCACAGCTGAATGCATTGAAATTATGTATACTAATCCCCATGAGAGAGAGAGAGAGAGAGAGAGAGAGAGAGAGAGAGAAATTTGGACAACTTCTCTCACCTACGGGGTTTTGCGTCCCTTACAGCAGCCTCCTCAAGGCTGTGAACATATCTGCATTCAGGGCCCTTCTCACATTTCCCCTTGTTTAGAAAGTCAAAACAGACATTTCTCTGACAATGCTCCCTGGCTTCCTCGTCATGCTTAAAGTGGCAATTACTCCCTCGAGGACAAGAACCTGAGGTTGTAAATTTGTAACACAATAGACTCCCGTCGTTTTGTCCTTGCCTTTGCCGCTTGACATCATAACGCCAATATTGCAAATCGGTGGTTTCAGCAGGACGCTTTGGAGTGTCTTCAGCAGGAACAGATTTTGCTGGAGCAACATATGGTGATAAAGTAGCATTTGGAGGTCTCGCGTGAATATCGGCACTGGACATGGTGGATGCTGGAGTAGGAGAAATCGCATGAATAAATTTCTGAAAAGTATATGCAATCAAGAGTAGCCAATTAATGACTTAATAGTTTATCACATTAAATCAATGAAGCAGGGCATTTACTTGACAAGACACTGGGGGAATTAACAGTGCCTCAGAATATATGTTGACAAATGAATGGATCTTACTTTTCCAACTTGCACAACAAGAAACTGCAAGCCTTGAAGCATGAAGCACAATATAGGGAAAATTTTGGCAGTGAAATAGAAACTAGAAAGATATACAAAACAGTAATTTAGGACAGGTGACTTTGTTAAGTATACCTGCTTCTCTTTGTTTCCCACATTAGCAAGTCCAATAAAACGTGTAACATGGAGAGAGGAATCATTCACATAAGGTTCCCTCGCATAAAATGCACCTTTAGTACCTGCAATGTGATACCTGCAAGAAAAAAACCTTGTCATAAATTTGGCACAATTTCATGACATTGTTTCCAATATTAAACTAGAAGCTACCGTTTGGCTAGGATAGTATTACGTAATGTCATTGATCAAATATACATGCACAAATTCCAAACTAATGCTTCAAGGAGGCTAATCTCAACAATTAAAAATATTGTATGAGTCTAGAAATCAAACCTTGGCTTAATCTCAGTAACCAGTTCAGCAACAACAGGATCATAACCCTGAGAATCCAATACCTGAGGAGGCACTTTAGAAGTATCCGCCCCATTCACCACTCCAGCTGGCCACTCGTTAGTACAATCTAATTTTCGTTAAGGGAACCAACTACGCATATGTTTGATGCTTTCAGAATCGATGATATATAAAAAAACTCGGTATAAGCACTCGTAGATATTCAAATGAACAATACACTGGAACAAAGGATATGTCAAGAACAAATCAACAATTCCTGGCTCTTCGGCAAGAGCCCACAGCGCATCAACGTCATCCTGGCTGTAGCAGCCAGGCCCTCCTAGCCCTCTCTTTCCTGACAAGTAAGCCACAGATAAACCTACAAACAGAAGGGGACCTCAATCAATGAAAATGTCCATAATCTCAGTGTCAGTCCTTCAAACCGAAAAACCTCACTGCCAGGTACATTAGCTCACATAGTCGCATGAAACGATTTAGCAGCCACAAAATGTAGCAGATGACCATACTCTTGGTAAACTAATCTACTGTTAACCAAACAAATTAGGGAGAGAGAGAGACCGTGGAGGTTGAAGACCGCGCTGCCCCTGAGCCAGAATAGGTTGGGGCAAATCTCGATGCCACCAGGGGCGAACCCTCGGGCGTCAGCGGCGGCCTTCGAGAGGAGGCGGGGCGCCGTGGGGCCGTAGTCGCCGGTGAAGTAGGTCGGGATGGGCACGGCGGCTCGTCCCTCCAGATAGTCCGCGACGTCCCCCGGCAGGGCATCCCCCTCGGCGACCTCGGGCGAGAAGAACTGCCCGACACAGAGCAGCGCGTGGAACGGCCCTGTCGACTGGTTCACCTGGCGCGCAGAGACACGGATGAGAGGGTGAAACAAGCGAGAGAGGAGGAGAGGAGGGGAGCGGAGGATACCGATTTGACGCGCTTGAAGAGCTGGTGCAGGCGGCCGTGGGCGTCGCCGGCGAGGAGGATCCGCGGCGGCGGCGGCGCCGGTGACGGGGCGGCGGCCATGAGGGGTTTGGGTTTTTCCTTGGTGGGGAGGGCGACGAGGGGGACTCGGAGAAAGTTCTTCGATCTGTGACCACTTACTGGGCCTGGGCCAAGGACGATGTCTATGGCCGTTACGTTTCAACTCATCCTGGTCTCTTCTATAGTGTAGCCTAGCCCGGTCCGGACCTACCTGGCCCTGCAGAGCGCAGAGGCTCCATTCTGGCTTCTGACGAATTGGCTATTTCACAGTTTTTTTTTTTTTTTGGTTTGGGGTAGGCTATTTCCCAGTAGAATTATTCTTTTTCTATAAACGGTAAGACAACGGCTAGCAAATAATTTGGTTGGTTAGGTGAACATGGACTAAAACCAAGCACACCTTAAACTGACCCTTGAAGATGACACTGCATGAGGGGTGTGGAGGAGGCGGCGGCCAGAAGGAGTAAGAGGGGAGGGTTGTCGGTGCAGATGCATCTTATAGGGTCGGCATGCTTTTTGCCATTGGTTGCATTTCATCTTTATCGATTTAGTACATGGGGAGAGCATGCGTGGTCATGCCCCTAAGATCTAGACGTTGATTACTACCTCGTTGAAAACTATCTTCTCTGTTTACTTTCTGAAATGGTCTAATCCCATCTACTTTCTAAGGATGGGTAACATCGTAAATTATAACGCACATCATATCTCTTATGTTTATTTTTTCGGTAAAACGGAAAAGTATTGTGTTTCATTGCATAGATAGAAAGAGTTTGATACAAGCCTGAAGAGGGCACATCCCGGTACAACTCAACACTCTACAGCTAAGCCGGAGGAACAATCCATGCCAAACCCGACACCCCTGGCCGCTACCCATGATCTAGCTTCCGCCTTTATCGTGTCAAGCAAGCCGCCAAGGTCGGGTTGCGCACCGTCGAAGATAACCGTGTTCCGTCTCTTCCAAAGCCACCGTGCTATGAGCATAATCACTGACGAGTTGCCCTTACAAGGACAGTCTCTTGCCACCAATCCGTGAAGCGCTATTCAGTTTCCAAACGTGGGAAACAATTTGAAGCAAATGGTGCAATTTGGAGACTGCCACGGTTGATTCTAAAGGCCACCCTATAACTGGTGTGATTTTAGACAAATTATAGGCGACACATAGTAGTGCATGTGCATTACTCCCGGACACTCCAAAAGGAGCGGTCCACGGACCCTGAGCTCCAAAAAGTTCAAAACGTTTATTTTTATATTTTAAAAAATATGAAAAATACCCAAGCACATATACATGTCTAACATGTACATATAAATATTCAGAGAATTATGTTTTCATAGGTAACCTACACAAGAAAGACAAATGTGAAGACAAAAATGGTTTTTTAATGTCTATTTAGAGCCACATTGTGTAGCCAAATATACAAAGTATTTTTTAACGAACTTTACACGTTAATAGCAATCATCTTTAGGTATCAGAACAAAATATCAGAATTTTTTAAACCTTTTTTTTTAAGGACTTTAACTCAAACTTATATGCAACACATTTTGTGGAGGAGGGAGCATGTACAGACATATAGTCATTTACTGTCTTCGACCTGTGTGATCAAATTCTTTGAAGAATTGCTGAACAAAATACAAAGCTACTTTTATAATGAGAATGGACAAATGAATCGAGAAATCATAATGTAAAAAACGTACAATCTGTTTTCCACTAGCAGCAGAAACTGAAAATTGTTTATTTGAACGTAGTTACAACTCTTTTAGATGACTTGCGCCACAAAGTAAGCACCTATTTTCTTGTCCGTCCTAGAGAAAGGAGCTAAGAATCTATTAGTAGAATGTACTTCATTCGTTTCCTGAAAATCCAACATAAACCTTCTTGATGTGACTAATCTTGCTCTCGTGTACCTCCCATTCTTCTTCTGACTGAAACTTCTCAAGAAAATCATCGGCCGTGCTCTCGAGGTGCAATGCTGCGAGGTTGTGGAGGAACTCAACACCTTGAGGCAGCTCCTTCAGTGTTGGACAACCTGTTACCGTAAGACGGACCAGGTTGGCCATAGAGGCTTCTTCTATCTCAATGCGTCTGAGTTGTGGTCCACCGTGTATCAGAAGTGACTGGAGTTTAGGAAATGATCCCGCAGAGAACAACATGATCTCGCCTTGATACGCATGCAGAATACAGAGCGATAACAAACAATCTGATCGGAGGTAGCTGAAGAGATCTTGGTTGATCACTGAGAACCACAGATGGAGATGGGTGATGTTGTCAAGGCATCGAACTGATCTGAAGAGATTACGTGCGGTGGTCTTGTCCAACGGACCCCCAACCTCGAGCTTCTGAATTGTTTGAGGCAGTTGAACAGACGGAAGCTGCAGCACTTCATCACCTTTCGAGGAGACCAACAAATGCTGAAGGTTACACAACTTGGAGATAGCACTGGACAACCTTGCGGTTGCGGATTGACCTGATCTTACATCTGTAACTAGTTAAATTTAGTGCGGCGACACGCCACACCCTTGCTGAAAATATTATGTGTTTTTTTTTTAGTTGAGTTATATATTGTAAAGAAAGGCGGTAGTTCTAAATCGTATAATGTGCTTAGCTGAAATTCAATTTGAAGCAATCCATAATTAGAGTAAATGAGTTTGCATTTTGTCGAAATATTCATTGAATCAAGTTTTTTTTTTTTTTTTTTTTTGAAATGGGACTACATAATTAGAGGGATCTAAGTTACATTGCTTGCAAATATGTTAGGTAAATTTGAATGATCAAATACCCGTGTGGTGTGTTTTTTTTTTAGTTGAGTTATATATATTGTAAAGAAAGGCGGTAGTTCTAAATCGTATAATGTGCTTACCTAAAATTTAATTTGAAAGCAATCCATAATTAGAGTAAATGAGTTTGCATTTCGTCGAAATATTCATTGAATCAAGTTTTTTTTTTTGAAATGGGACTACGTTTAAATGAGTTTGTGTGGCATGTTTGTGTTCTGTCTTAAATATTCAATTTAACTCAATAGTCGGAGGAAGTGCATTGGTTGAGCATTTATTAAATTCAATTTAAAATCAGTCTATAATTAGACGAATTGAATTTGCATTTTCTCGAAATATGCATCTAGTCAAGCATTTAAATAGTTTGAGTAATTAGAGAGATCTGAGTTGTTCTGTTTGCAGACATGCTAGCTAAATTTTAATGATTAAATTGAATTGATTTGATATGCTTGTGTTTTGTGTGAAATATTTATTTTTACTCTAGAATTGAAGAGAATACATTTTCTGAGCATTTATTAAATTTAATTGAAAGTGAAGCTATAATTAGAGGAAGTGAATTCGCATTTTTCTCGAAATATTGATCCAATCAAACATTTATTTTAGAAATGCAGTGACTATTTTGTGCAATTCAAGTTAAATCATTTTCTCGAAATGCTGATCTAATCAAACACCTTTTTTTAAATGCAGTGACTTTGAAAGCATTCTGTAATTAGAAGGAATGTATTTGTATTTTGTCGAAAGATTCAACTAATGAAGGAAGTTTTAAGTTATATTGCTTCCAAATATGCTGTAGGGTTGAAAATTGTTGCAACTAAAAAAACTTACGTTCGAAAAGGGTTAAGATTTCGAAATTCGCTCAAACTGGAAAGTTTTGCAGATTCGGATTTTCTTACATCTGTAAAATGGTCAGATTTGGAAGGCATTTAGAAGTTTAAAGTATCCAGATTTGAAATTTGATGGTATGCCGTAAATAGTTAGCACATAATTTTGTGATCATTCTTATATATTTATGGATATATTTAAAGTTATTGATCTTGCAGCGTTTAGTAGATTTTCAAAATTGTTCAAATTCCCTAAACTAATATGTGTGGAGTGTTCTAAATTATCTAAAGCATGTTCTATTTTTAAATTTCACTTAATTTTGTTATCATTTTGATATATTGATGGATATATTTGAAGTCATTGATCTTGCAGCATTTAGTAGGTTTTCAAAATTGCTCAAATGCCCTAGTCTAATATGTATGAATTACAATTTGGAACATAACTTATAGTTTTTTAGATGAATGACACTATTATTAAGAGAGATGTGAAACGCTTCGAGTACTGTAAAAAAAATGACTCCATTACCATTTCTTTAAGCAGCTGGAACGTTGGTTGAACAGTACTTTCTTTTATCTCTTTTTGTTTTTGTTCAAACAAAATTCGGAATATTTCATATTCTTTTATATTATGTGGATAATAAAGTTTTTTGTTTAAATTAAGCAAAAACATATCTTATTTTGCATCACTTAGTAAACCCTATCCGGGACGTTGTGATTTAAAATGTTAGAATTCGTCTTAATTTGTTGTCTGGTGTATCTCCAGTTTTTTTAGCAAATTTAAATGGTCGAATATGTTTGTAGTTTGACACAGATATTTATTTGATTTACAAAATCAGGAGGAATATGCTATATAAGTATTTTGCAAATCCAAATCCATTTATTTAGATGGAATGCATTTAGGTTTTATCCAAATATTTGGCAAGTTGAAATGTTAGAAAATATTTGTATATTGTCACAAGTAGGTAGCATATATTTTTCGGGTCATCTCGATATTTTTTTATATTTTTTATGTTGTTTATTCTGTAAACTATTGGATGTGCAATGTTTTTTTTCCTGGATTTTTTTAATCTACACAGATATTTATTTGATGTGCAAAATCAGGAGGAATATACTATATAAGTATTTTGCAAATTCAAATCCATTTATTTAGATGGAATGCATTTAGGTTTTATCCAAATATTTGGCAAGTTGAAATGTTGGAAAATGTTTGTATATTCTCACAAGTAGGGAGCATATATTACACTATATAAGTATTTTGCAAATTCAAATCCATTTATCTAGATGGAATGCATTTAGGTTTTATCCAAATTTCTGCTAAGTTGAAATGTTGAAAAATGTTTGTATGTTGTCACAAGTACGAAGCATATATTTTTCGGGTTGTCTCAATATTTTTTTATATTATTCGGATGGTTATTTTCAAAGTATTGGCTGTGCAATGTTTTTTTCCTGGAATTAGTTAATCTTAATTTGGAAGAACCGCATCTGAATTTCATATTTGGAGGAAAATAATTTAGGGTGTTTCCAAATATTTTCGAAATTGAAACATTCAGTTTAAGCCCATGATTAGAGGAGATGTATTGTGTGAGTATTTGTTAAATTCAACTCCACATAATTAGGGAAAGTTTATTTGTAATTTTTCCAAATATTTTCCAAATTGAAATATTCAATCTAAGTCCTTAATTAAAAGAGATGCATTGTATGAACTTTTATTAAATTCACCTCCATACAATTAGGGGAAGTTCATTTGAATGTTTGGAAATGTTCACCAATTTTGAATGTACAATTTTTTTAGTTTTAGGTGTGCAAGTAGAATTAGCAAAATAAATTGGAGTCAACCCCATATATAAGTTAAAAAGTTAGTTATTTAGTATTTTCTCATAAACATGATGTAAAGTTATGCAAACATGCGTGAATTTGACATAATCAGATAGGTTACATTTTTCTGAAAATTTTGACATGTTGAACACAATTTTCTGAGTTATAGATTGAAAGCTATGAATTTTACAAATTTTAGCATTTTTTTTTGCAAATTTTAAAAAAATTGGTAGGCGGGACCCGCACGTCAGGTGGGGCCCACGATGACGTCGCACGTGATGTCATCTCGCGGCAGCCATGGCGAGCGCGGCCGAGCTCGGGCTGTGCGGATCCGCGCGGGGGAGGTGCAGGGGAGCCGCTTGGGCGACGCTGGTGACCAAATGGTCACCGGAGCCGGCGGCGGCGACCATTTTGGTGGCGGCGGATGGCGACCACGGCGGCGGCGAATCCCGCCCGCATCCGGCGTCCCTGGACGCGGCGCACGGCGAGGAGGGAGAGGCGGAGACGGCGCACCTCGCCGTGGGCGCGGATTCGTCAGGGGAAGCACGGAGCAGCGGCGAGGCGCGGCGGCGACGCGGGCGACCCACGGCACCGCGGGAGAGAGGAAGGAGGGAGATGGATTGGGAGGAAGATTTTGCAAAAAAGGCCTTGTGATTTTCTGTAATTGCAAATTGGTCCTTCCGCTTGTAAAATTGTGGGGGCGCGAGGCAATTTCTGTACCTGCTTGTCGGTTTTCGTAATTTTCCGCGGCGGTGTGAGGATGACAGGTGGGGCCCACAACGGAACTGTTCAACACTGTAGTTCCTGTAGCTGCTACAGTGAGTGGGGGGCTGAGAGCTCGCGAAAGTGTTCATCTTTTATATAGTTAGAGATGCCAAGCGTCCTTAGCTCGGACAAACATGCAACGTTCTGCAACATCTCGTCATTCGCTTCGAGATTTTGAAGAGTTTGCAGACTAGTGGAATGCCATTTGCCCTGAGGAGCAGTTACACCAGTGGATACCATGACATTGCTCGCAGTGCCATCGATTCCAGATGCGAACAGGTGCCTCAGCTTCCGGAGATTTGTCATTTCTTCGGGCAGTGTTGTAATTCTTGTGTTGTAAGCATCCAACACTTCTAAGTTCTGTAACTTTTTTATTTCTTTAGGAAGCACATCGATTTCAGTTCCTCGCAGACCAAGGTAACGCAGATTAAACAAGCTGAACACCTGGGCGGGTATGCTTCTAACTGGAGTTCCCTCTAGGTCTAAAACTGACAACAGCTTGATTGACATGAATAAAGTACCCAGGGTGTCCATAGGGACGCACTTGTCAAATACAAGTAACGAGCGCACATGTGTTAGATCATGTCTTGGAAGCATAGAATCCGCACTCTGAATTGACATCCTTCGTGCTTTCCCTAGTAGAGAGGTTGTTTTTGAGCTGTCATACACGACAGAAAACATCTCCTCTTTCGATTTTGACAGAGCAAGAACACGGATCACATCGTGCATTCGACATTCACGGACACGTCCAAATTCGTTTCTCTCACCTACTTGTAGCAGGCACCGGTTAACTAGCTCATTCAGGTAATCCTCGGCAATCTCTTCCTCTGTTCTTGTTTCACTCCTTTTAATGAATCCCTCTGACACCCAGAATCTGATTAGCTTCTTCCTTCTGATCCTGTAGCCCTCTAGGAACAAACAACAGAATAGGAAACAGTTTTTCAAATTGTTTGACAGATCCTCCAAGCTAACCTTCAAAATAAGGTTCATATCAAGGACTGAATTGCTCGTTAGCTGGAACTCAATATCTTTATGCACTTTCTCCCATTCGTAACAAGTCTGGTTTCGGAAAGACAAGAGGCGTCCTATGCACACAATAGCTATTGGCAAGCCATCACAACTCTCTACAATTTTTCGACCCCACACTTCCAGTTCTCTAGGACAAGTTTTATCTTCCGTTTTCCAAAATGCTTCTTTGCAGAACAAATCCCATGAATGCTGGCTTTCCAACGGTCTGAGATCAATTATGTAGTTCTCTTTTGCTACCGATGCTACATCATGGATCCTTGAAGTAAGCACTATCTTACTGGAACCATCTCCCCCAGCAAATGCATCGCGAATTTCAAACCACACATTAGCATCCCATAGGTCATCCAAGATGAGGATATACCTTTTGCCGTGCAGATAACTTTGCATCATGTCAACTAGGCTTTCACGATCCATGGAATAGATACCTTCACATAGTGTCACATTATGATCCTTTTTGCAGAACTTCTTTAGTATCTGTCTTAGCAGATCAACAGACCTACAGTGTTGTGAAACTGTAACGAATGCATGTCTCTCAAATCTTTCCTTGATAATGTTGTAGACATGAGTTACAAGGGTAGTCTTTCCGACTCCACCCATGCCCCACACAGAGATCACCGTGTGATGCTGTTCATCATCTACTAGCCACCCAATCAGCAAATCTCTGTTACGCTCAATCCCAACCAGGCAATTAGCTGTCCCAAGGCCAGCAGAATCAGTTGATCCCAATTTTCTATCTTCTGCTTGAGGTTTTTGTACCATGATAGTTCCTTCTGCACTGAATATCTTCACTCTTTCTATGGCAGTTTTTAGGTTGGCTCTGATTCGCTGAAGTCGAAAGGCAAGGCGATGCCATGTCCTAACGTGTCTGAGCCTCCGTATCGCTCTCGTAGCAGCTCCACCATGATCATCGTAGAACTTGTAGCTGAACTCATCAACAACATCCTCAATGCCAAAAGAGAGGGTCCGTACCTTCCTAACAAATGTCGCCATCGTTTCCTCGCGGTCCCTGAGCCTCTCAGAGACCTGTAAAAAGGACTGCATGCACTCCAACTCATCCTTGATTTCCTCCATTTCGCTGAAGAGCCTTCGCAAAGTAGAAACTTCGTGGGTGATGCACGATCCACCAAACGTTGCCGCCTGAGTCGCTAAGGCCACCCCCAGCTTGACCATCAGTGAGGCAACAATGCCTTCCGCCATGCCTAAACGCAGAGAAAGGTTCTTAGGAACTGGCTTCCTCCAAATGTACCCTGGTAGAAGTAGGAACGCAGTTATGCTTAGGTCAAGGTCAATAGCACACAATCTTTGATTTGGAGCTCATACTGCTTTAAGATAAAACTGGAATAAAGCTGGCACCAGTAATCTTCCATTTTTCGAAAAGAGTGTTTTTTCTAAGCAGGTGTACCTACACACCCGCTACTTTTTGAGATTTTATATTGACATATATTTGGTATCTCTTATTATTTTTGTATAGGTCATATACTAAAACTTTTTCACCTTCTTATTTTTTTGTGACATAGTATAATGTTGTACCACACTCATCTTTTTCTTAGAATTATTTGTTGCAATTTGGTATCATAAAAAAAATCAGTGGGTGTGTAGGTGCCATGGTGCTCAGCTACAACTTTCACTTTTCAAAATGCTTCTCAACAGAACAAATCACATCAATGTTTGTTTTCTAATAGTCCGAGATCAATTTTCTTGTTGCCTGAACACGTTTCAGCCTACACTCTGAACCTCTAAGACTTCAGTAACATAAAGTTACAAAAATTCAGATTAAGGAGTGCAGAAACAAAGCTCTAGATAATAAAATTGATGCCAACTGTACACGATTAATCGCTATAAAGCCAATTGTTCAAACTAGCAGTGGCAATCACAAGTCAGAAGCGCATTGCTACCAGTAACATCAGTGCACAGCCTTACATATTCAGACTAAGGAAAATATAGTAGATAGCAAGAAAACAGAGGATATATAGGAAACTCACGTCCGTCGATCCGCTGTCTCCAGCAACCTCTACGCGACTACGCCGCCGCTACAGTATGCATGCGTATCTTTGTTCCATCAGTTTATAAAGCGTAGCCAGCTCAGTTAGTTTTAGGCCAGGAAGACAAAGATAATCATATGACCTTCAGCCTCAACATTAATTCACACTAAGTTCTGCTAGTACCTAGGTTGTCATGTTATTTGCACACACAAAGAATCACATGAAAATCAAATTTGGCTGACGAAATCTGTCATTTTATTCTTAGTTTTCCTATCAATCTCAAGGGTCAAGACACTGAAACAGAGAAGCTCGTCAAGCCCTTCCATACCTTTCAGGATACAGATTCCGTTGTCTCCTCCTTCGGCCTTAGTGAGTTTTGGTTCATCCGGTATGATTGGAAAAGAAAATAAAATTACATATCTGAGATCACCCAAACTGGTACAGGAGTTTAGAGGCGCTGCATCCTTGCCGAACTCGGCGTCCCGGATCGTGCACATTTTTGTTACTGCCACGATTTCGTAGGAAATCTTCAGCAAGATGCCCCAGATGAAGAGATGCTCGTTATCCTCATCCGCGTCGATCTGCCCGATACGCATGTTCACTCGCACCACGAGCTCAACAAGGCGCTGACCTGCGGGTAGCAGAGCCGTCTGTGGCGGCCGGTGCCGGCGCCTGACAACAACGAAGCCAACTCGTTGAGAGGTGGACGCGGTCGAGCTCCAGGACGGCGAGCAGCGGCGTAGCGTCCACGATGGCCTGGAGGTCCGTCAGCCGGACGTGGCACTGGCGCAGCCGCGCGAACGACTCGGGCGCCGGCGAGCAGGGCGGCCTGAGCTGCAGGGCGTTGAGGCGCAGCGCACAGAGGGTATCGGACAGTAGGGCGGCGACATGGAGGCTGTATTCTGGTGCAATGGGGAGATGTGGGCGTGGATCTCCTTGAGGCCGCGCGCCGCCGGGGCGCCGGAAAGCAGGGCGTCAGCCAGACGTGGAGCGGCGGCGTCGCTCCCGATGCCGGAGTGGAGGCGCGGCGTCGGTGGTGTGGGGATCGGGGCAGAACTGCAGAAGCTCGTGGAACGGCGGCGTCGCTGCGCTGGGAAGCGGCGGCGCATGGGCCAACGGGCTAGGCGTCGCTTGGAGATTCTTTTCTGGTGACAAATATAACGATTCGGAGATGAGTGGCAATTTAGTAGTATTATGTGATTTGGTGGGAGGGTAAAACGGGAAAAATCGGACATTGTTGAGTTGTCAAACATTGGGACGATCTGGGCTGTTTGATCAGATATTGAACGGTCCAGATTTAAAGTATCCCAACAAGTTTGCTCTTTTAATAGTAAGTATAGACTAGGATTGGTGGTCTAAAACTGCTCATGGTTACACACCACGACCCGTTTTTTTTCCTTTTTGTTTTTTTAAGGGCTCAAAAGAAAAGAAAAAAAAAGAGTAGCTCCAAGGCATCCCAAAAGGGCTAAAAGGACCGGCCCATTTACCATACTAGTTGAATTTAGCGCGGCGGCACGCCGCGCCCTTGGTGAGAATTTTTGCTATCATCTTGATTTGTTGATCAATTTCCATTTTATTTTTCTATGCAAAGGCGTATTTGTTTGGATAACACATAATTTAGAAGCATCAGCTTAGAATGATGGGTGTGTAAGTAGAATCAGAACACCTCATTGACACCACACCATAAACTGATTGAAACATGAATTTAATAATTACATTGAAAGAATAGAATAAAAAAGGGAATCATAATAAATGTACGATATGCTTACAGGAAGTTACTATTTTAAAATATGCAATATGATTAGCTGGAAGAGAAAATTTAAAGGTTGTATGGCTTGCCCACGACAGTAGTTGTAAAACTGAGCTCTTCGGATTTCGAAAAAATATAACTGTATCCATATTTTCTCTTTCTTATTCACAGCCTTGGCAATGCACTGCGAGACAGGGACGCCACGCTGGTACCTCCATGCATCCCTCAAACTGGAATCGGCATGATCGGGCCACTGAACTTGAATAAGACACTGAATGACAGTTTGTATGTTTTTTGCTTTTCGGAGACATGCATATGGACCTCTTTTCCGTAACAGAACAAAAATATTTCCCTCACAAACTGAACTATTAACTCAAACTATAGTAAGAAAAACACAATTTGATAATACATTGAAAGCACCATTCAGCTCGTATTCTTACTGGACTGTCACATTACATATGTACTAATTGGAATTTGTATTATTGGACACATAGTATAAATATTTGCATATTAAATTGTACCTATCTAATCTGCTTCAGAGGGGGAAAATGCAATCAGGACGAATTAACATGCCAACATATAGTATTTTTGAGATATGAAATGAAAGAAAAGTAATATTTTTTAACTCAAGGCAAAGAATGACCTAATTTAAAAGAAAAGAACAATATTCATTGGAAGACCCCTCCAAACTATTGAACCAAACTACAGTATGAAGAAACTAATGGATACACTTTGGAGAAGCATCTAACTCTATTTCTTTATTATAAGAACAATTTTCCAATATGAAATAAATATTCCAAATATAACAATCTTCTTACCACTCCCATCATTATCCTTTATTTATTTAGGAGTTAGAAAACCAGGGCTCTTTTGAAACACCTCTGTTCAAGAGGAATTGTAACTTCAAGAGTTTCTTTCCTCTTGTTTAACTCTCCAATCTGCTGGCTATATCCTTGAATGGTTCCCCAAGACTTCTTAGTGAGTCCAATATTAAATATAGAGGCCAAACTAAATTATAGTTAATTCATTATTTATCTGAAGGTTTGACCATGTAGATATTATGTTGTCTAAAGACTCCTAGTAGCTTATCAGTTCGAGAAATCATATAGAATATCACGTGCTGTCTCTTAGAAAGGTAAATAAAATTTTCTAATCAAGAGATTGAGTAATTAGTAAGGAGGAGCCTGGACCTTATTTATTACAAACACCCAACGGAAATGCCAGTCCTAAACAATTTCTTTTATAAAAAGAACTATAATTACTGAGCTGTACGATTTTCCTACATGAACATATATAATATAAATGAATGGGCTAATATTCAAGATGACATGTCTACTTGGGAAATTGAATATGGGGTACTTGAATTAGCCTCCTCTCTTTTTTAAACTTGCAGACCTAAAAGTAATACAAATTCATCGAGGAAACTTGCCTTGGCTAATTGATCTGCCACTGTATCAACTATAGGAAAAATAACAAATAACCCCTTAGTAAGCCTTCTTAGATTATGTAGCATGCCAACTGTCTCGACGTCAGAATCTTAACTTGGACTCAAAACAGGGGCTACTGAAATCTGAACCAATGCAGGAGTATTCCTGCAATAGAATAAAGTAATCCTGTAATGTAGAGATGGGTCTATAAAGCTAATCTAGGAGCAGTATATGGAGCTAAAAAAATATAGAGAAAAAGAGCAGCAAACTGATCATAATTTGTACTCACCTAGTTCTTATAATAGATTTCATGCCATCAGATGAGAGTAGGTAGCCTGCATCGCTGCCTAGAAATTATTTGATGTCACTCTTTGTGTCCTCTTCACCTCCAATTTCAAGTAATACCAATTAATTGCAAGTATGTTAAGGAAATAACAGGAAGGCTGGGTGATATGAATAAACAAACATTGTAACTTACACATCAGCAGAAACCATCTTATTTAGAAACCACTGAATTTGAATCTGCATCATAGCTTCTGACCCTGTACACGACGTGGTTCTCTAGATGGGCACACATATAATATTTTGAAAACATCACAGATATGGTCAAAAGTGAGCAGATTACATTGTGCGACTAAGATTATTGATTCAAACCAGTAACTCATGGTCACTTATATAGATGAATCTGTTGTTGTTAAACCTAAGTAAAACCCAAGGGAATAGAAAGAACATGGTCTGAAATCTAAAAATACCGCATAAAAACAGAGAAATTAGAGCAGTAAACATCCAAAACATGCATCTAGGCTGTGAGCAAAAACTGAAGAAAGACGCACAGTCTGAACCATACGAAATATGCAGGCGTGCTAACAAAATCACCAACGAATCGAGCTCGCTCGCGGCGCCCACGGAGAGCCCCGCACGGCGACCAGAAGCTCGTCGAAGCGGCAGAGGCGTGCTTACGTCGGCAGAGTCCAGAAACAACAGCGGGAAGGCATTGGAGCCGAGCTTCCGAGCGAATGGGCGGCCATCTGGTGGAGGAGTGAAAAACGGGGATATATTAGGTCGGGGAAAAAGAAGGGGAGGGAATGCGAGGAAGCATATGCTATGCTACAACACCGAACTAAATTTCGGACTGAGAACCAGAAATTGGGGATTTCTAGGGTACTTACGGGGAGAGAGGACTCTGAGCTGCGGTGTAGAGCGGCATGGCCGCGTCGGCGACAGGCGACAGCGGCGACGGAGGGGCAGCAAGACGCCGCGGAGGATGAGGAGGAGAAGCTCAGCATCTTCTACCAGCCGTGCCCGGGACTGCAGGTGCCGACCAAGTAGGGCGCGGCGGCCCTGACGGCCTCGGAGACCTCGGCGTCGGTGCCTGGCCTGCTTGGGCCTGCCCCAGCCGCCGGCGCGCTCGTCCGCCCCGCGATGGGTGAGCGAGGCGGCGGCTCTGGTCGAGGCGAGCAGCGGCGCGCTCGTCCGCCCCGCGATGGGTGAGCGAGGCGGCGGCTCTGGTCGAGGCGAGCAGCGGCGCAGGCGCCTCCGGTCCGGGTAAGAGGATAAGGAGAGGGGAAAATGAGGGCAATTTGCGATTTAGGGATAGGGGTAGCTTATATGTAGGAAGGACCGAATTGCAATTCTCAGTAAACTCAGGGGGCTTTTTTGCAAAAAGACCGGTGGGTACTGTTCAACACTGTTCACTACTGTAGATTCTACAGTGCCAGGGTCGCTCTCCGCTCGCGAAAGTGACCGTCTTTTATATAGTGAGTAATGTGTTGTGCCTTGGTTGCAAGGTGAGACCCACGTGTCAGCATGACATGGCCCGCTTACAAACGTGTCGTCGTGGGTTGGCCACTTAATGTAGTGCCTGTGTATGGCTAGCTAACTTTTTTTCTTTGAGGGAATGCTACAGGAGAAGTCCTTACTACAGAATTTAATTTTTTTAAATAGTAAGAACTCAAATCTGTGTCCGTGGAGACTTTTAAACCTGGTTGACTGGGTTGTACATCCACCTTGGCTCACTCCTTGTATGCCTAGCTTACTCAGGGGCGGAGGACCCAGTAGGGCAAGGTAGGGCAGCCGTCCTACCTTGATTTTTGGCAAAAAATCGAATATATGTAGGTATTTCCCTGATGTATATATCATTTTCTGTATTTTTTAAGGTTTGGAAAAAGAATGAAGGAAAAAAACGTAAATTGGGCCAGCCACGACTGCCTCAGCCGCTAGCTAGGCCTTACTGGCCGCGCTAGCTGGGCCAAACAAGAGCAGCAGCGCATCCCTTCGCTCCCTTTTTCGTGCGCTCGCCCGACCTCATTTTTTTCCCGTCCTCCGCCACTGAGCTTACTCGATGCTTAGTTTGGAGGAAAAGGGTGACTACCGTCAATTCATGGACCTCCGGTGGAAAACATTAAGGAGATGGTTCGGTATTTTGAGGATCATGTGATGGGGCATGTGTGACAAATGGATGCGTGAATAAGCCTTGCAAAAGTTGGTTCAGTGTACCCTGGTGTATGCTATGAACCTCTTAGCATTTGAATATGCTGGTTTTTAATATAGCGCAGCATTCGTCTAAAATTTTTATGAAAAGCGAGGAAGAGTGAGAGGTGAATGGCTACCCTCTCTATGGGACTGCAACGAGAGGCCACTTTTACATCGGTGGGCTAACATCCAAAATCATTTTAAAAAATTAGTGGGTGACATGACTAGGTTGTTAATAAGCCAAAACATATATAGCACGAATATAAATACACAAGTAATATGTTCTAAACTTTTTCAATTTGATAATAACTCTGTTTATGAAGGCATGTCTCATATAATGACATCTACCATGTTTTTGTATAGGTGAGCGAATCTTTAGTTTTATTCAGACTTGTAACAAAAATAAATCCTTCGCCTACTCACATTGTTGGTTAAAGATCCATAATTGCCAACAAATGAAAAAACCTTCGAGGTGCAACTTAGGGTCCAAGAAGCCATGAATAATGGCAATCCAACAAACAAGCATGCAAACGATGATGACTCTCTTGTGGCTGAAGAAGGGCATGCGTGGATGGTTTTGCCACCGAGAAGGAAGAAGTCGAAAGATGTCGCAATGCATGTGGTGGCATCATCAAGCTAGTTGCAAGAATCATTGGTCGAAATAGTGGAAGTATGTATCGTGAAGAGAGGCGAGTTGAGGAGCATAAGAAGGATGCACGCTTCGCGAGCTTCATGATGTTGTAAGCCGAGAAGGAGGCTATGTATAAACACACGATAGCCATGAACGAGGAAAAAATTAGGTTTGAAGCTACAAAGGTTCCAATAGATTTAAAGAGGAGACCCGGATCTTGGCATCCAACACATGCAACCTGGACGACAAGACGAAAGCATGGTTTGAACAAGCAAGGGCACTAATTTTAGCTCACACTGATGTCTACATGGGGCGTGTTTGGATTAAGTGATGTTTGCGATCATTCTAGTAATTGGATGTATGATCGGACTGGATTTTGGTGGATGAACTAGATTTATGTCAACCTATATGTGTGCTTTAAAAAAAACATATTTGTGCGCTCGAAACAAGCATTAAAAAGAATGGCCGAAACGGCATGAGAAGGACCCTAAAGAGGGACACTTATCCGAAGGTCTTCAAACGGACAATATGTAAGGGTCGCCATTGGAGAGTAACCTCATCCACTGATTGGAGATGATATGAGAACGGGTTCAATGGCAAGTGTCCACGACTGAACATCTCAGAATGGACACATTTCGGACAAAATCAGACACTTTTTACGAGTATATATAGTTGGGTTGTCCTTAGTACACTCTTATGAGTGCCACGTAAGATAAATGTTGAGGTGTAGAAAAGAGGAAGAAAAAAGGCTTGTCATTTCTTAATTAACAGACGATGTCTTGGCAACAAATAACATATTTAGTGATATCTACTCCCTCCGTTTCATTTTAATTGACTCACATATATCTAGATATGGATGTACGTAACACTAAAATGTGTCTAGATGCATCCACATGTAGATATATGTGAGTCAATTAAAATGGAACGGAGGGAGTAGTTAGTAGAGATTTGGCTAAGAAACGAAATTTTAACATAAAAATATCTAATCAACCATGTACACGCCATCCGTTCCGATTAATGCGGTGAATCAAAATAGCAGTGTGCTCCATTACTAGCTTGACAGTTAAATAAGCCGATCGTGTGGGCTTAATCAATCGATCCGTGTCAAACGTCTCGTCAAAATGGTCATGCCAATTCGTTGAGACGCAGCAATCGGTTGGGCGATGAGACGTGCTATGCATGACGATGGTTTTTCGTCCAGCCAACGTAAGATGATGGTGCTCGTCAAAAGATTGGCTCCACGTGGAATACGACAATCGTACTGTGCATGAGTGACGTGTGCTTCTTCGGGTGGAAGTTCTCCGCCGAACAGGTTGACACTTGACAGTTCCTACCGTTACCTTGATCAGGGAGTGAGGCATCCTTCGTTTGCAGCCAAACAACCACAAATTTGGCTATGTCTTAGCAAGTTTGTATTTAGCTATGACAAAAATTGGCAATTACTCGCTCCGTATCAAAATGTAAAATATTTTAACATGTAAATGAACATGCCTAGATACATGTGGGTCCAAAAATGCTAAAACTTCTTATATTTTGATACAGAGAGAGTATTTTTTTAGGTCATCAAGACAATTTGGACATTTGCTAGCTAATGTTGTAGGCTCGACCAAACATTGGCAAGCCAATATTCTATGTTGCATTTCATCTCTACTTTTTTTCAGAAAAATTCAGATATGTTATAAGTACAAGTGATTCCAAACACAATAAGAATTACTGCCGTAAGAGTGCGTCGTCGACGCGTTGATGACTTGATGTCGCCTCTCTTTTCCGGAGTCAGGCTGACTTTGTTGATGATACCCAAGAAGTCTTATACACGTGCACGTAAGGACTAGCACCTTAGAGTTGCAGTTGAATCAATCTGAATCTTCTGAAATCGAGCCTGCAACACGGGTAAACCAAACGGGTTCCACCACTCCAAGGGAGTAGCGACCAGATGATTCCCCATCCTTCTCAGCGCCACTGACGAGGTGGACGAGCAGATAGGAAAATCTTATTCTTGTTCCACACAACACCGTCATAACCGTCACAACGTCGCTGGCAGTTGACCAAACTACTTTAAAGAGCCAATTATAGCATCGAGTCTAGGTCTGAGACCCCGACACCCTTTCGTCGCCGGAGCGCCAAGTAGAGGAGGCGGGGAATCTTCGAGCCCTGGCCGAAAATGGTGGAGATGGGTCGGAAATATCGCTAGGGTTGGATCGTAGATCGCCACCAATGGAAAACGTCCCGTGGACTATTTATGAACTTGCAAATTCAGATGCAATGTAGACGCATTCCATCTCTACTTACTCACGTGCCCAGCACTATTCATCTATGTACATGTACCTCCCAATTAACCTTGGCACCTAATAAACCCAATTTAATGGTTTTTCTTGAGAAACATTCATGTACCTCCAAACCCACTCGAGCATGTGGTTTCCCAAAACCGTAGGCGGCATTCAACCAGATCAAGGAGTCACTCGGATCACAGCGCGGGGCACACACATGAGCACGGTTGCATCGACAACGGGGGCAAGCGGGCAGAGCTGCTGGAGTGCTTGGGGCGCACAGGCATAAACCTCCCCTGCCATTGCCATGTGCTCCTCTGCGCTGCGCGCACAACTCAGCAAGAACTGTACTTCTACCTGCGTCTTACTGCTGCCATTCATTCATTCACATCGGTCCATCCACAGGTTCCCCCGGCGTACGTGCAACCGGTTTGAACTTTCACGACGAAGATTCAGACTGTCGTGGTCACGCTGGCCGGCCGCGCAGTGAATCGCCGGTGGCCCGGCGTGGCGCAGCGGCAATACTGTTCGGTGCGATCTTGGCGACAATTGACCGGTTCGTGCGGGCAGGGGCAGCGCCCTCGCGCCCGGCGTGGTGGATTGGTAGGTGCGGACGTGCGGTGCCTAAAAACAGATCAGATCTGTGGGGAAGAAGCAGTGTTGTCTTTAGGGGTAGAAGGTAAATTACTTGATTGATTATGCCGGTTTTAATTGTAGGAAACGATCGATTTGTGGTTTTAATTGGGGAATCTTGATTTTGTTAGAGGATTGGAGTTTGTCATCGTCATCGACGATGGACTCGGATGATTCCGATATTGAGGAGATGTTTTTCGATGACAATGTGCATCAGCCGTCTTGTACTCTCGTTGCATCCTCGTGCGATAACTGAAAAAGGCTTACTGAGAACGGCTACTAAAAACCTCGAATCTTCGCTACTTGAGTCTCCACGACACAGAGAATCGAGTGGGCAAACTTGTTCACGAGATAACAAAGCTCTCAAATCGTCGCAGTGTTGCCTCTCGTCCAAGAGCTAGAGAACGGAAAGAAGAGAAAGCGTCGAGGATAGAATGGTGTCTGTCTTTGCATTCCGTGCAATCAAGCGCTCGGCAATTCGTTGCTCATGAAAGATTATTTCGCCAAGGTACCAACCTATCCGGCTCACCTCTTTCGTAGACGTTATCGAATGCGTAGATCTCTATTGGCGAGGATATTATGCTCAAATGGGTGCTGGTGTTTGCCAAAGTATGATCCGGATCTTTGGTCCTAAGTACCTCCGAAGTCTCAATGAGTAGGACACAAATAAGTTGATGACCATGAATGAAGCGGGCACTCACCGGTCATAATCGTGATCCTACTATTTTGCTCGAAGCCATGGCTTCGGAGGACTTGCGGATTTAGCACTGCTTTTTTGGTTTGCCGTCTTTTCTCAACGATATAAGTATGCTGCAGAGATCACATTTTTTATCGGCTTGCTAGTGGAGATGCTCCGGCTTGCAACAACACCGTCAGTTGACGTGACTATACCATGGGGTATTATTTTGCCGACTGTATCTATCCTTCTTGGTCTATCCATCCTAAAGCTCAAGAACCATGCCGAAAGGGTATTGAAAGGGTGCAAGCTCTGTTTGCCATTGTTCTAGGTCATTCTCGCTTCTGGGATAAGAAACATCTCTCAAATATCATGACAATTTGTGTGATTTTACACAATATGATCATCGAGAATGAGAGTAGTTTAAACTTGGAAGTTTTTCTATGACAACATTGGCAATCATGTGAAGTCTAGCTGGAATCCGAACCGGATCCAAGCATTTCTTGACATCTACCGAGGATTGAGGACAAGGCCACGCACACCTAGCTCCGTGATGATCTTAGTGAGCGCCGGTGAAAGTTGTATGGGAAGTAGACTCTCATTTTATTCATTTGATATTATTCGTAATCATGTGTGATTTGAACCATCATATATTGTTTTAATTATTCAGATTTGAACATTTGTTATAATTTGGATGATTATTGTATTTTATGATGTTAAAATATTATTAGGTTTGATTTATATTCATGTTTTATTAAGATTATGTTGTTCAAAATCGTGAATTTGGCTAAAATCCTGAAAAATGTTTTGTGCGGGTTCTGTTCTACCAGAGCCCACACGGTATTGCAAAACATTTTCTGATCAAACCCGAAACTGATTTTCAGACCGTGTTTTTCAAGGATCTGCAAGAGACGCTCGAAGATCGGCAATTCGATCCATAGGTACGTCCGCCCATGGACGCCCGACCCGAGTAGGTAGGGTATGGGTCGCGATTATCATCCATAGGTTTTACCCTTTAGCGACCGGATTAATCGTGGATAGGGTATCGACATGAGTTATACCCGTGTATTGCCCGGGTGAAGAACTCGCGACTACAAGTCCTGAAACTAGCTCGATCTCGAAGGTCCCCATGGCCATACGCTGCATTTCCCGATCCCCATTCAAGTCCACGGCAGGGAGGGGGTTGCCAATTACCCCACGCGAATTAAGGGTTTCCGCGGGAGATCGGTCGATGTCACTCTAGTTATTATCTAGGATCCATCCTAAGTTGCCTAACTGGCGTATTTAAGCGCTGGTTCACACGAAAACAAGACGGCCAGTGTATTAAAAGAATGGGGATGTACGATACTACCTTAGTTTTGTCGCCAAGATGATGATTGATCGATACATCTGGAACCCCACAGGCAGATGAGATCTTGATGATGCAGAAAGCGAAGGGCAGAGAGCATCAGCATCTGGCCGGGTTTCACTGCATAATTTGGACCAGATTCCAGGCGGCATCGTCAGTCAGTCGGTGTTAAAACTGCATGGCTAGCAAGAACTCGGCAACCTTGCCATTAACCTTTCTTCCTGCACTTCTACAGGCGCTCGGTGTGTGTTTCACATCGTGTGCAGGCCAAACGGTATGTAGATAACTAATCACTGATGGGCACTTAATTATATATCAAACCATAATCCGTACCATCACAAGACTGCCTTGAGCAGGTTGGTAGGCGCCATCATGTGATGATAGTGATGTGACTCATGCGACTCGAAACAAAGAGCAGGACGGACAGGAGGATATATGTCTCTTTCTCCAAATCTGCAGACAGATAAACACAACCGATTTCAGGAAGAAAGAAAAAAGGAGGTTAAAAAGACATTCAAGTTTTTTTTTTGAGCTATAAAGTGGTCGTATCTACCGTCCGAATAGATAGAAAAGAATTGACCCACTTTATAAGGGAAACCGGGTCCAAAAACCATACAAGCTGTACAAAAGAATGACAAAAACGAAGCGATCCGTCGCCCACACGACCCAAGTCGACAAACGCCACAACACACACCACCTGCTCCGGGGGCGCTGCCCCAGCGTAACAACCAGATCGACCTTCGCATTGCCCGAAAGTGATCCAGTCATGGTCGACGAACCCTCTGCCCACGCAGTCTTCATCCAGATTGCCACCAAAACCACCTGTTCCGGTGCCGCCGCCCCGGTGTAGCAACCAGATCGACCTTCGCATTGCCCGAAGACGATCCAGTCGGGTCGACGAACCCTCTGCCCAAGCAGTCTTCATCCAGGTCGCCACTCAAACCCACACTAAACAACGGTTCTGCCTCTTAGAACCGTCGTAGCGTGGGAGATCGAGGCCGCCGCCTCGACGCACCACCACCTTCCGGAGCCGCCGCCCCGACATCCACCGCCCACGACCACACGCCATTCTGCACATCCGTCGCGAAACCGTTGCACCGCGCTGGCCAAGGGCTCCAAAGCGGCGCCTCCAACAAGGTAGTGACGAGACCGTCACCGCCGCCCGCTCACGAAGGAGCAAAGGTTTTCACCCGGAGAAATTGGAACCACCACGCGTTAGACGAGATCGAAAAGCTCCACGACGACGCAATCAAGAAATGGAACGACGCCCAAGGACGCCGCCGTCGTCGGCACTGACCGAAGTCCATGCGAGCTTTCGCCCGGAGTTCAACCCGACCGCAAAGCTTCGGGAGCAGCAGATTGGCATCCCGGCCATGTCGTCAACCACCGAGCTCCACCGCATGCCGCAGCAGCCGCGGCACCACCTTCCACGGCCGCTGCCATGGCCATGCCCGCTTCAGCCGCTCCGCCGGAGTAGCCACTGTCCGGGGCCGCCGCCCCGGCTTGCCCCCGTGGCTGGCCCCCGCCAGGCCATCCACCTCGATCCGCTTCTGCAGCACACCCACAGCTGCGCACCAAAGGCGGCTGCCCCGGTGAACGCACTGCATCGCCACGGACGAGCACCAACATTCCCGCGGGACGAACCCCGGCCAGATGCGGCCCGCCCCTCGCGGGCCACGCAAGCTGCGGCGCCCCACCTGCTTCCCGCTCCGCTCCTCGTCTGCGCCTCTTCGTCTAGCTCCTCCCCCCCCCCCCCGCGCACGGCCCGCCAGGCCCAGATCGGGCCCGCGGGCCACGAGCACCGCAGGACGAGGACCTTCCGCTCCGATGGCGCCCACGCGCCGCACCTCCGCCAGAAGACCTCGCCCGTCACCAGCACCGCCCGAGCCCGCCGGCTCGGCTTCCCCGGCCCCGACCGCCGCCGCCCCCGTGCCGGTCTTCCACCTCTCGAGACGCGAGGACCATCCCCCCGACCACCCTTTTGGCAGCGCGGGGGGGGGGGGGGGGGGGGGGGGCGCCGCCACCGCCGCGGACGAAGACGGCGACGGCAGCGGCAGGAGGACGCCAGACGGAAGAGGGTGTGGCGGCGCGGATTTTCTCCCCTGGCGCCGCCAGGGGGAGCGACGCGAGGGGTGGAAAAAGACATTCAAGTTCCATTGCATGGTTGCAACAGAACACGGCTCGGAGGATTACAGCTCGAGATTGCTGTACCAGTCAAGTAACTATGTCTAGTTAATATTTCGCATCAAGCAATAAGTTGGATTTCAGGGAAAGGAAAGAGAGCAGCGCAGTGCAGTCTATTTCGCTCTTTTGAGCTCACAGGTTGCATGGCCGCAGGTGAATGAAAAGAGACCAACCTACAACTGTGGAGGTAGCTGCGATACTTTAGGTCTCACTCTTTTCATGTGTACTAATTATTTTGCTGGTCGTCATAAATAATGTTCGTTTGCTTTCCAGTTAAAAGTTGGTTTTGTAGCGTACTTTGAAGTGAGCACCGCTCAATGGATATGAGGGTTCTATACAAGCATTGTGCTACCAAGCCTAGGTACCACTGGCGGATCTAGAGAGTGGGCCGGGTGGGCCGTGGCCCACCCAGATTTCTGAAAACTATTTGTACTACCCCTCATATCAGTCCGATTGAGCCTTCCAGGAAGGAACGAAGGCCTAGCTAGTCTCTGTCGGGAGCTCCTACTCCACGACCTGTGCGGCTGTGCGGAAGAAACAGTCCTCCCCATACCCCTGTGGACATAGTGGGCTCGGACCACTTACAGTCTGGTTCGACTGTTTCTTTTGGCACGGTTTGCTTCATGCTAAGAGTGCACATTCCAAATTTCAAAAAAAAAAAGAGTGCACATTCCAGCTTCTTTGAAAAAACATATACAAGCACGAAGGTTCGAACTACTTTGAAAAAAGTGTGCACGAAAAATATGCACGTACACGAGTAGGTTCCATTCCTATACTCAGTTTTGAGTTTCGTCGACTGTAACTTCTCAAGTTTAAATCGATGTTCGAAACCTTTTTAGCCGAATTTTATAAAATTCATCGCAGTCGGTTGACCGTTTGAAATATCTTTTGACGAGCAGGTTAATATGAACGTTTCACATAAGTTTCATGTTGTATTTTTTTGTTTCGATGATAATATTCGAGACAATCTTGTACGGTGGTTTAAACGTTTTTACACTCCTCACTGTACACATCTTCTGCAACATGTGTCACGACTGCCCGCCGCGGTTAACTCCATCATCATGTGCACCGTCGCCGCCCCGTGCAGTTGCCATCGCAACGTTGTCCAGCTCAAGACTCTTCATGTTGTTATCACGTAAATAGTTCTAAGTTCATAGAAAAAACTCTATGAACTATTTTTAAACGATTTTTGAAACACGAACAGTTTGAAATATGAAAAAATCTCTATGCGACTTTTTACACGGATCACACACATTTTACACGGAGACTGAAATGGAAGATGCAAGTAAAAAACCACCATGCGACTTTTTACACGGATCATGCACATTTTCAATTGAACTACAATGTTGTGAATCAGTTTTCTATTTATATAGTCTATATGGTAACTTTTAATCATGATTTTTTTGGGAGTGGCCCACCCTCCAATTTTTTCCTGCGTCCGCCACTGCTAGGTACTGTATATGTTGATCCTAGCTCACTACATCTTACAGGATGTGCTGTATCTTCCCTAACCAAATGAAGAACACAGCATTTAATATCACTTACATTCTTCTTATGGCCATCAATGGGGCATTGGTGCTTTGTTTAGTGCTATTGACAGTACTAGACACGATAGGTCAAGACAATTGGTTAATTCGTCTGTTTGGCTTTTAGTTTGTACTGATGAACTGAAATAAGAATAACAAGAAGCCAATAACTTGATGCCATGCATAATCTTCATTTGAAGCATGGCCTCGGAGTTCAGGCCGCCAGGAGATTTGTCAGCATATATTTCGTGCAAACGGTACGTCAAGATGGCAGAGCACACGCTTTCAGCAACAGGTATATAAAATTAGCACCATACTACATTTTCTACAGCTGGCTTTTTCTATGGAATAACTGGCATTTATACACGGCAGCCCTCACAGAGCAGGACTGTCGCCATTTAAAAATGCAGCAAACATATTTATTGCAAAGAAAATAAAGGAACTACTACTGCGCTGGCCTAACCAATTGGCAGAAGAAAGAGGCACAGAAAAATATAAGAAAAAGAGAGAGAGGACGACAGTCATTCTTGTAAATGAAGGGGGTGGTGGTGTGGGCACCTTCGTCGCATCCTTGCATTGGTTGGTTGGTTGATGAAGCCCATAAATCACAGTTGTACCGGCGCAGTGCTCCTCTCTGCATTAAATGGCATTACTGCAAAGCTGGTGAGCTCCCTTCAATGCACACACGATGCTCTATTGGCTTCCAACCCTGCGCCGTCTACATAAACGGGTTCAAGTCCGGTGGACGAGCTCGAGAGCTAGCTGGAAGTGGCCACTGGAAGGAAGAAAGGGGAGCAAGCTTTTAGGTTGGCAGGTGCTTTCTTTCTCAGGTCCGATGGCTTGGAGCAAGGGAGTGCCACCCATGTACTTCTTCAAGTTCATAGTATGCCTCTGCTTCTTCAGATTATCCCAAGGTATCGTTTCTATCTGTGTTTCTCTAGCGTCTTTGCTCCAATCCAAACATCTCTGCTTCACATTTCAAATGAGGAACTTGCATTGCTGGGAGATTAGCCGCTTAGAAATGCTGCAGTTGTGTGTTTGAGCTTCTGTGTTTCTTCTTTCGCCTAGTCACTTGCTCATTCAGCGGACTTCTCTCCTTGGACATTCTGGTTCCAGTCGCTATCTCCTCGGGCTATGTTTTTTTTTTAGCAGAAGACCACGCATTATACATTAGAAAATAAAGTATATAAAGAAATGGACAAAGAATGTGCTGCTATAAAAAGGAGTACCTGTTAATCCGGTATCCCCGTCCTAGACAGCATAAGACCAGATCCCTGATGAATAGTTTAATGAGTACATTAGCTCACCTAGACTGGGACATTCTTTCCCAAAAAGACAAAGCTAGGCTAAAACTTGCAAACTTTAGAGCCCAAAACGAAGCGGGCAATGACAACAGTGTGGAACACTTGTACCTGCAGGCAAAGGCACAGCCAAGCAGCCATTCACGTTGAGGAATCTCCCTGCCCTCGAGAAGGCAAGCAGCTACCCGGTCATGCGCCACGCGACGTACGACTACATCGTCGTCGGCGGGGGCACCGCCGGGTGTCCCCTAGCGGCGACATTGTCGCTCAAGTACAAGGTGCTCCTGCTGGAGAGGGGTGGATCCCCTTATGGCAACCGCAACATCTCGTACATGGAGAACTTCCACATTGGCCTCAGCAATACTGCCCCAGACTCTTCGTCTCAGGCCTTCGTCTCCACCGATGGCGTCATCAACGCCCGGGCAAGGGTGCTGGGCGGCGGTACCTGCATCAACGCCGGCTTCTACAGCCGGGCCAGCTCAAGGTGCGCAATGCATTGTTATGTTGCATATCTTATCAGTGTCTTCACTCTGTGAACCACAACGAAGGGATTTTACAGAAGGAAAACAAGTTTTTACTGTGGTGGTTACACATACCACAACCGGGTATAGTGAGATTTTCAGCCTTCCCCTACCCATCGTGGTCTCAATAATGTTCAGGAGTGAGGACTTGGATTTTTCTTACTTTAGAGGCAAGCAGATAAATACAGTGTCTGAAACCGAAATCAGGTATTATTCAGTCTAAGCAGCCCAAAATACTGTCACTTTCAGACCAGTAAATGTCAGAACTACAAGGGTAAATGCAGAGCAGTAGCACCAGGAGAAAATAAATGTAAAGGTTGGTTGAGTGCTGCCATCCTGGCAATGTATGCTGCTATAGCTAACTCCCTGAGTTTGCAGACTGCCGAAATGGGCAGCAAGAGCAACTGTTCTTGAGTATCTGCCATTAACTTTGTTTCTACAGCAGTACACATAATTAAACAGAAGCCTAAGCACCTCAAATATGTCCTCAAAGAAGTAAGTTACCCTACCAAAAGAGGCAAGGAATTTATCTTCTGCTTACTATACCCAACACTGCGCTAGTTTTTGGTTACTATAGTGCGGTTGTAAATTGGCAATGTTTTCATCCATGAACATGCGTACATATGAGCACTTGTGGGTAACTTGATAGCATAAAGAAAAACAAGCAGATGCTGCATTAATTTGCATTTAAGTGGCTCAGCTCTGGTAGTACTCTACAAAGAAGTAACTGGTCTGACAGTACCATGTGCTTTGTTTCTCTCATAGAATTAAAACCATATAAGAATGACTCATATTTTTCATGCTGGAATTAAAATTGTAAGCTCTATATATTACAGAAGGAGCCCAGGCCGAAGGGGGGCAACAAAACAAAATCACATGGGCCTATCAATAATACGTTGATGCCATGGTAACTATGTTAGCTAAGCAAAGACTGGCAAATAACCAAACCATGCAACTTAAAATTTGAACCAAGAGTTAGGTTTCTGAGATGTATCAAATTAGCAGTACCATATCCATGAAAATGAATCAGCAAACATTCGTAGTTGGTAATGGTGCTACAGTCTTAAAGAAGAGCATATATTTATCGTGCTGAGATTCCATATGGTAACTAAATTATTGCAACCTGATAGTTACTAACCTTGTGTTTGTTGGACCAACAGCTTCGTGCAGGATGTTGGGTGGGAAGCAGATCTGGTGAATGAGTCCTACCCTTGGGTAGAGGATAAGGTTGTCCAGTGGCCTAAGATTGCGCCTTGGCAGGCTGCACTGCGGGATGGGCTTGTTGAAGCAGGCGTATCCCCTTTCAATGGGTACACCTATGATCATGTTTCTGGGACCAAGGTTGGCGGCACCATCTTTGACGCGAATGGCCATCGCCACACAGCAGCCGACTTACTTGCAGCTGGAGATCCTAACAACCTGAGGGTGCTGCTTCATGCTAGTGTGCACAAGATAGTGTTCAACACACGACAAGGTATGGCCAAGCTCCTGAGAGCTTTCTTCTCTTCCAAAACAGTATGAGTCTTTACAGGAATGTTTACAAAGGCTACAACAGAAGAGTGGATACTACACAGTCATCGTGTACCATTCTTAAGAACCTAAATTTTGATGCAGGACGACTGAAACCAAGGGCTATCGGGGTACAATTCGCTGATGAGGACGGGAGACTCCACCAGGCACTACTCAACAACAACAAAGATAGTGAAATCATCGTCTCTTCTGGTGCAATTGGCAGTCCCCATCTGCTGCTCCTTAGTGGCATTGGGCCCAAGAATGATCTAAAGAAGCATAACATTCCCGTAGTTCTCCACAACAAGCATGTGGGAAAAGGAATGGCGGACAACCCCATGAACTCAATATTCATACCTACGAAAAGCCCCCCTCGGCAGTCACTCATTGAGACTGTTGGAATAACTGAAGCCGGTGTTTTCATCGAGGCCAGCAGTGGTTTTGGCCAGTCACCAGATAGCATCCACTGCCACCACGGAATCATGTCCGCTGAGGTTTGGCATCCGTCGTACTTGCGTACTACTTCTACATTTCGTAATTTCACCTCAAGGTTGCAGTGTGTGAAGCTTATTCCTTTACACGATCTAACATGGGTAGATTGGAGCTATGTCACAAACAATTATAATCCTACTTTGAGCGAAAGCATGATAACTTCAGTAGGGGGAAAACATTCTATAGTGTGTACAACAACGCATAGTCATGTCATTCGGAACACAAATCCAGCATCATACATTTATTACTAATGTGTATGCAGATGCACATTATTGTATGTTTCGATAACTACTAGTCTTTTTAAGACTAGCCGTAGATAGTAACATGCATCCTCATGCAATGCCAACTAGGCATATTGGTGACATGACATGGTATTTAATGAGGAAGAGATGATGTTGCTAACATATTATGTTACCATCACATAGCGTTTTCCAAGAGAAAGTGAGTCTTGAGCATAATAAATGAAGCCATCTATGATACTTTGCACTATGAAGGTAGTAACATAGACTAGTGTCTAAGTTACTCCCCACTATAACCAGCCTAAGTTTTAAATCATATCCCCACTATAACCAGCCTAAGTTTTAAATCATAACGTCATCATTTCATTCTCACACCCAAGTGTCACAAAATGCAGATGGATCTCATTATGCATGTTACCATATATTTCAAGAAAAAGTTAAAGGATCTCATTCTCACACTTTCAATTTTCATGCATTAGGAGTCAAGACGAAACTTGTTGCTTTCGAATTCAACTATAACTATGTCTTCCCTGTTTTCATTATTATGTGAATCTATTCCTTTTTTGCCGTTGTTGGTTCTAATGCACTACCATGCTGCATTCTTACGAATGCAGATTGGACAGCTGTCGACAGTTCCTCCAAAGCAAAGAAGCCTGGAACTAGCCAAGATGTATGCACATAACAAACTCAATCTACCCAAAGAGGTATTCCAAGGTGGTTTTATCCTTGAGAAGATCGACGGTCCACTGTCTACAGGCCATCTTCTCCTCATAGACACTGATGTCAAGAACAACCCGGCAGTTACGTTTAACTATTTCAGCCATCCACAGGATCTCAGCCGTTGTGTCTATGGTATCAAGACCATTGAAAAAATATTGAAAACAAACCGTTTCGCTCAATTGACTCCTGATGCTGCTGGATATCAAATGGAAAGGGTGCTCAACATGAGTGTACAGGCTAATGTAAATCTGATACCCAAGCATGCCAATACCACAGAATCCCTGGAGCAATTTTGCAAGGACACAGTAATCACCATCTGGCACTACCATGGTGGATGTCATGTAGGGAAGGTGGTCGACCAGCAACACCGAGTGCTTGGTGTTTCGGGTCTCCGCGTTGTTGATGGCTCAACATTTTCTAAATCACCAGGGACCAACCCTCAAGCCACAGTCATGATGATGGGCAGGTACTTTAATACAGACATAACTTACCTCTTTACCAAAATAATTTCTTAATTTAGACTGAATGACTTCTAATCATAATTCATGCTCAGATACTTTGGAGTGAAGATCTTAAGAGGACGACTAGGAGAAGCGTGCGGCGTGTAGTAGACTTGTCAACACCAGCCTTCTATGATGCGTGTGTGTGTGTGTGTGTGTGTGACCTAGAAAGGAAATTACTAATTTTTGCTGGGTTCCAGTGTGAATCGCTAATGAAAGACAATCTAGGAGTTTCATCTGTACCCAGTAACTATTTGTCTCGTATGATATTGCATTAGATTGTTTATTATCGACTCCCCTTTCTTCTTTCTAGTCGTTTTCTTCTTAAGTAGAGTTCAAGACACGATCCCTGATGAACTGCTTCAGTATATGCTCAGTAGTCTTACATGAATGGATTGATAAAACATCTTACAAAATGAAAATCCATTGCATGGTGAAAACGCAATATATTGCACAAAAATACGAAGTATCGACTCAGAAATATTGAAGAAATCATTGTGCAAGAAACTTTATTCCATAGACGATTGGAAGGCGTAAATTTGCCACATATGATTCCTCTGTTCAGCGTGATGGGGAGGAGGCTGGGGGAGAAAACTAACTAAAGGGAAAGCTTGACGCGAGGAGTTCAACATATTACATCTTGCGCTCATTTTACTCAACTGAAACTACTGAAAATCTGTAACCATCATTTAACAGTTCCTAAAGGATAAACACATTGTGTGTGCCCAATAGTTTTAGAGCCTTACAGGTATACTGAGACCATCATAGCTAAGCTGGATGTCAAGCCCCTCTGTTTCCCTCAGCCTCGAAAGATCATCGTTTACTTTTTCATGGTCCATTAAATGCATCATTCCTGAAGATACCATTCAGTCAGTTTAACAGCAACATAGCGTAAACAATGGAAGGTGAGACACATGCAGTTTGATCTAATTAGACAATATAGGATTCCCATAATTGCATGACCATTAGAAGAAGAGATTGTAACTGGGTTTTGAACTCTTTATTCCTGACATCAATAAGATATGAACCGTAATTGGAGTAAATTTTGAGATTTAATGTGTTAAGCGGCAACTTCTTGTTTTCTTTGACAAGTATTTGGAAGGTAACATCCAATCTATAAGGTAAGGTAGACTAATCCCAACTTGAGATAAGAGTTTTGCATGGTATTTCAGACACTAAGTTATAAAATTATTAAACGGTACCCTAAAGTGATCAAATAGTTGGATGATTTATTAGTTCAAATGCTTTGCCTTTCTTGTTTCTTTTAGATGAAATCACGTACATTATACAACAGACAGGTAACATTTCTCGCCCGTACAATACAATCATGTTAATTTTTTCTATTGCAAACAGTTAAATTTGTTTAAGAGAGGGCTGTGTTTTTGTAAATCCACAGTGAAAATCCAATGTATTTAAAAGTTAAGACTAAAAGCTATTTTGAAAGAAGAAATTCGCTATGAAATTGTAGAAGAAACAACAAAATGAAATGATTAGTTAGTCAGGCCATACCAGTAAAGAGTGTTTTCTTTGGTTTGATTTTCCGGACTTCCTCAAGGGCCTGCACAGTCGAAGAATATATCAAAACTAAATACGGTGAAACAGTAAGAAGGTAAAAATGATGTATTAGAGCTTACCCTAGGTAATCCAAAGTGTGTTGAAGAAGACCGATCAGGTCTAAGAGCATCCTGTGCGAAGTTAACATATAACCAAAATCAATCTTATATATAGTCACTAGGCAATGCTCAATAGAGATGCACAAATATAAGTTAACACAAAAGCTAGCAGCGCAAGAAACGTACAACTTTCTGATGAATCCAACTATTTCATACTTTACAATTCAAGAGATGCAAGAAAGTAAAGCAGGCAGCATAACAAATGTACAGCTTTCCAATGAATAACAAAAAAATCATAATTTAATGTGCAAGAAAAGATACCATTATAAGGAGTTCACAGTCTTCCAGAAGTTTGTAGGTTTCTTCAGGTATATCACTGACATCGCTGCAACCATCGGAGCAATTCAGAAAAGATGCCTTCCAATACAATACAATTCAATAGAATAAAATGAGCCCTGAAGTAAACTCAATCAACCTTATGTAGCATACGTCACCAAAGCGGAAACCAAGGGAACGGTAACACTCACCATGCCATACAGGCAAAGGAATTACCTGAAACGTAGGCATTATGTTTGTAGCAAGGTAATTGAAGTGTTCAGTCTCTCATGACTACGAGTATACTCAGCACAGATTGACATAATGAAAGGTAAAATGCATTTGAGCATGCAAAATAGATAATAAGTTCATGACAGGTTTACTAAGACCCAAAGGTTGGTAAGTTCCCCATATTATGTTCGTATACAAAAGTTCCCCATATTACCTTGAGCTATCAATAAATGCAAATTTAGTAGAACTCAATGGAAAGCATCTTGTCTGAATTGCTCTAACAAATTTCCCTATCCGGTGTTAATAAACACTATCAGTTATTTAAGTGATATCATCCCACAATAGTTGACCAAAATAAAGATATAAGCATCCATTTGTATCCCTAACTACATGGCCTATTCTCTTACTAATCTACACCCACCGAGTTGAAAAGGGGAGTTCCCTCTATAATTTGTAAACAATATCGGTGGAAATCACTCTTTGTCTATATATCTACTTCTAATTTTTGAAGTTATAATTTCAGAGTCCAGACCTCAAGATTGTGAACTGTAAATGGTTCCTCTTTTATAATGTTGAATTGCAATGTTGAAACTGCGGCTCCAGGTATAACTGTGCTAGTGTCAACCAAATAGTAGTGGGTCATCTTCATCACCTGATACAAACCAGAAAATGGGAAAAAGAAAGAAATGAAGCAATAAGACTGAGCCAAATCCGAAGCAAAATTATTTCATCAGATATTTCACTTAGCACAAGATGTCCAACCTCAAAATCACGTTGTGCCACATAAATTGGGATGGACGGCTGGACATTGTTCGTCCAATCACGAAGACAGTCAAGGCCTGCAACATAAAAAATGTTATCTTTTTAGAAAGAACAAGGCCATAAGGATGATGGTTTGTAATCTCGATTAAGATAAGCAAAACTGCCTCAAGGAAAGCATTTTAAAAGGATAGACGCTAGGAGAGATCTTTCATAAGTGGTCCAACCATTCGACTAAAGGGTGCAAAACAGGGATGCATAGGAATTGAGAAGGTTGAAGGACACTGCAGACCTCCAATTGCGTCAGCATGAGAATGGGTAATAATGACAGCATCAATCGCCCTCAACCTGAAGATCAGCAGCAAACGGTTAGCATGATTACGTTTCCTGGAAACAAACAACAGAAACTGTGAGCAGTACCCAAAAGCAGGAAACCACTGGATTGCGGAGTGGTAGAAGAACCTGACATAAGAAACAAAGCAACCCCCGTGGTATATTAGTCACTACTCTTTTTATTTCTGACAATGTTAGCTCGGTACATTGATCGAAAAAGAACTACGGCGACCTATGGTGCAAGCAATAGCACATACTTTCCAGCGTCGACGAGGATGTTGGAGGTGCCAGACGGCGTGACGTGCCGCAGGAGGATGCTGGTGTTACGCCTTCTGTTGCGGTTCCCCGGCTCCGTCGCCTTAGTGCAAACCTTCAACCAGGACGTGGCAAACAATCAGCCAGCACCAAATTGAGCACTGTGAGAATGCACAACCGAAGCATATAGAGGTGGCGGGTCATACGGGGCAAGTCTTGGAGGGATCGGTGAGGCAGCTGACACGGGGGATGCCCTCGCTGGTGCCCGTGCCAAGGAAGATGAGCTCCGACTGCCGCGGGCCATCCTTCTCCGAAACCAAGGAAGATACCTCGTTGCCAACGCCGGGGGCACCGTGGGCGGAGGAGCAGAAGGAGCGTGCTGCAAGGTTCACGCACGCTAGGCATTACGTCGAACAGCTGACGCGCCAAAGGTGCTCTTACGATTTTTTTACTTACGGGACGCAGCGAAGCGGAGGCTCGGGAGGGAGAGGCGGGAGGAGAGAGGCGCGGTGGACGCCGGGGCGCGCGGGAGAGGGAGGCGCCCGCGCAGGGAGCGCGCTGCGGCGAGCGAGCACGCGAGCGGTGAATGCAGCATGTGCTCGCGGTGGGCGCGCAGGAGAGCCGCGATCGCGCCGGCGCCGGTGCCGGCAGCCCCTGACATCGGAAGAGCGCAGGTGCGTCTGACTGGCCGGCGGCGGTGGGCGAGTCGGTAACGACGGGTGCTGGCCACCTGTCGCCTGTAGCGGGGACGGGAGGAGGCGACGCTGGCAAGTGGCCCGGGCTTCTCTGTTCGACGGTCAAGAAGGAGTGAAGGGCACGACTTTCCTCAATGGGTCATCTTCACAATGACATGTGGGTCTCCTGTGTCTGCCAATGGGCTAAATGGGCTTTTGGGCTAGCCCGAGGAATATGCGCCACAAACTGGTTGCAGATAATATTCGCCGCCGGATGCTGTTTGCCATCTCTTCCTTCTCCACCCTCTCCCTTCCTTCCCCATCGTCTCCTCTCCCGTTTACCACCGTCCGCATCTCTCCCCCTTCCCGGAGCACCGAGGAGATCGACGTCGCCGCGCCGGCTCGCCGGCGACGACACAAACCACAGGCACGTACCTCTCTCTCCCGCTCTCATTTCAAGCAACCCGCGTGTCATGTGCGCGCTCCACGTGGTGTTTCGTGTTTGATTGGCCGATCCGGGAATAGGCTAGATCGCTCGTGGGGATTACAAGCGAGATCCCGCGCGCTTCATCGGCAGTACGATTCTGGATCAGCGAACAGACGAGTAGCATTTCTTGCCGTTTCTGGTGGAGATTTTGCCAGAAGGGTAGTGCGTGGCAGTTAACAGGGACCGCCGCAAAGCTACCAAATGTCAGATTTGTGCATGTTTTCTGGAGATGTAGACTATTAGTTAACAATTCTCGGTTTATATGCTAGCAGATACTTGATCCTCTTTGATTCGTGTTAGTTGGTGTTGATTGAGTGATTATAGTCAACATATATAGTTTCCTGCAGAATGCAGAGCATGCTTGCTGGCGGTGTGCAAATCCCTAGTTTCATAGTACTGATTTCCTGTGTACCTCGGCGACTGAGATGTCTTGCATCTTTTGACAGGGCTGTGGTGTGTTATGAAAAAAGGCAGCATTCACAACAAGGAGACTCACGGAACAAGCGACGACATAAACGAGGAAACGCCTGTGGAACAGGTGAAGGCCCCCAGTCTGCTTGAACGGGCCAAGGAAGAGATTGAAGCTCTCGTGGGAGCTATTCACGACAAGATGTCCAGTCCCCGCAGGAAGGAGGGTGGTAATTTACTGAGCTGATGTCATTATGCCTAATTTAACTTCTACTAGTATTGCTTCATATTAGGTGACATGTGTTGAGTTACACTGAAAGTGATGGTAGGATTTAAAATAGGAATTACATGGGAAGAAACAAAGATGGGTAGGACAAGAGAGGAATAAGAGTGGTGCAACAGAGATATGATGCACATCTTGGTACTCTTTTACCAATGAGACTTGCTTGTCCCATCGATAGTTGTGTATATCCCTTTAAATTGTTCACAAAACCGAACTGAGTCTACCTAAGTCACGACGTAGCCGCTTTCCAGTAGTACCAACATATACACAAGTTTCAGCTTTTCAATTCTTGGCAGGTGACAGAGTTTCACAGAGTGGCACCCAATTCTTTGGGGGAAAATCTTTGCTTTTGTGCTGTATATGAAAAAAAATGTGCAAACGTAAAATTTCTGCTTGCTGTTCTTTTTTATGCATATTTAGTTGATTTGTTTACAATGATGAACTGTTAAGTTGATGTGGGCTTCTGTGCTTTTCACCTTGTTAAGAATGAGTTGTTTTTTATGTACCACTATATACCGGGCTTTCCCAGGAGACTGAGAACATTTGGATTTCAGATTTGTCTTGCTTATAATTGAGACTTCTTGAGCAAATGATTTTAAGGTTTACAACTTGAACTTATGAACATCACGCAAATTTGAAAGTTGAAAGAAGAGATTTTGTGGACACAATTTCATTTAATAAAGATGTTTCTGAAATATTGCTTCTCTAGAAACTACCGTACAAAGTAGGTCTTCCATTTTGATAGAACAAAAGAGAAATAAAGTATATACTGAAGGAAACAACTGATAATAATATCCCCCCTGAAACCTAGTGCTCGCTTCCTATATTTCCGGTTCTTTGTACTACTGTCATCATGCGTGGTAGTAGTTGGTCTCTTTTATCAGCACTCTGTTGAGAACTTCATCTTGATCATTATGCACCTCTCTGAACTGCGTGCAGAACTGCACAAGGACTCCAAGGAAGCCATTGAGGTGACCACGCATAACAAGACACACGAGAACGAAACACATGGTACCAGCAACGATATAGATGAGGACACCCCAGTTGACAAAGTCAAAGGCCCTGGCGTGTTTGAGCGAGCCAAGGAAGAGATCGAGGCTATCGTTGAGGATATCATTCCGAAGAAGGGATCCGATAAGAAGTGAGGATTGAGTGTACATATAGCGGAGGTGGTGTTGTCAGTGGTTGTGAAACTGAAACCTGATGGGCATTATTTCCGATATTTCCCAAAGGCAGGCCTGTATTTTGCATTGCCAAACTCTGTGAGCTGTAATAGCTGAATACTTCGTTGTACCGTCGCTGCTTAGTGTTGAGTGGGAGGTTTTGTATAAAGTGTGGCATTACCTTACAAGTACAATTGTTATATTGTGTTTGAATTACCAATAAGTGGTATATAAAACATCCATCATCACATTCAGATTCTGTCATTTGGTCAGGCACGGCCCTTCGTTGGGTACAATTGAGCCCTAGACCGTTCGTTGACGCTGAAAGCGATATGGTTATTAATAAAGAAGATTGATGAGTTTATTAATAAAAATTGCTATCCTATCATAGATCAACCATACCAAATGTAGTAAAGCTCTATGGTTGTCTTGAAACTGAAGTCTGATGTTTTAGGCCCTTGCAGAAGAGAGGATTGTCATTCACCCATAAACGCAATCTATATTTGACCAGGTTCAGGAGAATGTTGGCCATCTGCTGGTCCGATGCCCATGAAGAAATAGGCTTTCGCCCCGCTATATTTATATAGCAACCGCCCGATACAACAATGAGTCCACTGCTGGGGCAAACAGCACAAACATGCCCAAAAGAAAAAGAAGAGAAAAGGGAAAGAAAAGAAAGCCGACATCGGCGGATCAACGAAAACGAAAGTGACCCGCAACCGTTGCGCTCTCCAGCAAAGTCCCACCACAAACCTAGCACTCTAAATCACCGCGTACCAAACATCACCTCCAAGAAGGAAAGCGACGCCGACGACGCTGCTGCCCGGACAGACCTAGGGTTTCCCCCGGTACGCTCCGAGGAGTGGGGAAGAGGTACACCCGACGCTCCTCAAGAAGGAAGTCTCAAGCGTCACTCTTTCCGATGCCCATTGACAGGGCAATTTTGGTTTAGACTTTGGCAACCTAGAGGTTGTAGCCGATTAGCGCCTACATGGCAGGAGTCAGTCAAGGATTGATGCTGCTCGTTGAAGGTGAGAAGTCCGTGGGCGAAATGGAAGGGGTGCTGGAGATGGCGATTCTGGGGCTAATTTTTTTTAATAATACATTTATTTAATTAAATTCGGAAAATATAACGGAAAACCACGAAATTACAGGAATAATACGGCCTCGGCCCAGGCCTAGCCGATAAGGGCCTGTCGGGCATAACTGGGCCGAAAAGCACTCGTCGGCTCTAGCTAAGCCGATTGCTGTGCATGGCGGGCCAGGCCTGCGGCCGACAGGCCTTTCTGCGTTACGTGGCCACTAATCGGCCCTAGCCTGGCCGACCAGCCACTAATCGGCCCAAGCCTGGCCGACAGGGCGCTGCATAAGGCTGGGTTGGACTCCGCCAGATCCAAACCTTGCCAGACCTCCGCGCATGCGCAGACGTCGTCCATGAGACTTCCGGTATATGTGGTCGACGCCGTGGTCAGTGATATCTTTGGGTCATATTCGTATTTCGATTTGTATGTGAGACATATATGTATTTCGATTTGTATGTGAGACATATATGTACGAGACATATTATTATGTATGTACGAGACATATCCTTCCACATTGCATCGATACATTAATCTAACATGCAAGTACAACTCTCCGTTACAACTTCAGTAGTTCTACGTACTGGATCTTAAAGATACTTGTAAATAATACATAGAACTCAACGATAACTAATTCTAATCAACGACTTCACTTCCCTCTGCCACGTGTTCGTGATGGAGGCATGAAGTCATCATCACTATTTTCATCGGCGACAGCCTTCGATGCGCCAACACTCTTAAACTTACGTCTACGGTTCCCTCGTTTAGGAGGCATGAAATCATCATCACTGTCAGCTTTGGCCTTTGATATAGCCTTCTTCACGTCATCAGCGTACAATGCATTCTGTGGACGGCCATCAGGACAAGCGCCAAAAAGAGCTTCCATCCAACCAAAATGAGGGATCTCTTTGTTCAGAAACTGTGCGTCTGCGGGCCAGCGCTGCACAAGAACAATAGCAGAGGAAAATATTTCAGACAAATAACATTATATTCTAACAAATAAAACTTTCGTACTCAGTTACCTCCACGTGAAATGCATAGGCCTCCCGCGAAAAATGGATTATCTTTGACTTAGGAGTCATAGGCATGTCCCGTAGACCCGTCTCGATATCTTTTAGCTCATACACTCTCTGCCACTTCCACCGCCACCCATCAATTTCATCTAAAATTTCATCGGGGGTCATATGCGGGATTTTGTATTTTTTGGCTATAGTTTCTCCCAGCTCACGAAGGTTGCCCGTCTCACTAACTAGCTCCCTATAGCAGCTCTTCGGCCTACCCTCCCTAATACTACCATCAGTCCATCTTACGGCTTCATACAGAACACACCATGACCTATTTTCCAAACTAGGACCCGAACTACCAGACATCCTTCCTATGTGACTAAGAAAATCACCACGCACCGCACGCCTCCATCACAACGTCTGCTGGGGTATATATAAGCTCACCCGGGAGAATAAGAGCGGGAGAAAAATGGCGGGAGGAAAAGGGCGGGAGAACATGGCGGGAGAAGATGGCGGGAGAAAAAGGGCGGGAGGAGAATGGCGGGACAAAAAGGGCGGGAGGAGAATGGCGGGACAAAAAGGGCGGGAGAAGATGGCGGGAGAAAAATGGCGGGAAGATATGTGCCGGAACACAACGGCGGGAGACAAATTGCGGGAACGATGGGAAAAAACATACATGCAGAAGTCGGCCCAGCTTAAGCCGACTGGGTCTGGTCGGCTGGGCCTATGCCGACAGAAGCTTGTCGGCCCAATACTAGCCGATAGGTCTCTCTGACAAGTGCAGGGGTCGGCCGACAGGCATTTCGTCCCAATCTTGGCCGACGGGCCCTTATCGGCTAGGCCTAGGCCAAAGCCGTATTATTCCTGTAATTTCGTGGTTTTCCGTTATATTTTTCGAATTTAATTAAATAAATGTATTATAAAAAAAATTAGCGATTCTGGGAACGAGGAAAATTTTGGCTCCAGGCAAATGCAATAACATTTGATCACCATGCCTCATCGTTACAGGGGGTTATCAGTTTGGCACCAAGGTCCGAGAGTGATTTATATCCCTTTGGGAGGTGGTAAAACAAACAGATCATCAAGCGGGTGGCTTGGCCAGTAGCTCTTGTTCAAAATCTTGTAAATACTCTTTCCCTCTTCTCTTTTCATATGTCAATGCAATGAGGTTGCATGCTCTTCAAAAAAAGTCCCGATAATGATATATGAGTAAATGAGTTCATATGCAACTTTTTGTGATCATCTTCTTGTCGAAGCACCAAGATCAGTGTCATGGGACATCACAGAGACATATAAATCTCTAACATATCTTCACTCGACAGCTCTAGTAACTTCACAGAGACATCAAGTTAGGTACCATACTTTGGATGATACTCTAACCACAAAGGTAGTGGACTTTGGAGCTTCGACGTGCAGGGTTAGCAAAAATTATGTAAGTTATTGTTGGATGCTTAGACCGTATGTGCTTCTATACGAGCCGACTTACCCAATATTGGTACGCTTTTTTATTTCCTTATTGCTACAAAGGCCATATGTTTCCTTTACAATGCCCACATTTGTTTTGTTTTTTTTACATGTTTGCAAAGTTTCATGAAGAAAACACAAATGTGGTGCTCTATAAAAACAGCATTATAAAAAGCAAATTTCAGAACATCAAAACATTTCAATTGTACCCAAGTTTCAGGTCACTAAAAATGTATTCTCTCCATAAAATTCTGCATGCCCAATAAAACATGGACATACATGATTTTTTTTCCTGAATTTTGTCCATACTATTTGAAAAGAATTGTAGTAAGCCAGGTACATATATATATGCACCCTACCTCACCTACGATTTTATCAACTCTTGTCTACTGGTGGATCCTTCCGGACCGTCATCAGCATCGGCACGCTGTAGGCGAAACAGAAACGGCTTTCATATTCTTGCGGCAAAAGAAACGGACTCCTTTCTAGATCATGCCACGAACGGAACGGAAAACCTTTACAGCTCGATCCGAAGAGCACGTGTCCTCCTCCCCACGGCGGCCGAGCCGAGTCGGACTTGAACCCCGCCCGTGTGCCTCGCATATATACGCGCACCCAGAAATCAATCGTCCTCATCGATCGCAGCTTTGCAAACGAAAGAGAGTGATCAGAACAGCTCGACGGGTCCAGGGAAGCCGTTGGGATCGATGGCGCAGGAGGATCAAACGGTGCTGCTTCAGAGCGCGGACCTCGTCAAGTTCGCCGTGCCGGCGTCGATCGCGCAGCGGGCGGGCCGCGTCGCGGCGGCGTTAGGCGCAGGGGAGCGCGTGGTCCAGCTGCCGCGGGGGGTCTCCGGCAAGGGCCTCGCCTTGGCGGTCGCGTACTACAAGGCCCGTGCCGACGCGGAAGAGAACGGCGCGGACGTCGGCGACTTTGACGTCGAGTTCGTCGGCTCGCTGACGCACGACGCGGCCATCGACCTCATCCACGCCGCGCACCACCTCGGCGACGAGGGCCTCTTCAACCTCTTGGCACACTAGCACTGGTCGTCTTCAACCCGCTTGAACTCGTTTCTGTATTTCGTTGTTTCCGTCGTCGTATCCGCATGGTTTTAGAGTGCATTTTCGTCGGGAAACAAAATCCCTACTCCTACTTGACCACATTATACTTTCTAGTATGTTTAAAAGTGAATTTTATTATAAGGGAGTCAGACCACATTTACTACAGTATATGTGAAAGAAAAGTGATTCCATGCACGCTTTGAATCGATTTCATACATAGTACGAATCGAAAGGGAACCATGCATTTTGTGCGTGTGGGCACATTTTTTATGTTTGAGCCTCCAATTAATAGGCCTATTTGAAGCGCAGATGATCTCTCGTGTAGAGCGAGCAAAGATGTAAACAAATAGGGTGGCGCTTGGAAAAAAAAAACATGTTGCAAGTATCGCCACTGTAGGATGCGAACGACGTTGGTTTTCCTAGTTGTAAACAAATAGGGTGGCTTGGTATGCGCTGGTTTTCCTAGTTGGGCTGGGCTAGTCATGACCAGCACCATATTTTTTTATATTTTCTGTTTTAAAGCGAGCTAAACGAGCTACTCGGTAACTCGGTTTGAAAAATTCGAACTCGTTTAGCAACAAAATTGAAAACTCGGCTTGGCCCTTTTAATTTCGAGCTTGAGTTGAGCCGAGTCCAGTCACGAGCTACTCGTTTATCTCTTGTAAACGTGCTAGGTCGTACTGCTGGCGAAATTGAAATGGGTTATTTATTTCTTATGGCAAAAGATACGGTAGGACGGTACCTTTTCCAGATCACGGCATGACCGGAACATTTACAGCTCGATCCGAAGAGCATGTAAATGTCTTCAAAGGGCCGACGTTGTTCGTGCGTGTCCGCTTGGGCGCTTGGCTATATTTACAGCTCGATTTACAGTTCGATTCAGAAAATTTAAGGGCGCCCGGTGTAGATGGTCTAAGGATGTGTTTAACGAGTCGTCGCTTCCAATGCGGGTGTATATTTGGGTCAAGCTGAACAAAAAACACGGCTTAACGCGGCGACACAAAATTAGTGCCCGTCTGTTCTCAGCCGCACATCCGCCTCGACACATTTCTGACCCAAATTTGGATGAGGTTTGCGTCCACACATACAACAACGGACTGACCGCGTGCTCACCTGACACCGACACGGCGCCACTCTCCCCTAGCAGTTCTTTTTAATGCCAGGACCCGGCTGGATATATGGATGACCAACTCCCACCACCCCACTTCAATTCCCACACAATTCCTGTGACACCCCTCCCTGGCACATATCACCAGGGAGGCAGTCGTCCCGTGCGCCATACCAAGATAACTGGCCGCACGTCACAACGGTGTAACATAATGAAAATCATTACACAATCAGGCACATCAGTGCTCAAATGGTTTACAAGGCCATCAAGGAATGACAAAATATCAATCCCAGCATGACACGATACAGAGTTTTAACTGGCAGCGGAAGACATATGAGAGGCTACGGCTTGGAGCGGCTCCACTCCACAGGTTCTGGCTGGGCTACTGATCCTAGCACGCTCTTGCTTCAAATCCTTACTAAGGTGGAAGATGAATCCTCGACAAAACCTGGCCACAATCACAAGACCCGTGAGTATATTTGTATGCACTCAGCAAGAATCACCACTCACCACAAACAATCCAACAATCATGCAACAAGATAGACATTGAAAATAAAATCGTACAACATGGCAAGGGTCTACTCAAGATAGACCAATATGATAACATAAGGGTAGCATGGCATCACAAGCAAAACATGGCACAAGCAAACAACAAGAGTATCACCAGTGCAGAGTCCAAGCCAGATGGGGTTGGATCGTATACCGGCAATCAAACAAAGAGATTAACTGTGACGAGTAGACGAGTGTACCAGTGGGTACCAAATCTTATAATTACTTCTGTCAACACAATCAGGCTTCCAAGCCTCTAGCCAAATCTGGCTATCAATCCAGCCAACTCTGGCTATCTCCCGGGCATGCACGGTTGATGTTGGCTCTGGCCTAACTATAGGCTTCCAACGCATCACACCGCCATCCCATTCACCTCACAAGTAACATTCCCTGCATCATCTTATTTTTCATTTAGTGAAATCAGGTTGTTCATCTTTCTTTCAAACAAGCCTTAGGTTTAACCTCCTGACACGACACAGACACACCGTGTGACCGACACTGAACTGTTGTTCCATAACCTTGGAACGAGGCTAGACATCCAGATTTGACACTCTCGAGAGGTTGCAGATACCACCCACCTAAGTGCACCACGCCCAGCCGGTACTTTAGGATATCATCCTTAAGGCGAACTCAGCAAGATACACTCACCTGACCGTTCACGCTACCAAGACACTCTCTGTATAGCCACCGACATAACTCTATGCCTTATGCAGAAGTGAATCCGGCACGTCCCCAACCCATGAGCGACGCCTAGCTCCGGAATCTTCGCAAGACTAGCCCCGACCAACTATGGTACCGACTAGACTTGCCAAAATGGTAGCATCAAAGGAGGCTCAATAGGTTACGTAGGTCAAGGCCCGCCCATGTGAGCGACAGTGGCAGTGCTTTCGATGTTCAGATTAGTGGCACCGTGGACTGACCCTATCGTTGTTTGGAGGGGTGTTTCATTTAATCATGTTTCATCACAACAAGCTCAAACAATCGAGGATTGGTCCAACACAATACTCACAATATTATCATCATATATCGTCAATCAACAAGATAATAACAGCATGATATTTCAAGCAATAGTTTGTATTGACCGGGTGACTAAGGCGCCATCACAAATCAATACAAAAGTTAGCACAGGTGGTTAGCGGAGTCTGTTACGCATCCATTCCTCCACGCGCAAGTCTTTGGCGGCGTTACCGTCCGACCGTTGACCAGGAAGTGGGGATTTGGGCATATAGTCTCCAAAATATGCCGACGGATGCCACCATAGGGAGAGCAAGCCTCACCGGGTAAAAGCATCCGTCGGAAAAGCACACAATAAAGCCAAATGGTTCTCAAGCTCCGTGAGGAGGAGAGAACAAGAAGCATTAAGACAAATGACTCCAACTCCGAGGATCACGGGCCGACGTTTGTCCGCACCTAGCCTCGGCGTTGAAGAAGTGGGAGAACCAAATGAAGGCAAATGCTCCATATGGCAAATATTGGCAGGTCGAAACCAACCAAGATTTGACAAAGGAAAACCCCAAACAATCATAGGGACGCAGTTTTTAGAGTTAGCACCGCGATTAGTACTGGTCGGGTGACTAGAGCGCCTCCACAGATCAGATACCAAGACGGTTGTTAAGTTAGTGGGTTCGACAAAGCCACGCAAGTGCGAGGCACACAATTAATTCACACGTCATTCTAATGCATACATATGACCGGCATAATGATGAACAAAATAACGATATGTAACATAGCATCCAAAGGTACACACATGGCATGGTAATATACATCCAATCAACAAACAACATTGCAGGGCTGGTCATAGCAAGCGGTTAGCTAGACTGAAGGCGGGGATCCATTTGGCTTGGAGGGGTCGGGGTGGTTCCGCGGCGTCGGGGTCGATCGCCGCTTTCCACGGACTCCGGAAAGCATCCAGACAAGGGCACCCATAGAACTATGTTGGAACAAGGTGGAATCAATACCACTGGATCGGGCTCGTCGAGACAAGAATTTAGAAACTTGGATCACCTGAATCGGAGTTGTGGTTTGAAAGATACGGGCGTGCGAAGTTTAGCTATCCGTCGCGCGCGAGCGGTGGATAACTATTCGCTGCCGAAGGCTGGCTGGTTGCGCACTGGACGAGAATACGCTTTCTCCGAGGGAAAATGTAAAGATCGAAATACGTTTTCTGTTAACAGAAAAACGAATCGATCCTTCTTCTTCTTCGTCGCTTCCTTGTCTTCGCGTACGGGCAGGAGCACGGTGCTCGGGCGCCCGCCGGCGTTGCGGCCGCGAGGAGGAGCTGGGGTCGTCGGGGATCAACGGGGGCAGGTGCGCCGCGGCCGGGGAAGGCAGCTCCGGCGTCGGGGACGGCCTCCACGTGCGGCGCCACGATCTCCACGGTACGGCCATGGTGGTCGCCGATGGCGGCGGCGATTACGGCCATCCCCTGCCCTTCTGAGCGTGCTAGGAGGCAGAGGGGAGTGAGGGGAGCGAGAGGGGAAGCTCGGGCTGGAGGGGAGAAGCTACGGCGTGGGGGTTGCCGAGCTCGACGCTTCGGCCCTTGCTACCAAAATTTCGAGCTCGAGCCATCTCCAACTCCGGCGATGCTGGGAAGTGAGGAGAGGTGAGGAGGGGTGGTGTGTGTTCATAGGAGGGCTCGGGGTGGCTTTTATAGCCGGGGAGCGCAGGGGGCAGGGGGCACGGGGTGGTTGCCATGGCGACGCGTCGCCGGAGTTCTTCAGCCACAGGAGAGGAGGGGAGGATAAGGGCGCCGCGCTGGGACTACAGAAGGGGCACGAGGAGCACTGGAGCTCGCGGCGCGTCGGGTAGTGCTTGGAGGTGGACTGTACGGGGCGGTGCGGCGTGTAGTGCTTGGCGGTGCTCAGGGGAGGGCTAGGTGGCGAGCTCGTGGACTGGGGGGTCCTGGCAAGGGGCATCAAGGGTGAGGGGGGGGGGGGGGGGGCTCGGCAGCGGCGTTGCTCCGCAGGACAGCGAGGGGAGGCAGAGGGCAGAGGGAAGATGACAAGGGGATGCCGGCATGCGCATCCCGGCGTTCCAGAGCGCGCCATGGGCGGCATGGTCACGTTCCCGACAAACCAAAGTTCCAAACGCGAGACTATGCATACTACTGGAGTCACAACAACAAGACCAACACCAAGCAACAAGAAACAATCAATGAATTGCAACTTTGCAGAATAGAATTTTCAGAAAACCACAGCTGCAGATGGTGTTCGATGAAATGTTAGGGGCCTTGCCCATCTCAGAAAAATTCCCAAAAATTAGGCATGGGTTGTTGTGGTCAGGGGAGAGTGTCCAAGGAGTTTGAGGTCATTTGGATGATGGGAAATTGGTTTTCCATAAGATGGCCAAAAATGACCATAATGGCATGATTTAGGAAAAGTGGTGTTCCATGCTTCACCTTGGGGTTATCTCCTGGATTTGTGTGCCTAAGGACCATGTGGTCAATATGTTCAAGTATCATGGCCATAGGAACTTTCTAGGTCTAGGTTTGTTTGAAGAACTCAAAATGGCATCTATTTGGGCTTACAAAGGAAGTGGTCTAAATATTGCTCAAATGGGTTTGCCTCCAAAAGGTGAAGTGTAGGAAATGCCAAAATATGCATTCCCTGAATTTATCAGAATTATTGGAGGTGCCTAGCTTGACTGAAACATTTAAGGACTAGAAATGGCAGTTTTGAAATTATTGGCTAACTTGGAAATATTGCATTGGAGTATGCCATATTTTTGCATGGATGGCCTTTATATGGACATGGGGTCCTCTGGTATTTTTGGTGGAATTTTTAGAGCTATGGAAATGTGCTTTCCTTTTGTAGGTGGAGAAATTTGTTTAAGTTGTCCGATAATTAGGGCTAGGGTTTCCGAGAGAAAACCTAAGCACCAAAAATTATCAGGGGTGATGGAATGGTTCATGGATTTCTAGGAAATTCTTGAGAAAGCAATTTCCAAGTCAAATCATCTTCAAAAGATTTGAATAAATATTTGGGGTAAGAGGAAAAGTTTTTCGGGTGTCGGAAAACACCACTAAAATTAGGTACGGATTTTTGGGGTGTTACAATTCCCCCACCCTAGCCACCGCTAACCCTAGCCACAATGTCGCTCCGGTGGCCGGGATTCGTCAAGGCGAAAAACGACCGTGAGGTGGGCTCATTTTCGGGCCACCGCCGCCGCAGCACGCCATCGTCGCCTTCCCCATCTCCGAATCCCGAGCTCTCCGCGCCCTTGTCCAACACGCCGCCGGCGTCAAGGCAGCGTGCGGCGCAACCGCATCTATGTGTGTGTCGAGGACTATTGCTGCTACTGGAACCAGGCAGTCTCGGTGTCATTGTCTGATGCGAAGCTACTTGATCATTGGCGGGTGCTACTTGATCACTGGCACCTGAACCCACAGTGAATTCCGGTGCCGCTCGTCCCGATGAGCCGCCGCACACGGGCCCATGAGATCGAGTGACGTTGCGCACGCCTCCCAACGGAGTACCGGAATGATCCTGCATCCTCTACCAGGTCCAGCCACTGGCGCACGTGGTTCAGTGACGAGCACAACCTGCGGTGACGGACGCTCTTCACACGGGCTCCCACGTTGCCAAGCGGCCATTGGTCGCCGCCGCCACACCCGCGGTAACGGCGCACCACCACCACCGCCGCCACCAGTGGTGAAGCAAGAGGTGGCCACCGACGATGACGAGGACCCCGACCTCACGGCTGGGATGGCAGAGTCCAAGAAGTGCATCATCGACGACAAGGCGCGGCGTTGAAAATGGTGCTAGAGGACGTCGCTCGGCAGCAGTAGGAGGCCATGGAGGCGCGCCAGGCGACTATGAAGGTGGACCTACCTTCGGCGCCTCCCGGAATGGCAGCTTGACCACTCCTGGAGCTGAAATGTAGGCAGCTAGATGGTCTCGGGTGCCGCAGACGGCATAGCAGGAGCAGCCACCGGCTAGTGTTCCACCGGTGCACCTCTAGGAGGCGCCGAAGTATGTCATCCTCTCCGAGGACAACGAGGTTTTTAGTTCTAAAAATATATGGCATGTTATCAAAATTGTCCTAAAAAAATATGCGATGCGTCGGTCCGTTGGTGTAATGGATGACATAACGGACACGTCGTGGACATGGTCTGTCCGTTTGGTGACCCAAACGGACAAAATGGAGACAAAGGTATGTCCATTTGCGTCCGCCGTTGGATTCTGAGTAGCGTTAGGTCATCGCTTCCGTGCACGGGCACACCTTGGCGAAACAGAAACGGGTTTCGTTTTCTTGCGCCAAAAGATACGGACATCACGCAACGAACGGAAAAAGAACCTTTACAGCCCGATCCGCACGGCACACGTGCTTGCCGCTCGTGTCCTCCTCCCCACGGCGGCCGACCCGAGTCGGACTTGAACCTTGGCCGTGTGTACGTCTCGCATATATACGCGCACCTTCCCCTCGTCGCAGCACCCAGAAACCAAATCGTCGGCATCGCAGCTTTGGAAACCCCGCGGCGATCACGCACACAAAGCCCTAGGTAGCCAACTCATCCCAGGGAAGCCGTCAGCAGGATCGATGGCGCAGGAGGACCAGCAGAAGGTGCTGCTGCGGAGCGCGGACCTGGCCAAGTTCGCCGTGCCGGCGTCGCTCGTGGTGCAGCGGGCGGGGCGCGTCGCGGCGGCGGTGGGCGCCGGGGAGCGCGTGGTGGAGCTGCCGCGCGGGGTCTCCGGCAAGGGCCTAGCCTCGGCGGTCGAGTACTACAAGGCCCGCGCCGCCGCCGAGGAGCGCGGCGCCGACGTGGGCGAGTTCGACGCTGGGTTCGTCGGCTCGCTGACGCACGACGCGGCCATCGACCTCATCCACGCCGCGCACCACCTCGGCGACGAGGGCCTCTTCAACCTCTTCATAGGATACAGCGCTAAGTTGTGTTAGGGGTTTTTGTTTGTAGCTGTTTTCGTGTTGATCGGCATGGAGAAGCTGTTTTCTTTCTTTGCATCGATGTATCGTTCGAGACGCAAGATTCAGTACTTCAAAACTCAATTGTCTTATAGTAATTGATTTCAGTATCGTATTTTCGTATCCTGCTCGGCCGTGTATACGCCGACACACTCAAACCAAGAACCGAAGAACACAAAACACGCAAAAGACAACGAAAAACATGGGAAACAGAGCGAACTCAGAGGCAAAGACTAAATATTATTTGCGCAACACAGCTGGGAGAACGCAGACACATCTTAACAAGAAACACAGACGGAACAAAATAGAACCCTGTCATAACTTGCGCCATGACACCACACAAAAGTAACGAAAGCGAATGTGCGGAGCAATCGGCGACAAGGACGGACATATAAAGGGAGCGTGATTGATGACAGGTTCAGTCAACTTTGCCTGGCCAACAAGAAAACACTGAAACATAAGATTCACAACATTTCTCTTTTCCCCTTCATACACTATTTTTTTAAATTTTAAACACACTTTATTAAGCTAGCAAGCCGCCTCATTAAAAACCTTCCAGTCCCTACCATGGTAAGGAAAAAAGTGCGTCTGAAACTTGTTGATTTAAGCATTCAGAACAATTACATCGTGTATGAGGTTGCTTACAATAAAATGTGAGGCCTCAGTTGCCCAACTACAGGAATTTTTGTTAATAAAGCTATCCTTTGCTAACTCATGAGCAACCTCATTTGCTTCTCTAGGGCAGTGGACAAATGTGACGGAGCCTATATTTGTCGCCAAGTCCACGCAATCCGCAAAAATAGCAGCTGGTGAACTCCACCAAGATTGTTCACCCGTGCATGCTTGAACTACTTGTAGAGAATTTGACTCAGCCACCACGTTATTGCATCCTAGCTTGATTCCCATCGCCAAACCGTCCCTCATTGCATACGCTTCTGCTAGCTCTGGGGAAGCCACATGAGGGATATAGCGAGTAGATACAGCTAAGAAATTGCCCTCATAATCTGTCGCCACCGCCTCGGTAGAACCTGCATTTAGCACAACAGTATAAGATGCATCTACATTGATTTTTACCTGTCTTGGCTCTAGTTTAGTCCACTTCCCTTCCCCGTTGGTTGGGCGGCGCCCAGAAGCTGACGCCGCTGCTGCATTTGCTGCAACAGCAAGAATATACATCTTGGAACGATACACTGGAGGTACAGGCTCGTCGCGTGTCCGCCTCCTCCGAATCCACCATAGGTACCAGCAAGCTACAGACATGACTTCTTTCAGTCCCATCAAATCAGATCCTCTGAACTTTTTAGATAAATGGAGTCTTTATTACTTAAAAGAGTTTAATCATTACACCCAGACTCTGCATAACCAAGATGCACACAGCCAAAAAGTCTGAAGTACCAGCAAATGAATAAAAAGGCAAATTACATATCAATATGAGAAATTGTAAAAACGCCTATGGTGGTGGAGAGCCGATCCGCAAATTATGCTGCCATCCATGTAGGGATAAAAAGTCTCTCGCTGTATCCTCCAGTCTTGTACAGACCTCCATAAATGGGTCTCGATGCCCCACACGTTGCAACTGAGACCACGAACAGAGTGTAGCAGTAGTCCGGTAGATAACCTGAATAAGAGAACAATTTTTATCATTAAAAACCTTGTCATTTCTACATAGCCAAAGCGACCATATTACGGCAAGCGCTGCCACCCTAATAAGTTGTTTGAACCTATTGTCCACACCATTCAGCCAGTTGCCAAAAATATTAGCAATGCTTGTAGGTGGATAAATAGTATAACCTATTTGGATGATGGACCATATAGAACTAGCAAACTTGCACTCAAAGAACATGTGTTTGATTGTCTCGTCTTTATGACAGAAGACACATTGTTTACTCCCATGCCAATTGCGTTTTGCAAGGTTGTCTTTTGTAAGAATTACTCCTCGACGAAGATACCATGCGAAAACTTTGTTTTTAAGTGGGATCTTCATCTTCCAGATTTTCTTATTATTATTAACTGGCACGTTCGGCTGGACGAGTGCGGTATACATGGAGTCCACGGAAAATTTTCCGCACTTGCGTAAATTCCACCAAAACTCATCGGTCTCTTGAGACAAATTGACAGAAGCGAGTCGTTGGAGCAACTCATGCCAAGATGCCAGCCTGGGTAGTCCAACAAGATCTCTATGAAATGTCACAGTGGGTTGACTATCAACCAATACTTGAGCAAGTGTATCGCTCTTGTGACGTCCTTGGACTATACCATATAACGCTGGATATTGTTCTCGGAGTGGGGTAGTTCCCAACCATGTATCCTCCCAGAACCTTATCTCAGACTCATCCTTAATAGAGAAGGAGCCATATGGGAAGAAGAATTTCTTCGTCGCCATTAGACCCGCCCAGAAATGGGAATCACCTGATTTCCAAGAAACCTGTGATATCGCACTTGAGCCTATGTACTTCTTCCTAAGGAGGGTTTGCCACACCCTCTCTTCCGTCCGTAGCTTAAAAAGCCACTTACCAAGAAGAGCCTTATTCTTGACCTGAAGGTCATGAATCCCAAGACCACCATGGTCCTTAGGGCGGCACACTACATCCCATTTTGTCAGCCGGTATTTCTTTTTCTCACTATCCCCTTGTCAAAAGAATCTGAATCGAAAGTAATCCAATCGATGCAAGACTCCCTTTGGTAGTTGAAAGAAAGATATCATATACAGTACCATATTAATTAGGACTGAATTTATGAGTACCAATCTTCCCCCTAAGGATAGTAGTTTTCCTTTCCAGCTACTTAGTCTCTTTTGTAGTCTTTCCTCAACATGTTTTCATTGAGCTATCGTTAGCCTCCTAAAGTGAATTGGGATGCCTAGATAGTTAATTGGAAACTGGCCGAGCCCACAGCCAAATAATTCGGCATATTGGGCAGCCTCCACTTGGGCGTCACCAAAACAAAACACTTCACTTTTATGGAAATTGATTTTATAGACCAGAAAGTTGCTCGAACGCTGATAATATTAATTTCAGGTTTCTCGCCTTCTTCATATCATGTTCCATAAAGAGAATTGTATCGTCAGCGTATTGCAGAATGGATAATCCGCCATCAACTAGATGTGGTACCACGCCAACAATTTGCCCATCGGATTTTGCCTGCTCAAGATCCTCCCAACTGGTTATCTTCTCGATGAAGTATATGTTCTAGAATAGCAGACCCGAAGAGATCAACTAGCAGGCTATCGTTTATCACAGGGAGGAGTCCCAACGCCCTCCACAAGTCCTGAACCGAAGTACACTGAAAAAGAAAATGATGTATGTCTTCAGGCCCATCATTACAGATTGGGCACCCTCCAGATTCACCAATATGACGGTTTGCTAGGATACACTTTAGAGGAATGATACCATGCAAAGTCCTCCAAATAATTTTTGACTTTTCCAGGAATTTTAAGCTGCCACAACAATTTTAAGCTCTTCATACACTATTTATAAGTAAACAGAAATGAGAACCCCCTAAAAAAGAATTATCGCAAGGACAGGATGCGACTACCTCTAATTAGCACACGACCATGTTATATGTGGTCAAGTGACGCCTTTAGTGAAGATGTGATGCAAGATTGCAAGGTTTACCGACAAAATAAATCCATGACAAGGTTTATTGAATTTCAGTATCTCTTCTTTGATGTGCCATGTCACACCTGACATAAGGGCCTGCTGTTAGAGATAGGCTTGTAGCGCGGCCAAATTTCCGAATATTGCTATTTGAAACGAACCAACGCAGTTCTGGTGGATTTTTGAGAAATTACTCACTACAACAAGACCCCCCTCCAGCAACGTATTCATCTGTATCCAAATGTTCATATAGGCGTTGCTAGCGACTTTACCAACGGATAATAATGCGTTGCCTTATCTGGCGTTGCAAAGACACAGTGCAACGCATATATGTTCGTTGGTAACCAATGAAATAACCGTTGTAAGAATAGCTACAGATTTGGGGCAACAACTGTATGCGTTGGTAGAAATATTGTTTGCGGATTGGAAAATCCATTTAAAATACTATTTTCTGGATGTGATGGTTTGATCAATTAGGAAGACTATAGAAAAATTTCTCAGTGAGTGCACACAGTTCATATGTGACATACCACAGCTCACAAATCGTACAATATGACTGCATTCCGAGGTAAAAATCCATATTTTTATTGAAATCAGCATTCTGTACATGAAAATTATATGAAGAGTAGACTGTTTACAATCTTACATCAAAATATGATATTTTTTACCTAGTCCTAAATATATATCCACTGTAATACTTTGCCAAGAACTTCAAAGCCGATATCTGAATAGAGCAAATCTTCTGGTGTATGCGACCTGCATATACAACATGTTCATATTCAGTATAAAAGTGGAAATAACAGTGAAGCATGTGGTGAATTAACTTGCTAACAAAATTGTACGTATATTCACCTTGGTGGTATGCCAAAGCTAATTCGGCATGCAAGGCATGTTTACTATCCTATACATTTGAAATGGACAGCAGACCCACATGTAATATTTGCTACCACACAGAAGAAATCAAAAAAAGGAATCTGTATATGAAATAAATATGACGGGTCCTCCATCAGAAAGAAGACCAGAATCCTTCAATTAACTAATCGATGGAAGAAAATCCCATAAGTAGAAGTTCACACACCAGGAGTTAAATAGTAAAGGAACATTCAAGCTTCATATATATATGACAATGCATTTAGCACTTAAGGTGTGCTTATTAGAGACGATATGAACTGGCAAATCACTTTGACTCATGAACATCAGATATTTGTACAAGCCAAACGAAGGGACAACCATGTTTTGTAAGTTTGTTTTGCCAACAAAATTATGCTTACCTATAGAGTTAGGAAGGGATCGCACATTATCATTATAGCCGACCAAGAAACCTGCAGGCTGCACACAGCTGAATCGATATGAGATAGTAAAAAAACCTCTAATCCTTCCCACACGTTCCCTAATTACAGATACCTTCTTTCTGGCTTTAATCATGCAGTTCAAGAACAAGGCACCTGAAAGGACATGTTTAATACAAAAGATTATTTAAGAGTGGCAAGAAATTAGTAACTTGAACAACATCATGTAGGCAAAAAATCTGCAAGGTAAAAATAACAAGTAGACTGATTCTTCACTTCTATAGGAACTATTAGGTAGGCTGCTGTGAAAATATAACAAACAATGCACATAAAAGAAGAGCTATAAATCCGACTTCATGCCATGTGTTTAACTGAAGAAACACATTGTTTAACAACATGGGAGATTATTGAGAAATTTTGAAGTGAAGCAAAAATAAATGAAGTCTGACCAAAATTTTCCTTCTCCACCCTTTATAGAATTCTGTGAATGCATTCAGATCTCAATCATCTATCTAACACTAATATTTCAGATGACTAGATATTTCAAAACACTCATATACGAAAACATTGTTATGTTCTTAGTTATCCCACATAGGAGCAATGACAGGCATGTCTCCAAAACATCTAGGAGTAATTTGGCTAGTTAGCTTCGCCACATGCAACACAGGTCGTTACCCTTAGTTTCCTTCACCTCTTCTTGATCCACCTCAACCGGATCTTGCTGCCTGCCTAGATCCTATGCTCATACACCATACCATCTTGAAATAGACATGTATTGCAAAAGAACGAGCATGTATTACAAAATGGACCAATACTGAAGCAGTACAGAATGTGCGCACATAGTTTGGAAGTATTACCTTAGATCCTGCAACATACAAAGTTAAGTTAAGAGAACTATGAGAGACAACGTTCATCGGACTATTCCATCAACCATACCACGACAGTTTACAAATACAGAGCTATCCATAATTCCAACAATTAGGCAAGATAAATTGGGAATATATGCAAAATATGAAATAAATTATTCGATCTGCAATAAGGAACCAAGTGGGGGACGAGTTCAGGGCACCTTGAAGGAGGGTCCTGCAGTTCATCGGCGAGGCTGATGGTGGCTGTTAACGCGTTGGAGGTCGTCGAGTTCGCCGATGCGGAGCCCCTGGTCAGGGATGAGGATGGCGTCAATGGATCTAAGGGATTGAAGTGGTGCAGACTTACGTTCTGAGAAAGCCATTAGTCTAAACAGATCGCCAGATCGGAGCTTTCCATGCTGGTGGAACGAGGGATCAACAACCTCCATCGTGAGCGATTTCAACGAGATTCATTGTTCATGGCCTTGTAGGGAGGATGTGGCGGCGCACAAGGATTTCGCTCGGTGGGGAAAGAGATGATTAGCGAACAATTGAACCTTCGTCATTTTTTTTCTGGCCCATGTTTGTGGCGGGAGCCCGCCCACGACGGAAAACATCCCACTACTACAGAGTTTTGGCGGAAAACTTTCGCAGGACCGTACAATAAAAACGGATTTTTTAAGATAAAGAGCGTATATTAATATCGCGGAGATACAAATTACACCCAGCCTCTGCAACAACGCAATAACCAGAGCCATTACGGATGCACACAACTGAAAGACAAAAAGAAGAAGAAATAAAAAGAAAAGTCGCAAACGGAGCTTGGCTCTGATGGTTGGGTTCCCTGTGGTGGAACCAGCCCACCAGGTTCAAGTCCTAGACTTGGCATGGGCGTTTGCATTTACCTGGATTTATTCCAGGATTATCCGGCGCTATTCTTTCAGTGGTAGGTGACGTGCCCGTCAACAGCGAGGCGCCTGTGGTGACTTCGTCAACCTCAAGATCTGCCGGCTCAGTCCTTCAGAGGTGCTCATAGGGGTAGGGTGTGCGTGCGTGCGTTCATAGGGGTGAGTGTATGTGCGTATTTGTGAGCGTCTGTGTTGTACTGTGTTCTAAAAAAAAAAAAGAAAAGTCCTGCTACAGAGTTACAGTCCTTGCAGCAGCCGCACAACCACCACCAAAACAACACCTGATGTCAAATTCTTCAAAAGCAACGCCTTCAAGAAGAACACTGCCAGACACAACCAATTAAGGACAGACCTTGAGTTTTCACCCTGAAAATAGTCCTCACTCTCAAAACAATGTCTTAAACAAGACCACTGTCAGGCACAACCAATTAAGCCCAGACCTTGAATTTTCACCCTGAAAGGTAGGATTTTGTACTTCACGTATGTTGTCGCCCCCAATTACATGCCGCTGCTCCAAGTCCTGAAACACTAAGCCAATTCCTCATCGCCAGAAAGATTCGAACCACCATTGCTAGTCCTCAGATCTCGCCTTTCATGTCATTCTACGCCAGCACCATGGAACGAGAAAGTGTGCTCCATGATATTAACAGCCAGCAGAGTTTGTCAGAGAAAAAACACGGGTGCGCACGATCGAATACCATCCGATCCAGCAATCTCTAGGCATAGACGCCCAGTGGAGTTCGCCGGCGGAGCCTTCCGAAACACGACCGTCCAGCCAGATCGATGGGGACCAACATCCGGTAGATCTTCATCTCGCCGCAAATAAGAACCAAGTACCACCGCCATTATTCTTCAGCCTCGCAAGCCCCGACGCCGGGCCACTCCCAACAGAAATGGCAGCAACGGAGGACTCGCCGGCCCCACGCCGCCAATCTCCACTGCCGTTGTGCTGGTACAGCACCGACCTTGACTGTCACTCCATCGGAACCGAGCAGACCCATCGGTGCGAGTCCCAAATCACAAGATCTGGGGCGGAATGCACACGATCTGCAACCTCCCTCGCGGCTCGCTGCGAGTGGCCGGCCGCTGGCCAAGGCTCCAGCGCATGCATGTGCCTGATTGCCTGAATCAGGTGGGGTGACATGCATCCAGCGTAGAACATGCACGCCTCGTTCATTGGTTTCCAGCCACACAGTCTCCTTACGCGGTCAATCCAATCGAGGACGATGACCTGCGATTTCGAGAGTCCGACGGCGGCTAGATCACGAGGCCAGAGGTGGACGGCGAATCCGCGAGATCGCACGATTTGCAGCTGTCATAGAGCATCCGTTCTCTATCCATCCGCATAGAGAACGGATGTAACAGTTATATACGTATCTACACAAAAAACTTACAACACATATTTATTTCGTTGTAAGATATGAGTTGCTTAATGGGGAGTCTTCTTGTAGTGAAATTACTATAAACCGGCGGATTTGCTAACTCGCAATGGATTGTGGTTTTTTTTTTTGAATAACTCACGCCGTCACGGCATCTGTCTCCGGTGAGCCTATTCGGTCCTCGTCATGCATCAAGGAGTTTGAAATTGTTAAAATATACATGTTGATTGTCTAGTCCTATCCATCAATGCTTGTGAAGTGGAACGCGTGGCCATGCCGCCACGCTAGTACCTAGCTGAGGACAGAGGGCACATAAGCGTCGAGTATCAGTGTTTATTACAACTCATCGATCACAGAGGGTTAAGACATGTATCAACCAACAAAATAGCAACATAGTATCAACTACAAAAGCCGTCTAATATGCTGCCACGTATATTGGGAGAAAAACTCCTGTGCCACCAACAGGAGCCACGCGCATCTAGAAACCTGTTGGTCTGAAGTAAGCAGGGTAGCCCATAGCTGTATCCAGTAAGTCGCCATATTGATCACCTATAAGACATGAAAATTTGTTTTCCTGTTAAAAACCAAATTGTTCCTACAATTCCATATAGACCAACAAATAGCTGAAACCACCGATACAAATTCTAGCTTTGGTCTTTTTATCAATCTCATTCAACCAATTTCCAAACATATTGAAAACATTCGTGGGTGGAGGGATATTGTAAGTACAGAAGACTACACGCCAAATGAGTCTAGCAAAAGGATATGAAATGAATAAATGTTCTACAATCTCCTCCGAGCCACACAAGAAACATTTAGTGCATCCATGCCAATTTCTTTTTATTAAGTTATCCTTTTCTATTGAGAACCACGTGAATTTTTTTTTGAAAGCCTGCGTACACCAGAGAGTACCACATACAAAGATGAAGTACAAGAACGAAGAACAGAAGTCCGACGCAGGGGAACAGAGCAAAGATCAAGCAGCCGCAACATCGCCGGCGAAGAAGACGAAGACCGATGACCACCTTCTATCCACTGCCTGAGGGTACCTCCTACCTTGTAGATCGCCGCATAGCCCGTCCGCCGCGCAGCAGCGGAACTTCAGCCGATGAACGTGCACGGCGAGCACCCTCCCTCTCCAGCACCACCACCTTGCCGCATCCATCTTCGTCCCTAGCGCCGGCAGAAGCCGCGAGGCTCGCCCAGCCCTGAGTTCTGGCCTCCGGTTCCTCCCTCGAAGCTCCACAGCGTGGAGATCGACCTCCCCGCCGGCCGGCAAGGAGGAGGAAGATCCAGAGGAAAACCGGCAGATCCGGAGATCCCCGGCCACCAAAAACCGCGCGCGCCACGCCGGAGCTCCGAGGAGCGCCGCCGCAGAAGGGGAACGCGCCGACCCCCACCTAGCCACCGACACCACGTGAAAATTTTGATCTTGAGAGGGATTTTAACTTAGTCTCAACGATTTTATCAACTCTCGTATACTGGAGCTTATGCCACGAACGGAACGAAACATGTACAGCTCGATTCTTCGCAGGAAACAAAAACTTTAAAGTTCGTTCCGAACAGCACACGTGTTCCCTTTCCACCGGCCGAGTCCGACTTGATCCCGTGTGTCGTCCGCTCATATATACAGACCACCGCCCTTGTCGTCGTACCCAGAAACCATAATCGTCGTCATCGCAGCTTTGGAAGCCCCGCACACACAAAGCCCTAGGTAGCAGTCAAGCAACAGCTGCAATCAATGGCGCAGGAGGATCAGCAGGTGCTGCTGCGGAGCGCGGACCTAGTCCAGTTCGCCGTGCCGGCATCGGTCGCGCAGCGGGCGGCGCGCGTGGCGGCGGCGGTGAGCGCCGGGGAGCGCGTGGTCGACCTGCCGCGTGGTGTCTCCGGCAAGGGCCTCGCCACGGCGGTCGCGTACTACCAGGCCCGCGCCGACGCCGAGGCGCGCGGCGCGGACGTCGGCGACATCGACGCCGAGTTCATCGGTGGGCTGAAGCACGACGCGGTCATCGACCTCATCCACGCCGCGCATCACCTCGGCGACGAGGCCCTCTTCAACTTCTTCACGGGCTTGGGCTGGAGGGCTGTTTATTAGTTCTGGAAGACGCTAGTAGGAGAGGTTTTGTTTAACTCGAAATAAAAGGAGAGGTTTTGCTAAGTTGTTTTTATTGATCGGCACAGGTTTTTCTTCCGTTGTATCGATGTTATCTTTTTCCTGTTGAGCATAAGTATCGATGTTATCGTGAATCTTGATTTATCATGTATGATGTATGTACATCGACACATATGACTCGTAGTTTGAAGGATCTGGAAAAAATTGTAGCCAGAGTTTGGGGTCAAGAGGTTAGAGGGTGTTCGAGTATGGATAGATGGCAGAATAGGTTTGGGAACGTTAGGAAGGCTTTGAAGGGCTGGAACATTAATTGTGAAAGTGCCAATAAAAAAGCCAGGAAGAAACTTACGGCGGACATTGATCAAATGGATAAAAATAGTGAGATAAATGGGCTGTCGCTAGACGATTGGTCTCGTCTACAACAGTACCGGAATGATCTCAATAAAATTCTGAAAGAGGAGGAGGTGAAATGGCTACAGAGATCGAGAGAAAAGGAATTAATGGAAGGAGATAGTAATACGAGATATTATCACTCTAAGGCGAATGGGAGGAGGAGGAGAAACAGAATAGTCACTTTACACCAAGAGGAGGGAGTGATTGAGGGGCAAGAGAATCTAAAAAAGTATATTACATGCTTTTATAAGAAACTCTTTGGTCGCCCTGATCACACTCGGATTCGTTTGGATACCACAGGAGTAGAAAAAATTACAACTGAAGAGAGTGGAAAATTAATTAACCGCTTCACCTTAGAAGAACTCAAAACTGCTGTGTTTGGTATGGAGAAAAACAAAGCGGCTGGGCCGGATGGTTTTAATGCAGATTTCTATCAAAAAATTTGGAACATAGTACACAGTGAACTATTTTCCTTAGTAAATGATTTCTTTGACAACAAAATTAACATTGACAGAATAAACTACGGCATGATCACCTTGGTACCAAAAGGAGTGGACGCGGACAGGATTCAAAAGTACAGACCTATTTGTCTTTTGAATGTTGTCTTCAAAATTATTACAAAAATGATTGTTAATAGGCTAACTTGGTGGTGCCAAAGGTAATTAAAATCACTCAAACAGCTTTTATTAAAAACAGATATATAATGGAAGGGGTGGCGATTTTACATGAAGTCTTGAATGATCTACATGTTAGAAAGCACCCGGGGTCCTTTTCAAGATCGACTTTGAGAAGGCCTTTGACAAGATCAAATGGCCTTTCTTACTGCAAGTCCTAGAGATGAAAGGGTTCCCATGCAAATTTAATGATATGGTGATGAAAATAGTTTCAGGGGGGAAAGTTGGTGTCAAGGTGAATGGAGAGGAGGGTAGTTATTTTAATACATACCAAGGGTTGCGGCAAGGCGACCCCCTCTCACCAATTCTCTTTGACCTAGCAGCGGATGTGTTAGCAATTTTACTAGACAGAGCAACGACGAATAACGTGGTTACGGGGTTGTCCTGTCACCTGGTAAATAAGGGCGTGTCGATTCTGCAATATGCAGACGACACGATCCTGTTACTGCAGGATGATTTGGAACAAGCTCGAAATCTCAAATTTATCTTATGTCTATTTGAGCAAATGTCGGGGCTGAAAATAAACTTTCATAAAAGTGAGGTTTATTGTCTCGGCATGGATCAAAACAGACAAAATCAGTTTGAAGAAATTTTAACGTGTAAGGTTGGGAAATTGCCGATGAGATACCTGGGGATACCTGTTGACGAAACCAGGCTGAATAATAGTGAATGGGACCCGTTGGGGGATAAACTGATGAGGAAACTTGGCTGCTGGGATGGCAAAAATATGTCGATAGCAGGACGATCTTTGTTGATAGATACCTCATTATCTAGCATACTACTCTATATGTCATCTTTTTATAGGATCCCAGTGGGTCCTAGAAATTTTTTTGATAAGATTAGGTCGAGCTTTTTATGGAGTAATTTCATTGGGAAAAAGAAATACCACCTAGTAAAGTGGAAAACGGTGTGCCTACCGAAAGATCAAGGGGGACTAGGGATTATCGACTTGGAGATTATGAATGTGGCACTTTTAGGTAAATGGTTGTCGAAGCTTTTTAATGAAAATGGAATGTGGCAGACAATTCTTCGTAATAAATATCTGCGGAAAACCACACTGCGAGCATGCTCCCAGGAAAAAGGTGATTCCCACTTCTGGCAAGGACTTATGGAAATCAAGCCTTTGTTCCTGTCATGTTGTCGATTTGCAGTTGGAAATGGGGCAAAAACAAGATTCTGGGAAGATCTGTGGATCTCAGATATTTGCTTTGCCTCTCAATTTCCTAGACTGTATGCTGTTTCTAAAAACCATAATATAACTGTTAATGATGCCTTTGCTGGTGGCTTAAGCTCACTATCCTTTAGAAGGACCATTACAGGGGTTAAAGCAGAGGAATGGAAGAAATTGAGGACACTATGTGAAAATACAGTGCTAAATGCAGAGGAAGACAAATTGGTTTGGTTGCTTTCGGCCACCAAAACCTTCTCTGTCAAATCCTTTTATTTGGCTATGCAGGTTTCAGAGAGTGTACCTTATAAATTCCTGTGGAAGGTTAAACTACCCCTGAGGATCAAAACCTTCCTGTGGTTGATCCTAAGGAAAAGTATATTAACCAGAGATGTTTTGTTAAAAAGAGGAGGTTCATGTACAAAAAATTGTCTCTTTTGTGGACAAGATGAATCCATCGATCATCTTTTCCTGAGATGTCCTCTAGCTAGGTATGTGTGGAACGTTGTCACAGTTGCCACTGGTTTTGATTACCAGTTTGTAGATGCTCAGCATTGTTTCACTAGCTTCCTAGATAGATTTGACAAGAACTCGAAAAACCTGATGACAGTGGGTATTGCTGCTGTCTTCTGGGGGTTGTGGAAAACTAGAAACCTGGCATGCTTTGAAAACAGGTGGCCTTCAGAGCCGATTGAGGTGATTCAACGTATTTGCTATTGGGTTGATTGGTGGGCAAACTTGCAGGGATCGGAGGACGCAAAACTGGAGCTGCAACGGGGCGCAAGGCTGCTGGCGCGAGTCGCGGATGAAATCTTCAGGACGGCGCGTGGATGGGCTACCTGGAGACCGAGACTGAACAATGGGTGATGCTAAAAGTTGAATAAAAAGGGTGGATTCTGGGAGTTGACTGAAGACGTGGTGGAGCAGTTGTTTCTTTCAGTAGTTCTTTAGTCTAGTCGTCTAGCTTTAAGGCTGCTTTTAGAGCAATTTGCTGCAAAAGAACGCTGTAAGCTGGGTCTGCAAACCTGTAATGGTGGAGCTGCGTTTTGGTGGATTGTGTAATCTGGTTTCTATTAATGGAAATCGGGGAAAAACCCCTTTTAATTCAAAAAAAAACATATGACTCGTAGTTTTGTACGAAAATATTCATGCTGTCTTATAGTGCAAAATCGCCTTACCACGATCGTTTACTCATATTATATAGTAGAATATAGAGATTATGAATTAAATTGTATTTTGTTTATCCCCTTCTGTTCATCAACTGATCGTGCTTGACGGTAGAGAGGATTGAAAGAAGTAGTAAGATCTATTTTTCTTGGTTGTGCTTGCTGCATGAGAGAGCTGAGCAAAGAGGATAGCGAGATTTATTTTGCTTGGTTATGTTTCCTGCATATGATAATGCCGTTGATTTGGTTCTTTCGTCAACCAAATGAGTATTGACTTATCTAGAGTTCCTCTTTGTTGTCGTCACCTGTTGTCACCTTATGACGACGATAATAATAAAGGGAGGATATTAGCAAAATTTGTGCAAGCAACATCAATTTAAACTAGATGGGACCCATGGTAGGACTTATCGTGTAATTTGCGTGTACGTAACATGGCACAGTGAAGTGGCTCCGAGGCTTTGACATTAAACTTCTGCAAAATCATCTGTTTCTGAATGGCAGCCACGATGTGAGCCCTCGCCAATCGGTTGCCCGCTTGCATAATGTTAGTTGCAAAGATTGATGGCTATGGGCGCGGGAACAGACATTGTGGCTAAAAATTTGGGGATTGGAAGATTGACCTAGCTAGAGATGGGTCATCGCACTGATATTTGGGCATAACCATCTATACACAAATCGGGTATTTTCGCCCCAGATGGGTTGAGATGTAATAAGCTGAATCGATGTGAACGCTATGGTTGCATTGATAAATGGAACCAGGGGCGAGACCCTTTATTTCTAAAAACAAATTCACAAATCGGGTCATCAATCTGATGAAACACCGTGACAACTGGCAATTTCTAAATTTTGAAACTTAGAACACACACAAATGGATTCAACTCAATCTCGGTTCTATGTTGGACAAACTCAAAGTCACATAATTATATTAATTAAACGCACATATAGCTGGTAAGTTTATAGAAAATGGATTCTTGTCTCTAAGCCAACCGAGATTATGAAATGCAATCAGTTCAGTGAAATTACAGTACGGTTTACTATTTCAATATTTCAACCGAGTTACGCCTACAATTTGTAGTTCTCACTCTGAACTGAAATTTCACTTCCCATACCGTTCCTCTTTTCGTGCCATTTGGTTGAGGAGCAGCTCCAGAGCATAGGGGCACTCTGTCTTCATCTTCTCAAAATCATCGGTCGCCATAAGTTGTTTCATGTTGTCATCAGAAGAGAGGAACTGCATGCATGCCTCCCTCAGCTTGGGGCAATGATGCTGCTCCGCCAACGCGAGGGTCGCAGCCACAGAGCTCCCGCGAATGAAAGGTATCAACACCTTCTCGCAGATCTGCTTAAGCTTTTCCAGTTTATACCTGTCCGCCGCAATGAGCACCCGCTCCGTCCCTCCGGCGGTCTCTGGCAAGCCCGTAACCGGCGCCCCGTCGTATATGAACGGGCGATGCCACGGATCCACTGTGCCGGTGTAGATGAACTCGAGCAGAGCCTTGCACACGTCGGCATCCATGTCGTCGACCCATAGTTCAGCCGTGCCCTCGCCGGCCGCCGAGGCAAGCGATAAATCTGCCTTGAAGACGGGGGACTGGGCCTCGAGCAGCCACCGGTGCACGGCGAGCGTCTCCCCTCCAGCCTCGATCTTCACGTCCGGTGGTTGCTTGTTCCAGATGAGTTCTCCAATTGACCCATGCAGGCACGCCGGCATAACGAGTGCCGGTTCCGGCTCGGCAACATCTGCGTGGCCGTCGTAGGCGCACGGCCCGGTGTCGACGGTGACGTCGCACAAGACGGCGAGGCAATCGTCCTTGAGATGCTTCTCCTTGTCTAGATCCCCGTGTTTAACGAACTCTCCCCATCCCCAAGAGAGGTGAGAGTCTGAGAAACGATCAGGTTTATCTTGAAACTTGGTGCACGATGGGCATGGCTTCCAGCAGGACTGGTCGAGTATACTGAACCCGAACTTCGCCGTAGCGTCGCCGGTCTTGGCGTGGCTGGCGTGGCGTAGGTAGACAGAGATGAAGCCTTCATTTTTCGGGGAGCCGTTTGGATAGCACTCAACACGCCAGTCGTGGCCGCCGACGCGGAACATGTCTGATCTGATCATCTCGCCGGGGGCATCATCCTCCTGGCCTGCGCGTATGTGTCGATCTGGAACAGGTGTGACCCGGTCGCCTGCCTCGTGGAGACGAACTTGGAAGAGGAGAGATGCTGCCGGCCGGCGGCGCGGAGGGCGGACATAGCCGCGGACATGGACGGCATGGTGTCTCCGATGAGGAACAGAAGAGGTCGATCGTGGCTTGCACATGTCCGGCCGGGTATATATAGCTACTAGGGCAAACCAGGAGGCGGCATGTGCAGATAGAGATTGTTACGACTTGCCTACGTGTGCGACGTTGGTCTACAGCGGTCAACTAACAGACATTGAGTCTCTGCACGTCTCAGAATATTGGTTGTAGACAACAGTTATCAGTAAACCCTAATCTTGTTTACTGCACCTAAAAGGCTAAAATAAAGAGCAGACATTGTTAGACTGTATATACGTAGCCTGTGCATGTCTTTTATACGTACACGTTGTGTACCCCCATCTCTACTATATAATATAGCCAGAGGAATCTTTTATACGTACACGTTGTGTACCCCCATCTCTACTATATAATATAGCCAGAGGAGGTGTTGGTACGTCGCGGCAATTTTACACTTTAGCCCCTCAGGTTATTCTAAATCAACCCGCCATAAGTCACCAACGCGAAACGTTTCACGACCGAAAAAAAGAAACTGCCCCAATCTCTACTACAGGAGGCCATGGCGGCGGCAGCAAATCCGCAGCCAAGCTGAGAGGGTTGGCCTGGCGGCGGCGGCCGCGCGATGCAGAGCGGCGGCGGCGGCCGGGCAGCAGGGCGGGGCAGCGGCCGGGCGGCAGGGCGGCGGCCGCGCGATGCAGAGCGGTGGCGGGCGGCCGGGCGGCTCGGCGGTGCAGCGGCGGGGCAGCGGCTGGGCGGGGTGGCGGCGGCCGGGCCGTGCAGACCGGCGGCTGCGCACGGCGACTACCGGTAGAGCGGTGGTCGGTCCAGGCTGAGCTCGTGCTTGCTCATGGTGAGTTGTTTCCTGATTCATCTCCTTTTCTTTTCTGTCTTTCAAGTTCACCACCGGCGACGGGTTGGGGATGGATGAGAGGTGCATACACCCGCCAATTCGCTCGCCTCCGTGCACGCAGCGTGGCCGGGAGGGGACTGCTCCCCTGGGCGCTCAGCCAGACAGCCACCGCCATGGTGACGTCCGCCATGAATCCGCGTCACGGCTACCCGTTCCGCCATGGCGACAAGTACTTCCACAACTCAGGCCTCCATGCGCAGAGCATGCTGTGCGTGCAGGTAAACCACCAACTACAGGCCTAGATCGAGCTGGCTTTAATAATATTGTGTGCTGCATCGCTCTGCTGAACGACAATATATATCTGAAATGTTGTGAGAGGAAGGAAAGTTGAACATATACAGAAAAGTTAGCTGGTGCAAATTAGTCAATCGTTTCCCTTTTACTCCCTCCGTTCGGAATTAGATGACCTCTATTTGTCCACATACGGATGTATCTAGACATGCAACATGTATAGATACATCTGTATGTGGAGAAATGAAAGTCATCTAATTCCGAACGGAGGGAGTATGAGACAAGAATATATATCTAAATTTCCTATTCCTTATAAAACGTATTTATATTCCATGCAGCTGAGCCTGATAAGAGCCAAACGTGCGCATTCTACACCTGATAGAAGCTGTAGTGAGCCCCTAGCACTAACTCAAATATGGAGGGTTGAGATGGTATTATTTTTTTTTGCAGGCTAGCATTAGAATTCGAGTTGTGGGAACATTTGCAGAAGATAATGTTGGCACTTGATGTTACCAGATGAGTCCTACTGGACTATTTGCAGAGGATAATGCAAGTTTTACAGGATTTGTTTGGGGCATCTAAGGAGCAAATAAAAGGGGGGTTTAGATCTATCAAGCATAGAGGAAATATTTACATGGCTGGAAGAAGATTTCTTAGGAGGTACATATCTTCTTCCGGAGAGATAGCTGGTGGTCCAGATAATCAGCGGTAGTGAGGTTGCAGTGATATCCATGACTCCATGTGCTAGGAGCAGAGTAACTAGATCAATTACAGAATGAATAGGAGCGTCTTTATTAATGAAAATCTGGAGTCTTATGAGATCTCCAAACATAGAGCAAAGTGGAACAATGAATCTAAGAAATGATAAGGTGAACGAAGTCCAGAACAGATGTAATTCTGAAGTGTAACAGTGCTCTTGTTCATAGTCAAGATGACCATCGGCTTCAGGCTTGAGCAGCCAGTAGCCACTGGTAGATAAGTAGCCAGATGGTAACTCCTCTATCTTAAATAGTGAACATACATCTACTCCCTTTTCAGCTTCATGTTTCCATTATAGGAATATGTATCCTAAGTGTGCAGAATAGTGATGATTTCCCTGCTAAATTAGGGAAATCACATCTTTAATTCATTGAGATTACATCCTTTCAGTTTGAACTTTGTATGACTGCAGCTTTTTGTATGTGTTGGAATCCGGCCCCGCGCAACTCCATCCTCGCCGAGTCGCCGCTGGCCCGCCCGGACGCCTTGCTGTGACGTTCCCGCCATTAGAGTCGGTGTCACTGTCAAGTAAGTGAAAATAGGAAGTAACGGACATCATTTTTTGTGTGCTGGCATCCTACTAGCTAGCTTGAAGTAATGTTAAGCAATATGTTGAGCAAATACAGGAACCGTTGTACCTTAATTACTATGTTCACCTTCAGTTCAGATTTCAAATATATATGCACTATTATTTTGTTTCCATTAAAGTTCACAAGCACAAAAATCTTCTTCTCTACAGGTAACACACACACCCAGCATGCGACATTCTTGAAAGCAAAGTATCGACGCCGGAGACCAAAACTTGAAGCCTTAGCATGATTCAGAAAAAGAAAACACAACTCAATGGATGTAAGGAATAGTGATCCAGTGCATCATAGATATACATGCGGCTTAACGTATTTCATGCATGCATTTGATAGACTGAAACTATGCAGCATGGTTAATGTGCTCCAATTAACTTTTGCTTTAAGATATTACCCAGCAATGCCAAAAAAATTCTGTTCAATAGCTTATCTTATACGTAGTGACAACTGCTAACTACAATCATTGCAGGTTTTATGCTGCAGAAGTTTTTCTAGCTATTGACTCTCTGAGCACGCTGAGAGTACTAAACATGGACTTGGAAGCCAGAAAATGTTTTCGTGCGTGATGGGCACATAATGCTTTCATGAGAGAGACACAACAAGACAATTGTGGAGGCGATCATGAGGAGCTGACTCTATTCAGTTGGCATGTGAAAAACAATAGACCGATCAAGTGTCATGACTAAGGCGGAGCGTAACGGGCCAATGTGCAGGGAGTTTCTACTTTGAAACAGTGTTAACAGTGTTACTTATGCCAGCTTCAATTCGGGACAATGTATATGGGAGTTTCTACTTGAAGGCATATCCATGATATAGGTGAAGTGGAATCTTAGTTAAGAAGATATTTGTTGTTTCTACGCATATTGTTCAATCTATAGGTTTTAGTTGAAATAAATTTTGGAAAAGTAGAATTTTGTTGCAATATTATTTAGCAATATCTTTTTCTGTACACATGATTTTTTCAGACCCGTAGCAACGCACGGGCATTCAACTAGTATATATATGAGAAGGCCAAACCCGATTAGGGTTGTCGAGCTATTCCCTCAATTCTGTTTTACGTAGTTCTACAGACATATCATGTGTATCAGAGTTCAGAACAGGCTCAAGTCATTTGGTCAATTCTGCTTGGCGGGGTGACAACCATAGCTCCGTGATCATAGAGGAGAGCTGGCAATAGGGTCATATGAAAGACTGGAATTCCCTTGAACAATGAAAATTTAGTAAAATTAACCAATCAAATTGAAGGTCTCCAAATTTCTCGTGCAATGATCAAACTATTGTACAGTCATTTTATTAAGCAGATGGGCTGCTGCATCATCTCATAAAAGAGAATAAGAATTGGATTGTGATTACTGAATGCGATAGTATAGGGAGCTGCCTTCGTAAGTAATAGAGGCTGAAGCCCGTGGCAGTCTACTGGTGATGCACCGTGAACCACTTATAATGTAAGAAAAAAAATACCACAATAGGCACACTTGTATTTTTTTATTGAGAAACACAGTACAACGCAGACGCTCACATGCACGCGCATACACTTACCCCTATGAACGCACACACGCACACCCTACCACTATGAGCACCTCCGAAAGACTGAGTCGGCGGTTGGTCTTGAGATTGACGAAGTCACCACGGGCGCCTCGCTGTCGACGGGAACGTCGCCTCCCACTGAAAGAATATTCCGCCTAAATGAGAAACACCAACGTCAAACCTGGGATTTGAACTCTGGTGGGCTGGGGTACAACCACCCTCCTAACCATCTTGCCACAGACAAGTTCTCTGGCACACTTGTATTGATCTGCCATCAAAGGATTTTTTGTGGGGAAGGGTCGCTCACCGATGATTTTAAGTGGGGCCTGGGGAGGGGTTGCTTAAAAAAAATTGATCTGGGGCATGGGGTGACCAGATCGATAAATCTGCTATAGCATCTGGAAGGCACTCTGGTTTTGGCCTCAGATTTGGACATTGCTGTGACAGTCTTAACAAGAAGGGAGTGTCTAACAGTCAGTCGACTGATTCTAATTTCGTCCTCAGTCAATTTTTTTGTCCAACCGTATGTCGACACGTCGCCCCACTCCCAACCCAGCGCACGGAAAAACCACAAAACGAAAAAAGGCCGCGACTGGTCTCACCTTAACAGGTTTGCGTTTGGTTCTGGGCCCAAACCCAACAGCCTCCTGCCTACACCACCAGCCCAACTGAAAAATAGACACACAGGCCACGGCGCAATAGCAGAAAAAAAATGGGTGAAAAGGATCGATCTTCTTCTTCCTCGGGAAATCGCAGAGCCTCGATGCCTCCACCCTCGGACCCCAAAGAACAGCAAAAAGAAGATCTAGAGCTCCTTCCCCATTTCTGATAACTAAGAGAGAGAAAATACATAACAATCTGGGAACATGGAGAGAATCATCAAAAATCCAGACGGGAAAGGGACTGACCTGGGCACTATTCCATCTTCATCCATCCAGGTTGGTTCTCGGAATTTACTGGCAGCATTGATCATACAGAGGGAGCTTCTCACGATCCTCTATCTGATGCTTGAATCATCTTCACCAAACATTTAGAAACAGCTGAGCTTCGTCCCCCAAACGGGAGCAATGGAGAAAACAAGGGATCCCCCACTGCACACGCACAATCCTCCCTCACACAGGTAAAAATTCATAAACCAGATTATGTTCTACAGAATACAGAAGATAGCTCAGATTTTTTAATGCAGAACACTTGAAGAACAAAAATCCCACACAAAAAGGAAAGAAGCCTCTCTGGTTTAACCAGCAGTAGCAGAAAAGTAATTGAGCAAATAACTCAGACAACAAAAGAACACAGAGACATTCAAAGTAGAACACGGATATCAAGAGATGGTTTGACTACATAACTTCTAGAATTCAAAATATAGCTGAGTTCACATAATAGAAATCAAACACGACAGATAGATGCTTCCTCTTGCACAAGAAGGTTCAAGAAGCATTACAATAGATAAATCATTCGTAGCAACCAACATGAACTAGACTAAGAAATAGCCAACCACGACATATAAAATGGTTCACTTTCATCAGGGCTGCTATAAAACACCAAAGCTACGCTCTAGAGACGATCGAAAAAGACAAATAGACGATCTACATTGTCTTTGTGGAAGCGAATCAACACAATAGAGCCATCACCTAGCTTGTGCTGTGTCAAACTGCAGCCAACCAGCCCTGAAACGGATCCTCTCATCTTTGCAGGTGTAGTATGAAGCCTCATAGTTGTTCCAATCATATCCATAAATTAGATTAGCTTTTCCAGTCTCGGATATGTTGAGAACAGATGCAATCTTCTTCGGGATCCGCTGTCAACATGGAAAAACATCAAAGCCCAAGCACTATATTCCCCAGTACATACCAATGACTCAAGAAACCTTTCCCCCGGATACACAAAGAAGAAAGAAGACTTCCTCTTCTTCTCTTGGCAAGGTCCATATGGCCATCCACATGTTTACAACATCTGGATATATAAGTAAATTCAATTAATATATAACCAGAAAAGTAAACTCATGTGAAGCATCATGCACTAAGCCACATTAAAAATTATCAAGAAACCGAGCAGTGGTATATAGGAGGTGTGAAGCATCATGCACTAAGCCACATTAAAAATAGTGATTATATAATTAATAGCGAGAGATCTAGAGAATTACAGAAAATGACTACTGATTCAAGCATTGTAAAACGAGCATCATCGTTTGGCATTAGAAAACACTAATTAAATATAGACTACATAGAGACACTAGAAAACTGTGAGACTAGACTGACAAAAATAGAGATTAATAGAGACACTGCAAATTAGACTGAATATATGCTTCTAAAGAGACAGTAAAAAATAGACAATCTAATTTAAGAGGCAAAGAAATAGAGAAAGAATACACACATCAGCGCCCACTAAACTAACTGAGACATACCAACACAAACTAAGCATAGAGACAACCTGGCAGTAAATAGATACTAAACTGAAACTGAACTAAATATAGAGACAATAATAATAGCGACTAAAAAATAGAAATAGAAATAGAGACTCAAAGACTGCAACTACAGAGAGAGAGACCTACAGATACTCAAATGCCTTCGCAAGAGAGTTTGAGAGAGAGAGAGAGAGAGAGAGAGAGAGTACACATCGGCGACCACTAAACTAACTGAGACATACCAACACAAACTAAGTATAGAGACAACCTGGCAGTAAACAGAGCCTAACTGAAACTGAACTAAACATAGAGACAATAATAATAGAGACTAGAAAATAAAAATAGAAATAGAGACTCAAACTGCACAGCCAAACCGAGACAATAAATCATGACTGACACATTGAATCACTGAAACAAGACTGAGACACTAAATCAAGAATGAATCACTGAATGAATGAGACAATTAAAATAACTGAGGCACTGAAAAAATGAGACAATTAAAAACTGAGCTCCGGAAAAAATAATGAAATATCGAGACACTGAGAAATAGACAGACTCAGAATATAACAAATGAGATAGAGAGAGAGAGAGAGTGAAAAACTGAGATAAAGAGAAAAAGGATACAAGAGAGAGAGCAAGTGATTGAGAGAGAGATAAATATAAAGAACGGAGAGAGAAAGGTGGAGAAATTCGAAGTATAACTGAATATATAATTTACAACATTTAAAAAAATTATTGCTATAATTTTGAAGGATGATGATGATGCATTTACAAATGGTGACCTTGGACACATTGACACATTCAGATGCGATGACATGTTTTTCCAGGTGAATGTAAAACTGTCTACAAAAAAAAAATTGAACTAACAAATGCTACTGTTAAACTAACATTTATGAACTGATGCAGGACGAGACATTTACATTCACAGGATTGCTCAATGGGAAATTTGACACGACATATTCGTCACCATAACCATTTCCTTCGATGGAGGTACAAAATAAGGAAATGAATATATTCAGATATGACGCATGAAAATGCTATTCTTATGCATATAGAGTAAATCAGGATGAATATATTCGGATATGCTTTACTGACAACAAATATGCAAAATGCTGATTGAGCACGCGCCGAGAGATGACTCTTCATCGAGTTTCTTAAGGAAAATGAGTGGAAATGTACATCAATCAAACAAAAACTATACACAGGAGAACATGCAGGGGAATGAGTACTTACAATTTCAGGCGACGTCAAGTAGTAGTGGGACTGGGCGACACATAACATGGGACGATGATCCATGGGCGGAGAACTTATTTGAGAACATGGAGCTCGATGAGGTATGCTTATGCTTCTGCTTCACTAACAAAACAAAAAGGAGAGGATGTGGTTACTAAAAATGTTCATGTTTTGTGAAAAAAATCTTGTCAACAGATGAATGATGCAAACAATACTGAACAACCTGAATGTTCATGCAGGGGAATGAGTACTTACAATCTCAGAAATGATATTTATTTTAACAAGGGATGCCTCCACTTTCATTAATGAAAACACAGAAGTTCTACAAATTTCCAGCAAAAAAACTGGAGAAAAAAGAGAAAAGGAAATCGTAAAGAGCTAAAGCATACAGTCAGAACTGATCAGCCTGAAAAGAGACGGTAAATCTACCGCTGCACAGAGAGCAGCCCCTAATTCATTTTTCTCAGCACCTTGAATATTTTGTCAGAACTATAGCGATGATATCAGACACAGACTATTAGACGTACGCTTCAGCTTTCTGTTATAGAGCGTAGCAGGCATCACAAATATTCACTACTAGGCGGCACGCACGGAGCGATCAGCTATAAGCTAAACAGTTTTGCCTTCAATCGATCGGTTCTTTTCTTTCCTACTGGTACTATTACACTGAACGGCCGGTCTGCAGGGTGCGCCGCTAGACAAAAGGGCACAACCAGTAACGAAGACGGGGTACCTGCTGAGATTCAGAACAAACAGAGACGCTGCTACCGATAGCAACTAACACCTAAGCAAGACATCGTAGATCCCAGCCGAACTAAACCTAGACCCCTCGGACATCTGCAGAAACACGCCGCAGACTCGAAGAACTCCGGCAACAAGAAACACGCGGCGCTGGCGAGGACGACTAAAGAATTCAAAAAGGCCACAAAACAAAACATATCCACGTGGAGATACTAACGGGCCGAAACCCCCAGCCCGCCCCGAATCCAAAATTCGCTAGACGCGATACAACCCGCGAACCAAACACACACTACGGGACCAAAAGCTGACAAAAAGCACGAATCTTGCGACGGATGGACGGACAGAAAAAAGACTGACGGGAAATGAGAATCAGTTGACTGAAATAGAGCAAATCCCTAACAAGAAACATGAATACTCTTGCTGAAACTGATCTGTTTTTAACTCTAGCCCACAGAGAAACTTCATCAAACAAGTAAATATGAACGTTGCGGAGGTCCATCGAACCATCCCTTCCTTGCCAGCTCTACTGACGAAAAAGATACAAGACAATTTGACAAGGCTGCATTATATGCCTTGTCACAACGACATGATGTGAATACATGTAAATTAGCACAGAGCTATGTAACTTATGTTTTTTTGAGAGCCTCTCTGGGATTACAAGTTGTAGCACCTGTTCGGACACACAGGACGCACACCACACGCACACCACACACACGCACACCCCACCTATGTGTCTAAACTAGACCTACACCCTATAACCCAGAACTACGTCCTGAGAGACTTAGCCGAAGACCAGTGCTTCGGTGACCGACGGGCACGTCGATCTCGCCTGTGGCACATAGACGTGAGGCAAAGCGGACTACTTTATTGCACTGCTCCTAACGAACAGTGTTGCTACAGTGCTCTATGAACAGTGTAGCTGCGGGTACTGTTCACTGAACAGTACCAGCTGGGGTGAGACACCCGGAAAATCGCTCCCTAGTGGAGTCGATCCCGGGCGGGTGAGCTTGCACACCGGCAAGGCTCACCACTGCGCTAAGCGCAGTCCTCATGTAACTTATGTTATATGCCTTCAGTGGTCGCTCAAGTTTCAGTTATCCATCAACTTCAGTCTATTTCTGGCATGGAATCTGGACCTGCGATGTAGCAGCAATCCAGCATCTATGATATGCTAGTAACTAGTAGCTTCTCATTTGAGAAGCAATGATAACATATCCTCAATAGAATCGATATGATATGATCGTAACTAGTAGCTTATCTTTTGAGAAGCAATGAAAACACATCCTCTAGAATCAATATCAACAAAACAACCATGCCGCATTTGTAAATGTCCATGCGAAACTATGACCATTAGTACTACACTGATCCATATGCCACACGAAAATAGCAGGCAGATATACAAGTCTTCAGAATCACTTCCATAATAAAGAAAAGGGTTCATGACTTCTAAGTTCTAACATAAAAAACAATTAAAAAAAGGGTCATATGTTGCACCGACGGCAAATAAATGGGGGTATTGGGGGCAACCTGTGCGTATTTCGAAAAGGCTACAGAGTAGAAATAAAGCATCAGGAAATAAAGTTTCATTAACAGGAGGCAGTCCAAAGTTTCATCATTAGAATCTCAGACAGGAGACTCATTGCATAGTACATAACAGGACGCATTCACCACCAAATTGATACTGGAAATTTTGAAGAGCACTTCATAAATAGGCAAAAGCTAAACCTATTTTCTTCCTAAGGGCGCCCGAACAGTCCCTGGAGTAGTGAACTAACTTGGTAACACCCTGAGCAGCCTGCAGAGAGACCTGACTACAACACTCAATGACCAAAGACTCTAACTTATGTGCATATCCCAGTTCAGCCACTCCAACATCAGTCACTTCATGACACAACCGAAGTGTGAGATTGCTCAAGCATGGGGTGTTTGCAATGAAGCACAGCCCAGCATCAGTTACTCCTCCACAACATATAAGCTCGAGTGTCTCTAGATATGGTGAGGATGAGAGGGCCTTCATCCCTCATCATCAAAGAAGTTGGCGGTATTTAGCACGACAACACGAATCGGGCAGGTCTGAATGAGCACCAGAAACCCCTTTTGTGTGAATCCAATTTCCGATGGCCAGTCAGGAGAACATCCTGAAAATCTGAGGTCTACGATCTGAAGCATATGACAGTTTAGGGCTAGAGCATAAAGGTTGTTATCAGTAAATGACGTCCTGGTTTCACAATAGCTAACATCACTGGAGTAGCTCTGAAGGTTGAGATAAAGTGTGATGCTTTTAAGGTTGCTGCAGCTCCGAGATAATGCAATCATGTCATTGTCATTTAGGGCACGAACATACTCAAGGGAAAGCTTCTCCAATGCTTTACACTTCCCTAGGACAACACGAAGTCCTGCTTCTGGCCAAGTTTCAATATGCGCCAACCTTAAATCCTTCAAATTCTCACAGCAGAAATCATATACATTTGTGCTATGAGCATCGTACAAGGAGTCATAAACCACCTCACCGGCAAGAATATCATGTATTCCTATTTTCTTCTCAAACTCAAACTTCTGGAGCTTCATCCATCCTGAACCAAAATTTAGGAGATCATCATGATTGATTCCTTTGCAATTCTTCACTACAAGCTCTTCCAAAGATCCATCCCTACCAAGGTATTCCAGCCACTCTATACTGTTGATTTTCTGACAATCAATAAGGTGGAGAGCAGATAGACTCGTGCAACCAACTGCAACCGAAAGAAGCCCAATCGAAGTTACTTGAGGGGCGGAGTTAAGCCTGAGAGACACCAACGTCTTGCAGTAAGCTAAATAACCAAACCCAGAGTCATCGACGAAAGTGCAGAAGCTTAAGGTGAGGTCAGTCAGCGAGAAACAGTGAGACGATAACACAAAAAGCCCTTTGTTGTCTAACTGATTTACATGTCCAGGTATCCAACCAGAGTAATCAATTTCCACTTTCGACAAATTTGGGAACCGGGCGCACAATGATTTCAGTGCTTCTGTAGCAGTGCAAAGACCGGAACCAACACGAATAATTCCCCTTTGATTCCCCTCAATCATGTAGAGCTGCTTTGATACAAGGGAAAGAGAATTCAGATCACTTGTCATGGGGATCTTCTTGAGAATCTCTGTCACCAGAGCCTCCGGCAGGTCCTCCATTGAGCAAATTCAGCTGTACCAATCAGGTAATATCAAGGTTCAGAAAATACCCGAAGAACTGAACTAAAACTAATGATATATCAAAATAAAGCATGTGATGAAGGATATCGCACTGGCAACACTCATTAGAAAGAATATACTGATGAAGTTTAAGAATTTACTGTACCCGTCCAAAACGTGTGTGTTCTTCATAAGAATGGAGATTTATTAAAGTAGCTAGCACCTTATCTGTCTCTGGTTTCCTAGTAAGAAATAATGACACTACAAGCCACACCATTAAATCAAACTATCGCCCTAAGTAGCAGAGCCTGATAATGAACGAACGAAGAATACACAGAAACAAACTAGAATTGACGCTAGCAATTCCGCAAGACCAGACCCACGTGCTGAATCTGAACCTACTTATTTAGAGACACCTAATATTTATTTTTTGCGAAAAGGTCCTGCTTACATCACCGCGGTTCATAAAGAACAGTCCAGAAACAAGAGAAAATTACAACTAAGTCCAACTGGACCCCGAAGCCGGAGACGAGAACGAGGACGTTGCGGCGGCGCGCCACCTCCCCAAAGCCTTGGAAACGGGAGGCACCCCTGCACGGTCGGGAAGTCGACGCCACTCAGCCCCGAAGAACCTCCGCCCTGCATCAACACCATCCTCGACGCGGTCAACGCGAGCAACACCTTCTTCTTATTCAAACTCCAGATCTTCCGCCACCGCAGATCTGGCCGGGGAACTAGGCACGGCACGGATCCACCGATCCGCGGGTGCGAAGGAGGCAGGCGCGCCACCACGGAGCTCCACGAGCACCGTCGCCGGAGAGGACGCACACCTGCACCAAAACGAACACGACACCGACCGCTCCGCCGCCTCCACAGCGCCGCCGGCGGGAACCCACTCACCCCTACTCTATAAACACGAAGAGATCCGGGGATCCCCCACCCACCCGCCGCCGGAGCGGACGGGGAGAGAGGGATCCCACGGATCAGCGACGGCGAGAGTGCGGCGACCAGGCGGCTCCAAGAAAATCGCCCTTCTTCACTGTAGCGGGGAACCTAATAAATCACATGAAAACAAGAGCCTGCAAATTAGTACTTGTAGCTCATGAGTAAGAAAGTACTGATTTAACCCAAAACGGATTACAAATAGTTTTTTACAAGATAAACTCCGATCTCTTTTTTTTTGGCGGATCCCCACCTGCATATATCACTCAAATTTGTGCTCACAAATTCGCAAGAAGCGAAGTTAGGTGATCAGGCCACACTAGACCGTGTCCCTTTAAATCGATTTTCCTTAACCAATGAGTCTACAGAGTGCAGTCATGATCAATAGATAGCAAAGATCTAACATCTGTTCAACTAGAAATACTGTCTGCTGCAACCCTAGCCTAGTACTCCATCACAAAAGGCCCACTTTCTAACTAGGAGGTCCGCTTTACAACTAAAATGGATGATACAAGCGGGTTCCTCCGGCAAGTCTCAATCAGGAAACGAATCGAAAAAAATAACATGTAAATGTCGAATTGGGGAACCAACGAACATGGACAAGACCTCAAGAGAACCAAGAAAAGGCCGTACCTTCAGCACAATCGGGAGATAAAAACAGCTGCGAGCCTGCGATTGAGAATAGAGGGCAGGAGAGCAGCTCCGCCGCCGCCGGAGGAGAGCGCGTGGCCGATGCCCTAGTCCGCAGCGGAAGGTGCGTTCTGTTGCCTCACTCTGGAAACCTGAAAGTAGGCTTGTATGACGAATTCTTGTTGGCACGGTCAGAGGGTAGTTCTTTGATCACTCCCCACACTTCTTCGTTTAACATGTTCCCTAGATCCTGCAGATCTACAGGCTCCATACCAATGTGTTGAGAACCACGGTGTTGTGGGGTCACTCTTCGACTACCCCATGGTGGGGATACCTGGGTCACGCCAAGCCCATCAGCCTTATGACGAGGGCCCAAGGAAGGCCCAAGGAGGACGACGTGCGGCCCAAGATAGTCGACGCTAGGTCATGCGACCCCAGCCATGCTTGTAAGCGCCATCGGCACCGTTCACCTGAGACCTAGCCTACCATATAAAGGCTAGGAGGGTCCTTCGTCTAGGGTACGCTCATAGCCGCCACCACAAACCCTAGCGAGATTGCCATCTCGCCATTGTAGCCACAACTCGCCATTCAATACCAGACAAGCAGGAAGTAGGGTGTTATCCTCCGGGAGCCTGAACCTGGGTAAACGCCTTGCTTGTCAGCCGTCGTGATCACCAGCGCTCATCTCTCTCCCCTTCAATCAACCCGGGGTACACAACCCAGGGATTTGCCGAGTCCACACCTCGTCAATTGGCGCCGTCTGTGGGAAAGAACGAGCGCTGGAACCATGGTCGCACCGGCTCCATCGACTTTGAAGACCGACGTCTGCATCACCAAGGAGCCAATCTGCTTCGGCTCCTTCGAGTACACCTTCCACCCGCCGGCCCACCGCTCGGTGTACGCCGATCTGCACGTAGGTATGTGCCTCACCTTCGGTACCATGCACTACTTCGTAGACAGCTGTGGAGTACTCAGATCCACGGCGATCGCACCGCGCCGGTGGTGGCACCCGCATCTGCCGCGACTGCCCAACCACGCCCCCACCTGCTGCGGAGATCGCATCTGCTGCGACTGCGGCGACAGCATCTTCGACTGCTGAGAAGATCGCGTCCGCCTCGACTACTCCGACCGCCTCCGCTGCGGCAGAGATCGCGCCCAACACGGCCGCGCCATCAGCGTCTCCGGCTGTCACGGAGATCGCATCGGCTACGACTACATCGACCACCTCGTCGACCACCGCGCGGATCGAGTCTACTTCGACTACCTCGATCGCGTCGCTGGCAAGGCCAAGATCTGCATCAACTTCGACTACGTCGACCACCCTTCGCGCGCAACGAAGGTCGCGCCGTTCTCATCCACGCCACTCGCGTCTCCATCGACTTACAAGATCGTCAACAAGCCAATCGCGCCCACGTCGACGACAGCGACATCACTCCTCACGTCCGCGGCGAAGATCGCGAAACTCCAGGGAAGGAGCCTCGGCGGCGACTGTGGTGTCCACCACGTCGCACCCATTTTCAGCTCCGAGCACGGCTCGGACGAAGGAAGCAGCAGTGGCAGCACCCGTCCCACTGCCCAGATCTACCCCGCGCAAGTCTTCATGATCGGCCAGAGGCCGCAGGGCAACGACGACGAACCCGCATACCCACTGGAGGTGGTCATGCCGGACCAGGTGACGCGACTCACCATCACCCGCGACATGGCAATCAAAGCCCTGAAGCACGTCGAGGACGGCACGTACCCCCCACCGGATGCACCCCGGGAGGACCTTATGGCGGTCCAGTACCTGCTACGGAAGGAAGGCGAACGACTCCGCGCAGAGAAGGCCGAGCTCCTCCGACGCAAGGAGGAGGCTGACGCGTCGAGCGCCAGGAGGGCCGCTTACTCGTTCACTGCCTCAACAGAGGTCTCACAAGGAGCAAGGCGCCACAGAGCCCGCGTGCCCCTGATGACGGAGGCCGACCGCGCTAGAGTCACCCGCAACCTCGAGTCATCATACATAGAAGACGCAGACGGGATACCCGTCCCCAAGACACCCGGAGCCGCACTCATGGCAGTCGAAACATACCTGCGGCTGACACAGCCGCCTGAGGGCGACTCGCGCGCTCTCCTCCACAAGCAGCAGATCATGTCTATCAAGGCACTCGAAGACGCACTGGTAAACAAGGCGCCGACAGAAAAAGCGCGAGAAGATCGAGATCGCCGCGACCACGAGCCCGCAGCACTCGCAGCCCCGGCGACAAGACAACTGCGACAACCGCAGCCAGGTGAAGACCTCCGCAACGTCATCACACAAAGGACGGTAGACCGCAGCCGCACCCAGCGGCCGGTCAGCACGTCCAACTTCGACTACGACCGCAACGACGGCGACTACGAGCCGTGCGGCGCCGCATGCTTCAGCTTCAACATACGCGACACAAGAATGCCCAAGGGCTTCAAGCTCACGGCAGAAGCAGTCAAGTACGACGGGAAGCAGGACCCGAGACTCTGGCTAGAAGACTACCTCATAGCCTGCAGCTGCCAGGGCGGTACTTCGACTACGGCCATGCAGTACATCCAGCTGATGCTCACGGGCTCTGCACGCGGGTGGCTCAACACTCAACCCAAGAACGCCTTCAGGACGTGGGACGAGTTCGCGGAAGCCTTCGTTAAATCCTTCCTGGGGACGTACTCGAGACCGACGACGTTCGTCGAGCTACAAGCATGCAAGCAAGGACGAGACGAGCCGCTCCGGTCATACATCCAGCGTTGGACCTTGCTCCGCAACACCATGGAGACCGCCTCGGAGGACCGAGTGATGGATGCCTTCATGCACGGCGTCTCCCGCCGCGACCTCCGCGAGGAGTTTGGTAGGCTCCGGCCGAAAAACATGATCGAGGTCATGAAGATAGCAAACCAGTGGGCAGACGGAGAGGACTCGGTCCGCAATAGTTCACACTACTCCCCGAAGGACGAAGCCGGACCAAGCAACTGGCGAGAAGGACGCCACAAGAAGAAGCCGCGTTACAACGGCAACGACTCAATCGAGCTAGTAGCGGCGGGATTCCAAACCCCCCGTGAGGATGAAGCGCGCGACAGCAGTCGCCAATACAGCCATGCACAGTACAGTCGAAGCGGCGGTGACCAGAGTCGCCAATACAGCCAGGGCAGTACAACCGAAGCGGCAGCAGCTACCGCAGCGACGGAGGCCATAAACGCGAGTGGCAGAAACGCACACTAAGCCCAGCGGAAGAGCTGGAACAACCCTGCAGGCACCACATGTTCAGGAACCCGGAAACGGGCAAGTGGGGATCCAACCACCTGTTGAAGGACTGTCGAAAGGCACGCAAAATATACGAAGCCATGCAGAAGATAGTCACCCAGCACCCGCAGCGCAGCCAGCCGCGCAGCTGGCCATCCAGGCAGCACCCGCAGTCGCTAATCCAGCACAGGCGGCGGGAGCCTTTCTGCAGCAGCAGCAGCAGCCGCAGCAAGATGCCCCACCGGTGATCCAGGACGCATATCCAGCGGCACGCGGACAACTCAACATGATACAGAAGGGGCGCCCCTCAAACAGGACCCAGAAGATCATCACTCGCCAAGTTTTCCAGGCCATCACCTGTCCACCTGCAGTACCCGACTACCTGAGAGGGTCAGAGACACCAATCACTTTCTCCAGAGCAGATCACCCGCCTGCAGTACCACGACCCGGGCACGCCGCTCTGGTAGTCGAAGCTCTGATCGGAGATTACACCCTGAAAAAGGTGTTCATGGACGGAGGCAGTGGCATTAACATCATCTTTGCCGACACCCTCAGAAGGATAAACAGGCCAACGACGGACTTGGCGGCATCAGAGACCACCTTCCATGGCATAGTACCAGGGCAAGCAGTCACGCCCATGGGAACGATCACACTCGACGTCATCTTCGGCACACCCGAAAACTTCAAGAGGGAGTCGATCGACTTCGAGGTAGTCGACTGGAAGTCGCAGTACCACGCGATACTCGGGCGCCCAACCTTTGCCAGATTCATGGCGGTACCTCACTACGCCTACCTCATGCTCAAGATGCCTGGACCCAAGGGCGTCATCACGGTGCACGGCGACTTCGACCGCTCCAACAGCTGCGACCGCGAGTTCAGCAAGATCTCCGAGTTCTTCGGAATGGAAGAGCACTTCGAGGCGATGGCAGTCGACAACGACAAAACCATCTTCCCGCCACGCAAGAAGCAAGCCAAGGACGCTGCCTTCAACACGACTGACGACACGACAACTCATCAGGTCCACCCGACGGACGCAAACAAGACAGTCAAAGTGTCGTCGAGCTGCCTATCGCATAGGAAAGCGCGCTCGTCGAGTTTCTACGTGAGAACTGGGAGATCTTCGCCTGGCAACCTTCTGACATGCCAGGCATACCCAGGAACCTCGCCGAGCACTCTTTACGCGTCCACAAGGACGCCAAACCCGTCAAGCAGACCATGCGACGCTTCTCAGGACCCAAACGAGACGAAATAAGCAAGGAGATCGATCGACTGCTCCACGCTAAATTCATCCGAGAGATCAAGGACTCGGACTGGGTAGCGAACCCAGTCCTGGTGGAGAAGAAGAAGACGAAGAAACTCCGCATGTGCGTCGACTTCACCGCCCTCAACAAATGCTGCCCCAAAGACCATTTCCCGCTCCCGCGGATAGATCAGATCATCGACTCGACTGCAGGCTGCGCACGCCTATCCTTCCTGGACGCCTACTCAGGGTACCAGCAGATCAGGATGAACGTCGACGATGAAGAGAAGACTGCATTCATCACACCCCATGGCGTCTTCTGCTACCAGACGATGCCCTTCGGGTTGAAGAACGCTGGAGCCACGTACCAGCGCACAATGCAAGCCTGCCTAAAGGGGCTAATCGGAGAGATCGTCCAAGTATACGTCGACGACATAGTCGTCACCACTCGAACGGAGGACACTCTCATCGCCGACCTCCGCAAGGTCTTCGCCGCCCTCAACGAGTATCAGATCAAGCTGAACCCGGACAAGTGTGTCTTCGGCGTGCCAGCCGGAGAACTGCTCGGGTACCTCGTCTCTGCAAGAGGAATCGAAGCCAACCCTGAGAAGGTGCAAAACATACTCGCAATGCCAGCACCGACCAAGCTTCATGAGGTGCAACGCCTAGCCGGCCGAGTCGCAGCTCTCAGCCGGTTCATAAGTAAGTTGGGAGAAAAGGCCCTGCCTTTCTACCAACTGATGAAAAAGACAGACAAGTTCGAGTGGACAGAAGAAGCGCAAGTCGCGTTCGACCAACTCAAGAAAACACTCACGACTTCCCCAGTACTGGTGGCTCCACTGGAGAACGAGCCGCTATACCTCTACGTGTCAGCCACAAACAGGGTGGTCAGCACGGTACTCGTAGTCGAACGAGAAGAAGAAGGACACAGTTACCCTGTTCAGCGACCCGTCTACTACCTCAGTGAGGTGCTAACCTTGTCCAAGCAGCGGTACCCGCACTACCAGAAGCTAGCATACGGAGTCTTCATGACATCAAGGAAGGTCGTCCACTACTTCTCCGAGCACTCCATCACGGTAGTAAGCTCCTCCGGGCTCTCCGACATCCTCACCAACCAAGCCGCGACGGGACGAGTCGCCAAGTGGGTTGTTGAGCTAGGGCCCTGGGGGCTGAAGTACGCGCACCCGAAGTCAATCAAGGCCCAGGTGCTTCCAGAGTTCACCACCGAGTGGATAGAGGCCCAGCTACCAGACGTACCCGACCTGTCCAACGCATGGACAATGTACTTCGACGGCTCCAAAAGTTCAGATCAGCAGGGGCGGGAGTCGTCCTCATCTCACCCAAAGGCGACAAGCTGAGGTACGTGCTGCAGATGAACTTCCCAACGCCCTCCAACAACGAGGCAGAGTACGAGGCCCTGATCCACGGCATGCGGATGGCCAAGAACTGCGGCGCCACTCACCTCATGATCTACGGAGACTCCTACCTCGTCGTGCAACAAACCATGAAGCAATGTGACGCCATCGCCGACAACATGATCGCCTACAGGGACCTGTACAACCAGCTGGAAGGCACCTTCGACGGCTGCGAGCTGCGGCACGTCGGCCGCGAGAGCAACGAGGAAGCCGACACCCTCGCCAACCTGGGCTCAAACAAAGCGCCGGTGCCACCCGGAGTCTTCCTCGAGTGCATCACGCAACGCTCCGTCAAGCTCCGGCCCGCGCCAGGATCCTCTACATCGACAACGAGCACCGCCGACCCGCCCAGCACGGAGAAGGAGCCTATGGAGGTATGCTGATCGAGCCCACATGGACGAGCCCATACCTGGCTTACATACTGCAGCAGAGGGTGCCAACAAACCCAGTCGAAGCCAAGCGCGTCATCCGCCGCTCCAAGGGCTTCACCGTCATCAAAGGGGAGCTCTACAAGCGAAGCATCTCGGAGTCCTCCAAAGGTGCATCGACCCAGTCGACGGTCAAGCCATCTTACTCGAGATCCACGCTGGCATCTGCGGGCACCACGCCAGCAGTCGAGCCTTAGTGGCCAAAGCTTACGAGCCGGATTCTACTGGCCCACCGCAATGCAAGACGCAGAAGAACTCGTGAGGAAATGTCTCGGCTGCCAGGAGTTCGCCAACAAGCCGCACGCACCAGCATCAGCACTAAAGACCATCCACTCGCCTGGCCCTTCGCTCAATGGGGGCTCGACATGGTGGGTCCACTCAAGAAGTCCTCGCCGGAGGACACACGCATCTCTTGGTGGCAGTCGACAAGTTCACGAAGTGGATCGAAGCCGTGCCTATCACAAGTTCGACTGCCTCCTCGGCAGTTAACTTCATCAGGTCGATCATCTTCAGGTTTGGAGTGCCACACAGCATCATCACCGACAACGGCACGAACTTCACAGCCGAAGAGTTCAAGGACTTCTGCTCCGAGCAAGGCATCAAGCTCAACTACGCATCTGTCTCGCACCCGCAGTCCAACGGGCAAGTCGAAAAGTCCAATGGTTTAGTCTGCAAGGGCATCAAGAAGCGCCTGCGAGTACCATTGAAGCGCGCCGCAGGCGCCTGGGTTGAGGAGCTGCCGTCTGTGCTGTGGAGTCTGCGCACTACGCCAAACAGATCCACTCAGTACACGCCATTCTTCATGGTCTACGGCGCAGAAGCAGTCATGCCATGCGACATCAAGTTCGATGCACCCCGAGTGGTGGCCTACGACGAGTCCGACGCAGAAGAAGCACTCGAGGACGACATGGATACCCTGGACGAAGCACGCGACATCGCCCTTACCCGCACAGCCGTGTATCAGCAAGACTTACGCAACTATCACGGACGGCGACTGCGGCCCAGAGCGTTCGTCCCGGAGACCTTGTCCTCCGCCTCAAACAGAAGAAGGTGCACAAACTAGCCTCCCCGTGGGAAGGTCCATACATCGTGACAGAGGCAATTGGCGGCGGAGCTTACCGCCTGAAGGACTCGAAGACGGGGACAGTCTGCAGCAACCCGTGGAACGTGGCGCAACTGCGCCGCTTCTACGCCTAATCGACTCCCCCTTGTAACAAAGTGTACTATCTCAAGAAGCGGCAGGTTCCAGACGCACTCTTTCCCTTACCAGGGTACCTGAGGGGACTGGAAGGGTTTTAATGAGGCGGCCTGCTCGCAAAAATCAATGAAGTGATTTGTGGAACAAGCTCTCCCCTTTACTTTTTTAGTCAAAAAGCAACATAAACCTAGGCCGTCACCCGACGCACTCGGGGGCTGCGCCATACAGGTTCAAGTCAAAAACCTAGGCCGCCACCCGAAGCACTCGGGGGCTGCGCCGCACAGGTCTAAGTCAAACCTAGGCCGCACCCGACGCACTCGGGGGCTGCGCCATACAGGTCAACTCGAAAACCTAGGTCGCCACCCGAAGCACTCGGGGGCTGCGCCGCACAGGTCTAAGTCAAACCTAGGCCGCACCCGACGCACTCGGGGGCTGCGCCATACAGGTTCAACTCGAAAATCCTGGCCGTCACCCGAAGCACTCGGGGGCTGCGCCGCACAGGTCTAAGTCAAACCTAGGCCGCACCCGACGCACTCGGGGCTGCGCCATACAGGTTCAAGTCGAAAACCTAGGTCGCCACCCGAAGCACTCGGGGGCTGCGCCGCACAGGTCTAAGTCAAACCTAGGCCGCACCCGACGCACTCGGGGGCTGCGCCATACAGGTCAACTCGAAAACCTAGGTCGCCACCCGACGCACTCGGGGGCTGCGCCGCACAGGTCTAAGTCAAACCTAGGCCGCACCCGACGCACTCGGGGGCTGCGCCATACAGGTCACTCGCAAAATCCTTGGCCGTCACCCGAAGCACTCGGGGGCTGCGCCGCACAGGTCTAAGTCAAAACCTAGGCCGCACCCGATGCACTCGGGGGCTGCGCCGCACAGGTCTAAGTCAAAAACCTAGGCCGCACCCGACGCACTCGGGGGCTGCGCCATACAGGTTCAAGTCACAAAATCCTTGGCCGTCACCCGAAGCACTCGGGGGCTGCGCCGCACAGGTCTAAGTCAAACCTAGGCCGCACCCGACGCACTCGGGGGCTGCGCCATACAGGTCCAACTCGAAAACCTAGGTCGCAACCCGATGCACTCGGGGGCTGCGCCATACAGGTCACTCGCAAAATCTTTGGCCGTCACCCGAAGCACCCGGGGGCTGCGCCGCACAGGCCCAAGTCAAAATACTAGGCCGCACCCGACGCACTCGGGGGCTGCGCCGCACAAGTCTGACTCGACACACCTCGGCCGCACTCGAAGCACTCGGGGGCTGCGCCGCACAGGTCTAATTCAAAATCCTAGGCCGCACTCGATCCGCTCGGGGGCTGCGCCATACAGGTTTACAGACGTCTACAAGATACAATTTACTAACTCGGGGGCTACCCCCACCTCGGCATACATACAATCATATTTCCACTTGGAAAAATTTCTTTTAACAAGCTAACGCTATACAACAGCAATCTACTACTCTTATTCTACAGGCTCGCCCTTTGGCGCATCGAGTGGCCCTACAAGGTGCTCACTAAAGCTCTGGACCTGCTGAATCATCTGACGCGCAGCCGCAAGAGTATCGGCGTAGTCACCCTCTCTAGGCAAGCCGTCAAGCACCTTATACAGTGGAAGATTAGGCCGATGCATTCGAACGTACGCCAGCGCCACGTTCGCCCCGGCAACAAGTTGAGTGTGCACGACTTCCTTCAACGCACTGCCTTCACGGAACCTCTCCAGCAGCGCAGCCAGTCCATTAGGCTGCTCGTTGTGCGGAAAGTACACCCTGTTGATCTGCCAGAGGGTTTTTCTGCAACCTTCCAAGAGCACAGCAGCACGCCAGGTGCGATCCAACATTCGAGCCAGTACGCTGCCTCTGGATTTATTCGACCAAAAATGACGCGCTTCGGGCGAGTCTCCGGCGGCTTCTTTCTCCACCCGCTCGTCTACTCGACTTTGCTCGGCCTTCCAGTCAGAATTCACATCTGCATCAAGACCCGAAGCTAAGAACAGTAAAAGGATAAAGAAGTCGAAGCACGGTGCTAGAAAACCAACCTTGCAGCTGTCGACTGATCAAGTCTATCTCGCCTAGCAGAAACTCCTCTCGCTAGGAGAACGGCGCAACGGGCCGCGACCTCAAGCGCTCCAACTCCAGCTCTGCGCTCTTCAACTTCGACTCGAGCTCAAGAACCTTGTTCCTCATGAAGGTGATCACTCGTTGATCATTCGCGCTTCGCGCAGGAGCTGGAGGAGCTCGACGACGACGAGCGGGTGCGACCGAAGAGGTGTCCTCCTCATCACCCGCACCAGTCGTTCCAGCGACCCCAGGAGCTTCGCCCATCTCAGACTGCCAAGTTCGACAGCGTCAAGCAAAGAAAAGAACATATTCACTCAAGTTTAGATATGAAAGAAGACTCGAAGACACAAATTCACATTTCAACATCAGCATGTTCGCGGCCAGAAGGCCCGCAAACTAAATAGTTCATTACAGATAAAAACCAAAAGCAGAAGAATCCTAAAAGAACGGAGTCTACATCACAAACTCCGACTGGGAACGGCTCTTCCTAGCAGCCAACTCTGCAGCTTTGGCAATCCTCTTCTCGAAGGTGGCAACCAACTTCGCAGCCAGCTGACTCGCCTGCACCTTCACACCGCTAAGGGACGCGGTCCTGCCATCAGGCTTCCGAGGGAAGTCGCTGACAACCTTCTCAAAATCACCTACGACTTGGTGACCAAGAAGTAGCTGGAAAGTGAGCTCGGAGCCGCGTACCGTCTGCGCACGCGTGTAGTCCGCCAAGGTGGTCGCATTGTCTTCGAACGGAGCCGCAAGCGCGTCAACAGCAACTGGCGGTGGCTTGCTGGGGAAGATGCTCTGATGCACAGTCGCCAAGGCGCCTGTCGACTTCTGCAGCGCCGCCGAAGCATACACGCAGACGCGGTCCATGAAGCCAACAGCCTTCGCCAAGTTGACGTTCTCGCTGGAGGACCCTTCTGAAGGAGCACCCCCGCAAGTCTCTGATCAACAGAAATCCACGCCCATAAGACATCCGAAGTCGACAAAAGACAAAGTAGGCACTAAGCTGAAATACTTACTTCCAACAACATCTGCGAGTGCGAGCAAGCGGTCGACCTGGGTCTTCTCCAGATCATCCCGAGCTTGTTCACGCTCTTGGGCTTCACCCAGCAACTTCTCCAGCTCCGCGACCCGCTTCTTCATGCTCTCCTTTTCGCCTGCGGAACAACGGAGCAAAGTTAGCAATAAAGGCAGTCGAAGTACCCCTTGAACACAAGGGTTCACACTTACTATTCGCTTGCTCCAGAGCATTGCGGAGATGATCCCTCTCCTGCTCCATGCGAACGAAGGCTGCGGCTCCCTCCATCTGTTGGCGATAAAATGGCTGCAGGAAACACAAGACATCAATCTGCGCCCGACTATTCTAGTCACGCACATCTTCGGGGGCTACTCCCATCGGGAGCGCTGTATGCGCACCCGATTCAGATCTTGCAGAACGATTCGAAGAACACTTACATGCTCAAGCAGCCCAGCGTCAACCGGAGTCGCATCAGTAGCTCTCTCTGGCATGGCGAAGGTCGAAGCCTTCAAGGCCAAAACGTCACCCGCCAGAGCCTCTTCTCCGGTCGTCTTCGCAGTCTGCTCGATCATGGGAGCAGAAGTGTGCTCCATCTCACGAGGGAAAGAAACAACAGCGCCAGTACGGTCGCTGTGACAAGGAAACTCAATTCAAGGACCCGCAAGTGAAGAAGCACACTCGACAAAAACAAAGCAATGGTTATGCGATTAACCTGACGACATCAACATCATCTTCGCTTCCCAGGGAGACGGAGGCCATCCTCGCGAACTCGGTTGGCGGTGCAGAGCCGAGTGGAGGCACGACCAAAGGATCAGCAAGGTCACTCGGGTGCCTAGCGCCCGAAGAGGACTCGCTCCTCTCTTCCTCGTTCACACCCGCCTCCTTCACAGGCGACGAGGCAGAACCAGAGTCGCCACTCTTTCGCCTCTGCCACTTCCGCAGCGGCTCCTCATCTTCATCATCCTCCTCCATCTCTTCACTCGGAGAGGTGGCAGAGGGAACTTCATCGTCATCAACCTCGTCTTCAGGGAACTCGGCCTCTTCATGAGGTCCATTCTCCATCAACGGAGGAAGACTGACATAGCCCGAACGACCCTGTCAGCGAATGAAGCATTTGAGTCAAGCAAAAAGATTCGACAGAAGAAGATGCAAGACAAACAAAGCAAACAAAGCTCACCTCAGGCACAGGATTATTAGGCCCATATGGCTCGACTGGGCACTTGACATTGCACGGGTCAGCGGCTCGGAGACTAGTGATGCTCCTCACCTTCGACTCGACTGCGTCATCATCAAGCTCATTGCCAGCATCCTCACGCGCCCACATCGGGTGGACGCGACTGCGCATCGGCTGCACCCGAAGCCTGAAGAAGGTGGCGATGAGGTGAATTCCACCCGTCTCGCGCCCGAGACTCTTCAGAAGGCCACGAAGTAGCGTCAGCAAGGGCTGAGTCGCCTCCCTGTCCTCCTTCGACAGCGGGTGCGCCCACGCGTTCGTCTTCCGCAACTCGCGATCAGCCGCGAATTCAGGAAGCCCTGCTTGGTCGCACCTGATGTAGAACCACTTCTTCCGCCAGCCCTGGACGGAGTCGGACTTCTTCATCTGGAAGTAGGAGGTGTCGCCACGCACCTGGATGCCGAAGCCGCCGACTGGGTACACCTGCTTGCTCTTCCCCACGTTCCTCCTCACGAGGAATAGCGACTTCCACAGCAGCCAGTTGGGTGCGATTCCCAGGAAACACTCGCAGAGCACGAAATAGCTCGCGATGCTCAAGACGCTATTGGGAGTCAGATCGTGGAACTGAATCCCATAAGCATACAAGAGACCACGGACGAAATCGTGGAGGGGGAACCCGAAACCCCGCGCAAGGAAATCCACGAAGCAAACGCGTTCCCCCTCGCGAGGAGCGGGGAATACCTCTTTCCCAGGAGCGCGCACCGTCGCCTGGTCTGCCGGCGGCAGCAACCCCTGCGCGCGGAGGGCCTCGAGGTCGGCCTTCTTCACCGACGATTTGACCCAGTCGCTGTCGGGCTTCTTCATCACGCTCGCCTCGGCGGCGGCGGCGGCGCCAGCAACAGGCTTCCCCCTCTTCATCGCGGCCTTGCTCATGGAGGGTGGAGGAAAGAAACTGGCAGAGGAGCAACAATGGCGGAGAGAAAGCAGCGGAGACGATGGAATGGGGATGGAATGAACTGTTCACCGCCGCGGTAAAAAATATATACCGCGTGGCCAGCTAATCCAGGCCGTCCTCAGTGAAACCGCACTCCACAGCATCATCTGGCCATCCACGTGTCGCGCGGAGATAGCAACCGTCGCCAGCCACGCCGCCCACTACGCGCGGGAATCAAGGCGCCATCATCACACCGCGAAATTTTCGCGCCCAACGGTCAGTATAAAGCGGCAACCGCTATCTCCAGTCAATACTGACAGTGGGACCGCACTGTCACGTCCCATCGGACACAGAGTGAGCCAAAAACGTCAGCGATGACGTCAACTGCGCAGACGTAGCAAGCAAGCCAATGGGCTGATCGAGAACTCGAGCAATTCATTCGAGTGCACAAAAAATTCAGTAAGCTCTAAGAGCCGAATAAACTCGAACAGTTCATTCGAGTGCAATAAGATTCAGTAAGCTCCAAGAGCTGAAGAAACTTGTGCAGTAAGCCAAACCGGCCGAATACAATAAGTCACGCAAAGCCAGTCGCGACTCCAACATGTCGAGTCCCTTCTTTACTCCCATCGGGAGCGGGCTTTTCGACTGAAGAAAAATTGAGTTTAACCTCAATTGCAAGCAATTCAGCTTAATCTCGGGGGCTACTCCGATCGGGAGCGCTGTTCGCGCTCCCGAGTGACTCAGAACAAAAGCAGTCGAAAAATCACCGACTAAGACTGAACTCACAGTATTTTACCCTGGAGTTGACAGTTCGACTTAGGAATCCTCCATAAGCCCGAACGGCCGGAGTCGACCAATTTTACTCGTTCCTTTCAGGAACCCAACGACATGCCCAGGAGGAAGGAGTCCTTTACCCGACTCTACGATTCGACTAAGCACTCGGGGGCTCCTGTCGTGGGGTCACTCTTCGACTACCCCACGGTGGGGATACCTGGGTCACGCCAAGCCCATCAGCCTTATGACGAGGGCCCAAGGAAGGCCCAAGGAGGACGACGTGCGGCCCAAGATAGTAGACGCTAGGTCATGCGACCCCAGCCATGCTTGTAAGCGCCATCGGCACCGTTCACCTGAGACCTAGCCTACCATATAAAGGCTAGGAGGGTCCTTCGTCTAGGGTACGCTCATAGCCGCCACCACAAACCCTAGCGAGATTGCCATCTCGCCATTGTAGCCACAACTCGCCATTCAATACCAGACAAGCAGGAAGTAGGGTGTTATCCTCCGGGAGCCTGAACCTGGGTAAAACGCCTTGCTTGTCAGCCGTCGTGATCACCAGCGCTCATCTCTCTCCCCTTCAATCAACCCGGGGTACACAACCCAGGGATTTGCCGAGTCCACACCTCGTCACACGGCATAGCCGGGATGGTAGGCATGGGTTGATGCATGCCTGCCCACCTGGGTTCGAGCCCCCGTACTCGCAACACCAGCGTGTACTCATCAGTGCTCTCTTGCACTCTTCTTCTTTTAAAAACGCCTCCGGCCTCCTCCCGGTAGGAAATCATTTTATGATATACTGTCTATTGTAAATGGCTCCCAGCAGCTCCTTGCATGCACCATAGAAGGCTTCCTCTATTCTACTCCAACTTGATCAGTTATCACTCATCTGCCACTTTAACGGCTGGAATGGAATATTTAACTCTTCTACAAGTGGCATTTGGCGACCATGTGAAACCGTTTGGTGTTAGCGTCGCACTCTTGACATCGCATACCGGAGCTCTGTCTTGCAATGGCACGCTCCAGAGATGATTAGGCCAAGCAACTGCAGTTTCAGTGTATGCCGGAGCCAGACTTCTGATCTGCAGACTATTGTGCCACGTCAAACCGTAAGATGACAATGTTTGCTATCACAATCTGCAGCGACATTCCAAATTCTGTGTCGCCCCCACGAAACCAAGTGTCTTGCTGCCTTTCTGATCAGTTTCATTTAGGCGTTTAAACAGACCCACCACCGTAGAATCACATCAATATTCTGTCCAGAATTTCAAATCAGAACCTTTTCTTTAGTGTGCCCATGAAGACGCAATGGAAAAACATCCTCAAATAGAATCAATATCAACAACAACAAAACGACCATGCCAACTTCGTACATGCACATGCAAAACTTTGACCATTATTAGTACACTGATCCATCAAAATTGCTACTCGAAAAAAAAGCAAGAAGATATAATGTTTTCAAAATCACTTCCGTAATAACAAGGATTCGTGACATTAGTTTACAGAGTAGAAACAACAAAAGGCAAACAGTCATACACTGCATCCACAACAACACACCGAAGACTGGTTTATGCCGGTTTCGAATAGCTACAGAGAGCAGAAATCAGCAACAAGAATTACAAACGTTGTGGTGCCAACAAGAATTCGTCATACAAGCCTACTTTCTTCCTAAGGGCGGCTGAATCCTTCTTGGAGTAGTGAACTGACTTGGCAACACCCTGTGCAGCTTGCATAGAGACCTGATTACAGAACTCAATGACCAAAGATTCCAACTTATGTGCACGTCCCAGTTCAGCCACCCCAACATCAGTCACATTATGACACGCCCGAAGTGTGAGATTACTCAAGCATGGGGTGCGCGCAATGAAGCGCATCCCAGAATCAGTTACTGAATGGCACTTTATAAGCTCGAGTGTCTCCAAATATGGTGAGGATGAGAGGGCCTTCATTCCCTCGTCATCAAAGAAGTTGGCAGTATTTAGCACAAGAACACGAATCGGGCAGGATTGAATGAGCACCAGAAAACCATGTTGTGTGAATCCTATTTCTGATGGCCAGCCAGGAGAACATGCTGTAAATTTAAGATCTACGGTCTGAAGCATTCCACAGTTTAGGGCTAGAGCATAAAGGCTATTATCAGTAAATGAGGTCCTGGTTTCACAATTCTGGACGTCACTAGAGTAGCGCTGAAGGTTGAGCGCAAGTGAGAGGCTTTTAAGGTTGCTGCAGCTCCGAGATAATGCAACGATGTCATTGTCATTTAGGGCAAGAACATGCTCAAGGTAAAGGTTCTCCAATGCTTTACATTTCCCTAGGATAACACGAAGTCCTATTTCTGGCCAAGTTTTAATACGCCCCAACCTTAAAACCTTCAAATTCTCACAGCAGAAATCATATATATCCATGCTGTGAGCATCATACGAGGAGTCAAAGACCTCATCACATGGAATAATATCATATATTCCTCTTTTAATCTCAAACTCAAACTTCTGGAGCTTGATCCACCCTGAACCGAACTTTAGGAGGTCACGATGATTAATTCCTTTGCAATTATTCAATACAAGCTCTTCCAACGACCCATTCCTACCAAGGTATTCCAGCCACTCTACATTGTTGATTTTCTCACAATCAATAAGGAGGAGAGCAGATAGACTCGTGCAACCAACTGCAACCGACAAAAGCCCAACTGAAGTGATTTGTGGTGCGGTGTTCAGCCTGAGAGACACCAGTTTCTTGCAATAAGCTATATAACCAAGCCCAGAGTCATCAACGTATGAGCAGAAGCTTAAGGTGAGGTCAATCAGCGAGGAACAGTGAGATGAGAACACAAAAAGGCCTTTGTTGTCCAACTGATTTCCATGTCCAGGGATCCAGCCTGAGTAATCGATTTCCACTTTCCGTAAATTTGGGAACCGGGCGCACAATGATGTCAATGCTTCTGTAGCAATGCAAAGACCAGTACCAACATGGATAGTAGCCCTTTGATTCCCCTCTATATTGTAGAGCTTCTTTGACACAAGGGAAAGAGAATTCAGATCAGTTGTCCTGGTGATCTTCTTGATAACCTCTGTCACCAGAGCCTCCGGTAGGTCCTCCATTGAACAAATTCAGCTGTACCAATCAGGTAATATCAAGGTTCAGTAAACAACCAAATATCTGGAATACTTATGATATATCAGAATAAAGCATGTGAAGATGGAGAAACTTGCAACACTCGTTACGAAGAATATACCGACGAACTTTGAGCATTTAATGTATCCGTGCAAAACTTGTTTGTTCTTCATTTAATGTTACGAAGAATGGAGATTTCTTAAGGTAGCTAGCACCTTATCTGTCCCTAGTTTGCTAGCAAGACAAACTGACGCTACAAGCCTCTTTAACTGAACTACCACCCTAAGTAGCAGAGCCTGATAATTAACGAACTAAGAGAATACACAGAAACAAACTAGAATTGACGATAGCAATTCTGCAAGAAGACCCACGTGCTGAATCTGAACCTAATTATTTGGAGGCACCTAGTAAATCACATGAAAACCAAAGCCTGCAAACAGTACTCGTAACTGATGAGCAAGAAAGTAGGGATTTAAACCAAAACGAATTACATATGATTTTCTACAAGATGACTCCAATCCTTTATATCTTTTTGAGGATCCCCACCTGCCTATGTTACTCAAACTGGTGCTCACAGATTCGCAAGAAGCGAAGTTAGGTGACCACGCCACACCATAGTGTGTCCCTCTCAACCGATGAGTCCACAGGGTGCACTCATCAATAGATAGGGCCAATATGACACCTGCTGAACTATAAATGTTGTTTGCTCCAACCTTAGGCTAGTACTCCATTGCAAAAAAAAGCTTATTTTCCAACAAGGAGATCCGTTTTACAACTATAATATTTGATGCTACCAGTTTTCCTCTGCGGGCAAGCCTCAATCAGGAATCAGGAAGCGAATCGAACAGAAAAAACAAGAAATTGTTGAATCAGGGAACCAGCGAACAGGGGCAAGAGAACCAAGAAACGGCGGCACCTTCAGCACGGCCAGGAGATAAGAACTGCGGTGAAAGAGAATAGATCGTAGGAGGGGAACTCCGCCGCCGCTCGACCTTGGAGATGTCCCCAGCGGAGGAGACTGTGAACCCTAGTCTCGCTCGCAACGCCCTTCATCTCTTTTGCAGCGGAAGAAGATGGGTCGTGAATGCCTCACTCACATGGGTCGGTCCAGGAACGTTGGTGCGACCCATTAACAGGTATAAATTATTTTTATTTTCTTATTATGAATCTCAAAAAAAATCTTGGAACTTCATATAACCATTTTAATAAATAAGTAAATTCTTAGGTGCTACAAAAGGTTCGGTCATACCGAAATAAATGTTAGCTATTTCAAAAATGTGTCCATTTATTTTTAACGTTCTTGTTGTTTGAAATATGTATGTATTTTTAAATGTACATATAGTTGGAAAACATGGCATACATTAAAAATAAATTTTCATGTTCTTTAAAGTGCTTGTGTATTTTTTTAAGATGTCTTGAATAAATATAAATGTTCTTATTTGTAACAAAAGTGTTGGTGTATATAAATTATAGAAAAAGGTCTTCATGTATGCATTTCCACAATATTCTTGTTGTGAGAATATATAATCCCACCTAAGGTCCTACTTAAAGTTCCGCACCTGTTTATGGAAGATATGACGAGGGGTATTTTTATGGGAAACACTTCTAATCCCCGGGGGATGGCGTCGCTCGCATCCTCCGCACGCAGCACTTGCCACGCGTCCCCGGGACCCACCACTAGACCTCACGTTCCTTTTTTTTTTTTGAGAATTCCTGGTCTTTTACAGTACAGCTGTAGTATCTGAACTCACGCACAACTCACTCCACTCCACACACACTCAACACCACACGCACGCCACCTGTGCGCAAGCTAGACCTAACCAGACTATACTAAGCTTCTGAGCCTCGTGAGCCTATACCTACTGGGAAACCCCTGCGGTGGTGGGCACACCACAATACCACTAACTGAACCACGGTGGAATCGGCCCAGAAACTGGAACTGGGACAGACTGATTAAGGGCTCAATCCCCCAAAGGCCCTCCACAAATTTGCTACAGCGCAGGACACTGTTCACGTGAACAGCACCGCACTGGACACTGTTCACGTGAACAGTGACGCGCTGGTGAGGCACCCGGAATTCGCTCCCTCCTGGAGTCGAACCCGGGCGGGTGGAGTGCACCACGGCACTGCCACCATCGCGCCAGAGGCGCGTCCTCAGACCTCACGTTCCTGATCCGCACTTGCGTGACGCGTTCCCAACCTTATCCTCCCATAGCTCGTTCTGGCCTTCGTCTCCGCACAGGCAGCCATGCCCCCCACCGCCTCCACACTCCTCAAGACCCTATTTGCCGGCGCCGTCACTCCCGTGTCGAGCGCCTCCTCCCGCCTGTAACTATGCCGCGCTCGACGGGGCCTTGCGCGGCTGCGTCGTGTCCCCGACCTCGCTCAAGACGCTCGTCTCCGTGCTATCCCACGGCGACCTCGCCGCGTGGGACGGCGCCTCCGTCGTGCTCCGAGAACTCGCGTCCTCTGCCGACCGGGGCATCGTGGGACGGCGTACTACCTCGCTCCGCCAGTGACCGTCCGCTTTGCTGAGCTCTGCATCGTACACGTCGTCGCGGAGCTCCTTGTGGACGCCGACAAGCGAACCAGCGAGCTGGCTGCGCTCGATGGCGTCCTCTGCCCTGACGACGCCCCGTCTCTCCCCAGGCGCTCCTATTCAGTGATCATTTTTCTTCTTCTTTTATTTGCTACATGCCGTGCAATTTTTTATGAGGTATGTAGCAATTGTTTTCCCTTTTTTATGCAAATCTACAAAGTTATTGCAGCAAGTTTTTTCTTGACATGATGCATGGTCTGGTGCAAATTTTGAAGGCTTTGTAGCAAGAATTTCCCCTTTTTTATGCAAATCCACAAGGTTATTCCAGCAAGTTTCTTCTTTGACATGATACAATTTTATTTGATGTGGTGCAAAATTTTGAAGGCTTTGTAGCAAGAATTTGCCCCCTTTGACGCAAATCCGTGGACCAATTGTAGCAATACTACTTTCTTCTTCACAAGATGTAATTTTTCATAGATGTAGTGCAAATGTTGTAAAACTTTGTAGAAAAAGCATTCCCCTTTTTATGCAAATGCGTAGAGTAGTTGCAGAAAATTTATTTGTTTATGTGATGTTATCTTCAAGAGGTGCAAATCTCTACTACTTTTGTAGCAAATTTCATTTTTTGATGCAAATCGGTAGAAGAGTTGTAGCAATTTTCTGTTTATAGATCATTTTTATCTTCAAATGCTTTGAAGCTTTGTAGTAGCAAATTTCGAGTTCTACTTGTGATGCAAATCCACATTGCCTTGTAGCAAAATTTTCTTGGATCTTTGGCAAGCTGTCCATGGACGAGCTAAGACAATGCTACCGGGGGTTGTTTCCGGTGCTACAACGAGCTACCATCGGCGTCCCGCAGTGCTACCATCGGCGTCCCGCGGTGCTATCACGGGAGGCCGACGGTGATGGCAATGGGGGCGGGCGGCGTCTTCTCCGGCGAAGCTGCGGCGTCTTCTCCGGTGAAGCTGCGAGCGCCGCGAGCGGCGTATTCTCCTCTCCGGCGAAGCTGCGGGCGGCATCTTCTCCGGCGACGGGCGGCTTCTTCTCCGGCGAAGCTGGAGGGACGCGGTGCTGCAGAGGGGAGACGATGAATAAGGCACAGGAGATGTGTTTTATTTCGCCGAGGCTGGGACTTTTTTCCTATGCCTTTTTTGCGTGCGTAACTAGTCCTTACTGGACACGTGTCACGACTGGGACCCGGAGGATGGAAACATCGGATCCCCGGGGGACGCCTAGTACTGCCCATATCTAACATGGGTGGCAGCCTAATCTTCGGACTGGACGTCCACCTCCATAGGCGTTCTACGAGTTCTCCTTGATTCTTGTACTTTGTCTATGATTGGATTGCTTTGGTTGTGTGCATCGTTACTATACAGAGGCCGGTTGTAATATTTTTGTATCTCCGTGATACCATGAGTAATAAAATTGTCCTTTATTAGGAAAAAATGTAGGTGATTAATTACTTTCGGCGAAAAAGAGACCTCCCTCAGTGCAATAGTGCCATGGGCCCATGGGAAGTGGGATCCCAAAGTAGGCATAGCTCTCTTGAATTTCATGATCACCTAGGTGGTCCTAGGAATAATTGAGATATTTGCTTCATTTTTATCCTTTTCAGCCTTTTGTTTTTGGTTTGCCTTGGTTTTCTTTTTCCGTGAAGAAAGTTGTGTCTTTGAGATGGTACGAGCGCTAGTACAACAGCTCATGGTTGTACAAGATGGCTTGGCTACTATAGGTAGGAGCACCAGTACAATTCACGGTCATACGATGCCCATGTCCTTTTTGAGTTACTGGTCTGTGCAACAATGACCCAAAGAGTTGCTGGTTTGTGCAATTTTCTCCTTTGTGCTAAAAGAAACTGATACAACCAGCCTGATCGTACATCGGACAGATCACAGAAGTCAGAAGAAGAGGACAAATGTCCAATAAACAAATGAGGTAACAGCATAGAAAAATACAGTAAACTCAAGGGTTCTCGCCTCAGACCTCCACAAACAACAGGGACGCATGCTTCCTGTAAAGTGGACCAGCGATGTAGCAGCAAGCCAGAGATCGAGCAAATTATGTACATAAATCTAAATACCCACAATTATGCTACTGTACAAACTTTTCATTTGATATGCAATGAAAACACATGCTCAGATAGAATAAAATATAATAAAAAAAAAAAACATGCCACATTTGTACATGTCCATACGAAACTAAGACCACTATTACTACACTGACTGATCCATGCCACATTTTTCATGCCAAAATAGCAGGCAGATCTACATGTCAACAAAATCACTTCCGTAATTAAAAAAAATCCTGAGATTTTCTTCGAGAGTAGAAACAATAAAAAAGAAACGGTTAAATACTGCCTCCACAGAAAAAAAAAACAGGTAATATTGGGGTCAAACTTAGCTAGTTTTGAAACTGCTAAAGACAGTAGAAATTAAGCAACAAGAATTATACAAGTGGTGACTAATATTAAAGTTGCATTCATCAGATACCGACCAAAGTACATCACTAGAATGTCAACAGAGGAGAATCATTGCAGTAAAGGTCGAAGGCAATAGAAAGTTCAGATAGTCTGGGTCAGATGATGCACATCCTTCTACAATGGTGCCACTCAACAACTTAATTGTTTCAGCGGCAATTTATAGTGACAATTTTGGAGACCTCTTCATCAACAGACACCACCCAAACCTATTTTCCTATTATTGGAGTAGTGAACTGACTTGGCAACCCCTGCGTAGCTTGCAGGGAGACCCGGCCACAATAATCAATGACCAACGACTCCAACTTATGTGCACGTCCAAGTTCCGCCACTCCAGCATCAGTCACGTTATGACACACCCGAAGTGTGAGATTACTCAAGCATGGGGTGTTTGCAATGAAGCGCAGCCCAGCATCAGTTACTGCTCCACAACGTATAAGCTCGAGTGTCTCTAGATATCGTGAGGATGAGAGGGCCTTCATCCCCTCATCATCAAAGAAGTTGGCGGTATTTAGCACGAGAACACGAATCGGGCAGGACTGAATGAGCACCAGAAAACCCTGTTGTGTGAATCCTATTTCTGATGGCCAGTCAGAAGCACATCCTGTAAATTTGAGGTCTACAATCTGAAGCATACGACAGTTAAGGGCTAGAGCATAAAGGCTATTATCAGTAAATGACGTCCTGGTTTCACAATACTGGACGTCACTAGAGTAGCGCTGAAGGTTGAGCCCAAGTGAGATGCTTTTAAGGTTACTGCAGCTCCTCGATAATGCAATAATGTCATTGTCATTTAGGGCAAGAACATACTCAAGGGAAAGGTTCTCCAAGGCTTTACATTTACCTAGGACAACACGAAGTCCTATTTCTGGCCAAGTTTTAATACGCGCCAACCTTAAATCCTTCAAACTCTCACAGCAGAAATCATATATCCATGTTGTGAGCATTATATGAGGAGTCATAGACATCATCACCTATAGCATAACCATCATATCTTCCTCTTTTGTTCTCAAACTCAAACTTCTGGAGTTTCATCCATCCTGAACCAAACTTTAGGAGGTCATGATGATTGATTCTTTTGCAACTCTTCACTACATGCTCTTTCAACGATCCATCCCTACCAAGGTATTCCAGCCACTCTACGTTGTTGATATTCTCACAATCAATAAGGTGGAGAGCAGATAGATTTTTGCAACCAACTGCAACCGAAAGAAGACCAATGGAAGTTATTTGGGGTGCAGAGTTCAGCCTGAGAGTCACCAGTGTCTTGCAATAAGCTAAACAACCAAGCCCAGAGTCATCGATGTGTGAGCAGAAGCTTAACTTCAGGTCAGTCAGCGAGGAACAGTGAGATGAAAACACAAAAAGGCCTTTGTTGTCCAACTGATTTCCCTGTCCAGGTATCCAATCAGAGTAATCGATTTCCAACTTCCACAAATTTGGGAAGCGGGTGCACAATGATATCAGTGATTCTGTAGCAGTGCAAAGGCCAGAACCAACACGGATATCACCCCTTTGATTCGCCTCTATCTTGTAGATAAGCTTTGACACAAGGGAAAGAGAATTCAGATCACCTATCCTGGTGATCTTCTTGAGAATCTCGGTCACCAGAGCCTCGGGTAGGTCCTCCATTGAGTAAATTCAGCTGTACAAATAAAACATCAAGGTTCAGAAAGGAATTGCTGGACCAAAACTTATGATATACTATCAGAATAAATCATGTGATGAAGGTGATCACACTGGCAACCCTCATTAGGAAGAATATACCGATGAACTTTGAGCATTTGTGTGTTCTTCATAAGAATGGATATTTATTTAAGTAGCTAGCACCGTATCTGTCTCTAGATAGCTACTAAGAAAAAAAATACGCTACAAGCCACACCATTAAATTAAACTACCGCCGTAAGTAGCCGAACATGAATAATGAACGAACAAAGAGAATACAAAGATATAACTAGAATTGACGCAAACAATTCCTCAAAGGAGACCAAACTGCTGAATCTGATCCTACTTATTTAGAGGCACCTAATAAATCACATGAAAACCAGAGCCTGCAAATCTATCTATTATATAATTAAAACACAGGACAACCAACGGTGAAGATTAGCCAGACATAATCAAGTCACAAACAACGGCCAAGATTTTCTTTTCGTAACGTCTGGCCGGTGTCGATTTTCATACGTGCATATACAGTGTCCATCTTCCCCACGTCTCCCACTTGAAATCGCATAAGGAAAGTCCATCTTCCCCACGTCTCCCTCTTGAAATCGTGGAAGGAAAGAACACCCATGTACATCAATAAATGATCCACGTACAGGACTCCCCATCGCACTGGAGTAGGAAAGATCTCCCAGACCTCATGTACAATCCATCCAGAAATCGTCTAGCACAGTCGATCCATACATACGATCGCTCCACGGCATGGCCGGTCCGCTTCTCTTCCTGATGTCGCCCTCTCAGCCGCCACAAGACCACGACATACCTAGCCCCAATTCTCCCCTGCCTAACAAGGTTACCAAGCTGAATGCCATGGCGGCATGGGCTGCCTCCGATCGTCCACGACATCTTCGACGGTTGTTATTACGTAATCTGAACGTGGATGAATTCAAGTGCTCCATTACAGGTTCGTGGATTCCAACTTGCGTCTTCTACTGCCTTCGACGGTTGTTACGTAATCTGAACGTGGATGAATTCAAGTGATCCATTACAGGTTCGTGGATTCCAAATTGCGTCTTCTACTGCCGGCGATGATGAGGATCAGATCGATCAATGCTGTCGGCCGTGACGACGATTAGATCGATCAATTTTGCCGTCCATGAGATTCGTGGATTCCAACTTGCGTCTTCTACTGCTGGCGATGACGAGGATCAGATTGATCAATGCCGCCGGCCGTGACGACGATCAGATCGATCAATTTTGACGGCCATGACGACGATCAGATTGATACACGACATGGCGGCAGTGTCAGGGTTCTAGCCGTGAGACCGTGCTCACAGAAGGCGTCGCTCACGTACAGTGATGGGCTGATTGATCCTATCAGAGTGTGGCGTTCAGGCTGGAGGTTACGTCGGTGATCCATCGTGGTGTATCCAATGAAGCGGTGTTGATCGCTTGATGCCGGCAGCCATCACAAGCAAAGAAATAGCTGACTCACGTACAGATTATGGACATATGCATAAGCACGGAGGCGAGTTTGCTAGAAGAAGTTTTGCGGCCGGCCGGTGTGCCTTCCGATCTTGCCGACAAGCCGTTGGGCGTGCAGCATATGCATATGCACGGTAGATGTTGACTTGAATGGAATCACGTGTTCAAGAAAAATCAGTGTTCAACTCTAAGCGGAAATGAAATCTGTGTCCTCATCGCTCTTATGTTCATCTTTCAGACTTTGGCGTCTGCTACTTCTGCAGTTCTGCTGAGACAAGCCGCAAGGGATCATCGCGTAGCTACCACCTGGGTCTGAGATGAGCTATCCGGTTAATGACCTGCTGATGTTGCAGTCCAGTCGCCCATGATTCATGCCGCGCTTACAGATTGGCCTCAGAAGACGAGGCGTTCTCCATCATCCATGCTAATTGATGCTACGAACTGCAACACTGTCGCATGCATGTCTTTCATGTTCTACATCCTGAATTTGTTGCCATAGATGATTGGACTCCTCGGTACACAGATGTTGCAGATCTTCAAGCTAAAGTATACTGTGGTTTATTAGTGGATCAATTAAACTTCAGTCTATGAATTGTGCTACATGAGAGTACAAAATACATGAGGAAACATCAAAGCGAGGTAATCTCCTTTCTCATCTCTAAATTTATACTGATGATGAAGTATAGGAAGCAGAAATATTGGTAGACGGACAGTTCTTTGCACTTGGAAGATCTGACTCTTACTCTTTAAGCACTATGAGATCGTTGAGTATATCTATAGAAGACCAGCTTTAGAATTATGTGTATTCTGATTCCTTAAGGACCTCATGGTTGCTGTTTTTAGCCAAATGAAATTAAACATCAAGCTGATTATCATAACTATTATGGTTGTACAAATATCTTATCAGCAGAGAAAATACATTATCCGGGTGATTACACAATTAAGATAATGATTTTGATTGTCAATTTTACCGACAGATCATATGGTGTTTCAATGAAATTTGAAGTTTCAGGACCACATTGATCAAAACTATGATTCTGGGAGTCTCGGGCATCATGATAGGCAAGATATATTGTTGTCATAGTTGTCATTTGTTTTAAGCACAGGGGATATTGTGCTGAGCGGCAACGGTGAAAATTGATGGTCTTAATAGGTAAGAAGTAGTAGTTCTTGAAATATTTTTTTGATTGCACATGCGATTGGTGAGGTAATCAGCTCAAGTAAGTTTTTGGTGTACCACGCAGGCTCAAGTATGCAGCTATTAGAGAAAATCCTCTTATTTGTATGTTTCTTTGTGCATCTCTACTGAAATATCACCATAATATTTTCTGAATTTATTTACAGTGGAAAATTGTAATACGCTATTGATCATTTCACCACCTAGAGACATGTGTAAGCTCTGGGCCAGCTGCTGCGGATATCGCGTGAAACAATAATCAATTCAGGATTTAGGCAAAGGCGTGCCACTGAAGAGATCGTTAAATGGTCATTTTGTGAAGAAATTGTAATTTAAAATTAATAGTTGGATTTATATATGCTTAACATTCTGTTATGTACCAATATTTATTTGTTGCTGATATATATTAACATGCATCGGTAGGACAATATACAAAACATGGTCAAAAATAATTAGGACATATTGTTTGAAGGAGCAAATGATGCTTGATCACTGGTGGAGTTCATCGAGGTTGGAAGTAGCACAAAAGTGGCAAACAAGAATTAATCTAAGACCACTCACAGGAGGTACACATGAAAGCCTTTAAGAACAATAGTCTGGTCTCCATAATGCGTGAATGTGTCTAACCTAGCTATTTTATTAGAAATGAGGAAGTACAACATATTTTTGGTTGCACAAGAAAAGTAGTAAGCAACGTACAGTGTTAAGTTTTCTATTAGGACGCTTCAATAAATATTACATCGTATCCAGTCGATACAATACACTGAGCCTTGGAAGGATGAACACGCTATATAATGTGTGAGAGACATCGATGCTGAATTTGTAAAGAAAAATGTGGGGGGTGTGACAGATAACATAGATACGGTGCGGAAACTGCGATATTACGAAGCTACTATAGCTGATGTGCATGATATGTATCCAGGTTAATGTATCCAGCTACTACAAAATCAATATTTATTAATGTTGCATGACATGGAAAAATCACTCAACCAGCACCGAGACTCATTTGATTGCTGGATTTTGAAACAATAAAAAATAATGGTGCAGCCAACTTCTGCATAAGAAAACTTCGAAGCCTAAACAATGATTTGGATGTATTCCGGTTTTCCATTTTTAACATGTACAAATATTATACGCCGTAGATTGGAATATAGAAGCAATTGGCAGCTCAATAAGCCGAGTATACAAATTCAATCATATATTTTCGTCGATTTTAAATAGTTATCTAATATAGTATCCAGAATAAAATTATACATTTGATATGAATATATCTGAGTTATATCAATGCTAGCCGCGCAGTCGCGCGGGCCACACAGCTAGTTAGTACTTAAAACTCATGAGCAAGAAAGTAGGGACTTAAACCAAAACGAATTACAAATGATTTTCTACAGGATGACTCTAATACTTCTTTTTTTAGGATCCCCACCTGCATATATTACTCAAATTGGTGCTCACAAATTCACAAGAAGCAAAGTTAAGTGATCAGTTGATCACGCCACACCAGAGCGTGTCCCTTCAAATCGGTTTTCCTCAACCGACGAGTCCACATGGTGCACTCACCAACAGATAGCGCCGATATAATATCTGCTCAGCTAGAAATGTCGTTTGCTGCAACCCTAGGCTAGTACTCCATTGCAAAAAAAAAAACTTACTTTCTAACTAGGAAATACCTTTTACAACTAAAATGGATGATGCTACGGTTTTCTTCCTCAATTAGGAAGCGAATCGAACAAAAACCATGTAAATGCTGAATCCGGGAACCAATAAACGGCGGTACCTTCAGCACGACCGACAAAATCTTTGGCGACAGAGAATAGATCATAGGAGAGGACCTCCGCCGCCGCTCGACCTTGGAGATGTCGATCGACCAGCCTCAGTCCCCAGCAGAGGAGACTGTAAACCCTAGTCTCGCTCGCAGGGCCCTTCGTCTCGTTTGCAGCGGAGGAAGAAGAAGGTGGGCCTGTTGCGAGCTGTAGTCTCACTGGGCCGGTCCAGGAACATTGTGCTGGCTTACCATACTTGTAGGTCTGAAGCATTTGCCCAGCACTTGCGACCTATTAACAGGTACAAGATTCTCAGGGAAAAAAATAGGTATGCATATTTTTTTAATAAATCTCAAAAATATATTAATTATCTCAGAAATTTCATGAATGAACCAGCGTGCATATTGTTGTCTCTAGGCAAGAACTTGCTGGCCTCCTCCGTGCCCTTCAAGAATGCCAAGTCGGGATCCTGAGGGCTTCTTTGTAATATCTTGTGTTTTCTGGATCTTTCTGTAAAAGACCTTGTAGTAATGTCAGTTGATCTTTTTCGTAAAAAAAAACTACCCGGTGATGTCGAGGTAGTGGGACGGGGATGGCAGAAAGGACCCCGTGAGTCTCTCTAGGGCCATCAACTCCTCCATGGTGGCACGGTGAGTGAACTGAACTGGTGATGGTGCTTTGTGTTGGAATTTTGATTAGCTTTACAAAGCCTAACTAAAAATTCTGAAATTCTCATTTGGCCCATGTGCATGTGGCTGTGTGTATACGCGACTAAACTTTAGTCTAATACTGCTAGTTGGGAGTGAGCTGCACCACTTTATATAGTGAGCTGTTTCACTACTAGCATGAGGTGTTAGTTGTGAGGAGAAAGGAGGCAGTCCACACGCGCGCTCCTCCTCGCTCGCCTCGCCACGCCTCGCCTCGTCACGACGCGCCGCGGGTTGCGGGAATCTCGCCAAACCGAGTTATAATTTTGTTGTTCGGGAAAATCTAATGAGTCATTAATCAATAATTAACGGACGCGTTAATTACTCAGCCGTTGCCGATTCCTTTGGATCGTGGGGCTGTTACCGACTCGATCGTGCGGCTGCGCCCACGCCCTACCCGAGCTGCGCTATACTGGCCGCGCGAACCCTAGCCGCGCCACTACGTGAAACACATGGTAGCTCGTTGCCCTAGTTCTAGAACCTTGCGCCGCCGTCTTCCAAGTCTTCTCCATCCCGTCTTCCGGCATGCACCGGTTGAAGGGACAGTACGCCTCCGGAACCCCGCCTCTTGTGATCCTGTACGAGAGAGGGGCGATCAGGTTTTTGGGGAGCGCACTCGCGCGACTACTGGCTTCGAGTTCTTCCCCAACGACGACTTCTTCCCCGACATCGGCAGCCTCTTCATCGACGACATGGGCGACAACAGCAACGCCAACGCTGCCGCTGCCACGTATGATTTCTTAATCTCCATGTTTAAGATATTGCTAGAGTTCCTGCTTGTAGTAGTTGCTCTAGATTTGATATGTTTGTCTACTGTTATAGTAGTAGATCGCATGATTAGTTTATTTCCTATTACTCTAGTCATGATTTATTTACTGTTTTCGTGGATTAAATCATATGCTAAATTGCTTATATATTCAACAATCCAAAAACCTGATTATAGGAAATTTGCATCGCCTGGCTTTCTCATGTCAACGAGGCCGTTTCCCTTTAAAGGGGTGCTTTACAAACGGTGGCGCATGAGAGCGGTACACTGGTTCCAAAACAGTAACTGCTATGCTGCCACCAAAGGCAAGCGTGAGGGTGATCTTAATCCTGTTGAACAGGAAGCTCTTGAGAGGCTTGATACTCTTTTCAAGAGTGCCCTCCTCAGTATCCTTGACGATTCCACTGTGGATTCGTATATGTCGTTTAATACCGGCAAGGACATGTGGGATGCGCTCGAGGCCAAATTTGGGGCATCGGACGCTGGAAGCGAGTTGTACGTTACGGAGCAATTCTATGACTACAAGATGACTGATGAGCGTTCTGTTGTACAACAGGCTCATGAGATACAGTCGCTCGCTAAGGAACTTGAGCACTTCAAGTGTAACTTACCGGACAAGTTTGTCGCCGGTGGCATTATCGCCAAGCTTCCATCTTCATGGAGTAACTTTGCTACTTCTCTGAAACACAAGAGACAAGAGTTTTCCGTTTCGGATCTCATTGCGTTGCTTGATGTGGAAGAGAAGGCGAGAGCGAAGGATACACGTGCTCGAGTTGTTGAGGCTGGTCCTAGTGCCCATGTGGTACAGAAGAAGAATTACCAGCCGCCCCACAAATTCAAATTTAACAAGGGTAAATCTAGGGGTAAAGGCAAGTCTGATGATAGGCACAAGTCGTCACAGTCTACCAAATTCAAGAAGAACAACAATAAACCAAGGAAGGGATCATGCCATGTTTGCGGTGACCTGAATCACTGGGCACCTCGTTGTCCCAACCGCCATGAGCTGCGCACATCTGAGAACTGCGGCAAGACTGTCAATGTTGTCATTGGCGATACTGAGATGAAGGATTCTGGGTACGGTATATTTCCTACCATCTTTTCAGTTTGTCATTCTCCTGAATGGTTGATTGACACTGGTGCCAATGTACATGTTTGTGCTGATGCCTCCATGTTTTCTTCTTACCAGATCACAGGGACTTCTCCCGTGTTGATGGGGAATAACTCACATGCTACTGTTCGTGGTGTTGGTACAGTCGATCTGAAGTTTACTTCGGGGAAGACCGTGCGCCTAAAGAACGTTCATGAAAGTGCATGTTGCCCCATGCGTGGTTTTGGTAATTAGTGACAATCCTTATGGACTAATGTTTACATTGAGATATTCCTATAGATCTTGTTCATGGGAAAATATTGGAGTTCATGTGTTGAACTCTAGACGATGAAGTGCAAGTTCAATATGATGCATCTCGGAAGATATCATTTGATTGAATCTTGCAAAGGAGACATGAAGACGGAGCTTAGCAAGGCCCTCCCATAATATAGTATGGGGGAGCATTTCGAGAAGTCTTCATCAAGCATGTGCTAGCAAGCACAATCAAGAAAGGTGTTCCAACTTGAGAGTGTCAAGATCGTCATCATCGAGCTCAAGTGGAATGCGCAAGGCAAAGGTAGGATCTTGATAGGTTTTCTATTTTACCGGTCTCATGGTGTTAGTGGGAGACCGGGTTATAGGATAGACGGCGTACTATCAAGAGGGGCTCTCAAGTGAGTACCTTGATCGCATCTTTGTGGAGAGCTCAAACCTTTGCATATTTGGTATTTCATCTTTCTTGGTTCTTACTTGGTTTTTCTCCTTGTTGGGTTTTGGTGCTTGTCGTGATCTTCATGACAAGTCCAAGTTCATCGAAAACGGATTTCATATGGAAAACTTGTTGCGTTTTCGTGTTGGAAATATTATCGGTTTATCCCCGAGGAGAGTTCCACACCTTCTTATATGTGCCAACTTGACTCTTTTCATGATTTTCCGAAGATTTTTCTGAGCGGGCCGGCTCCCTGGCCGGCCCAGGCCGGGTGCATCGGGTAGCAGGCCGGCCCAGGCTGCTCGCTCGCTGTGTTCGCTCCTCGCTCGCTTGCCTCGCTGCACGCTCGCCTCGCCTCGCCTCTGCTGGCTCGCTTGCTTGCACAGGCCGGCCCAGGCCAGGCCTGTTTGGCCAGCTCGGTCGGCATGCTTTTCGACCAACAACTAGTTTTCCTGTGAGCATTTTTAGAGGAGTTTTCTTCCCAGTTGTTAGACACAACATTTGAGCAAGTTTTTCTCCTCTCTCTCCTCCATTGTTGCTCTTTGAAAAGCTTGCCTTTCCTCTCAATCTCTCCATGATTCTTGCTTATATTTAAGGGAAAGTGAGGGGTGATCTTGATCTACATATTCACCAATTGATCTCTCCTCTAAGTGAGGGGAACCTATTAGATCTTGATCTTGGAGTTCTTGGTGCATCTCCTCTTTATTTGTCCTCTCTTATTCCCCCATAAGCATTTGTTGCTTTGTTGGAATTTGAGAGTGGAGGACTTGAGCACTTGTGCTCTTGCCATTTGCTTTGTGCATCGGTTTGTGCTCTCCACAAGGATTCGTGGAAGTTGAAGTTTGTGAGCTTGTTACTCTTGGGTCTTCGGGACCCTAGACGCCCGTGTGGTGGTTGGACCTTTGTGTTCACTTGTAAAGCCTTTCGGGAGCCCCCAATCCCGTTGTGGGTTGTGCCCCGGATTGTTGTTGAAAGGCTCCAGATTCCGCCTCGAATGATTCCGATAGTGGAAGGTGAACCAAACTTTTGTGGTGCGGTTCATCAGAGAATAGGGTGAGCCTTTGTGGCGTTGAGATCGCCCTTTGTGGTGCCTCACACCTCTCCAACGAGACGTACTCCCTTAACAAGGAGGAACTCGGGAATACATCTTCGTCTCCGCGTGCCTCGGTTATTTCTATACCCGAGATTTTTACTTATACACTTTACATTGTGATAGCCTTCGTGCTTGAAGTATTCTATATTGCTATCACATTGTTGCTTGTCTTGCTTAGCATAAGTTGTTGGTGCACATAGGTGAGCCTAGTTTATTTATGTTGTCGGCTTGTTAATTTAAACACCTGGTTTTATTCCGCAATTAGCAAGCCTAAACCGGATAAGTTTTAATCGCCTATTCACCCCCCCTCTAGGCGACATCATTGTTCTTTCAGTTCATCATGTGCCCTCCGTCAATAAAAATCTCGTCAGCGGTTCGCTACTATGTCGGGATGGTTATAAGTTGGTTTTCGAGTCAAATAAAGTTGTAATATCTAAGTATGGACAATTTGCTGGAAAAGGCTATGAGTGCGGACTCTTGTTTCGCCTATCTTTGTCAGACTTATGCACCAAAGTTATTAGTCATATTTGACACGAAGTTTTGTCTAATATTTGGCATCCACGACTTTGTCATATTAACTTTGGTACCATGACGCTGCTAGCTAGATTGGATTTAATTCTGAAATTCACTACTATCAAAGGTTCCAAGTGTCAAGTATGCGTACAAGCTAAGCAACCTCGCAATTCCCATAAGACTGCAGAGGAAAGAGACTTGTCATCACTGGAACTTATACATTCAGATATTTTTGAGCTGAATGGCGTTTTGACAAAAGGCAGAAATAATTTTTTCATGACGCTTATTGATGACTCCACTAGATATTGTTATGTGTACCTTGTGAAAAGAAAAGATGAAGCTTTAAACTATTTCAAAATATATAAAGCTGAAGTAGAGAACCAACTTGATCGAAAGATTAAAAGGCTAAGGTCTGATCGTGGTGGAGAGTATTTTTCTAATGAGTTTGATTCGTTTTGTGCGGAACATGGTATAATCCATGAGAGGACGCCTCCCTATTCGCCTCAGTCAAATGGAGTGGCTGAAAGAAAGAACCAAACTCTAACAGGTTTGGTTAACGCCATGTTAGACACTTTGGATCTCTCCAAGGCATGGTGTGGGAGGCTTTATTGACAGTATGTCATGTCCTAAACCGAGTTCCCACAAAGAAGAAAACGGTTTCTCCATTTGAGGAATGGGAAAGGAAAAATACGAGATTCTCTTACTTTCGTACTTGGGATTGTTTGGCGAAAGTCAATATACCAATTCACAAGAAGCGCAAGCTTGGACCAAAAACTGTGGATTGGGTTCTTCTGGGCTACGCTTTTCATAGCGTTGGTTATAGATTCTTGGTAGTAAAATCTGAGGTATCCGACGTTAATGTTGGTACGATTATGGAGTCAAAGGATGCGACTTTGTTTGAGGATATATTTCCTATGAAGGATATTCCTAGCTCATCAAATCAGGAGATACCTAATACATCTAGTCAGGAATTGGTTGATATTCCTGATCCTACCATTTCGATAGAACACACTAATAATCCTGTGGAGGATGACAATGAAACTCCTGTTAGGAGCAAGAGACAGAGTACTGCAAAGTCCTTTGGTGATGATTTCATTGTGTACCTTGTGGATGACACACTGATTACCCCCAAGAGCAGGGGATCACTGTAGCACGTCTCAATGTGGAAGTAAGGTATCGATCCGCAGGATCAAGAAGGAAAAGTTATCTATTCCCTCAACTAAAGTATCACAAATTTTAGTTGATTATGCACTAAACAAGATTAAACAACAAGGTGGTTGATTTAGTGGATGGAAGTTTAATGTATCAAAACAAGAATGTAAAAGTGTCTCAATCCTCTTCAATGCAAGAGGACAAGACAAAGGTTTTCTCTTATAGGAACAATGGACATGGGTTCATGGGTTCACTTAATCCTCTCTCTCTCATCTACGGTGATTATCGTGTTATAAATAAAGTACACACAATTGTCATGTTTTAATGGTAGCTTTTTATGACGGCTATATGTCCTAAAACACATAGTTGAAAGAGGTACTCATTTGTGTTGATAGGTCACCCTCGTAAGGCTAGCGTGGTTGCTGTCACTCCCAGATCATACTCTTCCTTTTTACCCCCAGATAAAGGATGTTGGGCGGTACAGTGTCACTCAATACCTATGCCGTGTCACATCGGCCATCCCGTACCCACATACATCATACTTATTAAAGAACAATATTCTATCAAAGTATGACAAGTCATAAAAGTTCCAACACAACAGTAAATGCATAACAAATCATCTCATACCACAATATCCACCATAAGAATTACATAGATGACCGTAATCATGTTCAGCAGCTCATACGGTACTAATTAGTGAAGCTCAAAGAGAGGAGAGATACATAAGTTACCACCACAAACCCATAGTCCAGAGGGTGGACTACTCCCCCTTCATCATGGAGACGGTGGAGAAGTCGTTGGAGAAGGTGGAGACCACCCTGGCAGCGCCCTGCCGGAGTTTTCCCCCTCCAATCTGCAGCTCCAGATCTCTCTTTCGGTGTTTCTGTGTTTCGGCGGCGCCTGTTTTCGAGAACGCCGTGAGACTTATTTTATAGGCGTTTTTAGGTCAAGACGAAGGCGGTGGAGAAAAGATCGACGGCTGCGGAGCCCCAAGGCCCAAGTTGGTGGGCCCCACGCGGCCAGGTACAGTGGCCGCGTGGGCCACCCTCTTTTGGCCCTCCGGCCTCCGTTTGCTTGCTTTCTTCGCTCCCAAGTCTTCCTCCTTCCAAAATAATGACGCCTGTATTTTTCCAGATTTTTTTGACGTCGTTTGGGTCCCTGAAACTTAAAAGGAAAAAAATAGGATTTTCTTCCTGCGCAGAGTTAATTCCATAAAAATAGGAAATAAATATTGTATTCCCAAATATCATTATATAACAGTGGTATAACTCTTATATGATGCAAATATGATGGGAATATAAGTGATATAGTGCCAAGTTCATGTATGCATTTTACATGCATCAACATCCCCAAGCTTAACCTATACTCGTCCTCGAGTATGAAGGTGATAAAACTAACATGGACTTTGCAATTTAATACTAACAATGGATATAAAGATGATTACTATTGCTACATAGAGTCAAATGATTCATTCTTCAAAGGAGTAGCAATATGCAAGATAGTTTATGAAGTGATATCAAGTATTCAATGCAAGGATGTTCAATGATAGTTCACAAAGTGTAACATAGAAGATAGTAATATGGAGTAACATAGAAGATAGTAATATGGACCACATGTATGCATAATGATAAGTAAGAACATCCTACATTGGTCATAGAGTGTAGATGAAAATCTGAATATAAAAGGTGGACACTTTGGAAAGATGTATATGTGAGTAGAGGTAAAGCATGCATAAGTTTCATCTAACTTCTAAACTCTTCTAATTAAGTTAATGATTGCAATGTGGAATTCTTGCTGTCAAGCTCTCATTACCCCTATCATAGCATCTTGAATGATTAAAGTTTAATGTGAAAGCAAATATGAGTAGTGTGCTTGATAAAGTAAAGGTTAGGTGTCTCATGCCCCTTGAATACAAGTACCTACACCATGATTACTCAACTTAGGAAACAAAGAAAGTTCAAGTTATATATCATTGTAAGTAATAATAGTATCATCAAGAGCGTTAACTGGGGTACCTCTTGTCCCAAGATATGGAACAAGCCCATATCAAAATGACAAGACAAACAAACAACAAGATGAACAACCTCAGCACCTTTTTATTTACCATTAGAATAGCTGTTTATTATAAGGTGCATCACAGACGGTTCACCATAGCATGTAAGTAAATTTCCACCATGAATGATGCATGGCTTAGATTAGCGGCCGAGGCGTCTCTCTAACCATTTATACAAACTCATTTAAACTACTTCATTTCCACCTCATTTCACCATGATAGGCATCCATAAACAAAAGTACATGATATCAACTAAATGAGATGAAGGAGGATGTTGAAAGCTTTGCATGTGACAGCACATATGGGCTAACTCCCAACCTCAGACATTTATCAAGCCACTAGCATCATAATCTTAATCACAATGGGTCATGTTTTATTTATGCAATAAAAGTAAATTGTGCATCAAGTTCGTGAGAGCTATATAACCAACTTTTCCCATCACAATCAATAACATAAACATTTTCATTCAGAGGTATAGATAACACAAATATCATGATATACATACTCGTAATAGCATAAAGCCATTAGGTAGATATGGTGGACTCACTGGAATAACTTTGGTTGAAGGTGTTGGAAACAAGTTTTTACTTGTTGGAGTTTTTGGGCTAGCAAGAGGGAGAAAGTTGACCATCTAGATGCATGCATGAGTGTTCATAGAACTAACTAATCCATGTTAAACAAAGTAAAATAACTTTCAGCATGAAAACATGAATAAGTGATAGCTCTTGATAAAGCATTTGCAAATTATTACTCATAAACAAGCTCATGAATCATGCAACTATATGTATCATTAAAAATCAACTCAAACATCCCTTTTCCCAATACAATAAAAGCATCCAACATATTTCAACCCATATTTCCAGTAGCTATTTCTCATACAAATGATAGTGTGGTGGTCTCACAAAATAACAATCAAACAAAAAACAAATAAAAAGACGCTCCAAGTTTATGCGATAAAGTGTTTCGATCGAAAAACAAAAGTTAGACGTGTGCAAACCGAGAGTGTGTAAGTCCAGTGGGGTTGTCTTCACATCCCCAAGCTTATGGTCTTCGCCATCCTTGGATAGCTCTTGGTGCATCTCCTCCAATCCCTGTGAAAAAAAACTTCAAAACACCGTTTCTCCCATTTTCTTTTCTGTGGGGTGCATTAGTAGTGATAAATAAATAGGTTTCTTGCTGCATATAATCCTTAAAAAAAACATCATATGAATGTACAGAAAGTATATAATATTGTATGCCTACTCATAAACTCATTTGAATCAAAAAGATTCAAGATAAAAGTTCAAAACATGCATAAAACAAAATGGGACAGAATCTGTCCAGAAAAACAGCAGCAGCAAAACGTATTTTTCTACCCTACCAAACTTTGCCGAAAAATTCCGCAAAAATTTATGCCTACAGAGGATGAAAAGTTGCAACTACAGTTCACATATGAGATCATTCGGAGTTACAGAATAAGAATTAAAAATTATACCGTGCACAGATTCGTGCAGGAATAAAATCTCTGAACGCTATAAGCAACTTTCTCAAACCAATATGGGTAAAACTTGGCACTTTATTTAAAATTCCAGAAACTAAACTAAAAACAAACTCTCTTGATACAGCAAGAGGACACAAAGAAAATCACACATAAAAATAACCGGGTTGCCTCCCGCAAAGCGCTTTCTTTATAGCCATATAGCTAGGCTTTGATAGTTTTAATGATGCTTACATCGGAAAGAGAGCATCAAGAGAAAAATATGAAACACATTTAAGTCTAACCCACTTCCTATGCATTGGGATCTTGTAAGAAAATAAATCAATGAAGCACAAAGTGACTAGCATAGGAAGGCAAAGCAAGTGCAACTTCAAAATCTTCAACAAAAAGAGAGGAGACTTAATATTATCGTGGTATGTGAAGTCATGTCTCCCTCTCTCATAAAAACTTTCAGTAGAATCATTAATAAAATCAACAATATAACCATCACATGAAACATTCTTACCATGATCCATATGCATAGAAGTATCTATATTTTCCACAGAAACAAAGTTCTTCTTATTAATAGCAATAGGAGTAGGATCATCATAAAGAACTCGAACATGATAGACAAGTTGTATATTGAAGGGATGGTTTTGGGTAATCCCCTGATGTCTACGTGTGCTTCTATTCTTGTAGACAGTGTTGGGCCTCCAAGAGCAGAGGTTTGTAGAACAGCAGCAAGTTTCCCTTAAGTGAATCACCCAAGGTTTATCGAACTCAGGGAGGTAGAGGTCAAAGATATCCCTCTCAAGCAACCCTGCAATTAAGATACAAGAAGTCTCTTGTGTCCCCAACACACCCAATACACTTGTCAGATGTATAGGTGCACTAGTTCGGCGAAGAGATAGTGAAATACAAGTATATGGATGATTATAAGTAGTAATTGCAATCTGAAATAAAAATGGCAGCAAGCAAACATGTAGCAGAACTTGTTGTAAACGGTGTTTCAATGCTTAGAAACAAGGCCTAGGGATCATACTTTCACTAGTGGACACTCTCAACAATGATCTCATAACTGAATAAATAAAAGCTACTCTTAAACACTCTCTTGTTGGATAACAAACACCATTCATTGTGTAGGGCTACAAAAGCACACCTCAAGCCGGAGTAAACAAGCGCCACAACGTCATAAAGGAGTCACACACGGTGCACACACTGTCACCTTTACACCGTGGAGAGTACCGGAGTTCATATTAAAGTAACCTATAGAGTGCATAATAGATAAAGAGTAACATCTACATATTCAACTAGATTAGCACAACTGAACACAAGTAAATACTACTCGGGATTATTCTCCTTCTTGATGAAGCAAGAGTACTATGCGTAGGGCTGCAAAGCACACCTCAAAGTCTGAGTAAACAAACACCACAATTCCCAAGAATAAGCCATGATAAATGTCTAAATTATTCATAGAGTCACACAAGTACCCACACTGTCACCTTGATACCGTGTTGTCACAATGACTCCAGAAACTAGACAAAATCACTTGAGTAGCATAAACATTATTAATGTATTCAGCGATACTAGCAATACACATGATCACATAAAGATCACACCATGGGAGAGAGAGATGAACCACATAGCTACCGGTAGAGCCCTCAGCCTCGGGGGAGAACTACTCCCTCCTCATCATGGGAGTCAGCAGCGGCGATGAAGATGGCGGTGGTGTCGATGGAGATGACTCCGGGGGCAATTCCCCGTCCCGGCGGCGTGCCGGAACAGAGATTCTGTCCCCCGAAACTTGTCGTCGATGGCGGCGGCGCTGCGGAACTCTTCGTGGAAATTGGCTTGGTTTTTAGGGTTTTCGCGTCTGAGGCAATATATAGGCGAAGGGGCGATGTCGGCGGACCTCCGAGGGGCCCAACCACCAGGCGGCGCGGCGGGCCCACCTGCCGCGCCGCCTGTGGTTTGGCCACCTCCTGGCTCTCTTCGTCTCTCCTTCGGACTCCGTGTACGTGTTGGAAAAATAGGGACGTGGCCTTTTGTTTCGTGCAATTCCGAGAATATTTCCAGAAGTACTTTTCTGAAACCAAAAACAGCAGAAAACAGGGAACTGGCACTGTGGCATCTTGTTAATAGGTTAGTCCCAGAAAATGCATAAAAGTGATATGAAGTGTATATAAAACATGTAGCAAATGGTATAATATAAGCATGGAACAACAGAAATTATGGATACGTTGGAGACGTATCAAGCATCCCCAAGCTTAGTTCTACTCGTCCTCGAGTAGGTAAAACGATAACAACAAATAATTTCTGAGGAGACATGCTTTCACACAATCTTGATCATAATATTGTAAGACATGTAAGCTGTGATCAAATCATTCAAGGCAAATGTATATAGTTGATATCAAAAGACAAAGCAAGAGTCAAACAAGCTAAAAGTTTTCATGAACTATTGCTTCAAAGACATGAAACCGTACAAGGTTCATTAAAGATGATTTAAGTATCCAGCATAGGAGTTCTATCCTTCAATCCAAGCATCAAGCAAATTTTCATAACATAGAAGGATTCAGCCAAGTAAACATAAACATGAACGTCATGAATCAACTGTTTCGAAGTCTACTCAACCGGTGAGCGCAAGCATTTGGTATTGGCACCATGATGTTATGGCAAAGAGAACATTAATGGGGGTTTGGAAGGCCAAAGGAAGAAAGTCTCACAAAGCTATAAGTGATCATTAGACAAGAGGAAGTCTTATAATCGAAGCTATGTAAGGAGTAGTGATTGCCATGCAACGGATGCACATAGAGCTATATGTGTATGAAAGCTCTCAATGGAACTAGTGGGGGTGCATCCAACTTGGTTGCTCATGAAGACCTAGAGCACTTTTGAGGAGCTCATCATTGGAATATACAACCCAAGTTCTATAGTGTAAATTCCCCACATAGTTATACAAGTAGAACATGAAAACTCTCTCACATGGAGTATAGGTGCTAAACATGAGCACAAATGATGACTATGAATATGCAGGTGCTATAACATGAGCACAAGTGTGATAAAGGATAGTAATGTTGCCCCCTTTTTCTTTATTCTTTTTTTTCTTTTTTTCCTTTTTTCTATTTTTTTTCTTTTTCTGTTTCTCTTTTCGATGGCTCAATGGCTCTTTTCACATTCAGGGGCAACATCTAATACAACAACACACTTTTTGGTACAAATAACTCATAATAAACTAGACATGATGTATGAAACTGTATGCCTCTGCCAGTGTAGCAGGATATGCAATGATCTAGCGTAACATGGGTAAACCACACATCAGCTGTATAGAATCATGCAAAGCAATATGTATGTGATGAATGACAACAAGTCATGTAATGTAAGATGGATGTTGCATGGCAATATATCTCGGAACAGCTATGGAAATGCTGTGGTAGGTAGGTATGGTGGCTGTTTTGAGGAAGATGTATGGGCTTATGTGTAGGAGAACAAGAGGAAGTCTCCCACGGGGTTGGATGTACTGGCGAAGTATGCACAACTCTCAATGTGAGCAGAAGGCAATGCACAGCACCGAAGAGGCTAGCAAAATATGGATGGTGGAAGTGCCAAAAACCGTAGCTTAACATTAGTCAAAAAGAACTCACAAGTTTATTGCAAACAACTAGCAGGTTCAACATTAAGAGCATGATTAAAATTCACTCCAAGAAGGGCCGTTCACGGCGGTACAAGTACCCCGTTAGATCCCTCGACCTTCAGCACAACTTAGTTACTACGATGAACTTTCAGACATGGAAAGCTATCAAATCCAACTACACCTTCAACAATTTTAGTATAGTTTGTAGTACGGTACAAGCTCAAAGACAACAATCCACTAATGTTTTAACTTAATTAACCAGCAAGCTTTACCATCTAATACCTCAAAACATTTGCAAAGAATCAAGTTATCAAAGTTTCAATGATCTACAAGACTATGCAAGTTTTTCATCATACCACTACCACATGTAGCATTTTCTTTTTCCAAGCAAACACCAATCAACTTATTTAAACATAAACTCTCCAAATGATAATATAATGCAGCAAGAGAGTGTTTATAAACACGTGCTAACAGCTCGAAGAGATGCATGAAAAACAGGAGCTAAAAGCACTGCAGTAGCTAGTTAAGAATACTCAACAAATATAAGTGAAGAACATGAGTATTCACATGAAAAAGCGGAGCGTGTCTCTCTCCCACACAAGGATTGCTAGGATCCGAATTTATTCAAACAAAACAAAAATAAAAGCACACAGACGCTCCAAGTAAAGCGCATAAGATGTGAAAGAATTAAAATATAGTTTCACTAGAGATGACCTGATAAGTTGTTGATGAAGAAGGGGATGCCTTGGGCATCCCCAAGCTTAGACGCTTGAGTCTCTCTGAATATGGTTGGGGATGAACCACGGGGGCATCCCCAAGCTTAGCTTTTCACTCTTCTTGATCACATAATATCACCCTTCTCGCTTGATCCTTGAAAACTTCCTTCACACCAAACTCAAGACAGTTCTCATTAGAGGGTTAGTGCATAAACAAAAATTCTCATATTCTGTAATGAAACAATCATTCCCAAAGCTTCTGGACATTAGCTACAGCCACCAATGCTTTGTGGAGCAAAGAAATCCACACAAACATCGTAAAAGAGCGAATGCAAAACAAAAGGCAGAATCTGTCAAAAACAGAACAGTCTGTAAAGACGAATTTTTCGAGGCACTTAAGTTTCTCAGATGGATCTGGCCCAAAATAATGAAAGTTGCGTACATATCTCAGGAAGATGCGTGATTTTTCGTAGAATTTTTCGAATTTTCTACAGGGAGAAAAGCTCAAATTCGTGACAGCCAAAAATCTGTTACTGCGCAGAAATCCAAATCTTGCATCAACTTTCAATATAGAACTTTACTTGGCACAACAATGCGATAAAATAAAGATACAAAGGAGTTGCTACAGAAGTGACAAAACTCCTTGACTCAAAGAAAATAAAAATAACAGCAAATAAAAACGATGGGTTGTCTCCCATAAGCGCTTTTCTTTAAAGCCTTTTAGCTAGGCATAGTGATTTTGATAATGCTCTCATATGTATAAGAGTTGAATATAAGAGAGCATCAAAAAGCAAATACCAAACACATTTAAGTCTAACCCACTTCCTATGCAAAGGAGTCTTGTAAGAAAATAAATCAATAAACATAAGTGACTAGCATAGGAAGGCAAAACAAGTGCAACTTCAAAAATTTCAACATAAAGAGAGGAGACTTAATATTATTGTGATATATGAAGCCGTGTCTCCCTCTCTCATAAGAACCAGTAGGTCTTAAAGTACCCAGCAAATAAAAGCAAATCAAGAGAAAGCTCAAAACTTCATCATAAAGAGAGGTGTTTAGTAACATAAAGATTTCTATAACCATACTTTCCTCTCTCAAAATAATTTTCAGCGGCATCATGAATAAACTCAACAATATAGCTATCACATAAAGCATTCTTATCATGATCCACATGCATAAAAGTATCATTACTCTCCACATAAGCATGAACATTATCATTAGTAATAGTGAGAGTAAAAGTATCACATCCATCATTGTAATCATCATAAATAGGAGGCATAGAATAATCAAAATGATTTTTATCCTCAATAGTAGATGGACTGAGAATATCATATTCATCATTGTAAACATCATATATAGGAGGCATATCATAATCAACATAAACTATATCCTCAATAGTAGGTGGACTGAAAATATCACAATGATTATAATCATCATATATTGGAGGCAAAGTATTATCAAAGCAAATTTCCTCCTTAAAGCTTGGGGGACTAAAAATATCATATTCATCACAACCAGCTTCCCCAAGCTTAGACTTTTCCATAGCATTGGCAATAATGGTGTTCAAAGAATTTATAGTAATACCATTGCTACCATCATGCAAACAAGCCTCCATAGGTTTTTTAATTTTCTCTTCAAAAGCATCATGTCCTAATTCAATATAAAGTTCATAAAGATCTCTAATTTTTTTGTTGTTTTCCATTAAGCCTAACTAGTGAAAATAAAAACAAGAAACAAAAAGATAAATTGCAGAATCTAAAGGAATACTTCGAGCACTCACACACTAGCAACAACACTAGAAAATAGCTTAGTAGCCAGAGGATGTGAATACCTTTTACCTTACCTCCCCGGCAACGGCGCCAGAAAATAGCTTGATGTCTACGTGTGCTTCTATTCTTGTAGACAGTGTTGGGCCTCCAAGAGCAGAGGTTTGTAGAACAGCAGCAAGTTTCCCTTAAGTGAATCACCCAAGGTTTATCGAACTCAGGGAGGTAGAGGTCAAAGATATCCCTCTCAAGCAACCCTGCAATTAAGATACAAGAAGTCTCTTGTGTCCCCAACACACCCAATACACTTGTCAGATGTATAGGTGCACTAGTTCGGCGAAGAGATAGTGAAATACAAGTAATATGGATGATTATAAGTAGTAATGCAATCTGAATAAAATGGCAGCAAGCAAACATGTAGCAGAACTTGTTGTAAACGGTGTTTCAATGCTTAGAAACAAGGCCTAGGGATCATACTTTCACTAGTGGACACTCTCAACAATGATCTCATAACTGAATAAATAAAAGCTACTCTTAAACACTCTCTTGTTGGATAACAAACACCATTCATTGTGTAGGGCTACAAAAGCACACCTCAAGCCGGAGTAAACAAGCGCCACAACGTCATAAAGGAGTCACACACGGTGCACACACTGTCACCTTTACACCGTGGAGAGTACCGGAGTTCATATTAAAGTAACCTAGAGTGCATAATAGATAAAGAGTAACATCTACATATTCAACTAGATTAGCACAACTGAACACAAGTAAATACTACTCGGGATTATTCTCCTTCTTGATGAAGCAAGAGTACTATGCGTAGGGCTGCAAAAGCACACCTCAAAGTCTGAGTAAACAAACACCACAATTCCCAAGAATAAGCCATGATAAATGTCTAAATTATTCATAGAGTCACACAAGTACCCACACTGTCACCTTGATACCGTGTTGTCACAATGACTCCAGAAACTAGACAAAATCACTTGAGTAGCATAAACATTATTAATGTATTCAGCGATACTAGCAATACACATGATCACATAAAGATCACACCATGGGAGAGAGAGATGAACCACATAGCTACCGGTAGAGCCCTCAGCCTCGGGGGAGAACTACTCCCTCCTCATCATGGGAGTCAGCAGCGGCGATGAAGATGGCGGTGGTGTCGATGGAGATGACTCCGGGGGCAATTCCCCGTCCCGGCGGCGTGCCGGAACAGAGATTCTGTCCCCCGAAACTTGTCGTCGATGGCGGCGGCGCTGCGGAACTCTTCGTGGAAATTGGCTTGGTATTTAGGGTTTTCGCGTCTGAGGCAATATATAGGCGAAGGGGCGATGTCGGCGGACCTCCGAGGGGCCCAAACCACCAGGCGGCGCGGCGGCCCACCTGCCGCGCCGGCCTGTGGTTTGGCCTCCTCCTAGCTCGTCTTCGTCTCTCCTTCGGACTCCGTGTACGTGTTGGAAAAATAGGGACGTGGCCTTTTGTTTTGTGCAATTCCGATAATATTTCCAGAAGTAATTTTCTGAAACCAAAAACAGCAGAAAACAGGGAACTGGCACTGTGGCATCTTGTTAATAGGTTAGTCCCAGAAAATGCATAAAAGTGATATGAAGTGTATATAAAACATGTAGCAAATGGTATAATATAAGCATGGAACAACAGAAATTATGGATACGTTGGAGACATATCATCCCCCCATAACTATGACAAGTTTCATGAGGATGATTGTAATTATTAGCATGATCATTTTCAGAATTAGTACCAAAGAGATTTTCAATATCAAAAGTACTATGCTTTTCCCAATCATGATCACTACTATAGATAACAGGCATAGGATCATCATCGAATTCAGACTCATCAGCAACAACTACAATAGGAGCAACATGCTTAGGGAGAATACAGTTTCCTCTTTTTCATTAATAAGAGTAAAACAAACATTAGTCCTCTCATATTTTGGTAAGGTAGTTCCATCTTTTATAATACTTTGTATGTAAGTGTTGGCATGGCAATTATTAATACAATAGAGATAACATCCATGTAACACGCTATTCATATCAAAATCACTCATATCTAACGAAGAAGTTTTTCTTGATAACTCTTCACACCCCAAAAATAATGTAAGTTCATCATGTTGATTAGGATGATCATGTTATCACAAAAGTCTCCCGCAATATCCTTATTAGAGGCTGAGCATTGGAATTTGAAATGCCCCTCTTTATAGCAAAGTTCACAAACAAAAGGATATATGGCACAAACTTTTTCACCAAGATCATATAGAGCCTTGCTCCACATTCTAGTTTTTTCACTCCTATGATGGATACAATATTCTTCTTCGATTTGATTCTTCTCACAAGGTCTAGGTGCTCCACAAAAATTGACATGCTTATAAGAAATAGTATTTTCAGAAGTTTGAGCATGTTTATTGCAATCATTAATAACAATTTTATTTTCCATGCAAGTGTCTTTAAAAGGTTCGTGATACTTGTCCCAATTTTCTTTAGGAACATTAATATGAGAGGTAAAGGCTTTACAACAATTCACCATAATTTGAGAATCAAGACCAAATTTAGCACTAAGCTCATGAAAACTAGCAGTTTCAGCGAAAGACTTAATGCAAGCATACTCATAGTTTATACCTGATTCTTTACCTTTGTCGTTATCCCAATCTTCAGTATTGCGTTGAATTGTTTCAAGAAGATCCCAATTAGCTTCAACCTTCTTACTTGTGAAAGAACCTCCTGAACATGCATCTAGATGATCCTTGTAATGACCTGAAAGCCTTGCATAAAAATTAGTAACAATTATTTTCTTAGGAAGCTCATGGTTAGGACATTTGAGTAATAATGTTTTCAGCCTTCCCCAAGCTTGAGCAATGCTTTCTCCATCACGAGGACAAAAATTAAAATGTAACTCCTATCTAAATACACTTCATAAGGAGGATAAAATTTAGAGTAAAAGAGAGATTCAAGGTCCTTCCACTCCAAATGACGAGGATCATCCAGTAGCTCATACCACTCCTTTGATTTGTCCTTAAGTGACAATGGAAAAAATTTCTTCATGGCATTTTCTCTTGATAAACCTGCAACCACTAGTACAGAACGACACATCGAAAACGGGCCAAAAACCCCTTCGGCAACGGAGAAAGGGTCCGTGTCCCCGCCTCTGTCACTGATGTGAAGGCCTTCATCGGTAACGGAGGCCAAAAACCGTTTCCGATGAGGTCTCCATTTGGCAACGGTTGTGCGCAGACCTCCGTTGCTTTAGTTTTCCTACATCGGATACAGAGTTTTCCATCTACCCGTTTGCACTGAGCTTTTCTCATATTTCGGTTATATGCCATAATACATGAAAGGCTGATTGCACAATGCACTAAAACGTTATTCAATTCATAACATAGAACAAATGCCATCATTACATTGGTATACAACAATATCACCGTTTTTTACAATTTGACTACAATCATATCTATCACACATTGGCATAATGTAATATCACCTATTACACTTTGACTACAATCATGAACTCTAAACCTATAAGCAACTAACCTAACAAGATGGAAGGCTGGCTTAATTAAGTCAGCGTTCCATCTTTGACTTGGAGCTGACCTTCTATGAGCTCTCGGTCGTCGCTGTACCCACTCCGAGACCAGTATCCACGAAATTTCCTTGCCTTAAGGTTTTTGGTTCTCGGAATGGTACATTGGTACTTTTATGAAGTGTTGCCGAAATAAACTCCTGCATGAAAGAAAAAAAAAGATTAGCGAAATGTACAAAATACATCTGGATATAAAAACCGGTGGCTATTTTCCAGTAACTGCTTTGTTCGGTTGCCATTTCGAGAAACTGCTAAGATCGACGGCAAATATCCAGGAACTGCTCTGTTCGGTGGCAGACAGTTCACATTCCTTCCTTCTCTTCTTCCTCGTTCCACCCCAATCCCCCACCCGCCATGGACGACCGCAACAGAACAACAGAGACAACTACCGTCCGTACCCACGGCACCGTTCTAGAGGTGGTGTACACGAACGAGGAGCATACCGTGGAGCGGATCCTCGACAAGTACGAGGAATGGCTAGCGGAGGAGAAGCATCGGTTCATCGGCCTTGACATCGAGTACACCCATAATCGTCGGCACATGTCTGTCCTGCAACTCGCCATGCGCCAGCATGTCCTCGTGTTCCACTGGTGCAAGTCCAAGAAGAATTGTCCAGAGTTGGGCAAATTCTTTGAACGCAAGAATATCACCTTCGCAAGCGTGGACATCACCAACGATAGCAAGGTGCTTTCTTCTGCCGGCTTCCACATTCCACCGGAGTACTACGTGGACATCCAACTCGCATACAAAATCAAGGGTGGAGACGAGAGGGACGGAATGGGTGATCTAGCGGCAGACCTCATCGATAAATCATACGCCAACATGAAGAAGGAGTTCCCATCCAACCAGCACGATTTTTGGGAGTGGATGCCGCTGCACAAAGTTAACCTCGACTACGCAACAATAGATGGGTACGTGACCTACGAGTTGTATCGCAAGATCCTAACCTTGAAGGACAGGCTACGTCCAACATGGCAGGAAATGCTCTACCCTAGGTGCGAGAATGCCCTAGGTGAATTGCAATAGGCTTTGGATGTGGGTGTTTAACTAGTTTGTACAGTTGGTGCTTTAACAATAAGTGTTTGTAATTATCAGAACATGTATGTGTGAATTTGCACTAGGAATTTGTTTATGTGCTGAAATGCTCATACGTAGAACCTAGTTCATCGGCATCACAGCCGGTCACAGAAAGATTTATACCTTTCACCCGGCGGGAGAGGAGGTGCAGGCCTCTGCCAGATGCGCTCAGATGCTACCAGCGCGCTGCGACGCAATCACCTCCTCCTCCTTCTCCTTCGTCGACATCCACCTCCTCCTCCTTCTCCAGATCAGACACCACCTACAGATCCTCCACCACCTCCAGATCGGCCACTTCCTCCTCCAGATCGGCCACTTCCTCCTCCAGATGGGTTTCTGCTGGTAGATCCGCCGGAGGTGCTGCACCACCACCTCATGAATGACCTCCTCCACATCGGCCTGGCTCAGAAGAAGCCGGGCATCACCAGAGGAGGAGGGCGTCAGATGGTGGCGCTGCCGCATCATTAGCGGACGCATGGCCGCCTCCAGATCGACCTTCCCCTCACGAAGGGCTGCCGCTAGAACGGTGCTGCCGCGGCGGCTAGAGCCGCGGCCGCGATGGCCGGATCTAGAAGCGCCGACAGAGGAAGCCATTAGAGAGAGTGAGGAGAGTTGAAAGCCACAGTGTGCGGCAGCTAGGGTTGGAAGAGAGACAAGTGAGAGAGTGATAATGAGACCGAGTCGGCAGTATATATAAGCGCCACATTGGCAACGGATATTTTATATAACCGTTTCCATTGATTTTACACCAGCGAGAGACCACTTAGCAGCTAGTGCTACTACATACGGACTTGATAATGAAGTAAACGATTAATATATGCTACTACTAGCTAATGCTACTACTAGCAGCTGCTGATGAAGACTCGGGCTCGTCGTCGCTGTACACGAGTGCGTCCCTCCGGCATAAGGTACCGCCGAAGATCTTGATGAAGAACCCGTTGTCGCCGTCGAACTCGAAGCACAAAAAGTGCCCCTGCTCAAGCTTGTACGCTTGGGCGAATGACTTCCATCCCTGGCCGAGGTACAAATTCCCCCCGGTACTCACGGCCGTCTTCACCGCCCAGCTGCCGTTCTCGCAGTCCTCCATCTTCAGATGCATGGTAGCTGCCACCATGCCTTGGAGCTTCTCTGCGAACGCCCTCGGGAGCCTCAGGCGGCTCTCGATGCCCTTGTACAGGATAACCAAGAACTCGAAGCCGCGCAGCTCTGGGGACATGTCTTCAGAGGACGGTGAGGGCGACACCGACGGCGTGGTGTGGCTGCGCCCCCTACCACGGCCGCGCCCTCGTCCACGGCCGCGACCGCTGATGGTACCTCTCGCCGGGGACATGTCTTCAGAGGACGGTGAGGGCGACACCGACGGCATGGCATTGCCGCTGCGCCCCCTACCACGGCCTCGCCCTCGTCCACGGCCGCGACCGCTGCTGGTACCTCTCGCCATGGATTTGGACGGAGGGGATCTGGCGAAGTTTGAATAACTATAGGCGATACACTGGGGCTTCAAAGAGACCGCTGCCTGGTACCTCTCGCCATTTATACTCGCGGGTCTGCTCCGCCCACCTCCCCATCTGCCCATTCGCTAGCCTCCACGTATCAACATTTTCAACGGTTGGAAATTTCTATCCGTTACCATAGAGGCAAATATTGGAAACAGACAATTTTATTAACCGTTGCCAATATAATAGGTGACGGAGATTGGAAAGGGTCCGTTGCCAATGTAGGCGGGCCTGGTCAGGTTTGTACGCACCGGCCGCGTGGAAAGCGCGATTCTCCGTCGCCTAACACCTACTGTTTCCATAGAGGGGTATCCGATGTGTCGTTCTGTACTAGTGAACCTTAAACAACTCACAAAGTTCTTTAAGTTTCAGCAAGTGATCACTTGGACGGATTGTTCCATCCCCTGCATAACGTTCATCCATAACCATTTCAACAATTTCCATAGGTATTTCAAAAGGAATACTTTCAGTAGGTGGATTTAGAATATCACAAGCATCATTAGAATTATCACATATAGGAGACAAAGTATTATCAAAGCAATTTTTCTCCTTCAAAGCTGGGAAACCAAAAAGATCTTTTTCATAAAAACTAGCTTCCCCAAGGTTAGGCTTTTCCATAGCATTAGCAATAGTGTGCAAAGAATTTATAGTAACAACATTGCTACCATCATGCAAATAATTTTCCATAGATTTTTTAATTTTCTGCTCAAACACATCATGTCCTAACGCAAGATAAATTTCATAAAGCTCTCTAATTTTTTTGTTGTTTTCCATTTTCTAATTTTTATGGGTTTTTGATATATATAAAACTAATGAGAAACTCACAACCAAACAAGTTTAAAGGAATCTCCCAAATATTAGATGATTGCAAGATATAAAGTCTAGTGCACACAAGAATAGAAACTTAAGCGCTACGCTCCCCGGCAACGGCACTAGAAAAGTACTTGATTACCCGCAAGAGCAGGGGATCACTGTAGCACCTCTCAATGTGGAAGTAAGGTATCGATCCGCAGGAGTAACAAGGAAAAGTTATCTATTCCCTACAACTAAAGTGTCACAAATTTTAGTTGATTACGCACTAAACAAGATTAAACAACAAGGTGGTTGATTTAGTGGATGGAAGTTTAATGTATCGAAACAAGAATGTAAAAGTGTCCCAATCCTCTTCAATGCAAGAGGACAAGACAAAGGTTTTCTCTTATAGGAACAATGGACATGGGTTCATGGGTTCACTTAATCCTCTCTCTCATCTACGGTGATTATCATGTTATAAATAAAGTACACACAATTGTCATGTTTTAATGGTAGCTTTTTATGACGGCTATATGTCCTAAAACACATAGTTGGAAGAGGTACTCATTTGTGTTGCTAGGTCACCCTCGTAAGGCTAGCGTGGTTGCTGTCACTCCCACATCATACTCTTCCTTTTTGCCCTAGATAAAGGATGTTGGGCGGTACTGTGTCACTCAATACCTATGCCGTGTCACATCGGCCATCCTGTACCCACATACATCATACTTATTAAAGAACAATATTCTATCAAAGTATGACAAGTCATAAAAGTTCCAACACAACAGTAAATGCATAACAAATCATCTCATACCACAATATCCACCATAAGAATTACATAGATGACCGTAATCATGTTCAGCAGCTCGTACGGTACTAATTAGTGAAGCTCAAAGAGAGGAGAGATACATAAGTTACCACCACAAACCCATAGTACAGAGGGTGGACTACTCCCCCTTCATCATGGAGACGGTGGAGAAGTCGTTGGAGAAGGTGGAGACCACCCCGGCAGCGCCCCGTCGGAGTTTTCCCCCTCCAATCTACAGCTCCAGATCTCTCTTTCGGTGTTTCTGTGTTTCGGCGGCGCCTGTTTTCGAGAACGACGTGGGACTTCTTTTATAGGCATTTTTAGGTCAAGACGAAGGCGGTGGAGAAAAGATTGACGGCTGCGGAGCCCCGAGGCCCAAGTTGGTGGGCCCCACGCGGCCAGGTACAGTGGCCGCGTGGGCCACCCTCTTTTGGCACTCCGGCCTCCGTTTGCTTGCTTCCTTCGCTCCCAAGTCTTCCTCCTTCCAAAATAATGACGCCTGTATTTTTCCAGATTTTTTTGACGTCGTTTGGGTCCCTAAAACTTAAAAGGAAAAAATAGGGTTTTCTGCCTGCGCAGAATTAATTCCATAATAATAGGAAATAAATATTTCATTCCCAAAAATCATTATATAACAGTGGTATAACCCTTATATGATGCAAATATGATTGGAATATAAGTGATATAGTGCAAAGTTCATGTATGCATTTTACATGCATCACACACCCAGTACCATTTTAGAAGCTTATGCATCTCTTGATGCTGACTACTGGAAGGAAGCTGTCCGTAGCGAGATGGATTCCATCTTGGCTAACGGAACCTGGGAAGCACTGATCGTCCTTATGGGTGTAAACCTGTAGGATGTAAGTGGGTGTTCAAGAAAAAGCTTAGACCTGATGGTACTATTGAGAAGTACGAGGCGCGGCTTGTGGCCAAGGGTTATACCCAGAAAGAAGGAGAATACTTCTTTGATACTTACTCACCTGTGGCTAGACTGACCACGATTCGAGTGCTACTTTCATTGGCTGCCTCGCATGGGATTCTCGTTCATCAAATGGACGTGAAGACGACTTTCCTAAATGGAGAGTTAGGCGAGGAAATTTACATGGATCAGCCTGATGGTTTTGTAGTACCTGGTCAGGAAGGAAAGGTGTGCAAGTTGTTGAAGTCTTTATATGGCCTAAAGCAAGCTCCTAAGCAATGGCATGAAAAGTTTGAGAGAACTTTGGCTGCTGCAGGTTTCGTTGTAAACGAATCTGGCAAGTGTGTGTACTATCGCTATGGGGGGGCGAGGGAGTTATTCTCTGTCTGTATGTCGATGACATACTGATCTTTGGAACCAATCTTGATTTAATCAAGGAGGTTAAGGATTTCTTATCTCGTTGTTTCGAGATGAAGGATCTAGGAGTAGCTGATGTTATCTTGAATATCAAGCTGCTGCGAGATAGTGATGGTGGGATTACACTGCTTCAGTCTCACTATGTGGAAAAGGTATTAAGTCGTTTCGGGTATGACGATTGTAAACCCTCTCTGACACCATATGATCCTAGTGTGTTGCTTCGAAAGAACCAACAGACTGCTAGAGATCAACTGAGGTATTCTCAGATTATTGGCTCACTTATGTATTTGGCTTGTGCCACGAGGCCTGACATCTCTTTTGCTGTAAGCAAGTTGAGCCGGTTTGTTTCTAATCCGGGAGATGATCATTGGCATGCGCTCGAGAGAGTTATGCGTTATTTAAAAGGCACTGCGAGCTATGGAATTTACTCCTCTGGGTATCCAAGGGTACTTGAGGGTTATAGTGATTCCAATTGGATATATGTCGGTATCCCGAGAACGGGGTCCCCGGGAAGCTGGCGCATGGGGCCCCGCTCTCCCCCCGAAGCCGTCGAAATGCCGCCTGTCCACAACAGAGAGGAAATTACCCCGGGGGGCGACGCCCCCCGGGGAAGGTCAGACGTCACGCCACGTGGGGGCAGATTCCTGCGCCGCACCCAGGAAGGATAGCTTCGCAGAGAAGGAAGCGTCACTGGCGCCACGGACAAGACCCGATGCTTCCGCGGCGGAAGCATAGCCCTGAGCGCGATGGGACCCGACCATCCATCCCATCGCGGGCAGGGCTGAGCGTATCCGCCTCGCCAGATCCGGATCAGCCCTAGACGGGCCGTCACATCGAGACCGACTGAAGGCGCGGTATGAAGGCCAACACCGCAGGCGCATCGACACGACGACAGCTGAAGACCGCCACTTGGATAGCACCGCGACGCGTGCCACCAGCCGGCGACCAACATATCAACTCGACCCCCTGTGGTAACCCCTTGAGTATAAAAGAAGGACCGAGGTCGGAGAAGAAGGCAAGCAACACTTCCTACTAGACACATAGCTCGGGGGCTGCCTGGCATCACCTCGGAGACCTTCTCGAGGTGAAGCACGGATAGACTTCGAGCATAGAGGGGAAGGCTGTAAGCGACACATTGTACAACATCATCCATCATCAATCAAGCCAGACAAGCAGGACGTAGGGCATTACGCGGCGACGCGGCCTGAACCTGGGTAAAATCCTGTGTGTTCGTGCTTGTTTTCCGGGGACTGACGTCGGAGCACCTCGCGCCCTTCTACCGAACAACTAGGAGGTGTTCGCACCTCCGGTGTCCGAGTTTCATAACTCGACAATATCTGATACTGATGAGATTAAGGCCACAAGTGGTTATGTGTTTACACTCGGTGGTGGAGCTGTTTCCTGGAAGTCTTGCAAGCAGACCATCTTAACGAGGTCAACTATGGAAGCATAACTCACAGCATTAGACACAACCACTGTTGAAGCAGAGTGGCTTCGAGAGCTTTTGATGGACTTACCTGTGGTTGAAAAACCAATACCTGCTATCCTTATGAACTGTGATAATCAAGCTGTGATTCACAAAATTAAAAGTTCTAAGGATAATATGAACTCATCAAGGCATGTGAAGAGGAGATTGAAATCTGTCCGAAAATTAAAGAACTCTGGAGTCATTGCGTTGGATTATATCCATACGTCTAAGAATTTGGCAGATCCCTTCACAAAGGGTTTATCACGTAATGTGATAGATAGTGCATCGAGGGAGATGGGTTTGAGACCCACGATATGAGTTGTCCATAGTGGTAAACCACTCTATGTGATCGGAGATCCCGTGAATTAGAAGTGGGTGACAAGCTGTTGGACAACTGAGAGGAGAGTATCCTTATAGTTTACCATCCCACTTAGTAAAGATGCAATACTCTCCTATTCTGCATGGCATGTTGATATTTATCTTAATGTATTCCAAGTGGCTTACTTTCATAAGCGGAGATGTTGTCCTGCAGAGCATCTCTTGAGGAATACACCTATATGAGTTTGACTGTTAAACGTCGCAGTCTATGAGAGTTGGGTGCTCTCTAGTAAACTCATGAAAGGTCTCGGAGTATGACGTATAAGCTCCAAACCGCGGGGAAGCTTTGCGGCAGCCCAGTATCGGTCAAGGATTTGTGTGAAACTAGATTCGCAGCAAACTTGTAATTCAAGGCATAGTCCACTATCCAAGTTGTGGTCTAGTGTAGCATAAGTTCTAAGTGGAAGTTCAACATAACAGTCCTCCACTAAACACCGGCATATAAAACAATGTTTTGGAACAAATTGATGAGTTAAGCCCATGAGACTTTGTGGCAGATTGTTGGAATTTTGACTAGCTTTGCTAGTGTGCCTTTGGTCCAAAGCCCAACTAAAAATTCTGAAATTCTCATTTTGGCCCATATGCATGTGGTTGTGTGTACGTGACTAAACTTTAGTCCCATACTGCTAGTTGGGAGTGAGCTGCACCATTTTATATAGTGAGTTGTTTCACTACTAGCATGAGGTGTTAGTTGCGAGGCACATGCGCTCCTCCTCATCGCTTGCCTCGCCACGCCACGCCTCGCCTCGTTACGACGCGCCGCGGGTTGCGGGAATCTTGCCGAGCCGAGTTATATTTTTGTTGTTCGGGAAAATCTAATGAGTCATTAATCAATAATTAACGACTGTTTCCGATTCCTTTGGATCGTGGGGCTGTTACCGACTCGGTCGTGCGGCTGCGTCCACGCCCTACCCGAGCTGTGCTATATATACTGGTCGTGTGAATCCTAGCCGCCACTATATGAAACACATGGTAGCTCGCCGCCCTAGTTCCTTGTGTCGCCGTCTTCCAAGTGTTCTCCATCCCGTCTTCCGGCGTGCACCGGTTGAAGGGGCAGTAGGCCTCCGGAACCCTGCCTCTTGTGATCCTGTACGAGAGAGGGGCGATAAGGTTTTTGGGGAGCGCACTCGCGCGATTACTGGCTTCGAGTTCTTCCCCAACGACGACTTCTTCCCCGACATCGACAGCCTCTTCATCGACGACATGGACGACAACAGCAACGACAACGCTTCCGCTACCGCTGCGACATATGATATCTTAATCTTTATGTTTAAGATATTGTTAGAGTTACTGCTTGTAGTAGTTGGTCTAGATTTGATCTGGTTGTCTACTGTTATAGTAGATCGCATGATTAGTTTATTTCCTATTACTCTAGTCATGATTTATTTACTGTTTTCGTGAATTAAATCATATACTAAATTGCTTATATATTCAACTCTTTGATCTAAAAAACTGGTGATGGCGCTGAGCTGAACTCATCCATGCCCCATGGGTGAACTGAACTGATTGCTCTTGTACAAACTACAAAGAGAGACGCAGGGTCGATGCTTCCAAGCTTGGGGACCTGGGAGTCATCCCTAAACCATGCACGGATGCACCTGCCTCCAAAATTTCAATGATGTATATTTTTGAATTTAACAACCACAACAAAATAGTATCACTGTATTATAAAATAGTAGTGTACTCGTATTTTTCTTCCAATCTCTGATCACTGGTAGACAGTGGTGGCCGTTTGTTGCCTTTCAGACCTGATCTAGTTATCCTTTGGGATTGCAACAGTATTCCACTATTCCCTGTCTCTAAATATAAGGAACTGTCAGAACATCTTATATTTCGAGAGAGAGAAAGTAGTAAACAATCCTTGGCAGCTACCAATGAGCTAACAACATAGAAAAATACAGCCGACTACTCCACAAGGGTCCATTTCGAAGGGATCAACAAAGAATTTAGAATAACCAACAGAAGCAGACATCCTCGAAACAGGTTTGCACCCCGCTTTATAAATAAAGCCACACGGCCGAACTATACAAGATAGTGAGGAAGCCCTCTTACAAAGAAGATCCAAAAGAACCGGACAACATAAGTCGCATCGAAACACAACTATGAAGCCGAACATGTAATCCTAAATGACTAAACACCACGCCATGCATGCCCTTGTACACCTGAGCTCCACAGCAGCGCCTCCAAAAAGGTAACGGCGCAAAGCGTCGCCGCTGCCGAGTCCAAAGACCTAGGTTTTTACCTGGAACTCTGTCATGAGAACGAGCACCCCGACGACGTCCTCAAGAGGAGTAAGGGCACCCGCGGGCGTCGCCGCCATCAATGCCAAAGCATAGAGCTTTCTCCCGTTTACTCCCCCATGACACAAAGAGGCTCAAGGGCGTGAGCACGGCGAGAGTAGCCATTCAGCTCCAGATCTGAGCAGCACCACCGGAGAGGTCATGCCCGAGCCACCCGCCGCTGCACCCATCGTCGCCCATACGACCGAAGAACACAGCCACCACCGCCGTCACGGTGCTCGCCAGAGAGACACCCATGAGGCCCGCCACCCGGGGCCGCCACCCCGGCGTTCAAACCCTTGACTAGCATAGGCAGTCCCCTAGCACACACGACCGGGCAAGTCCAAGGTGGATCCGCGAGGGCGCCGCCAGATTTGGGCCCGCCTGGCCCAGATCCAACCCGTACATCCACGGCAACGCCCTGGTCGCCGCAACGCACAGCCACCACCGAACCGACGTCGACCGGAGTTGCCGCTGCGCCGGCCATGCCTATTCCAGGCACGCAGCAGGCCCGCCTGGCCCGCCGCTGCCCAGATCTGGCCCTTCCATGCGCCGCTCGATCCAAGCCGCTGTCGGAGGTAGAGCTCGACGTCGCCGCCCCAACGCCCTAGACTCCGGCCACACTGGCCCTGAGACCGCCCAACCGGAAAAGGGCCGCATCCATGTCACACCGCCGCCGGACGGGAGAGCCCCGCGCCTCCCTCCTAGCACGCGGGTAGAGGCAGTCCCGCCGCCGCCGGCACCGCGCGGGGTTTTCCCGGCGGCAGCAGCCGGCGACGGCGGGGAAGAGGGAAGGAGGAGGACAACTGGAGGAGATGGAGGCTAGGGTTTGCCCCGTCGCCCGCGGGGAGCGACAGGAGCGAACGGTTTGGCTCTACCTTCAGGATGTATCGTCCGCTTTTCACAGAAGCACACATGGTGTTCTAGTTTCAGACCAGCCATGTAGCAGTAAGCGAGCAAAGGATGGACGCGGACTTTTGGCTCACGGAGACACGCGAGGAGCGAATCTAGACGGCTGTGGCGGCTTCGCGATCCGTGGATAAGCTAGTGTTTTTATTTCTGAAATGTGAGGGAAATGTGAGAGAAATGGACAAATGGTTGAATACGGGACGAATACGCATTGAATGCTGGAGGACGTGCGTCACTGGGACATCTCCGGACATGTTCGTTGGCAAGCGCACAGCTGGATTTGTTTTTGAACCTGGCGCAGGGCTGTTTATGTTCATGATGCCTGGAAAATGGCTTTCAGCATCACAAAATTGCTGTTAACGATGATGACAGCGTTTAGTGATGCGAAAGGAGGAAAATTGTTTCTACCGTAAAAGGATGGAAAAAAATTCATTACTTGTCGTAATATTATTTCTGGTAAAAAAACACAAACTAGTGTGAACGTGCAGACCGTTTTCTGGTATAACACAAAATTATTTCACACTTGCACAAGAAATAATCCTAGAGACGACGTTTCGGATCAAACTGGTTTGATCGTTCGCTGACATTAGGGCATATAAAATCTAAACAGTGACATAGAGGTTTAGTACTTGATAAACACATGAGATCTTAATACATAGTTGAGACAAATAAAAAAAGACTGAGACGATTACATGTCCTTGACAAAACGGAAAAAAAACAGATGATCTAGATAGAGGGGACTAGTGTCCCATTGGAGGGTCACTCTAGCGAGCAACGTGGAGGACACGCACGACGGGCTAGACGAGCGGGCGACCCCATTCGTACATCAGACTGGGGTTGACCTTGACGCAGCACAGGAGGGTATCGCCAACCCAGTAGACGTCGCCATGGAGCCGTCCCGCGGCTCCTTCTTCCTCCAGCAAGGCGTACAGCCCATGGCCGCCCGCGCCGGTATGGATCTTCTGCTTTGCCATGGCCCCACCGGAGACATGGCTCAGATAGATCTGAGCAGCGCGCCAGGTGGATAGGGTGCCTCCCCATGCGAAGAACTGGACGGTGTTGCCCATGTTCCATGGCTTTGGACCAAGGAACCTGACAGCACCTTCAGCGATTCTTGGCTGGGCTAGTCCTAGCAACTCGAACTGTTCGCGATCCATGGGGACTACAGGGGGATGCAGACAGTTGATGAGAGAAAGGTAAATGGTGGGAGGTAGAGAAGAGTGAATGGATGATGAACAGGCAAGCTTCGCCGTCTGCGGTAAATAAAGAAGCTTGGTGAAGAAGCCGGAGCAGTTGCACCTACCAGCATTAACCAGCGAAGGAGAAGGACCGCGAAGCGTCGCTGCATTGAATTTTACTGAACATGGATACTACCTCACACAAACGCAGTGACGCTGGACACGCAGTGTGTACACGTCTTCTGTTGTGACACGTACGTAGTGTGTACAGGGGTGCGTCGATTCGCACGTCACTGTGGTAAAAAATCTAAAACTAAACAAACCAATTGTGTTTATTTACAAGCAAAACAAGCGACGTGTGGTTTAAAACAAGAACTGCGTATTGTGAATCGTCAAAAAACGACATTCGTTAGGGGCGGTGACAACTTTTACCTGTGTGTTTTTGTAGTTCAAAATGTGTTGTCATAAAATGATACATATATAACACAAATGTGCCGAGTCCGTTCTGCGTTCTACGTTCCGGTCTACGTACCATAGAATTCATGTGTTCCTCCTTTCCAAAATTCATGTTTCAAAATGGATTAGTTGTTGTTAATAGTTAGTTTGCCGTAATTTGAAATGAGCTTCAAGTATTGAAAAAATTCGAAAAGAGGAAAATCCTGCGCGCATAGACGTCTTGTGTCATATAGTAGCAACATGATGAACCAGGTCTATACACATTCAGGCAAAAAAATCATGTGCTTTTTTTTAGTGGGCAAAGAACTGGCATTATTCGGAGATATTACAGAAAGATCCCTGAAGAAAAACAAAATTACAGCTTAGTCCTCCTGTAGCGTTGACCACGGCTTCGATGCACCGGAGCTGCTAGTGACGCGCCGCCGCCGCTGCCTCCCTCAAATCCTTGGATCGGAGACAGTCCCCAGGCGGACGGGAAGTCGCCAAGCACCGTCCGGAACCTACCCCAGCGGTCGTCGTCGTCGTCGCTCCGAATCGCACCAGATCCTTGCAGTAGTTCTTCAGCTGCCGGCTCCGCCGTCCACGGAGCCAAGCTTGGGGAAGCCGTCCACGGCACCTCCGCGGAGATGCGAGGACGACGATGGCAGTAGATCGACGACGAAGCTCCGCAGAACCCCAACGCCGGAGAGGAGATCCACCACCTGCAAACAACGGCCGCCGCGCCTCCGCCTCCAGAACGCCGGCGACCTGCACCCTACGAGCTCCTACACTATGTACACAGCACGAGACGGGGATCCCCCGGCCTCCCGCTGCCGAAGCGGCCGGCGGAGGCCGAGAGATCCCACGAATCGGCGCCGGCGAGGTGGAGAGCGCGGGGGGATTCACAAATCGCCTCCCTTTACTGTAGACGGGGGAGGAGAGCGTCCAAGGTCGCGTTAAGCCAGCGTCGACAAAAAAAAATTCATGTGCTTAAGGTGATATACACAAACTATGCCGTATCAACTCAAGGTTGATGGTAATGGGTTGTGGGTTTGCAACATGAAATGTTCAAACACGTCGCGAAAAGTTTCAGTTTAGACTGACTATGAAGGATGCAGGGTTAATTTTCCATGTGGATGTTTCAAACTTGTTTAGTGTTGGTCAAATCTATTTTGACCAGTGCTTGAAATGAACTTGAAATAATCAAAAAAAATTAAACGAAATGGACATCGTGGAGTTTGTGACCAGATCACGCTAGGTTTGTTGACACGGAATCACCGAGGCAGATATGCACGGAAAAAGAAAAAGGCGTCATTTCTCGCAAGTAAATAATTCCGATACGTCTAGATGTCTCACGTCGTCTCCAACTGTAGTAACTTTGACCAGAACCACGACGCACATGAACTGTTCGACACTTGTACTACACACGTAAAAAATGCAGCAAATGACGTGGTGAACACTTACACGCGTGTCATTTCGACGAGACGTGAAGCGCGGTCACACAGTTTCATCATTGTGAATATAGGTCGGTAGGTTGTGTTGTCATTTCCAACTGCAAATAGGGAGAAAACGAAGCGAACCGCGCCTGTTCGGTGCCGCTTGCGGTTGTCGATCTCCGCGCCGGCGGCAGTGATTCCATCAGTATGCCTCGACGCATAAAAACCCCAACCGCGTTAGATTGCGGTTTTTCATTTCCTCTCTTCTCCCCAGCCCCGAAACACAAAACAACCCTTCTCTGCGATGGATCCATGGTGGACGAACCCTGACATCCCGGACGAGTCTGACGGAGAAGGGAACCCGATCCCGTGGTGGAATGAGGGCCACGAGCGTTGGCAGGAGTGCGCCCCCTCCGACGACGACGGCGAGGGCGACGACGACGAGCAGGCGGAGGACGGCGATGGCGCCCACTCCGACCCCGACTCCGGCGACCACGGCGGGTCCGAGGAGGAGGACTCGGACCCGGAGTTGGAGCCGCATGGCGGCGACGGCGACGGCTCCGACTCCGACTCGGACGACGACGACGAGGAGAAGGATGAGGACAAGGAGGAGGAGGAGGAGGAGGATGGTGAGGGGGAGGAGGAGGACGAGGAGGATGACTCCGACGACTCCGACGACGACGACGATGGACAGCCAGCCAAGAGGCGGCGCATGTAGGAGCCGAGCCCGAGGCCGGCGTAGTAGCAGTTGCAGTGCTTTAGTTGCACTGCAACTGATTAGTACTAGTAGTTTAGGCCGCCGCCGGCGCAGCAACAGTGCATAGAGCACTGATAATCTCCTGTAAAAGCCGCCTTCATATTTTGTTATCGGTGTATATTCCAGTGTTATTCCCTGCTAATCGTGATGTCAGTTTCGATTTGTAAACCTGAATCATAAGTTCTTCAGTTCAGTTTCTGTGTTTACGACATAGTCCCTCTATCAGTTTCTGTTTTACTTCAATTTGAATAAAAATTTCAGTTTAATCTCAGTGTTAACGACGTACTAAGCAACATACGCTCACTAATGGGTTAATTAAGTTGACGACTTGTTAACCGTGGGGCCGATATCCTGTTTAAACTGAAAATTTTCACCACCTACCTCGCTTCCTGTCCCCAAACAACAAGCACCCTGTACCCACTTGCCCGGTCCCACGAGCAGCGCCAGGCCGACCCCACAGGTGAAGGGAAGTGCGGGTCAAACAAGGTTGACCACACGGGAAATGGCGTCTTTTGCAAGTGAGTACAACGCAACAAATTTTTTTCCTTATGGTTCAGGTCAATAAAAATACATGGTGTAAAATATCAGTTGACATTTGTTTGAAGAAAGATGATGAATTTTGAAATTTGGTTCTTTGTATAACAAAAAGAAGCATGCTAGGACGTGGTGGCGGTTATGGGGCATCAAATCAGCATGAATATATTTTACCTGCCTGGAATGGTGACGACATTTTGTTCATGCAATTTGAGCGGTAAAAAACAAATGATGTGTTGTTACTTGTTAGTTAGTGCATGATAGGATTTACGACAGTACCCACCGTCTGGTTAAGCTCCGTCATGAGAGGTGATGGTTAGAGTATGAGCATGATGCATTAATCACGCAATAAATGTCCCCCTGTGACAAACATTAATTAATTATGAACCCCACGAGATGGTGTTACTGTTTATCGTTCTTCCAGCTCTCGGCTATGCGAGGAGCGGGGAGCGGGCTCCTCGTCGGAATCTCCACATTTTCTCCCCATGGTCGCTGAATCGGGTGGGCAGGCGTGATTACAGGGCTAGGACAAGGCTAGCATGCAAAATGGTGCAAGTTGCAGCAGGTATTTCCAATTTGTACTTTTCAGATCTATCTTGGTTTCTTGTTTTGTCAAGCCGTATTGAGACCTCGGATGAATTGTGGACAGGATTCTGGAGACTGTTCCGGAAGAAACCGATAGCGAAACAGTGGCAGCCTCTCAGAGCGACCTGAGGGGCAAGGGAGTGTGCAATGGCCAAGATTGTGGTCAAGATATCGATAGCGTCAACAATGGCGTGGGGGCTTCTTGCTCAAATGACAGCTGGTTGCGAAGGTATAAAACGAGTTCATTTTATATAACTTTTAGCTTAAAAGGCAACTATGTCGCTAGTTCTAAGGTTGGCAATTGTAGAACTAAATTTTGGTGTGGTCGAATTATAAGTAAAAGAAATATTACTCCTGCTGGCAATGATAAATTGTGAAAACTGCTAGAGAGTTTGCTATGTGATAAATTAGTTAAAAAATTACTTCTTGCTCAATAGACATGTTATATGTATAGATACATTGAAATGGAAGTCATCTAATTTGGAACGGAGGGAGCATATGTTATGTGATGACTTAGTGAAAAGCCAAACGAATACATGAAAAAAATGTTTTGCAACTTTCAGACCAAGGCTTGGCACAATGGCCGACGAGAGGGAGACACAAGCTGAAAGGGTGTCAGCGCTTGAGTCATCTTTCAGAGAGTTTGCGCAACAGACAACCACAGAGATTGTTAACCCTGCGGTGGGAGTAACTTTCGATTCGATTGGAGAGGCCTATGATTACTACAACCTTTATTCTTGGGAATGTGGATTTGGCATCCGCTACGGGAAGATCAGGCAGAATGTGAAAGGGACAAAGTGTATGCAGGAGTTGCTGTGTGTTTGCGCGGTACAAAAAAACATACTCTAAGATTGTACATATCCATGTTAGTATCATGTATTATGCGCTGACAGTGAATGTTTCTTCTTCCTCAGGGTAAGCCTAAAGCGTCAAACACGACATCTAGCCGTTGCCAGTGTCCTGCCATGATTAGGTTGCTGCGGACAAGCGATCGAGGCTGGTTTATAAGTGAGTCAAGGCTTGTGCGCAACCACGCGCTGCTATTGACATGTGCAGAGAAGCTACATTTCCCTTCTCATAGACACATTGATAAATACACAAGGGAGTTGGTTTCACAACTCCGTGAGAATAACATTAACTTAAGCAAGGTTTATAGCATTATAGGAAGCTTTTTTGGGAAGATAGAAAACGTACCATTCACTAAGAGGTCTCATAGAACATTGTGTGGGAAAATCAGTAGAGAACAAGGCGATGATGATGTTAAGAAAACAATGCAGGTTTTCTCTGAGATGAAAGAAAAGGACAGCGAGTTAACCTACACCGTGCAGGTTGACTCTGAAAGCAGAATTCAGTCTTTGTTGTGGACAAATGGTAGGAGCAAGCTCCAGTATCATCATTTTGGTGACGTTGTTACCTTCGACACTACATACAAGACTAATTTGTATGACATGCCATTCGGTATATTTGTCGGAGTGAACAACCATTTCCAGAGTGTACTGTTTGCCGGTGTGTTGATGCGCGACGAGAAGATAGAAAGTTTTGAGTGGGTGTTCACAGAATTTGTGAAAATGGTGGGTGGAAAGAGGCCAATTACAATACTGACTGGTACGAACATGTCATTGCTTTTATGTTTTTTGAGTAACATGTATGACATTCTTGATGTTTTACTCTGAATCGTACTGTTAAACAGATCAGGCGAGGGCGATGGAGGTTGCTATTGAAAACGTTTGGCCCGAAGCGACACATAGATGGTGCAAGTGGCATGTTTTGCGCAAAGCCAAAGAGTCCCTTGGTACTCACTACAGCAAGAAAAGTGGGTTCCGGACAGAATTCCACAACCTCGTCGATGAGATGCTGACAGTTGGCGAGTTTGAAGATGGGTGGAAGAGTTTGATGGAAAAGTATGGACTATCTGCAAATACTTTTCTTGTCCAGGCTTACGAAGTGCGTAAGAAGTGGGCCAAACCGTATTTCAGTGGGAAGTTTTGCGCAAAACAAACAAGCACGCAGAGAAGTGAGAGTGCAAACCATATGTAAAAGAACTACGTGCCGCCTGCTTGTCCGATGAATATCTTTGTTAAGCAATATGCAAAACTGCAGTATGACAGGGAACAGGAGGAGGGGTTCCAAGAAAAAAGGACCAGGCTGGTAAGTGGATGATTTGTATTGGATATATACATATTGCCTAAAGTTTTCGGAGGAGTGTACATTCTGTTTTATGCACTAATGTTGACATTAACGCAGGCGGGTGCTGTGCTGAAAGTTAATATCCCACTAGAAAGACATGCAAGCAAGGTGTACACCAGAACAATGTTTGAAATGTTTGGAAGGGCTTTATATGTTGTTGGGTCATTTGTTGTCCAGACAGTAGAACCAATGAGGAAATATGTGGCGATACATGTCAATCCAGCATCTAGGCCAGACTGGTTCAAGAGCCGTTACGAGGTGAACATTGCAGATGATGGTTCAACATATACCTGTGAGTGTGGAAGATATGAGCATATGGGTATGGTGTGCTGTCACATAATTAAGGTAAGCAACGATGTGCGGAACATTCAGGTGATATAGGGAATTTGTGCGAGGAAGAAAACTAACAAAAATTGTTTTGATACAGGTGATGATCACTCTTGATGTGCAAAGGCTTCCAGCTCAGCACATTATGAAAAGGTGGACATTTGATGCAAGAGACATACTACCTGACCATATAAAACACTACCAGAAGGATATGGGGCCTCCGGAAGCAATGACATTCAGGCATTCCGCAATGTATACGCGCTGGAGGTTGTTCATTTGGGAGATAGCAACCCTGATGCTTTTGAATGTGTTATGACAGGATTGTGTGATCTCAAAGCAAAGGCAATTGGTCTGTCTGGTGACAAGGATGGACTGAGCATGCTGGAGAAATCGAGAGCATCTTCATTGTCAAACTCGGTTGGGTCCAGGCAAACTGTCGGAAGCAAGAAAACACAAAGCGCTACTGCCACTATTCAGCTCGATGATACTTGCTCCAACACTTCTGTTGCAGGTGGTAACGCGCGAGATGATACAGCTGATGTGACGTCAACTAACCCCACATCAACTGCCGGGATTATTGCGCCTGAGCGTAGGCTTAAACGTGGACTTCCAACGACAGCGAGAGACAAACCGCCGTACGAACAGACCGGGAAAAGAACAAGGTTTTGCAGTATTTGCCGATGTGAGGGACACAAGAGCAGTACTTGTCCACATCGAGGAGACCGTCCGGTGAAACCAAGAAAAGATCCGCAGTGCAGCAACTGCGGTTTGACTGGCCACAGGAAGCCCAGCTGTACAAAACAAATGTTCAGTTTGATGCCAGGTGTTAACATTCCTGATGCGTTGTAGTTCATACATTTTTTTGATTTGGTTGCTCAAAAGGTCTCGTGCCGTGTACTATTGTAGAGTATATCTGTTGTAACTGTTATATTTGGAGAGCATGGCTGTAAAGCTTGGACCCAGTACTGTCACGTTTAATGATCGTTTTCAAATTTGAAATTTGAATTATAGTTGGCAATAAATGAAGCCTTCGCCTGGCTGAGGGAGGTGTGTATAAAGCGGAGGTTGCTGTGGTGTGAGTGTACAAAGCTCGGGATGCAGCCAAGCCCATATAGGAGAAATGGAGAACCTCGATGTTTTACCTGATGCAGCCGTGTTTGAAACGCCCAAGAAGATCTTTCAGCACACCGACGACGAGAGCAACAAGGTTAGTGAGGCTCGTGTAAACGTTCATCTAGATCTTGAAACAGTGTTACCAATTTTGGTCTTCTAATTCTTGCTGTTTCCTGAAGGTCGACGATTGTTTCACGATCATTGGTATGATTGTGAGCTCGGAGGATGATGGTGATCTAGAAGAGCTGTCGGTAAGCTACACAAAACCAACCGATAGATGGTTGTGATGCCTGTTTGTATCTTAATGGACTGTTTTACAAACCTGAAGGACTCTGCTGACTCTCAGGACAAGAAGCAACCGAAGGAGGGCGGAGTGAAAGCATCGAAGAAGGTGGGATTTGTTTTTTTTTTTTTTGCATTGTGTGCGGTTTGTTCTTTTTCCTTGTGATATGCAAACTCGGAAATGGTAGAATGTAACTGTCTTGCTAAAATCTCTTTCTTAGGTTCGTGCAAGGTGCAACGGCAAGAAACTTGATGCTTCTGGGCGAACTGTGCTTATGATCCAATCATGCCTGGATGTGGCAGACGATGAAGAATCAAGTGGTGATTCAGACGATTCAATCCTTGTTTCAGTGAAGTTGTTCCGCGATTCGAACGATGAAACTGATAGCGTGAAGTGTGGTGCGAAGAGGGCAAAGCTATCCTAGGTTTTAGTTTCCTTAGTGACTAGAATAATTTGATGTGTCTGTAGTACAAGATTATAAAACTTGTATAACTGTTAGGCGTGCCGGTTTGATGTAACGGGGAATTTGAGATATCAGTCTGTCGTCGTAAAATATATTTATAGTAATTCGCGGTTAGTGGAATTGCCGTTTTGTTTTGTTTTATTTTGGATTGATTTTCCGTTGTGTTGCAAGCGGAGAAAATTCTTCCCGTACACTGTAGTACAGCGTGCGACCCTCATGGCCCATGATGTACAGTAAGCCCGTACAGCTAAAGGGAAAGGAGCCGTCCATCCCGTGGTTGTTTGCCCTGGATATGGGTTTGCTTGGGCCTCCGAGAGCAAGTGGACCCCTTGCCTTTTGAAATCGTCAACGCCTGTGAGAGCATCAACGCATTGAATAGGAGTCCTGGATAAGATTTTTTCAGCACCGCTGAGTTCAAAAAATGTGAAGAAAACGATTAAAACGTACGTGCCTACTACCACGCGTCTGCGGCAAAGCGTACTTATGGCCATTTGTTGCCCCCTGCAGTTCGTAGCTAGCTCTGAAGTGCGCGTAGCTAGCTCCTTGTTTTTCTTTGCTTGCTTGAAAGAGGAGGTCCGATTTGACGTTCCGGCAGAGCAGGGTGTGATGACATAGTTAAGAGGGGTGCTAGCTGTAGAGAGAAGAAGAGAGAGTGAGAGTAGTAGAAGAGAGCTCCGGTTGGGTTGCGAACAATAAACACATAGCAGAACCCACAAGAGCGGATAACTCCAGCAAGTTCCGTAGGTGGGAAGAAGCCTGGTCCGTCGACGAAGAACCAATGGTGAGTGAAGAACTTCCGCCGCTCGATATTTTTGACGGAAGAATGTGGTTTCCATCTTCTCTGATTTTTGTTGGATCTGTTGATGATTTCTTCCTCTGTTCTTCTTATTCAGAAACGAACGAGGGACTTTCTTGGTGTGGGAGGGGGGGCATTGCTGGCGGTGATGAGGATGACATCGAGGTGGAAGAGGAGTTTGTTGTCCGTCTGTCTGCGGGTAGAATCCTTAGGAGTGGGAGAAGCAATGTCAATAGTTGTTTTGCTCCAAAGGATCTCTGTGACGCAATAGAGGAGTGGTCAGATCAGCACTGAACTTGGTTAGGAGTATAGGCCTCTCTGGTCTGCTCACGATGGACCGTTTCTCCCACTTCAGCCGTGATTTCACGCAGTTTCTATACGAGTGTGTAGATTCTAGAAAAGGAAGGCTAGTGTTAGGGAACTACCGATTCGCAACGCTAGATGAGGCATCGTTCTGCAGGGTGGTAGGATGTAGGCCGGGGGGATCTATCACACTATATAGGTTGCGTGGAGCACCCACACCTCGTGAGATCATGTATGCTAGAGCTGCCGTAGGTTTGCCGGGTTGTGCAGAGCTCACCACTTACATGCTGCTTGATCTGCTGAAGAAAGCGCGGAACCAAATAGGGACAGGCATACAAGCGAGGCAGTTGACGCTTGCCTACGGGATGCTGGCCTTGTCTGTGTACTTCAGCCCAAGGGAAAAGATGGGGTGTGTTCCCAGAGATGCATACCTCCTTGCCCAGTATGCTGACAACTTGGAACAAGTGAACTGGGGGAGGTACGGAGTAGAGGAGACCTTGGACGCTGCATATAGAGTGCAGGAGGCGATGCGTGGTAGCGTCCGCGGATTTACCATCTACGGGTGCCACATGTACATGCAGGTATGTGTAGAAATCCGATGATATATCATAGACAAAAGTTGCAACTCTCAAGATTGTGCTGCATTGATTTGCTTCATATGTTGTAGGGCCTAAAACAATGAATTGTGCTTTGTTGTGTAGTGCATGTACTTTGACAATGTAAACACCGGGATGTATGGTATTAACCCTGCTCTCGAGCCACGCATCCAGTACTACAACGTGCCTGCGTTGAAGACATTGATCGCGTGGGACACGCTTGTGACGCCGTACGAGAAGATATTTGGGATGTTCAGGGTGAGTAAAAATGTTGATATTACTTAACAATGGATGTTTGTAAGATACCAAACATCAGAACATGATACACTGCTTGAATTTTATGTTGCATCTGTCCTGTTTCGTCTAGTGTGTGGTTGTAGTTTAGTCTGTTAACATCCAACAGCCTTGTAGAATGACATGTATGAATATTGTTCACAGGGCCTCACTCGAACAGGAGCACTGCATATAGGGGGTTGCACTCAGGTGCGGAAGAGAGTTCACCACGTGAATTTAACGATTCAAGAGCCAGTGGTGGAGCTTCCCAATTTGCCAGATGAACAACTTGTTCGTGCCCTGCCTCAAGTGAACAATGACAACATTGGCGCAAAGGTGAGACCATTGTCATATGTTGGCCCTAATTACTTTTCCATGCAAGTTGTTCTGGTTAGCAATAATCTATATTGACTGACTTCAAACATTCATAATATAATTGTCTAGATTAACAACATAATTCAAATAACTTATGCTTAGCAAATATTCTTGCTTCTTTAGTTCAGTAACACCATCAAAAAACAATTGACATGAACAATATTGCAACTTCTCAAATATCAGTTATTCGTCCTTGATAAAACATATTTTATCGAAACTAGCTATATGAATATTAGATATTCATATCTGTCCTTCCTTTATGAAAAGATTCATGCAGATGATTTCACATCACGTGCAAACTACTCTCAAGATTGGATCTTTGAGTTTCATTAATTTGCTTGAACTCCTTTTTGACAAATGCTGTCATTAATGAATGTTCATTATTCTATTTGTAATTGCATCCATATATCATGTTCCTGGACATTTAAATAATTTTAATAAGCTAGTGATTTAATCATCAAATTCCTCACATGACTTCCCTTTTATACTTAATTCGAACCATGTATAACTTACATGTGTTCCTGGAAAAAAAAGAAGTGATATGGAAACATTTTCATGTTTACCCCCTCATTCTAACACTTGCCCAAAAAGACTATCAGTCTTAATTTACTATTATGAATTCGACTCTCTATTCATGAGATGACACTTCTCTCCAATCCTAAGTCAACAAGTATTTAGAACTATGTGTGGCAAACAACTGCAAAAAAAATGGCGCAAGGGTGAGACCATTGTGATATGTTTGCCCTGCTGGCATTTTCTTGCAATTTGTTCTGTTTACAGTGAGTTGCTACTGTGATGCAGGCTATAGCGTGGTTGGTGAAGTGGTTTGACGCGATGGCCCATGCAGCGGCTGACCGTGAAGCCAACTTCGATAGACAGGTGGCAAACAACATGCCAATGTCTGCTGCTGCCGTATAGAGCTTCCGTGACGTATTTGAGAAGAAGCAGTAGCTGACAAAGGCGCAGGGGATGCAGTACTTACTGAACCATCTTTCGGAGAAGGGGATAGGTAGATTAATACATAGCATTGAAGAAAACCTGGCTAAGATCAACCTGGTGTTGCAAGGTGATAAATTCTTCCACAAAATTCAATTGCATATGTTCAAGTTGGATTGTTATCTAAAATCTGTTATGTCCCATTGGTAATAGGTATACCACCACCTAGCGGTAAGGCTGTTGGACTAGACAGATTCATCCATCAAACACTCTCACACGGTAATTGTCCTATTTCTAGTATCTACACAATTTGGAGAAATCATAATTTATCAAAAAAAGAACTGTGCAAAAAAAATGATGATACCTTACATTACGTCATTTTTTCAGATCTGCCAGCTGTGATAATGGAAAGCCCTGGAGTTGGAACATGGAATGTCGAGTATGTCCCAGTTGATGGGATTGGAATGGTGTCTACATCGTCTAGGCCCCCTGTTGGTTTGGCTCAGCTGATATCCAATAGAGCTGGTTATGATGTTGGACAAGGTTCGATTAGTCCTCTTATTCAGTCAGCGGTTAGAAAGGCTGGAAATTATGCCTGTGTACAGAATGCGGTTAGTGGGGAGGGGTGCCACTCTGGAGTGCCATATGGTCCGGGAGCTTCGACGCGTGCGCCAGATGTCTCTGTCCGTGACAATGGTGGATTTGTTTTCAGTCCTGTGCCAATAAGGTGTGTGCCCATGGAAGGCTTCCAGCGGTTTGACAGCGATGTTGAATCAGCAAAGAGAATGTCGCAGGGTCCTTTTAGCCTCTCTAGCGCTGGTATGGTTAGCACTCCATGTATTGTTACGCCAGTGAAGGATGATTGGGAGCCACTCAAATGTTTGGTTTCAACTGCACTACAACATGAACTGTCTCCAGCTCCATGCCCATCCATACAAGGTAACAAAAAAAATTTGCACCATTACTGTATCTGATGGTGGTCAGGTGATGGTACTTATGCACTGCAAAGATGACATGTGTACTTTGTGTGCAGCTCAAGATTACACACCTTCACCCGATAGCAAAAGGGGGGATGTGAATACGTCTCCAATGCAATAGGACAGAATGACCTTGACGGGGCATTAGTTGGGGGCAGCAGTGCAGAAGGTAACTGATTTCTTTATATATTGACTGCCCTTGCAATACCGGTTAATGACAAACACTATCGTTAGTTGCAGACCGCGGTAAATCAGTGTACGTCAGCGAATCGGAGCGTGGACAGTCCTCGCGGACAGATAGTGGATGTGTCGCCAGCATCCTAAATGCAAATGATAAGCGCGAGATCATTGTCTACACAGCTTCAAAGAGTGAGTTGTTGTACATATGTTGTGTTGGTGTGTCCATGTGTTTTCTGTGGGTGGTTTGTGATGTATGGTTATTAGTGCATATCTTGATGACTGTTCTGATTACAAACTCGTAGAGAAAAAGCCAAGAGAACCAAGGTATGTCATACGTGTTGAGCCAAACTATGTGCTGGTGAACAAGAAAAGGGACTTCAACGACGTGCCAGGACTAAGCCCATTTTCAAATGGGTTTGAGTATAATTTCCCATGCGAGGATGCTGCGCTCGCAGGATACAGAGAAATGATATATTGCGACCAGAAGGCAATGAAGAGGTTAGCCATGGTACAAAAAAGTAAATTACCAAAAGATGCATCTGTGTAAAAAATGTATTGATTATGTTTTGTGACTTCTTCAGGTTGTGGGTTATTCATACTAAACCATGTCTTCTTAAGATGAATGGTATGGATTGCCTCACTGCATTCCACAAAGAGGGGGGCTGGCAGATAAAGGATTTGAGTCGTCTCGACGAATGCTGGTGGAGGTTGATGATCATTGGTATGACGGTGACATGTCAAGGTTTAGGCATTACATGCCTAAGGAATGGATGGTATGTATTTTACTATGTGATGTTTATTTGATGAGATATATGTCTCGTTCTTGACTCCCTACTGATTATTCTTACAGGATGTTGTTCTTGGAGGGGGTAACTGTGCAGCACGATGCGGGATTAAGGACATGTTCATGGGCACAGACATAGGCTACGACATTGAGACTTGCCAGATGGTAAGTGCCTAGTTGTATGAAGCTCATGTTGGTTCCTACTGAATAGTGGATTACAAGTTATTTGGACTGGTTGCAGATATGGATGCCTCACAAGAGAGCAGAAGATGACACCTATGTTCTATACGGGGTTGATCCATTCCTGGAAAAAGTTCATGTACTTGATCCAAAAAGGACTTGCATGGGTCGACAGTTGCTTGAGCAGGTACACAAAGACATCTGTGTGAAGATAATAGATGCATTCGTCACCTGCACAGAGAGTTTCTATGAAGATTGGGGTCTCAAGAGGGAAGACTTCGAGTTCAAGTACCATCAAAACCTCAATCCAACAAGCTCTGAGTAAGAATTATTTATATTTATTAACCATATGGGGAAAATAGAAACAAAAGTCTAACATTGTTGTGGAAACTGCTGCAGCCGTGACACTGGGATGTACGTTGTGTACTACATGATGAACTTTAGTGGTCTGGGTTTGGAGGACACAACTGATGAGGTTAGTTGGTTTCATGTTAGATATTGCAAGCATGTTTTGTGGCTGAAGTAGGACTAACAACCATATCATCCATTTTGAAAACAGAAACAGTTGGTTCAGCTGAGGACTGAACTCTTGAACATGGTGCTTACGATGCCGGGGAACAAGGGACATCCTCCCACGGATGTGACGAACCCAGATTTCTGGAGTGACTCCTATGGTTCGGAGTGATGACAACAAACATGATGTGTGATGGTGTTTTACCGTTGAACAATGCTGTAAACTAATGTGAGACCAAGGGCCTGTGTGAGACTATGTTATTTGACTAAGATGGTTATGTGATGTAATATGATGCTGCACCTTGCTATGCCGTGGTTTATTCGAAACAACTTGGTTATGCTTGCGTTTTTTCGAAAAATTTCGTGGTCATATGGTAATATGGTTTGCAACGACTGTTGCTATTGGTGCTTTTTCCGTGAACATAACTTGCAGGATTTGTTGTTCTATGGACCTATAGTAAAGCGATAACATACACGGAAATTTGATGTGTCAAACAACTGAGCTTTGTTATGACAACTTCTCTTACATGCTAAGTGTTCTGATGCCATGATGGTTATGGCAACGTGAGTTCTTTTCTGGTGACAAGGGAGATGTGTGTTCATTCAAATAATGATGTGAAAGTTGAACTTGGGCATAACAAAACTAAAAACTGACATCTCAGGTTTCTAACTCAGCGAGCGCAGTATTTTTACATTACCCACAACAACACGTGATGGAACTGTTTTAAGGCCAGACGAACAAAAATACGAAGTATACTAATTGGATGGTCTGGACGATTGCGAATAAACATTAAGTTTATTACATAGATAATTTGGTAGTTTCTTCCATGCTAAAAGTACTGACAACAAATTGGAAGACTCCGGTGATGTGCCGTGAATTGGCCATGTACTGTCCTCTTCAGCTTTTCCCCGATACATCGTGGAGGAGTGCAAATTCACATTGTTTCGCAATATCTCCTGTTTTGGATGAAGTATATTTATGTCTGGCTCGTGAATGAATAAACAAACATACTCGATTGAGAAAAAAGATTTATGTATTTCCTGCTGATTATGTAAGTGTTGAGGCCATTTCAAACCGCTGGCAAACAGACACTATCCAGATGTTACGTTCTAAAAACATCAAATGCACAATTGCGGTACTTACCAGGAAGAATACTAAACTTCCATGACTCCAACCAGTTCTGCTGGGATTTGTGCCAAATTCCCTTCTGTGTATCGAAGTTGTGCAAGTACAAACCCTTTCTCCTTGGCAATAGCTTCCTGCAATACAAATTGCAAAAAAAGTAAAGATTGAAAGGACAAGGATGTCGCCTAGAGGGGGGGTGAATAGGTGATTTAAAAACTTTTCCGGTTTAGGCATGATAAATGCGGAATAAAACTAGGTGTTTAAATTATCAAGCACACAACCTAAATAAACTAGGTTCACCTATGTGCACCAACAACTTATGCTAAGCAAGACAAGTAACAAGGTGATAGCAAGATATAATACTTCAAGCTCGAAGGCTATCACAATGTAAAGTGCATAAGTAAAGAGCTCGGGTATAGAAATAACCGAGGCACGCGGAGACGACGATGTATTCCCGAGTTCCTCCTTTTTAGGGGAGTACGTCTCGTTGGAGGGGTGTGAGTATCAAACTCAAGATGCCACAAAAGGCCTCACCCTATTCTCCGATGAACCTCGCACAAAAGCTCGGTTCACCTTCCACTATTGATTTCCTTTTGGGCGGAAATCGAGTCCCTTACAACAATCTTGAGGCACAACCCACAAAAGGATTGGGAGCTCCCAAGTGGACCACAAAAGGTCCCAACTAGCCACAAAAGGCCTTGACCACAAAAGGTCACTAGAACACCGTCTAGGGTCCAACGACCCAAGATTAACAAACTCACAAACTTTTACTTCCACGAAACATCGTGGGGAGAGCAAACCGATGCACAAAAGAAATGGCAAGAGCACAAGGCTCAAATCCTTCACTCTCAAATCCCACCACAAGCAACTAATGCTTATGGGGGGAGAAGAGAGGAAGAACAAAGAAGAACACAACAAATGGAACTTCAAGAACTAGATCGAAAGGGTTCCTCTCACTTAGAGGAGTAATGGATTGGTGGAAATGTGAATCTAGATCTCCTCTCACTTTCCCTCAAAGATATGCAAGAATCATGGGAGGGATTGAGAGGGGGAGCAAGCTTTCCAAGGTCAACAATGGCAAGAGAGAGGGGAAAAACGAGCTGTGAGAGATGAGGGTCATTGGGGAAGAAGACCCCTTAAATAGGACCTCAAAATCCAACCGTTATGAGCAAAAACGCGCCCAGGAGCGGTACTACCGCTATCCCAGCGGTACTACCGCCCCCTGGGGAGTTAGAACAGAGAAACAGGCTCAAAACGAGCTCCAGGCAGCGGTACTACCGCCTCGGCAGCGGTACTACCGCTCCGGGTGATTTCAGGCGCTCAAAACGCGCGCGGTACTGGACTCCCAGCGGTACCCGTGCGGTACTACCGCTGGACTGAAAACTGCAGAAAACACCCAAACGAAAACGACGATATCTTGAGCATCCGAACTCCGTTTTCGATGATCTTTGGCTCGTTGGAATCGTAACGAAGAGCTTTACAAGATCATGCAGAGAAACATCATAGTCCAACAATGGAGGATAAAACCAAATGGGGAAAGGTTAGACCTCTCGATAAAAGAATAACCGATTAAACCTCCAAACCAAAACCGCAATATGTTTCTCATCCGGATTCCGTTTTCTATGATCTTGGGCTTGTTAGAAGATACTCACAAGCTCTACAAGATTATGCATATACACATCATAGTCCATCATGTGAGGAGGAAACCACAAGAGGAGAGTTTGACCTCTCTACAAAAGACGAACCGGTAAAACCTCCAACATCAAAAACATCACAATATATTCAAATGAAATCCGTTTTTTGATGAACTAGAGCTTGGTATGGAGATGAACACAAGCTCTAAATTATTACATGAATAAAAGTCAAATAAGAACCAAGAAAGATGATAATGTCAAGTATGCAAAGGTTTGAGCTCTTCACAAAGATGCGATCAAGTTACTCACTTGAGAGCCCCTCTTGATAGAACGGCAACTATCCTATAACCCGGTCTCCCACACGATGAGACCGGTAAAATAGAAACTCTATCAAGATCATACCTTTGCCTTGCGCATTCCACTTGAGCTCGATGATTACGATCTTGATCTCTTCAAGTGGACCACTTTTCTTGATTTGCGCTTGCTAGCACATGCTTGATGAAGACATCTCCAAATGCTCCCCCATACTCCATTATGGGAGAGCCTCGCTAAGCTCCGTCTTCATGAATCCACTTGCGCTTCATATTCTTCTCTTGATATAGATGATGGCTTGGAGATAAACATGAAGTTCACTCAATCTTCTTTTCCAAGCCATGCTTGCAATAAGCTCAACTCTTCTCATGACCATTCTTCATATAAACCCTTGGATGGAACCTTGGTCATCATGTAATCTTCTAGAGTCCAACACATGAACTCCAATCTTTGCCTATGGACAAGATCTACAAGTATATCTCAAAGCAAACATTAGTCCATAAGGATTGTCATTAATTACCAAAACCACGCATGGGGCAACACATGCACTTTCAATCTCCCCCATTTTGGTAATTGATGACAATCCCTTTTACGAGGGTTTATATAATGAATTAAGCAACATGCAACACAAAGAGCAAGGAAGGCAAATGCTTAAGAACGAAACTAAAGCATAAAACCAAATCCCTTAAACCCTCTAAACTTCTCCCCCATTGGCATCCATTGCCGAAATGGGTGAAAAATCAAGAAGGCCAATATGATAAGAACTCCCCCATAATGTGTGCATTTCTCATGATATGAGTGAAATCAAATGCACATATCCAATGACGAATAGATGGAGGGAGATCAAACTATATCGAGGATCCAAATATTGCAAAAGAATATCAAAGAGAAAGATACTTCGACGAAAGAAGCAAGCAATCAAAAAGATCCGAAAAAGGTGTTCTAAAAATCAAGAGGGAACTCCCCAAGGTACGTGCACAAGGTAGGATTTGCAATTTAATATGGTGAGCACAACATGGAATCCTCACTCCCTCCTAGAAATTTTGAACACAAACCAAGAAACATCTAGCAAATAGGTCCACAAGCTTATAAAGATGCAAAAGCATAACAAATAAAAACAAAGCTTGTGCCAATTAGAAACGACCAAGAATCAAAAAGGAATAAAGGGTGGTCACTAAAGAATTGGAATACCAATTAAAGATGTAACTATTCTCATGTGTATAAGTTTCTAAGTAGACACCAATCACAAAGATATAAGTCCACAAATAAACATGTACACACAAAATAGGTACAAAGCTAGAGAACATGATATCCAAGGGAAGTCATAAATACACCATTAAGAACTTTGCTTAAAAGCATAGCACAAAGCTCAATTTTATCTTAAAGGGATATAGATGAACTTCCAACACATACTCATCATAGCATCAAAACTATCCACAAGGGATAAAGTGATAAAAGGGATGCTCCGAGAAAGATAACAAGTATCGCACAAAGGAAATTCATGCCAAGATACAACCTACACAAGGTTGAAAGCTAGAAATGTATGCATGAGGTAGATACTTGTTACCGAGATAGCATTGTTGATGTAGAAGGTAAGAGTTCGCGATCATTCGAGCTTGGCTCCAATAAGCATATGGTGATAACACCTTCCTTGTAAATGAGACAAGCTTCCAATGCATCTCCAATGATCCTAAAACAAATTCAAGTACAAAATGGTACCCAAACTCATTGGGTCCAAAGTAGTTAGAGCAACTACAATACATAGGACAAACTCCACATAAATATGTGCATATAGATATGAAATTGAATTTCATGCACATCTTAACCATTTAGGATTTGATGGAGTTTATCCTATATATTGGATCAACGAAGTAAGCATGCCATAAGATATACATATAGTAAATATGCATGCACAAGACTTTCAAGAACCAAACGAGATACAATTTGGACAAAACACCAATTAACCAACAAAGCACACACAAGTGTGACAAGGAAATAAATTGCCCAAATATATCAAAGATCCAAATCAACACATGATTGAAGATACCACTTTGAAAAGATACCAATGAAATCAAGATACCAAATTGATGAAAATACCATCAAGGAATAAACCAAACCCTCTACACTTTTCATGATGGCACAAAGTACCAAGACGAAAAATGTTTGTCTTCCAAGGAGACACGTCATCGGGATCAAATATCAAACGAAGACAACTAATGTTCAAAAAGCATATAGGATTGCTCCCTCAAGATGTGTGCATTATTTATGATTTTGCATTTGAATACAAAATGCACACACATGAGATCATCACTCTCCATATATATATATATATTCAAACACTAGTCATGTTCAAGAAAGGCAAGAAATTGCAATACCAATTTAAAGAACGGTGTTTTACTCAAAGTAGGATAGCTTCCCAAAGAATAGTGCATTAACAAGAAGTATGACTTTTGAATGTCAATGCACAAGAATTGGATCATTGCTTTTCCCAACCAAGAGCACAAAATAAATTTTGAGTAAGCAACAAGGATCCAAAAGATACAAGGAAGACAAATGAGAGTTAGATCAAAGCAAATCCTTGGCAATCAAATAAGGCAATTTAAAGCAAGAGCCAAAGTGAATATGATCAATATATTTACCACAAATATGATTATCACTTGTCAAGACAAGTAATATATGGAGATATTTCTCGGTGGTGGATTGCAAAGATATATTCAAGATCATATTCACAAAACATAAGCATATGGCAAAGGATAGGAATTAAAAGCCATGCTTAGATAGATAGATATTCTTGATAGCTTCAAATATTCACGCGATCATGCAAAGCAACTCCAAAGAGTAGCTTGAAGCAATTGGTTTCCCAAAAAGATATATGAGAACATATTTAGGGAAAGCCATATCAAGAACTTCCATCACAAACAAGATCCAACGGTGAGGTGCAAAAAGCATTTAAGCAAACGGGAACTTGTTTGAGAAACATGCCACATAAGAACAAGATAATTGACAACATCAATTCTAGGTGGCAAAACCTCACATGTTCACATTTTCTAGGCTCGTAATATGCACATAGCTTATTACTCCCCCATAATGTGATAACCCATTTATTTTAATACAAGAGGCAAACAAAACCAACTCGAGAAATTAATGGACATTATAGAATTTGAATTTCTCATGAGAATGACATACCACATAGAGAATATATAATATAGATGTATCATCACTAAGTGGTATTCCTCATGTAAACACATTTTTAGGATTGTGAAGTGCACAAAGCGCATCACTCACCCAAAATGGGATAGTCTATTAGTCTCTCAAGAAGAGCCAACACGATAAGATATCAAATAAAATCAATAAGGCTCAAAACAAGTAAGTGGTGTGCAAACCAACATACACATACTTGATTTCTCAAGATAAGTAAGTAGAGAGCACAACACATACAAACACTAGCAAGGTACAAAACCAAACACATGCAAGGGTGCAAGCAACTTTCAATGTATAAATGAATAAGCACAAGTTACCGCAAGGAGGAACATTGGATATGAGATAGAACAATATAATCCAAATGACTTGACTTGAGAGAATATAATTGATGAAGATCCCTTAATTCTTCATAATGTAGCCAAGTCTCCAATGCCCTCCAACAACACCTATTGATCAAGTTTTAGCTTGTTGGTCCCCAACCAAGTTGGGTCCTAAGAGGTTAGTCACAATAGGCTTGGCAACCCAAATGGTTCTTTTCTTGACACCACTTTGAGTACCAACATATTTGGCAAACACATTGCCAACCTTATCCTTCCGAAGAGAATAAATATCATCAATTATAATGGGGTTGGATAAGGTACCATTAGTGCATGAAGAAGCAAAGTGGCCCTTCTCTCGGCATAAGTAGCAACATTGGCTTTTTCCCTTCTTCTTAGTTGAAATCTCACTTGAGGAGGAATAGCTTGATTCTCTTGGGAAGAGACCGTTCTTCAACTTGAGGAGCTTGAGTTTGAGCTTGAGGCTCTTCCCTTGTTGCTTCTCACTAAGGGACTTCTTCTTCAAAGGGCAAGATCTAACATGGTGCCCTTCAACTTTGCACTTGAAGCAAACAATCTTGGCCGAATCTTTAACTTGTTCTTGGCCCTTTTCTTCTTGTTATACTTGGACTTGTTCTTGTTATTGGAGTTGAATCCAAGTCCACTCTTGTCATTGGGGCGTCTTTGAACACTCAACATATTGTCAAGTGTAGAATCCCCACCATGACGCTTTTCCAAGTCTTTCTTCAAAAAGTGACTTGGGCCTTGAGCTCTTTTAATTCCTCTACATGGTTAGAATCAACACAAATACTAGAGGAAGTAGAAGCTTCATTGTTAGAGCAACAAGGCATGGAAAGTAATTCATCACAAGATGTAGCAACATTGTGAGTGGATGAATCACTAGGACTAGCACAAGACAATATAGCATTAGAGAAGAAGTTGTGCCATTGTCCACATGAGGCTCACAAGATGTTACCTTTGACATAATAGCCTCATGAGCTAACTTTAGCCTAGCATGGGATGCTAGAAGATCCTCATTAGAGCTAGAGAGCTTTTCATGACTTTCTTCCAATTTCCCATACTTGCTAGTTAGCAACTCAAGTTGAGCCCTTAGCTCAACATTCTCCTTCAAAATAGATGCTTCACAAGAAGTGGAGTTAGTAGCACAAGCATCATTAATATTAGAAATGGAAGAAGACAACTTGGCAAGCTCATCATTCAACCTAGCATTTTCCTCAATAATATTAGCATGATTACAAGAGGAAGTAGAGGAGCTAGGCACATCAATTTTAGATAGTTGAGTTTGGAGTTGATCATGAGACTTGGTGAGGAGAGAGTGTTCACTTTCCAAAGCCTTATGAGCTTTGTCAAGTCTCTCTATCCTCAATTAGTCTAGCATTGCCAACACCAAATTCAACCTTTTCCTTTTTAAGCACTTTATATTTTGCAATGGTATCTCATTTCCTTAATGATTTTAGCAAATAAATCATTTGTTCATCAAGAGATTCAAGTTTCTCCTCAAGAGACACTCGAAGCTCATGTTCTTCCTCAAGAGCATTTTCTAAGGATGCTTTTTCCATAGCATCCTCTCTTTCAATCCTTCCCTTTTCTTCAATGATATCCTTGCACTTAATAGCAAAGCAAAATTTCACACAAAGAGCAAGCTTTACTACCTTTAGGGAGAGCACCAAATACCATCTCACTCTTCTCCTTTAAGGAGTCAATATCATTCTCTTTTAATCCATAATAATCCTCATCCTCATCATCACAAGGTGTAGAGGGTTCCAAAGGTGAAGATACCTTTGAATCCTTAGCCATAAGGCAAAAGTGAGAAATGGACGATGAAGATGAAGAATAGCTTGAAGCACCATTGAGATCCATGTCTTGTTCCAACAAATGTTGGTTTTCCTCTACATTGTTAGCACAAGTACTAGAGGATATGGAAGTTATTTTCATGACAACAAGACATAGAAGCATATCATCATGAGATTTAGTTAAGCAACTATTACATGATATGCAAGGACTATCAACACTAGCATGTAAGACATTTGAGTGCTAGAAGTGTTTAAGTCCAAAGATAGAACATTGCAATGAGATAGAGATGAAGTATAGTCAATAATAGATACACCATCAACAATGCAATTTCTATCACCACTCACCATTCATTACCTTGTGACAAATCACATGTTGGTGAAGTGGAAGAATAAGTGAGCTCATCACGGCCGGAGGTGGAGGGACAACAATCATCCTCAATAATGTTGGACACTTCATATTTATCTTGAAGCTTGGTCCAAAGCTCATGAGCGTTCCGGAAAGGCATGATTGAAGCAAGAACTACATCGCTCAAAACACATATAAGGCCATTAGATACTTGAGTATCGAGATGAGAGTTTTCCTCATCCTCTAAAGATAATTCTTGGGAATCCTTTGGAGGAGAAAAACCCACATCTACAATACTCATGATATAATTTGGACCCATGGCCCTAAAAAGATTAAGCATGCGAATTTTCCAAACATCATAATTAGTGCCATCGAATTTAAAAGTGGGATTGTGCACTAATTCTCTAAACGACATCTTTACTCTCTAGGCGGTAAAGCCCAATAAAGAGAGCCCAGGCTCTGATACCAATTGAAAGGACAAGGATGTCGCCTAGAGGGGGGGTGAATAGGCGATTTAAAACTTTTCCGGTTTAGGCTTGATAAATGCGGAATAAAACTAGGTGTTTAAATTATCAAGCACACAACCTAAATAAACTAGGTTCACCTATGTGCACCAACAACTTATGCTAAGCAAGACAAGTAACAAGGTGATAGCAAGATATAATACTTCAAGCTCGAAGGCTATCACAATGTAAAGTGCATAAGTAAAGAGCTCGGGTATAGAAATAACCGAGGCACGCGGAGACGACGATGTATTCCCGAGTTCCTCCTTTTTAGGGGAGTACGTCTCGTTGGAGGGGTGTGAGTATCAAACTCAAGATGCCACAAAAGGCCTCACCCTATTCTCCGATGAACCTCGCACAAAAGCTCGGTTCACCTTCCACTATTGATTTCCTTTTGGGCGGAAATCGAGTCCCTTACAACAATCTTGAGGCACAACCCACAAAAGGATTGGGAGCTCCCAAGTGGACCACAAAAGGTCCCAACTAGCCACAAAAGGCCTTGACCACAAAAGGTCACTAGAACACCGTCTAGGGTCCAACGACCCAAGAGTAACAAGCTCAAAACTTTTACTTCCACGAAACTTCGTGGGGAGAGCAAACCGATGCACAAAAGAAATGGCAAGAGCACAAGGCTCAAATCCTTCACTCTCAAATCCCACCACAAGCAACTAATGCTTATGATGGGAGAAGAGAGGAAGAACAAAGAAGAACACAACAAATGGAACTTCAAGAACTAGATCGAAAGGGTTCCTCTCACTTAGAGGAGGAATGGATTGGTGGAAATGTGAATCTAGATCTTCTCTCACTTTCCCTCAAAGATATGCAAGAATCATGGGAGGGATTGAGAGGGGGAGCAAGCTTTCCAAGGTCAACAATGGCAAGAGAGAGGGAGAAAACGAGCTGTGAGAGATGAGGGCCATTGGGGAAGAAGACCCCTTAAATAGGACCTCAAAATCCAACCATTATGAGCAAAAACGCGCCCAGGAGCGGTACTACCGCTATCCCAGCGGTACTACCGCCCCCTGGGGAGTTAGAACAGAGAAACAGGCTCAAAAAGAGCTCCAGGCAGCGGTACTACCGCCTCGGTAGCGGTACTACCGCTCCGGGTGATTTCAGGCGCTCAAAACGCGCGCGGTACTGGACTCCCAGCGGTACCCGGGCGGTACTACCGCTGGACTGAAAACTACAGAAAACACCCAAACGAAAACGACGATATCTTGAGCATCCGAACTCCGTTTTCGATGATCTTTGGCTCGTTGGAATCGTAACGAAGAGCTCTAAAAGATCATGCAGAGAAACATCATAGTCCAACAATGGAGGATAAAACCAAATGGGGAAAGGTTAGACCTCTCGATAAAAGAATAACCGATTAAACCTCCAAACCAAAACCGCAATATGTTTCTCATCCGGACTCCGTTTTCTATGATCTTGGGCTTGTTAGAAGATACTCACAAGCTCTACAAGATTATGCATATACACATCATAGTCCATCATTTGAGGAGGAAACCACAAGAGGAGAGTTTGACCTCTCTACAAAAGACGAACCGGTAAAACCTCCAACATCAAAAACATCACAAGATATTCAAATGAAATCCGTTTTTTGATGAACTAGAGCTTGGTATGGAGATGAACACAAGATCTAAATTCTTACATGAATAAAAGCCAAATAAGAACCAAGAAAGATGATAATGTCAAGTATGCAAAGGTTTGAGCTCTCCACAAAGATGCGATCAAGTTACTCACTTGAGAGCCCCTCTTGATAGAACGGCAACTATCCTATAACCCGGTCTCCCACACGATGAGACCGGTAAAATAGAAACTCTATCAAGATCATACCTTTGCCTTGCGCATTCCACTTGAGCTCGATGATTACGATCTTGATCTCTTCAAGTGGACCACTTTTCTTGATTTGCGCTTGCTAGCACATGCTTGATGAAGACATCTCCAAATGCTCCCCCATACTCCATTATGGGAGAGCCTCGCTAAGCTCCGTCTTCATGAATCCACTTGCGCTTCATATTCTTCTCTTGATATAGATGATGGCTTGGAGATAAACATGAAGTTCACTCAATCTTCTTTTCCAAGCCATGCTTGCAATAAGCTCAACTCTTCTCATGACCATTCTTCATATAAACCCTTGGATGGAACCTTGGTCATCATGTAATCTTCTAGAGTCCAACAAATGAATTCCAATCTTTGCCTATGGACAAGATCTACAAGTATATCTCAAAGCAAACATTAGTCTATAAGGATTGTCATTAATTACCAAAACCACGCATGGGGCAACACATGCACTTTCAAAGATGACTGCCGTCTTGGGATGTTTTTGCAATCTAAGAACAAGCGTCGTTAACTTACATATCTGATAATTGTTCCTGTAGGGATGTTCCATTGAAGTGCCTAGCAATGTGTATTATGCAGATACCTGACTCCTCCCTACGTATGAAACAAACAATAAAAAACTTTGTAACATGATCACAATGGAAGTTTCAGCTGGAACGATTGTTGACTGTGCTAACCGGGTAAATCGGTATGACAAAAAGGAATGGTATTTCTTCATCCAGTCAGAGCATTCCACCTTCCACGATGGGAAGAACTTGTGAATACACATGAATAACGCAATGTGGATTTTGCCAGAAACAATCTCATGAAGCATCTTTCTTGCTGGAGAATTAGAAATGCTGGTTGCAGGGTCAAAAATGTTTATAGTTTTCGACAACATATCCCAAGAATATAGGCACCATCTAGACTGAAAGATAACAGGTACATGTATCTGCACATAAAAAAGGTGGATGCATTAAAAAATGCAATGCATACTTTTGAAAAAATGACATGGGTCCTACCATCCTGCAATTGCATAAGTTGAATTTGATGTGTTCGCCTGTGAACTGTGCCTGGACTGATTTGAGTTTCCAAGCAATCTCCCCGGACAATATGCTAGTCTGTGGTAAGCAACAACATATGTTCAGCATGCGATGCTTTTTAGTGCATACGGAAAAATGTAAGTGACTGCGGTGAAACGGGTGAATTACCGCAAAATCTGCTTCGAAAAACAATCGCCATGCATCGTCTAATCCCTTGAATAGAATACTCGAATCTATTTGCTGAAGCCTTCGGAATATGATAGAGCATAGCTCATGTTCTAGCATATCGTTGCCAACGATTTGTGTGACAACGGTCATGATCGACATGGAAATGAACCGTGGTTTCAGATGCGTTACAAATGACCTGTTCAATTGTAACAAAGTAGTTAGCTGATGCAATCAACATGCTAGATGGCTGTTAAGATGGAGGGATGATGAGATTCAGTACCTATTCATGTGGGCAACTGAAAGGGAAGACATGATTTTGAATAGTTTGTCTTGAGTTGCGATCGATGGGTACTTGATGTCTCTTGATTCAGTCTAGTGTGGATCCGCGAACCTGCTATGATGCACGTGGTTCATTACGGGGAACTCCTTTGATGTATGGTCGATCAATACAGCTTCAGGGGGCAGGGTTGAAACATCATTCAGCATGACAATGGTGGAAATGATGGAGTCAGACCATGATTTGACAGACTCTGAAATGCCTGGGGAATATTTAGGTTTACGTGGAAGTGGGGTTTTAACAGCATGACAATGGTGGAAATGATGGAGTCAGACCATGATTTGACAGACTCTGAAATGCCTGGGGAATATTTAGGTTTACGTGGAAGTGGGGTTTTAACTTCCGCATATCCTGTTGAACGATGACATTGTGGTTAGTTGATGTTCTAGCAGTAAGTGTAGATGATGTTTAACTTTGTTGCAAAACATTGTTTGCGTACCATAACTTCTTGCTTCACTGATGCCATCTGTAGCCTCAAACATATTGAATGGGTCAGGGGAAGTTGCAACCAATGGCTTCAATTTGACATGCGTGTTTATAATTGGTGAAGAGCGAGCTGTGGATAAAACATGAAACACTCGAGTATTATTTGTTGATCAGAGGTGTGCAGCTGTATAACATTTAAAATGTACCTGGTGATAGGCGGGGGGCGTGCATGGGGAGTTGCCTCAGATGATGCCCTGGTCCTTTTGTTCATGGTTGATGATGAGCTCTCTGGAATGTCGTGTACGAGTGTAAGCAATGGAAGCAAACAAGAATGAAAAGCATGAATTACAACCAGGAATGGAAAACAATTACCATCTGATTCATCTAGGTCTAAGCGGCGGCGGTGCATGTTCGCTTTTCCTGGGGAATCACCTTGAGCAATTTTTTGGGCTACGCACGGCAATCCGCGAATGCTGCAGCACATGCAGGTTTCAGAAAGGGTGGATACAATCTTGTCAAGGAACCTCATGTTCTCCTGGTGCATCTGGTTCCTTATTGAGTTGCAGTGCTGGAATACAACAACATTGTGGTGCTTCAGCATCATACCCATCTGGTTAGTTGCCTGTACATGATATGAGATGTTGGAACCTGATTTTGCAGCGGATAAAGATGCTAGGAAGAAATGCAAATATAAAAAAAGGGCCTTTACCAGCTGTGGATATCTATCCTTCATGTAGTTCCCAAAATCAGACCCGCTGACAGCAGATGTCGGACCAATTGCTAAGGTCCGTGTGTCACTTGCATGTGCATTGGTCATCATCCTGTTGGGGGCGATAGCAGAGAGAGGCTGGACAACTAAAGAAGACCCGGCTACGACGTTGTTGTGGACAATTGGGGTTTGTGGTGTGAATACTATGGAACCCTTACCGTCTGGATTTGTTGCATTGTAATTCGGGCGGCGTATCTGAAGTGCGGTAGGTGTGAGCCTATCTGGCTGAGTGTCCCACATACTCCTTGTGTAACATACCTGATCAGCTTGACGTAACTGTGATTGACAAGATGGCTAGTTGTTAGCATAAATGTTGTTGGCAGACAAAAAAACAACCACTTCGATGTTTATACTTACTGGCGCTGCTCCAAAATCCTCTGGGCCCTTCGTAATAGCTCCACATTGATTGATCATCCTTCTAAACTTGACATCGTCAAAACATGATATGCGGGGTAGCACGTTATGACGCAGGTTGAATATACCCAGATTTAGATTGTCTAGGTAAAAAACCTTAAGAACAAGAAAGGTTTGATCATAAAACAGATAAGCACATGTAACATTTACTGAATTGCTGACTAGAAAAACTAAAACCCATTATGAAAATCTCAAAAATACCTGGCAAAAAAGGTGGCAACCTTGCAAGTGCGTGGTTGAGCTGGATGACTGAGTTTCTGACTGAAGCTTCTGCGCAGCTGCTAGCAAGTCTTGAATAACGTATTCACACCAGTTGAATTCGCTAATGAATTCTGTGTTCACGATTGCAGACCAGTAGTCGATGTTTGAATAATCATGTTTTGTGGACGGAGCTAACAAGTGTCCCATCACGAATATCACGAAAGCCATTTTAAAGCAGTCTTTCTCGGCATTGGTGGACGATTTCTCGCTAAGTGACCTGGTGATGACAGCTTCAGCTGCCTTTAGAATGTGACATCCTTTGTCAGGCATTCCTAGCATAGAGCGTATGAACTGAACAGATTGTTCCGTGCACGCATATTGTGGATCATGAATGTCGCGGGAACCACAAGGTATGCCGAACACTTTGTGTACGTCGGCGGCCCAAAACCTAATCTTCCTATTTTGGTCTATGACAATGGATCTAGATGGAGCATCTATCCTAGACATTATCCACTTGCTGAACTTCAAGTTCATCTTGGAAATGTGGGGGAGCTTGACCAACCCAGAAAAGCCTATTTCCTCTAAGAGGAATTTCTTGTAATCACAAAGCCCTGAAATTACGGAAACCACCTTCTGAACAGATGTTCAAGACGTTGTTGAAGGCCCAGGTGTGCTATTGCTGAATGCATCGTCCTGCATAGACGAACCACCTCTGTCTTGGCTCCCGCTGCCGGATTTGTGAGTGACGGAGCTTGGGCAGGATGAGGAACCCATGAACTGTTGAAAAAAAAAGTACTCAGTTGACGCTGAATAGAAGAAAAACAGAAAGGAACAGAAGGCATGAGTAAGCGATTAATCAAAACTGAAAAGCTTTGCACATCACCTTGCTTGTTCACCGGCGAGGAACCCCGGCGATTCACGAGTGATGAACAGGATCGGTTTGAACGGCGTCCGTGTGAGGCGTGTTGTTACCTTTGATGAGGAGCGTATTAAATATGACCATGCATTAAATGAGGGAGTTAAGCGAGGCAGTAAACAACTCGTTGACAAAAAGTAAAGTTGCGATAAAAATAGTAGCACAACGATCTTTACTATTACATAAAAAATAACTTTGTTACACAAGGTGGTTACATTATGTCGGATGGATGGTTAACGAAATAACTAATTATGTCTCTTAACACTCACACCGAGTGTGAAAATAGATATTACAAAGGAGCACTCAAACTACATGAAGCTGTCATGATACATGGAGCCGCTCATCACAGGATTTCTAGAACTTGGTGAGAACAACAACAATCGCCATCGCGATCATCGCTAACCCGGTAAACAGCATGTTCTTCATTTCAGTTTGGTGCTGCAGAAGGAGAACTTGGATTTCTCCGGATGGCTGGACCGGAGGGGGCTGAGGGGCGGTGCCAAACACATAACCCCACCGAGATCGGAGGTAGTCTACGTACGCGCTCTCCCATTTCCAGAAACTGCAAGCGCCAGTCTAAGAAAACAAATGAAATGCCGAAAAGGGGGTCGAAATCAGTTACTATAAAACAAACAGAAAGCTGGATACAGATGACCAAAGGAGATTGACACGAAGGACGCAACAAAAAACAGATCTGTACTGGGCGAGAATCGCATACCCCTTGAAACTGGCACTTGTAGAAATGCCTGCCAGGGTTCTTCGCGGTGTTGGAAATGTACCACTCAATGATTCTGTGGTGACATCTGGGGCATCGGATGAGCGGAAGGGGAGCGATGTCTTCCTGGGCACCGTGGTTTGTTGCGGCGCTTGAAGACGCCGAGTTCTCCGTTAACATTCCGATCAATGGCGAAGATCGGAACGAACAATGTTTTGGTGGGCAGATGGATCTGTGTGGGGAAGAACAGCAGATGACAGGAAAGGGCAGGATAGAATGCTTGAATGATACGGGGGTTAAGAACAGGCGACGGTGGGGAAGAAGACGGGTAGACGGCACAACGTCTCTCCGCATTAACTTCGGCTTACGTCACTCCGTGGGCCTCTGGTACAGGAAGCCGGCGGAATACGCGAACGATACGGTGGAGATACGAAAATAGAGGCCTCGGATACAATAAAGGAGGAAGATCCTAGCCGCGCGCTCTTAACAAAGGGGACGGTTAGATATCAGGGGGCGTCGTCGCGGGTGCTCCTCCGCATTTTCGAGCAAAGGATCAACTACATTATGCATGTGAATCTAAACACCCAGAATTATGCTAATAACTTTTCTTTTGAGAAGCAATGAAAACACATCCTCGAAATAGAATTAACATTAACAAAAAAACCTTTGACAACTATTACTACACTGATCCATGCCAAATTTTTAATGCTAAAATAGCAGGCAGACCTACATGTCATCAAAATCACTTCCGTAATTATGAAGGGTTCATCATATTTTCTTAGAGTAGGAACAATAAAAGCCAAATGGTCATATACTGCATCCACAACAAAAACTGGGAATATTGGGGCCAGCTTGGCCGGTTTCGAAATGGCTACATATAGAGTATAAATTAAGCAACAACAATTACACAAGTGGCGACTACTATTAAAGTTTCATTCATCAGATGGCGACCAAAGTTGGTCACTAGAATGGAAATACAGGAGAATCATTGCAGTAAAGGTCGACGGCAATAGAAAGTTCAGAGAAGTGAATCTGGGTCGGATGATGCAGGTCCTTGTCCAATGGTGCACATTCAACAACTTAATGGCCTCAGCAGCAAATTTATACTGATAATTTCGGAGACTTCTTCAGCAACTGAAACCACCCAAACCTATTTCCTATCAAGGGCAGGTGAACGGTCCTTGGAGTAGTGAACTGACTTGGCAACGCTGTGCAGGGCAGTCCGCCCGCCATGGACGACCCCACCCCTTCCACAACCCCCGTGCAAGAGCTGGGCGCAGCAGGCGGAGGAGACGTACCAGCTGCAGCCTCTGCGCCGACGCCGCCCTCGCGCTCCGCCTCTGCGCCGACGCCGCCTGCGCCGCCAACCCAGGCTTCCTCGATCCCGTGGGCCCGTCGTCCCGATGGGAAGGAGAAGCGGCCGGCGGCGGAAGCCCTCCGAGGGAGCCTACCAACTGCGGGCAGAGCCGCCGCGGAATCCCTCTCTCCGGCGAGCTGAGGACGGCCGCGATCCGCCTGGCCCCGCGAGCTCAGGACGACACCTGCGATTGGGGACTTATTTGAAAAAAATATCGAACTGGCGGGGGTTTTGTAAAAAGTAATTAAAACACACTCCCCGTTAATTTGGGTCGGAGGGAGTACATGAATCTAAATACCCACAATTATGCTACTGTACAAACTTTTCATTTGAGATGCAATGAAAACACATGCTCAGATAGAATAAAATATAAAACAAAAAAAAACATGCCACATTTGTACATGTCCATACGAAACTAAGACCACTATTACTACACTGATCCATGCCACATTTTCCACGCCAAAATAGCAGGCAGATCTACATGTCAACAAAATCACTTCCGTAATTAAAAAAAATTCCTGAGATTTTCATCTAGAGTAGAAACAATAAAAAAGAAACGGTTAAATACTGCCTCCACAGAAAAAACAGGTAATATTGGGGCCAAACTTAGCTAGTTTTGAAACTGCTAAAGACAGTAGAAATTAAGCAACAAGAATTATACAAGTGGTGACTAATATTAAAGTTGCATTCATCAGATACCGACCAAAGTACATCACTATAATGTCAACAGAGGAGAATCATTGCAGTAAAGGTCGAAGGCAATAGAAAGTTCAGATAGTCTGGGTCAGATGATGCACATCCTTCTACAATGGTGCCACTCAACAACTTAATTGCTTCAGCGGCAATTTATAGTGACAATTTTGGAGACCTCTTCATCAACAGACACCACCCAAACCTATTTTCCTATTATTGGAGTAGTGAACTGACTTGGCAACCCCCTGCGTAGCTTGCAGGGAGACCCGGCCACAATAATCAATGACCAACCACTCCTATTTCCTACGGGCCCGGGAGCTCGTTGTCCGCCCGCCATGGACGACCCCACCCCTTCCACAACCCCCGTGCAAGAGCTGGGCGCAGCAGGCGGAGGAGACGTACCAGCTGCAGCCTCTGCGCCGACGCCGCCCTCGCGCTCCGCCTCTGCGCCGACCCCGCCAACCCAGGCTACCTCGATCCCGTGGGCACGTCATCCCGATGGGAAGGGGAAGCGGCCGGCGGCGGAAGCCCTCCGAGGGAGCCTACCAACTGCGGGCGGAGCCGCCGCGGAATCCCTCTCTCCGGCGAGCTGAGGAGGGCCGCGATCCACCCCGCCCCGCGAGCTCAGGACGACACCTGCGATTGGGGACTTATTTGAAAAAAAATCGAACTGGCGGGGGGGGGGGGGGGGGGGTGTAAAAAGTAATTAAAACACACTCCCGCCCGTTAATTCGGGTCGGAGGGAGTACATGAATCTAAATACCCACAATTATGCTAATGTACAAACTTTTCATTTGAGATGCAATGAAAACACATGCTCAGATAGAATAAAATATAAAACAAAAAAACATGTCCATACGAAACTAAGACCACTATTACTACACTGATCCATGCCACATTTTCCACGCCAAAATAGCAGGCAGATCTACATGTCAACAAAATCACTTCCGTAATAAAAAAAAATCCTGAGATTTTCTTCGAGAGTAGAAACAATAAAAAATAAACGGTTAAATACTGCCTCCACAGAAAAAACAGGTAATATTGGGGCCAAACTTAGCTAGTCTTGAAACTGCTAAAGACAGTAGAAATTAAGCAACAAGAATTATACAAGTGGTGACTAATATTAAAGTTGCATTCCAAAGTACATCACTAGAATGTCAACAGAGGAGAATCATTGCAGTAAAGGTCGAAGGCAATAAAAAGTTCAGATAGTCTGGGTCAGATGATGCACATCCTTCTACAATGGTGCCACTCAACAACTTAATTGTTTCAGCGGCAATTTATAGTGACAATTTTGGAGACCTCTTCATCAACAGACACCACCCAAACCTATTTTCCTATTATTGGAGTAGTGAACTGACTTGGCAACCCCCTGCGTAGCTTGCAGGGAGACCCGGCCACAATAATCAATGACCAACCACTCCAACTTATGTGCACGTCCCAGTTCCGCCACTCCAGCATCAGTCACGTTATGACACACCCGAAGTGTGAGATTACTCAAGCACGGGGTGTGCGAAATGAAGCGCATCCCAGCATCAGTTACCGCTACACAAAATATAAGCTCGAGTGTCTCCAGATATGGTGACAATGAGAGCGCCTTCATCCCCTCGTCATCAAAAAAGTTGGCAGTATTTAGCACGAGGACACGAATCGGGCAGGATTGAACGAGCACCAGAAAGCCCTGTTGTGTGAATGCTATTTCTGATGGCCAGCTAGCAGAACATCCTGTAAAATTGAGGTCCACGATCTGAAGCATACGACAGTTTAGGGCTAGAGCATGAAGGCTGTTATCAGTAAATGACGTCCTGGTTTCACAATATTGGACATCACTCGAGTAGCGCTGAAGGTTGAGCCCAAGTGAGATGCTTTTAAGGTTACTGCGGCTCCTCGATAATGCAATAATGTCATTGTCATTTAGGGCACGAACATACTCAAGGCAAAGCTTCTCCAATGCTTTACACTTCCCTAGGACAACACGAAGTCCTACTTCTGGTCAAGTTTTAATATGCGCCAACCTTAAATCCTTCAAACTCTCACAGCAGAAATCATATATATCCGTGCTGTGAGCATCGTACGAGGAGTCATAGACCACATTACCTGGAAGACAATCATATGTATCTCTCTTCCTCTCAAACTCAAACTTCTGGAGCTTCATCCATCCTGAGCCAAACTTTAGGAGGTCATGATGATCGATTCCTTCGCAATTCTTCACAACAAGCTCTTCCAACGATCCATTCCTACCAAGGTAATCCAGCCACTCTACGCTGTCGAGTTTCTCGCAGGCAATAAGGTGGAGAGCAGATAGACTCGTGCAACCAACTGCAACCGACAACAGCCCAACTGAAGTTATTTGTGGTGCGGAATTCAGAATGAGAGACACCAATGTCTTGCAATAGGCTAAACAACCAAGCCCAGAGTCATCAATGTATGCGCAGGAGCTTAAGGTGCAGTCAGTCAGCGAGGAACAGTGATATGAAAACGCAAGAAGGCCTTTCTTTTCCAAATTGTTTCCATATCTAGGTATCGAACCAGAGTAATCGATTTCCACTTTCCGCAAATTTGGGAACCGGGAACACAACGATGTCAGTGCTTTTGTAGCATTGCAAAGACGAGAACCAACACGGATATCACTCCTTTGATTCCCCTCTATCGTGTAGTGCCGCTTTGACACCAGGGAAATAGAATTCAGATCACTTGTCCTGGTGATCTTCTTGAGAATCTCTGTCACCAGAGCCTCCGGTAGGTCGTCCATCGAGCAAATTCAGCTGTACCAATCAGGATATATCAAGGTTCAGAAAATAGCCAAAGAGCTGGACTAAGACTTGCGATATATCCAAATAAAGCATGTGAAAAGATTGATATCACACTGGAGCACTAATTATGAAGAATGTACTGATGAACTTTGAGCATTTACTGTATCCATCCAAACCTTGTATATAAGAGTCAAGATTAATTGAAGTGTTTAACACCTTTTCGATCCCTAGATAGCTAGCAAGAAACAGTGAAGCGACGAGCCACATCATTAAATTAAACTACCAGTACCACCACAAAGAAACAAACTAGAATTGAGTAATTGACGGAAGTAACTCCACAAGGCAAGACTCATGTGCTGAATCTGAACCTATTTATTTGGAGGCACCTAATGAATCACATGAAAAACCAGAGTATGTAAACTAATACTTTTAGATTCCGGGCAAAAAAGTAGGGATTTAAAGGGAAACGAATTATAGATAATTTTTCTACTGGACAACGCCAGTGTTTATTTTCTTTGAGAACTTCACCAAGCGGGGAGTATCCCCACCAGTATATATTACTCAAATCGGTGCTTACAAATCCACAAGAAGGTAAGTTTGACACCAGAGCGTGTCCCTCTAAATCGGTTTTCCACAACCGATGTGGTCGCAGGCTGCAGCCATCAAGAGATAAAGCCGATCTAATACCTGTTCACCTAGAAATGGTGTCTGCTGCAACCTAGGCTAGTAGGAGTGCCGCATTGCAGAAAGCTTGCTTTCCACCCAGGAGAATGGCTTTAGCAGCATTACTAACTAACTTCAAACTGGATGATACTACTGATTTTCCCCAATGAAGAAAGCGAATCGAAAATAAAACCCATGTACATGTCGAATCGGGGAACCAGCGAAGACGGGCTGTAGAGCTAAAGAGAAGGAGGTACCTTCAGCACTACCGGGCGGCGGTAGAGAACAGAACGTGGGTGGGGAGCTCCGTCGCCGGACCTTGGAGATGTCTTATTTTTTATAGATTCGAAAATAAAAACCCTAGTTTGGCACTCTGGCTCGCATTGCCTTTCTCTCTTTTCCAGCGGAGGAAGAAGATGGGCAGTGACTGAAGAATAAAGATGGGTCGCCGTTTATGGGCCGAATCTGGAATCTCGTGCTAGCTTAGCACGCCCGCAAGTCTGAAACATTGGGCCACCATTTTGTGCGACCCATCTTATAATAGTTTTATCTCAAAATTTCATATAAATATTTTAATAAGTTATTAAAAAATAAGAGCTTTACACGAAGTTCATGTGTACTAAATAAATTTTTCATGTAGTCCAAAACGTGCTCATGTATTTGTACATGTTATTGTATTCCTATAAATGATGTATACGAAAAGAAATGTTCATGTGTGCCAAAAATAACACCTCTACTAAAATAGTTTTTTGTATTTTCAAATAATTGTTCAAGTATATCTTTTAATTTTATTGTATGCAAAAATGAATGTGCATGTGTTGTAAGAAAAATTGCTAACATGTCAAAAGAAAAGATCATGTGCATCAATAAAAATTACCACATATTTCACAAAAATATTCTTATACGTGAAATAACGCTTATATAAATTACTTCATGTTTCTAAAAAACATTCACTTTTAAAAAAAAGACATGTATCTCATAGAAATAGTCATGTATTTACATAGGGGAAAAACACCTAAATGGAAAAATTATGAAAAAGGAAAAGATAAATAGAAATAGAAATAAGGAAAAAAAGAATATGGAAACAAAGAAAACATAGTGGAAAGGTGTATTTTTTCATAAAAGAAGTAGCCAAGCGGCTCGAATTATATATTTCGGCTTACAAGGCCAACTCGAAAACTAGCCACCGCACACGCTACAAACACCACTTGATAGGTCATGCCTTGCCAGAAACTGGGCATCAAGAGCCATGTCAACCAACGACGTTAACCTCTGAAGTGCGACATTTCACCAAACTCCCCAAGTGAAAGAGCATATTTGCTCTAGCTCTCTTTTAGAGTCTAATGACAACACATCAACGTGTCTAATATGTGCTTGACATATGCAGGGAATTCACATGTTCATGAAACGTCGAGTCGGGAAACGAGAGGCCCGGAAAAACCATGCAGTAGAGCTTATTTGTGTCTGGCGGTAGTACCGCTGGCGCAGCGGTAGTACCGCTCCACCTGGAGCGGGACTCCTGCAGCTCAGCTGGTACTTCTCCTGGCGGTGGTACCGCGCGGTACCGCTGGTGTCAGCCAGCGGTAGTACCGCTGGTGGTACCGCCAGGAGTACCGCTAGGCCGAATTTGCTCTCTGGACTCGCTACGGTACCCAGCGGTACCCGCCTCGTACTACCGTTGGGTTCCTTCAAATTTATTCGAAGGATCCCAGCGGTACTACCGGTGGTGCCGCGGTAGTACCGCCAGTCCTGGCAGCTTCGGTACCTCTCAGAGGTACCGCTGCAGCTGGACCGTGCAGTGCACTTGGTACCGTTGCGCGACCAGGCAACGGTAGTACCGCTCTCCCAGCGGTAGTACCGCTGTGCAGTTTTCTGCACATAACGGTTCGATTTTCTGGGCTCCCTATTTAAAGACTGCTTCTTCTCCAAGAAGTGTAGCTCGCCCAAAAGAGAAGAACACCATTGTTGCAAGCTCAAGAATCATTAGATCTCCCAATCCCTCCACCCAAACTCACTCATACTTGGAGGATTGAAGGAGAAGGCCCGGATCTACAACTCCACCGAAGCGTTCTTCATTTCCCCCTCATTCACTTGAGGGATTTGAGCCTAGGGTTTCCACTAGGAAAACCTAGGCATCTTGTTGTTCTCACTTGCTTGTTACTTTTGTGTAGCAGGTGTTGTTGTGCTTGGGAGCCCCCAATCCTTTTGTGGGTTGAGCCTCAAGTTGTTGTAAGGGCTCCGGATTCCGCCTTGAAGGATTCCGATAAGGAAGGTGAACCGAGCTTTTGGGCAAGGTTCATCGGAGAATAGGGTGAGGCCATTTGTGGCGTCTTGAGTTTGATACTCACACCCCTCCAACGAGACGTACTCCCCTAAAAAGGAGGAACTCGGGATTAACTCTTTGTCTCCGCGTGCTTCCCGTTCGGTTACTCCTTTCTCGCTAGTTCTTACTTGTATCGTGCCTAGTATAGTGTTAACTTGACATATAGGTAAATTCACCTTAGTTGCATATCTAGAGAATTTACCTTTGTATCAAGCCTAAACTCGAAAAAGAACTAAAAATTGAGTAGCACCTATTCACCCCCCCCCCCTCTAGGTGGCCATACGTATCCTTTCAATTGGTATCAGAGCAAGGTTCTCTTGTTCGGGCTTAACCGCCTAAGAGTAGTATGGCCCTTGATGAGCATGGAAATGAGATACCCGAGCTTCCTTCCGTGCCCACTTCGGTTTCCGTGGAGGACTTCAATTCCTTGAAGTCCAATATGGAAACCAAAATGGACAAGTTGCAAGAGATGATCATGCAACTCATGGAAGCGAAGGGTATCTCACCTCCACCCACCCCCCGTTCGTCGGAGGTTGACAAACCCGAGAAGGATGTGGGTGATGGGAAGAAAAAGGGGGTGATCAAGATAAAATTGACAACCCAATTAAAACCACCTAATGGTTCGGGAGTGTATGGTGCCGTTCCGTTCCCATACTCTCCCGACCCTATTATCCCTCATCCTCCTATTCATCTAAGGGGAAACCCACCTAAGCTAAATGCATCTTTGTTTACTAAATGGCAATCTTCTATGAGATCTTATGTGAACAGTGCTTCTATCGAGCTTTGGAGGATCATTGAGCAAGGGTATCAAGCCGTGGATGAATCCAACAAGACAAGAAGAGAAGTAGTTGATTGTCAACTAAATGCCACCGCTCTTGACTTGATCCGTGATGCCGTGGGAGAAGATGATATGTCTCACATCGAGCATTGCACCACCGCCAAAGAAGCATGGGCGTGCCTTGTTGAGGTGTATGTTGGAAATGAAAGCATGAAGAGAAACCGGTTTGAGGAAATGAGCAACAAGGCCGAAGGTTTCTTCATGGAAGATGGAGAAGACCATGAGCAAATGTTCCGAAGACTCAAGTCTCTTGCCAATGCCTACAAAGCCCTTGGTGGGACTCATGTGATGATGCTTGGGTCAAAAGGAAGTATGTGAATGCTCTCTTGCCTTTGAAGGGGCCGACTTGAAGAGTCTTCAAGGAAGGCTCAACTATCCTCAAATGACCTCCAACGAAGTCATGCAAGAGATACAATCTTTCAAGGTTCAAGCCAAGATTGCTCAAGACTCTCGTGCCCGAGCTATTGGAATGCAACAAGGAGCCTCTCTTGCGTTGAAGGCCAAGGTGGTTGAACACAATGAAGATCAAGATTGTGAAGATGTGTCCTCCATGGACCCCCAAGAACTCAAGAGCTCTCATAGGGACTATGTGGCTCTTGCGGCAAGGACTTTTGGAAGAATCCATCCAAAGCCAAAGCCCAAATGGAAGAAAAGGCCAAATCTAGTGGCTTCAAGGATGGCAACCCAAAGTTGAAGACTTGCTTCAATTGCCAAGATAGATTTCACTATGTTGCCATGTGCCCCTATGAGAACCGTGAAGATCATGGAGGAAGGCTTGTTCTCAAGAAGACTTTATCGTCATCATCCTCTAGCAAGAAACCCTTCTTCAAGAAGAAGAGGCCTCCTCCAAGAATGGTATTGGTGACAAGGGAGGAGTACATGTCCGGGGGTGAGAGTGATGAAGAAGAACCCACAAGTGAAGTGGCCGCTATTGCTATTGCTTCTTCAACACCTTCATCCCTTTTCGAATCTCCCAATGAGAATGTGCCAATCCAATCCGCCAAGTGTCTCATGGCCAAGGCCTCCGAGGTATCATCTCCTTCCCCTCCAAGACTATAAATGAAATGGATGATCTTATGAGTCTTAAAGTTAAGGAAGAAAATGTTGCTTTGGATCGTTTCTTGACTAACTTGCAAGGTGAAGCCAAGATTCGTTTCGAATCTCTCTTGAGTGATTATGGGCGGATTCAAGAAGAGCTTGATGAAAAGGAAAGACTTGAAAAAGAGTATGCTAATGATATTGCTTCTCTCACCTTGGCTCTTGAGGAAGAGCATGAGCTTAGTGCTTCTCTTGAGGAGAAACTTAAAAATCTTGATGAGTCACAAAATGAAATCTTTTCTCAAATCATTAAAGAACGTGACCTTGCAATTGCAAAATATAAGCTTTCCAAGAAAGAGAAGGTTGAATTTGGTGTTGGTCATGATAGACTAACCGAGGAGCTAGAGAAGCTCACCAAGGCTCACAAGGCCTTGGAGGGTGAACACTCTACTCTCACCAAGTCTTTTGAACAACTTCAAATTCAATCATCTAAATCAAATGTTGCTAGTTCCTCTACTACTCTTGTGATCATGCAAATGTCATTGAGGAAAATGCTAGGTTAAAGAATGAACTTGCCAAGGCCTCTAGTCCCCAAAGTAAGCCTATTGTTGATCTTTTGCTTGCGCAAAAGCCACACATTGGGAAGGAGGGCCTTGGCTATGTTGCCAAGAAGAAGAAGAAGAACAAGAAGAAGGCCAAGCCCGCACAAGCAAAGAAGACTACCATTGCGAGTAGTGAAGCCACAAGGGGCGACACTCCTCGTAGTGACTTTGCGGGACATGCTAACCCCAACTATATTCTTTATGTTGATTATTATGGGGATGTTTGTGCTAAATATGTTGGTCCTTATGATGGTTACATTGCTTACTCTATTTGGGTCCCTAAAACCCTTGTTGCTAACAAAAGAGGACCCATTGCAAAATGGGTACCTAAAACCAAGCAATGATCTCTTGTAGGACTATGCTTCCGGTGGATCGAAATGGGTGATTGATAGTGGATGCACTAGTCATATGACCGGAAGCAAGGAGATCGTGACGGAGTTGAGAACAAGCTTAAATCAAGCAACCGTCACTTATGGAGATAACTCAAAAGGAAAGGTATCGGGCCTCGGCAAGGTGGTAGTTGCAAGGGATATCACCCTTGTAAATGTCATGCTTGTTGAGTCCCTTGGTTATAATTTAATGTCCGTTCGTGCCGTTAATAAGATGGGTTTTGCCGTCCATTTTGATCTTGATATTGTGGTACTCATGTGGAGCAAGACTCTAAAGGTCGCTTACGTTGGGTATGTCGAAAATGAGTTGTTTGTGGTAGACTTTTCGGAGTCAACCAACTCTCAAACGATGTGCCTATTCGGAAAGGCCGACGTGGGGTGGTTGTGGCATCGCCGCTTATCCCATGTCAATATGAGAACTTTGCAAAGTCTTCACAAGGGTGGCCACATCCTTGGACTAAAAGAGAATGTTTCTTTTTCTAGAGATCGTCTTTGTAGGGCTTGTGTTGAAGGAAAGATGCATGATTCTCCCCACCCACACAAGACCATCATTTCATCAACGAGGATATTGGAACTTCTTCATGTTGATCTCTTTGGTGCCGTGCCTCAACCAAGTCTTGGTGGGAAGAAGTATTGTTTGGTGATTGTCGATGACTATTCAAGATTTACATGGGTTTATTTCTTCAAGTTGAAGAGTGAGACCCAACAAGCCGTCATTGACTTCTCCAATGAAGTGCAACGTCAACACAATGTTCCTATATTGGCCATTAGAAGTGACAATGGCTCCGAGTTCAAGAACTACACCCTAAATGAGTTTCTTAGTGAAGAGGGAATTCGTCATCAATATTCCGCTGCGTATACCCCTCAACAAAATGGTGTAGCCGAGAGGAAGAACCGGACCCTTATGGATATGGCAAGATCTATGTTGGCGGAGTTCAAGACCCCACTCTTCTTGTGGGCCGAGGCCATCTCCACGGCATGTCATTCATCTAACCGCCTCTACTTCCGCACGGGCAAGAAGTTCACTCCATATGAAATGCTTACCGGCAACAAGCCCAATATTTCCTACTACCGGGTGTTCGGTTGTAAGTGTTTCTATAAGATTAAAGGTTATCGCTTAACTAAATTTGAGTCTAAAGCTTTTGAGGGTACTTTTGTTGGTTACGGTGCCGAATCCCACACTTATAGAATCTACGACAAGACCTTCGGGACTATTGTAGAATCTTGTAGTGTGGAGTTCGATGAGAATGACGGCTCCCAAGTGGCGCAATTTCATGTTCGTGATGTAGATGATGAGGAACCTCAAGATGCAATAAGGCGAATGGGCGTGGGATTCTTTCGCCCAATCGAGATTTCTCATGAGGCGCCTCAAGAAGGACCAAGCTCCACCCATGTGGAGCAATCATCATCACAAGTGGACACCGCACCATCCGATGGAGCAAATGAAGCACCAAGCCAACAACAAGTTCAAGACCCTCCTCAAGTTGATCAAGTTGCTACGCAAGAACCAAGTTCTCCAATCATTGATGCTAGCCATGATCAAGACCAAGGTCCATCTTCCCCTTCAAGTGATGAAGGTGTGCATATTGAAGACCAAGGTCATCATTCCGGTCAAGACGGGGACACAAATGATCAAGATGAACAAGATGATCAAGAAATTCCTCCAAGCTCTCGTGAGGACATCAACACCCGTCGTCGTGCAAGAAATGTCAAGACCTTGTTGAGAAGGCAACACTTTTTGGACAATATTATTGGTGATTTGAAGGGCAAGGTTGTGACTAGAAGGCAATGCGCAAACTTTAGTGCCCATCAAGCTCACATATCCTTGGTGGAACCAAAGAAAGTCTTTGAAGCTATTGAAGATCCGGATTGGTTGGATGCTATGCATGAAGAGCTCAATAACTTCAAGCGCAACAAGGTGTGGAAGCTAGTGAGAAGCCAAAAGAGTGCCGCAATGTTATAGGCACTAAATGGATTTTCAAGAACAAGCAAGATGAACATGGCATGGTGGTGAGGAACAAGGCAAGATTGGTGGCTCAAGGGTTCTCTCAAGTTGAAGGCATTGATTTTGGAGAGACCTATGCTCCCGTGGCTCGCCTTGAGTCCATCCGTATCCTCCTTGCATATGCTTCTCATCATAATTTTATCTTGCAACAAATGGATGTGAAAAGTGCTTTTCTTAATGGTCCACTCAAAGAATTAGTATATGTTAAGCAACCACCGGGGTTTGAGGATCCCAAACTCCCTAACCATGTCTACAAGCTCGATAAGGCACTCTATGGCCTTAAACAAGCCCCACGTGCGTGGTATGAGCACCTTAGAGAGCTTCTAGTAGACCGTGGATTTGAGGTTGGGCAAATCGATCCCACTCTCTTTACCAAGAGAGTAAAAGGGGAGCTTTTCATATGCCAAGTCTATGTGGATGATATTATCTTTGGCTCATCTAACAAAGCTTTCAATGATGAATTTTCAAAGCTTATGACCGATAGGTTTGAGATGTCTATGATGGGAGAGTTGAAGTTCTTCCTTGGTTTTGAGATCAAGCAATTGAGGGGAGGGACTTTCATCTCTCAAGCTAAATATATCCAAGACATGCTCAAGAAATTTGATATGGTTGGTGTTAAGGAGAAGCGCACTCCAATGGACACAAAGGTTCATCTTAAACTCAACCCGATGGTCTTGATGTCGACCAAAAGGTATACCGTTCCATGATTGGTTCTTTGCTCTATCTTTGTGCATCTAGACCCGATATTGTGTTGAGTGTAGGGGTGTGTGCAAGGTACCAAGCCGCTCCTAAAGAAAGCCATGAGATGGCGGTCAAAAGAATCCTCCGATATTTGGCTCATACCCCAAAGTTTGGTTTGTGGTACCCTAAGGACAAGGTTTTCTCTCTTTGTGGGTACACGGACTCGGATTGGGCCGGTGATCATGATGATAGGAAGTCCACTTCCGGGGCTTGCCAATTTCTTGGTGGTTCCTTGGTGAGTTGGTCTTCCAAGAAGCAAAATTGTATATCTCTCTCCACCGCCGAAGCCGAGTATGTGGCCGCCGCAAGTGCTTGCACCCAATTGTTATGGATGAGGCAAACTTTAAAGGAATACGGTGTCATTTGTGACAAAGTGCCTCTTTTATGTGACAATACAAGTGCTATCAATATTGCCCACAACCCGGTGCAACATTCAAGAACCAAGCATATTGAGATTCGTCATCATTTTATTCGAGATCATGTTACCCGTGGTGATATTGAGCTAAGCCATGTTTCTACACAAGACCAACTTGCCGATATTTCACGAAGCCTCTTGATGAAGCAAGATTCACTTATTTGAGGAATGAGCTAAATATCGTGGATTCAAGGAGCGTGGCTTGACTATTTTGCATACACACCTATGTCTTAACTATCTATTGTGTTTAGGTGTAGGCATGGACATAGGGGGAGTGCGGTCCTAATACATTGGACCATCCCTCCCCCCATTATGCCGATAGTAAGATTTCATTTGCTTTTCTATTTTCAATTCATGAAAATGTGAGCTTAAATGACGAGTGTTGGTTGTGAACCCAAGATACATCTTCGCGGTGTCACGCCATAATCTCATACATGGTGGCCTAGGCCACCGCCCTCCTCTGTGTGAGGAGTTGGATCTTATTTGGTTTATTTGGATTTTATTTGGACCTCTTGTGTATTTGTGGAGAGCACCAAGTTTGGCTTTTCTTGTTTGATTCTTGCAAACTTGGTTTGCCTCTCTTCCCCCAGTTACTTTCTCTATCCTAAGCCAATATCCTATCCCATAAACACCTCTCTCTATTTGTAAAACTTTGTGACCAACCCGTCGACGTTTCGTGGCAAAAGTGCCCGGTACTACCGGTGCCCTCGCGGTACTACCGCTGCCTGGAGTTTCCAGGCACAGCAGTCCCTCGAGCGGTACCGTAGTCACCAGGTGCCTAGTACTACCGTTGATTCACAGCAATTTTTGCTGGAAGTCAATAGTACCAGGTAGCGGTACTACCGGTGGTCCAGCGGTACTACCGTTCCATCCCAGGAGCGGTACAACCGCAGGCTACCGTCAGTACCAGCGCGGGCGGTACTACCGCTGGGTCAGCGGTACTACCGCTGGGTGCGTTTTCACCAGGGGTTAAGTTGGGTGTGGAGCGGTAGTTTCTATTCTACCCTCTCCACCCCCGACCCCCTTTTCGAAACACACCCCACCGCTGCCGCCGCCGCCACGATTCGTCGCCGGGGAGCCCACCTCCGGCCTGGATAGCCCCTCTCCGGCCAGAAGGAAGCTCAAGCACCCTCTTCTTCCTCCTCTCCTCCGCGATGAGCTCCGGTAATCTCTCACTCCTACCTCTCAACCTAGTCGATTCGTTGAGATGCAATGGAGTTAGGTTTTTCCGTAGTTCTTGTGGTAGAAGTTGTAGGAAATAGATGGTACTTAGTCTAGGATCCTCATTGCAAAGTTTTGTTGGAAGTTTCCATAGATCGAGCGAGTACCGGGAAGTCAACCGCTAGATCTGAAGGTAGCGGTACTACCGCCCTCCGTGGCGGTACTACCGCTCTAACGGTACTACCGGTGGACCAGCGGTACTACCGCTGGAACTGGCTGTTTCCAGAACTGTGCAGTTTGGATTCTTCTCGTTTGGTCTCAGATGTTTTTGCAATACTTATCCTCCCTGCTATCCTCCTTTGCTGTCACAGGTGCTGGCAAGCAGGCTAGTGGGAGTCACACCAAGCGGGCTGCTAAGCGTGCTCGTTCAGGCAAAGGCATTCGTGAAGAAGATGATGAACCTGAAGTTATGCCTGAGAAGACCACTCGTCGGCAGAAGTCTAATGCTGCAAAGGCCAAAGCTGCTCAAAGCAAGTCACTCAACCTTATGTCATCCAAGGATTTTGTTCGAGAGAGGCGGATGAATCCCTATGCCACTCCTAAGCTCAGCACTTTCACCACTCCGGGGTTTCACAATCTATTTCAAGAGAAAATATTCTATGAAGTCCTTCCCAAGCACAAGACCAAGGTTGTTGAACAGTTTTGCATTGACACCGACCACATGGAGAGGCACCTTGGGTACTTTGGAGAAGCTATTGGCATTTGCAAGGAGTTTGGGATTTATGACTATATTGGGCTGCAACAGAGTTTCAATGATCACCTTGTCATGCAGTTCTTTGCCACTGTTCACTTCTTCTCCGACGAGCCAAGGCGGATCAAATGGATGTCAAAAGATGTAATTCTTGAGGCCAAGTGGAGTGAGTTTGCCTCTCTTCTTGGCTTAGTTGACAATGGCTTTGTGTTGAATGAAGATGCTCAGCAACAATTCTTCCGCATCAACTATAACTCACAACCGATGAAGCCCGAGGTCCTCTATGATCTGTACATCCAAGGACGTGCCTTGGTGGGGTTCCAAAAGAACTTGCTAAAGGTTTGGGACATCATGCACAGGATCTTCCGCAACACCGTTGCACCCCGTGTGGGCAACTTTGACCAAATCCATGGAAAACTTATTGATCTCTTGTTTGAATCTTCTATCATGGTTGGGCAAGGCAAGAAACTTGATGTGATGGACATCATATGGCATGAGATGTATGCTGTGGTGATGAAAAGGAGACCTTCCATTTTTGGTGCTCACGTTATGCAGTTGATCATTCACACGTGGACGAGGAAGAAACTTCCTTTGGCTCTCTTGGACAATGAGGAGAATCCCACTGAGCACAAGGTCAAGGAGCTGAGCATAAAGAAACATCTTGCTCCGCTTATCCCCGATGAAGACGAAAGCTCCTCCAATGATGAAGATGATCCCTTGTTTGAGCTTCCTCCCAAGGCGAATGCTCAAGATAAAGGTTTCAAAAGTGGGTGGCTGGTGCTATGAAGACCATCTTTTGCCGCCAAGACGATGCTGACAAGAGGGCCTATAAGGAACATGTTAGGAACAAGAAGAGCGTCAACTCACTCGTCAGCGTTTTGAGCACCTAGGCGTTCCAGTTCAGCCCGGGTCTGAGGACAGAATTACTGCAGAAGCTGATTGGCTCAAGCACCGTCGCCCTTGGGTGGATTACGATCTTCAGGATGATGCTTCCTCATCTCAGCCCGATATCCCTTGGTCTCGCACTCAGATTGGTTCCTCCACTGCTCATGCTGATACAGAAGTGTCTGATGATGATGATGAGGATGGTGATGCACATGATGGTGATGGTACAGATTCTGCCGAGAAAAGTGCTGAGGTCGCCCCGGCCACTACCTCCGATGAAGACTCCGGCGAGGAGTGACTTCCACTAGGGTCGTTAGCATCGCCTCTCCCTTTTTGGTGTCATGATGCCAAAGGGGGAGAGTGTTCTATTAGGTTCTCCGGGGTTTTGCATGGTTGAGGGCACAAGCTCGTTTCTTATATTTGGTGTTTGTCTATCGCTTGTGCTCCTCGTTTTTATTTTGCTTTCGTTGAACTCATGGGGTAAGACATGTGAGAACTTTAAATTCTTGTAAGACTTTGTCATATGTGTGCAAGACTATGTATGTTGTTTATCTCTTGTCTTACCTTTGTGTTTTTCTTTGATCTTGCTCGGTTTCCAAAATCTAGGGGGAGTGTTGATCCTAACTTATATGCATTTTGCATTCAAAAGCAAATTTATACTAATGCATATTGTTAGGGGGAGCCCGTCTATATTTTGTGAACCATTTTTTTGATGTGTTGTCATCATACTCCAAAAAGGGGGAGATTGAAAGAGCATATTTGCTCTAGCTCTCTTTTAGAGTCTAATGACAACACATCAACGTGTCTAATATGTGCTTGACATATGCAGGGAATTCACATGTTCATGAAACGTCGAGTCGGGAAACGAGAGGCCCGGAAAAACCATGCAGTAGAGCTTATTTGTGTCTGGCGGTAGTACCGCTGGCGCAGCGGTAGTACCGCTCCACCTGGAGCGGGACTCCTGCAGCTCAGCTGGTACTTCTCCTGGCGGTGGTACCGCGCGGTACCGCTGGTGTCAGCCAGCGGTAGTACCGCTGGTGGTACCGCCAGGAGTACCGCTAGGCCGAATTTGCTCTCTGGACTCGCTACGGTACCCAGCGGTACCCGCCTCGTACTACCGTTGGGTTCCTTCAAATTTATTCGAAGGAGCCCAGCGGTACTACCGGTGGTGCCGCGGTAGTACCGCCAGTCCTGGCAGCTTCGGTACCTCTCAGAGGTACCGCTGCAGCTGGACCGTGCAGTGCACTTGGTACCGTTGCGCGTCCAGGCAACGGTAGTACCGCTCTCCCAGCGGTAGTACCGCTGTGCATTTTCTGCACATAACGGTTCGATTTTCTGGGCTCCCTATTTAAAGACTGCTTCTTCTCCAAGAAGCTGAGCTCGCCCAAAAGAGAAGAACACCATTGTTGCAAGCTCAAGAATCATTAGATCTCCCAATCCCTCCACCCAAACTCACTCATACTTGGAGGATTGAAGGAGAAGGCCCGGATCTACAACTCCACCGAAGCGTTCTTCATTTCCCCCTCATTCACTTGAGGGATTTGAGCCTAGGGTTTCCACTAGGAAAACCTAGGCATCTTGTTGTTCTCACTTGCTTGTTACTTTTGTGTAGCAGGTGTTGTTGTGCTTGGGAGCCCCCAATCCTTTTGTGGGTTGAGCCTCAAGTTGTTGTAAGGGCTCCGGATTCCGCCTTGAAGGATTCCGATAAGGAAGGTGAACCGAGCTTTTGGGCAAGGTTCATCGGAGAATAGGGTGAGGCCATTTGTGGCGTCTTGAGTTTGATACTCACACCCCTCCAACGAGACGTACTCCCCTAAAAAGGAGGAACTCGGGATTAACTCTTTGTCTCCGCGTGCTTCCCGTTCGGTTACTCCTTTCTCGCTAGTTCTTACTTGTATCGTGCCTAGTATAGTGTTAACTTGACATATAGGTAAATTCACCTTAGTTGCATATCTAGAGAATTTACCTTTGTATCAAGCCTAAACTCGAAAAAGAACTAAAAATTGAGTAGCACCTAATTCCCCCCCCCCCCCCCCCCCCCCCTCTAGGTGGCCATACGTATCCTTTCACCAAGTCGATGCACCCTCCCCCGTGTGTGACTAAATGACAAATCAGTGAGTTGGCAGGACTCCGCACTAGTACAAAGCGGTACTACGTATATTGACTGAAAAATCAAAATGTTGCCTCGAGGTTGGTGAGTAGGAGTTTTAATAACCATCACAAATTTTGTTCGAAACAATATGGAAATAAACTACCGTTTAGTTTTTAAATGCAAAACTTATTATGCTTTGCTCAACTAAGTGCACCAACAAGTTAAGTTAACAAAAATTCAAAAAAAAAAACAAGTTAAGTCAACAAGATGGGAACGAGGGAACTAGCACAAGTTAGGGATCTTTAACTATGGCTAGTGTTTCCTCCAATGGCAGAGATGGAAACCCTTCACAACCACTTCACAATCCACACGAAAAGAGAAATCCGGACTTCTTCACTGTCTTCGATGAAGAGGTCACCTTGGTCACAAACCACCAAACCATCTACAAGGGTACACCATCCAATGATCCAATAGGAGCAAACTCACGGCCTCTCACTCGAACAAATCAGACAAAAAGCTAATGGTTTCTTGGGGGTAGAAGGCCCCAAGGGCACGAGGAAATTTTCTTATTATGTAGTTTTCGGGCATCTCCGTATTTAGGTTTCGATATTCTGATTGAAACCGGTAGATTCCGAATCAGACCAAAAGCTAATGGTTTGGTCTAGAGTCATTTCAGATTCGTACCAGAAAATTCTGAACGGTTCAAAATTCCATGCTGAATTTCCAAATTAATCTGGAATGTTAAAAGAACAAAAATACACAAACAAAAATGTGATATCTTTTGTACATGAACCCAGTTTTCAATGACTTTTGGCTTGTTTTGAAGGTAACAACAAGATTTAGATCCTGAAGAGTGAAGAGGTATTTCCCACACCGAGTAATTTTGGTATTTAATGGCAGCATTATGACGGCCTAAACCATGCGTTGAGCATAACAGCACTGGAAAGCCAACGAGCTAGCAACTGATCAGAAACAAGAGATCAATCCATTTATAAGGATTCCATTGACCGAAAAGCTAGTCATCGCATAAATATGACAGATTTCTGAACCAAAAATAGAATCCCAGCAACAATAATAGGTTCAACTAGCATCGAATGATCCTCAACAGGGCAAACTTAAAGCTCAAAACAGCAGGACCACACATAGATGTTCTTGGGTTGCAAAGACAGAAGATGCAAAGATGGCCTGAAGAAGGCATCTACAGCCTCCTTCCCCTCCTTCCACCCTTTCGGCGAGTGCTATCAGTGGGAACCGGAGTAACATCCTCTGCAACACAAGAACGAATTTTACAGTTAAGCAAACACAGAGCGTAGTATCACATAATAACAAATGTTGTTTCATCACAAGTATAGCAAAAGTTATTCATACCAATGCGCCCAATTTTCATCCCTGAACGAGCAAGAGCCCTGAGAGCAGACTGAGCTCCGGGTCCAGGTGTCTTGGTTTTGTTGCCTCCAGTGGCACGCAGCTTAATGTGCAGTGCGGTGATGCCAAGCTCCTGAAAGGACAAGAAACAACTATTAGTCAACTTGTCTCCAGAAAGAACCACAGGACTACATCTTAATCAAGTACTCCATATAGCTTGCCACATCAGTCTAATAAATATGCCACAGAAGAAATCCTAATCAAGTACCACGCTACATCATAGCTTGCCAGATCAGTCTAATAAATATGCTACAGAAGACATATGGAAATAAGATCAGTTGAAAGGGAAGCCTTGATCTCAGGATGCATACCTTGCAACGTATAGCAACATCCTGAGATGCAAGCATAGCAGCATAAGGTGAGGATTCATCACGGTCAGCCTTGACCTTCATCCCACCTGGTTGGTTTAGAGGAATTGCAGTGAATATCAATGATGCATACCAATAACTAATACTGTTAACGCAAGTAATGACGTAGGTTAGTATGCATACCGGTGATGCGCACAAGGGTTTCCCTCCCAGACAAGTCAGTCACATGCTACATAATGAGATTAAAGGTTAGTATTCATAACCCAATGAGGTATATGGTGTATATGTGAAATAATAAAAACCTACAATGAAGGTGTCATTGAAGGATGCAAAGACGTGAGCAACACGGAAGACATGCTCTCCTTCACGGACAGCCGGTCCAAGGGTGACGTTCTCCTCCTTGGGCTCCCTGGTCTTCCTCTTCGACTGCAAGAACAAAATACCATTGATATTAGATATAACTCAGCAGGACATACAAGAACGGCGGCACCTAAAGAACATTTATAGTTGTAAGCAGCAGATGTTAGTTAACCTGACTTGATACAAATATATGCAATCCAGCTTCTGTATGAAACCTACGTTTATGTCACTAGTTGCTGATTGCTTTAGGTTTCAGTAAATTCTGGAACAAGCTGATCCACTGGAAGCAGCTTACTGTGCATAATTAGAAGTAACGTGTCTACTGTAAGCAATCAGTCAGCACAAGTCATCTAACAAGGCTGGGCATTTTCAAACTTCACATTCGTAAGTGTGCCCAAAACATGACAACCCATTCGGCACTGAAGCAAGTTAATGTAATTAACCCAAGCACCTGCAATGGGTTGTGTCATACTCCCTCCGTTCATTTTTATAAGACGTTTTAGTGTTTAGTAGGTTCATCTAATTTAGTATGTATCTAGTCTACTTTTAGTGTGTAGATCCACTCATTAGAGTATGTATCTAGTTTACTTTAAAAAGTGTAAAACGTCTTATATTTGTGCACAGAGGGAGTACTACATACAAGTGTGACCGACCACAAGGAACAATTCAAGAAAAATATACCGCAGTTCCATTGGATTAACAGGGTCACATTAAGATTCCTGCTCACCAAACAATCAGGTGAAAGGACGGATCACCTGCCGATCTTGTACAAAACTATGCCGAACAAAATCAGCCCTAGCAAATCATTTCACCTCGCCGCAGCCTACAGAGCGCCGCCGGTTCTACCGAATCCTCGCTCTTCCGGAAACAGAGGAGAATCACCACGAGCAACCGCGACTACCGGAATCAGGTGAACGGAACTCACCATGGCTGCGGGACGCGGCGGTGGATCCGAGACGACGACGGGAGGTGCGCGCCGGGTTTGAGATCAATGGTTCTCCGCCGCCGTCGAAAGCTCAGCTAGGGTTTAATCCCCCGGCTCCGCTCGGCTCAGAGTGAAGAAGATGGGTGGGTCGCTCACATGGGCCGGTCCAGGAACATTCCCATACTCGCAAGCCTGAAGCATTGGGCCAGCACTTGCGACCCATTAACAGGTACGAATTGTTTTTTAAATAAATTTCAAAAATATATTAATTATCTCGGAAATTTCATGAATGAACCTCAGCACCTGGCCTCCTCCGTTCCCTTCAAGAATGCCAAGTTAAGCATGTCTTCGTTGGAGGGGTTGAGCTTGCTCTGATCAGTGATCACCATTATTCTCCACCTCAGCACCATCCAAGACCCAACTCTGGATGCCCTTGTCAGCCAAGAACAGGCCACCTCCACGCAAAGACGAGTCAGAACTCAACTCATCCTCTCCATATCACTCTCAATGCCGGACTGCAAATTATTGCCTCATCGAGGATTTCGGCGAATGGAGGAGGGCGTCTATGTCATCCTCCATGAGAATGCGCTTGATCGGGAAACCGAGTCGTGGTGGAGGCTCCGTGAGTCTCTCAATGGCCAGCAACTCATCCGTGGTGATTGGCATGGTGGTTGATTGAACTGGTGAGTGCCTGAGTGGTGATGGTGCAGCAGCTGCAGTCCACAAGACATGGCTGATTGCTCTTGCCAAAAGAGAGGGACAGGGTCTATGTTTCCCATGCTTTTGGAGACTTGGTAGTCATCGATCAACCACGCAGCTGCCTTCAAAATTTCAATGATATGTAATTTTGAATTTAACAACCACAACAAACCAATATATACGTATTACATACAGTATGAAAAAAGTATACTTGTAATTTCCATCCAATCTGTGATCACTATTCGAGCATGGTAATCGTTCCGTGCCTTCAAAGTTCAGACCTTGGGATTACGAGTACAATATAGCACGAACAGTCCTTAGCAGCTACACGACTTTGCAAGTCTGAAGTCTGAACCCCGAATATTCTACACAGTCAGCGATGACTAACTGGATATCAAGAATGCCTACCTACTACGACATTTAACTGATCATAGAAGAAGAGGACTAATGTCCAATAAGCCAACTCCACAAGGGCCCATTTGGGGCACCCACGGCATTGACCTCAACAAGGGCACACATGCTTCCTGTAAACTAGACCAGAAATGAAGCAACAAGCAACATATCTACAAAAATTTGTATATGAATTAATATAAACAAAATTATACTACTAACTTTTCTTTTGCATTAATATAAACAAAAGGAAAACATGCTGTCCATGCGAATTTTGACCACTATAACTACACTGAACCTTACCAAAAGTTCCACACCAAAAATAGCAGGCAGACCCACATGTCAGAAAAAACACCTCGCAATTAAAATGCATTCATGAAATTTTCTTAGAGAGTAGAAACAATAAAAACTAAACAGTAAAAAACATGGAATATTGGGGTTAACTTAGCTGGTTTCGAAACGGCTACAGAGAGTACAAATTAAGAACCAAAAATTGCACAAGAGATAGTACACAAGTGGTGACTACTATTGAAGTTGCATTTATCAGATGCTGACCAAAGTTCATCACTAGAATGTCAACACAGGAGAATCATTCCAGTAAAGGTCGAAGGCAATAGAAAGTTCAGATAATCTGGGTCGGATGACGCAGGTCCTTATCCAATGGTGCACAATAAACAACTTAATGTCTTCAGCAGCAAATTTTACTCACAATTTTGGAGACAACTTCAAATCAGCCACCACCCAAACCTATTTTCCTCGCCAGGGCACGTGAACAGACCTTGGAGTAGTCAACTGACTTGGCAACACCCTGCGCAGCTTGCAGAGAGACCCCACCACAATACTCAATGACCAACGACTCTAACTTATGTGCACGTCCCAGTTCAGCCACTCCAGCATCAGTCACGTTATGACACACCCGAAGTGTGAGATTACTCAAGCACGGGGTGTGCGCAATGTAGCGCATCCCAGCATCAGTTACCGCTACACAAAATATAAGCTCGAGTGTCTCCAGATATGGTGAAGTTGAGAGGGCCTTCATCCCCTCTTCATCAAAGAAATTAGCAGTATTCAGCACGAGAACACGAATCGGGCAGGAATGAATGAGCACCAGAAAACCATGTTGTGTGAATCCTATTTCTGATGGCCAGTCAGAATCACATCCTGTGAATTTAAGGTCTACGACTTGAAGCATACGACAGTTTAGGGCTAGAGCATAAAGGCTATTATCAGTAAATGACGTCCTGGTTTCACAATACTGGACGTCACTAGAGTAGCGCTGAAGGTTGAGCCCAAGTGAGATGCTTTTAAGGCTACTGCAGCTCCTGGATAATGCAATAATGTCATTGTCATTTAGGGCACGAACATACTCAAGGCAAAGCTTCTCCAATGCTTTACACTTCCCTAGGACAACACGAAGTCCTACTTCTGGCCAAGTTTTAATATGCGCCAACCTTAAATCTTTCAAACTTTCACAGCAGAAATTATATATATCCGTACTGTGTGCATCGTACGAGGAGTCATAGACCACATCACCTGGAAGAGAATCATACATATCTCTCTTCCTCTCGAACTCAAACTTCTGGAGCTTCATCCATCCTGAGCCAAACTTTAGAAGGTCATGATGATTGATTCCTTTGCAATTTTTAACTACGAGCTCTTCTAACGATCCATTCCTACCAAGGTATTCCAGCCACTCAATGTTGTTGATTTCCTCGCAATCAATAATATGGAGAGAAGATAGACTCGTGCAACCAACTGCAACCGACAAAAGCCCAATTGATGTTATTTGTGGTGCGGAGTTCAGCCTGAGAGACACCAATGTCTTGCAATAAGCTAAATAACCAAGCCCAAAGTCATCGATGTTTGAGCAGAAGCTTAAGGTGAGGTTGATCAGCGAGGAACAGTGAGATAAAAGCACAAAAAGCCCTTTGTTATCCAACTGACTTCCATGTCCAGGTATCCAACCAGAGTAATCCACTTCCACTTTGTACAAATTTGGGAACCGGGCACACAATGATGTCAGTGCTTCTGTAGCAGTGCAAAGACCAGAACCAACACGGATAGCACCCCTTTGATTCCCCTCAATCTTGTAGAGCTGCTTTGACACAAGGGAAAGAGAATTCAGGTCACTTATCCTGGTGATCTTCTTGAGAATCTCTGTCATCAGAGCCTCTGGTAGCTCCTCCATCGAGCAAATTCAGCTGTATCAATCAGGTAATATCGATGTTCAGAAAACAACCGAAGAGTTGGTCTAAAACTTATGATAGCGGAATAAGGCATGTGAAGATGGAGATAACATCGGCAACACTGGTTACGAAGAATACAGTGATGAACTTTTAGCATTCACTGTATCCATCCAAAACTTGTTTGTTCTTTATAAGAATGGAAATTGATTAAAGCAACTAGCACCTAATTTGTCTCCAGATTACTAGTAAGAAACAATGAAGCTACAAGCCACATCACTAATTAAATTACCGCCATTAGTAGCAGAGCCTGAAGCCCTGAATAAGGAACGAGCGAATAGAATACAAAGATACTAGAATTGAATAATTGACGCCAGCAACTCCACAAGACAAGACTCGTGTGCTGAATCTGAACCTATTTATTCAGAGGCACCTAACTAATCACATGAAACCAGAGCATGTAAATTAGAGATGATTTTCTACCAGATAATGCCAATGTTTTTTTTTCCCTTTGAGAAGTTCACCAAGGGGTAGGATCCCCAATTGTACATATACTACTCAAATCCGCGCTTTCAAATCGACAAGAAGCGAAGTTAGGTGATCACGCCACACCAGAGCGTTCTCCACAACCGATGAGTTCACAGGTGCACTCATCAATACATCACGCCGATCTAGTACCTGCTCGACTAGAAATACAGTTTGCTGCAACCCTAGGCTACCTATGAGAATGGCTTTAACTTCAAAATGGATGATTCTACCGGTTTCCCCAATACAGAAAGCGAATCGAAAACAAAAACCATGTACACTACAGCTCAAATCGGGGAACCAGCGAACACGGGCTGGAGAAGTAAGAAAAGGAGGTACCTTCAGCACGACCGAGGCGGCGATAGAGAGTAGACGGCAGGAGGGAACCTCCGCCGCCGGACCTTGGAGATACCGATCGATCTGCCTAGTCCGCAGCAGAGGAGAGTCCTCCTTTTGAGATTCGGGGGAGCGTGCTAAACCCTAGCCGCCGACTGCGAGCTGTAGCGGCGGCGCCTCGCGTATCTGCGCCGGCACTGGAACTTTGTGCTGGCTTCACACACCCGCAAGCAAGTCTGAAGCATTGGCCAAACACTTGTTGCGACCCATTAACAGGTACAGAGTTTTTTTCCCTCAAAAGATTTGTTTAACATAAATCTTATAATAAAATTATATCGAATTCGATATAACAATTTTAATAACTGAGAAAAATGTTCAGGCAATTTAAAAAATATCCATGTGTACTAAATAAATATTTCGTGTATTTCAAAATGTGTTCATGTGTTATTTTAAATGTTACACGATAAGAAGTGTTCATGCGTGGTAAAAAAAACACATGTGTTAAAGTAAATGTTCGCACTTTATAAATGAGTGTTCATGTATTTTTTTTTTAAGTTTCTTCTATGTAAAATTTAATGTTCATGTGTTGTAGGAAAATTTGATATCGTGTCAAAATAAAAGTTCACGTGCATCAATAAAAATTACCACATATTTCAGACAAATATTCTTATATGTTAAAGAAATGCTTATATATCTTACTTCATGTTTTGAATAAAAAATCACTTGTACAAAATGACATGTATCTCATAGGAATAGTCATGTATTTACCTTGAAAAAACAGAAACAAAAAATTAAAAATGGAAATAGAAAAGTTTCAAAAAAGGAAAACATAAATATAAATTGAAAGAAAAATATTAAACAAAAAATTATAATATGCTTTTTCCTAGAATACATCGTGGCAAGGTGCATCTTCTCAATAAAAGAAGTAGGCTATAATGATATGTTTTCACTTAAAAAGTCAATCTAATGACTAGCCACCACGGATGCTACAAACACCACTCAAAGGTCATGCCTTTCTCAAAATTGAACATCAAGACCCCGGCTCAACCAACAACGGTCACCTCTAAAGAGAGACAACTTCACCGAACTCCCCAAGTCGACATACCCTCCACCCTGGTGTGACTAAATGAGTGAACAGTTGGCTGGACTCGGCACTAGTACGAAGTGATACTGACGATATTGTCTAAAAGATCACAATGTTGCTTGGAGGTGGGTGAGTGGGTGTTTTTAAAAAACTATTACGGATTTTGTTTGAAAGAATACGAAAATAAAATACCCGTTTAGTTTTCAAACACAAAATTTAAATATGTTAAGCTCAACTAAGTGCACCTACAAGTTAACCTAACAAGACGAGAACGAGTGAACTAGCAAGTACAAAAATATAGACAAGATTAATAACACAATATAATACCTTAGTATATGAATAACATCAAGCATGACATCTATGACAATATAAATAACAAGTAAGAAAATCGGATATACAGATAACCGAGACATGCAAAGACGGATATTTACCACAACGTTCACTTCCTCGCAAAGGAAGGTAATCACCGTTCTAGTGGTGCGGAAACCATGATTTTTCCCTAATGCCTCTGAAGGCCACCTTTTTCTGCTTCAGCCCCTACGAAGTTAGAGATCCTTCACTATGGCTAGCCTTTTCTCCAACCGTGGAGATGGCAACCTCCACAACGACTTCACAATCCCCACAAAAGAGAAATCCGGGCCTCTTCACTATCTTCGAAGAAGATGTGTTGCCTCGGTCGCAACCACCAAACCATCTAGGAGGGACACCGTCCAAGAGGAGCAAACTCTTGGGCTCTAACTCTAACGAATAAATTCTCTCTCTCATATCTCACACTAAGGAACAAATCCTATGGAGGGATTGGAGAGGAGAAATAATGGGTGTGGGGAAGAACTCAAAAGATTTCATATACATCTCTCTCAAAATCTCACACAAACCAACAAATGCTAGGAGGAGGTGGGATAGAAGATGAGCAATAGAGAAAAATTAAGGAGGGCAACAAATGACTCCAAGAGTCCAAGATCTATAACAAGAAGCATTCCCTACAAGAGAGGGGGAAAAGGTAGGTGAAAATATTGATCTACATCTTCTCTCTCTTCTCCCTCAAAGAAAACAGCAAGATTCATTGGAGGGAATGAGGAGAAATCAATTTTCAAAGTAAACAAAGGTGGGGAAAGTGGTGCTCAACGCCTTAGCTTTGTTTGCGTAAGAAGGCCCTTTTTAAAGCGCGACAGAAATTTTGCCCAGCCTGTCCAGATTTAGTTCGGAGTTACGGACAGTTCGGAATATTCTGGACCGAATCCGAGTAGATTCCAAATCGGGTTTGGTCCAAAATCATTTCAGATTCTTACCAGAAATTCTAAACGGTTCAGAATTCCATCTGGAATTTAGACTACATCAGGGATTTCGGTATTTAGTAACAAAATAATTACGGCATAACCGTGTGCTGACCATCATAGGAACTATTCGAATATTAGTGAGAAAGAGGAGCTTGAGGTGGAGCATCCATCGTTGCAACCCATGGGTAATGAGAAGAGCTAGAGGTGAGAGAGTTGAGCTGTAGAGGGGGTGAGAAAAAAATTACTGCGGTAGAGGTTCAGTTAAGTTTTGCCCGTCAACCTGATGAGAGTTAACTCCTCCACTAGGCTCCATGTGGAACGGAATCAGCAGTGATCTCGCTTCAGGCCTCCAGAAGGACACATGCTTCCTGCAATGGGGCGAAGCAATACCGGACCCTCTGTAATTCTGTAGATAACCTTGGTTTCAGTATTTCCGTCTGGATTTAACGCATAACCAGCGACAAGCTGTCTTGTTACTAAAAGAAAAGGATTCAGAAATCAGAACCCTCCTTTGAGCTGTGTGTTAGATTTACAGTTTCAGGATCTGTTGATGAACTTGTTAGATTCAGACTTGTTTTATGAATAAAGGCAGCCCAGTTTAAATCTAAAAAAAAAAAAAGGATCTGTGTCCTGTACTGACGAACTAAGCGAACACATGAATCCCAATATCTCATGCCTCAAGTCTTAATTTCTGCTATTTTCATACTCACCATACTCTTGTCTTGATAAGTAAACAGAAATGTTGTTGAGTGCTAGATGCCTAGAGCAAAGACATGATGTGACTACATGTAATTAGCACACAGCTATGCTATATGCCTTCAATAGACCCTCCAGTTTCAGTTTTTCATCAACTTCGGGTCATTTTGGAATCTAAACATGTCCATCGAATCTTCGACCATTATTACTAGTACATAAATCCATACAAAAACTGCCACACGAACATAGCAGGCAGATTAAAGGGTTCATGACATTTGCTTAAATAATGTACTAATAACACCAAACGGTCAAATGGTGCATCCACGGCAAAATAGGGAACCTTGGGGCCTAATTATGCCAGATTCGAAACAGCTACAGAGAGTCAAAATTAAGCAACGATAATTAAGGTAGATAGTACACAAGTGTTTACTACTATTGAAGTTTCATTAACCAGATGTCGTCCAGAATTCCTCATTGCAGTAAAGGTAGAAGGCAATAGAAAGTTCAGAGAAGTGAATCTGGGTCGGATGATGCACACTCAACAAATTAATGGCTTCAGCAGCAAATTATACTGACAATTTTGGAGACAACTTCATCAACAGCCACTACCCAACCCCATTTTCGTCATAAGGGCGGGTGAACAGTCCTCGGAAAAGTGAACTGACTTGGCAACACCCTGCACAGCTTGCAGAGAGGTCTTACCACAATACTCAATGACCAACGACTCTAGCTTATGTGCACGTTTCAGTTCAGCCACTCCAACATCAGTCACGAGATGACACGCCCGAAGTGTGAGATTACTCAAGCATGGGGTGCGCGCAATGAAGCGCATCCCAGCATCAGTTAGCGCGTGACACAATATAAGCTCGAGTGTCTCCAGATGTGGTGATGATGAGAGGGCCTTCATCCCCTCGTCATTAAGGAAGTTGGCGGTGTTTAGCACAAGAACACGAATTGGGCACGACCTAATGAGTGCCAGAAAACCCTTCTGTGTAAATCCTGTTTCTGATAGCCAGTCAGGAGAGCATCCTGTAAATCTGAGGTCTACAACCTCAAGCATAGGACAGTTGAGGGCAAGAGAGTAAAGGCTGATATCAGTAAATGACGTCCTGGCATCATCATAGAAGCGCTGAAGTGAGAGCCAAAGTGAGATGCTTTTAAGGTTGCTGCAGCTCCGGGCTAATGCAATCATGTCATTGTCATTTAGCGCATGAACATACTCAAGGGTAAGGTTCTCCAATGCTTTACACTTCCCTAGGACAACACGAAGTCCTATTTCTGGCCAGGTCTTAATATGTGCCAACCTTAAATCCTTCAAACTCTCACAGCAGAAACCATATATATCCATGCTGTGAGCATCGTATGAGGCATCATAGAACTCTTGTGGATAAAGATCAAATCTTCCTCTCTTCCTCTCAAACTCAAACTTCTTGAGCTTCATCCATCCTGAACCAAACTTTAGGAGGTCATGGTGATTGATTTCTTTGCAATTCTTCACTACAAGCTCTTCCAACGATCCATCTCTACCAAGGTATTCCAGCCACTCTAGGCTGTCGATTTCCCCGCAATCAATAAGGTGGAGAGCAGATAGACTCGTGCAACCAACTGCAACTGAGAAAAGCCCAACTGAAGTTATTTCTGGCATGGAGTTCAGCTTGAGAGACACCAATTTCTTGCAATAAGCTAAGCAACCAAGCCCAAAGTCATCGATGTATGCGCAGAAGCTTAAGGTGAGGTCAGTCAGCAAGGAACAGTGAGATGAAAACACAAGAAGGCCTTTGTTGTCCAACTGATTTCCAAGTCCAGGTATCCAACCAGAGTAATCAATTTCCACTTTCCGCAAATTTGGGAACCGGGCACAGAATGATGTCAGTGATTTTGTAGCAGTGCAAAGACCGGAACCAACACGGATATCACCCCTTTGATTCCCCTCTATGGTGTAGAGCCGCTTTGATACCAGGGAAAGAGAATTCAGATCACTTGTCATGGTGATCTTCTTGATAATCTCTGTCACCAGAGCCTCCGGTAGGTCCTCCATCGAGCAAATTCACCTGTACAAATCAGGCAATATCAAGGTTCAGAAAACAACCAAAGAGCTGGACTAAAAGTAATGATATATCAGAGTAAAGCATGTGAATAGATTGAGATCACACTGGCAGCACTAATCCTGGGGAAGAATATACTGGTGAACTTTGAGGATTTACTGCATCCATCCAAAACTTATGCATTCTTTATAAGAATCGAGATTAATTGAACTAGTATCTAACCCCTTATTTATCCCAAGATTGATAGCAAGAAACAGTGAAGCTACGAGCCACATCACTAAATTAAACTACGGCCATAAGAAGCATAGCCTGGATAAGAAATGAACGAAGAGAATACAAAAAAAAAACTACAACTGAGTAATTGACGCAAGCAACTCCTCAAGACAAGACTTGTGTGCTGAATCTGAACCTACTTGTTTGGAGGCACCTAATTAATCACATGAAAACCAGAGCATGAAAATAAGCACTTGCAGCTCCCGGGGAAGAAAGTAGGGATTTAAACCGAAACGAATTAGAGATGATTTTCTGCTAGACCACAGGAGCCACCTGTAATTGGTGCTTACAAATTCACAAGAAGCAACGTCAGGTTATCACTCTGCACCACAGCGTCTCCTTAAATCATCAGCTGATGACTCCACAGGGTGCAGTATCTGTTTCAAGTAGAAATACTACAGTATTTTCTGCAACCCTAGAGTATTTTCTGCAAGTGCACGAAGCTTAATTTCTATACCCAGGACAATGGGTTCACAACGTTAACTTTAAAACGGATCAAAAAAGGCGAATCGAAAAAAACATTTCCATGTCGAACTGGGGAATCAACGAACAGGGGTGAGGAGAACCGAGAAACGGCGGTACCTTCCGCGCGACCAGGGGAAAGAAGCAGCGGGACCGTAGGAGGGTATCTCCGCCGCCGCTCGACCTCGGAGATGTCAATCGCTCAGCCTGCCTGGTCCGCAGCGGAGGAGAGTGCTTCGTTTTCAGATTTGGGGGAAGAGTGTTAAACCCTAGTCTCGCTCACACTAGTTGCTGCTGGGCAAGTCTGAACTCTGAAGCATTGGGCCGCTAGTGGGTGCTGCGACCCATTAACTGGTACAGATCATTTTTCCTTTTCCCAAAAGAAACAAATCTTTTTTTATAAATCTAAATATATATATATCGTAATTTCGTATAAACATTCCAAATATTAATTGAAATTTCCAGGTGCTGTATAGAGTGTTCATGTGTGCAAAATAAATGGTCATGTGTTATTGTGTTTTAAAGATATGCTATTGCATGAGGCAAAATGTTCACGTGTTTGCAAGAAAGTTCACATGTATTTCAAATAAATTTTCGTTTTTTTTAAATAATTGTACGTATATTTAAGTGTCTTGTATGTAAAAATTATGGCTCGTATCTTGTAAGAAAAAACGTTCACATGTCAAAATAAAAGTCCATGTGCCTCGATAAAAATTACCACATATTTCCAAAATATTCTTCTATGTGAAAGAAATGTTTATACATCTTACAAAAAATTCATGTTTTGGAAAGATGTTCACGTGTTCAAAAAGACATGTATCTCATAAAATCATCATGTATTTACCTAAAACATAAATAGAAATAAGAAATTAATAAAATAGTAAGAAACAAAAATAAGAAGAATAATCTTGTTATTGTCAATTTTGTTGAGATTTAAGGAACACAGAGGAGTCAAGGAACATCATCCCCGCACTCTCCTTGGAGGACGCCTACGCGTGGTCTCAGAACGGCATCGCGACCACTGGGAGCACCTTCGTCCGACAATGACGGCGACGCAGGGCCCAGCGGCGGGGTCAAGGCCGAGCCCGGCTGGGCTGAAGTTACTGGCCGCGCTAGATTAGGTTTAGTTTTTTAAGTTTATCTAAAATTCGTTCAAAATTGTAAATTTACTATATATTTGAATGAAATTTATCAAATTTCGTGTTTGAACGTCGTTTTAAAAAAACGTGTTGGCGTCGCAACTGCGGAGCAGCACACCCAATAGCCCACGACACGTCCGAACGGTGCCAATAGCGCCCGTCTGACGCTGCAACCGAAAACAGTTTGGTCGCCACGAGTGGAGATGCTCTAAAGGAGCAACATTGCTCTTGTGATTCGTGAAGGAGCTGCCTCTGTAAAAAGGACACTTGTCTCAGTATTTCCGTCTGGATTTAACGCATAACCAGCGACGAGCTGTCATGTTACTAAAAGAAAAGGATTCGGAAAATCAGAACCCTCCTTTGAGCTGTGTGTTGGATTTAAAATTTCAGGATCCTTGTCTCCTATACTGACGAACCAAGCAAACACATGAATCCCAATATCTCATCCCTCAAGTCTTAATTTCTGCTACTTTCATACTCACCATACTCTTGATAAGTAAACAGAAATGCGAACTCCTCATAAAGCTTCAAACATAAATGTTGTTGAGTGGTGGATGCCTAGAGCGATGTGACTACATGTAATGAGCACACAGCTATGCTATATGCCTTCAGTAGACCCTCCAATTTCAGTTTTTCATGAACTTCGGGTCATTTTGGAATCTAAACATGTCCATCAAAACTTTGACCATTATTACTACATAGATCCATACAAAAATTTCCACACGAACATAGCAGGCAGATAAAAAAAAGGGTCCATACATTTGCTTAAATAATATAGTACTAATAACACCAAACAGTCAAATGGAGCATCCACAGCAAAAATAGGGAATTTTGGGGCTTAATTATGCCAGAATCAAAACAGCTACATAGAGTTGAAATTAAGCAACGGTAATTACAGTAGATAGTAAGTGGTGACTACTATTAAAGTTTCCTTAATCAGATGTTGTCCAGTATTCATCATTGCAGTAAAGGTAGAAGGCAATAGAAAGTTCAGAGAAGTGAATCTGGGTCGGATGATGCACACTCAACAAATAACGGCTTCAGCAGCAAATTTATACTGACAATGTTGGAGACCACTTCATCAATAGCCACCACCCACACCCATTTTCGTCATAAGGGAGGGTGACCAGTCCTTGAAAAAGTGAACTGACTTGGCAACACCCTGCGCACCTTGCAGAGAGATCTCACCACAATACTCAATGACCAACGACTCTAACTTATGTGCACGTTTCAGTTCAGCCACTCCAACATCAGTTACGTGATGACACGCCCGAAGTGTGAGATTACTCAAGCATGGGGTGCGCGCGATGAAGCGCATCCCAGCATCAGTTAGGGCGTGACACAATATAAGCTCGAGTGTCTCCAGATGAGGTGAGGATGAGAGGGCCTTCATTCCCTCGTCATTAAGGAAGTTGGCGGTATTTAGCACAAGAACACGAATTGGGCAGGACTGAATGAGTGCCAGAAAACCCTTCTGTGTGAATCCTGTTTCTGATAGGTAGTCAGGAGAGCATCCTGTAAATCTGAGGTCTACAACCTCAAGCATAGGACAGTTGAGGGCTAGAGAGTAAAGGCTGATATCAGTAAATGACGTCCTGGTATCATCATAGTAGCGCTGAAGCGAGAGCCAAAGTGAGATGCTTTTAAGGTTGCTGCAGCTCCGGGCTAATGCAATCATGTCATTGTCATTTAGTGCCTGAGCATACTCAAGGGAAAGGTTCTCCAATGCTTTACACTTCCCTAGAACAACACGAAGTCGTATTTCTGGCCAGGTCTTAATATGTGCCAACCTTAAATCCTTCAAACTCTCACAGCAAAAATCATATATATCCATGCTGTGAGCATCGTATGAGGCATCATAGAACTCACCTGAAAAAAGATTATCTCTTCCTCTCTTCCTCTCAAACTCAAACTTCTGGAGCTTCATCCATCCTGAACCAAATTTTAGGAGGTCATAGTGATTGATCCCTTCGCAATTCTTCACTACTAGCTCTTCCAACGATCCATCTCTACCAAGGTATTCCAGCCACTCTACGCTGTCGATTTCCTCGCAATCAATAAGGTGGAGAGCAGATAGACTTGTGCAACTAACTGCAACCGAGAAAAGCCCAACTGAAGTTATTTCTGGCATGGAGTTCAGCCTGAGAGACAACAATTTCTTGCAATAAGCTAAGCAATCAAGCCCAGAGTCTCCGATGTATGCGCAGAAGCTTAAGGTGAGATCAGTCAGCAAGGAACAGTGAGATGAAAACACAAGAAGGCCTTTGTTGTCCAACTGATTTCCATGTCCAGGTATCCAACCAGAGTAATTGATTTCCACTTTCCGCAAATTTGGGAACCGGGCACACAATGATGTCAGTGCTTTTATAGCAGTGCAAAGACCGGAACCAACACGGATAGCACCCCTTTGATTCCCCTCTATCGTGTAGAGCCGCTTTGACACCAGGGAAAGAGAATTCAGATCACTTGTGCTGGTGATCTTCTTGATAATCTCTGTCACCAGAGCCTCCGGCAGGTCCTCCATCGAGCAAATTCAGCTGTACCAATCAGGCAATATCAAGGTTCAGAAAACAGCCAAAGAACTGGACTAAAGACTAGTGATATATCAGACTAAAGCATGTGAATATATTGAGATCACACTGGCAGCACTAATCACGAAGAATATACTGATGAACTTAGAGCATTTGTTGCATCGATCCAAAACTTATGTCTTCTTTGTAAGAATGGAGATTAATTGAATTATCTAACACCTTGTACTATCCCAAGATTGATAGCAAGAAATCTACAAGCCACATCATTAAATTAAACTAACGCCAGAAGAAGCCGAGCCTGGATAACAAATTAACGGAGAAGAAAATACAAAGAAACAAACTAGAACTGAGTAATTGACACAAGCAACTCCTCGAGACAAGACACATTAGACAAATTAGCACTTGTAGCTCCCGGGGAAGAAAGTAGGGATTTAAACCGAAACAATTTAGAGATGATTTTCTACTAGATCACGCCGATATTTTTTTCATTTTGAGAACTTTACAAGGTGAGAGGATCCCCACCTGTAATTGGTTGCTTACAAATTCACAGGAAGCGACGTCAGGTTACCACCTGACGATACACCACAGCGTGTCTCTTCAAATCAACAACTGATGAGTGATGACTCCACAGGGAGCAGTAGTCAATCGATAACGACAATCTAATATCTATTCAACGGTTCAACCAGAAGTCGTCCAGAAATGATGTTTGCTGCAACCTACACTAGCGTTTTCCCTTTAATCATTTTTCCACAATCATATGAGTTCACAGGCTGCAGTTATCACAGATAACACCAACTTAATATCCGTTCAGCTAGAAATACAATTTGCTGCAACCCTTAGGCTAGTACTCAACTGCAAAAGCCTCAATTTATTCCTAGGAGAATGGATTTACAGCATTATAACTTTAAAGCGGATGATACTGCTGGTTTTCACCGTCAACAAAGCGAATCGAAAAAAACCATGTACAATTGTACATAGCGAATCTGTGAACCAACGAGCAGGGGTCAGGAGAAGGGGATAGAAACGGCGGTACCTTGCGCACGACCGGGAGAAAGAAGCCGCGGCGATAGACAATAGACCGTAGGAGGGTATCTTGCCGCCGGTCGACCAGCCTGGTCCGCGGCGGAGGAGACTGCTAAACCCTAGCCGGAGGAGGCCCCTGCTCGGCCGCCGCTCGTCTCCTCTCTTTTCTAGCGGAGGAAGATGAGGCCGGCCAATTTCTGCTGTAGCGGCGCATCGCTCACCCACTAAGTTATTGGGCCACCACTTGGCGCCGCGACCCATTTATTACATGTACAAATCATTTTTCCTTTTCCCAAAAGAAACAAATCTTTTTTTGTAAATCTTAAGAAATATTTATGTCGTAATTTCCCATAACCATTTAAAATACGAAATATATTTTCCAGGTGCTTTATAAAGTGTTCATGTGTACAAAATAAATGGTCATGTGTTGTTGTGTTTTTATATAATAAAAAAAGATATGCTGTTGCATGAGACAAAATGTTCATGTGTTGCAAGAAAATTCACATGTAATTGAAATAATTGTTCCTGTTTTTAAAATAATTTTACATGTATTTTTTAATAGCTAGTTTGGCTGCACAGTTTTTATAAAACCAGAGTACCGGAAAACCAAACTATTTAGTCGCCAGCGAAGCAATACTTCAGTTTAGGAAAAAAGTCAGGACTAAAGTTTCTAGTACAACAAAAAATGAAGTCTTGGACAATACTTCAGATTTTAAAACCACAATATTAAATGCGTCCAAACACATCAAAGTATTTAATAGTGTAGTATTTTTAGAAACTGTGGTATTGATTGAATACTTCAAAATACTTTGAAACCAAACTAGGCCTAAGTGTCTTGTATGTAAAATTAATGGTCATACTTTGTAAGAAAAAATGTTCACATGTCAAAATAAAAGTTCATGCACCTCGACAAAAATTACCACATATATCTTACAAAAAGTTCACTTGTTCAAAAAGTCATGTATCTCATAAAATAGTCACGTATCTACCTACAAATCAGAAAAAATAAACATGGAAATATAAAAGATGAGGAATAAAACTTTAGGGAAAAATAAAACAAAAATAAAATAGAAAATGAAAAACTAATGAAAGATTAAGAAAAAAAGAAGCCTGTCATCATCGATTTTATGATTTATAGGATGTATCAAACGATTTGCTTCAGACAGGGTGGCATTTGGTCATTGGTAAGCTTGAGAGACTGCAAGATTGCCTCCTCCTTATCCAGCTTCTACATCTCAATGTCCTTAACAGCAACCCATGATTCATCATTCCTCTTGAACCGAAACTCCCCAGAGCCTTGGCTCCCAACGGGTGCCACTGCATTTTGGTTAACTGAAATATATTGCCAACACAATAAATATATAATTAAACCATATAGACTCTTTTCTTTAGGGACAAACCATATCGATTCTACTAAAAGTTTGGAATATTAGACATTTGTTGCTTCCAGACAAAATTCACTACAGATGCAGCAGCAAGTAACCCATGGGTTGCTGCTTCATTTTCTGTTTCAGCTCTTACGATTTTGGTGTGGTTTGTTTTATATATCAAACAAATTAATATTGCCGCCGATGCTATTCCATATATTTATTCCAAAGAATTTTTTGATCTGGTACATTTCTAATTCTAGACCATAGAGGAATTTCATCTACTGATAAAAAGATGCATGTTAATTGACAAGGCTGCATTAACTTTGTCATTTCGAACTAGCCAACCGCAAATTTTTTTACTAGAAGGAATGTGAAGACATCAACAAAAGAAGGAAGTTGCTTTTGTCACGTACACGCCAAAACTTTTCAATGATCATTGATACACTGGTACGTACAAATAATGTTACAACATAGCAGGCAGATACACCCTCTGAAACAACTTCTCTACCATAACATTTTTTTTTTCATCCTGTTTGCTCAAATGTAACTAAGAAAATATCTAGAGCTGAAACAGGAAGCTTTAGGGCTGATTTGTGCAGATTTCGGAAAAGGGCAGAGAGAAATTAAGCAACAAAATTTATCACAGAAGTAGCTAAAATACAGTGGTACACAAGTTACTACAATAACGGTTTCATTCATCATATGTCATCCAAAGTTCACCATTGTTTTCTCATACTCCGGTGAATCATAGCATGTAAGGGTAAAAACAAGGTAAAAGAAATTGCAGACGCACGGTAAACAATAGCATGGAAATACAAGAGTAAATTCGTCGTAGTTTGTTGTCTGTTAAATTTTATCGAAATTTTCACTAAATTGGAGTATTGAAATATGCTCATTTTTTTGTCTGCATGACGCACGCGTTATATTCGAGTGCATGACGCAAACATTGTATCGCCGGAGAAGGAGGCGAGAGGGGCCAGAGATGGCCAACTCGGGGAAAATGAGGTCGGGACGATATCACGGAAGTGGAACCTACTCTTCGCCCGCGCACATATTTCGGCTGAATTGCGCAAATCTAAATAAATCGGCGGAAATAGACAAAGTTGGAAGGAATTTGAAATTTTGAATTTATCAAATTTCATTTTTTATCCGACGTAAATACTTACCATTTATTTTTAATTTGGAAAAGGTCGGATTGTCGCAGGACACAAAGAAATCTAGTTCAAAATTCTGACTACATCTAAGGTTGTCTATAGGAGATGCAGCGCCCGTCGGAGAAGGAAGCAAATCCGAATAAACCGTCGAAAATAGACAGACCCGGAAGGAATTTGAAATTGTGGAATATTCGAATTTGAAATTTGACCGGTCGACGTAAATACTCACTAATTATTTTTGTGAGCCCACCTTGATATATTTGTTGCATTTTCCCAAAAGGCATATTTGAATATATTGATTTTACAGCAGTTTATGTTTTTTTTTTAAATAAAAAAATGGAAAAAAGAAATTTCTGACACGTGGGACCACCATGACGTCTGTGATGACGTCACGGCGACCAAATCTGGCCGCGGCGGCACCGTGCTCGCCGGCGGCGCACCGCCGCGTTCTGGCACGCGCGGCAGGCCGCGCCCGACGCGGCTCGTCGCGGTCGACCCGTAGGTGGCGGCGTCGCCCCATTTGGGTCGCCGGAGCGGCGCCGGCGACGCGTGGAAGTGGCGGCGGTGATTGCGGTGCCGATGAAGCTTTCCGGCGGCCAATAAACGGCGAGGAGGGAGCGGTGGTGGCGCCGGAGCTCTCCGCGGGCCTCGATTCGGCGGGGGAGCGTCGGAGGGGCGGCGATGCGCGGCGGCGGTGCCGCCGACGTCGAGCCGTCGCGGGAGAGAGAAGGAGAAGAGGGGAAATTGTGCGCACTTTGCACAAAAGTCCTCCTGGTTTTCCACAATTACAGGTAAGTCCTCCTCCTCGTTAAAACGTGGGCAGCGGAGCGATTTGTTAGCAGCGAGGGGCTTTTTTGCAAACCTGCCACGAGGGTGCCGCGCGGACCGTCCGATCGGGGACGGACGGCTCAGATCGCGCGCGGCACTGTAGATTACTGTTCATGCAACGGTGTCCGCGCGGATTGATCGATCTGGGCCGTCCGATCTCGATCGGACGGCTGAATTTTGGAGCAAGGAGGGAGCTTGAATCCCTCCACCCTTAATATATAGGGGTAATTAGCACCAGCGTTTCCTAACCACGAGGTAATATCAGAGAGCTGGTCGAAAACAGGATTCAGAAAATCAGAACCCTCTTTGAGAATCTCTATACTTAACTGATGAACCAAGCAAACACATGATTCTCACCACTTCAAATGGTGTACTCATTTTCTGTTTTTTCATACACTCTCCATAATCTAGACCATTACTACACTGATCCATACCAGAATTGCCACGCGAAAAACACAGGAAGATATACGGACGAGGCGGACTTGTGACTCCTGTGTACCCATGAGCACCAATGTATTTTGGTAAGATATACTCCGTACATGTCTTCAAAATTACTTGCGTAGTAAAAAAGGGTTCATGGCATTTTCTTAGAGAGTAGAAACAACAACAAACCAACCGCTATAGAGAGTAGAAACAATAAAATCAAACAGCAAAAACAGGGAATCTTATGCGAATTACAAAACGGCTATAGAGTGTACAACTTACGCAACAAGAATTACAGCACAAGAGTGGTGGCTACTATTAAAGTTTCATTCACTGTATGCCGTCCAAAGATCATATTTAGACTGTCATACAGAAAAATTATAGCAGTAAAGGTAGAAAGGCAATAGAAAGTCCAGAGAAGTGAATCTAGGTTGGATGATGCACAGCCCTGTTCAGTGATGCATACTTAACAACTTAATGGATTCAGAGGCAAACTTATACTGAAAATTTTGGAGACCACTTCATCAATAGGTGCCACTCAAAAACCAATTGTCTTCTTAAGGGCGTCAGAAAAGTTGTTGGAGTGGTGAACTAACTTGGCAACACCCTGTGCAGCTTCCAGAGAGACCTTACGACAACACTCAATGACCAAAGACTCTAACTTATGTGCATGACGCAGTTCAGCCACTCCAACATCAGTCACCTCATGACACAACCGAAGTGTGAGATTACTCAAGCATGGGGTGTGTGCAATGAAGTGCATCCCAGCATCAGTTACCTCTTCACAAAGTATAAGCTCGAGTGTCTCCAGATATGGTGAGGATGACAGGGCTTTCATCCCATCGTCATCAAAGAAGTTGGCAGTATTTAGCACGAGAATACGTATCGGGCAGGATTGAATGAGCACCAGAAACCCCTGTTGTGTGAATCCTATTTCTGATGGCCAGTCAGCAGCACATCCTACAAAGCTGAGGTCTAGGATCTGAAGCATACGACAGTTCATGGCTATAGCGTAAAGGCTTTTATCAGTAAATGACGTCCTGGTTTCACAATACTGGACATCACTAGAGTAGCGCTGAAGGTTGAGCCAAAGTGAGATGCTTTTAAGGTTACTGCAGCTCCTGGATAATGCAATCATGTCATTGTCATTTAGGGCATGAACATACTCAAGGCAAAGCTTCTCCAATGCTGTACACTTCCCAAGGACAACACGAAGTCCTAATTCTGGCCAAGTTTTAATATTCGCCAACCTTAAATCCTTCAAACTTTCACAGCAGAAATTATATATATCCGTGCTGTGAGCATCGTACGAGGAGTCATAGACCACATCACCTGGAAGACGATCATATATATCTCTCTTCCTCTCAAACTCAAACTTCTGGAGCTTCATCCATCCTGAGCCAAACTTTAGGAGGTCATGATGATTGATTGATTTGATTCCTTCGCAATTCTTCACAACAAGCTCTTCCAACGATCCATTCCTACCAAGGTATTCCAGCCACTCTACGCTGTTGATTTTCTCGCAATCAATAAGGTGGAGAGCTGATAGACTCGTGCAACCCACTGCAACCGAGAAAAGCCCAACTGAAGTTATTTGTGGTGCGGAGTTCAGACTGAGGGACACCAATGTCTTGCAATATGCTAAACAATCAAGCCCAGAGTCATCGATGTATGAGCAGGAGCTTAAGGTGCGGTCAGTCAGCGAGGAACAGTGAGATGAAAACGCAAAAAGGCTTTTGTTGTCCAGCCGCTTTCCATGTCCAGGTACACAACCAGAGTAATCTATTTCCACTTTCCGCAAATTTGGGAACCGGGCACACAATGATGTTAATGCTTTTGTAGCAGTGCAAAGACCGGAACTAACACGGATTGCACCCCTTTGATTCCCCTCAATCTTGTAGAGCTGCTTTGACACAAGGGAAAGAGAATTCAGATCACTTGTCCTGGTGATCCTCTTGAGAATCTCTGTCACCAGAGCCTCTGGTAGGTCCTCCATCGAACAAACTCAGCTGTATCAATCAGGTATCAAGGTTCAGAAAACAGCCAAAGAGCTGGAGTCAAACTTATGATATATCAGAATAATGCATGTGAAGATGGAAATACTGATGAAGTTTAAGCATTTACTGTACCCTTCCAAAACGTGTGTGGTCTTCAAAAGAATGGAGATTTATTAAAGTAGCTAGCAATTGATGTGTCTCTAGATTGCTAGTAAGAAAAAATGACGCTGCACCACATTAATAAATTAACCTACCACCATAAGTAGCACAGCCTGAATAATGAACTAAATAAGAAAATACAAAGAAACAAACTAGAATTGGCGCAAGCAGTTCCACAGGAAGATCCACGTGTTGAATCTGAAGTGACTTATTTGGAGACAACCAAAGCATGAAAATTAGTACTTGTAGTTCTTGGGCAAGAAAGTAGGATTCAAACTAAAACGATTTAGAAGTGATTTTCTACAAGATAACTCCAATCTTCTATTTATTTTTAAGATCCCCACACTAGAGCGTGTTCCCTTTAATCATTTTTCTACAATCGATGAGTTCAAAGGGTGCAGTTATCAACAGGTAACACCAACTTAATATCCGTTCAACTGAAATACAATTTGCTGCAACCCTTAGGCGAGTACTCAGTTGCATAAAGCTCACTTTCCGCCTAGAAGAACGGATTTACAACATTAACTTTAGAATGGATGATGCTTCCGGTTTCCCCTATCAAGAAAGCGAATCGAAAAAAAAAAAGCATGTACATGTCGAATGGGGAACCAATGAACAGGGTCAAGAGAACCGAGAAACGGCGGTACCTTCAGCACGACGGGGCGAAGAAGGAAGCAGCGGCGATGGAGAATAGACCGTAGGAGGGGAGGGTATCTCCGCCGCCGCTCGATCTCCGAGATGTCGATCGATCAGCCTGGTACGCGGCGGAGGAGAGTGCTAAACCCTAGTCTCGCTCGCGTCGCATTTCGTCTCTTTTCCAGCCGAGGAGGAAGAAGGGGCCTATTGCGATTTGCGAGATGTGGGCCTGTAGCGGGGCCTCGCTCGCATGGGCCAGAAGCCCAGCAAGGAACGCTGTGGTGAAGCACTGGGTCAGTACTTGGTGCGATCCATATACAGGCACGACAAAGGGAGCTCCTACAGGTCGCGGTACGCGTAGCTAGTTTCACGTCACGTACCTCTCCCTTTCCTTCCACGCGTTAATGGGCCAGGCCAAGCGACTGCTTCCGACTGCTTCGTACTTGTTTAGCTGGTGTACTGCCGACTGCTTCAGACTGCTTCAGTGCTTCGTACTGTTTAGCTGGTGTACTGCATTTTGTAATTGGAACTTTTTTAATTTGGAACCAGTTTTGAAAAATAGAATCATTTTTTTCGGAACCATTTTCGGAAAGGAACCATTTTTTAATTTCGGAAGCATTTTAAAAAATGGAACCATATTAAGATTTGGAACCATTTTCAAATTTGTAACCATTTTTAAGATTTGGAACCATTTTTAATTTCGGAACCATTTATTTGGAAACATTTTTTAATTTCAGAACCATTTTTAATTTTGGAACCATTTTAAAAAAGAAACCACTTTTAATTTGGAACCAATTTAAATTTTGGAACCATATTAAATTTCGGAACCATTTTACAAGTTGGAACCATTTTCAAATTTGGAACCATTTTTTAATTTCGTAACCATTTTTGAATATGGAACCATTTTTTAAATTTCGGAACCATTTCAAATTTCAGAACCATTTTATATTTCGGTTCCATTAAATTTCGGAACCATTTTAAATTTCGGAACCGTTTTAAATTTTGGAACCATTTTAAATATTGGAACCGTTTTAAATTTTGGAACTATTTTAAATTGGAACCATTTTATATTTTGGAACCATTTTAAGTTTCGCAATCATTTTAAGTTTCGGAACCAATTCAAATTTCGGGACGATTTCAAATTTCGGATCCATTTTAAATTCGGAACCATTTTTTATTTTGGAACCTTTTTCAAATTTGGAACCATTTTTTAATTTCGTAAACACTTTTGAAAATTTGGAACCATTTTCAAATTTGGAACAATTATTAAATTTGGAACATTTTTTATTTTGGAACCATTTGCAAATTTGTAACCTTTTTCAAATTTAAAACCAGTTTTGAAAATGGTACCATTTTTAATTTGCAACCATTTTTTAATTTGGGATCATTTTTTAAGAACCATTATTAAATTTGGAACCATTATTTCATTTTGGAACCATTTTTTAATTTCGTAAACATTTTTGAAAATGGAATCATTTTTTAATTTGGAACCACTATTAAATTTGGAACCATTTTTTATTTTGTAACTATTTTCAAATTTAGAACCATTTTTATTTTGTAACCATTTTCAAATCTAGAACCATTTTTTAATTTGGAACCATTTTTTATTTTGGAACCATTTTCAAATTTTGAACCATTTTTAATTTCGTAAACATTTTTTAATTTGGAACCATTTTTTAATTTCGTAAACATTTTTTTAAATGGACAATTTTTTAATTTGGAACCATTTTCAAATTCGGAACCATTTTTTAATTTCGTAACCATTTTTGAAAATGGAACCATTCTCAAATTTGGAACCATTTTTTAATTTGGAACCATTTTCAAATTTGGAACCATTTGTTAAGAACCATTATTAAATTAGGAACCATTTTCAAATTTGGGACCATTTTTTAATTTGGAACCATTTTCAAATTTCATCTCCATAAGAGTGGCTGGGTTTTTTCCGTTGGCTTGCCAAGCCTATCACAACCCTCCTCCTTTATCCGGGCTTGGGACCGGCTATGTTGAGACAACATAGGATCGGCTTGGGCTTGGGACCGGCTATTTTCAAATTTAGAGCAAGGATCGGGTCGTCGCATCCTTAGTGGCGCGCTGCATCGACGCCCGGGTGTAGTGAAAAATGAGCAAGGGTCTTCGCATTTGACTCGACGAGTGCGGAGGGTAAGGAAGTTAGCCGAGCCTAGGAGGATCCGCTTAGGTAGCTGGAACGTAGGATCCCTGACGGGCAAGTTACGGGAGTTAGTTGATACGGCGATAAGGAGGCGTGTTGATGTCCTATGCGTCCAAGAGACCAAATGGAAGGGACAGAAGGCGAAGGAGGTGGAGGATACCGGCTTTAAGCTGTGGTACACGGGGACAACTTCAAACAAAAATGGGGTAGGCATCTTGATCAACAAGAGCCTCAAGGATGGAGTAGTGGACGTCAAGAGGCAAGGAGATCGGATTATCCTAGTCAAGCTGGTTGTTGGGGACTTAGTTCTCAATGTTATCAGCGCGTATGCCCCGCAAGTAGGCCACAACGAGAGCACCAAGAGAGAGTTCTGGGAAGGTCTCGAGGACTTGGTTAGGAGAATACCTACTGGTGAGAAGCTCTTCATAGGAGGAGACCTCAATGGCCATGTGGGTACATCTAACACAGGTTTTGAAGGGGTGCATGGGGGCTTTGGCTATGGCATCAGGAACCAAGAAGGTGAGGATGTCTTAAGCTTCGCCCTAGCCTACGACATGGTCGTAGCTAACACCCTCTTTAGAAAGAGAGAATCCCACCTAGTGACTTTCAGTAGTGGCCAACACTCTAGCCAGATTGATTTTGTCCTCTCTCGAAGAGAAGATAGACGCGCTTGCCTTGATTGTAAGGCGATACCTGGAGAGAGTGTTGTCCATCAACATAAGCTGGTGGTGGCTGACTTCCGTTTTTGGATTCGTGTCCAGCGGGATAAGCGCCCAAAAGTTGCTAGAACAAAGTGGTGGAAGTTAAAGGGAGAGGCAGCTCAAGCTTTTAAGGAGAGGGTTTTTAAGGAGGGCCCTTGGGAGGAAGGAGGCGATGCAAACAGTATGTGGATGAGGATGGCGACTTGCATTCGGAAGATTGCATCAGAGGAGTTTGGGGTGACCAGGGGAAGTAGAAGGGATGCTAAGGATACCTGGTGGTGGAACGTTGAGGTCCAGAAGGCTATTAAGGAGAAGAAGGACTGTTTCAGACGCCTATACCTGGACAGGAGCGCAACCAACATGGAGATATACAAGGAGGCAAAGAAGGCCGCAAAGCGAGCGGTGAGCGAGGCAAGGGGTCGGGCGTATGAGGACCTCTACCAACGTCTAAACACGAAGGAAGGCGAAAGGGACATCTATAAGATGGCGAAGACGAGAGAAAGGAAGACGAGGGATGTCAACCAAGTCAAATGCATAAAGGACGGAGCGGATCAACTCCTCGTGAAGGACGAAGAGATCAAGCGTAGATGGCGAGAGTACTTCGACGACCTGTTCAATGGAGAGAATGAGAGCTCTACCATTGAGCTAGACGATTCCTCCGATGATACCAGCCGACGCTTTGTGCGGCGTATCCAGGAGGCTGAGGTTAGGGAGACTTTGAAGAGGATGAAAGGAGGCAAGGCAATGGGCCCTGATGGTATCCCCATCGAGGTGTGGAGAGGCCTTGGAGACATAGCGATAGTATGGCTAACTAGACTTTTCAACCTCATTTTTCGGTCAAACAAGATGCCCGAAGAATGGAGGCGGAGTACATTAGTGCCAATCTTCAAGAACAAGGGGGATGTTCAAAGTTGCACTAATTACCGTGGAATCAAGTTGATGAGCCATACAATGAAGCTATGGGAGAGAGTCATTGAGCACCGTTTAAGAAGATTGACAAGTGTGACCAAAAATCAATTTGGTTTCATGCCTGGGAGGTCTACCATGGAAGCCATCTTCTTGGTACGACAACTTATGGAGAGATACAGGGAGAAGAAGAAGGATCTTCATATGGTGTTCATTGACTTGGAGAAGGCGTATGATAAGATACCACGAAATGTCATGTGGTGGGCCTTGGAGAAACACAAAGTCCCAACAAAGTACATTACCCTCATTAAGGATATGTATGATAATGTTGTGACAAGTGTTCGAACAAGTGATGGCGACACCGATGACTTTCCAATTAAAATAGGACTGCACCAGGGGTCAGCTTTGAGCCCTTATCTCTTTACTTTGGTGATGGATGAGGTCACAGGGGATATACAAGGAGATATCCCATGGTGTATGCTCTTTGCGGATGATGTGGTGCTAATTGACGATAGTCGGGCGGGGGTTAATAGAAAGTTAGAGCTGTGGAGGCGGACTCTAGAATCGAAAGGTTTTAGGCTTAGTAGAACCAAAACTGAGTACATGAGGTGCAGTTTCAGTTCCAGTAGGCACGAGGAGGAAGAGGTTAGGCTTGATGGACAGGTGGTACCTGAGAAAGACACCTTCCGATATTTGGGGTCTATGCTCCAAAAGGATGGTGATATCGATGAAGATGTGAGTCATCGAATCAAAGCTGGTTGGATGAAGTGGCACCAAGCTTCTGGCGTCCTCTGTGATAGGAGAGTGCCACAAAAGCTAAAAGGCAAGTTCTATAGGACGGCGATTCGACCTGCGATGTTGTATGGCGCAGAATGTTGGCCGACCAAGAGACGACATATCCAACAGTTAGGTGTAGCGGAGATGCGCATGTTGAGATGGATGTGTGGCCACACAAGAAAGGACCGGGTTAGGAATGATGATATACGTGAGAGAGTTGGGATAGCACCGATTGAAGAGAAGGTTGTCCAACACCGTTTAAGATGGTTTGGTCATATAGAACGTAGGCCTCCGGAAGCGCCTTTGCATACCGGACGGATAAAGCGGGATGAGAATGTTAAGAGGGGTCGTGGTAGGCCAAACTTGACATGGGAGGAGTCGGTTAAAAGAGACCTGAAGGATTGGAATATCACCAAAGAATTAGCCATGGATAGGGCTGCGTGGAAGTTAGCTATCCATGTGCCAGAACCATGAACTTGGTTTCGAGATCTTATGGGTTTCAACTCTAGCCTACCCCAACTTGTTTGGGAATAAAAGGCTTTGTTGTTGTTGTTGTTGAACCATTTTCAAATTTGGAACCTTTTTAAATTTGGAAGCATTTTAAAAATTTGGGACCATTATCAAATTTGTAGTCATATTTAATTTGGAACCATTTTAGAAAATGGAACCATTTTTTAATTTGGGACCATTTTGAATTTCGGAACCATTTTTAATTTGGAACCATTTTCAAATTTGGAACAATTTTTTATTTCGTAACCATTTTTGAAAATGGAACCATTTTTCAAATTTGGAACCATTTTTGAAAAAGGAACCATTCTTTTAATTTGGAACCATTTTCAAATTTGGAACCATTTTTAATTTCGTAAGCATTTTTTTAAATGGAACCATTCTCAAATTTGGAACCATTTTTTGAAAATGGAACCCTTTTTAAATTTGGAACCATTTTTAAGAACCATTATTAAATTTGGAACCATTTTCAAATTTGGAACCATTTTACAGGGAGAAGAAGAAGGATCTTCATATGGTGTTCATTGACTTGGAGAAGGCGTATGATAAGATACCACAGAATGTCATGTGGTGGGCCCTGGAGAAACACAAAGTCCCAACAAAGTACATTACCCTCATTAAGGATATGTATGATAATGTTGTGACAAGTGTTCGAACAAGTGATGGCGACACCGATGACTTTCCAATTAAAATAGGACTGCACCAGGGGTCAGCTTTGAGCCCTTATCTCTTTACTTTGGTGATGGATGAGGTCACAGGGGATATACAAGGAGATATGCCATGGTTTATGTTCTTTGCGGATGATGTGGTGCTAATTGACGATAGTCGGGCGGGGGTTAATAGAAAGTTAGAGCTGTGGAGGCGGACTCTAGAATCGAAAGGTTTTAGGCTTAGTAGAACCAAAACTGAGTACATGAGGTGTAGTTTCAGTACTACTAGGCACGAGGAGGAAGAGGTTAGGCTTGATGGACAGGTGGTACCTGAGAAAGACACCTTCCGATATTTGGGGTCTATGCTCCAGAAGGATGGTGATATCGATGAAGATGTGAGTCATCGAATCAAAACTGGTTGGATGAAGTGGCGCCAAGCTTCTGGCGTCCTCTGTGATAGGAAAGTGCCACAAAAGCTAAAAGGCAAGTTCTATAGGACGGCGATTCGACCTGCGATGTTGTATGGCGCAGAATGTTGGCCGACCAAGAGACGACATATCCAACAGTTAGGTGTAGCGGAGATGCGCATGTTGAGATGGAAATGTGGCCACACAAGAAAGGACCGGGTTAGGAATGATGATATACGTGAGAGAGTTGGGGTAGCACCAATTGAAGAGAAGGTTGTCCAACACCGTCTAAGATGGTTTGGTCATATAGAACGTAGGCCTCCGGAAGCGCCATTGCATACCGGACGGATAAAACGGGATGAGAATGTTAAGAGGGGTCGTGGTAGGCCAAACTTGACATGGGAGGAGTGTTAAGAGAGATCTGAAGGATTGGAATATCACCAAAGAACTAGCCATGGATAGGGCTGCGTGGAAGTTAGCTATCCATGTGCCAGAACCATGACCTGGTTTCGAGATCTTATGGTTTTCAACTCTAGCCTACCCCAACTTGTTTGGGAAAAAAGGCTTTGTTGTTGTTGTTGTTGTTGTTGTTTCAAATTTGGGACCATTTTTTAATTTGGAACCATTTTTAAATTTGGAACCTTTTTAAAATTTGGAAGCATTTTAAAAATTTGGGACCATTATCAAATTTGTAGTCGTATTTAATTTGGAACTATTTTAGCAAATGGAACCATTTTTTAATTTGGGACCATTTTGTATTTCGGAACCATTTTTTAATTTGGAACCATTTTCAAATTTGGAACAATTTTTTAATTTCGTAACCATTTTTGAAAATGGAACCATTTTTCGTAACCATTTTCAAACCGAAATGCCTTCCCACGCTTAGATTTCTCGAGATTATACTAGTCACTGTGATGCAAATCAAAGGAACAAGATGAACAGATCAGATCTAAGATGCAAGAACAAGAAAACAATAATAACCTAAGCCAAATAGAGAAAAGGAAATAATGTGCAGAGTAAACAAATGCAAATCTCTTTTACAGAGAAAATATGCAAGCCAAAGGAAGTAAAAAAAAATGTACAAACATGATCAGGAAATTAAGAACCACTCAGTCAACCATTGAAGTGTCAAGCATCAGCTGGAAAGTTTGCTCCAAGCCAAGCTTGAGAAACCTTAGGGAAATCACAGGACTAACATTTGGATATTTTCCAACTATGCATGACAATATTGAGCATATGTTCGGATACAACATCACCGCATTTTCACGAGTCCACATAACAATTAAATCCAAATATTAGCGTATGAATTTTTTTCCTTGGTATACAAAGAAACTAATATGTTTGCCACCTGATCGATCCTAGTTTAGCATTTCTTTTTCTTCACATTGTGGTGGGCAAATAGACAGTGGGATTCAATGATGTAACCTAGGTTTCACTGTTTCCAAGTCTTGGCAGAAACTGCGTACTAGTACTGTCAGGCAGAAGCAGAACACATCTGACGCTAATCAGCATCGTTAGCTGTAGTGTAAGCTATCGATGGCAACATGAGAAGAAGAGAAGAAAAATCATTCCGTGATAAGGTCAATAAACCATCATCTGAACAGATCGAATTTACGCACGCACAAGCGCATGAAAGAAAGAAACAGAGACATCCAATTAGAAGAAAGAGGGGTTGTACATGCTGCCATCGGGGCGGCCGAGGAGCTTGATGGGCGTTCCGGCGGAGCGGGGCGGGATGACAGAGTTCTCGGGCAGCTCGTCCTGGGCGAGGATCCGGCCGGGCCACCAGGATCCGTTGCGGCGCCGCACCCAGACCAGCGCCCCCACCTCCGCGTCCGCCCCCGTAACTCCGGCGGGGGATTCATCTTCTCCACCGACGCTTCCCATCCTGGCGCCGTCACCGCCCCACCACCATCACCTGCCCTCCAAGGCTCCACCTCGGACAAGAATTGATCAAGCCAACAACGACTTTCTTGTCCAAGAACGCGTGGAGGGAAGCGGATGAAACAGGCAAAGGGCGCTCAGCGAGCGCGAGCGGCGGCGGGTGATGAAGCTCCGTGGAGGCTGGAGGTCTCCGTTCTATGGAGAAGTGGAAAGGGGAGGTGCGGGTGCGGTGCGGCGCTGTCGGGAAGAAACGCGATAACTGGGCCTGGCCCAAAACAGTCGGGGGGGTACGCGACGCTAGGCAAACGTCGCGGTACGCGACCTATAGGGTTTGCCCACGAAAAACCCTCAAAAATAAAATAAAATAAAATACAGGCACGGATTGTTCTAAAAAAAACATATAAATGTTCACATGTGTGTTCATGAAAAAAGTGGCCATGTATTTTCATTAATCTTCTTGTATGTAAAGTAAATGTTCATATGTTGTAAACAAATGTTCATGTACATCCATAAAGTTACCTCGTAATTCAAGGATTCTTCTATGTGAAAGGTTTTCATATGATTCAAAAGGATCAAGAGTCGCTGTTTGAATCAGCCAAATGTTTATTTGTGGCATGATCGAAAGAAACTATACATAACTGAATTAGTTCTCGGACATATTACATTGTTATATTCGATTCACCAACACGAGTATACTTTTAAATGTATGCATGTGTACACTGTTCTCACTACTCTTTTTTGATTCATTGGCACTACGTATCTCTTCTCTACTATATAATATAGTTACAGGTGATGGTTGGTACGTTTTTTAAATTTCCTATTTTACCCTTGCATCTTTATGATATTACAAAGTGTGCCACCCCCAAGTCATATGACCGCTTTGCTATTCTATTTCCAGGACTAGGTTCTTCCACCGACAAAATCAATCCAATCACGGCTCGTCTCCACATAGGAAGAGCCGAGATGGAGTCGCGCTCTCCTCAAGACCTCAACCATCGCCGGCGAGGCAAGCTCGGCCGCCGGCATCCTGCTGCTCGCGGTGGTACGGGAAGCTCGGTCGGCGACGCCTGTTGCGTCCGCGCATCTGGCCGGTCGATTTGGCATCGTTCCCAACTCGAGCTCGCCGGCGCCGCCAGCTCTCGTGCCCTGCCTCCTCCAGCTCTCCAACCACGCCCCTTCCCTTGCATCGAGCTCGTCGACTGATCCCAGCTCCCGTCCGGCACGCAGCCACTCAGAACCACCAGCCTCTTCATCGTCAGGGTAAAAAGCATTCGATTTCAGTTTTATTTCCAGAGGTAAATTTCCTCTGAAAATTTGGCGCCGCCGGCCCTAGCGGTCTTCTCCGGCGAAGCAACCACCGGAGAAGGCGGAGATCAACTCTCTCTGCATGAGTCGTCGCGACCCACCTCGCCGCCGTCGGTCTCACGCCTCCATCCCCACCTCCGTCCTCCGCTGCCAAACGCGCCTCCGCCCCTCGCCCTCTCTCCGCCGTCAGCGCCACCAGCCCTTTGCCTCCTCCACGCGCCCCAAGCATGTCGGCGTGCCCGCAGGCATCACCGCCTCCGTCCGCCGTGGAGAACAGAAGCGCCACCGCTGACTTACGAGTTGGGGAACGCAACTGTCACCGCCGTCAATCCCCGCCTACCCAATTTTCCCCGTCCACGGCGAGCGTCGCGCGGCGTGGAGGCGACCGCCAAAAATCCTGCCCCCAGTATCGAATCGCACCACCTACCCCCGTAGTACCTCATCCTGTACGCCTATGACAACTCCTTCGGCCCTCAGTGCATTCGTCACTGCCTGCGCGAGATCAATTTCAGCAATTGCGATAGCAAAAGGATTAAGTTCAGCATCCAACCTGCGTGTGTTGGGATATCTTTAGCAGGGAGAGAATGAGATGGAGATTAGCAATACTGTCGTTGTGGTGTGCAGCTGGCTAGATTCTAATGCATGTGTATTATGTCAGTCAATGATCTGAATTAGTTTCTCTTTGAGTGGATTGCAGGCTGAGAATGTTGTCCCGACTGTCCAGATCTTATCCATAGAAGTGCAACTCGAAGTCCACAATGCTGTTAAGGTGTCTGGCTTTCTCAGATGTTTCCCCAACGTTGTCTCCAATTAAACTTAATTAAAACTCCAATTGCTGCATTTGTAATTTCACAACAGCTTGCAAATTTCAAGTCCTTGGTGAAGTGTCGATGTGGGTATGCTATGCTACTTGGATAAATAGTACTGTACATGTGTATATCTTCCAGTTATCAAGTGAATCCTTCTACATAAGTTGTGAAGGAAAAGTAGAAGGATTTGGTGATTTACTCATCATGCTGAGTTGAGTTCAGGATAGTATATTTTTGGCTCATACTGTGGTGCACCGTAGGGTATCTGATTCTTGATGAATTTAATCTTCGTGGCTTGAGTTGAACTTGCAGGAGAGAAAGGTTGAACCCTCACCAAAACAGGTTCTGGATATTATTTTGTTGTCCATGGAGTATTTATGTTAAGATGCTGCATTCTGATATGCTAGCTGTTACATCTTCTCATGGATTCCTTGTTTGATAAATAGGAAGATATCCAACGCAATTCAGATGAAGAAGCATCTGAAGGAGGCAAAAGAGGAGTAGTACTTCGTGTTCATAAAATTTATGCTTTCTTAATATTACCATCAGTTTGAGAATCTAAAGAATAAACATCATTTTATAGAATTCACATCCAGTGAGAACATCAACTCAACAAACTATTTCTTAATATTTTTTGTTGTTGTGGGTGTAGCTGTACATCAGGACATTCTATATTCGCACACAAAATTTTGTTAAGAAAATATTTATCGTGGTCTGTGTAAGAAGACAAATAAATGTTATGTTTAAATTAATTTTGGAGCAACTAAATTTGTCTTTTTATACACTTTTAAAATGTTATTAGGATTTAATTATCAAATGAAATATCTTCGGGGTTTGGTGCGGCGAGAAGTAAACTAGGCAGGGTGGCATGACATGTGCTAAATGGCCTGAAAATGTGTCACAATTGTTGTTGTAAGATATTTGCTTGTTTATAAGACGTTTTTTTTCGTAGCAACGCACGGGCATTTTGCTAGTATTAGATAATATGTACTTAGAGGCTTAACAAACCCTAGTGTTGCAATATCAAATACTTAAAAACCCTACCGTTGCAATATCAAATACAAGCGAGGACCTTTGACATTTTGAGATCTACCATAAGGGGAAGAAATAGGCATCATCCTGGATGGATACCAGGGAGGGAACCCATTGTTTGTCGCTGCATGGTAAAAGATCATGCACATTTTGAAGAAGAACAAAGCGGTACATTGATCATTTTGACTAACGAATTATCATTGATGCACACATACGGAATCAGGTCCGGCAACACGAGGACTAGCTACGAAGCCACGCAGGCATCTGACCGGTAATGAGCAATTTACAATCCTTAGAGTAAGGCCTGATCGTCAGAGTGGCGGTGACCCGATTTGGCACTGATAGTGGCATCATAACTCAGTAGTGTGGCTGGTTGGGATGACTCTATGAGAGAGAGAGAGAGAGAGAGAGAGAGAGAGAGAGAGAGAGAGAGAGAGAGAGAGAGATCGTTAAGTGAGCATAATCCTATGATGTTCATGGTGTTAGAGATGGGATGCGTAAAACAAATATCAACATTTTGTTATGAGAGAGGATCGTTAAATAGAACGGGATCCATTGATCAATGCACAGTTAATGAAAGGTTTCTTCAAAAACTTGATCAAACTGTAAGTTATTTGACTCTTAATAAAGGGTGAATAAAGTGAACAAAAAACATCCACCCTAATAAAGAGCGGGGCCACGGTTTCGAACACATTTCTCTCATCAAACTCATCAAAGGCTCTCGAGGACGACTCAATCACACAATAGCATGGAAAAGGCCCCAGCCCAACCCAAACGCCGTGTATTTGACCTCCCTACCCATACACATCACTCCCGAAAGCAGAAACAACAGCAGCAGCCAGCCAGCAGGAAGAAGAGATGGCGACGGCTATGGCGGCGGCGGCGGCGCAGCCAGGACGGGACGAGGCGGCCTACCGGCGTGTCATCCTGCTAGAACGGGAACTCGCATACCTGGTCGTGTGGCAGAAACTAGCAATAGAATCAGGAGTCAGCATATAGAGGCTTCCATGATGGGAGAAAAGAAACCATGAGATACAGCAGCAGACCTGAGTCAAGTTGTTGACTTGAATGTTGAACTTCTTGGTGTCTTGTATGATTTCCTTCTTCGGGATAGTGGCACCTGTAGAATACAAACTGTACACGTGGACTGATTTACAAAGCTTTTCTAACCGGAATTGACAGCAACCATCTTTTGTGCTTGAAAATAGACCACCAGACTGAACCACATTAACAGAACTTTGCAAGATCTCCACCCTAGGAGAAATGCAAGCACCCAGAATCAAGTCTTTCACTAGACATATAACATCAGCATAGTTCTTGATAACCACTAGACAAGAATTTTTTTACATGACAGGGAATGCACAAAGCAACACAGAAATTACTAGCTAGGGAACCATCCAACTCCATAATTGCCAGATGTTGGATCTTTCTAGTTCAACATAGATCAAACATATAGCCAAATGACATGATGAAACAAAAGTGCTACTTCAGGTCTTGCATTACAGACATGCAGACTAACATCTACCTAGAGGATCCCATCCCATATGCATAATAGTGGTACTTGCACATTCTCTACCGCTTCCTCTTCATGTCCTTCTTCTGATTGGACGCAACAGTGGCAAATAACTCCTTCAAAACAGAGGGATAGGTTGTTCTTATATGCTCCCAACCATCAGTTTCCATTACTTTATACAAACATTTGGGAGATTGTACTTGGACAAACTTCAAGCACGCCTCCTTCAATTTGTGGCTGTTGTGCTGCTCAGCTAGAGCTAGAGTGGACGCCACCGAGCTCACATCAATGTGTTCGGACAACTTCTGTTCACATAAGAACTTGAGCTGTTGGACATCATATCTGTCTGCAGCTACAAACAAGTCTTGCAGCCATTGAAGCCACGTAACAGGCTCTGCTGCTTCATATTCTTGTCCTCTTCCTCAACCTCTGGTATTTCCTCCATTGCTTCCTCCTCATCTTGTCCTTCTTCCTCCCCATCTTGTCCTTCTTCCTCCTCATCTTGTGCTTCTTCCTCCTGTATGTTGTTGTCCTTGTCCATCTTAGGGAATGAATCCGTGTAGATGAAGCTAAGCAAAGCTGCAAACACTTTTGGCTTCATGTCTTTGATCAGTATGGCACTGGGTGTAATGCCCTCCGCCATGGGGCCAAAGAGCTGTGCCTTGAAAACTTTAGATCGGGATGCAAGCACACACCGATGTGCAGGGAAAATCTTGCTGCCGACCTCAAATGTGACATCCGAACCCAGCTTATCTTGAAGTAGAATTTTAAAATGGTGTCCTATGTCAGACAGGGTGCCAACGGCATCCTGCTGGGGGTTGAGATCATTACAAACCATGATGTCACACCGGATGGTGAAACAATCCTCCTTTAGATGAGCTGATCGTTCAAGTACATCTTTTTTCATAAAATTTCTAGACCCCCAAGCACAAGTTTCGATGGAGAAACTGCGTGGTTCAGTTGCACGAATGTACATCGGCTTTTGATACTCAACCTGGTCAACAAAGCTAAACTTGGTGTGCACCTTCACAGCCTCTTCAGTATCGAGATCGACGCGACAAAGGAAGACAGAAATGAAGTCGGTAGAACCCCTGTTGTAACCGTTAGGACAGTACGATATGCTCCATTGATGGCCTCCTACCATGAAAGGCCCAGCGCCAATGCCGCTGCCATTGGGAATCTCTTGTACGGTACACGAGTAATCTTTGACCACAAGCAGATGGTACCCGCTATCCATGTCGGTGTCAACTGTCGTCGTGGTGCAATTCTTGCCACCGGTGATGATAGATACACCGGTGAACGACGACATGACAAAATCTGTGAGAGGATCCAAAATCCAATCACCATTCATGTACAAGATTCGAAGCTGAGATGGATAAGCTGAGTGGAGCATTACCTGGTCACCTCCACTTGAACCAGCGGCCGGACAGAGACAAAGCTATGCCACCCTCGCTCCTCCAAGGAAAGAAACAGAGTGCGCCTTTTTGTTCACTAACAATAACTAGATGGGGTGGTTTGCAACACTGTCCAGTCAGACCACTGCATCACCTGAGCAAAGAGATACATGGATGTTGCTCAGAAAGAAGTTTCAGGTTGGATCTGTTTCAGTTAACAAAAAAAGTGGCCTAATTCTGAAGCTATGGTTCGCTCACACACTGCATTGGTAATCTAATAATCTACCAAACTGGGTTAATGAACTAACAGGGAAGCTTAGGTATCTACAGCCCACAAAATTGTACTTGAGTGTCTGGATATATCAGTGGGCAAAAATAACACAAAAGGGAATGTCGGCAGCTCACTGGGGAGAGAGCGGCGAGCTGGAGGTCGTGCTCGGGCTGGAGAATCTCACAGCAGGTCGGGCTTAGGTACCTGCAGGGCTACAAGCAGACACAATGGTAACTGGAGTGGTAACTTTCAGACACAATGCTTCGGGTTGATCTTTGTATTCCTCTTGTAAGGTGTTGTTGAATAATTGCGGAAGGCTGTGTGCATCACTCGATGCAGAGGCCAGGGATCCGCACCCCCTTTTCTAAAAAAGCTAGCTTCTACAGGCAGACAGAGGCAAGAGAGGTCAATTCAATTTTTAATTACATGAAATGGATATATCAGTGCAACAATGTCGGCAGCTAGGTCGTTCAGTATCGCTTGCACACTGTTAAGGAACATACTACTAGTTGTAACACCCACGCATTCCCTGGGCTGGACTTGGGTGATGGACTGATGATATGGGCTTGGCCCAGCAGATCATGCCTCAGAGAAGGAAGGATAAAGAGACACAGAAGGTCAACACGAAGAGGCATCGAATCGAACAGAAACCAGGAACTGCTCTCTCTCTCTCCCGTCTGTCTTCGTCTCCTTCCTCTGAACTCTTTAGGTCTGGTTGCTACCACAAGCACCGTAGGGTTTGGTGCTACCACAAGCACTTTGTATCCACCTCACGTCCCGGTGATCGCCGGCGGCAACGGGGACGTGACATCTTGGTATCAGAGCTAGAAAATCCCATCCAAAAAAAAAATTCCTCAATTTTTTTTTCCACTACGGCCGCCTCGATCTACACCCAGTCGCCGGCCATCTGACACAGCGGCGACCTCATCTCCTTCCCCACCATCAGAGGCGTCGCCCTCGCTCCCTCCACGCCCACAAGGTGTTTGATGCTGGGCTCGGCTGTCAACATCGGCAGCAACCATGCCGTGGTCGCGTTCCTGACTAGTGGCATGTCGTGTGTCCCTCCTATGACCTCGACCGGTGCTGGGAACGACACGCTGCAAGGTGTGCATGGGCTTGGTGTGAACCCGCCTGCAAGCTGTTCGACCTATGTCCTGAATGGTTCGAGGGAAGGTTGTGTGGCAGGGGCTAGCGTGGTCAACACCGACCCACCGCGCTCCACCTCGTTCCCTTGCTTTGATGGTACCGATCCACGCCTCTGGCGAAATCAGTGTCTCGAGTACTTCAATCACTTCAATATACATAAGTGCATGTGGGTTGTCGCTGCATCTTTACACATGGAAGGCAAGGCCAAAGTTTGGTACGAGGCATACAGGCTGGCTCAGGTGGTTGGTGCTTGGCCTGAGTTCATCAACGATGTTGAATCCCACTTTGGTGTTAGGGATCTTCCACCATCGACAACAATGCTTGGGGCTGCTCATCCGAGTGTTGATGTTCATGGAAGTGAGGACATATCACCAAATCTGATGCACGCAACTGTCGAGTCGACGGAGCCCGCTGCCGCTGGTTATGAAAAAATTCTCACTCATGTCAGTGGCATGTCACTTTTCCGGGAGGTTTGTTTGGATCATGCGGATGATATTGGCGATAGTGTGCTCACTAGCGTTGGAAGCTCGTCACTTTTTCTGGAGATTGGTCTAGATTCTGAGAATGAAGAGCTTGGCGGCACTCTGCTCACTCATGTCGGGGGCATGTCATTGTTCCAAGAGCCTATGTTGGCAGCCACACAACCATGGTGTGAAAGTGCTTTTATTCCTGGATTTAAGGAGCAGCGTTATATGATGAAAACGGATGCAGAGCTGTGTGAACAATGGGATCCAGGGATCCTGGTGGAGAAGACATTCATATTGGCAGTGCACGATGTCGATAGGACAAAGAGATTGTTTCTTGGCAGCAAAATTCAGATCCTTGAAGCAATAGGTAGTGAGCGGCCAGCTCCTTGGCCATCCTGGAGGTACTATTGTTGTGGTGAGATACTAGGGTTTCAAAGTAATGCAAGTATACAGGCACTTGGTGGTGCACGACACGGAACATGGGTTGCACTGCGCCCGTTGTCTTGGTCTTGGTTCATCTGTTATCTGACTGGAGTGCGACTGAAACAACCAACTGCGGAAATGAAAAATCTCAGTAAGGAGCAATTAGTGGAGGTACTATGCTCTATCATTTTCCATTGCATCACCATCGGATCAGTGCACTACCCTTCAATCAATGTCCTGGAACTCTTTTCGTGCACCGTGTGGTACATTCTGGGGATTAAAACTTGCAGACATGACTTAGACAAGGCAGAGATTGCTTGCAGCATTCGTGGGCTTGCTCTTCCACAAGGTGGTGTTGTCAAGAGGGTACGGGCTGGTCGATTTTTAGTTGTACACACATGCTGTCAGTTGAGTCTTGACATCAATTCTGGGTGCAAGGACTTTATTTTGTGTCTTGGATGGATGTTTGTCAGAATGGGAAACACCTGTTCCTTACATCCGATCCTATCATGGAACCCTCCTCAAGTGATTTTCCTATGCTGTGTTGACACAACCCACACTTCTGAACCAAGGGCTGTTGTAAAGATGGGAGCCAAATACATCAAGCTGACTGGAAGGAATATTGTGCCAGTACCGGATCATGAGCAGAACACAATTGTGGTCATTCCAGAACTCGTCTTGCCACTGCAAGGACTACAGAGGCTTGCTCTTTTGACTGTCTGTGAACATCAAGGTGTGTACTTATTAGCTATCATGCCTTTTATGACTTGTGTCAAGGTCTCAGATGCACACATACAGTGGGATCCCGGTGGGTTCTTGTAGACCATGAGTGGTGAACACGACTCGGCCAGGCAACCTCAATGCTGAAGTGGGAGCGAAAAACTATGGCGACATGAGCACGCTATTGCTTGAGGACAAGCAATATTTAGCCGGGGCGGTAGTGTAACACCCACGCATTCCCTGGGCTGGACTTGGGTGATGGACTGATGATATGGGCTTGGCCCAGCAGATCATGCCTCAGAGAAGGAAGGATAAAGAGACACAGAAGGTCAACACGAAGAGGCATCGAATCGAACAGAAACCAGGAACTGCTCTCTCTCTCCCGTCTGTCTTCGTCTCCTTCCTCTGAACTCTTTAGGTCTGGTTGCTACCACAAGCACCGTAGGGTTTGGTGCTACCACAAGCACTTTGTATCCACCTCACGTCCCGGTGATCGCCGGCGGCAACGGGGACGTGACACTAGTACTAGCAATGTTGATATGATAATCTACCAAATTGAACGAGCAGGGAAAGCTTAGGTAACTTCAGTTAGCTAGCTTCTATAGGCAAAACAGAGAATGTCACCAAGCTCACCGGATGAGAGGGAGTCGGTGGCGGGCCTGGGCAGAGCGGCGAGCTCGGTGGCTTTAGAGCTCCTGGAGGTCGGGCTCGGGGTGGAGAAGCTCGTCCGGCATGCGGGAAGACGGAGGAGGTGCTCGGGCAGGAGGTGGCGAGCTGCTTGAACCTGGTAACCTCCACTCGCCGGAAACAGTGCACGGTGGCGGCGGCGAGCTGATTGAACCTGGTAACCTTCACTCGCCGGAAACAGTGCGCGGTGGCAGCGGCGAGCTGCTTGAACCTGGTCACCGCCAGACGTCGGAAAAAAGAGTGCGCGACGGCGGCGGCGGCTGCTCGTTGGTCTGTGAGAGTGGGTTTTTTTTTTTTTTTGAGAGAGAAGAGTGAGTGAGCTAGGGTTTGGTTCAGTATTACTCCGTACCTACTAGATGTGTTTTGGGGGGCCCATCAGCACTGAACTGTTTGGGCAAACGCAGGCCCACGGGCACTGGATTTTACAGGATTACAAAAAATCCAGTAAATAGCTATATTAGAAATTTTATTTATTTTACCGAATTTTCAAACCACAATCAATTTTCGCGCGTGAAAAATATGCATGTACCTTTGAGTGAAAAACAAACCGCGGCTGAAGAAAGTTGCGACCATGAAGGCGGGGAGTCTCCACTCTCTAGGCATATCGATGATACGAGGGAAAGAAAACATGTTTTTTTAAAATGAAACAAAATAGAAGGCGTACACATATTCTCTTTTATGTGAGGTCAAATATTGTTACTCTCAAAGTATTTTATAGAATTTTAGTTTTTCAGCTTAGTAAAGCTAGGCTCGCAACATTATAGCGAAAGTTCGGCGCTAGGCTTCTCCATTTTTTAAGATGCGTAGTCACAAACGAGCATCAATGAAATATGAAGATGTCATTAAAATCTAAAAGGAACAAAACATCTATGCTCCCAAAATAAATTATTTTTTGACAAAAAAGGCAGCGCCATTTTCTATTAATTAAGGAGGAGAATGAATGGTGTTACAAAGAATGATGTCCGAAAGCAGTAAGTGAAGTATCTATGTAAATAATTACAAGTATGGTATGAGGTGAGAGTGAAAGCCGGTCAATCCGGCAGCATCCACCGTACTGCAGGGAGCCCTGCGATGCTCCATTCCTTCAGGTCTTCAGAGATAGTATCGCAGATTTTCCCGGAGTTGACAGCCGCGTTGTTGAAGATTCTACTGTTCCTCACTTTCCACAGCCGCCACCAGGTGCATATGATTAGGGAGCTTAACTTGTTGCGTTGTTCCTTCGCCTCCTTGCTGGTGATCATCCACCACCAATGTTCTAGGCTTGGCTATAGGCCCCAAGGACCAGGATAGGATCTCTTAGTTTCTTTTTTTCTGCTGCGCAGGCTGACCATTTCAAATAGGGGGAAACAGGAGACTGTAGAAGATGAATATGGCTAGTCTACTGCTACTGTTTGATTGGCAATCCTTAGACTATAGGGATGAAGCAAAGGAGCATAACCTACCTGCAACTATGCTTTAAAGCAAAAAGCAGTAGGAATTCTGGAAGTTATACCATATCTAGCAAAGGTGCGTTGCCAGACGAAGCAATGCCCAAGCAGGTGGAGGGCAGATTCTGGATGAATATGGCATAGAGAGCATATCGTGTTGCAGGCGATCCCTTTCTTTTGCAGGATGTCAGCAGTTGAGCAGCGTCCCTGGATCGCTAGTCAAGCAAAGAATTGGCATTTGGGCGGTGTTTTAACTTGCCAAATTAGCTCCTTGAAATTGGACAGCCGGCAGGTTAGGAATTGGAAGTTGTATGCAGATCGAGCACTGTATATCCCATTAGATGTCCATTTCCATCGAATTCCATCAGGCATGTTTGGATCCAATTGCATGTTCAGAAGGGCGTCGGCGAGGTGCAGGTAATCGGTAAGGACCTGCACCGTAGGATTGATCTTGATGCAGCTAATCCATTTGCTTGCCGTCATAGCATCTTTGACGGTGAGCTTTGTGCCTTTGCTATGCTTGAATAGGTGTGGGTATTGGTTCTTGGGTGCTGCCCCGTTGAGCCAATGGTGGTGCCAGAAAAGGGTTGTGGCTCCATCACCGAGAATGATCTCAGTGCTAGCAAGGAACATGCTTCTAATAACAAAACTTACACCTGAAACAACATTTTTACGTTCGCTGAACAAATCATGACTACTCGGGAGCAAATAAAAAAAATATGGTGTAGGTAAACAAAAACTTAGGTCACCTGAAATAAAAAATGACTTCTTCTTACATTAGACCTTTGGGAAAACATAACAAAATCTTGTGCCACAAAAATAAAATAGCACTTACAGGTGAAAAAATCACATTCTTGACCAGATTTTTAGAGTGATGGAGCAATCATTAGTACCAAAAAAAATTAAAGGTTGAGACCACGTGGAGCAAAGTTTTAAAAATATGAGGAACAAAAACATTATTACTAACATATATTTACTAACATATGATTACAAAAACATGAAAACATATAATTTTTAGAAACTGAAAACATATAATTTTATTGACTAAACCCTAACGTAGACTAGAACAGACAACCCCAGAGGAAGGGTGTCGAGGATGACTTATGTGCTAAGCATGTTGGAAGATCTGCTAATGTACCGGCCCTGCCCACTTATGTGCGGAGCGTGCTAGCACTCTGGTCAGTACTGTTAGTTGGCTTGATGTAAGCCCGATCTTACTTTTATCCAGTTTGCTGTTTTTTTTTTTTTTTGATCATTCCAGTTTGCTGGTTGATTGTAATAGGTGTTGATGAAGTAATAAAACTCCCAGGTTTCAGTGCCAAAAAACAAAAAGAGGACGACCCAAATCACTCAATACCATGGAAAAGGCCCAGCCCAAGTGGCCAGGCCCATACGCCGTGTATCTGACCTCCGTACCCTTACCATCACTCCCGAAAGCAAAAATAGCAGCAGCAGCCAGCAGGAAGAAGAGATGGCGACGGCGGCGGCGGCGGCGCAGCCAGGAACGGACGCGCGCGAGTGGGACGAGGCATCGTACCGGCGTGGCATCCTGCGGGAGCGGGACCTCTCCTGCCGCACCCTCTTCCGCGCCGTCTTCTTCGACCAGCGCGACGACTCCGACCCGGACGTCCTCCTCGCCGCCGCCTCCAGCGACGGCTCCCTCGCCTCCTTCTCCCTCTCCTCCTGCATCGCCTCCTCCGCCCCCACCCACGCCGCTACCCAGGTTCCCCCTCCCTCCTCTCCCCGCCGGCGCCCGCATCCCTCCCCGTTCGGTCCCTCGTATCTAAGTACGCCATCTTTCCCATGATTTGATTCAGCCGGTTGCTGCGGCGCTCGTAGACCCCGTCTGCATCGTCCAAGCGCACAGCGGCCCCGCCTACGACGTCAAGTTCTACAACGATCCGCATCAGCCGTTGCTCTTCAGGTGAATAAATGCTTCTTTCCGACCAATTTTTCTTTTCTTCTGTTGGTGCCATGGGATTGGCGGTGAGGGGGATTCTCAAGAAGGGGAATTTGCAACTTGACTCATTTATTTTGACAGCTGCGGGGATGACGGCCACATTCGGGGCTGGAGATGGCACGAGATGCAGAGCTGCCTGGTGCCACTCTCTTTGCAAGGTGATACAAGAGCTTCCGTTCGTGGCTTGGTTTGCTAGATCAGTTGGACATGTGCTTAACTAGGGGTTCTTCGGTAGATGCTTGTTCAGTTAAAGGGGAAAAAACTACATTGTTTTGCTAGCAACAATGCCAATTTTTGCACATTCAGCTTTCTATGCATTGTCCCATCTTGAAATTCGATTGACAGCAGTTGAATAAAGAAGAGGTACATCGTGCTATTTTAGAGCATGACTTGAAAGTCGAAATCCTAAATCAACAACTGTCAAAATGCTCTTTCGATGCGCTCACTTTCTTCCATGAGAATGGAAGTGCTTTGCTGATCCTTTTATGAATATATTGTCCCTTGCTGCCTGCAATGATGAAAAGGTTGATAATTTGTCAATGAATTGAGTCAGTTATACATCAGTATGAGACTTGCGTGCATAAGCTACCTAAGAAAACTCTAATGGTTATTCATTAATAGGTAGATCACTTATTTTCTCTTTCCCCTAATATTTTACCATTCCTTTTCACCCCAGGGGATCATATTGAACCAGTACTTGACATGGTTAACCCTCAGCATGAGTAAGATTCCGTACTAAGACATGCAGATCTTAAAAATATTTTCATACGCTATTTGTTCCCGAGGGATGCTTTATTATCTCGTCCTCCATATTTTGATACATGATTCTGTCAATTTTATAGAGGCCCTTGGGGTGCACGCTCCCCAATACCGGAAAATAATGCCATTGCAATAAGCAAACAGGTCAATACTTTATATTTGCATATTTCTCTATATGAAGAAGACAAGAAGCATAATAGACTATTATGTGCAGGCTGTTCTCATTCGTATTGTAGATTGCTCACTTTCTTATTCTTTAAGAGATTATGATTTTCTCCCCCATGCTTCTTTCAAACAGGATGGATCTATTTTCGCGGCAGCGGGTGATGCATGTGCTTATTGCTGGGATGTGGTATGTATTTTCTTGAGGTAAAAATACAATGTATCTAAGTCGTAAATTAATTGAAAGGAAATTTGCTTCTGCCTAAACAACATCTGAGTCACAAGCTTCCACCAAATTAATTTTCAATGTGACTGATTGAGTAGGAGGCATCTGACAGTAGTTTTGATCTTGTCTGGTTGTCTCAGGAAAGTGATTGAAAGGAAATTTGCTTCTGCCTAAACAACATCTGAGTCACAAGCTTCCACTAAATTAATTTTCAATGTGACTGCTTGAGTAGGAGGCATCTGACAGTAGTTCTGATCTTGTCTCGTTGTCTCAGGAAAGTGGCAAGTGTAAAATGACCTTTAAGGGGCATACCGACTATTTGCACAGCATTGCAGTTCGTGAGGCAAACCACCAGGTTAGCTCATTATCGTACTGTACTATTATCTGATTTAACAGCTGCTAGATTTTTTCATAGCATTTACTTGATATTTTTTTTTCCAGATTGTAACAGGATCAGAGGATGGGACAGCCCGTATCTGGGGTGAGCATGCTCTCAATTTGAGATTTTTTTCCTATTTTTCTTTGGTTTGCATATGGATTATTCGTGCTCTTTCAGTTCCTAGTGATATTGAAAGCAGTATCTGCCTTTCTACTTGGTACAAAGAAAAAACACCCAACAAGCTATATCAACCTCTTCCTATTAGTTGTACTTCTCCGGTCATAAACATGGTTTAGAAATTTTATCATGTAGGTCAACTTTGGCAAGCTTTTAAAGGTTTTGGTCCTCTTAAGAAATTCTATTATCATGCTTATTCATGCTCTTTGTGGGAACTCTAGATTGCAGAAGTGGAAAGTGTACGCAGACTATACATCCAGTAAAGAACAATAAATTTGAGGGCTCGTGGGTCGGTTGCATTGCCATTGATGCGAGTGAAAGCTGGCTGGTACCATTCATATCTAAATCATACAGATACTTTTATTTTGTTTGTTGTAGCTAACCGTTTTCGTATACACCATGTATCTTACCTTTTGTTCTGTTCCCAGGCTTGTGGTACTTCTAGTGGTATTTCGGTCTGGAGTCTTCTTTCAAATGAGTGCATCTTTAACGCGAATTGTGGTGCTCCTGTTCAAGATCTGTTGTTTGACAAAAATCAAGTAAGTGCTCATGCGTTTATCTTCATTTGCATCCTACCTACCGGGTTGTTTGGATCCAGGGTTTTAATAACTATGTATTTAATTCATTTTGAAGTCTATCCAGTTAAGACCTTATTTAGGTACCTGGCTAGGTTAGGATAAAGTTGAATAATGATTTTTTTTACAATGCTCATTATAATTAGTTTTTGTAAAAGAGCACTTCTTGTTTTTCACAGAACTCAATATATAAGTAGGATAATAAAACCCATAATATTTAAACTTAACTGAAAATATGTTAAGTGAAATTGGTCAACAAACCTTCCTTCGATTCAACTCATGATTCAGATGGCCATCAAACAAGTGTCTAGTATTGGTTAGGCTACTCAAAGCTCATTAATAGAGATAGCTCATCTCTAGTTTGGAAATGGACAAGAAACAACCACTAGTGTCTAGTGGCAAGGTTATTCAACAGTCATTGATAAAAATGGTTCATCTTTGGTTCAAAGATGGACAAGAAATAATATTTATGCAGATCATGCATGTCTTAAGTTTAGCAAGCACTTGGCAGGCGAACAACAGTTCCCACTAGTGCATGATTGATCACTAGTCTCTGGTTGCCTGCGAACAAAGACCAACTATGGCCCAGTTCTTTTCGGCTTCCAGGACGGTTCCGTGAAAAGTTTCCCTCCCCCCAACTTCCCGTAGAAGCCGAACCCCAAATTTGGTTAGGCTTCCAAATTAGTTTGGTCAAAGTGGCAAACCTAGTTTGGAAGCCTAACAAAATATTAAGGGGCGTCTTCTCCAAGGAGCTGGGTGGGAGGGTGGCTTCCTGGAAAAGCCCCAAATGAACCGGACCTAGGTCTTGAGGTTGTCTAAATATAATTTTGCGGGTCTGAAAATTTCTGGTGGGTCTCCTCAAGATCCACCATACATATGCTACTGTAAGTATGCACTTAGAAGGATGGGTTGTTCTAAACTTCTAATGTGTTGCAGTCTGTGCTCTGCCAAATTATAACTTGAGATGTTCCTTGATGAGAAAATCCAATGACATTTTCGGTTGAATAGAGATAAAACAGTCCTAATTCTTCCGGGAAATACCATAATTTCCACATTCTATTTGATTGGAGATTTGACTGGATTGTAAATGCAAAGGGAGATGGGTAGGATGAATATCAAGGTTACATGCATGATTTATCTCGCTTCCAGTAGCATTAGCATGCTAACCGTTCCCCATTTTCCGCGCAAACTTTTGCATCCATTCAGATTTTAGCAGTTGGTGCTGAACCAGCACTCTCCCGTTTTACAATCAACGGGGCTGTTCTTTCGCAAATAAAGTGCGCTCCTCCATCAGCATTTTCCATCTCCATGCATTCATCCGGGGTATGTATCCATGTCCCGTTTTGGTCCTCATTTGAGACTACTTGGATCTGCGTTATCCCCCAGTTTCTGGGGCTGTACATTCTGATCTCACCTGCTATCTATGCCGTTCAGATGGCTGCTGTTGCCGGGCATGGAGGTCTGGTGGATGTCATCTCTGGATTTGGGAGCCATCTCTGCGCATTTCGTTGTCGGGGCCTGGATAAGTAACCAATTATCCAAGCGACGATCAAGCACCGATGTGTATTATTCTGCGCAATGTGCTAACTGTAATTTGTACCATGTTGTAATTCTAGTTCCAGTTCAATCTGCGCTGAATGCTTTCATGACAAGGGTATATTCTTAGTAAATATCCTTGTCCCTTGCTGTAGTTACTCTCTTGGTACAATACATATGATATGTTTCTCATATGTTGATTTTGAAATTTACGTGGCAAGAGCCACTCCTGCTGTTCTATAACACTACACCGCAATGCATTTTGTTCAGATAGTGACCTATGCTCCTAGCTAGGTCACTTGGATGGGGAAGTGAATTTACAGTCATACCACCCTTGCCCGGCTTTCTGTTTTTCTTCAAAAAGCATGTGGAAGAATAGGCTTTGCTACACGAGCTCCTTAGGACTTCGTTATATATGTAGCGTGGTTTTTGATATAATAGTGCTTCGTTGTATGTAGTGCATAGTATACCACAACACTTGTGAAATTCATTAATTTGTTATCAGAACTTGCAAATTTTTGCTATTTGAAAAAGAAAACCAGCCGTTGTATATGTGCTACACATGTACCTTGTTCTTCTTTTTGTGAACACCTTAAAATTATCATGTTTTTCTGTATGAAATGGGGTACCAATATGTGATCACTTAGCGAACACAAAGCTGATACACTCGCCTTACAGTTCAGCAAAGAACTAAGTTGGATTTACGGTATAGGTTCACACATTGCTGCTACCAACCTGTGATCATTTTGTAAAAACCAAGATGAGCAATACAACTATTCTTATACCACAAAAGGAACAAAGTTTACACGCTTACAGCATAGATCATCTAAAAAAAACATCGAATTTAGTAGTACAATTGTTCTTACATTTAAAAAAAGAACCAAGTTACATACTTGCAGTACACATCATCTAAAAACATACTTACAGTACAGGTTTACACATTCGTTGAAGTCGACTGATTTTGAAGTTCCACCACCACATGACCCATATGCACAATATTCACACATATTCAACCCCATTACCCATGGAACCTACAGGTGCACCAGAAGTACCCTATTCTGGCAATATGTACACTAAATCCTTCCTATATATACATAAAGAAGCGTGTAGAGATATCATCAGCAAGGCTTCCAAATCATCATGCTTGTACCAGTGGTTTGAAGAATCTGATCATTTCATTCTCCTACTTCATGAAGCACATATCTGGAGCTTTACCTACCACCTATCCGTGGAACCACACACTAGGTAGATGAACTTACAACCTAGGCAGGAGCCACCCGAGAGTCCAGCCGAGAAGCAATCCAGCGCCGACTATACCTACACCAACTGCAAACATGATGGCCTTGCGGAAGCCACCTTCTTTGTTCTGCCTCCTGCCTTTCTTCTTTGACTTATCTTTTCGCTCCTCTTCTGGCGCTGCCTTCTCTTTCATCATCCCCCAGGGAAGTTCCGGGAACATAGCTGTGATCTGATGCTCTTTGAGCCTCAGCTGGAGGCATATGTTCTCCAGTTGCAGCATTTTCAGCCATTGCTTATACGCAAAGAGATGTGAGGCCTGACGAAACAATAGCTTGATTACATGGTCTTTCTCGTCATGAGCACTCTTGGCGGCCATCTCGGCTTCCCTGGCCCGTGTCTGTGAATGACGGAGAGCGTCCAACAGTTGGGCCCTCTCAGCCTCTTTCTGATTCTGATATGTTGGCTTGCTGCTTCGTGTATGATCATCAGTACTGTATGAATCCTGTGCACCCCTGCATACCAAATTAATGATGTCAATGGACAAAAATCAAGAAGATTGGGTGAAGAAAAACACCTGATGTATTTCCAATCATAAAATAATATAAGAGGCATAGAACATAGTACAATGGATGTGATGCCATATTTTACTTTGAACTTAAATCGATGTAAAAAATCGATATGCAACTTCTGTTCAGCTGCATTTACCTTTATCGAAAATAAGTTTTTTGGCGATTACCACAACAATTTTAAATGATTGTGAGACTGGCTACAATACATATATACGACCTAGAATTAACAGCCTGCTGCTTCATTTTTCAGCCTAACTGGGGTCGAGCATAATACGTACTTCCTCCGTCCCAATTGTAAGATGTTTTAGCCACCGACTGAAATGAGTGAATCAAAACACAAAAACACGTCTAGATACGTATGAATCAGGAAAAAGCTAAAACATCTTATATTTAGGAACGGAGGGAGTAGTTGATAGAGCTATAAAATAATCCCTGTATGGAAAAATTACATAAAACAAAAGAAAGCATGCATTTGATCAAATCTAGAAAGGAACGCCCCCTTGTTGTAGGTTTGATGGTTACGAACAAGATAGGGGAAAATCACATACCCATCCACATCATTTTTCGGAGGTTGTTGCCAAGATCTACCATCAAATGAATTTGTCTCGTTGGTGCTTGAGATGCTATAGCTGCACATCATAGTGTCATATAGCTCAGACTGCGACTCTTTACCAGAGGATGAGTTCCCACAGCCATCCTTGTTTTCATGGCTGTTCAACTTTGCACCATGAACACGGATTGTCTGAGTGGGTTTTGGCAGATCGTTGTTCTCAATGTGCTGCATTGCTCTTTCTGCAACAAGCGAAGCCAGCCCATCCTCATCAGCTACCTGCCACCACGGGTGAGACTTCCTTTCTTCTTCCCAAGGTGCATCCATCTCATAGCGTGCCTTCTGTGGTTTCTTCGGGAACAAAGGATCGAATGTTTTGAACTCCATAAACTCTTTATCCTCATGAAGGAAGTTGATGGAATTTCCTCTGCATTTGAGACTCACTTGAGAACACCCAGAAAGACTCTTGACCTCTTCAGAAACTGTTTCAGATGTTTGCTTCATAAAAGCCGTTGAAACCATCCACGGCGGTTCAAAAGGATACTCGTTCTTCTTAGCATCAATGTCCTCAAGTGTAGACACCGGTGAGAAAGTGTCCGCTTTCTTCGCGAGGACCTCCCCACCCATATAATTCAGATGTTCACCAGCAAGCGCCTTCTGGCACCCGAAATTGGGCTGCAGCTGAAGAAACCACGCATCTATTGGCTGACTGGAGTTCATTGGGTTCCAGTTTAAGTGCATAAAATTCGGGATACGGCACTCTTGCGGATCCGTGGGCTCCCACTGTTTGTTTCATGCTGCTGCACTGACTGCGGACAGCAGGCCAGTTTTGGAGCTCTCTTCGCGTCCTCCTGAAATAAGCAGCGGTTCCCAGCCCGTTGCCAAGCAGCTCTTGCTTCTGCCGCCGCCATCACTCTTGCATGTCAAGAAGCTGTCCATCAAAAAGTTCCTCATCAGCATTTTCTCCATAAGATGTTGCATTAAGTTAAAATGGTATCAGAAAAAAACGCTCTATCAGTTAGAGGGCCACAGCATAACATGCATAATTCACAAACATGTACATAAATGTTGATAAACTTGAGCTATCTTGCGATGGAAAATGATTCACAAACGTCCATTGCTTGATGTCAAAAATAATTTAGACTAATGTTAGGCTTAGTATTGACAGCACTATTTTGGTTCCCCAAAGCAAGCAACATTGAAGTACACGAAATGTCCATAGCCAAGAAGACGCCTGGAAAAAGTCCATAGCCAAGAAGAAATCAAAACATTACGAATTCCCGTGGGGTGTTACCGTGGTAACTCTGAAAGAGAAGTACGGAGTAAAAGGTTACGGGATTCGCCGACAGACTTCCGGATCGAGGGGACAAACGAATTATGTCGGCTGGATCTTGACCCAGAAGCTACACAAAACTGCCCGGATTTCTTCCCCGCAAAAAAAAATATATATATATATATATCCTGATTTCGCTCTTTAACTTCACACCTTGAGTCTAGCAAATCATTGTACGGACAATCATGTGCGAGATCCAAGAAAACTGTCGGGGCGAAGGTAATCCACCTCACCTCACTTGCAAGAACTGGAGCTGGGACGAATGAGCCCTGCAAGATCAAGAAGATTCAAGCCAGGGGTCTTCGAAGACGAGACTTGAGCAACGGCGACGACGACGAGCTCCTCCTTCACCGTCCCCTGATCGGACCTCCGGCGACGAGCTTCTTCCTCACAGCGATCTAGCTAGCTAGTTATGTGACTGAATCAAGAAGTGAACCCCTAATAAATGAGGAAGAGGGGGAGACTGGAGAGAAGAAGAGCGGTGTTATTACAGGGATCGGAGCCCTGTTGCTTGCTTGCTCCCTCTGGAGAATGACTTGAAAGCAAAGCAAGGGAGAACAATCAAGCACACAGATATTTTAATTACGGTAAATAAATAAAAGGATGCGTTTTTTCCTCTCTTACCTTGGCTGGCTGCCTGACAGCGCCGTGCTCCTTCCTCAAGGATTGGATTTTTGCTCCTGTTCTTCTCCCCCGCGTCTCATTTTTCTGCCGGATTTTCTATTTATTCGGTCTGTCTCTGGGGGCGGGAAATGGGGAATGGAAGGGAAGAATCCGTGCCGTCTCGTGGCTTCTCCGATGCGAATCTTGGGGATCCTATCCATACGTTTTCTCTCTCCTGAGCTGAGCTTTATGTTTGCCGGTCTTTTTTGGAGAGTACTGTGGAGGGTGGACGACGTGTGGGCCGGCAGCGGCGGTGTGGGGACAGCTGCGGCCTGCTGACGCCGCCACCTCACCTTCCACTTCAAGCTAGGCGTGCTTGTGAGACTCCGCCACCCAAAACAATAGATTTACATATGAACTCGAACAGAAAAAAGTGACCAACAGATTTTACGGATGCAACTCAAACAGAAGAGTAAACGATACTGCCTCCGTTTCTTAAAAGAATTCCTTTCAAATGTCAAACCATTTGAAATTTGACCAAACTATTAAAAAAACTGTCAACCTTAAATCATAGTCACTTTTAGAAAAAGTACAACTCTATATAACTTAGCTTAGAGAATGTGCGACTGCATTCCTCTGAGGTGACTGTTACTCGATGAAAATTAAGTCGACCAAGAGACTTTTTTTTTTGTAAATTTGGTCAAAGTTTACATTATTTGACATCAGAAAAATTTATGCACCTTGTTTTCAGGAACAGGGGCAGTATATTTTATACATGCACTCAAGCACCAAATATAAATCTCAAACAGGACTACAGGAGTAGTAAGGTGGTTCCACAAGAGTTTGACTTCTATAAAGAGCATCCGTGGCTTCGAAACATATATTCTGATCGTTATTACTATCGACAAATTACCATGCTAAATAGAAGGCAAAACAGTCACCCGCCAAGATAAAATATCAACGACAAAGGAGACTTTGTACTAAAACTGTGCATGGCCACCCAGATAAGATCATCCCTTTACCCGCTCAACTAGCTTTATAAAATCACAAAACTGCTGTGTTTGCCTGGTCTCTCGCCACCGATGAAGAATCAATCCCCAAATCATGCGCGCTGTTTCCCTTAATCATGCACGTTACCCTGCGAGAAAAGCAAAACTCAGCAAGCAATCTAAGGAAGCCACGAGAGTCAACAGTTGATATTTTCGTTTTTGAAACAGTCTACACAAGTACACATGGATCTGGAAACGGACTGTGCAGGCCAATCGTTGTCTCGCGTGAGGCTATGAGCGTTTTACGTGGAAAGATTTTGCACGTTCGAAAAAAACTTTCGGAGAACGTGGAAAAGCTTCGCACATCTCTTTTCACGGAGCAGAGAAGCAGACAGATGTGCAGCAGTTAGGCCTCCAGGTTGTCTTGTACTCCCTCCGTTCGGAAAAGGATGTCACAAAAATGGTCTATCTATAGTTCATTTTTGTGACATCCTTTTCCGAACGGAGGGAGTATGAGACTTGGCAGCAACGCTCCATTGGACATATAGCAGCCAGTGGTTAAACCTAACCGCAGTGCATAGATCCAGCAGCTGTTGGTCGTCCACGACTAGGACGCACGCGGGGTGGATCCTTTTCACCACCACGTGCCGCAGTAGCCAGCTTCCGTTGAGATGAAAGCGGCAGCAGAAGTTTCTACTGTGCTGCTAGCCTGCTACTGTCGAAGTATCGTTTTTTGCTACGTAGGTCAGTGTGACTCTGAGCCATGGACGGGGACCGGTCCATGTCTTCAGAGAAGCTGCATCTCCTTTGCTATGCCTTATCAGAACGGAAGTTTACTGTGATTGGAAGATATTTCAGTAGAAAAGTTTACTTCAAACATGGCTTTTGTGTGAAGCGTGCCTGGTGAGACCAGTTCAAATTATCTAAAAAGTACAGTAAGGAGATTTTAGTGAGGGAACTGTAAACCAAAACAAATGAAGTCAAACATCAGACATGCTTAACTATGTGCAAGATGTGTGGCAAGTGGCGCTATGTCATCTGATGGTACTAGTATATTAGGTAGCGTAAAACAAATGAAGGTGAGGGAGTAGGGACGGTTCATATTATCTAACGGTGAATGGACTTGATATGAATAAAGATTACGGAGTACAAAATAGAGCTGTACCTTCCACTTCCATCAGAAGCCAAGATCAAAGGAAGGGCAATCATCTATCAAATCCTGAATCCTGGGATCTATACATCTACGGCTGCTTGGAGCCGGAAAAAAAGACACTGCCACAGTTGGTGTTCACTGCTGTGTTATTTGCACCGAGCTGCAGAGACATAACAAGTCAAATGACTAACAAAGTATGCCCAAGAAAATATTAAAGAGTAACACGAGAAACTAGAACGTCCAGTCTGATCTGATGAGAATTGAATTGCAGCTGTGCGCAGTCAATACTTTGCAATAAGGTTACCCGCAAAAAAAAACTTTGCATAAGGTGTTCAATGCAAAAACTTTACACGAGAAACTATCAAATTCGCAGTGGTAAAATTTTGCTCCTCGGGGAAAATTTCCATAGCTTAGGGTGCAAACCTGATCTGCAATTCCAGTTTTATCTTCTTGCAAGCCTGGGAGGCTAGTACCATTTGAAACTGGCGCAGAACCTGTCAAATTAAAACTAGGATAAGCCACATTTGTCGTTTATTCCCAAACAGCATGCATGCTTTTTAAAATGTATAAGCTGGTTCAATGCAAAGCAATTCACTGAAGCAACTTACCTGTACCATTAGAGTTTCCAGTAAGAATATTGCCTGATAATTCTAGTTTCTGCTCGTTTGCATTGGACATCTCAGATGCTGGGATATCTACCATTGCCACTTCCGGACCATCAAAAGCTGCTGGTTTCCTACAAGAGAATCCTTCGTGTCAATATCCATTTGCTATTCTGTTCCTCATGTTAGAGCTTCGCTTACTTTCAACTTACATAATGGCCTGACTATCGTAAGTTGGATAGGCATCCCCTGCTGATTCATTCCTATTAGGAGTGCTTACTGAGTTCTTTGCGTGTACAGTATCCAACTTCAAGCAAGATTGCACCGATGTACGGAGTTGGGTAGCGAAGTGAGACAATCCAGCTGGGGGCTTCATGATAGATAGTATTTGGGACGCTAAAGATCAAAATAAATTGTTGTTGTTAGTATAAAATCACGTGAATGTACATGATAAAAGTAACTGTGAGCAATTCAAGTTGGTCATATTCCACAAGGATCACAAACTTGGGAAAACATATTTCCTTCAAAACGAGCATTCTTTGTGAATAACTAGTGCAGGGACTCTGAGTATTCATCTCTAAATTATGATATTCAGAACTTTGATTGTCAAATAGTATTCTGGCAGTAAGAAAGAACAAGTAGAGCAGAATGCACATCATGGAGGAATTGACCACAAGTCACGACTATTACAATTTTTCATAAAATCTAAACAGAAACGTTAAAAATGTCATGTAATGTCTATAACATCATGTATCTAGATTGACTATTTACCTACACAGTAAATTAAACCAGAATTGACTAAATTATTCACTTAAGAAAATAGGAATAACCATCTTCCGTGTATCACAACTCTGCAACAGTTCCTTGACGATGCATGTAACAAAACACTTCAGGTGCATGCAGTCATCCTGAACTGCTAAGGTACACCTGTATTAAACTAATTCGGAGTTCATACTATGTAGTTACTACTTACTAGGATCCTTCCTAGCTGAGTATAATTCTCAAATAACAACGCTATTGTTCAACACTAAACTTGACATTACATGTTATGCACAGAACTTTATAGAATATCAGCTGTATTTAAAAAAAAAAAACAGTAACCCGCTATCTATTTGACAGAATAAGAGAATAAATGATAAGCATTATACTCATTTTTGTAGCAACTGATTTGTATTATCATATTTTAGGTGCTTATCCATGATACTTGGGTAGTGAGAGGTATAACATTAAATCTACCACTCAGAAGACCACTCTGTCCTTGTGGCATTCACCAGGAACCACAGGTGCACAACAACTAACCTATTGTTCTTCCTAATTTCCTTGCCAGGAAGGAACCGTGCAACAAATATCTAAGCTAGCAAGTTAGTAAAGGTGCACAAACCAGTCCGCACAGAATCTTCTGTGTTGCCAAATGTTGATTTTCCAACCTCTGTCCCGACAAAACTACTGGGATGCACTAATTCACCATCCTGAAAGTCTGCAAATTGCGTAAATACATGGTTATTAGTTATTATTGCATTCCGACAGAGCCAGAAGTAGACTTATGGATGACAGTTTGAGCATTAGGTCCAAGTACCACAAAATTCTCGTGGATCACCTGTTCTCTCAAGAATTGTTTGGCCAACTTCTGGCCGGTTGTAGCTGGTAGCAAATCCTGATTTACCCCTTTGGATATCTGTAAAATCTGGAAACCATCAGCAGTCTCACTACATAAAAAATAGATAAGGAGCTATAGAAATAGCAATGATGTGTAACATTAGTCCTAACTACCATTAAATTTATGTGGATCATCCATGTCACTAAATGTTGGTTGTCGCTGGTCACGAAATGTTGATTGGCCAACTTCTTGCCGGCTGTAGCTGGTAGAAATTTCTGATTTACCACTCTGAATATCTGTAAAACCTGGAAACCACCAGCAGTCTCACTATACAGAAATATATAAGCAGCTGCAGAAATAGAAATGGTGTGTAAAACTAAGCCCAAGTACCATGGAACTCATGTGGATCATTCATGTCGCTAGATGCTGATTTTCCCGGGTCTGTTCTTCTGTAACCAACAGTGCAATCTGGTCTACCCCTCTGAAAATCCGTAAATGCTGGAAACAAACAGCGGTTTTACTACATTAAAATATACGGATAGTGAAACATAGAACAAACTGACCATTGAATGAAGCACCGTTACCATGAAAGTTAAGTGGATCACCCACGCCACTGAATGTTGATTTTCCAACCTGTGGCCAGTTAGAGCCAGTAGTGTCTTTTGCTTTACTCTTTTGATGATCTGCTAATTGCGAAGACAGAAGAATCAAGAATGATTGCAAATGAAAAATGTGGCAAGTAGGAAGGTACATCTAATGTGTGTGTAACCTTGTGATCACATACCATTGGAAAGTGGACTAACAAACTTTGGTGATTTACTTTTGTCACTTTTCTTTTCACTTGTATTCTCTCCACTTTTCTGTCCTGTGTGATTCAAAGCCTCCCCAGAAGCATGCAGGAACACATCATTTCAGTGACAGCAAGGAAAATGTTCTCTATGAATTATTCTACAATGCATAAAAAAAAATCAGAAAGTCTCAAAGGGTACAGGCAGATATTGGACACATAAGTCTATACTATCAAGTGTACAAAACCAACCTTTGTTTAGGTTTTTGGGATCGCCGATCTGAATCAGATAGTTAGGGAAAGTGCACTTCTTCCCGGTTTCCAGACACTCCCCTGCCTTGAGGTACCTGGTGCCCAGTGTTTGGCCATCTTCATCCAGCAAGACGATCTGAAACATTTTAATTCACACAACGCTTCACAACATTTTATTCCCAGTCTACTGCTACTAGCACATAATAGCACGTGCAATGCACGTCTTAACATTATAGTCGATTTTGGAATAGAAAAATAAGCCATCGTGAGTCCTGCCAAATGATCAAGGCAAATGAACGTTCTGGATGGATAAAATAGTAAGGTCAATCTCCACTTATTGATAATAAAGATTGAAATTCTAGCAGTAAATAAAGCTAAGCTAAGTCACGTCAAAAGAAATGTATCTGGTGGGACCCACACTAAGTAAATTGTTAAATTATTTCTACGTTCTCCCTTGCCCTTGCAAACCTGCTGCAGCTCAAGAGGTCCGCGGCCATGAGGCATGCACAGCTCAAAAGCTCTGTGGTCATCAGACATGCATGGCCGCATGGGTCCTTTTTTCCACGAACGAAGAGGGGATGGTTCGAGAACGCCGTGGAGGCAACTGGGGCTGTACTGTTCACTGCGAATCCCTCAGCTTTGGGCCGTTAGATTTATGCCACCAACGGCTAGGATTGATATTATGAGTTGGATTCAAAATTGGTACACTATATAGGAAGTATAGATATCATCCCCAAAATAAACTGATCGCATGCCAATCAACCTACGGATCTACGGTTACTCGTTAGCATCCCCAATCGTCAACATACGAATGGAAAACACTTGCAGACGAGGTGTCGCATCCATACCTGCTTGGAATGTGAACCCATTGGCCTGATCTTCACGAAGCCGTCGTGGTACTTCTTAGCCTTCTGAGTCATCTGGGTGGTGTACAGCGCATGCCACTCTACAATCAAAGAGAAGCGCATCCTACTCAGCCCTCAGGGCAAAGCCAACTCGTTCATCACCCACGGGCCATTCGTAGAACAGGTGGCGCGCAAACCTGGGCACGTGGAATCCGCGCAGCCAGAAGCCGCGGCTTCAGCCTTGCCGCCGCCGCCGCTCTTCGGCGGGTTCACGAACGCGCGGGGAGCGGTCGTGTGCGCCGCGCCCTGACGTGCCCTGGCGCCGCCGCGGTAGGCGGCGGGCTCGGAGGACCTTCCGGTGGGGCCGCGCTGGCGCTGGGGCTCGCCGACGTCGACGAGGTGGCACGGGAACTCGACGGAGGCGCCAACGGAGACGGAGTCGCGGGCGCGGAGGTACTTGGCGTCGATGGTGACGCCGGCGTCGTCGAGGAGGACGAGGCGGCGGGAGTCGGCGGAGGAGGAGGGCCCCGTCGTGGTAGGCCTTGCGCTTCTTCTTCAGCTGCGTCGTGTACGTCACCGCCCACCGCTGCGGCTCCAGCTCCGGCTCCATGGGGACGGGAGATCGCGTCGCAGCCGCAGTGGAATGGGGAATTGGAAAAATTCGACGGAGTTCGAAATTCGAAATGGAGAAGAAGAGAAGAGGGGAGGTAAAAGCGAGGGAAGCGTCGGGAGGAGGCCGAAATGGTAAGCCCGGCCCAGCAGAAAATGTATTTTGGTCACTCAGAAGTCAGATCACACGACCTTTTTTTTCCCTAAAAAAAAACACGACCATTTTTTAAGATAACCTGAAATGGTCCAGGCTATCTTCAGTCGAGTGCACGTTTCAAAGGCGAGAAACAAAAAAAATGTTGTACATTGGTAATACCAAGTCATGTTTTTTGGAGGCTTTTAATCATCGAAAATGTTTTCTACATGAGTTTTTTTGATTTGTTGGATTGCAATCCATGGATACGTTACCTTTTGATGTTTTTTTTTTCATTTATCATACAATGCAAAACATGCGTAGCGTTGCAATCCTATGTTTTCAATATTCCCGTGTTTTTGTGAATTCCGTAAATCCCATGGACCCTAAAATAGCATAAGGATAATTGCAAGAAAATTGAATGGAATGCTTCTCGTGGGGAGTGAAAGAAGAAAGTGCACAAGAACTTTGAAGGAAATCTAAGGAGAGGTCTAAGCCACTATTCCATTTTCACCTAAAATTTTCAGTAATTTTCCTATTCTAAGATATTTTAAACTCAGAACGCCATAGGCACAATTCCTCATTTTCCACATGAAAGCATATGATCCAAACGCCCAAACGAATACATATGAATTTTGCAACGGTTCAGTAGGGAACAATCACAGTGCTGCAAAATCCCCAGAAGTTGGTACCTTCCAGACATGTCCAGCAACATCAGTAGAATCTGGAGAATAGGTCGAAACACTACATACATTAATTTACAGCTGCTTCAAAAGGAATTGCAACGAAGCCTTCCACTTGCAAAGTTCCTTCTCCGAAGAAAGAACAGCTTGGGTATGTCAAAAGAAACCTCGTTGAATCTGCAGAATTTGACATGGGCATGGAGGTGTCCGGGGCAAATGCAAAACGATGCATCTCAAGTCACAGCCTTTGTTGGTTTTGGGACTCACTGTATCGCTGACCATGTCGCATTTTGATCTGCTGGTAAGACGCCATAGGAGCCTCATGCTGCCAACACCCTTCAGTTGAGAACTACATGCTATCAGTGTGCTGTAGCAGTGCAGAAGTCGAAATCACATGGGCAAGCACCACCTTACATATTGACTTTGCCTTGCTCTGAACATGTGGCTATGCCAGGAAGAACACTGGCCTAAAGTTTCATCAGTTAAAACTGCCACAAGTCAGAGATATTCGTTGGAATCATTGTCGGCATCATCCTCATCGTCACTGATGTAAGTTTGCAGGTAAGCTTCATCTCCTTCATCCTGCAACAGCACAAACTATCGATCACCTCTAGGTTTTTAAGAGTAATTGCCCCGAGCAACTTCATAAAAGAAGCATCTGAGATATTGAGGCAGATCACATGGACACGTGCATATTGAACTAGCAAAGAGTGCTAGCAAGGATCGCTCTAGCTTGCAGGGACAGTTATCTAGTCGAGTATGTTGCTATGCTAGCTAGGTGTCATGTATGCTTTACCTGTATATTATCATCATCTGACAAAAAATCTTCGTCAACCGTTTGAAGTAGATCTGCATCCTGTTTATTCCCAGCAGCCCTCATCTGTACCTGACGATGATAACAAATGTGTAGTGTGTCAGCAGGGAGAGTTAACATGATAGTTTAAGAAAATTCAGATCCAACGAAATCAGACATAAATTGTCTTACAAGTTGCGAGTTCAACTTCCAGATCTTGTGTCTCAGAACTGAGATATGATGATTTAATGCCTGAAAAATGTCCAGCCATCCGATATATAAAATGTAAATACAAATTATACAAATAGAGGGAGATCAGAGTTTACGGTTAAGTTACCTCTCGCCTTTGGAGCTCAATAGACCGTGCCATTGCTCGTCTCCTTGTCAATAGATTCCGTGGCTTTAAAACTTCGGGCCTTTTATAGTTCTTACCACGGTAAAAAATGATCGAATATCCTTTTGTTGTCTTGTCGAGTGCAATGAGCACACCTCCACTCTCAGCTTCTAGAGAGATAGCAATATGTTTCACTTGTTCAAAGGTCTTCCCCTTCACAACAATTTTGACCAATTCTCGATGCTTCCAATGAAAGTGCATGTTTTGCACAGTTCCATCAAAAACTTCGCGTCTGCCTACAATATTTTAATACAATGAGGTAAATCACTAGATGTTCACCCTATGCATTCCATATTGCAACTGTCAAAAAGTGAGTTGTACCAAGCATCAAAAAGGCCTTCATTTTCAGGCCAATCCTGCGAAATAAGAAACGCTCCTCGTCTGTAACAGTTTCCAGATCAGTTGGAAGCTCTGCTGGAGACAGATATTCCTGAACTTTGGCCAAAGCCATCTCTGCTTTTGCAACTTTTGTTTGTGCCTGTAATTACATGGGAGTTGTTATTTAACTAATAATTATATGTCATATTATTATAAAGAGACGATGATCGCATATTATCTAAACAGGGAGAGAAAGGGGTAACATTCTCTAGGTAATGTACAATAAAAACACGAAAATATTGACTTTGTCTCTGCATGTGTATTTTAAAGAACATACCAGAATCAGTTTCCTCTTCATGTTCTTCAAAAGAGAGGTATGTTTTGCCAAAATTAAGCGATTATTCTCCTTTTTCCTCAGCTCGTCATTAAGCGAATCTCCCCATCGAGATGTGGCTTCTCTGGTTTCTGCAAGGGTGCCAGCAACTAGAGGATTCTTTAATGCACTGGAGATGGGAGTAATTGAGGCTGATGCTTTAAGCCGGGCCAGCTCTTCCTGGTCCTGCTGACTGATTGCTTGTTCTTGCTGTTCCACCAAGACCTGCCTTACTTTAGGCGTTACGAAGTCATTTCCCCTATAGAAAATAATATACTCCTTGTTCCTCGAAACAAGTACTCCTCCTGTCAATTTCTGCAAGTTTTTTGTTACACACATTCAAGACACACGTTCTCAAAAAAAAAATTGATATGAGCAAGGACACATATTTCAGAGTCAAACATATTTCAGAAGAAAGTCTGATTTATGACTTATAGAACCAATCCTAATGGGCAACGGGTAACATATTGCATTTTATAAGAAAGAAAGCAAAAGCAAAAAATCTGCATATATAAGCAATCTCAAGTGATTTAAAACATTCAGATAATGTGGCATAGTGATTTTAAATATGTGTGCTTTACCTTAATTTCTTCTGCCATTCTGTCGTTTGATGTGTTTGGCACTCCCCTCTTGATGGCAATCTTAACAATAGAACTTTTCTCCCATACTTTAACAATAGCAGTAGCTAAGCCCTGGTGTTCCCTGTTTCTGCCTGTCCACAAACATGTAAATAAAAAGTGTGAAACAATAATTGAAGATTGAGTACAACTAGGTACAACAAGCAAGCAACTCCGCTCCAGTACCTAGAGCAAAATGTGGAGTAGTTTGTCTTGCAAGTCTACGCAGAGCTGTCATTTCCTTATCTTTCAAACTAATTTTAGTCCTGTAAGGAAGTTGCCTAAATGGTGGCTTGTACCCAGGAACTAAACCGGGAAGCAAGTCAGCATCCACAGGGATGGGGTTTCGACCAGACCAATCCTTGTACCGTGGTCCCAACTGATCCAAGAAGCTATCAATATCAAACTTTTCCGTAGCTTCTTGAGGGGGTTTCAGAATAGATGTCGGTTGATTCACACCGTCTGCACTTGACGTTTGCAAATTACACCCAACAGAGCTGGGTACAGCACTAACGGCATCACCAGCTTTTTCAGATGAATCGACGTCCGCTGTTTTGGCATATGACTGCACACATCGAAGGTTGTAGTTCATTCCTCGGTATAAGACAATCGACCTCCCTGACCTCCATATCACAGTTCCTCCAGTCCTGTCCTGATTAACAAAAACAAGGCCACCAAATGCTATCAGATTCACGGAACTGAAAAAACCGTAGAAGAATAACACATGCTTTCGCTCAATCCGTGACTGCAGTGATAAGGCAAGTCAAAGAGGTAAAAAGGCCATAACAATAGGTACCTCTAGTAACTCATGGGTTCTCTTCATGTTCAGGCTCGGAGGGCCTTCGAACCTCAACTTGACCACCTCATCCACCCTCCATTTACTGTGGATGGTCTCCACAATGGTCTGAGTGACCCCTCCTGGACCAACCCTCATCCTCTCCTTCATCCTCAATGCAACATCTCTAAGCCTCCGCAGCTCGGGTTCTGGGATAGTCCTCTCTGCCAACTCGGCATTGCTATGCTTTCTTCGCCTGTCACCATCAATCACATTCCCCTCCTCCCTCTCCCATGGAAGGAGCACAGGACCCAACTTCTGGACAAAATCTTCCGCATCAGAACGCCCGATTGTGGAACTTGGGCCACTTTCCTCCATCGAATTCCTTAGTGTGTTGACGATTGAGCTGACACTGCTCCGCCTAGTACTCCTATCGAATCCAGCACCTTTAGAAGCTTGGTTGAGTATAGAGTCCAGCTGCAAAGAAGAATTCGCTGTCGGCGCGGCAGAATCCTCATACAATTCCCCTTCCAAGTTCCCAGTTGTTGGCTCATCTTCCAGTTCCTCACCATTATCCACCCATTCTTCATCTTCATCTACAGAATCTAGCTCATCATCGAATACACCATCCCTGTCAACCTCTTCCTCTTCCTCTCCTCTCCATCTTCATCCACCGAACCTAGCTCATCGGCGAACACAGCATTCCTGTCAACCTCTTCCTCTTCATCTTCTTCCACCGAACCTAACACAACATTCCTGTCAACATCTTTCTCTTCCTCTTCATCCACCGAACCTAGCCCAGGACCTGAAACCAGCTGGTCGACGGTGGCGTGTCCTTGCCCGTGCATCCACGGCGCGGAGACCGGCCTGCTCCCGAGCAGATAGCTCCGCTGAGAACGCGGCTCCTCGACCCGGTCCTGGGCCGCTTCGGCCAAGGCCACACTGTCCTTGCCCTTGCCCTTGCCCGCTCCTCCGTCGCCTCGTGCACCAACAGGTCGTCCAGCACTAACATCAACACCGCCGTCGCCATCACCCGAGGGGTCGTAGTCGAAGTACTCCACGATGGATCGAAGCGTGGCGCTGCTGGGCTCTTGGTCCTGCACGCCCTCGTTTTCCTGGTGAGCCGGCTGCCGCTGCCAGGGGAAGGAGGCGCGCTGGGAGGGCGCCCTCGCGGACCAGCGGCGGAGGGCCTGCTTCTCGAAGCTCGGCTTCAGGTTCCTCTTCTTCTTGTTCTTCCTTAGCTCCGCGCCACCGTCCGGCGCCGGCGCCGGCGCCTTGTACGGCGAGGAGGTGGACGGGGATGGCGCCGCGGCGGGAGGGTTGCTGATACAGATGCCGCGCCGAGTCCGTGGTGCTCGGAGGGTCGAGGGGAATGGGGGTTTTGGGGAGAGGGCGGGGGCTGGGAGAAGCAGCGCCATTGGTGGGGAGGGGCAGAGCTTGGGGAATGCAGGGTGTGAGGGCGACACGGTTGGGGAGATGAAGCGAGGAGATATCAGGGGTTTATTACCTTGTGCACCTTCGGCCCATAAGTCGTAGATGTCGGCCCATCTTCCTATCGAACACGCAAAAAGCCCGCTACCGAATCCGACTCGACTTCAATTCTCCCGCCGCACCGATCCCATAAAACTCCCTGCTCAGCATCACAGAAGCGAACACAAATCAGATCTGCACCTCTGCCGATAACAATGAGAGGATCCTGTTCAACAATCACTGGCTCCTCGAACCCACAGGCCATAACGGAGTTAGACGCATACGAGGGACTTCCCTCCTCCATCCTCCTCGAGACAAGGGTGTACTTTGCTGACCGCAAGAATTCCACCACGGCTAAAGCCAATACAGCCAAAGGCCACGACATCCAGGTCTCGATCTGCTTCGCCGACCCGCCGACCCTCTCCTACGTGTGCATCCACTGCCCTGCCTATCCAGAGGCCGACTTCTCCGGCTGGCCACGCGTTGTCCGCTCAGAGAAACAGTTTCTTCTCCTGTATTTGCCACTGTGGAACACCCGATTCAAGGATCAACTTGATGAGTACTACATGTATCAGGTTGTTCGGGGGGAACCCAGGCTCTTTCGGATTCCAGATCCGGGTCCAAGTCATAGTTTCTTTTTCAACATAGATGATTACGGCATATACTGTTGTGGCAACGGGGAGTATATCCTGGCTGGGCTGACATACGGTGGTTCAGGATACGCACTCTACTCGTACTCATCTATGTTGAAAGCTTGGAGATGGAGACATGCCAACTTGGTGGTGGAGACACGACTGAGTGAGGAGCAGATGCCTGTCGCAACGCACAAGGTGATCCAGCTTGGAGGAAGCCTGCTAGGCTGGGTGGATCTTTGGAAGGGTATTCTGGTATGTGATGTGCTCTGTCAGGGTCCCCATGTTGAGCTGGGGTACATCCCACTCCCTTTGACTGGGAGCACATACTACCATCATCTCAGCCCGTGGATCCTTCGGGACGTCACATGCACCGATGGATCTCTTATGCTCATCGAGATCGAGCATCTTTCCGAACCGGCAGATGAGATGTGTGATGAACCCTACTTTGAGAATCCGCTCGATATTTTGGAAACGGGGCCATGTATGTTTGTCGATTGGAGGGCCACCATATGGAATACTAGGCTTTCTGACGACGGTTGGCATCGCATATGGAATGACAATTGTTGGTGCGTGGCTTTTGAGGTCCATGGTAATGATATATTATTGGTTGAGGAGCTGGGAGACGGCACGGTTGGAGTCTCAACAATAAGTGACATGTTACCATCTTTTCCCACCTTGAGCATCCATGGTGACCATATTGTTCACATGAGTACCTCCATGAGGTTGGACATGGACAAGAAGCATATGATCTCTATTGACTTGAGTAATAATACACTCAAGGCACTGGCACCGTATCCTCCTACTGAACCGGATGGCAACTGCCCCTACTTCACCTGTGAGTTTTCAAGCTATCTGAGGCTCTGAGCAACACTCAGGTGATTAAGCAGCTAGGTTTGCATTAGCCTCTTTTTAAAATCTGGTAGGAACAAAGTTTTGGTGCTTGTTTCCAAGAAAGAAAAAAGTGGACCTTTGGGTGCCAGTCGAGGGTGTGGCTCGATGCTAGCAGAATGGTCCTTTTGAGTGAAATTAACGACATGACTTGTTATTTTTCATGGAGAATATGTGCTCCACACCTTATTGAGTAGGCAAGACTTTGTGAGCTTATGTATTATGACCTTCTGTAATGATAATGAATATTTTTCAAGTCGTGACTCTGGACCTTTCAAATTTAAAATAGGAAGGAGCTCTCCTGCATTTGAGACTGTGGTCCACCCGGCGGCGCGGCGAGCTCGTTAATGAGTTATACATGTACCAGGCCATTCGGGGGAACCCTAGGCTCTTCCGGATTCCGAATCTTGGTTCTAGTCTTGGCAGTTCTATCATGGAAGATGATTTAGACATATACTCTTGTGACGACGGGGATTACATCCTAGTTGGGCTGACATACGGTAATGGATATGAACTCCACTTGTACTCATCTGCGTTGAGAGCTTGGACTGAGATACCTGCTTATTTGTGGAGACTACTAACTGAGGAGTGTGCGCCTGTCGCGCCGCACAAGGTGATCATGCTTGGACGAAGCCTACTAGGATGGGTCGATCTCTGGAGGGGTATTCTGGTGTGTGACGTGCTCTCCCATGATTGCCAGCTTGAGCTGGGGTTCATCCCGTTACCTCTGACTGGGAGCACGTACCATCATATATGCCCATGGATTGTTCGGGATGTCACCTGCACCAATGGATCGCTTGAGCTCATCGAAATCGAACATCTTTCGGTGTCGGTACCGGCTATGGCTGACGAATGGTTGGCGATGTGTGTTGATGAACCCTACTTGTGTGATGATTTGGAAAGGGGGCCATTTTGGTTTGTCGACTGGAGGGCCACCATATGGAATAGCATGATTCCTGACATCTTTTGGCGTTCCATGGGGAATAGTGTGATTTCTGACAATTGTTGGCGCAAGGCTCGCGAGGTCCATGGTAATGACATATTATTGGTCGAGGAGCTGGGGGACAGCATGGTTGGAGTCTCAACAGCAAGGAACTTATTAACATCTTTCCCCACCTTGAGCATCTGTGGTGACGATGTTGGCCACATGAGTTACTCCATGAGGTTGGATAACGACAAGACGCAGATGATCTCTGTTGACTTGAGTAATAATACACTCAAGACATTGGCATTGTGTCATCCTGTTGAAACGGATGGCGCCTGCCCCTACTTTCCCTGTGAGTTGTCAAGTTATACCAGAGGCTCTGATCAGGTTGCATTAGGCACTGTTCAAAATCTGGTAGGCATAAAGCTGTGATGCCTGTTCCTAGAAAAAAATGGACCTTTGGGTCCCAGATCGAGGGTGTGGTTGAATGTTGGCAGAATGGTCCTTTTGAGGGAAATTAATGACAAGACTTGTTAACTTTCATGGCAAATATGTGCTCCACACCTTGTTGCGTACGCAGGACTTCATGATTATGTTTGCAACGATAAGTCTGGAGCATCTTTTGAGCATCATTGTAAACAAACCTTGTATTGAAGTAATACAAAATGGGTTCGTCATGTCAATTCTCACTCGAGGGTGTGAATGTCACCCATGTCTAGTTCGTCTTCTGCACGCCTAGGTGTCTTTTGCGCTTGTGAGTTGTGAGAACCTTGAAGCAAAATCTCCTCTTCAAATCTCCTCATTAGGATTGAAACTGTTTGGCCTTCTTCGCGGAGGGGCGAATATTAGGCATGAGCCGATGTGGGCTTGACGAGGCCGTCGATGTGAGGTTTTCATAGTTGGTCGTTCTTCGGTGAAATCTGAGTCACTAGCTCGTGAAGGAGTGATTACGATGACACCGTTGGGAAACCACGACGACGGCCCTCGTTTTCGGTAGGGTGTGCAGTTTGTGTTGGTAACCAGGTAGGTTGTGTGTACCCTCAGTTTTGTTTCCACCTAATCAACATTTAATTCTCTCTTTTACTTCTGTGGGTGTGTCTTTCGTGATTTCACAATGTTGAAGTGTTGTGAGGCACCAACATCGCACATCATTTGAGGACTATTGCCTTGTAACTGAGCAAAAGTGGTGTCGATTTTCCTCGTGGATGTCAAATTATCATACGTGTTGATTGCATAAGTTCTGAATCTGTACAAAACCAATTTTACTGAGATTCTCACTCGTCGTTTTATTTTGCACAAGAGTATACGTATTTAACCGAGTTTTTTCAAAAGTAGAGGGCCCACAGACATAATTCATTGAGTAAATACGATTTGTAGAGTTCAGAGCACATTAGGTGGTTCTAAGAGCAAGTATAAAAAAGTTGACCGTAAACGAGTTACACGATTTTAAATAATATATTTATACTTAGTTGGATGTGAGTTGAAAGAGAGAAGAGCTGAGGGAAATAAGCCGACAGTATATTGAGCACGTGCTTATAGACATTTAATGAGAATGTGAGGCGGTTCCGGTAAAAAAAGAACTACTCCCTGTATCCCGGTTCAAAGTGCATGCATGTCAATTCTCTCGCTTCTAGATATGTGATAATTGGGGCTGAAATTTTGCATACATCGAAGTGGAGAGGCAACGTCGCGCTAATTGAAAGGAAATTAATGCAAAGGTGCCTAAGAGGGGGCGAATTTTGACACTGCATGATTTTTGAAGTATGGACCGATACAGAGAAAACTATACGGGGCCATTCGGGACGGAGGAAAATCGTAGGAAAAGTACAGGAACGCTGTTCCAGAGGAATTGCTGCCTTTCCGGCCGTCGGAACGAAGGAATCAGCGCTTACCAATCCCGTGGAAAGTTTCACAAACCTGCGATTTCACGGGAAAGCAAACATCCACTCGTTTCCCTTGTTTTGGCGGAGGCCCGAGGCGAAGGGAGAGTAAAAACTGCCGCGGCATGCAAATTAGGACTGTGGTGAGCTCACACTGGTCGCTTTATGCATGACATACACAAGAATCCAAACAATCGCTGAGTTGCTAACATTTAAAAATTACTGATGAGACCCACATACAGTTGATTTCCTGGGTTCTTTTATCCTGCGTCCCAAACAGCAGCTGTGTAGTTTTGTACTGTGTTTTCCGTTCCTATGTTTTGCACCTCTCTTCCTTTCTATTTCCTTTGTTTTGCTCAAAACCTATGGTTTTCTTCCCTTTGTTCCGAACAGGGCCTACATTTTTTTTGAGAGTTTTACCACCTACATTACATACTAACTAGCATCGGAATACATAGCCCCGCGGGCAGATTAAGAAACCAAACTTGTCTACCCTGGTCCTCCGAGACGACGCTCCGAGCCAGGTTGTGAGCCTCCTTATTCAACTTCGGCGTTCATGGCAGAAGGTTAGCGCTTCGAACTCGACCGCGGCCTCCTGAATCTCCCGGACAACATGGGCATAGACTCCCATGCTGCCCTCCTCTATGCTTCGGACTGCATTCATGCAGTCGCTCGCCACACGCACACGGCGTGCATCGATATCCTTTGCTAGCGATATCGCCTCCCTGCACGCCAATACCTCCAGGGTCTCAGCTTCAGTCCGTCCTGGGAACACAACGGCTGACGCACCCAAATACATGCCTGTCTCCGACCTGGCGATCGCAGCCACCGTCCCTCTTCCGTATTCTTACTCACAGCCGCATCAACATTAATTTTAATCATTCCAGCGGGTGGGGCGATCCATGTCCGCGAGGAAAGAACCGGGACGCTCGCCTGTCTTCTATCCACCGTCTCGCTGACCTGATTCGATCAGCGATAAAACTCTCCACAAAGCAGTGCACTGACAAGCGGGCTCTGAAAAATCTGCTCGTGTATCGCCTTCCTCCGTGCATGCCAAATAGCCCATAGTGTCACAAACACCCGAACTTGATCAGCCTCCTTCAACGTTTCAATCATCGTAGCCAGCCACAACCTGGCATCACCTGTAGTAGTGCTGCTCAAGTGTTCCGAGATGTTTTCATCAGCCAATGCCCACACACATCGGGACATTGTACAGTCTAGTAGTGCATGCCTCCAAGAATCATGTGCACCACACAGTTGACAAGCACTGCTCTCCGACATCCTTCTTTGTTGTCGTACCTCAGTTTGTTGGTATAGATTGTTTCGCAAGCCTCCACAAAAATACCTTAACCTTAGATGGGACCTTCGTGCGCCACAAGTTGCTCCATTGCTTCTGCACTTGTGTACTGTCGGAGGAAGAGGCTCGATGATCTAGCCATGCATCTCTTCTATCCCTCGTTGTCACCAGCATATTGTATGCTGATCGAACAGAGAAGACTCCCTTCCTGTCGTGATGCCAAGCTCAGAAGTCCTCCGATCTCCTTGTGCTAAGCGGGATCTGCATGATTGCCTCGACATCCATCGGCAAGAAACACTGCTTCAGCTTCCCTTCGTCCCACGTCGCCGACGTAGCATCGATGAACGCTGCCACTCGGGTAGGAGGTTCAGTCGTCCGGCAAGTTACAGGACGCAACAATCCATCTCGTGGTATCCACTGATCGTTAACCGGATCAGTATGTTCCCCAGTACCAATACGTCGTATGAGGCCTTGTTTGAGGACCTGCAAACCCTCATGAACGGCACGCCAGACCTGCGAGGGAGCCGCCCCCAGCTCGGACTGTAGTAGACTCGTTTCAGGATAGTAGCGAGCCTTTAGAATCCTTGCACTCAGAGTGTCTGGCTTCTGCAAAAGGCGCCACCCCTGCCTTGCGAGGAGGGCTAGATTGAACAACTCAATATCTCTAAACCCTAGCCCACCCATATATTTCGGCTTGCACATTTCCTTCCAAGAAACCCAGCACGGTTTCCTCTCCCCTTCTTTGCTTCCCCACCAAAACTTCCGCAATAAGGAATTTATATGGAGACACAAACCTCTTGGCAGCTTGAAACACGCCATAGAGAAAATTGGGATGGCCTGTGCAACGGATTTGATCAAAATATCCTTCCCTCCCGCTGACAGCAGATTCTCCAGCCACCCTTGTATCTTAGCCCAAACCCTATCCTTCAAATATTTGAAGGCACCATTCTTCGACCGTCCTACATCTGACGGCATTCCCAAATATTTCTCACAGAGTGTCTCCGATATCACCTGAAGGATATTTTTGACACCCTCTTTGACCCCATGTGGGCATTTCTTGCTGAAAAAGATCGACGATTTGTCCCGATTTATCCGCTGGCCACTAGCCATACAATACAAGTCCAAAATTTCCTGAACTCTCCCTGCAATCTCCGTCTCGGCCTTGAATAGCAGCAGGCTGTCATCAGCAAAAAGGAGGTGGCTAACCGCCGGGGCCGTTGGCGCCACCTTTAGTCCATGGAGCTCCGATGAAAATCTGTGTTTTAAGAGGCACGAAAGGCCCTCTGCTGCTAACAAGAACAAATAAGGAGATATGGGGTCACCTTGTCGAATCCCTCGCGAGGGTATAAACTGATCCAGCTTGCTTCCATTAAAAAGAACTTGGAAGGAAACCGTATTTACCAGCCGCATCACCATTTGCACCCAGCGTCGGTGGAAACCCAACTTGAGCATAATGGCCTCAAGGTAGCCCCACTCCAGCCGGTCATAAGCTTTCCTCATGTCCAATTTGAGCGCACAAAATCGATTTTTCTTCGCCCTGTTCCGCTTCATAAAGTGTAGGCACTCATAAGCGGCAATGATGTTATCCGTGATTAACCTCCCCGGTACAAAAGCGGACTGCTCTTCTGAGATGATCTCGGGCAAACATACTTTCAATCTATTGGCCATCACCTTTGAAGCTATCTTATATATGACATTGCAAAGGCTTATTGGCCGGAATTGACCAAGTTCCTCTGGACTGGCCACCTTCGGAATCAAAACGATGAAGGTTTGGTTGATCTCCCTCATGTCCTCCTCTCCCTTGAGTGCTCGCAACACTGCCAAGGTCACCTCCTCCCCACACTTGTCCCAATGGGTTTGGCAAAAATGCGCCGGAAAACCATCCGGCCCCGGAGCCTTGGTGGGAAACATCTGGAAAAGCGCCTCCTTCACCTCTTTTTCGGCAAAAGGTTTCATCAGTTTGCTATTCATCTCTGCTGTAACTTTAGTCGGCACCACATTGATGACCTCATCCATGTGTTCAACTCCTACCGATCTGTATAGGTGGTCATAAAACCCCCTAGTCATCTCGGCCATCTCCTAATCAGCTTCTGTAAATTCTCCATCTGCACGCTTCAGCCTTCCTATGCGGTTCCTCTTCTTCCTCTTGCTAGCACGCAAGTGAAAGAAACGAGTATTTTTATCACCTTCTGCTAACCATTGCACTCTCGAGCGCTGGCGCCACATCACCTCCTCCCGCTGATATAATTCCAGCAGTCGTTGGTGTACTTTAGTCTCTTCATACGACGGCCCTTGACGCATGGTCTCTGATCGCAGCACAGCCAAACGATCTTCAAGCTGTTTTATCTCCCTCCGTACATGTCCGAAGGTATTTGTCCCCCAACTCTCCAACGAGCCCGAGACACGAGCTAACTTATCACGCAACTGTCCCATTGAGCTCGCCTTGCCTTCAGCCTGCCACGCTTCAGCAAATTGTTCCAGGCCACTTATCACTTTTGCATCTGTTTTCTTGAACTCGGAGAGTTATTTTATATCTGATCTTTTCCATCATAGAAATAATTGGATAGAACCTAGATCTTCTTGCCGCCGTCAAAGTCTCCGCCGCCGGCGAGTTGCGAGTCGCCTCCGCCGCCACAAATCAGGGACGGCTAGGACTTGATCTTCTTGCCGCCACAGCGATCACCTGCCGGGTTGCGTCGGCGACGACCTGCTGCTCCTTTATCTTCTTGCCGCCACAGCAATCACCTGCGGGTCGCCATGGCCGCCGCGTCTGAATTGGAAAGAAGGGGACAAACCGAAACTGAAACCCCGCGCTTCCGCGGAGATATCCTTCCGGAACGAAGTGTTGTGCATCGCGTTATGGGCCTTCCTTTACATGTTCGACCAGCCCAACCTGGCGTCAAATCCCACTTAACCCATGTATCACCCTGATCCCTGCCAGGTCAGCTAATCCTACTGCACAAACGAGACTTTGGCGAGAAAACATCCAGGAAGACCGGGATCGGAGAGGTGAGGGTTCGAAATCAGGGATTTAAACTTGAGGGTTCGTTTCAGACTTCGACTACCAAATCAAGGTTTGTTACAGACTTTTGCCCGATATTAATCATCAACAAATTTTAGGATTTAGGAAAACAACAAATACAGAATAACACATATGTATGTAGAAATCATTTTTCACTATAAGATGGTTATAATCCACTGCATTTTACCAAAAAGAAACTCAAACAGCTGTGTAATATTTAGCCTGAACTTGCAAAGGTCTCATATGACATGGTCCTATAATTGCGCAAAATTATGTGAAACCTCCCTAGCAAGTTCATCTGAAAATTTACAGCTTTTGACCCACAACGGTCACTTCAAGACAAAAAAAAGGATGGAGATTTGAATCCGCATCTTCAGTCGCCAGCTTGCTACAGCCTTGTGATCCACAATTGAGCAAAATGATGCGGGCAGTCCTTATGCAGAAGCATTTCACAGCAAATTATCATGAAGTCTGTCCCAGACATCGCAAGAGCGGATCCACGCAGCTCTGAACAATTTTGGCTATCATCTTTCCTACTAGTTTGGTGCAAAACTTAACCTAAAAGAAAATTCAGTTTAAAGCTCCAACAAGCTAATCATTGCACATTTGTATCCTTCAGATTCATGCAAAGATTTCGTCGGGAGAATGTGCAAGGCCAAAATGCTTGATTCTGCAAAATTCATCACAAAAAAGAAAAACGTCAAACCTCATGTTATACACAATACAGTTTCTTGTCGACACAGAGAAGAACAGTGAAAACATACCTGGGCACTTCAACTTATCTTTTGAAGTCTCCCTTATAGATAAAAGGGTGAGCTACTCTAGCTCATATGCTTTTCAAAATGCAGTAACGAATAAGAGTTCGAGCGGAACAGAAAATAGAAACTACATATCATCAGCGACTGCAAGATGACCAAAGGGTAAAACGAATGAGCACTGCCATGATAGGGGACCCCTTTCTACTGAATATGAACATTACCATCACCAGTCACCAAACAACTTAGTAAAGCCTGTGACAGCATTCAGACGAACCACACAAGCACTCTTTTATCTTTTCCTCGCCATTCTTGTCACGGACTTGACCTATTGTATAATTGTAGTGGTAAGTCAGTTCTTGCAGCGGAGGAATGTTCTCGGCAGCGAAAAACATAATGTGCGGCATCCTCTTGTCATCATGGTCCCAGAGGACATTTTGTGCATACAGGTTTGGTGAACAGCTATGGTTGATGAACCTTCCAACGTTACCAAACTTTGCAGCATCTATTGTGAAGCCGACAGTTTCCTCAATTGTCTCAGGGGTAGAAGATTCTAAACCTGGAATCATTGATGGAAGACCCTTCCAAAGTTCTTCATCGTCATAGTTATGACCAATATCAAACAGGTACTCATCATTTTCTGTCTTTTCAGCTTCCGTATCTTGCAATAGCTCACCTCCATACTCACATATGAAACTGCCTGAAGAGATAGAACTGAGAGATCTTACACCCCAGCCTGTCTCTCCTGTCTTGAATATTTCCAGTGGAATTTTCACACCATGCTGGCTCACCCTATTGTGGCATGTTGGAGGGCACCTGCATGTAATTACCAGCATTTGGTTAGCTCACTAATTACAAAAGAACTTTGTGATTTCATTTTAACAAAGTTTTCCAAAGTAAAAGAACATTTTTCTGTCAAAACCAACTTCTTGTATTTCAATGACATCTGGAACTGAACATACACGTTAGACTGAGTATAAGATTGCCTAGAAGTTTTTTTTTACAGGGATTGCATAGAAGTTTTGGTGGCACTAAGAAACCTTTCCAACTTCTACAAATTTATTTGGCGATCTGAAAAACAACTAAACTAAACTCAAATGGTTATTCTCATCTAGTTAGGTTATGTTAACTTAAGAAAATTAACATCCTACCTGCATGATGGACCACACTCATATATGAGAGGCTTTGCATGAACAATTGCACCATTGAAATTGAATGGGATTTCACCTCCATTCTTCACTGCACAAGCACATTTATTAGAGTCTGAGCAGCCGTTAGTGCAGTCACAACCTTCCGGAGGTTCTTTTGCATACGAAGGTGGATATATGATTTTGGTGGTATACTGAAATGGTGCTGGCTGCATGTCATCAATTGTGTTGACCACACATACGGGAATCCTCTCTTTTCCTTGAGATATATCAGGACAACAAAGACCTGCCCGAACTTTGGACTTCCTTGTCTCCCTGACTATGTGTAAAGCTAATTCAGGTTGACCTGGGATCCTTTTCAACTTGTACTTGAAGACCATCGAGCCCTGTTCTCCTTCTTGCCAACAGTCCACCACCACATACAACCCATCATAAGTGTATGTTGATACTTGCTTGGATTTAGATTGCCCGGCTTCACCTTTACTTTGACCTTTGAACCCATGAGTCACTCGGACCGGCGTCTTAGTTTCGATGCAATTCTTCAAGGCAAGATTACCACGCTTAAGTTCTTGATCTTCCGCCTCCTTCTTGCCGCTGGCCTTACCTCCCGAGCCCGTATATATCAACTCGTCGGAGCTAGACAATTCGTCGGGATACCCACCGGAAGCGACAATGCTTATTGCAATGGGACACCATTCAACTTGGTAGTGTCAATACCTCCTTGGTACGGCCGATGTAGTCCAACCATCGACAACTCAACTCGAAAGTTAAATTCATCGCCAACATCAACACCGGGAACATTGCCCACAATAGGCCCGGCTTAGTATATCCTTCATAGCTCCTTTTGACAACGTTGATGGCCTCGATGTCAATTCTTCCGACATTATGTTTTCGTTGTTCCTCGGCTTGCATAAGCTTACGACATATCAACTGGAACACTTTAAGCAACTTCTTGACTTTGCTTCGGTCATCAACGCTTTGGTCGCCCGAAGGAGCACAAGGAGGGAGGGTGACACACAATTCTTCCTTTCTTTCATGCACAACTAATGCTTTAGAGGCATCGGTATCTTCCGAGCAAGAAAGTTCTTGCTCCTCGATTGTCTCGTTGAGAGTCGATGTGGAAGAGGTTGGTTTGGGGGGCAACTCTTTTCTTGGAGTAGCATCCTTTTTTTTATTAATCCTACGAGGAAGAGACTTGCTCCTAGGAGGAAGAGAACTAGAAGCGCTATTAATAGGCTTCCTTCCTTTTGTCCATGGGCATTGGTTTGCAGCCATCAATGCTTGTACAATTAGCTTGTCGGTAACGAAGTTCAAATCCTCATTTTCTTCATTTTGATCAGTCACATCATGATTTCCACACTTAGGTTCCTTAGATTGCCTATTCAAAGAGCCCTTGCCTATGCCATCGCTCTTCAACTTAGCAACCACACCTTGCTTCACGTCACTATTTGAGTGCATGTTGCCTCTCTGAGTGTCTGAAGTCTTGTTTCTCGGCGTACCATCTCCAGAGACCTCTATCTCATCTGGCAATGTGTCATTCATCGTGAAATTCTTTGGCCGTTTGCCCTGTGTCTTTGCATCAACAACAAGACCTCTCCCGTTACTCTTAGTAGTACCTTCCTGCAAACTTCCTTCACCTTTGCGTACATGCTTCCTTTCATAATATGACTTCTTCCCATTTATATTTTCAACGAAACCATGTCTAGGTGAAACTTGTGCAACAGCATTAGGTGGGCAGCCACCATGGTCATCATGCTGGCTGCCTGCAAAATGACTTGAAACAAGACCACGGACAACATGAGATTCTTGGATCTTACCGTGTGCCTTGTTAGTTCCTTCAACCACTGCTCTGTTGCCTTCCGCCTCCTTATTAGAAGCATCTTGGATTAACACTGGAGAAGCACCATGATCTGAAGCTGGAATCGTCTGCAAGGTATCTGCTACGGAGGCAGCCCCGGTAGCAAAACTGATGGGCGTGGCATCCAGTACTAACCCTTCCTCGCCTCTGCTGCCAGTTCCAGTAACAGCAGACCTCCCACAGCCAGGTGGAAATTTGCGCATGGCTGAGACGGCTCTCCTCTTGGGAGGCGGATTCACGACAGACGTCAACCACCTCTTCTGTCTGACTGCATCATGCCCATCGTCCTCCCTCTCCAATTCACCATCATGCACTCTGCTTCCCCTCACACCGCCACCTACATTGCCAGTCAGATCATCCTCCCTAACAAGTTGACCATTCCCCAGGCCTCCCTTGCTCTCCATCAGCGACGACTCGGCCCCATGTCCCCCAATCTCGACAAAACCATTGACAGCAGCAACAGCAAAATTGTGCGGGGCAGCAAACGCCAGCGGCATCACCTCGATCGCCATACTCTCTGCCAGGCCATCAGATGAGCGCACATCGCCATCATCCGGCAATTGTTCCTCTCCACCGTCCTTTATCTCCTCCACCCCCTCCTTCTCCGGCACAGGCAGGGCTTGCGGGAGGCTGCCATTGCACGCCGCAGAAGAAACGGCACTGGTGGCAATGTCCGCTTCTCCATGATCCTTCTTCCCCTCCACCAACCCCTCAGTTGACTGGGACGTAGCGGGATGGGGATCGCCGTTGCACGCCAAGGAAGAAACAGACGCGGCGGCGATGTCCACTCTTCCACCATCCTTCTTCTCCTCCACCAACCCCTCAGTCTCTGGCTGGGACGGGGCGGGCTGGGGTTCGGCGTTGCAAGCCGCGGAAGAAACAGCCACAGTTGCGATGTCCGCTCCTCCACCATCCTCCACTAACCCCACAGTCTCTGCCTGAGGTAGAGCAGGCGGAGGTCGCCGTTGCATACCGGGGAGGACACGACGGCGAGGCCGGCCGTCTCCTCCAATCTGCCCACGATGACGCCAGCGGCGGCGCCCTTCACACCGTCGCCGGCCTCGGGGCAGGCGCGGCAGGGGGAAGCGGCCGCAGCCGGGCGGCCAGGAGCGCCTGGCGGAGACCTTCCTCGGCCTCACCCCACGGGCCGCCAGCCGCGCCCCAATCGGAGTCCGCGCGGGCGGCGCCGGCGGCTCCACACCCACCATCCGTAGACTAGCCCTACAAATCCAGATTAAAAAAAAAGGCACCTTTAATCGATTCCCAACAGAAAAGATAAGAACCAAACCCTAAAATTCCGATTCCGCCGCATACCCCGCGACGGACGGTCCGACGAACCGCCGTACAATGAGGGACGATGCACTCACCTTGCAACAGACGTCAGGCGGGCCGCCGCGGCGGTGTCGGCGGTTAAGGATGTCGACGGAGAGCGAAGGGGACAGGTCGAGTGGTGGAGCGAAGTGGAGGAGGTCCCCGATTCCGACGAACTGGGGCTAGGCGGCCATCACGCCGACGGATGTCTGTTCTGGAAGGGCAGTCTCCTAAATCCTAAAATCGGGGGCCACCAGATGATTTGCTGTGCATATCTATGTTTGGAAGTGAAATATTTATAGGGGTAATTGTGCGTAGTTATGACTTTCTAAGCAATTAAATGTGCCAAGATTTGATCTCTATTCTTTTTAAATGAAAAGATATGGTAATTTTAAAGACTGGCCTAACCGACCTGACCAGATGGATACGGCCAGATCGTACACAACTTAGAATCTTATAATTTTAACCAGGAGCACATTTAAAACCGCAACACATACTTATGAATAGCAGCACATTGTCAACAACAGCACATTGTAAAAAGCAGCACAAATATTTATAAACATCAACACTTGCGCATAATCAACACACGTAAACAACAGCACTTGTGCATAAACAACAACACACTTTAATGATAACAACATCACATAGTCATAAAAATTATTAGGTACATTAGGTTATTATTGGGAGACCCACTTGTCACAGATATAGAAGGGTACATGGGTACGCGGGTATGGGTTATACGAACCCATACCCGTACCCTCTATGCCCGATGGGTACGAAATTTTCCCCATTTACATATCCATGGATATTTTTTCTCCCCAAACCCTTACCCTAATAGGGTTTTTACCCGCAGGGTACTGATGACGTGGATCACACGTTCGTTGGGAGACCCCAAGAGGAAGGTATGAAGCAGTGTAGCAGTAGTTTTCCTCAGTATGAAACCAAGGTTTAATCGAACCAGTAGGAGCAAGAAATCACTTCTGAAGGTTGTCAGTGGCGCGCTGACGTGGAACCTGCACACAACACAATCAAACTACTTTGCCCCAACGAAACAGTGAGGTTGTCAATCTCACCGGCTTGCTGAAAACAAAGGATTAAACGTATGGTGTGGAAAATAGTAGTAAATTGCAGAGAATGAAAAGGAACAATGTTTGCAGTTGGTTGTATTATCAGTGTAAAAAATGGACCGGGGTCCACAGTTCACTAGTGGTGTCTCTCCATAAAAGATAACTAACATGCTGGGTGAACAAATTACAGCTGGGCAATTGACAAAATATTGAGCGCATGACAATGCATATATATGACATGATGATTACTATGATATTCATGTGGGCATTACGACAAAATACATAGACCGTTATCCAACAGCGTCTATGACTAATAATCCACCTCCAGGTTGTCATACCGAGTTCCCCGTTGGTATTAAGTTGCAAGCAACGGATAATCGCATTAAGTAATGTGCGTAATGTAAACAAATGCATTAGACCTAACGGCGCACCCTTAAGCTAAGCATCGGTTATTTTATCCCTAGTGGCAACAGCACATCCACAATCTTAGAAGTTGTGTCACTCTCCCAGATTACCGGAGGCATGAACCCACTATCTAGCATAAATACTCACTCTTGGAGTTACAAGCATCTACTTGGCCAAAGCATCTACTAGTAACGGAAAGCATGCAAGATCATAAATAACATATAAGATAGATTGATAATCAACTTGACATAGTATTCAATATTCATCGGATCCCAGCAAACACAACATGTAGCATTACAATAAGATGATCTTGATCATGATAGGCAGCTCACAAGATCTAAACATGATAGCATAAAGTGGAGAGACAACCATCTAGCTACTGCTATGGACCCGTAGTCCAAGGATGAACTACTCACGCATCACTCCGGAGGCAGGCATGGTGATGTAGAGCCCTCCGGTGATGATTCCCCTCTCCGGCAGGGTGCCGGGAAGAGCTTCTGAACCCTCCCGAGCTAGGGTTGACGGCGGCGGCGTCTCTGGAACTTTTCGTGGATAATGGCTCGGGTTTAGGGTTTTCCGTGAAGATGAATAAATAGGCGAAAGGGCGGCGGCTGGAGCGACCCGAGGGCCCACACCACACGGCGCGGGAGGGGGGCCGCGCCGCCCATGGTGTGGCGCCTCCTCCCTCCGTCTCTCCTTTGGACTCCGTGTACGTGTTGGAAAAATAGGAGGTTCTGTCCAAGTTTCGTCCAATTCCGAGAATATTTCCAGACTAGCTTTTCTGGAATACAAAAACAGCAGAAAACAGGAACTGGCACTGTGGCATCTTGTTAATAGGTTAGTCCCAGAAAATGCATAAAAATGCTATGAAGTGTATATAAAACATGTAACAATTGGTATAATATCAACATGGAACATCAGAAATTATAGATACGTTTGAGACGTATCAAGCATCCCCAAGCTTAGTTCTACTCGTCCTCGAGTAGGTAAAACGATAAAAACAAAATAATTTCTGAGGTGACATGCTACAATCATAATCTTGATCAAATAGTATTGTAAAGCACATGTTATGAATGAAGTGATCCAGGTCAATGGTCTATAGTTTGCTAGCAAGTAGATAATGAGCAAACAACTGAATCATATAAGCAAAAACTTTTCATGAATAGTACTTTCGAGACAAGCATCAAAGAGTTTTGCATAAGAGTTAACTCATAAAGCAATAGATTCTAAGTAAAAGGTATTTAACCAACACAAAGGAAGATTTAAGCTTCAGCAATTGCTTTCAACTTTCAACATATATATCTCATGGATATTTGTCAACACAAAGCAATATAATAAGTGCAATATACAAGCATATAAAAATTGTTGCACCAAAGTTGACACTAGTGTTTGCTTCTAAGATAGAAAGAAGTAGGAAAACTGACTCAACATAAAAGTAAAAGAAAGGCCCTTCGCAGAGGGAAGCAGGGATTAAATCATGTGCTAGAGCTTTTTAAGTTTTTGAAATCATATAGAGAGTAAAAATAAGTTTTGGAGGTGTTTGTTAATTGTCAACGAATCAGAAAATGGAAAGTACAATATGACCCCTGCCAACCAGACTTTTAAGAGCGGCTCCCATGAAGGACGTTATTTCTACCAGCAAGGCAGATCATCCCTCTTTCTCTTTTGTTTACACATGCAGATATTTCACTGTTTGTCATTGCTTGACTGATAAATCAGGGCAAAAATGTGAAGAGAATTAAGCGGTTAAAGTTGTAATTAATTGGGACTGGGCACCCCATTTGCCAGCTCTTTTTGCAAAATTAATGGATAAGCGGATGTATATGCCGCTAGTCCGGTGGTAAAGTCTGTTTGACAGTTGACATAAAGACATCCACCCCGTCCTCATGAGCTTGGTAAACATTGACACAAAATAGGAGTAATAATTTTTGAATAGTTTAAAGGTAGCACATGAAAAATTTACTTGGAATGGCAAGGAAATACCACATATAGGTAGTTATGGTGGACACAGATGGCATGGATTTTGGCTCAAGGTTTTGGATGCACGAGAAGCATTCCCTCTCAGTACAGAGTTTAGGCTAGCAAGGTTATTTGAAGCAAACACAGGATATCAACCGACACAGCAAGACTTATATGAAAACATATTGCAAGCATTATAAGACTCTACACTGTCTTCCTTGTTAACCAAACCCTTTTACTAGAAAATATCTAGACCTTAGAGATACCAATCATGCAAACCAAATTTCAACGAGCTTTACGGTAGTTCTTCATTAATAGGTTTTAACTACATGATACAAAAGCTTAAACATGAACTACTTGATAACTCAAAACAATTGACAAGTATCAAATTATCCAATACAGTGATCTACAAGAATATGTAAGCTTTTTCCATTATACCATCTACCACATGCAACATTTTCTGTTCCAACCAAACACCAATCAATTTATTTCAACATAAACTCTCCAAACAATTATAAGTGAAGCAAGAGAGTACTTTCTTTAAAAGAACTAACAGCTCTGAATAAGAGATGCATGCAAAACAGGAGCTAAAAGCATAGCAATAGCTAGATAAGAATACTCAACAAGTATAAGTGAAGAATAGGAGTATTCATATGAAAAAGCGGAGCGTGTCTCTCTCCCAATCAAGAATGCTAGGGTCCAATCAAGTTGACCATAAGAAAAATAAAATACTGAAAATAAAAGCACACAGACGCTCCAAGTAAAGCACATATGATGTGAAAGAATTAAAATATAGTTTCACTAGAGATGACCTGATAAGTTGCTGATGAAGAAGGGGATGCCTTGGGCATCCCCAAGCTTAGACGCTTGAGTCTTCTTGAAATATGCTGGGGTGATCCATGGGAGCATCCCCAAGCTTAAGCTCTTCACTCTTCTTGATCACATTATATCATCCTTCTCTCTTGACCCTTGAAAACTTCCGCCACACCAAACTCAGAGTAATTCTCATTAGAGGGTTAGTGCACAATCAAAAACTCACATGTTCTATAAGGACACAAACATGACCGTTACTTTTAACATTAACTACTGCCACTGATGTTATGTGAAGCTCTTCACCCTAAAAAAGAATTCCACTCAACACTAGTAAAAGAGAGAATGCGAAAAATAAAAGACAGAATCTGTCTAAACAGAACAGTCCGTAAAGACGAATTTTTTCGAGGCACTTACGTTGCTCAGATCGAAAAACAAACTAACGAAAGATGCGTACATATCTGAGGATCACGCACAAAAATTTGCAGATTTAAATAATTTTTCTGTGATTTTACAGAAGTAAAACGGTGAACAGCAGAAATCTGTTCCTGCGCAGAAATCCAAATCTAGCATCATCTTCCTATTAGAGGCAATACTTGGCACAACAATGCGATAAAATAAAGATACAAAGGAATTGTTACAGAAGTAAACAACTCCTTGACTCAAAAAGAAAAGAAAAATTGCAGAAATAAAATAATGGGTTGTCTCCCATAAGCGCTTTTCTTTAACGCCTTTCAGCTAGGCGCAGAAAGTAAGAATCAAGTGTTTCCAAGTGATGAGCATCAAATCATCAAAAACTTCCTCAAAAACACAGCTTGTAACAATAGGCATTTTTGGTTTAGGTAATTCTTGGGAAGCAAATTTAAATAATTCATTATGTGATTCACCCTCAATTTTACTAAAGTTTTATCAGTTTTAAGCACATTAGGGGGTTTTGGTTGAGGCACTTTTCGAACATACATGAATTTTTGCTCTTTCCCCACAAAAGCTTTCTGCTTTTTAAACTTGATAGAGGAGAAAGTTGAACTTAGAGTATCCTCTAATTCACCTATCCTGAAGTTTTGATTATCATGGCCAGTGCTAGCTTCTAAAATAGCAATTCTTTTATTAATATCTCCCAGTGATTCATTAACTTTGCTAGAACTACCAAGCAAATCCGGCAATTTTTCTCCATGGACTCCAATTTTTTTATAACATCTTCCAAAGTAGTCTCAATTTTAAGATCATTAATAGGTGGTATTCCTACCAAACTTTCAATTATATTGCGTGCTTCCAAAGCAGGAGTCCCCAGAAAGTTGCCTCCTGTCAGAGTATCTAGAACATACCGATACCAACTAGTGATACCAACATAAAAATTTCTAAGAAGGATCATGGTAGAATATTTTTTAGTACATCTACGGTGAGCATCACTGATCCTATACCAAGCATCTTTTAAACTTTCTCCACCTTGTTGCTTAAAGGACCGAACTTCAATTTCAGGGGTACTCATTTTAGCAAAATTAAAACAAAACAGAAAGATAACAACTTGAAAATAAAAGTAATTTTTTTTGTTTTTGATAAATAAAGCAAACAAGACTAATAAAAATAAACTAAGCAAGACAATAACAAAGTAAAGAGATTGGAAGCGTGAAACTCCCCTTGCAGAAATCCTCTTGCTCCCCGGCAACGGCGCCAGAAAATGCTTGATGACGTGGATCACACGTTCGTTGGGAGACCCCAAGAGGAAGGTATGAAGCAGTGTAGCAGCAGTTTCCCTCAGTATGAAACCAAGGTTTAATCGAACCAGTAGGAGCAAGAAATCACTTCTGAAGGTTGTCAGTGGCGCGCTGACGTGGAACCTGCACACAACACAATCAAACTACTTTGCCCCAACGAAACATGAGGTTGTCAATCTCACCGGCTTGCTGAAAACAAAGGATTAAACGTATGGTGTGGAAAATAGTAAATTGCAGAGAATGAAAAGGAACAATGTTTGCAGTTGGTTGTATTATCAGTGTAAAAGAATGGACCGGGGTCCACAGTTCACTAGTGGTGTCTCTCCATAAAAGATAACTAACATGCTGGGTGAACAAATTACAGCTGGGCAATTGACAAAATATTGAGCGCATGACAATGCATATATATGACATGATGATTACTATGATATTCATGTGGGCATTACGACAAAATACATAGACCGTTATCCAACAGCGTCTATGACTAATAATCCACCTCCAGGTTGTCATACCGAGTTCCCCGTTGGTATTAAGTTGCAAGCAACGGATAATCGCATTAAGTAATGTGCGTAATGTAAACAAATGCATTAGACCTAACGGCGCACCCTTAAGCTAAGCATCGGTTATTTTATCCCTAGTGGCAACAGCACATCCACAATCTTAGAAGTTGCTGTCACTCTCCTAGATTACCGGAGGCATGAACCCACTATCTAGCATAAATACTAACTCTTGGAGTTACAAGCATCTACTTGGCCAAAGCATCTACTAGTAACGGAAAGCATGCAAGATCATAAATAACATATAAGATAGATTGATAATCAACTTGACATAGTATTCAATATTCATCGGATCCCAACAAACACAACATGTAGCATTACAATAAGATGATCTTGATCATGATAGGCAGCTCACAAGATCTAAACATGATAGCATAAAGTGGAGAGACAACCATCTAGCTACTGCTATGGACCCGTAGTCCAAGATGAACTACTCACGCATCACTCCGGAGGCAGGCATGGTGATGTAGAGCCCTCCGGTGATGATTCCCCTCTCCGGCAGGGTGCCGGGAAGAGCTTCTGAACCCTCCCGAGCTAGGGTTGACGGCGGCGGCGTCTTTGGAACTTTTCGTGGATAATGGCTCGGGTGTCTAGGGTTTTCCCGTGAAGATGAATAAATAGGCGAAAGAGCGGCGGCTGGAGCGACCCGAGGGACCCACACCACACTGCGGCGTGGTTGGAGGTGGGGCCGCGCCGCCCTATGGTGTGGCCGCCTCCTCGGTCGCCTCCGTCTCTCCTTTGGACTCCGTGTACGTGTTGGAAAAATAGGAGGTCATGTCCAGGTTTCGTCCAATTCCGAGAATATTTCCAGAATAGCTTTTCTGAAATACAAAAACAGCAGAAAACAGGAACTGGCACTGTGGCATCTTGTTAATAGGTTAGTCCCAGAAAATGCATAAAAATGCTATGAAGTGTATATAAAACATGTAACAATTGGTATAATATCGACATGGAACATCAGAAATTATAGATACGTTTGAGACGTATCAGGTAAGCGGGTAATGGGTACCCATTGCCATCCCTAAGTGACGCTTGGTCCACCTATCAACATCTCTTGCATGAGTCACTCATGTTGGTTGCTTGCTACGTTATATCAGTCCAATAATTCTTTCGAAATCATTTGACAAAAATCATGATGGTGTGTCCATCTGGTATGCTATTGCATCTTGTTTTGTCTTAGTTTCAGCTTGTAAGTAAAACTATGAAGGCGGAAGGGAGGGGAGGGGATGATTACTACATAAGGTGTAGCGGCTGTTTCACAAGGCAGTATTGACACGGCACATGTTTGCACCGGTTCACGACGTCGATTGTTCTAGCGTTCTCACAAAAAAGAAATTTATGTGACACTTCGGTTGATGTCTCTCTTTTTTATATCAGGCCTATGATGCTTTCGAATTTCTCTGATAACGAACATTGTGACGTGCTCGCCTGGTATGTTTTTGTAACTTGTTCGATCTCTTAGTTTCAGGCTGCAAATAAATATTTACGAAGACGTAATTGAGGACCTCTACAGCAAGTTTAGAGGTTGCTTCATAAAGCAGCAATAATATTGGCACATGCTTGCATCGGTCCACGACGTTCACTGTTTTAGTTATTCCAACAGAAACAAATGTTGTCGATGCATTTTAAAATGCAATTGATTTAATTGGACAAGAAACAGAGTAAAAAATGCAATGATTACCATAACAAGCCAAGAGATAGAGGCATCGAAACTAGGCAAGTTGCGACTGACCATCTACCGAAGAATCTCCTCAGCAACTCTCATGTTAAGACAATTGTTACTTGTCTGTCCATGCATGCTCCATAAAATAAAACCATGCTGAATTATTGATTATGTACATGAATAGAGTGAAACTCTCTAATGGGACTCTAAGCTTGTTTTAACTGTTGAATTAGTCGATTTTATGTAATAATTTTCCAAACTATCGAGTTGATGTAATATTTGATTAGTTTGTCTAGATTATTTGTGTGTATTCAAGTTCTGATCGTCAGTTTCATCATCTTAGCGCTGGCTTCAAAGGAGCCAGCGGTTCTGTATGTAGTTGGCTATGTTTTATTGGGCATTAATATATGATTTACTATTTGATGGTATTGCAATGACTTGAAAGGTAAGCTTGCAAAGTTAAATCATGTTTATACTAAATGGCCTGTAATGTGTCAGACCGCTAAGGATTTTCATTATTAGTTAGCTTGGCATATAGGCCTAAAATGGGCCGTCCGGACTTACACTATGAAGCACTTCAGGTCGTTGTTAATAGGTATTAACTAGTTTGTGTTCGGCCTACTTTATTGGGCTATAAGGCTAAATTGGACGAAATCTAAAGTTGGATCTTGTAAGTCCAAAACAATATTTGGCCGCGATAGGCCTCAAACAAACCGGTTCTGGAATTTTGCGTGAATATATGGGTCTCCGATGGGTTAGCACTTTAACATGCTGAGACAATAGGGTGTCACTAGCAAAAGGGTACCCTTTGCAAAGGGAACTCCATGCTAGGGAGCACGCCACGTGGTGGCCCTCCAACAGAGACAAAATCAAATTTGTTGACTGCGTGCGACTAGGGGAAATCCAAATTCGTCACGTCACCTATTCGCTTTGATCGTTCGAGCTGGCGCGAAAACGCCTCGCGCGTGTAGCCCTCCGCGTACAGGCGTCCCGCCGCGCCCTGCCGCGGTGTACGCGGATCGTTCGCACTGAAGCTAGCCAACGCGAATGATTCCCGTGATGTTCGCGCGAGGCAGCCAAGATTGATTCCCTCCACGCCGGCCGGCCGGCCGGATGTACATGTTTCGTACATGTAGGCCGGGTGTACATGTTTCCAAAGAACAAAGTCCCTGCGCGTCAGACAGATGTACAGGCAGGAGCAAAGAGGTTGTACGCGCATGGAGGAAGACCCCACGACCCATCAGCAGCGGGATGTACAGGTCAGCGTGAGTCCCGCGCACGAGACGAGAATATTTAGTAGTATAACACAAGGAACACATGAAGTACAAGAAAAATATGACAAGGTGTACAAACTACACAAAGAAATTGTACAACACAACAGGTTGTATAACTAGATAGACACATATTGTACAGACACAAGATGTACAACTTAACAGACACAAATTGTACAGACACAAGTTGTACAACTATACAGACACAGGTTGTACAACTACATAACACATGTTATACAACTAGACATGCACAGTTTGTACAGACACAGGTTGTACAACTATACAGACACAGCTTGTGCAACTACATAATACATGTTGTACAACTAAACAGACACAGATTGTACAGACACAGGTTGTACAACTAGACTGACACATGTTGTACAAACACAAGTTGTACAACTATATAGGCGCAGGTTGTACAACTACGCAGACACAGTTTGTACAGACACAGGTTGTACAACTACACAGACACATGTTGTACAACTATGCATAACAGGTTGTACAAAAAAAAGTTCATCGAAACCTATCAACATGGGATCTAGTTTTGAAGATCTCGACGCGAGGAGTTCAAAAGTGAAAACGGTTCGTAATTTGGATAAGCGGTTCTCAAGATATTTCATTTCAAAAATTCGATGTAGAAAAATAAAAGAGAAAAGGCTGCCCTCCCACCTCACTATCCCTTCTCTCTCATCATACAAAAGTATAGAAAACAGGAAGTACAAAGTAGAGAGAAGTGGGAGTACGAACTATACAAAACAAGTTGTACAAACTATACATAACTGGGAGTACAAAAAAAAAGTTCGTCGAAACCTATCAACATGGGATATAGTTTTGAAGATCTCGACGCGACGAGCTCAAAAGTGAAAACGGTTCGTAATTTGGATAAACGGTTCTCAAGATATTTCATTTTTAAAAAACGAATATCAAAATAAATGCACATACAACACTCCGCACGGAGAAGCAGAAATCCCACCAAAACTCTCTCGTGCTGCCACTTGTCACATATTTAAGCACCCACGGGGTACCGCGTAAAGGGAGAAGCTGACACTTGTCATCACGCCACGGTTCGCTGGGTTCCCTTCGCAAAGAGAATCTTTTTCTAGTGATTTCCGAGACAATACCCTATCATAATATTAACATGTACGTTTTCGTCATGCAAGATGGGTCGATCTGCTTAACATTAACAGGTTGTAACACTTAATGTGAACAAGTCGACCCGCTTTACTTAATGGGCCAACCCGCTTAACGTTGACATACCAGTCTATTTAACTTGAATAGGCTGACCCACTTTACGTAAAAAGCCGATTTGGTTAACCTTAACATGGGCGAATCATATACATCGCCCATAAGCGATGTATATTTGATCCGTCGCCTTAAGGCGCATGTTCCGTCGCCTGAAGGACGTCCTTTATGGGCTGGGCCCAAGTTAGTTAGCGACGCTACACGCTGCTTCTTTTTTCTTTTTTCGTTTTCCTTTTCTTTTTATTTTCCTTTTACGTTTTCTTTTCAGTTTTTTGTTTTCTTTTCCGTATTAGTTTTCCTTTTTATTTTTTATTTTCGTTCTTTTAATTTTTCCTTTTCCTATTTCTTTTTGTTTTTCTCGTTTTTCACTTTTTATTTTTTGTTTTTGTTTTTCCGTTTCTTTTTTCGTTTTCTTTTCTTTATCCTTTTACGTTTTCTTTTTTCTGTTTTTCGTTGTCTTTTCTGTTTTATTTTCTTTTCTATTTTTACTTTCGTTCTTTTAATTTTTCTTTTCCTATTTTTTCTTTTCTCGTTTTTCACTTCTTTTTTTCTTTTTTTGTTTTTGTTTTTGTTTTTCGTTTTCTTTTCTTTATTCCTTTTGTTTTTCACCCCCATTTTCTGTTTTTAAAATTCGTGCAAAACTCGTTTCCGGTCACCTCCATTTTTTGTTCACTTTTAAAATCGTTCAAAAATAGTTTCTGTTCCACAGTTTTTTCTGTTCATTTTTAAAATCGTACAAAAATAGTTTCCGTTCACCCCCATTTCGGTTCAATTTTTAAAATCGTTCAAAAATAGTTTCTGTTTGCAGACCTTTTCTGTTCACTTTAAAAATCGTTCAAAAATAGTTTTCGTTCACTTTTAAAATCGTTCAAAATAATTTTCGTTCATAAACATTTTTTTGTTCACTTTTTAAAATCATTCAAAAATAATTTTCGTTCACTTTTAAAATCATTCAAAGATAGTTTTCATTCATAAACCTTTTTTGTTATTTTTTAAAATCGTTCAAAAGTAATTTTTGTTCACCAACCTTTTTTTGTTCACTTTTTAAGGTCGTTCAAAAATAATTTTCATTTTCTTTTCTGTTTTCATTTACTTTTTTATTTTTATTTTTCGTTCTTTTAATTTTTCTTTTCCTATTTCTTTTCTTTTCTTTTCTCGTTTTTCACTTTTTATTTTCTGTTTCTGTTTTTCGTTTTCTTTTCTTTTTTCCTTTTGTTTTTCATCCCCATTTTTCTGTTTTCAAAAAAAGTTTCCGTTGACACCCCATTTCTGTTCATTTTTAAAAATTGTTCAAAAATAGGTTCTGTTTACTTGCCTTTTCTGTTCAATTTTAAAATCATTCCAAAATAATTTTCGTTCAAAATAATTTTCATTCACTTTTAAAATCGTTCAAAATAATTTTTGTTCACTTTTAAAATCGTTCAAAATAATTTTCGTTCACTTTTAAAATCGTTCAAAAATAGTTTCCGTTCCACCGCTTTTTCTGTTCACTTTTTAAATCGTTCAAAAATAGTTTCCGTTCACCCCCATTTCTGTTCATTTTTTAAAATCGTTCAAAAATAGTTTCTGTTTACTAGCCTTTTCTGTTCAATTTTAAAATCGTTCCAAAATAATTTTCGTATAAAATAATTTTTGTTCACTTTTAAAATCGTTCAAAATAATTTTCGTTCACTTTTAGAATCGTTCAAAAATAACTTTCATTCATAAACATTTTTCTTTTCACTTTTTAAATCTGTTCAAAAATATTTTTTGTTCATCGACCTTTTTGTTCACTTTTTAAAATCGTTCAAAAATAATTTTTCACTGAAACGAGCTAGCAAGCTAGAAAAATGAACACGCCATTGACGAGCTTGCGGTTAGAGTTTTGCCATTCTGGTCTCCTCTACAACAACCTGTTCACGTAGGTACGCAACGACGCATGTACAGAAACGTGCAGCTTACCCATACACACTCAACAACGTGCCAGAGATGTTTCGCGCTGGACATGGTGCGACACTGCGAGTTTGCGACTGAACGAACCAGAATAACGCGCGTACGGAAACAGTAGCCCCGAGGAAAAGTCACACGAAGGAACAGTCGCGAGTCGTGACGAAACAGTGAAATGGGCCTGGCCCATTAAAGTCGTCTAGTAGGCGAAGCGAGCGAAAGCAGTCCCCGTAAGGCGATGCACATGACCTCCCTTAACGTGTCGACCCATTTAAGTTGAACGAGCTAGCCCGTTTAAATTGAATGACACTTAGGTGGGACTGGTACCTACCACATCAATAACCATAACTAATAGATGATGGCTCCTCTCAAAAAAAAAAAAACTAATAGATGATGGCGTGACAGTGAACTTAGTGGAGTTTCACACGTGTCCGTTATGTGCATCCACCACGGTAGTTTATGGTTGATACAAAACAATCTACCGCTCATACAACCACGGTTCACTTTTCGTTGTAAGAAAACTGTTTGGCGACAAAAGACCCTTCTACCATGAAAATTGACAGTGGTAAAATGCAAACTTCTATTAGTGAACGATCCGACGTTTTGGTTGATCGCACAAACGAAAAGGCGTTGGCTCGCGATCTGACAGTGGTGGGTGCGCAAGAAACAAATTTTGCCATGGAGGTATAGATGTTGGAGCTTCTAGTATATACCAAAATAAGTGGTTGACTCACTTTCAAACACCAGCGTGTAAATATCTTCTTTTTCTTGTAATGGTTCACCTGTTTTATTAATCATGTTTTACTCTCTACTTCACAAACTTGGGTTTTAGTTTCGATATTCATAGTCAAAGTTTGTATATAAATTAACGCCTACAATATTTCTTTCAATTATGTTGATTCGGTAATGTAAATTTTTATATTTTATATCATATGTATATTGGTATTGTAGATATTGATATTTTTCTATATAGTTGGTCAAACTTTAGATAGTTAGAGATTGCTTAATACTTATATACAACATAATTAGGAAAGAATGGGGTATTTATACAACCAATCCTCAATCAATATCACACTGCAAACCATCACCGTGATTCCTAAAGCGCCATCTCGCTACTTAAATTGGGACTGAATAGGGGATATATGGTTATGGTCGTGGCTTCGCCCAAGCAGGTGTGCTCACAGTTAGTGGAAGTTTTCAAAATCTGCATCAATATGCCTATATATGTTGAGAGATTCACCGATGCCCATGGTTGCAGGCGCACACAATGCCAGTGCGGGTAGCAAGTGATTTGATGGTTGTATTTGACACTGGTTGAGGCATCAAAGCGGATTAGAACAATATTTTATTTTTACCGAATTTTTGAAAGAAGAACTTCGACACATGGAATAAGAACTTCGACACATGGACCCCCACCGTGTTTAAGTAATGAGTGAGATATGTCATGTAATGTGTGGCTTACCAGACAACACTTGACACCAACTACTAACACAAATCTTTATCGAAAAAACTAATAACACAAATTAATCACAAATAAGATTTCATTTTATCTATGGTTCATTTAAATCCAAATATATAAATTAAAGGTTACACAAATGTGTATGCTTTTCTATTTACGAAACCTCTACACGTACGACGTTTCTGCAACGCGGTTTTCCCACAACTAAGAGGATATCCACCGCTTATCATGACCGTTGATTTTGCATCCAACGAACCATATTATTTCTACTATTTTATGTGTTAGAAAAACTAAACAATATGTTAATGCGTGGTTTTAATTTTTTTTTGTCAATACATGCATGGAAAATTCATGTTAGTATATGAATCTAAAATTTAAATTACATAAATCAATCAATTATTGATAATACATTGACATTTGAAAATTCGTTGGTAAATTTGTTGCACGAATTTTGATGAAATGAAGGGTGTGGATAGTTGGTGGGTATCCTCTTAGTTGTGGTATTGCATTTTTGGACGTTTCTGTGTCTGATCTGTGTACGACACAAATCCAACGGAAGCCCACGGTTTGATTCCACAACCCAACGTCTTCATGCCACAGCCTGGACGGATTGATTTGGTTGTCGTACAAACGTCGTACGAATAGTCTTTACTATTTTTTTTACGAGGAAAAGGAAAATCCATTAACCTAGGTGCACAGCATTATCGCTGGCGACCAGAACAGATACAAAGTCAGGCGGCGCATCGGCCCAACCAGTACATTCAGTGTCCGCCTCGTAGCCATACTTAGCTAGAGAATCTCGAAACAGGCCGAACCGATACAATGTGATGAGGAAATCCTCTTACAAAGCAGATCAAAGATAAACAAAAGAAAACAAACAAAGGAAACCAGACTTGCCACCGGAAGCCTAGGCGCGAAGTCGAGAAAACTGGGGCTCCACGACGAGGCCCCCAAGAGGGTGACAACGCAAAGTGAAGCCGTCGTCGAGACCGAGACGGTCAAGGGTTTTCACCCGGAGCTCTAATGTGGAGAAGGTACCCACAACGGCGCCCCCAAGAGGGTGATGACACCCGAAGGCGTCGCCGCCGTTGGTGCCAAAGCACAGAGCTTTCGCCCGGAAAAACCTACGCACCACAACCGGTACCACAACCCGCCCTAAAACTACCAAGTCAGGCTTCCAGAACGCGATCTGGGAGCCGCCATCGTCGAAACGCTGTCAGCACCAGAATCTCCCACCGCCTACTCCTCGCCACCCATGTGGCCCGGGAAGCAGACCATCACCGCTGCCACGTCACTTGCCGCAGAGTCGCCCGTGCAGTCCACCTTTCGGGGCCGCCGCCCCGACATCAAAGGTCTCGCCCCCACGAAGTAACGGAAGTCGTGACGTAAGTTCCTCCAAAGTGGACAGAGAAGGACAGAACCAGCTAGACAGCTCTAGGACAGCGGGGGTACGACGAGCAGGACGCACCCGCAAGTCGAACCCGCAGACCGCGAACGAACGGGGCTGCTAGGCGATCACCGGATCTAGACCCTCCTGGTCCGGATCCAGCACCCCATCCACTCCATGGCCGGGGGAAGGGCTCTTGGCGCGCCGCCGAGAGCCACTGAAACCAACACAGCAGCAGGGCTCACCCAGCTCGGATCTAGCCCAAACGGGCCCAAATCAGGGCCGAGAATTCCGCCGCCGCGGGCCAGCTCCGCCAGCCACCGTCCCTGAACTACGCAGCTCCGCTCCTCTTCCGTCACAGGCCCCGGAGGAGGCGTCGACGCCGGTGGACCATGGCTCCGTCGCCCCTGCTGCCCGAAATCCGCAGATCTGCTCTAGGCGCAGCCATCCCTGCGGCCAGCCCGCCCAGGTCGTCGACCAGCCGACGCATGGCGCCGCCGTCCCTGGAGCCCGGCCGATGCGGCCGCTGCGCCCTACCGCCGCTGGGACGAGAGCCCATCACCTAAACGCACCGCCACCAGAGAGCAGCCGCCCCGTGAGGCTCCCCAAGCGCGGGTAATGAACAACCGCCGCCGTTGAAAGTGCATGTGTTGCTCCATGCGTGGTTTTGGTAATTAATGACAATCTTTATGGACTAATGTTTGCATTGAGATATCTTTATAGATCTTGTCCATAGGAAAAGATTGGAGTTCATATGTTGGACTCTAGAAGATTACATGATGACCAAGGTTCTATCCAAGGGATTATATGAAGAATGGTCATGTGAAGAGTTGAGCTAATTGCAAGCATGGCTTGGAAAAGAAGATTGAGTAAACATTCGTGTTATCTCCAAGCCATCATATATATCAAGATAAGAAGATGAAGTTCAAGTGGATTCATGAAGACGGAGCTTAGCAAGGCTCTCCCATCCCATCATGTTGTATGGGGGAGTATTTGGAGAAGTCTTGATAGGGTTTCTATTTTACCGGTCTCGTGGTGTTAGTGGGAGACCGGGTTATAGGATAGACGGCGTACTATCAAGAGGGGCTCTCAAGTGAGTAACTTGATCGCATCTTTGTGGAGAGTTCAAACCTTTGCATATTTGGCATATCATCTTTCTTGGTTCTTATTTGGCTTTTATCCATGTGAGAATTTAGAGCTTGTGTTCATCTCCATACCAAGCTCTAGTTCATCAAAAACGGATTTCATTTGAATATCTTGTGTCGCTTTTGATGTTGGAGGTTTTACCGGTTTGTCTTTTCTAAGAGAAGTCAAACTCTCTTCTTGTGGTTTCCTCCTCACATGATGGACTATGATGTGTATATGCATGATCTTGTAAAGCTTGTGATTATCTTCGAAACAAGCCCAAGATCATAGAAAACAGAGTCCGGATGAAAAACTTGTTGGGTTCTTGATGTTGGAGGATTTGCCGATTGTTCTTTAATAGAGATGTTTTAACTTTCTTAATTTGGTTTTATCCTCCCCTGTTGAACTATGATGTTTCTCTGCATGATCTTGTAAAGCTCGTTGTGGTGATTACAACGAGCCCAAGAACATCAAAAACGGAGTTCGTATGCGAAAGTTGTGCCCGTTTTGGTAATGTTGTTTCTGCTGTTTTTACAAAGTGCGGTAGTACCGCATGAGGCCCGGTACTACCGCATAAAACGTGTTTTTGGTACTGGATTCGACTGGTTTTGACCGGTAGTGGCCCGGTAGTGACCCGGTAGTACCGGAGACCTGTTAGTACCGTGTCAAGCCCGGTAGTACCGCCCCGGGGTCGAAAAATAGCCCAACGGGCAGATTTTCGGGCACCTTTTTAAGGGCCCTTCTTCCCCAATGTTTCCCAATAACTTGAGCTCGTTTTTCCTCTCTCCTCCATTGTTAAAAGCTCATTTCTTCGATTACTCCCAATCCCTCCACCCAAACTCGTTGATCTTTGGAGGATTGAAGGAGGAGACCTAGATCTACATTTCCACCGATCCATTTCTCCTCTAAGTGAGTGAAACCCTTTCGATCTAGTTCTTGAAGTTCCATTTGTTGTGTTCTTCGTTGTTCTTCCTCTCTTCTCCCCCGTAAGCATTAGTTGCTTGTGGTGGGATTTGAAAGTGAAGGATTTGAGCACTTGTGCTCTTGCCATTGCTTTGTGCATTCGTGGAAGTTGAAAGCTTGTGAAATTGTTACTCTTGGGTTTTTGGACCCTAGACGCCTGTGTGGTGGTTGAAACCCTTGTGTGGTCACTTGTAGCTGTTCGGGAGCCCCCAATCCCATTGTGGCTTGTGCCCCGGATCGTTGTTGTAAAGGCTCCGGATTTCCGCCTCGAAGGATTCTGATAGTGGAAGGTGAACCAAACCTTTGTGGTGCGGTTTATCGGAGAAGAAGGTGAAACCTTTGTGGTTGTTGAACCATTGTGTTGGTTCACACCTCTCCAACGAGACGTACTCCCCTAAAAAGGAGGAACTCGGGAATACATCCTCATCTCCGCGTGCCTCGGTTATTTCTATACCCGAGCTCTTTAGTTATGCACTTTACATTGTGATAGCCTTCGTGCTTGAAGTATTCTATTGCTATCACCTTGTTGCTTGTCTTGCTTAGCATAAGTTGTTGGTGCACATAGGTGAGCCTAGTTTATTTAGGTTGTTCGCTTGTTAATTTAAACACCTAGTTTTATCCGCAATTAGCAAGCCTAAACCGGAAAAGTTTTAATCGCCTATTCACCCCCCTCTAGGCGACATCATTGTCCTTTCAGCCGGCACCGCCCGAGCTTCGCTCGGCGGCTCGCGCCGACGGCGGCGGGGAGGGAAGGGGAGGAAGGAGGTCGGGGAAGGGAGAGAGCTCCGGCGCGCCCCGGTCGCCGCGGGGGCGACGCGGAGCGAGGGGGATTTTTTCGTCCCTCGACCTGGAGCTGAAAACGTCCTTCCACCTGAAGGAGCCACCACTTAGCTAGAGAATGAGCTACTCGATTACAAGAACGATGGCAGAACTGAAAAATGGAATGGTCAAAACCAATCGTGCAGGAGCTTCGGGGTTCACGAAGTAAAACCCCAATCTCAGAAAGCTCATGTGAGCTAGACTTTAGAGCTGACACCAGGACTTGAGAATCAGACTCGAAGATAACACGGTTGAAACCAAGCAAAGTTGCTCCCTCGATCGCAGCCACACATGCCTCCGCTTCAGCCTGAAGGGCATTGCGCAGATGTTGCAGCTTCCCTGCCCCTGCAGCAATGAAATCACCAGCCTCCGACCTGGCAATAAAACCCCAGGCTCCATCTTTTGTGCTGTCATGGAAAGCAGCATCAAAGTTTACTTTCACCATGTCTGTCTCTGGCTTCTGCCATCGAGGAGTACTGCTAGTCCCGCCGTATGCTCCCGTTGTTCGGGGTGATAGTGACGCCAAGTGTGAACTGAAGTCCAAAACGTGCCATTGGATTAGGCTACAGACCTCAGCTGCCGGCTTCTCCCGCTCACCGTGTTTACCTTGTTCCTCGTTGTCCACCAATCCCAGAGGAGGACGAGTATTAGATCCCGTTTCTGATGCGACATCGACCAGATATCATCAAACATGAGTAATGGCGTCGCAGTCTCCACCAGTTTCAGACGAACATCCTCCAAGAGCAGCTCTCGCCTGACAAACCTCACCTTCTTGCACTTGAGGAACATATGGACACCATCTTCATCTAACCGGTTACACATGGGACATCGGGTGTCCAGCTCTACCCTCTTCCTTTTGATGTTCATACGCAAAGGTAAGCTATTATGCGCCAGTCTCCATATAAAGATCTTTACCTTGCCTGGAAGAGTTAAATCCCAGATCCTCTTCCATAAAGGTGGTGCTGCGTCCTAAACTTCCGATGTACTGGCCCTCCCGTTTCTAGTCTCATCCCGTATACTGACCCCCAGATGATACGCCGATTTCACCGAGAAAACCCCCTTTGGATCAGCATACCACGCCACCTGATCTTCTATTCCAGTCCTGACAGGGATAGACAGGATCGCCTTGACATCTTCAACATCAAACATGGTTTGGATTAAGGGTACATCCCACTGTCCTATAATTGGATTGATCAAATCAGACACATACATGATATCTTCCTCGTTTGCCAGGGTCCTTGGACAGTGAGTAGAAACTCCAGGTATCCATGGATCCTGCCAAACTCTGATCGATTCACCAGAACCAACTCGCCAAATAATACCTTCCTTTAAAAGTTCCAGACCCCTAAGGATACTGCGCCAGGTATACGACATAGCTGGTTTTGGTGTCGCTTCAAGGATCGATGTATCCGGGAAGTACATGGCTTTAAGCACTGAACAACATAGTGAATCAGGGTTCTATAGTAATCTCCAGCTTTGTCTCACAAGCATCGCCAGGTTGAAAGTATATAGGTCTCTAAAACCCATCCCTCCCTCCTGCTTTGCTTTTGTCATATGTTCCCAGCTGATCCAATGACAACGATGCTTCTCATCTTGTTGGCTCCACCAGTAGCGGCAAATCATTGCACTGATTTCTTCACAAAGTGTTTTAGTAAGATCAAAGCAAGACATTGCATACGTAGGAATTGCTTGGGCTATCGTTTTTATCATAATTTCCTTTCCTGCTTTTGAGAGAAGCCTCTCTTTCCACCCTTGTATCCGCTGCCAGATACGATCTTTCAGATACTCAAACTCTTTGCTCTTCGACTGCCCCAAATGAACGGGCAGACCGAGATACCTCTCATTTCGAGACTCTCTGGGAATACCAAGTACCCCAAGCACTGCCTGTTTTGCTGCCGCAGTTGTACCCTTACTAAACATTGCCGAAGATTTGCTTTTATTAATCATTTGGCCTGACTCGCATTCGTACAGTGCAAGAACTTGCATCAGCTTTTCAGCATTCTTTGTATTTGCTTTCATAACTATCAATGAGTCATCAGCAAAGAATAAGTGATTTATTTTCGGCGCGGCTGCACAAAGCTGAATTCCTTGAATCCTTCCTTCCGATTCTGCATTTTGTAGCAGTGCCGAGAGGCCCTCTGCACACAAGATGAAGAGATAGGGGGACAACGGGTCCCCTTGACGGAGGCCACGTTTGGGAGAGAATGGCTCCATCAGATTTCGGTTCACCTTCACCCTATACTTCACTGTCCTCACACAATTCATCACTAGTTTGATCCACTGAGGTGCAAAACCCATCTTCTCCATCATTTTCTCAAGTAAATTCCATTCCACGCGATCATACGCCTTTCTCATGTCCAGCTTGACCGCCACTGGACCATCCCTCCCCCTTCTTCTTATGCATCATATGAGTTATCTCGTAAGCCAGTAGAACATTATCTGTAATCATCCGCCCATGCACAAAAGCTGATTGTGTCGGCGAGATAATATGTGGGAGCACAACTTTCAGTCGGTTTGCAAGGACTTTTGAGATCAATTTGTAGAGGACATTACAAAGACTGATGGGGCGAAATTCTATAATCTTCTCTGGATTTTTCGTCTTCGGAATCAACACAGTGGTGGTTTCATCTCGAAACTCTTGTTTCTAATGGCCTTATATGTGTTTTGAGCGATGTAGTTCTTGCTTCAATCATGCCTTTTCGGAATGCTCATGAGCTTTGGACCAAGCTTCAAGATATATATGAAGTGTCCAACATTATTGAGGATGATTGTTCTCCCTCCACCTCTGGCCGTGACGAGTTCATAACTTCTTCCACTTCACCAACATGTGATTTGTCACAAGGTAATGATATGGTGAGTGGTGATAGAAATTGCTTTGTTGATGGTGAATATTCTATTGACTATACTTCATCTCTATCTCATTGCAATGATCTATCTTTGGACTTAAACACTTCTAGCACTCCAAATGTTTTACATGCTAGTGTTGCTAGTCCTTGCATATCATGTAATAGTTGTTTAACTAAATCTCATGATGATATGCTTCATTCGTCTTGTTGCCATGAAAACAATACTTCCATATCCTCTATTTCTTGTGTGGCTAACAATGTAGAGGAATCCAACATTTGTTGGAACAAGACGTGGATCTCAATGGAGCTTCAAGTATCTCTTCACCATCTTTGTCCACTACTCATTTTGCCTTATGGCTATGGATTCAAAGGTTTCTCCACCTTTGGAACCCTCTACATCTTGTGATGATGGATGAGGATTCTCATGGAGCTTATGGATGTTGAATCCATAACAAAGAAGGGTGAGATGGTATTTGGTGCTCTCCCCAAAGGTAGCAAAGCTATCCCTCCTCTAAGTGAAATCATTGTTTATGCTATTAAGAGTAGGGAAATCATTGAGGACTTGGAAACTCAATTTCTCGAGAAATGTCAAATTGAGAGAGAGGATGCCGATGAAAAGGCATCCTTAATGAATGCCCTTGAGGAAGAGCAAGAGCTTCGAGTGTCTCTTGAGGAGAAACTTGAATCTCTTGATGATCAAATGATCTTATTATTGCTAAAATCATTAAGGAAAGAGATCATGCTATTGCTAAATATAAAGTGCTTAAAAAGGAAAAAGTTGAATTTGGTGTTGGCAATGCTAGACTAATTGAGGACATAGAGAGACTTGACAAAGCCCAAGGCTTTAGAAAGTGAACACTCTCTCCTTATCAAGTCTCATGATCAACTCCAAACTCAACTATCTAAAAATGATGAGCTTGCCAAGTTGTCTTCTTCCATTTCTAATATTGATGATGCTTGTGCTACTAACTCCACTTCTTGTGAAGCATCTATTTTGAAGGAGAATGTTGAGCTAAGGGCTCAACTTGAGTTGCTAACTAGCAAGTATGGAAATTGGAAGAAAGTCATGAAAAGCTCTCTAGCTCTAATGATGATCTTCTAGCATCCATGCTAGGCTAAAGTTAGCTCATGAGGCTATCACTACAAAGGTAACATCTTGTGAGCCTCATGTGGACAATGGCACAACTTCTACTAAAATGCTTTATTGCCATGTGCTAGTCCTAGTAATTCATCCACTCACAATGTTGCTACATCTTGTGATGAATTACTTTCCATGCCTTGTTGCTCTAACAATGAAGCTTCTACTTCCTCTAGTTTTGTGTTGATACTAACCATGTAGAGGAATTAAATGAGCTCAAGGCCCAAGTCACTTCTTTGAAGAAAGACTTGGAAAAGCGTCATGTTGGGGATTCTACACTTGACAATATGTTGAGTGTTCAAAGACGCCCCAATGACAAGAGTGGACTTGGATTCAACTCCAATATCAAGAACAAGTCCAAGTTAACAAGAAGAAAAGGGCCAAGAACAAGTTAAAGATTCGGCCAAGATTGTTTGCTTCAAGTGCAAAGTTGAAGGGCACCATGTTAGATCTTGCCCTTTGAAGAAGAAGGCTCTTAGTGAGAAGCAACAAGGGAAGAAGCCTCAAGTTCAAACTCAAGTTCCTCAAGTTGAAGAACGGCCTCTTCCCAAGAAGAATCAAGCTACCCCTCCTCAAGTCAAGACTCCAACTAAGAAGAAGGAGGAAGTAGATGTTGCTACCTATGCCGTGAGAAGGGTCACTTTGCTTCTTCATGCACAAATGGTACCTTATCCAACCCCATTATTATTGATGATGTTATTCTCTTCGGAAGGATAAGGTTGGCAATGTGTTTGCCAAATATGTTGGTACTCAAAGTGGTGTCAAGAAAAGAACCATTTGGGTTGCCAAGCCTATTGTGACTAACCTCTTAGGACCCAACTTGGTTGGGGACCAACAAGCTAAAACTTGATCAATAGGTGTTGTTGGAGGGCATTGGAGACTTGGCTACTTCATGAAGAATTAAGGGATCTTCATCAATTATATTATCTCAAGCCAAGTCATTTGGATTATATTGTTCTATCTCATATCCAATGTTCCTCCTTGCGGTAACTTTTATTTAAATCATATATACATTGAAAGTTGCTTGCACCCTTGCATGTGTTAGGTTTTGTACCTTGCTAGTGTTTGTATGTGTTGCTCTCTACTTACTTATCTTGAGTAATCAAGTATGTGTATGTTGGTTTGCACACCATTTACTTGTGTTGAGCCTTATTGCTTTTATTTGATATCTTATCTTGTTGGCTCTCTTTTTGAGAGATTAATGGACTATCCATTTTGGGGAGTGATATGCTTCGTGCACTTCACAATCCTAAAATGTGTGTACATGAGGAATACCACTTAGTGATTATATATCAATATTATCTATTCTCTATGTGGTATGTCATTCTCATGAGAAATTCAAATTCTATAATGTCCATTAATTATCTCTAGTTGGTTTTGTTTGCCTCTTGTTAAGAAAATTGGATTATCACATTATGGGGGAGTAATAAGCTATGTGCATATTACAAGCCTAGAAAATGTGAACATGTGAGGTATTGCCACCTAGAATTGATATTCTTCTTATCTTATTCCTATGTGGCATGTTGCTCAAACAAGTTCCATTTGCTAAATGTTTTTTTTCTCACTTTTGGATCTTGTTTGTGATGGAATTCTTGGTATGGCTTTCCCAAATATGTTCGCATATATCTTTTGGGAAACGATTGCTTCAAGCTACTCTTTGTAGTGCTTTGCATGATCGCGTGAATATTGAAGCTATCAAGAATATCTATCTATTAAGCTTTGGCCTTTAAATCTTATCTTTTGCCATATGCTTATTTGTTGTGAAGTTGGTCTTCAATATCATTTCTATATACCACCGAGAATATCTCTATATACTCCTTGTCCATGACAAGTGATACTCATAATTGTGGTGAATTTGTAGACCATCTTCACTTTGGCTTTTGCTTTGAATTTGCCTTATTTTTATTGCCAAGGATTTATTTTGATCTAACTCTCATTTGTCTTCCTTGTATCTTTTGGATCCTTGTTGCTCTACTCAAAATTGCTTTATTCTTTCTTGAGTTAGGAAAAGCAATGATCCCATTCTTGGAGAAGCTATCCTACATTGAGTAGAACATCATTCTTTAAATTGGTTTTGCATCTTATTGCTTTCCTTGAACATGACTAGTGTTTGAATAATATGTATGGAGAGTGATGATCCCATTTGTGTGCATTTTGTATTCAAATGCAAGATCATAAATAATGCACAAATCTTGGGGGAGCAATCCTATATGCTTTTGAACATTAGTTGTCTTCAATTGGTATTTGATCCCGATGACGTGTCTCTTTGGAAGACAAACATTTTTCTTGGTACTTTGTGCCATCATGAAAGTGTAGAGGGTTTGGTTTATTCCTTGATGATATTTTCATCAATTGGTATCTTACTTTCATTTGGCATCTTTTCAAAGTGGTATCTTCAATCATGTGTTGATTTGGGTTTTGATATAATTTGGACAATTCTTTTCTTGTCACACTTGTGTGTGCTTTCTTGGTTTAATTGGTGTTTTGTCCAAATTGTATCTCGTTTGGTTCTTGAAAGTCTTGTGCATGCATATTTACTATATGTATATCTTATGGCATGCTTACTTTCGTTGATCCAATATATAGGATAAACTCCATCAAATCCTAAATGGCTAAGATGTGCATGAAATTCAATTTCATATCAATATGCACATATTTATGTGGAGTTTGTCCTATGTATTGTAGTTGCTCTAACTACTTTGGACCCAATGAGTTTGGGTACCATTTTGTACTTGAATTTGTTTTAGGTACATTGGAGATGCATTGGAAGCTTGTCTCATTTACAAGGAAGGTGTTATCACCATGTGCTTATTGGAGCCAAGCTCGGATGATCGTGAACTCTTATCTTCTACATCACCAATGCTATCTCGGTAACAAGTATCTACCTCATGCATACTTTTCTAGCTTTCAACCTTGTGTAGGTTGTTTCATGGCATGTGTCTCTTTGTTGCAATTCATTTGGTTCTTGCAAAACAACTTTATTGCAAATGTGGGCAAGCCGGGATGATTACATATCAAGGGGAATATATATAATCATTTTCATGATTTACCAATCCCAAATATGTTAATCTAGCACTTTCTACTCTATGTCTCGCATATGCAATATTGATGTTTTCAAAATCATTTGCCTTTTGCGATACTTGTTATCTTTCTCGGAGCATCCCATTTTTTACCTTATCCCTTGTGGATATTTTTGATGCTATGATGAGTATGTGTTGGAAGTTCATCTATATCCTTTAAGATAAAATTGAGCTTTGTGCTATGCTTTTAAGCAAAGATTTATTGGTATATGTATGACTTCCTCTTGGATATCATGTTCTTCACCTGTATCTATTTTATGTGTGCATGTTTCTTTGTAGACTTATATCTTCATGATTGATGTCTACTTAGAAACTTATACACATGAGAGTAGTTACATCTTTATTTGGTATTCCATTTTGTTAGTGACCACTTTTTATTGCTTTTGATTCTTTGGTGGTCTAAAAGGCACAAGCTTTGTTTTTTACTTGGTATCTCTTTTGCATCTTAATAAGCTTGTGGACCTAGGTGCTACATCTTCTTTGGGATGTGTTTATTGGAAAGACATGATATGCACTATGTGCCTCTTATGTTGAAAGACTATGATAATGCTATTGCTTATCCTTGCATTAGTCTCCTAAAAATGTCTCTCCATGTCACATCCATCTCTTTTCGGTTGAGCAAGTCTTTATTTGTCACTTGTTGTTCTTTTTGCTCAACATTCTTAGTTGCAAGTTGTTTTGCTTCTTTTCTATCTTTATGCCTTCTTGCACTTGTTTGTGTTCAACATCTTCTAAGAGTGAGTGAGGATTCCATGTTGTGCACTCCATATTACTTTGCAAATCCTACTTTGTGCACGTACCTTGGGGAGTTCCCTCTTGTTGTTTAGAACATTGTATTTAGATCCTTTTGATTGCTTGCTTCTTTCTTCGAAGTATCTTTCTCTTTTGATTGGATCCTCAATATAGTTTGATCTCCTTCCCAACTATTCGTCATTGGATACGTGCATTTGATTTCACTCATATTATGAGAAATGCACACATTATGGGGGAGCTCTTACTATATTGGCCTTCTAAATTTTTCCTCCCATTTCGGCAATCGATGCCAATGGGGGAGAAGTTCAGAGGGTTTAAGGGAATTTGGGTTTATGCTTTAGTTTTGTTCTTAAGCATTTGCCTTTCATGCTCTTGCATCTTTGCTATTTGTGTTGCATGGTTGCTTAATTCATTATATAAACCCTCGTAAAAGGGATTGTCATCAATTACCAAAATGGAGGAGATTGAAAGTGCATGTGTTGCCCCATGCGTGGGTTTGGTAATTAATGACAATCCTTATGGACTAATGTTTGCATTGAGATATCTTTATAGATCTTGTCCATAGGAAAAGATTGGTGTTCATATGTTGGACTCTAGAAGATTACATGATGACCAAGGTTCTATCCAAGGGATTATATGAAGAATGGTCATGTGAAGAGTTGAGCTAATTGCAAGCATGGCTTGGAAAAGAAGATTGAGTAAACATTCGTGTTATCTCCAAGCCATCATATATATCAAGATAAGAAGATAAAGTTCAAGTGGATTCATGAAGACGGAGCTTAGCAAGGCTCTCTCATCCCATCATGGTGTATGGGGGAGTATTTGGAGAAGTCTTCATCAAGCATGTGCTAGCAAGCACAATCAAGAAAGATGTTCCAACTTGAGAGAGAGTCAAGATCGTCATCATCGAGCTCAAGTGGAATGCGCAAGGCAAAGGTATGATCTTGATAGGGTTTCTATTTTGCCGGTCTCGTGGTGTTAGTGGGAGACCGGGTTATAGGATAGACGGCGTACTATCAAGAGGGGCTCTCAAGTGAGTAACTTGATCGCATCTTTGTGGAGAGCTCAAACCTTTGCATATTTGGCATATCATCTTTCTTGGTTCTTATTTGGCTTTTATCCATGTGAGAATTTAGATCTTGTGTTCATCTCCATACCAAGCTCTAGTTCATCAAAAACGGATTTCATTTGAATATCTTGTGTCGCTTTTGATGTTGGAGGTTTTACCGGTTTGTCTTTTCTAAGAGAAGTCAAACTCTCTTCTTGTGGTTTCCTCCTCACATGATGGACTATGATGTGTATATGCATGATCTTATAAAGCTTGTGATTATCTTCGAAACAAGCCCAAAATCATAGAAAACGGAGTCCGGATGAAAAACTTGTTGGGTTCTTGATGTTGGAGGATTTACCGATTGTTCTTTAATAGAGATGTTTTAACTTTCCTCATTTGGTTTTATCCTCCCATGTTGAACTATGATGTTTCTCTGCATGATCTTGTAAAGCTCGTTGTGGTGATTACAACGAGCCCAAGAACATAAAAAACGGAGTTCGTATGCGAAAGTTGTGCCCGTTTTGGTAATGTTGTTTCTGCTGTTTTTACAAAGTGCGGTAGTACCGCATGAGGCCCGGTACTACTGCATAAAACGTGTTTTTGGTACTGGATTCGACTGGTTTTGACCGGTAGTGGCCCGGTAGTGACCCGGTAGTATCGGGGCCCCGGTAGTACCGTGTCAAGCCCGGTAGTACCGCCCCGGGGTCGAAAAACAGCCCAACGGGCAGATTTTTAAGGGCCCTTCTTCCCCAATGTTTCCCAATAACTTGAGCTCGTTTTTCCTCTCTCCTCCATTGTTGAAAGCTCATTTCTTCGATTACTCCCAATCCCTCCACCCAAACTCGTTGATCTTTGGAGGATTGAAGGAGGAGACCTAGATCTACATTTCCACCGATCCATTTCTCCTCTAAGTGAGTGGAACCCTTTCGATCTAGTTCTTGAAGTTCCATTTGTTGTGTTCTTCGTTGTTCTTCCTCTCTTCTCCCCCCGTAAGTATTATTTGCTTGTGGTGGGATTTGAAAGTGAAGGATTTGAGCACTTGTGCTCTTGCCATTGCTTTGTGCATCGGTTTGTGCTCTCCACGAGGATTCGTGGAAGTTGAAAGCTTGTGAACTTGTTACTCTTGTGTCTTTGGACCCTAGACGCCCGTGTGGTGGTTGAGACCCTTGTGTGGTCACTTGTTGCTGTTCGGGAGCCCCCAATCCCATTGTGGGTTGTGCCCCGGATCGTTGTTGTAAAGGCTCTGGATTTCCGCCTCGAAGGATTCTGATAGTGGAAGGTGAACCAAACCTTTGTGGTGCGGTTCATCGGAGAAGAAGGTGAAACCTTTGTGGTTGTTGAACCATTGTGTTGGTTCACACCTCTCCAACGAGACGTACTCCCCTAAAAAGGAGGAACTCGGGAATACATCCTCGTCTCCGCGTGCCTCGGTTATTTCTATACCCGAGCTCTTTACTTATGCACTTTACATTGTGATAGCCTTCGTGCTTGAAGTATTCTATTGCTATCACCTTGTTGCTTGTCTTGCTTAGCATAAGTTGTTGGTGCACATAGGTGAGCCTAGTTTATTTAGGTTGTTCGCTTGTTAATTTAAACACCTAGTTTTATTCCGCAATTATCAAGCCTAAACCGGAAAAGTTTTAATCGCCTATTCACCCCCCTCTAGGCGACATCATTGTCCTTTCAGCCGGCACCGCCCGAGCTTCGCTCGGCGGCTCGCGCCGACGGCGGCGGGGAGGGGAGGGCCGGAAGGAGGTCGGGGAAGGGAGAGAGCTCCGGCGCGCCCCGTCGCCGCGGGGGCGACTGATGGCCCTTCACGTAGTTCCATAATAAAAGTAAAGATCTAGCTTTTCATCTTCACAAGGTGTAGGATCTTCATAGTGCATCCTATTAATGCTAACCCAGGCATCTTTTAATGTTTCTCTAGGTTGTTTTTTAAAACTAGAAATGGAACTTAAAGGAAGACTCACTTTCTTTTTGTTTTCAAGACTCATGATTGCAAGTTTTTATGTGTTTTTAATTTTTTATGCAAAACTGAAAGTAAAATGACACTAATGCAACTTGAAATAACAAATGCAACACAAAAATGCAAAACTGAATATAAAAATGCAAACCGAAATATAAAGATGATATGCAAGACAAAAACAAAACAAAATAAAATGATTGTAGGTAAAGATGGATAAGATGATGCTCACGTAGGTGCAACTTCCCCAAGCTTAGGTTGTTACACAAGTTGGTGATGAAGTTGACTTGATGTGAGTGATCCTTGGATAAACCTTTCAGCTATGATTCCCCGGCAACGGCGCCAGAAAACGTCTTGATGGCCCTTCACGTAGTTACCCCACAACGGCGCCGGAAAACGGTCTTGACGGCCCTTCGTGTGGTTACCTGCGTGAAAAGTAAATGGGTTAGGTTGAGACTCCAAGTGCAGAGTGTATGTAGTAGTGGAAGACAGTTTTCCCCACGAGGGGTGACTCGAGGGTTTAATATCGAACTCTCGGGGAACCAGTATTTCAGGTGTTATCTCCTTATCCTTCTCTTGAGAACCTGCAACAAAATAAATTGTTTTGTGCCCTCAACCTCACCAAGTGGTTGTCAAGCACAAGGTGTGAGAATGATAATAAAATAAATATGCAAACAGTAGTAAATATGCAATGATGGTAAAATAAATATGCAAGGATGATGGTAGTAATGATAAATGATATTTTTGGGGTTTTTTATGATGAATGCAAGATGTAAAAGTGTTTTTGTATTTTCGGATTTAATAATGACAGCAAACAAAAGTGGTGATAAAAGTGTTGGAAAGATGTTTCTTATGATTAAAAATGGACCGAGGTTCATGGTTTCACAAATGCACTCTCTCTTGATAACGTGGTAGACAATGGAACACTAAAATTAACATGTAAGATGGCAAGACATGGTTTGACAAGTTATTAATAATATGGGCATCACGTCCTAACATAGAGATCTCAAGTATAAGTTGTTCTCTCTCTTATGCTCCAGCAAGATGCGAACTAAATCATAACACCTTAGTAATTAAGATAAATCAGAGCATAGCAATAAGTTCAATGACATGAAGTTAAAATAAGAACATGCTAGATCTAGTCATGGAGATAGTGGCCAAGGTCACATCCACTCTCCGGTAGCATGGTATTTTTGTTTATCCCTAGTGAGGCAACAAAGTAAGGTAGAAAACCCAAGTGGATCGCAGAACTTTCTCTCACGTTCACTGCACTAGCCACCCCGTTACTCCAACTAATGCACACGTTCCCCCTCAAATGCTCTCATAAACATGCTTGATCATGACAAGTAAATAAGAACGGGGTACATAATATGCATCTACTTTCATAACTGAAACAAAACCATTGCAATCTCAAACATGTATTAACTCATAATAAAGATCCACCACAAAGGAATTACATAGATGACCGTAATCATGTTCAGCAGCTCATACGGTACTAATTAGTGAAGCTCATAGAGAGGAGAGATACATAAGTTACTTCCACAAACCCATAGTCCAGGGGTGGACTACTCCCTCTTCATCATGGTGTCGGTGGAGATGTTGTTGGAGGGGAAGGAGACCACACCGGCAGCGCCCCGCCGGAGTTTTCCCCCTCCAATCTTCAGCTCCAGATCTCTGTTTCGTGGTTTCTGTGTTTCGGCGGCGCTCCCTTTCGCGAAAGCCCTGGGGGGTCTATATATAGTCGTTTTTAGGTCAAGACGAAGCTTCGGGAAGAAAGATCGACGGCAGTGGAGACCCGAGGGCCAGTTTGGTGGGTCCCACGCGGTCAGGGAATCTGGCCGCGTGGGCCCACCCCTTTCGGCCTTCTGGTCTCCGTTTCTTCGATTCCTTTGCGCCTACGTTTCGTTCCATCCAAAAAAGTGATCCCCGTAAAATCTCAGGTCATTTGGACGTCATTTCGGTCCCTGAAACATCAAAATATAGAAAAAGGGGTTTTCTGACAGCGCAGGGTTAATTCCAGAAAAATGGGGAAGTTGTTAATTATCCCCAAAACTTAATATAAATCATGAATATAACCCTTATATGATGCAAATAACATGGAATAACATGTAATAAAATGTAAAGTTCATGTATGCATTTTACATGCATCAGCGACGCGGAGCGAGGGGGATTTTTTCGTCCCTCGACCTGGAGCTGAAAACGTCCTTCCACCTGAAGGAGCCACCACTTAGCTAGAGAATGAGCTACTCGATTACAAGAACGATGGCAGAACTAAAAAATGGAATGGTCAAAACCAATCGTGCAGGAGCTTCGGGGCTCACGAAGTAAAACCCCAATCTCAGAAAGCTCATGTGAGCTAGACTTTAGAGCTGACACCAGGACTTGAGAACCAGACTCGAAGATAACACGGTTGAAACCAAGCAAAGTTGCTCCCTCGATCGCAGCCACACATGCCTCCGCTTCAGCCTGAAGGGCATTGCGCAGATGTTGCAGCTTCCCTGCCCCTGCAGCAATGAAATCACTAGCCTCCGACCTGGCAATAAAACCCCAGGCTCCATCTTTTGTGCTGTCATGGAAAGCAGCATCAAAGTTTACTTTCACCATGTCTGTCTCTGGCTTCTGCCATCGAGGAGTACTGCTAGTCCCGCCGTATGCTCCCGTTGTTTGGGGTGATAGTGACGCCAAGTGTGAACTGAAGTCCAAAACGTGCCGTTGGATTAGGCTACAGACCTCAGCTGCCGGCTTCTCCCGCTCACCCGTGTTTACCTTGTTCCTCGTTGTCCACCAATCCCAGAGGAGGACGAGTATTAGATCCCGTTTCTGATGCGACATCGACCAAATATCATCAAACATGAGTAATGGCATCGCAGTCTCCACCAGTTTCAGACGAACATCCTCCAAGAGCAGCTCTCGCCACACAAACCTCACCTTCTTGCACTTGAGGAACATATGGACACCATCTTCATCTAACCGGTTACACATGGGACATCGGGTGTCCAGCTCTACCCTCTTCCTTTTGATGTTCATACGCAAAGGTAAGCTATTATGCGCCAGTCTCCATATAAAGATCTTTACCTTGCCTGGAAGAGTTAAATCCCAGATCCTCTTCCATAAAGGTGTCGCTGCGTCCACAACTTCCGATGTACTGGCCCTCCCGTTTCTAGTCTCATCCCGTATACTGACCCCCAGATGATACGCCGATTTCACCGAGAAAACCCCCTTTGGATCAGCATACCACGCCACCTGATCTTCTATTCCAGTCCTGACAGGGATGGACAGGATCGCCTTGACATCTTCAACATCAAACATGGTTTGGATTAAGGGTACATCCCACTGTCCTATAATTGGATTAATCAAATCAGACACATACATGATATCTTCCTCGTTTGCCGGGGTCCTAGGACGGTGAGTAGAAACTCCAGGTATCCATGGATCCTGCCAAACTCTGATCGATTCACCAGAACCAACTCGCCAAATAATACCTTCCTTTAAAAGTTCCAGACCCCTAAGGATACTGCGCCAGGTATACGACATAGCCGGTTTTGGTGTCGTTTCAAGGATCGATGTATCCGGGAAGTACATGGCTTTAAGCACTGAACAACATAGTGAATCAGGGTTCTATAGTAATCTCCAGCTTTGTCTCACAAGCATCGCCAGGTTGAAAGCATATAGGTCTCTAAAACCCATCCCTCCCTCCTGCTTTGCTTTTGTCATCTGTTCCCAGCTGATCCAATGACAACGATGCTTCTCATCTTGTTGGCTCCACCAGTAGCGGCAAATCATTGCACTGATTTCTTCACAAAGTGTTTTAGTAAGATCAAAGCAAGACATTGCATACGTAGGAATTGCTTGGGCTATCGCTTTTATCATAATTTCCTTTCCTGCTTTTGAGAGAAGCCTCTCTTTCCACCCTTGTATCCGCTGCCAGATACGATCTTTCAGATACTCAAACTCTTTGCTCTTCGACTGCCCCAAATGAATGAACAGACCGAGATACCTCTCATTTCGAGACTCTCTGGGAATACCAAGTACCCCAAGCACTGCCTGTTTTGCTGCCGCAGTTGTACCCTTACTGAACATTGCCGAAGATTTGCTTTTATTAATCATTTGGCCTGACTCGCATTCGTACAGTGCAAGAACTTGCATCAGCTTTTCAGCATTCTTTGTATTTGCTTTCATAACTATCAATGAGTCATCAGCAAAGAATAAGTGATTTATTTTCGGCGCGGCTGCACAAAGCTGAATTCCTTGAATGCTTCCTTCCGATTATGCATTTTGTAGCAGTGCCGAGAGGCCCTCTGCACACAAGATGAAGAGATAGGGGGACAACGGGTCCCCTTGACGGAGGCCACGTTTGGGAGAGAACGGCTCCATCAGATTTCGGTTCACCTTCACCCTATACTTCACTGTCCTCACACAATTCATCACTAGTTTGATCCACTGAGGTGCAAAACCCATCTTCTCCATCATTTTCTCAAGTAAATTCCATTCCACGCGATCATACGCCTTTCTCTTGTCCAACTTGACCGCCACTGGACCATCCCTCCCCCTTCTTCTTATGCATCATATGAGTTATCTCGTAAGCCAGTAGAACATTATCTGTAATCATCCGCCCAGGCACAAAAGCTGATTGTGTCGGCGAGATAATATGTGGGAGCACAACTTTCAGTCGGTTTGCAAGGACTTTTGAGATCAATTTGTAGAGGACATTACAAAGACTGATGGGGCGAAATTCTGTAATCTTCTCTGGATTTTTCGTCTTCGGAATCAACACAATGGTGGTTTCATTCCAACCCTCTGGCATATTGCCACCATTCAGCACCCCAAGGACCTCCTCCTGTATCTTGGGCCCAACCATATACCAGAATTTCTTGTAAAACACAGCCGGCATACCATCTGGGCCCGGTGCCTTAAGATCACCAATGGAGTTGAGAGAATCTGTCACATCAGACGCCAAAAACTCATTTGTTAGAGAGAGGTTCATATCTTCAGTGACTGATTGCAGCACGTGGCTTAGGAGATCATCAGATATAGGTCCTGTAGAGGACATGAACAAACTTTTGTAGTGGTTAGTAATAAAAGGCCCTATCTCCTCCTCCCTCTCCACCACTCCACCTCCATCCCTCTACAGCCTCCTTATCACATTCATCCTCTTTCTTTCAGAGGCAAAAGCATGGAAATAGCTAGTGTTACGATCACCAAATTTAAGCCAATTGGCATGAGCACGTTGTTGCCAATACATGTTGTGATGGTCTTCTAATCTGCTCAGCTTAAACCTAACATGCTCGCGTGACACCCCCTCTTGATCAATAGGGCCACGCCTACACTTCTCTAAATTCTTTTTTGCTTTCTTAATGCACTTTTTTAATTCTCCTAGCACCTCCTTGTCCCAAAGCCAAAGCTTACGTCCTACTCTCCCCACCACCTCCTTCACGGTACACACACCTTCTTCAAACGCCGAATTCCAAGCTTCCTCCGCGACACCAGCACATTCTTCCTCATGCAGCCATGAGGCTTCAAATCTGAAAGTGGGCTCTCCAACACTCTCCCCCAATGGCCTCCCTTGCACATTCAGTTCAACAATGATCGGCCTATGATCGGAGTGCCTTGGGTCTCCATTTATTATTTTGTACAAAGGAAACAAGCACCTCCATCCAACGTTCGCCACGACACGATCAAGTCTCTCACGGATGTAACCTGATGCCACATGCCAATTGTTCCTCCAGGTGAAAGGATCACCCACATACCCCAAATCCTCGAGGCAAGCATCCTCCAAAGCTCTCCGAAAAGCATCCATGCACCCGGGAGCCCGAGCCCCCCCCCCTTCCTTCTCATGTGAGAAGAGTATCTCGTTAAAATCCCCCATACACAAGCAAGGAAGATTTGATTGTGCTTGCAGAGTACGCAGAAGTCTCCATGTATTCTCCTTCTTTCCCGATCTCAAGTCTCTCACGGATGTAACCTGATGCCACATGCCAATTGTTCCTCCAGGTGAAAGGATCACCCACATACCCCAAATCCTCGTGGCAAGCATCCTCCAAAGCTCTCCGAAAAGCATCCATGCACCCGGGAGCCCGAGCCGCCCCCCTTCCTTCTCATGTGAGAAGAGTATCTCGTTAAAATCCCCCATACACAAGCAAGGAAGATTTGATTGTGCCTGCAGAGTACGCAGAAGTCTCCATGTATTCTCCTTCTTTCCCGATCTCGACTCCCCATAAACTCCTGTGAACCTCCATTTGGTACCATCCTCTTGCACCACATTCACATCTATGTGGTATCTCCCCTTCCATCTCAACTCCACCTTTGCGCCAGAACAACGCCAGACCACCACTTCGCCCCTTGCAATCCACCACAATCATGTCCGACATACCTAGCTTCCATCGCAAACACTCCACCTCCTTCTCAACCAATTTTGTTTCGGAAAGAAAGAGGATATCAGGCTCTTCTACCTTCTGGAACTCCAAAAGGCTTCAACGGCCGACTAGGGCCCAAGCCCCCGGTCATTCCAAGATGCAATCTTCATATCTGCTCGCAGGACTGTAGCAACAGCCCCGCATCAACCCTCCCCTTCTTTTGCTCCGTTGCCTCCCCTACCATAGCTTCAAGCACCAAGACGCACAAAGAAATCTAGGTTTGGAGGTGTATTACGGTCGCGCCCTAGACAAACACGAGAGGCTTTTCTGTGGATTTAGGGGATGGAGATCACCGGCCAAAATAGGGGCTCAGCCAGCGCTAGCGGGGGCGGACGAGTAGGGATGCAAACGAGGACTCGCGCTGGTGATGGCGGCGAACGACAGAAACCTAGACGAAGATCGCCTCACAATCGCCGAAGGAAAACCAACCGTCACCCTAGGGACGAACCTTGACTTCAGCGGGGGTTAAATAGTATTTACTATTAAATGGGAGTTGGACGTACGTTGGTGAAACTTTCGTTTTCTGCAAAAAAATTCTGCCATCCACTAGTATAGAACGACACATCGGATACCCCTCTATGGAAACGGCAGGTGTTAGGCGACAGAGAATCGCGATTTTAGCGTTGCGGACGAGGCCTGTCAGAGGCTGGTCCGTCAACATTGGTTACGGAGAATTTTATATCTCCGCTACCAAAAGTATTGGCAACGGTCATAAATTTGTCTCCGTTTCCAATATGTATCTCTATGGCTACGGTTGTTTATGTATATCCGTTTGCGATGTGCTTGGGAAATTGCAGTTGCAATCTGGAAGCGCGCCTATTCAATGCGGCTTAATTCACGAGGGATTGGAACCGCCTGATCGACGCTAATAAAATGTGACTGGAACCGCGCGAAGCCAGGCAGGTCCCGCATTCTCCCCTTCGTTCTCTCCCACATTATCTACCACACTAGCACAACCGCCATGGCGGAACCCTGGTGGCAGAACGAGGAAGTCCTGAGCGACGACGCGAGCGCGGAAGACCGCGGTGAAGTTCCATGGTGGGATCAAGACGGGCCGCCGGACTCGGACCCGCCATCTTCACGCTCTGTAGAAGACGACTCCGACGACTCGGACCCGCCGTCTTCACGCGAAGGAGAAGACGACTCCGAACAGGACGAGTCGCCGGAGGAAGAGGAGCCGGAGGACCCGCCGGAGCCGTATTATTCTAGCCAGGAAGAATACGACGCCGCCGACGACGACGAGGAGGAGGCGTCGGAGGAGGCGCCGGAGGAGGAGGCATCGGAGGAGGCGCCGGAGGAGGAGGCGCCTGAGGAAAAGGCAACCGGCAAGAAGCGACGCCGCGCCGCGGATGACAATGGCGCGGAGGCAGGGCGTAAGCAGAACAAGTAGAGTAGATAGTTAGTTCAATTACTCTATCGATCCTTTGTAAGTAGGCCCAGTGTGTCAGTGAAGAAATTAGAGGAAACGGTTGTTTATCGCCTCCGTTTGCGATGTTATTATATGCTATAAATGTGCCACTGCGGCAACCCTAACGCTCTCGCTCTCACTCTCACTCTCACTCCACAGTCATAGTGTGGTGGCGGCTCCAGACCTAACCCTTATCTCGCAGATCTGAGCGGCGCGTCCGGCCGGCATCGCCGCCGTGCATCTTCCCCCAGCGGCGCGTCGGCGCATCTTCCCCCAGCGGCACGTCGTGAGCCGCCACGCATCCCCCCAGCGGCGCGTCGTGAGCCGCGGCGCATCCCCCCCAGCGGCTCGTCGGCGAGCCGCCGCGCATCTTCCCCGAGTATGTCGCCGACGCGGATCTACTGGTCTATTGCCGTGCATCTTCCCCGGGTATGTAGCCGACTAGATCTTACATTTTGTTTAAAGTAGCACAGAAAACTTGTCTAGTATTTGAAGTCTAGTATTGTGTTCTGTCTAGTGCCGATGATGAATACACCCCTCGACACTAGATCTTACATTTTATTTAAAGTAGCATCTACCGATCTAGTATTGTAGTACTGTCTAGTATTGTAGTATTGTGTTCTGTCTAGTATTGTAGTACTGCCGATGATGAATACACCCCTCAACACTAGATCTTACATTTTTTTTAAAGTAGCATATAAAACTTGTCTAGTATTTGAAGTCTAGTATTGTGTTGTGTTTGTTTTTAGTACTGCCGACGATGAATACATTACCTTCAACTTGTCTAGTATTTGAACTCTAGTATTGTGTTGTGTTTGTTTTTAGTATTTGAAGTCTAATAGATTAATTTCAACCCTTTGTCAATGTGCTAATCCTCGTTATGGTTTTGTGTAGCTAGTGTATGAAGTAATAGTATATTTCGGTGACAATGCATAAAAATGGTGAGGCAATTGAAGGTAACATCACCTTCAAGTTCTGCCTCCAAATCGTTTCGATCGGACAGCAAGCACACGGATATAGGCGCTTAAGGTGTAAACTGTTTTCATCTTAAATTGTATTTATGTCATGTAGCATCATATTTGGCTCTTTTCTAACTAGACATCCATGTATTTTATATGCAGAAGCGCCATGCAGATCCAAACAAGCTTTAAAAGAGCTAAATACAAAGTGGGATCATATCCGTGAACCGTCGCTGTTGTGACGTTTCGCTGCACTGTTCAAAACACTTTTTTAATTAAGAGTGTCTTGGACAGTGTGGCCGAAATGTCACAGCGGTGACGTTATTATATTTCGGCGACACCGTCCAAGATGGAGCAAGCCTCGCTACGAAGAATTTGGCAAGATTAATTTGCTAAGGAGGCTTGCGAGCTCGGTGTGGTTTCTTGTCTTTAGTTTCTCCATCTATTTTGTGTATGTGTGTAGCAATTTGGCTGCAGATGTGATTTGGAGAAGCATGAAACCGCTACTCGAGTCTTTTGCTAGGTCGAATTCCGTTTTCGACGCTTCGGAACTGAGGAAGAAGGTGGAGCTGGAGAAGAGTGGAGTGTCATAAAAGTTAAGTTTATGGAGGCATGAGAATGATAGGATTAGCGAGGCATGTGTAACTCATCTTTTGATGCTATGTAATGATGACAATTCTTATATACGTTATGAATGGATTTGGTAGCAACTTTGTGCTTCTGCTGTGAGATTTTGAATGTAATTTGGCAACCGAATTGCTCCTGTAGGGTTCTGAAAGAACCTCAATGCAAACGAGTAAAATAGAATCTCCGTTACTGATGCACCGATACATCGGAAACGGAGATGGGTCCGCAACCGTAGCCAACTTATGCCTCATCGGTGACGGTTTTTTTGCCTCCGTTACCGATGAAGGCCTTCACATCAGTGACATGGTCGTGGACACGGACCCTTTCTCCGTTGCCGAAGGGGTTTTTGACCCGTTTCCGATGTGTCGTTCTGTACTAGTGATCACTAATCGCTTCGTCCCACGTGTGGGGCCCACCGCCGCCCAGCGCGTCCGTCCGCTCGCCAGCCCCTGCCCCCATTTCCTCCTCTCTTGTCGCCTCTCCTTCGCGCATGTCGCCGCCGTCTTGCACCAGCACCGCTCGCGCCGCCCCCCACCGTCGACTGGCGCCGCCGCGCGAGCTCACTTCCGGCGCCAGCACCTGGGCCCTCCTCGCCATGCTGCGACGCCGCCCAGCGCCGCCAGCACCTGGGACCTCCTCGCCCGGACCCCATCTCGATCTGGAGCTCCACCGACGCCCGCCCGCGCTGCCGCCCGAAGCCTTCGCCACCCAGCACCGCCGGCCTCCCGCAGCCCGCCCTGCAGCTCGCCGGCCTCCCGCACCCAGCCCATCAGCTCGCTCGCCGGCCTGGAGGCGCTAACCCTCTCCAGGGCGCAAAAAACCAATTTCGCGCAGTTGTCATACTTGTAGAGACAATCCTGCACGTATACACAGGCAGCTCACCCACCAGATCCACCGCTGCCGCCGCTTCAAGTGGAGGACGCCGTCGTCGACCTCATCATCTTCTCTGCTACAAGGGGGGACGTCGGGACGCCGCCGTCCTCTACACACTACCGAAAGGTCCTGCTCGACCCCGCCCTCCACGCCGGCCGGATCGATCTGCAACCAATGCTCAAGATGCACATCAGCCCGAGGCTGCTCCTCAACTCGCGCCCAAGCACCTGCACACGGAAGAAGCCACGGTAAGATCCACAATCCGGACCCACACCCTCCATTCGTTTCTTTCCCCTGTTGGTGATTGTGAGCATGCGTACTTTGTTTAGATCGATTGGAAACCAGTAAAATACACTAGCCAGTTGCTCTTGCATGTGCCTAGGAAGCGGCAGATGCGTACCAAGCTTTCTTATCTTCAGTTGTTTGCTGCTGCTAATCATGCAACATTTTCAGCTTGTCCAAGGCAATGTAGTCCTTCTCAGATGTGGTGCGTGCTGGCACAAGGCTTCGACAACGACGACGACGACTGCCTCCTTCCGCTTCCACCTCCGCTACTACAAACCCCTCCACCGGTGAGCTCCCTTCTTCCCCGTTGAACATGTAAACAAAGCATGCGTGTTTGGATGGATGGAAATCCATGAAAAAAATTTAGGTACTTGTTGTTGCTGCTGCATGCGTTCTTAGCCAGCGGATTATTGGTTCAGTCTTACGAAGTGCATTATATAAATTCAGTGGAGGAGTAAAATACGACGATTATTGTCACTATTTTGGAGGTCCAAAGCAGTGACACTTTTAGGACCTCCAAAATAGTGACAATAGTGACACTTTTATTTCGTCTTCCAGGCATTGTGATTATCTATATGGAACTGACATAGTAATTTGACCCCTTCATAAAATGGTACTATTTTGAATTCAGGAAGCATATGATTTATAACGCTGGTCGATAGAAGGAACACAAAGCAGGGCCAAAATAACATCCGTCCCCGTCCCCGTGTCGCCGCCCCAGGCGACACCGGGGCGTCCCCGTCGAGCTCCGTCCGTCCGCCCCGCCCGGCCTCCTCCCGCCGCCGCTGCCGCCGGCCGCTGCGCCGCGGTGGCGGTGGGCCCCCCGGTGCCCGATGGTGTCGTGGGGGATGCTCTCGTTCCTCCTGGAGGCGTCGGTGGCTGCCTGGTCCGTCTGGGGCGACGGCCGGCGGCTGGCCGGCGCGGGTCACCGCGGCGGCGTCCCTGGATCCCTGCTCCTCCCAGGGGCGTTGGTGGCTGGCGGGGTGTTGGGCGCCGGAGCTGGCTGCGCCGGGCGCATCGGGCGGGCCGGATCTGGGCCCTGGCGGGCCCGTCGCTGTGGGGCGGGTCGTGTAGCGCCCCGACCCGACTGCTATGCAGTGATACTGTGTCTCCGGTTATCCGACACCACCAGACACACTATCAAAGCATAATAGAGAGATCAAGACTTGTGGAACAACTGGCACATCACAGACTCTACGACACAAAACATATAGTTCAACTCTTATAATAGAGAAAGATAGCAAATGACAACCAGAGGTCACTGACCCAACATTACAACATGCGGAAGCGAATTAGGTTGTTCTAAACAACAAGAACCAACATATGGCCTAAGAGGCCTACAGATAAACATCACAGCGCCAGCTGTTCCAGGATGTCCCAAGCTGCCACCTGGGAACCCCAGACTACTCGTCGACGTCCACGAAGAACCCACCTCCGAGGTCGGTGAAGTCCTCCTCTGAAACAAAACAAACGACGTTGAGTTCGACGAACTCGCAAGATTAAGAGCTAATATATGCTCGATGATTGGCTTTCAAGGTTTTATGGCTGTTTTGCATAAAGCTGATTTTATTTTGAAAAGACATAACTCCATGGCATCGACTAATCAGATTATTTTGAAAAGGGGTAAGAAGTAACTCTTTCTTTCATCACCTTACTCATCATCAACCATCATCAACCATTGTACCTGTTCATCAAAGGCACCTCCCCGAATCACCCTCGAGGAAGCTCACCTTTCAATCTTGAGTGGTACCTCTAGTACCCAGTTTTTAATCATTCCGTTAAAGTTATTCTATGATCTTACCTTCACTTCCCAAGTTCGTCCATAACCGCGGACACGGCTTTTCGAAAAGATTTAACCCTGCAGGGGTGTACAAATGTTTGCCACGCGTACCGTCCGGCCCATTACCTGATCATTAGCTCTCTTCCTGGGAAAGCCGGCTGGGTGGGAGCGGTGTCGACTTCTCCCTCGTTAAGGACTTTCCAGGATCATCAGTGAGGACGGAGCAGTGGATCACACACCCTGCCCCGTGGCCACTCATTTTCCTAATACCAGCATCCTCAACTCAGTTCATCCCACCATCATCACGCACGCGCAAATGGAAGCCCGAACTAGAGGACCCTGGCTAGCCCCGCCCGAGTTATTTAGTCTATGAGGGTTCCTGCAAATGCATAGGCCTCACGCATGGTTGCACGCTCGGTCTTGGTTCAAGAGGTATAGAACTCGCTCCTAGGCGGCGAGAACGAGACAAAACACCACAACCACAGTGGCCTCTCATCCCCACCTTTAAGCATTTTATTATCCGTCACCACAATTTCCTCCACCAACAACCATTCATCTCATCACATGTTTCCACCACAAACCATCCATCGTATAGCTATGCAATTTACTAAGCATGGCTAAGCATCAACATAGCATAGTAAGTATCTCAGGCCACAAAACAATTCTATGGATAATAGGAGGGAAAACAGGTATTGGCATCGGAAACTTAATGCAACTATAGGATACTCTAATCCCTGGAAATTGACATTTAGAACCGCATGCAATATTATAGTGGAGAAAATATTTGCGAAAACATAGGATAAGATATGCTCAGAGGGGGGGATTACGCTTGCCTGGATCAACGTGCTGGTAGTACGGATCGTCGCGATACGGTGGGGGCACTTCCACTCCTTGATCTACCGATGCACAAACAATACCGGAGAGGAACAATCAAAACCACGGATAACATCGGTGCAATGCGCAAACACATGATGACATGATATTTTAGATCCCCGGGAGGGGGATGATGCAACTATTCAATTTAAACGGAGTTCGGGTGCTTAGAGGGGCGCATCCCGGATATCCCGTGAATTTAGGTCATGGATTGCCTTACTTAGTGATTACGGTAGTCGAGACCCTAGGATTTCACTTGTAGATGACTTGCCATGATCATGTGGGAGTTGCAGGGTTTTGGCGATTTAATAAACATGCATGAAAGGGATGCTCCCGGTTAGTCCATAATTTATGAGCATTTTGGTATCACACACCATTTTTATATTGCACCGATAAAAGTTATTACTTTTATAACTTAATCATTTAGATATGTTTTTTTAATTATTTTGTTCCCTCTTCTGAGTATGTCCTAGTTATAGGTTAAATCCAACCCAGAACAATTATTTAGAACCAAAATAGAAGGAGGAATATTTTGGACAGGAATATTTTGGTACTGTGCAGTATCGGAATATCCGAATTTGTTTAACATCGGAATATCCGATCGGACCCAACTCCTGAAACGGCTAAGGACAGGAGAGCAACCAGCACTGGCGTCCTTCGGAAAATCCGAATCATCCTCACATCGGAAAATCCGAGTGCACTGTATACGCGGAAATTTGGCTAAGGACTAACTCACTCTTCGCACTGGCCTGGCTCGGATTATCCGAATTCTTCGGCGTCGGATAAACCGAGCGGAAGAGGATGCACGGCGACGCACGGCGGCGTGGGGTGCTCCGGCGGCACAGCAAGCTAGGGGAGGAACGGGGGCACGGGGAGGTTCAACCACTCACCCTGAGCGCGTAGGGAGGACGTCGAGGTAGGGGACAGACCACGGCGGCGGAATTCGGGCGGCGGAGCGTCGGCGATGGTCGGCGAAGACAGTGACGGCCCGGTCGATGTACGGCCTCCCGCGCCGATTCCTTCGGCGGAGAGCTAGCAGACGACGCGGCGGAGATGTTGCTGGTCGCCGATTTGCTCGAGGTGAGCTCACTCGACGGCGGTGCTCGCGGCCATGGCGCTACGGCAGCAAGCGCGTGGGGGGAGAAAGAGAGGGGAAACGGGGGCAGGTGAGCGAGGAGCGAGGGGAGCAGGTGAGGTCGTGTGTCGTGGAGGCGTGCTCTCGCAGGGGAGAGGCAGCAGAGGGGGGGGGGCCCGGCGCGGCATGGGGCGGCGACGGCATGGCCTCGGCGGCATGGCGCCAGTGGCGTGGAGAGAGACGACACATTTGCGCAACACCCCCTGGAGAAAAATTGTTCATCACCGATAGGTCCTCCGCTAAATACAAAGAAGCCCTTTTCTAAATCTTTTAAAACCAGCAGTCCATCTCTGATTTAATTGAGGTACCAAAACATTTTATAAAAATATGAGAAAATTCTGGTAGCCTCCCCATATAGTATAGAAGCACCACAAAAATTGGCGTCTCAAAATAAAATTGTTTGGACCACTTCTGTTCATAGGGTTCGTTTATAGCATTTTGCTAGAATTAAAAATGTTGCTCCTTTAACAATTTGGAGCAAGTGCAAAATATTATTTTGGAGCTCTTGGAATTTCCTTGACAAATAGGATATGTCAAAGTAATTTTATTTTGCAAGATTGAGTGCCTTCGTGGTTTTGGAATTAGTTAAGGCACAAATTGGCAATTTTGTTTGAAGTGGTGCCAACCTCCACAATTCCCTAGCAACAACCACATTTCCCTAGCAACATCAACAATTCCCTAGCACAATTCCCTAGCAACAAGTTAAAGGTTCCAATTGTTACACTTGATGCAAGGATGCCATGATGCAAGGAACACAAAAGCGAAAATTTTACACGGGTTTTTAGGGTTTCCACATCGGGCTGTTACAGGTCGGCGGCCGGATGAAGTCGCCGCGTGCGTGCAGGGTGCGGCGTGGGCGTGTGGGTCTTCAAGCTTCGGCTCTGAAGCTCAGGGAAGGCTCGTGGAGGTGGCGGGCGAGCTGGGCCTTTTCTCCGGTCTCCAGCGGCCATGCGGCGCGCATGGTGCTCGCTGTCGCGGCTGATGCAGGCTGCGGCCATGTTCCATGGTGGTTCTGGCCACGGGCGGCGCTCCTCTTGACCTTGCCGGCATGGCGCTCGGGAAGGTTCGGCGGCTTGCTGCGTCCGGTGGTTCTGCTCCTGTTTTTCGGTGTTGGTCCTGCTGGCCTGCCTGGCGGGGTGGCTGCTGGTAGTCTCCGCAAGGTGCGGGTGGCTACGGCGATCTTCGTTGCGCCTCTTCGTCGTCGGGTTTGTTCGGTGGTGGTGGTGGTTGGTGAGGCTTGCCGGCGACGATTTGGTTTGTTATGCGGCTGTTGGTGTGTGGGGAGCTTGGGTGAAAACCCAGTGATGACGGCGGCTGCGGCCGTCGTATACCTTCTTGGAGGCATCACATTTTTGCTGCCACACCCCGTCACATGCATTCAATCGTCGGTGCAGCTCCGGGGGAGACCCTTGATCTTGTGATCGGACGATGGCGGCACCTTGGTGTCGTTTCCCTCTTGGGGGCTTCGTCTTTGGAGTTGGACATCGGCAAGAGGGACCAGTGGAAGGCCGAGGTGTCAGCTGCGGCTGTCTTTTAGGCCGGGGCGGCGGCCCCGGATGTTGGTACGACGTCCGTAGTCTGCGAGCAGCTCTCCCTGGGCAGCTTGGGCTGCGGGTGTCTGGTTCGTGCGGCGTCGTGGCTCGGTTGCGAGTGGTGCTATGTCGGGACGGCGGTCCCGGAAGGGGGTGCTGGCGGCGAGGCTGTCGGGGCTGCTTGGGCAGCGGCAGCAGCGGTTGCCTTTTAGGCCGGGGCGGCGGCCCCGGATGCGGATACGACGGCCGTGGTCTGCGAGCGGCTTACCTGGTGCAGCGTGGGCTGTGGGTGGCCGCGTCGTGCGGCGTCGTGGCCCGGGTGTGGGCGGTGGCATGTCGGGGCGGCGGCCCCGGAAGGTGGTCCAGGTGGTTTGCGCGGGGCGTGGCGGAGGGTTGGTTGTCAGGGCAGCGGCTCCTTGCTGGCCGGCTGGCCGTGGAGTGGGTGTTGTGTGGGCTTTGCCCCGTGGCGTTCGTTGTTGTTGGCGTTGGTGTTTGTTGTTTGGTTTTCGCCCGGTTTCTTCCATTAATAAACCGGGCACCTTCTGCTTAATTAATATAAGGGGCAAAGCTTTTGCCTCTCGTTTCAAAAAAAAAATAACGCTGCTCTTTTAGGGTAAAAGATGCAATAAGGCTTACCTAGCAAAGATTAGTTGGCATAATCTGCAAGAGTTTCGGGGGCAGTTGATATCTTTGGTATTTTTTCTTTGGCCACACTTGCTTAAATTTTCAAGTTCTGTTGTTGCTCATGTATTCAGTGGTTAAGAACAAAAAATTGTTTTTCTCTTGATAAACTTTGTTATTCTAGCTGAAATGGTCTCGCGGTATCTAAGTGTCGCTAAAGAATGTGAATTATAATTGTTGTCTTATTGATCATTTTCAGGGAAAGAATGTTTGTTGTTAATTTACTTCTGCTTTGAAGTCCTAATTACTTTATAAGTACAACAAATATATTTTCTAAGTAAACGGGAAATAAGATATAATAGAAAGATGGAGGAATAGCAGACTGCTTTTGGGAGCTTCGAAACAGCAAGGACTTGTGCTACTTGTATATATGGTGAATATATCCATAGGTACTGGCGTGCAGTGTATGCCTTCTAAAATGAAAAGACATCTGGATTTTCAACTCTAGATTTTCTACCCGATCAGTTTCTTAACTACTTATTAGTGAAAACAAATACAACTACTTGTCATAATGTAGTTCTATTATTTCCATCTAGGGGCATAAGCAGAGACAAGTTCATCAGGCCCTACTTAGGCATTCGCTTCATAACAACAGCAACTGAACATATAGGCAAGTACAATGGAATAGAAAGTCATAGTATGTTAGGAAAATCAGAGGGGTCCATGGCAAACCGTATTGTTTTTCATCTTTAAAGTACTTATTTTATCACTTAAAACAGTTAAACGGCATACAGCTAGATTTAGATGATCAACTGGCCTGGCATCCTTCAAAAGTGCATCACGTCTATAAATTCTTTAGCAAATATTGTTGCTGGCACGAGGTCGCAGTTCAGTTAACAAGACTGATCTAGCAATCCTCTACCCCTTTGATTGGAAGAATGACATTATGGTTAGCTGGGGAGATTGAGAACTCGGACGCTTCTTATTAGCTACCGCGTCTCGGGTTAATACATTGGCCAGGTACTGTTGTTGTAGTGTCAGGTAATGTAGAAAACTCTGCCATAATTTATATAGATTGGATAGTCCTTCAGATCTCAATTTCCATTCCCAACAAGCTGACCTGAAACTAAAGCTTCAGGAAGAACACTTGCCGATACTGATCAAGCTGGCCGAAATCATTGACAACATTGTGCTTACCCAGGAACCAGATGAGATTTCCTGGACTTATGGAAACAAAGCTGCCTACTCCGCCTCTGCTGCCTACAACATGCAATTTGAGGGTTCTATGAGCACCAATTTCAGAACACTTGCATGGAAACAGTGGGCTCCAAACAAATGCAAGATGTTCATCTGGGCGGTTCTACTAGGGAAAATACTAACTGCAGACAAACTAATGCAGAGTCGATGGGAGAATCAGTATTTCTGCTCGTTTTGCATGGGAAACCTAGAGACCACACCTCACATGCTAATGGAATGTCCATGGGTGAAGGAAATTTGGGTCAAAATGGCGGCTGCTTTCAAAATTGAAGAATTCAACCCAGCGACATGGGCGCCGGAGGGTGTAGAGTTAGACAAATGGCTCTCGGGTCTGGCAAAGAATGACACAAAAGAGGAAAGACGTGCCAAGAAAACGATCTCAACACTGATCTGTTGGGAAGTTTGGAAGGAGAGAAACAGGAGAATTTTCAAGCAGAAGGAGATGAGCACGCACTAGAGACGAGGCAAATTGCTGGCGGGCAGCCGGAGGACCAATCCCTCTTGTTGCCCAATATGGAGGAGCACCTTTGATCCGGGTTGAGCTACCTTATATATCTTTTTTCACTTGTAACCGCCTTTACTCCTTCTGTTAATAAATCCCGGCAGCTCTCCTGCCGTTCTCGCTTCATTCCCAACAAGACATTTTGATATATATTTCTTGAAAGAGAATATTTGGTTGTATGTTGTCTGAATTGAGGGGTTGCTCGTGTATTTCTTGTCTCGAGGGTTTAGTGTATTTTTAAAGGAGAGTGACACATAGTTTTTATGTCATAGGTGACCGGTCATCTATATCTATACTTCTATACTACTTATAAAAGAGCAAACATATTCATCGCTAAGTGTACCCAGCCTAACGTACACAGAACAACACAGATCAATCACAGCCTCACAATCATGCCCACCTAATTAGATCTCACCGTTAAGATTGTACCAGCCCTCAGCGAAAACTGCGTCTAGCAATTTGCTCTGGCGGACGAAAACTCTGCCGAAGGAACGCGGTCCATCGCGAGCGAAGGAGGCGGGCGATAGATTTGGAAACCGGATTAACTTCTAGCGCAATCTTTGGGCAACATTTTCTCAACCTCGCAGGAATTTCTTGAATCCGGATGCCGCCTCCTCCGCCTCCCCTCCACCACCACCTACCTACACCGCGCCAACTCCATTGCCTGTAAGCAGATGCCGCCACAATCCTCACACGGAAGCGACCACCACATCGTCGTTGGCCAACAGACTCCTCAAGCGGCCGCCGCCAAAGCCCTCCAACTCATCACGCGGATGCCAGTTGCCAGGCCCTCCTCAGCGGAGCGACATCCATTCAAGATTAAGGGGAGTGCCTCTGTTTTTCTCATCTCCATGATCCTGATTTTGGTTTATTAATTACGGAAGATAGATGGCTTTGTCGATGCAAACTCCCCAACCCAGACCTGGAGCCGTGCTCCCCCGCCACCCTGTCCGTCTTGGATTCGTGCTCCCGAGCAATCGGCCATGACCTCATGATGGAGCAGCTGGTGGGTGCGCCGCCTCGCCTCGACCTCACTACCATGCCGGCAACAGTGATACCTACAGCGAGTCCCGCTTCCCCGACCGCGAAGCACGAGGTGCTGCCAAAGAGCTTCTGCATCCGTTTGACCGGCTACCTGAAGTCATGTAGATGACCATGAGCAACGGCAACACAAACATCAAGTGATGGAGCCGGTGAATATCGGCTAGGTGGGATCAAAGCCCAACCCCTCCCTTGCACTCCACTTTTACTGTGCTATGCCAATCTGATCCATGCCATTTACATGGTTGACGATTTGCTGTTTTTTATGCAATTTGAGCAGCAACATGTCTTTGTGGGCGTGGACGACGCAAACCAGGAGGAGCAGAAGGGTGGAGACACAGAGACAAGGAGCCAAGGAGGAAGGCCAGGTGGTCAATCAACGACTTGATTAGTTGACTGGTGATCTATGGTAATTACTTGAGCTTCTGATCGTGTATTTCTGCAAGTAGATACCTTAGGATGGCGAGAATGTCGTGAAGTTGATGGTCACACACGCAGAATCCTCTCCCGGCAATGCATATCCGACGAGTAGGAACACAAGAACATATGTCTGCACTGCTGCTCGACACACTTGTGGTTGCAGAAACGAATTTTCATTTTTTTGAACCATTGACTCTTTAATTTAATATAATTAGTTCAGTGTGCAATCTGCTATGTTTAGGGAGTATTTTCATATAAGCTAAAATGAAAACCTGGATCAGTCGCACATGAAGTTCATTGGTGTAGGATATCCTATACAGCTTGAGTAGTACAGAACATTGTGCTCTAAGTTCTCAAGAACAGAACAGAAATATGTATCTTGTACTCTTCTGTCAATCTAATTATCTGTTACATTAAAGATCAATCGCCTTCAAATCTATGAAATGAAGGTTGTTGTCACCGGGTGCGAATGAGAACAATTTCTTAACGACAGATGTTTCCAATGGTCGCAAAGGTATAGATGTCGACAAGAGTGTTGTCTGTATTCATCAGTAGGACCAAGCTCGAGTGACTGCAGGTTTGGTTACATTAACCACTACTTCAAAGCATGTGGAATTGGGAGCAATTTTTACCATCAAATGTGCTAACCTTTTCTTTTGCCCAATTTCCCTGTCTGACCTTGTGGAGTATATCATCGCCGCTGAAAAATATTTATATCCCCAGTAAAAGTTAAGGAATAGTTAACGAAATTGAAAACATGATTATGATGAGGATATTTGTGTCAGGTTAACAATCGGAAATACTTATTTATTGAAAATAAAATACTACTTGTGATCATTGCCACTTGAACAGTACTTGCCAATTGGCATGTATTGCTAGATTTAATCTATAAAAGGATGATGTAGCATTCTGCCAATTGCCAAGTCTGTATCAGATGATGTAGCAGGTGGCATAGGAATAGTTTGTTTGATCTTCACATTGATTTGTGTAATAGATGGGTTTCCAGCCGACATCCAGTTTCTTTGGGTTATGATTTGGTAAGTAAATGTATAATGTAGTTGTGTGCTCAAGCATTTTAAATATTTCTGCTATTTGGTTCAAGTTTCTTCCTTTATTAAACTTATGTATACTACCTGATTTGTGAAATAGACGGGTTTCCAGCCTACATCCAGTTTCTTTGGGTTATGATTTGGTAAGTAAAGGTATAATGTAGTCGTGTGCTCAAGCGTTTTAAATATTTCTGCTATTTGGTTCAAGTTTCTTCCTTTCCAGGGTGACATTCTCGAAATACCACATGAGTGTGTTTTCTCCTCGCGAATTGAAACTTTGCACTTTTCAGAAAAAAGTCCAATGGACGATCGAATGAGAATTATGTATTTAGACAAAAGTATTTTGTTGAGTAGGAGAATGTGTAGCTTGCAGTTGTTCGGTCATTGCGCATTTGACTAAGTGGTTTAGGGGAAGGTATGAATGTTAACAATGTGGCAGAAAATGAAGTTATGCAGCAATTCTGAATTTCTGCACATTATATGGACCGGCTTAGATGGTTTGCTTCATTCTCGCAGGTTGTCAATTTATATGAGTTGTTTGAAAAGAAGAGGGTACTACAACCTATTCGCAACTACGAAAATATTTAGTCACTGAAACACGCATGTCTAAATGTTAAGGCTACTAGATTTGAACTGCTACCCACCAGCAATACATTTTGCAATATTGAACCTCCTGTTTCCATGAGATTTTGATCAAATTGCAATTTTGGATGTCAGTTATACCGTCAACTGGTGAACTCTTTATATTCATTAAATCTCCATGCTCCATGACTGCCTCCATCTCGGTATCATCTTCTGTTTTATATGTACAGTTACCATTACTTTCCAATTATTCACAAGAAGATCTAGGCGCTAGCTCAGCTCTTAATTTTATGTTTCGTATTTAACTACAATCTCCGCCATTACACAAGACATTGAGACTATATCATGAGTAGGCTGGTAAATTGTTTTGCTTATAAGAGTGACTGCCTCCATCTCGGTATCATCTTCTGTTTTATATGTACAGTTACCATTACTTTCCAATTATTCACAAGAAGATCTAGGCGCTACCTCAGCTCTTAATTTTATGTTTCGTATTTAACTACAATCTCCGCCATTACACAAGACATTGAGACTATATCATGAGTAGGCTGGCAAATTGTTTTGCTTATAAGAGTCCTGATATATTGTCATTCAGTGAGTTGTTTCCACTGAGTAATGTATCCATAGATACGCGACACCGATCTATGACTAATGTTACTCTTTGTTCTGTTATAGATACACGGCAATGATCTATGATCACGGCAGTACAATGCTACTTTACGGCAATGTTTTATGATTACAATAGTATAATTCTACTTCATGAACCAGTTTAAACGACACATTTGTAAACGTTTTTATTTTATATGGATTTCAAGGTATTAAACAAGTATGAGTGATCTTGCTGGATTTTGCTTGTGGACTAATATTATAGTTAACCATACTATGGTAGTATTACTACTTCGAAACATAGAAAGAATGACATGTTCACAAAGTTTATTTGAGACGTGGGTGCACGTGCAAGGCTACTAGTCCATGTAAATGTAAGTACTTTCAAGGAGGAAATACAATTAGCTTATCTTGTAGTTCGTAGTTTATATATTTCAGTTGGCTATGGGCAAGAATTGTGTGTCCTTCAGACATGTTGCATTTGAAAATGTTTAAAATGTTAATTAAAAATATGTCCAATATTCATGTACATTATGTTTAAATGCATGGTGGATAAGAAACTTAGGGTCCGTAGCAACACACGGGCATTCAACTAGTGTCGTACATATAGCAGTGCTCTTCTATTAACGCAGTGCTCTTCTATTTAACCCTGTCGATTTGGGAAGGTGTGGATAGTTAAGGACTGTAAATTATGATAATCCGATGTACAAATCGGGCATATGCAAATAACATTTTGTGGGATCAACTGATATGGCCGGGACCAGTTCGCTAACAGTAGTGGCGGAAACAGCACGCGGTGTGTTGTTTTCCGGAAACTCACACACATGTTTCGGTTTTTGCCGCGTGCGAGCGAGAGAGCGGCTGACATCGGAGTCCGACTTGCAGTAGGTCGAATTCCACATGCAATCGACTGGAAAATAAAAGGCCAGCTCCTGCCGATCTGCCTTGCATTCTAGGTTTGTGCCCAGTCCCATCTTTCCCACCTAATTCGAGAATTCCGCCGCGTCCTCTGTTCTCCGGCGTCGACTCTGAGGACGGCGACCATGGAGATCGCCGCCTACCGGCAGCCGTCCGTGCTAAGGCGGAAGCGTGCTTTGGCGGGGTGCGTGAAGACGGAGGACGCCCTCGGCGCTGGCGCGCGGAACGTCCTTCAGCAGCGTTTTCAGTCGGAGCTCGACGCTGTCCGTCGCCTCGTCCGCAAGGCGGCCGCCGTGCAACGACCTGAGGAGCCTCCGGCCAAGAGGATCAAGGCGTCTCCTCCTCGCGTAATCAAGGCGCCCAAGATGATGAGGGATCAGCTGAAGACCGACCTGGAGAAGCTAGAGTCGGAACTCCCGATCACATCATGCAGTTGTTGATGAAGCAGAGCCGCGCCATCCACGGCGGCGAAATGGAGATCGACATCGACGCCGTCCAGGACGAGGCCATCCTGGAGTTACGGAACCAGCTTGATGAGTTCGTTCGACTTCGAGAGAGAGCAGATCAAGAACACCAAGACGGCGAGATGATGGCCCAAGAAGAAGAGGAGGAAGACGTTGACATCGTTGGCGGCGTCTCGACCTTGCCGATCGTGTCGGCGCCGCTGCAGCTCGCCCAAGAGGAGGACGAGGACGTGGACATCTGCGGCGACGCGTCGCCGGTGCTGATGCCGAAGAATCTTGGCGGTGACGCGATCAGCAGCGGCAGCCCTAGCTCCAGCAGCAGCAGTGACGACTCTGATTCGGATTCAGACTCAGGCAGCGATTCAGATTCTGATTCAGACGAGAGCGTCGACAGTCCAGCTCCGGCGGAGCGCGCCGCCACGCCTCCAATAACCGAGCTGATCGCCCGTGCCAAGGAGTCTCGAGAAAGGCAGAGGAAGGAGGAGGCGAGATGCAGGGCAAGGGAAAAGTCCCGTCAGGACGTGCTTGAGGCAGAGAGGACGGCCATGCCCACCGAGACGGTACACTGGACGGTCATCAAGAGCTTCGGCATCCACGAGTACGGCCTCGGCCCACACAGCTTGTTGCGGCTGCTTGGTCTCTCCCTCAAGGTTGAAGAATACGGCGTCGAGGAGCAGCAGCAGCCTCGTGAGAGCTTGGAAGAAGAATTGGAGGAAGGGGAGATCCGGCTGTGATCGTTCTTGGCTAGCAAGAACTTGATGTGTTCTTGATGCCTCAAAGAAGGCTTTGTACACAATCGTGTGATTCATTATATGAAATTATTTGATTGATTAATTATATCTCTTTCCTGTACATGTTTCAGTGGTTCAATGCGTATCATCAAATTCGATTTCAGGGGGAATAAAGAAATAAACTTTGTATTACGGTAGCACAAGAAGCTGCAGCACCAGCTCTGAAATCACGCCTGCCATGTTTTGACAAATGAGAATGATATGGTCTAGTGAAACCAGTGCTCGATCAGGTGATGTATTTTCTGTAGTGAGCAGAAGTTCTTCAGATTAATTTCTACGCCATAAGGCCAAACCTTACGTCTGGACATTCAACACAGCAAACGGAAATGTATTGATAACTGACACTCTATTGCGCCGTAAGGCCAAACCTTGAATACACTCTATGTCTGGACATTTAACACAGCAAACAGAAATGTCAGTAGGCCTAGTATATAAAATGTAGGAAACAAAATGTAAACAAACCTTGAATACACTATGTCTGAACAAGATTTCACCAATGCGACGTCGTAGCTCCAGGAAGCCGGTTTTTGTTATTTTGTGTTTCAGATTCAGAGGTTTGTTTTGTGATTCAGATTCAGAGGTAGTTGAGCATGTCGTATTTTACTTGTCACTTTACTGATTGTTCCAATGTTTCATACGTCAAACATGGTTTCTGAAAGTATTCCAGATCGAAGACGTATTAAGTTTAAACCCAGCACATTGGGCGACGGATCCCGAAAAAAGATCTGGGGGACACGTATGCAACGTCGAAAATCCATGAAAAAACATACTTTAAACAGATGCGCAGAATCCTTGCAACATCTCACTCGAGTGTCTGAAGCAAAAGCCACACAAATTTGTAGCATTAATGAAGGTGTCCTCTTGAAATATTAATACAACTCACAGATTCACGATATTTCTGAAAAGACATTATGACAGATGGAGATCAGTAGCAATATGTTAAATTGGTGCCTGAAGACCTCTGAACGATAGCATGACCTCATACATTGATCCAAAACATACATCAGGGAGGATGCTGAAATGACACCAACATTCAAGCCACTTTGGTGCCTGAATTTCTTCCTAGTACATATCCTAACCAGTTCATCCTCAACATTCTCATATATTCTTTATACAATCTGTTTCCGCTACAATGTTCCGGCTAGAATCTGGCACCCAATGGCTCGCCGCTACTGTAATTAAAAGAAGATGGCAACCAACATTTCGGAAGATGATAAGGCAGGAATGCGTTCTTATTGCCAACACAACAGTAACACCTGCAAGCAGCTCCCAAGTTCTTCCTAGGGAGTTGCATGATCACAAATATAGCACTTCAGCAGCAGCACATCAGGGCTTGCCCAGCAGCTCACGCACTGTCTGTGCAAGCCCAGGCTCACTCTTGATGCCCTCAACCCATCTCGCACTAATTCGCACGTTTTCAAGGCTCTGCTTTAGCGTCCTCTCGAATCCCGGCGTTGTGCGGGTCGCAAAGAACTTGGAAACCTCTGCTGCCTTCTCATTGGAGGTGAACTGACAAGAAACAAGGAAGTGCACATTAGCTATGGCCTGATGGAAATAATACCTGCAAAATTGGGGAGTATGCATTGCAGAAATAGGCAGACTCAGTAATAGAACTGTGGTTAGATGTACCAATGGGACAATAATTTTAATAAAATCCCCCACTAGTGAGCTCGCTGAAATTGTCTTCGAGATACGCTCCCAGTTTTCCTGTAGACAGACAAATAAGGACACACATTAGCACTGTGTTTTCAAATATTTCAGTATATATTAACACTAACATGAACAGTCAATCATTTCCCAAGGTATCAGATGAAGGAATCACAAAAACCAATGATGGAGTGGTGCCTCAAGTTCACTCTACTTTAAAAAGATATACAAAGGAAATCCGTATGAAAGGATCGGGATTAGTAAAGAAATTCACAAATACAGTTCACTTGTTTACTGAAAAAGTATGCCACTTGAATAGTTCGTGTTGACAAATGCAAAAGCAGGTCCTCTTTGTAATGCAGAAATCTCAAATGAATTTGGTAGGAAAACACATCCAATGGTTGGATATAATCTCAAATGAAGTTCATAGAAAGAAAACATCCAGTGGTTAGATATTTCATTTGGTTCAGAATTCCTGCAAAGACCGGATGTTCCAAACAGGGCCCAGAAATCCTGACTTTACTCACAGATAAACGGGTTATCCGTCACAGTTAAAAGATATTGTACCTTCAACCAGTTCCACGCAATTTCACGTGCCTCTATTTGAAGACCTCTAAGTGCAACATATGCATCTTGACTGCGGACCTGACAAGCGAGAGGCATAGATATCTGAGTAAAACTTGCAAGTACTCCCTCCGTTCCACAATGTAAGAGGTTTTAACATTTTTTGGCCCACACATATTTAGACATGTTTTAGTGAAAGATTCACATGAATCTTACACTAAAACATGTCTAGATATGGGCCAAAAAATTCTAAAACATCTTACACTGTAGAACGGAGGGAGTAGTTATCACAGAAGTATAAGCTCATAGAGACCTTACACTATATTTGTGGAGAAAGTAACATTGTTTGCATTTACCTCATTGGTGAAAATCAAATTCAGTGACTCTAGGACAATAACCTTATCCCGGCAAGAAGCTAATATTCCTATAAAAAATATAAAAAATGCTTTCAGGACAACCAAAAACATGCGCAAGCTCTGTTAATTTAACATGGTCGAAGGGCTACACACCTAAGACACGTAGCCTTTCTTCCCCTTCAGCTGACTCCCTGTAGACTTTTCGAAGAGCATCATAACCTGATCTGTTTGAGCTACTAACATTCTGCATCACAGCTAGGTATGCAGCCTGCAGAACAATGGAAGTTAGAAATGGTAGCAGTAATCATTGGAGCACCACGTGAAGTAATAGCAGCAGGTAGGACCTTTCTAGTATCCGGAGGAAGAAGAGAAGTGTTGCGGTCATGTGTGAAGATGTTAAAGCGCCTAACTCCTTCGTTAATGGTCTTACCATGTCCAAGTTGGACAAGTGCAGTCAAGAGAAGTGGTCTAAGCATTACATCCAGGTGACTCTCACCATTCTTGGGGTCCCAGCCCAACTTTCTAAAAGAGTAGAGCACAAGACACTTGTCATATACTAGATTATAAGGCCCCCTTGAAGTTTGAATAGAGGAAGTAGTCAGAAAGAAGAAACATACAAATTCGTGCAAATACAGTGATAGTACAAAACAGTCATGATTGGGCATGCATTGGCCACACACAAGGTATGTTGTGAGCAAATAGAGATTTATTTTATTTATATTTTCTTTCCTTTTTTGTGAAACAAAAGTGAATGTAACACATTAAGAGACTCATAAGTAGTTGTGTTGGACATGGTTGAGCATACTCTGCAGGCGACAAAAGAATCTTGATCAGAAGTTGTTTGATGTCACCAGCCAAGCCAGGAGTAGCATCAACCGATATTTTAGCAATACTTGTAGTAACCTGCTCAGCCAAAGAAAAAGATATAGGTGTTTTATCTTTAAGAAAAATTGAACATGATGGAATCAACTGGACGTAAAAGATTCACATACAGAGTTTACGTGTGAAAGAACACTATAATCAGCTTCCCCACGATAACAGTAGAGTAAACGTAGCAACGATGCCAATGTTTGCTGGCGGGACATAGAAAGCGCATGTGAGTCGTCCACAATACCTGCAATGCTAATGTTATAGTACCTGCCACCAACATACTGCAAGCAAACTCAAGTACCACATGTTGTTTTACCAATTTTATCCATTAGTGAGAGCTTCTTGGTCTCCAACGCATTCTGAAGTGCAGCTGCAAGTTCGTCATCATATTTAACTCTGTAAAATCCTGTTCCATTTATGTTCAACTTATTCCAAAAGTTTCCACCCTTCTTTTGTTCACCACATTGTAACCCAATGACCAGCTTATCACGTTTAAGTTTCAATAACTTTTTCTGTGTATCATATGCACCACAGCCTGAAGTTATAGGGACAATCCACATGCCAGGGCCAGAGGATCCATCTAATAAAAACTGGGCCTGCAATAAAAAGAAATCACCAAATTTGTAGATAAAAATACTATATAATGGGGGCCCTATCAGTCGATGAGGTCCACTTGTTAGTATTTTCCTTCACAAATATAAAGTGCCATCCTCCCTGGGCTAGAGGCAGGTGTCCTCGGCCTTAGAATGCAAGGTAGGATGAGAAGACCCAGCGCTGGGCTAGAGGCAGGCGCCCTCGGCCTTAGAATGATCTTGCCAATGACCTGGGATGTTGATTGATGTTTGTATGTGCCTTTTTTACTTCCTCCTAGGAGGCTTATGTACTAAACCCTCTATCTTTTCAATGGAAACACAAAAGCTTTTTGCGTTTTCTCAAGAAAAAAAAAAGACCCAGCCCTGGGCATGAATAAGTTTTGGATCCGCCCCTACATAGGGGCACTAGAATATACCCAGTTTCCTCCATCATTGGGTACAGTATTCTCAAAGGAGCAATTATAGAAGTCAGTTATATGTTCACAAAACGGTAAGAAACAAAAACTAGGTTTGGTCAAGCTTTATAATAACCAGTGAGAAGATGTTTTTTTTAAAACAACTCTAAACAGCAGGACTATACCTTAACAAAATAATAACAAGAATTCAAAAAAACAGATGTGTACTCGGTCTTCACGTGACGATAAATGTGTGACAAATACGAAGGGTGTTATTTAAGACTTATTACCTGCTCAAGTTCCATGTCATTCCCTTTAAGTTTTGCGTTAATAACAGGGTACCCTTTTTGCTTTGTCCACGAAGTCATCAAATCCTTGACAGGTTCACCAGTTTCCTTTTCAATAACAGCCCACAGGTCCTCGGTTTTAGCATTTGAGTATGCATATTTCTTGATATATGAAGCCAGTGCTTTCTGAAAAGATACAGTTTCATAACTTTAGTGTATCAGAATACACTATGAGAATTTACGGAGTTAAATAGTAACAAGAGAAAACTAGATAGCAAGGAGAACGGAGTAATTCGTTTCACTGACTAATGCAATTATTTACAATTTGAGTTTCCACATATTATGTGGTGCGTAATTTGATAGATTCATGACATGATCAGCAAAAGAGTCAAAGATAGCTAAATTTTACTCCATTCAGTTGTGAATTGAAGTATGTTTATCCTGAGTGTGACACCTACTACAACAATGCATAAGATGATCCCCGCATGTTGAATATGACCTCTAACGATAAAAGTTGTCTCTATATGATCATTTACCAAACCATCCACCTTTACTAATGTGACCAGTGAAGTATAAATGCTCCTATATGATGTTTGCATGTAAACAAGGACAGGACAATTTTGGAAGATATGGCCATTTTTCTCTTTCAACATGCCTTCGAAAAACAACAGTGTCTCCCTAAGACACTACTTACAAAAATAAATGTACCAAGTACCAACTAGTACAATTCAAGAGCATACAAACATTTAATATATTGGACAAGCCATGGAGTCAACTAGTGTTCCCATTAGATGAATAGGGGGTTATCACTGTTTCCTCGAAGAACAGAAGAAACGGCTGAATTCTGTACAGTTTTAAGCAATATGACGAAGAAAAGAATTATGATTGAATTTCAGGCAGAGGCAGTATTAGACCTGAAAACGATCTGCGCCAAGGTAACTCTGTAGCATGCGAATAACAGAAGCACCCTTTTCATAGCTAATAGCATCAAAAATCTGATCAACTTCACTGGCATGGTGTATTTCAACCTGGGCACCCAGTAAAACAAATAGTGAGAAGTATGAAATGAATCACAAGTCAGCGTCACAAGTCAAAAAAATAACGCTACAAGCTGAATATGTGTTGATGAGTCTACTGAATTTAATCTTGGAAGTAAGATGTGAGACAAAATGTTTAAGCATCAACTGCAATATCCCATAGAGTAAAGCACGCTAATGTGTCAGTAATAAAAAAGTATGCAGCTACTTATACTTACCATTGTCAAATTTACGATTTAAAACCAATTATTGTAGTTCTACGACAATATAGTGCATGACATCTATTGTTTTGGAGGAAGTGGTAAACAACATATCCAACCACCGGACCAGGCTATGTCACCGAGTAAACAATGAGATTACCTCAATAGGATGAGACTCCTCTAGTGAATCCAATCTGAGAGCAGTGGTTGTGCTATCGAGAAACTGAGTCCAGATATTCCATTGTGGGAAAAAGGAATCTACAGCTAGATGGCTCACCTGTGAAAACAGAAAATCTATTCATTCAGTATACGTTGGAAACCTGATACTTCATTTTTCAAATTTTGAGTCATCGAATTAATTTACCCATGTAGCAAATCCCTCATTTAACCATAAGTGAGTCCACCATTCCATGGTTACAAGATTGCCGAACCATTGATGAGCCAATTCATGTGCCACAGTAATTGCAACCTAAAAAATACATGCTGATTTAAATAAATAAAGGATATCTACACATAAAAAGGTATAGTTACAAAGAAAATCATGATTAATTATAATGAATTATGATGATCATAAGATAAAGTAGTTTTTTTGTGAAACCGATTTATATATGATAACAACACATAGCTAAGAAGTGAACCGCAAATGATGAACATATGTAAGCTGTTTCTGAGCTGTGATAGATACGTTTTGTTTGCTGGAAGCTGATGAAGACTTGTCATCAAAAAGCAAAGCTACTTCCCGGTAAGTGACTAATCCATAGTTTTCCATGGCTCCAGCGGCAAAATCGGGGATAGCAACCATATCCAACTTGGGGAGTGGATAAGGAGTGCCAAAGTAACTGCACAATTGAGGAAATGAACATTTTGTTAATGATACTGTTTCAACAACACCAATCATGTCTCTTCGCTAGAAACCAGTGTGGAAGGAAGGCTAGATTGCGATCTTACTCTTTATAGAGATTTAACGACTTCACTCCAACATCTAGTGCAAACTTCCCTTGACTACTCTTACCAACTTGAGTGTACACACGAACTCTCGTGCCTGAATAAATTAAACAAACAAATGAAATGAAAAGGGAAAGAAAAAAAATCTCTTGCAACTATTTGAATTGATAATGTCAGAGTAAGGAGAGAAACAGAGCTGATACCTTTTGATGTCATACCCTCTACATATTCGAACAAACCAACTACTATGGCCACTAAGTACGTAGACATAAGTGGCGATTCCTGGTAACGGACAGTCTTGATAGGACCAGTAACTGTCGTGTTAGCTACTGGCATGTTGGACAGTGATGTCAGCTCAGATGGAACTTCAAGTGTTAGCTTAAACTTAGCCTGAAAAACAGAAATAGCAAAACAGGAAATGTTACAAAATGCAACTGCCCTTATGGATTGTCTGTGTGCACCTATGTGGGAGGAACATAAAGCAGAATAAGCTTTACACATGTGCACATACTCAACTTATGATCAGACTAAAAATGCCACTTAGTACTATATGTCTAGATGAAACAAGTCGGGTGGAGAAAATCTGATCAATGAACTCTCCGTCCTGCTATCATAATTACCTTGAATGCAGGCTCATCCCAGCAGGGGAAGCATCGGCGCGCATCTACGGACTCAAACTGCGTCACCGCCATGTTTCTCGACTTCCCCTTATACTCGTACTTGCTGCAATCAAATGGAATCACAGAAGCATAAATAGCAGGAACATACCAATGATGTGAACAGATTGCTCAATTAGATCCTTAATTTAGAAAGGGATCACAGCCGTAGAACGCCTTCATAGTGAACTCCCCAACGACATACTAGTGAGGAGCTGGTGACAAACAACAATTCAGTTCTTCCCCTTTTATCTATATCACCATTATTGCTAGTATATATCACCAATGTTGCGGTTCATTGATCATGATGTACGGTGGATGCAGCAACAAGGGTAAATTCCAGAATGAAATCAGACAGTACCTCCTGTAGAATCCTCTCATCTGGTCGTTGAGTGTCCCGTTGAAGTCCATCTTGAGCACGCCGTCTCCCAGAGGCAACTGCTTGGAAAACCCGAGCACCAATATACCGTCCTCCTTGAAGAAGACCACCTCCGTGGGCGCCAGAGCCTGCGAGAATCCAGGCAAGGATGAATGCAGAATGAGGTTGTCTGTGGCGCGAGGGAATTGACAGGGCGAAGCTTCGAGGGAGCTCTTGTTATTGTTACCTGGAAGCGGATGGAGGCGGTGTTGAGGGAGAGGTCGGCGGCGTTGAGCACGAGGAAGCGGGTGGACGCGGAGACGGCGACGTCGATGGCCACCGAGCCCGAGAAGGTGCAGGCGACGAGGTCGGGGCGGAGGCGGAGGTCGTAGCGGCGCGGCGCGGCGAAGCGAGGCAACCGCGCCTGGCCGCGGAACTGGCCCGCCGAGCCGCCCGCCGGCGGCGGGGGGGCGGGCCCGGAGATACCTTGAGATTCGCGCCCTGCGTGCGTGTGCATCGCGCTGGGTTTAGCGCGAGGGGAGAGAAAGATGGGGCGGGCGAACAAATTTTCACACATTTGTCTGTTGCTGTTACACATTTTTCTAGACAGATTTTAATTTTATTTTAGTGAAAGACACCTTTTGATTTTTATCAAATTTTAAGGACCCGAGGGAAGCAAACAGGACTGTTCATGAGCTAGCTAGAATGTGCGTTTAGCCCTCTCTACTGAACAATCTCATAAATGATGTAATTGTGGTTGGTACTTGGTAATCAATAAAGCTCACAGGAGGATGGATGGAGTCATGTTGTTTCCTTCAACAAAAAAAAGGCGCTCGGTCGATCTTCCTTGGTTTCTTCTTCCCCTCCGGCGACATCCCGCAACCATTATCGACATGACTGTCATCTTGTTCGCTTTTAGCTGGCGCTCTGCCGCGACGCCTTGCTGCCCCGCACTGCCCAAAACCCTCCACCCGGTATCATCTTCTCCGATGTAGGCACCTCTTAGCCCGCAAGATAAGTTCCTTACTTGTCTTCACCGTCTCTCTTGCATCCGTCTCCGTCGGTGGCGACGGTGGCTCGTTATAGTTCTCGTGGTCGACGAGGATCACTCTCATCCGCTCTCAATTTGCCACACTAGGATCGACCGAGAACTAATTCGTTGCTCGGTTGACCCAGAGCTAGCAAAAGCGAATTTTTAGAGTCCCATGTATTTGCCCGAGAGAGAGAAAAAAAAACCATCTAACTGACACTACGGCCCAAGAGAGGCGATTTTTCCAAGGCTAATCAAGAGACGAAGCCTTGGTCGTCTCCTCTCTCCCGCTACAGTAGAGAGAGGCGATTTTTCGCCCGCGCGCAGATCCACCACCTCACCGTCGATCCAGTCGATCCCTCGCCCTCCGCCGGCCGCTTCGGCGGCGGGAGGGCGGGGGATCCCTGTCTCTCGCGTGTAGATAGTGTAGGAGCTGGGTGCTTTCCGGGCGGCGGAGCTATGGAGGAGGTGGAGCCGTCGTCCTTTTTGGTGCAGGTACATCCTTCCTCTCGCGGCGGAGCTCGGTGGAGGTCCGTGGTGCTGTGCCTGTCCCCTTCGCCCTCTGGGATCCACGGATCCGTTGGGGGCGCCTTTCCCCTCCCAGATCCCGCGTGGCGGCGGATCTGGGTTGACGATCTTGAAGCTCGAGATGCGCATGGAAGACGATGGAGGTGCAGCGGGAGCTGGATGGAGGCTCCGTGTCCACGGAGTTCGAGGTCCGGCGACTTCCCGTCCGTCAGGGGACGTCTTCGATTCCAAGGCTTGAAGGAAGACGCGACGGCGGCGCGCCACCGGCATGTTCTGCTCTTCGCCGGCGTCTCTAGGTTGCAGATGAACTGGTTTGTAATTTCCATCTTGCTTGGGGTGTTCTCTGTAATGGTCTTCCTGTAATTCTCTTGTTTCCTCGCAAAAAAAAAGACACTACGGCCCAAGAAGAGGAGCCAGTCAAGTGGTAGATTCGGCCCAGGCAGTATAGTGAAACAAAAAATGTGGAGGTCAAAGTCACTCGTGTAGCATAGCGCTTGTCCTATCCCATCGTCGTGTAATAACACATGCAGCCGGCAGTGCATTCAACAAGTCAAGGTGACAATCGAATAATAAATGCAGATACAATCTCGTAAGAGAGATAGATACCGCGCGCACCTCGCCGTGGGACGCCATCCTCCGGCCACCACCGCCACCGCCGGCGGCTGCGTCGACGGCCAACATGGTGGCGAGGACGGCGATGAGCGTCACCGCCACGGCAACGGGCAGCGCGGTGGCACCGGCGCCGGATCGAGCCATGACCGGCCGCGCGCTCCTGTGTTGTGCCCGCGGCGCCGGCGAGCGCAAGAGCCTTCCTTCCCGCTGACGGAGCGAGTGAGCAGGTGAGTGGAGGCGCGGCGGCAGTGGAGAGGGGCCGTATATGTTTATAGCGGAGGCGGAGGACCAGCTCGGCCGGGTAGTAGGTTTGACTGGGCAAGCCAAGGCGAGGGGGAGGTGGCGGTGGCAGGACGATAGCGTTGTGGTGGATCGTGTGAACCGCCCGCACTCGCGGGTTGGATCCAGACGTCGACGGATGCGCCCAGCCCATCATCGATCAACTGACCGATTCTGCTGTATGAGTGTATCTATTTTGAAATTATGTCCTGCTAAAAAGATCTCATTTTTAAATACTGACCGCCGCTTTCATTTGGATTACTCACCAAAATATCTGTGCCAATACTGCCATGTGGTCCTGGAAGCTGCTATTTGGCAGCGCATGCTTGCCTGACGCACTGCTGCCATCTGCGATCGCCCCACCTCCTCGATCATCTATCTACGAAGGAGCGTAGTTCCAAAATCTAGTTTATATCTACTGATCTTATAAATATTGTTATATCTAATATGTCATAAAAATCATATCCAAATTAAAGCACGGACTAAGAAAAGATGCAATTTTAGCTCTGATAGTGTTAGACTGTTAGTGGACACGACTAGAGAGTGGAGAGAACTTTCTTTGAACAACTTATAACATGATTTATCATTTCTATTATTTAAGTTGATTATTGAATTCGAATTTGCAGTTTCGTTCGTCCAACAGGAGGTTCGTTCGTCCAAACCAAACCTTCACTGTTTGGAAATCCACACCCCAAATCCATGGGGAGGGCGATTTTAGATCTTGTAGGTCTTTGTTCTGCTGTTTCCTGACCTGTCCTCTTCTGTTTGCTGCTCCTAATGGAGCCCTGCTTCTCCCTCTTTTAGCAAATCGATCTGCACGTGCACTGTACTACATTCTCTCCGACCTCCTATTTTTAGGGTTTCCATTCTAGGGTTCCTCACGGCCCGCACTGTACTAGATCTATAAATTGCAGGCCATGTGTCCAAGTTACACTCGCACACTCACATGTTTCACCCTTTTGAAACTGTTAGCTTCATCATGCCAACTTTTGTATAAATGTTAAGCCACTGTTCTTATCTTTGATTTATCCATGTATGTTTGTATTCTGAATGGCGAACAGGGTTCCGGACCTGCTATTCTAATGTACTTTTTATGTTCAACTAACCATGTGTCACACACAAATGTATGAGACTATAAAAATAACGTTCTGCAGGGAACGGAATGCCGTATCTTACAATTGATTTGAAAGTTGGGTACAATAAAAGAACATTCATAGTTTTCCATGTCTACCACAGCACAAAAAATCTGACATTTCTTGCAGCCGGACTATTCCACAATGTCAAAATTTGATGGAATTAGCGTGTTATGAATTTAGAACACATGGACCCATAATGTCAAGAAATGGTTAATTTGGATGCAACTGACGCGCCAATTTTTTATTTTTCTACATAATTTACTTGTGGATATAAAGAAACTCCATATATATGTACATTTGTCACTATCAAGCTAGTTAATTTTTTGCTGTGGCCATAGGTAACGTAGTTAATATACATTTTCTAGCACGTATGTTTTGTTCAACAATGCACCTTCTAGCTGTTATGTTCTCACATTTTTTCAATATAACCACATTCTAGCATATATGTAGAGCGGCAGTAGGTCAATGTCATGTTCTTTTTTATGTTTATAACCTGCTTACTTCTCATGTCCTGTTATCGCACATTTTAATCCCCTTCCTTTTCCCCCACATCCTCAGGATGGCAAGCAACCCAAAGGTGTGCATCCTTATCAACGACAGTGACGACGAAGATGTTCAGCATCAGCAGCCAACACTCGGGATTGGGGCCAACAACCAACCGCCGCAGGAGAATCTCATATGGTGAGGTATATATTTTTATTTTTTCAACTTCCTTTTGCACTTCTTTTCATGCTGCACCATCTTTTACTGACACCAATGCGCGACATCTGTTTCTCTCAGGCCCGTCGTATGGTGGCAACGATCTCTTTGACCACCACTGCATTTTTGCAAACGACATGGGACTGAAGCCTGAACAATGCGACTTCATGAATGACATTACAGCTGATTTTCCGGGTGTACCCATCAAGTACTACGTCTATCGCATGACTAGTTCTTCTGCCAGGAACAGCAAGTCCAAGATGGCGAGATACAATTCTACCGTTATGTATAGCTGCCAATAATTCAATAGTTCCATCCACAATTGTGTTTCACTTTCATGTTATTTTTTCAAAAGTTTTCAACTCAATTCACTCAGTCCTACCTGAGACCATATCTCCGGAGGCCCCAGATGTTAAACGTCGAGTGCGGTGGCAGGGGGAAGGAACTTGAAGTCAAAATGAAGATAGAATCTGGTGGAAACAGCGCCATCCTATCTACTGGCTGGGGTCAAGCCGTCAAAGAGTGGGAGATTGCCGTGGGAGACGCAGTGATGTTCTGCTTTTTCCCATACAAGCATGGCGTACTTCACTTTCTGCTCATGCAGCTGTGAAGTTGCTCTTCTCATCCATGCGCTTAGCGATGTGCACACTTGCTAAATATATGTTTGTCTTAACTTAGTACCTGTCTCACCTAGTTGTTCTTTCGAAACTGTCAACTATGTTCATTACATTCGCATCGACTATGTACTTGAAGATGTTAAATTCGTGTTGCAGGAACTTAACTATTATTTTCTAAAGCAATTGTGGAGAATATTCCACATATCGTTCTAAACATCTGTTTTGTTCGCAAGCTTCCCACCTAACTGGTCATATTTTCTCAAAACCTAGCAGGAGATCATTGTTTTCAATTGTTTCTGTTGCCACACAAACCCTACATTCATTTTGTTTTGTTATTACTCCTTATAAACATATATGTTTCCGCTGAAAAGATACATTCGACGCTGAGGCAAATTCCAGGTGACATTTTTATTACGACCATGTAATATCATCGGCATTCGAGTAAACACAACTATCAATTCTTGATCAATTCGAGAACAAAACCAGGCGTCATATGATATGATTTTTCTCCATGAATTTTCACGTTAACAAAAAACCGACACTTCCTATGTAACAAATTATGCAGAACTTAAAAACAATGTTGCTTTGTAAAATCATTTATTATATTCACAAACAAATCAGCGACATGGAAATATGTTATAAAATAGTCCTCATGCATTGCATGCAAGCACACCATTTTGAACTAGTCTTATTTGTTTAGTTGAGACCTATAGCATCAACGGAAATGAGTAAACACGACTATTTACTTCACGATCAGAACAACAACAAACCATTTTTTGCAATATCATATGAAAATTCACTACCATAATTCACGCCGACAAACAATCCGACACCACCTCTGTAACAAGAATATCCACATCACAACATTATATCTTATTCGACAAACAACTCATCGACATCGAAATCCGACCGGGGATACTCTGATGTTCTACACTTTCGGGGGCACCTACCCCACCAGGTGCTGCGCCGAGATCATCTTGGGCCACCTCTACACCGACCACCGCAACTTCAACATCAGGCCAGGAGCGGATGTCGGCGATGTCTATGTCGTCCTTTGGCAAGAAGGAGAAGCCGACCGCTTCCATGGAGACGTCTACTGGGTTGCCGACACGCTATGTTGCTGCTTCAAGGTGAACCCATGGCTCCTCTGGGACCAGACTATCCCCAATGTCATCCCCACGGTGCGCGTCATCAACCAGTAGTGTGATCCTCCTTCTCCTGCAGCCAAGTTCATGTAATCTCTCTGTCACCATCGATGTCCTTTTTATGTAACCGAGCTATCTACTAAATCTAAGTGTGACCTTGTACTCAAATCTCTGGCAAGTGCAATTTTGTTGTTGTTTATCAGTAAAGGCATGAGCTGCGTGCGCTCCATCTCCACAATGGTTCGCGATTTTCAAACCCTCTGCGATTTGAATTTTTGCCATTTAAAGCTACCCTAACTGCGGGCAATCGCCAAATCCTGTTTTCTCCCGTCCGCGTGACGTATGGCCGGCAAAATCACCTCCCCTCCCTATCGCTAACCACCACCCTAACCACGGGACGACTACTTTGTTTCTGAATCACGACTGTGTTTTCAACCATACGATACACTCCGCGCGCGTCCCCAGGTGCCAAAAGTCCGGGTCACCCTGTAATCATGTTAGATTACGTGTGCACAATGGAGGCACCGGATAAGTTCCCCTCCTACGAGACACTAAGCAACACGACATCACTCGTCAATCTTAGACCGGCCAAAGCTGATCCAAAAGCAATTCGACTGAGTTGCGGTTGAACATGGTTGCCTTTGTCACTGAGTACCCTGCAGGCTACTGTACTGGTTTGCTGTCAGTAGTGATTGCAGGCGTTCAGCAGTTATTAATTGCACGTATTGCAGAGAGATAATAGCGTAATACTACCTGGTTTCCTGCAAAATTTACCGATTGGTACAAGTCGGTGTCCCAATAACATTTTCATACCACATTTTGCGCAAACTTTCTCAGAATACCCAAATGGACGTCTGAAGCGAAATTGACAGCGAATCTGACATGCTGGGTCCACACGTCAGGAGAATTAACACTTGGCCCCACTTATTAGTCCATTAAAAAAATAAAAAGGAAAAGAAAAAGGAAAAGGAAAAGGAAAAAAGTCAGAGGTTCCTGGAGGCTCCACGCCCCGCCAGGGGAGGTCCAGCCGCCGCCATCCGACCCCGTGCTGCCGCCCTCCAACCCCGTCGACCCCGCGCTGACGCCCTCCGACCCCGCCGCGCCGCCCGCCCTCCGACCCTGCCGCGCCGCGCGCCCTGGGAGGACGCTCTCGGGGGGATTCGTGTGCCGCCAAGCGGGTCGCAGTGGACGAACACGAACCCACGGGCGGCACCCGGCGGCTGCCTCGCGGCGAGAATGCGCGGGGCACGGTGGACGAAGACGACGCCGAGGGCGACACGCGGTGGCTGCCTCGCGGCGGGCATGTGCGAGGGCGCGTGGACGAAGACGACGACGCGGTCGGCGGCACCTGGCGGCTACCTCGCGGCGAGCATGCGCGAGGGCACATGGACGAAGACGGCGACGTGGTCGGCGGCACCCGGCGGCTGCCTCGCGGCGAGCACTCGCGAGGGCGCGTGGACGAAGACGACAACGTGCTCTTGGCGGCACCTGCGCGGCGTGCATCGGCGGCGTGGTCCTGGCGGCGAGGAAGTCGGCGGCCGGCGGTTGACAGCGCTGGGGCGCGGCCGGGGTCGGCAACACACACACGGGAGCACTCTGGTCTGGCAAGCTGGGGCGCGACCGGGATTTTTTTATATTTTTTCAGTTTTATTTGCTTTTTCGGATTTTTTTATAGATTTATTTACTTCTTTATAGGACTGACGCCTGCTTGCCACGTCACCTTACATGTGGGACAGGGAAGTCTGAAACGATGTCTAAATTGAATCAGACAACCATTTGGGCATTCTGAGAAAGTTAGCGCAAAATGTGGTGTGAAAATGCTATTGGAACACCGATTTGTACCAATCGGTAAATTTTGCACGAAAAGAGGTAGTATTACGCTATTATCTCTATTGCAGAGAAAGCCAAATACTCCAGAAGCTACCTAGATTCTACGGGCCACGGAGTAGAACACTATGGAACCAAATAACACGTGCGATGATTGTCGAGGGATACGATCGTGAAGATTCTACGACTTAGCTAGCAAAGCGTATCTAGAAGGGTACCTAATTTGATTTCTTCGCGACGTCTAGATCACCGGAAGCTACCTAGATTCTCAATCCTTCTTTAGCGGGTGGAAAGCCCTGGTCACGACTTTGATTTCACACTCCCTGTGTCCTTATAATAAATATAAAAAGTTTTGGTAGGCGATTACTAGTCTCATGATGTGCGTCATAACACACGCTTGTGAGACCGATTTTATGGCGTCTTATCTTATGCATCCGGTGGCTTTGTGTATCCCTGCATCCGACGATTTTCAACCACCTGATCAAATCGTAGTGCTATGAATACTTTTGCTGTAATCTTGTGAAAACACGCCCGCTGCCTCTTAACTTAACCCAGCAAATTTGCATAGGCACCCCTGCCGGTTCGACCGCACCAGACGCCCGAACAACACGTTCCTCTCTGGATCCATTGCCGGCTTCGATCATCATGACGGCGCCCCGCAGGTAGAAACGGAGAAGTCGATTCTGCACCCCATACTTCGCCGGACACAGATTTCTCGGCAAGGCACCTACGTCAGGCTGGCTCGATCTCCTTCCGATGCAAAGTGGCCGAATGATTTCCACGTCCAAAGCAAGCTCACCGCCGGACCAGCAGCTAGCTACATGCGTCTAATTCAACTGGACTCACAGGCTCACAGCACGACTCGTGGAGAAGCGAAGGCTGGATTAGGATTCCTAATCTGACAGCAGGCAGCGTAGTTTGCTGCAATCTGTGTGTTGTACTGCTGCCGAGTGTTCTTGGTAGTCACACATCATATATTGTACATTCAGTAACCTATTTGGTAGTCACTAACTGAATATGTTGCATATCTGTCTGACGTAAGGCACATATTTCAGTCCTTGTCAAGCCTGATACAACTACACAGATCCTTCACTGATGCTACTCAGTCGAACGATCCGAGTCAACCAGCACAAATGAATCCTTTGTATAGATAGATGCACAGGCATTACCCATTCATAACATTCGTTCTCTGCATTCCTTGTGTACATATGAACTTTGATTGTACAGTTGTCAAGTCTTTGAAATTTGGCAAGAGAGAACATTTTACATTCATACTGTAACTACACGCACACCCAATAAAGATAAAATGCATTCGATTAGCTACTCAGGAGCTATTTGCACGTACGTACTGGATACATACAATACACAAGAACAAGAAAAATTCAGAGTTCTAGCGGCGGCCAATTTCCTGAACTATGTTGTTGCTATGCAAGGGGGTTGCAGCCCACGTCAGTTTGTAGGAGGCCGCCCGTTGTGAGGAGAAGGTCAGTAGGGCAACCCCAGGACAAGCGTCTAGTGTACGCCGATGGTGCAGAGGTTGGCGACGCCGGCGGCCGACGCCAGGACCAGCGAGAAGGGGCGCGTGTAAGGAGACCTACGACCTTTATAGGGCACGTCAGACCGCGTCGAGGTTGTCGAATGGCATATCGCTTCCAGGCTTCCAGCAACGGCGAGCACGAGTGGATTTCGATTGGGGATTGCGAAGCTCGTCGCCGCCGCCATTGGGATAACTAGCCCGTGACCGGCGTGTTGTTTGGCGACAAGACAAGAGGGTTGGATCCTTTAGGGGGTAGTTTGCATAATAAAAGGTCTGCACGTGGGCGCTTTAGTGCAAAAGGGCGTGGGATTTAGTGAGGACGCACGATTGACATCGGTTGGTTGAAAATCTTCGGATGCAGGGATACACAAAGCCACCAGATGCATAAGATACGACGCCCCGATTTAATATTGTTTTGTTCAGGGAAGTGACCAAAGGACCGAGCGGACAAATCTATAGTCGTAAAAGCGTAGATAAACCTGAAATATCTACTCGTGCTTTTTAGATAATGTTGCACTTTCTTAATTAACAAGCATCCATACAAAGAGTTTGCCTGATACAATGTGGAGTAGAACAAGAAACAACACACGCAACGACAAACTCACAAGACATTGTCTTGTCATCTGTTTTGCGTTTCTGATTGACCGGGTTTATTTTCAGTGCCTTGCTTTTTAGGTGCTTCTAGATTTTTATGTGGCTTTGGATTTATCTGGTCGGGCACTCATGTGTCTTCCACCATTCGGCGCTATTAATTTTTAGAATGTTTGATATATGACCACACGAGACTAAAGAAAAGCATCGAGTAGAAGTGGTGGCAGATAGATTAAACATGGTACCGTGGGTTCTTATATAAACACGGCAGCCTACCGTCGGGTTGTAGATTTCTTCCACTAGAAGAACCACTGAAAAACTTGGATGGTGCCTTTTGTCTAGAGCAAGAGCACTATCAAACAAGTCATGTATGTTAATTTTGTATGCAGATTTTCTGTGCTAGTATATGGTTGTATGAAAAACTTGGATGGTGACTTTTGTCGTCAGCATAATTTATAAGCATCAACATATTGTAACAGTAACACCTTTTAGACAACAACACACACTGTCATAAATAACATCACTTGCTCATCCATAGTAACACATCATAAATGATAATCAACTGCATATGGTCATAAACAACAACACATAATGGTGTTGAGTGGAGGGGCAGGTTCAATTTTACAAGAGGGCCACTTGTCACAATTTCAGATGGGTAAGTAGTAACGCGGGTATGAGTTATACAATCTCATACAAACCCGACATACTTGATAGATTACACTAAACTGTAACGGATGAAGTGATGAAGTGGACCAATTAGATGGTTGATTAGGTGGACAGCTTGCATGTTGAGAGAAATACCCTTAGTGGCACACTATCCACATCAGCAATCATCTTATTGGTCCACGTCATCCTTTCTCAGTTTCAGTTTAGCTTTGTACCATTTATTTCCGTCAGAACCACTTTTACGTGCGTTTCCTCCCCGAGCAGCCGAGCGTCCCACTATTATTTTTCTACCCATTGACCTTCTGTCTAGCCAAAGCGAGCCACCAAGTGTCTATGCAATGACGACGTCCCTTCCTCTCTCTTCCACTATCTTCTATAAAATCATGGACACTTCTCTCTTCTACCAGTTGTGTGCCATCTTTTGTAATCTTCTTATTCGCAGCTAACTGACTGTTATGTCTTCTCTCCACATGGCCAGGTTAGCTGCAATTGTTGCCATGCGTAGGAGGGCATAAAGATCGACGGAAAGAGCGGCGCTTGCACCTGATCCAGACATTGCAAGCACCGGATTAGGTCCAGCCGGCTGTACGTAATTCGAACTTGAAGGAGGTGCGTTGTTGTGCACAGATACGCCAATCCGACCCTCCGGCCTGAACTCTGTTTTTATCCTCTGCCTTCTTACCATGCTTTAGTATCAAGATCGATCAAGAAGCAAACGGTTGGAAAAGAAGCAGAATACCAATCCGTTGGATTCAGAAGTTATAGCGCATGGGAAGGATCCAGAAAAAGTGAAGGCAGGAAGAACACCGGTCAAGGGTGAGAATTTTTACTTGCGTGTTGGCCTAACTTTTCCTTTTTTGTCATCATCCGTTATAATATTTAATTAATTAATTTTAGTTTCCATTTTTCTATCAACATAGAGCTTTCTCCTGCCTGTCAATTTTAGTTCTGCTCTTATATTTCCTTCAATTTTGTTTCTCCTTTCGAGACTTTTAATATTATTCCTTGGTGTATTGCAGGTTGGTTAGGACTACTAGGAAAAGTAGGGATGATGGAGAGGCGTATTCATTTCAACTGGCATCTACATATACACATCTTCCACTTTTCCCAATATGTTTGTGTTAGTATTTGACTCTACAATCAAGTTTTAAGAATGTGCATCTGCATTCTAAAATTGTCACATCCTTAGCTACCATTTTTTTAAATGTTACCCTGGCTACGATCTTCAGTATTTGTATCGTTCAATAGTACTATTTTTTTGTATAGAAAACTGTTTGTACCCATATGTTACTGTTACATGTTCAAAGTTTGATTCTTGATGTATTTTATACCACATATCCCGCTGCAACGCGCGGGGAATTATCTAGTTTTATTAGGTTTACACGGGTAATTGAACAATTGCTTGTTACTGATGGTCCTAGAATGTGGTGTCGAAATCAGAGTAATCGAATTGCATCAGCCGTATACAAGACGATACGGATTCGGGTATAAGTCGGATTCGAATAAGCGATGATATATTGGATCCGCCTGGTAGTGAGGGTTACGTAAACCAGAGATTCCGCTTTTGGGAGGTGGGGACGAGAGAAAGAGATAGCGATAGAGAGAACGCGGCGGCGGCGGGAGCAGAACGATGGTGTTCGGTCGGAACAAGCCGTCTCCGTCCACAGCTTCTCCGTCCTCGGCGGCGGCGGCCGCCTGCGCGGAGGTCCGAGCGGCGTACCACGAGTGCTTCAACCGGTGGTACGCGGAGAAGTTCGCCAAGGGGCAGTGGCACAAGGACGACTGCGTCGGCCAGTGGAACAAGTACCGGGCCTGCCTAGAGGTAAAAACCTAGACCGCCCTCTGAATCTTCCCCCATCTTCGCCTCGATCGCGGGATCGCTCTCCTTGCTCGCCGCTTCGGTTCGATCCGATCTCTGGTTTGTTATGCGCCGTAGAGTAGAGATCCCATCATTGACCGTCTCGTTTCTTGGATTCCAAGAGGGTATAATGGGGATGTTAGATGGTCTATGGAGGTTTAAGTTTCATGGCAAGATCTGGAATCGCTTGTTTACAAAGGATCTTTGAGGGATGGTGTCGATTGCGTAACTTCTTTAGCCGGAGTAGGTCAAGGTCGGTCTGGGGAGAATCTTAGAATCATCATAGTGGGAACTTATGGTAGTCATGTTGCATTGTTGCTTTTGATCTGGATTTGTATTGCGCTGAAATATGTTACATATTTGGGGCCGGTGCTATTGTGTGTGATGGAAATCATAGTGTTGCAAATGTGGGTTCGGTGATATCGCGCGCGATGGCGATTTGGAGCACTTTTGTGGACAGGCGATGTTACGTTCGAGGAGGACGTTGTTTCCCATTGTTCATTTTCTAACCCAAGGAAGTTATTACCTGAAAAAAAGAGGTTGTCAACCTTATATCATGTTTAGATCGTTGAGACAATTGAGCTTGCAAGACTTAGCTAGTTTCATCGCATTTGTATGAGAAAGCAGCTAATTGATCTCTGAAGAGCTCAGTCTATTCTAAAACCATTTACAGTTATAGCTGTTCTCGCTTTGTTTACTGTGGTGTGCGGCTGTTTCCTAAGCAAGTACTGGACATAGCTGGTGCAATGCTGACTAAGAATTTGAGGCATGGTCGCTTGTTTGCAAGCCTGGTCTCTTAATGACTGCCAACCCATCAAAGCTCAGCCAATTCTCAGGAAAACTTGCTATTGCCAATTTCTGTTTCTGAAAGAACTCGTATTTCATGACTTAATTATCGCAGGTAAATGGCAACGCTGTATATGCCGTCAGATGGGTGGTTATATCAGGTTCACGGCTTTATTGTTTTGTTTGAAGTGGTGATTTGCTGTTACCTTGAGGGACAAAACCTTCGTAGCACTTGAATGTTCAGTTATGTTGTTTATTTGTAGACAGTATTTCTCACAATCGAATTCTTCTACTGTGTTATTTACCTATTTAATTGTCCATATATATCACCAGAATAACTGTGTTAAGGACTGAGTTCAACAAAGCTGTCTTACACACACAAGCACAATTTGATTATATTCATCACATTGAGTTTAACATGCATCAGTGTCATACTTTCTTCAGTTTCCACTTAAGCAATTCGTTGTATTTTCATTTATTTTGTGATTATATGTATTTAGGTTTTGATTGTACGCATTTAACTGATCTTTCCATGTTTAATTGTTTCCAGGAACATCTCGAGGACAAGCATCTCAGGCAAATCCTATTGGAGTCGGAAACGTCCCCCGGTTATGCGCAGCTTCATCCTGATTCTTCATCAGGACAAGGTGCGACCTCTTCAAAATGACAGTCCAGGACTAACAACATGGTCGAGCTCTTTACTGTACCAAAATTCGGAGACCCTTGGTAGACTGAATCAAAATGTAGTTCTGTTTGGACACATGTTATGTCCCTGGATCACGTTGGATTCAGCACATGACACTAATTTGTTGAATTTCCCAGGATCGAATTGTACTCAAACTCACAAAACCGCATGTGCTTTTATATACTCGACCAATCAATAGTTTGTAAATATTCGGTGATTCTGATCTTGAAGTTAGTACAATATGATCTACCGTTAACTGTCCAGGTTATAGAATATTGTTTCATGCCATGGTGCCCTTGGCCCCAAAACTTCACAACCCTTCCTCCCGGGCCGCTCGTGCGAGGCGGCTCCGGAGGCTCCCCTCCTAACCCTAAAAAGCAGCCGCCGGGCGGATCTCTCCGGCCGCTGCCGCCGCGGCGCCGGCGGTGGCGGCCCCCCCTTGCCATCGCAGGTGACGGGCTCGGCGCGCCTCGCTGGTAGCCCATCGCGCGGGGAGACCATCTATGGAACGTCGGGCGGAGGCCGGGCGGCGGAGCGGTTCGCCCACACCGACGCGCGGCTGAGAGGTGTGGTCGAGGCAGAGAGGAGGAGGAGGCGCGCCTTGCCTTGGCGGCGTCGCATCACCTTCGATCGGCCGGCGCAACCGGTGCAGGCCAGAGGCGGGGGCAAGCCTTGCCGTTGGTGGCGGTGGTGTTCCGATCTGCGTCGCATGGGCTTGCGTTGTGGCCAACCTCTGGCTCTTCTGGGTTAGAGGTCGGCTCGCTCGATCCGTTCGCCGGGAGTCGGCAGGCGGTGTGGGGACTGCTGGTCCGGCCAGAATAATGGCGGTGGTCCTTGGTTCTTATTCGCGGCGAGATGTAGATCTACTGGATGTTGGTCCCCATCGATTTGGCTGGACGGTCGTGTTTCGGAAGGCTCCGCCGGCGAACTCCACTGGGCGACTCATGCCTGGAGATTGCTGGATCGGATGGTATTCGATCGTACGCACCCATGTCTTTTCTCTGACCGTTTGGTTTCAGAGGGAGCGCTTCGAAGCTCTGCTGGCTGTTAATATCATGGAGCACGCTTTCTCGTTCCATGGTGCTGGCGGAGAATGACATGGAAGGCGAGATCTGAGGACCGGCAATGGTGGTTCGTATCTTTCTGGCGATGAGGAATTGGCTTGGTGTTTCATGACTTGGAGCAGCGGCATGTAAGTGGGGGCGACAACATACGTGAAGTCCAAAGTCCTATCTTTCAGGGTGAAAATCCAAGGTCTGGCCTTAATTGGTTGTGCCTGACAGTGGTCTTGTTGGAGACATTGTTTTGAGAGCGAGGATTTTCTTCAGGATGAAAACCCAAGGTCTGGCCTTAATTGGTTGTGCCTGGCACGGTTCTTCTTGAAGACGTTGCTTTTGAAGAATTGGACATCAGGTGTTGTTTTGGTGGTGGTTGTGCGGCTGCTGCAAGGACTGTAACTCTGTAGCGGGACTTTTCTTTTTATTTCTTCTTCTTATTGTCTTTTGGCTGTGTGCATCCGTAGTAGTTTTGGTTATTGCGTTGTTGCAGAGGATGGGTGCATGTTGTATCTTCTCGATATTAATAAACACTCTTTATCTAAAAAAAAAAACTTCAGTTTCTTCATAGTGTATTGTGCATGTGTTTCCTAGTCAAATTAGACGGAAGGCTCGAGCAGAGCCCGGCTTTAAATTAATAAAGCCATCCGGCCAGGTTCCACAATAACACTAGTCAAATGATGCAAAGGTACAGAAAAAACAATCTCAACTTTTTTCATGGCATAAACATTAACGTGGGTTGTGGTAGAGTTAATGTGCCTAATCTATACTATCTAAACTAGCAAAATGCCCATGCGTTGCTACGGGTTAAGAAAAATCTACTTTTAGTCGATCAACCCGCATAATCTAGCCTCAGTTTGCCATTTCCTTATTCTCTCCGTTATCAGAGCACAAGTGACAACTGAAGTGGCAAATTTATCTATCTATACCAACTCCTGAAATTCGAGCCTTCACTTAATGAGATGCTACGGTTTGGCAGTACTCCAAGCTAGACCTGGGCATTTCTCAGTCCGAGCGGGGCTCAGACCTAAAAAAGCCTGATGCAGAAAAATCCAGGCCCGAGCCCGGCCCTGCCCGACCGTCGGAAACCCGACACGAGCACGGCAAAGCCCGACCAGGCCCGACCTGACTATTGGGCCCGAGATCGGCCCGATGTGCAAGCCCGGCCCAGCCTGAGATTTTTGTGCCGGGTCGCGTCGGGCCGTCCGGGACGGGCTGCCAATGGCCAGGTATACTCCGAGCCTTCGTCTACTCGGATGCCGCTATTAGCTGGCAGCGACTTCGTCTCTTCACCAACTCGGATGCCCCTGTTCCTGGCATTCTAGCGACGACTCCGTTATCACAAGTGGCAATAACTTCACTTCCTAAACAATATAAAAACACATAATGAGAAGCCAATGTGAAACGGTGGTACGAACTAAAAGGCAAGAAAAAAATATTAGTGTTTTATTAAGGAAAATGTATTTGCGTAAAGATGCCTCTTCGCAAAATCTAGTAGTTAGAATAGTATATCTGCAGATCATCACATATGCAATATCCACCTGCAAATTAAGGGAATTAAAGCATCTATTAGCACAAACATTCTTATGGAAAACTTAAGCTGAAAACATATAATTAAAATATATTAGCATACCAAGCTAAGTTGGCTAGGGAAGAAGGGGCCGCACGGAACTTCGACAGGGCAGCTTCGATCTTGTCTAGAGATGCAACTGACGAACAAAAGGATGTAATTTTTTTTTTTTTGAGAGGCAAACACTCCTACGTTCATAGAGGCAGAATCATAGATTCACTACAGTTGCATAGATAGCAGGTGGCATGGGTGGTAACCATGTGTTGCCAGAACCTGAAGATTTGACAAACTTGGCTAGGTCATGCGCTGTTGAGTTGAGAAGTCTGCTGACGAAGCTGATCGAGCATCCATCGAACATGGCTTTTAGGTGTTTGACGTCTTCAAAACTTCTTAACGTGTTGCTGAGAACCTTGGACGTGCAGTTGGCTTTATGAACAGTGGCACAATCCGACAGAACCACACTGGGAACCAGCCCTAGTCCATAGCGACCAATCTTTTTTTATGTCTTCAGAAAAGGATGTACTCCACAAGCCTGGCTGCGCCGATCTGACGCGAGTTCTTCACATTCAGGAAGGGCGTGGTGAGGGTGCAGATGCGCCGATATGACCGGAGGACATGGGTCTCTCCCTCGGTCCCTCCCCTCCATCCCCCTCCCACCTCAACTCCGGAATGTTCCTCCACACCTCCCGTCTCTCCAATTGCTCCCTTGCCTCTGTTCGCTCTCCAATGGATAAGGTGCAGAGCGTCCCTAACTGGAGGCGCATCAGCAGTGTTGCGGCGTAGGAGGAAGAAGGGGAGCATGGGGCGGTTCAGTCATTTGCCAGCAACTTCTCCCTGACGACCGTGATGGTATGTACTCGCCCTACTCCTCCTTGCACGCGGCTGCCGTCCGCCTCTTCCCGCCAGGCCGCCTCCATCCCCGTGCACTCCGCCTGCCTGGACTCTGGTGCCGCCCACCTTGTCCCCGTTTTCTTTCGGTCGTGGCCTTGACGAAGAGAAAAACGTTTCGTCAGGATTAGTATTGGGCTCGTTTTTTTTTCACTTACCGATGGCAGGGTGGGTAAAATCTCATAACACACAGGGGTAAAATCGGAAATTTAAAAAACGTACCATCACCTAAAGCCATATTATATAGTAGAGATAGGGGCACCCCACTAAGAGAATTCTCTCAACATGCAAGCTATACATATCATCCAGTTTCTAATTGGTCCACGTCATCAAGCCATCCACGTCACCAAATCTCAAGAACTAAGAAAGGACATACATACATGTTAGTGGAGCAAACGCCAACATGTGATCCGTTACCGTTTTACGTGGTCCCAGTTATTCAGTCAAGTCGGTTGCTCGCCCCTATTTCCACTTCTACATTTTCCGGCATGCAGCTACACTGACGTTTCCTTGCTCCCCTATTAATTGATCCTTCATTTGTTTCTAATATATAGGTCCAATTAACCAGTTATCCTTTGGCCTTCCTACCGATGGTTGCTCCCCGTAGCATCACATCATCTATAAATTCCCCTCATATCTAGCTCACCATTTCTCTTCCAAATCGTCTCATGTCCAATAGAAGAGAACTGCAGTAAGTGTGCCAACTTGCCGGAAAGATCAAGTATCCAGGCTCCGTAGGACCTCTGCCTCTATGAATTGTGATGTCCATCATGTCTGCTTTGTCGACACTGTTTGTCTTTCAAGTCACACAGCTGTTGCTGTTGTATTTTTCCCGATTCCTTCCCGGCATGAGCCCTTCTGCGCCTAACTGATTTTTTGTGCCGCACCCCTCCGATCCACACGTACATGATGACTACATTATCATGCCAGGAGATCCACGTGACAACCATGCTGAGAAGATTTAACCATGCTTTGCGGTATCGAATTATATGATTATATATTGGGTCATTGAGATAGATGTGTTGCACTTAACTGGGTCCATACAGCCTGTCCTTGCCTCTCCCAGCTTCAAATGGAAGGAAGTCGACGTGTTATAATTGTACTTCCTGTTATTTGAATGGATAGTATTTATTTTCACATATTATATTCAGACATGTATCTCTAATTCTCAATTTTCGGGTGGTGTTGTATATTTTCATATGACACTAAATCTTAATTTTACTTCCTGATTATACATTATAAAAATTATTCAGAAATGCCGCATTTGTTGTAGCACAAGCCATAACCACATATTTCATTAATCAATAAATTTACAAGAACAAGGCGGAGCTCCTGTATAAGAATTGGGTTCATATGAACCCAATAAAATACATAATATATTTCACCAGTTTAATCTTTCTCATTGCTTACTAGTGAAAAATTACGCTATAAACAAGAGACTGAACCCAATGGATTTAAGCGCTAGCTTTGCCACGGGAACAAACACACGTGGAAACTGAAAGAGAGACTAGGAGAAAACATGTATCACAGAACTTTGCAGAAAGAACCGTGAAAATATAGAAAAAACAATGGTACCTAGGTTAGGAGTTTGTGAACACGCCCAAGCCGCCGCCCTACTTCAATGCCACCGAGCTTCACGCTCGGAAAGAATCCCATCTTCCACCATCGTCGGGTCCAAGCAAGCACCATCACCAGGTAGGTTTTCAGAGTTGATGAACTCGTCTGCCCCAAGCAACAAGGAATGTGTCGCTGTGGCAAGTCGACCGGGGATTGTCTCGTGCTGCCCTATACCCTGATCCACCTCATTCCAAATAAGATGTCCGGGAAAAATGCTCGATCCACTGCCTTCGAACCACCAATCCCGCTCCAAACCATCCACCTCGTTCTGACCGCCAGCGCCGACGCACAACACGGCAACTGCTAGCACCGCCGAGGTGGGGAGGAGCACATGCACCTTACACGGAGAAGAGGAGCGAACAGAAAAAATGTCACCTTGAAACTGGAGCTTGCAGCACAAGCTTTGGGTACACCAGATAGCTTCCGTAGGCCAGGGCAATAACGGCATCTGCCTAGCGCTAATCCATATATCGGAAGATATTCGAAGCTACCCAAGCTGTCAGTATATCCAAGTTAAGGGGAGGTCAATTTCGTACCAATTTCCATGTTGAACGCCACATTGCATAGCAAAAGGAGAAAACAAGCATTGCACTTAAGTGTGGATTGCGTTCGAAATGTTCTTGCGTGTTACTACAAACGATGCCTTTCCCATATGACGTATAGGAGTGCGCATGTGGTGTCACCCAATGCTTAAACCCAAAGGCAAAGAACACATTTGATTTGACCTCTTTTTAAGATGCGTTTGATTTTACCATGAAAGAATAATAAACGAGCAATGAAACAATTGGAGGACAAACCATTTGACACATCGTGCACTAGCAATTTCTATTTAGTATATCTATCGGGAATTCGGGATATTTCGGACATATATGCTCTATAGGTACAAAACAAAAACGCATAGAGACACACTAAATACATCAAGTGAACGCATAACATAACTCAAAAAAAAAAAAGATCAGATTCAATCCAAGGGAAATGTCTCAGTCTAAAGTTTGGAAACGTAAACAAAACAAAAAATATCAACTACCACTCCAAAATATAATTTCAATTTGGTAAAAGAGTGTTTGAAATCACATACATTAGAATTATATGACCAAAAGTATTCAAAAAAATAGTTGCACGATTTTTTTTGTTATCTTTTGGTATGTATAATGCAAAATACATTATAATTAATAGTGTATGAAATAAAAAATTATAAATAAGTAAAACTAATTAGTATAAATGAATGAGAGGATATCTAATTAGTGCATGACGTATGCTTGTTCTAGACTGCGGCACTCTAACATGCGTTTCGGACTTCCTTTAGCCGCCTCTGATCCATATATGCGGAATTCTTTTCTATGTTACCAAGTAAAAAGTGGGAAGTAATGAGTCGGACCAACGAATTTGATGAGTGGGAAGATTGAGTGAAATGCATGTAAGGTCCTTTAACTCATGGGCAACGTCCGAAACAGTCTTCAAACTCCAGCACAATCCTTGTTCTTGCTAAATGAGTACATATACGGTCCTAATGACGTATGGCGTCTCACGTATTTAAATGACATGGCATCACGTGAGCTTTTGATGCACTCATTTTCTATAGTGTTTTTAGCTGACATTTTATTGTGTAAATGTAGGGATTTGTGCGTTTTAACCTCGATAGCGTGCACTTTTATGTCTCTGGGTTTTGGCTAGTTGACGCATAGATTTTGATTAATTTCTCGAGCCAAATCTGCTCCAGCTTTGTGTAAGTATTGATAATTTACTTGATTGCATCCTTCCAATTTCATAGACGGGGAGCCTCGGCGCAGCGGTAAAGTTGTTGCCTTGTCTCTGGTTCCAAAAACAGCGTCTTGCAGAAATATAGGGAAAGGCTGAGTACAAAGAGCCAAAGTGGTCGCTCTCAAAAGATGGATTGTTTTCGGGAAATTCATTGTGCATCGTGAGCACCACTACTTTATCTTTAAGAAATAAATCAAAAATCATATTTATAAGTTTCAGAAAAATCTGAAAAAATCATACATGTTTTCAAACATGTATCTCACGAACGTGCAAAACCTCGATGTGAGATACTTTATATTGTGAGCTACAAAAAAATGACAGAATATTGTAAATCTCCAAAATATACAATATTTTATCATTTTTGTGTAGCTTAGAATATAAATTATTTCAAATCGAGATTTTGCACGTTTGTGGGATACATCATTGACAATATGCATGATTTTTTTTCAGATTTTCTTAAAATTTATAAATATGATTTAAAATAGAGATATCACATGAGCCCGGGAGCTGAGATCTCTACTCATTGTTTTCTTACTTTCAGTTACACTAAGAATATGCTCAGAAGTTGGCCTAAATTCCTGTCTATACACGATTACACAGTAAGAATGATACATGTGATTGGCGATAGTTGTGACTCTAGAAATATCTAAAAAAAGGAAACCACAAGATTTTGGAGGTATTGGATGTAAACAAATTTTAGATGAGGTTGTGGTGCACCATAAGATGTTTTGTTTTGGTGAGGTTTCAGCTAATGGGCACCAACGGGCACACAAGAATAAAATTATGGTCAACGAGTATGAACGCACTATCCATGCCATTGTCCATTTCCTTGCAATAAGAAGTATACAAACTATATAAGCAATTGAACCATCATACCGGATAAGTACTCAAATTAATTTTGATATACACTTGCTCTAAACCGACTTGTTACAATTATTGTACATTTATCTAAAATGCTTTCGTTGAATCTATATTATTCACGACTATCATCACCACCATCTCCTTGTTCAAATAGTCTAATTTGGTGGACAAATACTTCAACAAGACAATCCATCGAAGTTCAAGAATCTTCTCATCAAATCAAAACTTTCCTGTAAAAGGAGTCCATAATCATCCCGCCAGGGTACTATTGTCAAATCAAAAACTAAAGTTGCAAACATTCTATATAATTGAGATAAACTAAGTTGTCGGCTTGTATTTACTGGTCACAGTAATCTTAAATTTCTGATGACTTACTAGTTACATTTCAAATCAATGTCCGCATATTTCCTGCCTCTTGGTAGCAATTGTGCTGATCTTTATACTGCAACAACTTGGCAAACTGAAAAATATTTGCAAAACCTGTTGCATTAGCATTTGAAATAGATGTCAGCAATAATATACATGTCGTTGGACAGAGATTATACCTGAGATGCTTTGAGGTCAAGCTCATCCCATTCAAAAGATGGATTTGTCCCTTCAACAATCCCTGCACCGGCATAAACTAAAGTGCTATGGCCCTGACACAAGACAGATGCGTGACTATATGCTTCTTAGTTAGCATAAGTTAACTATAATGGCAAGGTTTATATAAACACTGTAGATCCAAATTCATAAAATAACTTCTTTCTCACTTTTCCAAGTAGTGCTGATCTAATCCCAACTGCAAACTCGCTTTCAGCTCCTCCAAACCAACCAACAGGTCCAGCATACATTCCACGGTCGAAAATTTCTGTGACAACATCAGAAGATAGGAGAGATCACAATCAGTCTTGATTGCATATTTTATGAAATACACATAGCATACGTTAGTTTGAGGACAATATTGTAGCCTGACTAAAGGCACACACCATAATCTCGTATGAATTGGCGTGCCTCTTCAGTGGGCAAACCACAAACAGCTGGGCTTGGATGAAGAGCATTTAGGATGTCAAACTGCAATGCCAACACAAGAATCAGGACTATTATATGAACAGTATCCAATGTCTCTTAACAATTCACCACACAAAAAATCCAAACAATGCGAACATATCTAACTGATGGTAGATTACCTCATCGTCCTCGCTCCATAATCTTGCAGCTAACTGAGCTGACAAATGTTGTACTCTTGGAAGTTTCCGAAGAGCCTTGCTGGGATTGACAACAACCTCATTACAAATCATCTGCAGATCAGGTCAGAACCACTGGTTCAACAAAACTGCAGTAATCACATTTTTTCTTTTCTTTTCTGAAAAGCATTACTGCTGAGTACCAAGAGCAAAGCAAACTATCACATGGTCATATCTGAAATCGGACTGTAAAACTTAACTTGCCTCAAGCTTCTTCTTTATGCTGTCCCGTACTATAGTAAATTCAGTATCCTCTTTGGTGCTGCAAGAATTATTTACATTACTAACCAGTCGGTTTTCGTACAAGGTGCTGATATCACTGTAAAATTACAGAAATATGACAATCCTATAATTATGAACACGAAGAAATGAAACAAACCTTAGAAGCAAATCCTGCCCAATTTGAAAATCATCAGCCCTAGTTTTCCCTCTTGCTCGCGTACCAGCTAAAGCCTCGCTAGAAATGTTCAGGTATTTCCGGTGAAATAGTTGCTCTGGCTATTCAGAATGTTTCGATAAAATCAGCAATAGTTAGCACCGAGGTATTTAGGGTTTTGAGAAAGTATACATGTAAATCATGCAAGGCATACGTAATAAAATTTCCAACAACGATTCTGAACGTACTTGATACAAAGGAAGGTCAGGTATATAAGGAAAAACTAAAGTGCATCGCAGAAGACATACACTATTTCCAACAAATGAAGGAGCATCAGGTGGTTGTATGCAAAACTGGTAGGCATTTTGGCCCTCAACCTGTATAGTCAAGAGTCACAAAATGATCTTCTCATAAACTAGATGATTTGACTACATACATTATGAGGGAGGGAAGAGCAAGACAACATACCTTCAGACAAGCTAACAGCTCCAAAGGGTCAATGCAAGTATCAGTAATGTACCTGCTGCACCTTGCCAGTACAACCTGCAGAACACATTTCATGGGCAAGTTCAAAATCTTCAGCGAACAAAAATGGGAAACAAGTAAGTTCGCAACTAATAGAAAATTCATGCATTGGCAGAGATATCATATTTGAAACAAATTAATTGAATTCAACTCCTGTGTAACCGCAAAAAGACAAGACTGTCTAGTTTTTCTTTTAGCAAACGGTGACGCTAATGAACGGTTTACCTTCACTAATTCCGTTTGCCTCCCTTTGATCATCTGGAGAGCCTTTGTAACAGCAAGATCCCAAGACGCCTTGGTGGGGACATGGTTAAGATTTATGATGGATGTTTGTAGGGTGGATCTGTTCACCTTAACTGAACAGGGTGATATCTGCATAAAAGTACAAAACAATGGTTTTACTATCTCATTTCTATTTTCCCGAGATGAATTGTTACCATCTGCGACAAGACAATACATCAAAAGAAAAATGCATGCCTTGTGCAAGGTTGATTGGAGCTCCTCCACAGCGCTCTGCCAGGTCCAGGAAAGTGAGTCGTCCCACGCAATCGTCGTCGCAAGTACCGAGCTATCCTCGAGCTCATTAAACTCAACCTGCAACACGGTTCAGTTTTGAAAAGATTTATACAACACATGCAAAATGAAATCGGCATTAGTGCAGATGAACTTACTTGTGGAACAACGAAGTAGAATGCACCGTAGTCCTCCCACTCGACCGAGGCGTCGCTCGTCGCGTCGAAACGAATGGCGCCGTATGCACGGATCAGCGGGCAATCCCTTGAAAGAAATCTTCACGGACATAAAACAATAGGGACACCATCGTTAGCACTTAGCAGGCCTAGCTAATTTTAACATTTTTCACTGGAGTAGGCAGACGGCAGTGATCTTGCTCACCTCTTGATGGCGCGCCAGTCGCGGAGGGAGAAGGGATCCGTGCCGCGGAAGAAGACCGCCGACCCCACGCCGGCGACGCTCACGGGCTGCTCCCACTGCTCCTTGTGGCTACCGTTGCCGTTGCTGTTAGCGTCGGCGACAAGGACCGGCGTGTCCGGCAGCGGCGCCCGGGCGGAGAAGAAGCAGCGTGGCAGCGAGCTCTGCCTCTGTGCGTGCAGCCACTCGATAGCATCCCCGCGCTGCCGAATCGGCACCTGCGTGCGCACGCACATTTTTATCCAGCTACGCGAGGCAGGCACACGCACGCGCCACATGCACACGACACGCATCCCAACCTACCTCGATGCGGATGATGCCGGAGGAGAACGCCGGCGGGTCGGCGTCGAGCGCGGCGACGGCGGCCCTGAGCTGCGCCACGGCCTCCTGCGGCGCCGACGCGGACGGCAGTGCGCGCGTTTCGCGCAGGCTCACCGCGCCCTGGACGCCGGGGCCGACCGCGCAGCCGTTCATGGACAAGGAGCACGACGGCCGGAGCCACCGCCCGACCTATATGTGCACACGAGCTATGTCAGTACGTGAACACTAGCGCGCGACTCAAGAAAGAGAAATTGAGCAGAGTGGAAGTGACGCGTACGAGCCTCGCCGTCGACGCCGTGCGGGAGGGGAGGAGTCGGCCGGAGGAGTACAGCGACGATGATGGCGCCATTGCTTGCTGACGCTGTGTGCCTGCCCACGAGCGCGTCCAGCCCAGGTAATGGAAGGAGGAGAGAAGGGGAGTACACACGAACGATGAGACAGTAGAGCCCCACGGACGTTAACGTTTCGTCGCGAGGGAAACGGTAGGAGATAAGACACGATTCTCGCAGGGGATAAGTGGCAAACTCGTAAATTCCACGTGATCATGCGGAGCTCAGCGACGTGGACAGTAAATCAGCCGTTCATTGCTGCTCTAGATCAGCAGATCTCTCTCTGCCTTGCTGGAACAATACATCCCACGCTGCAACGAACAAACATGGGGAGAAAAACATGCGAATATCGACACTATCACTGCAGCCTGTTTAAATTTGAGTGAAAATGATACAAGATGAGAAGTGGATCAAGTTCAGGATTTCAGAGCTTGAATTATTGCAACACGTTGCCCAAAGGACACGCTACTACACCCGGCAAAGACAAAATTCCTCAAGAATGGAACACGGCAGTTCTTTAATCAAACAGACTGCAACAACAGCAACCGAAAAACCGAAGGCGTGTTTGTCAGCTCGCCCCCAATTTCATCCGAAACCGAGGTACATCCTGAGAGCTCACAAAGATCAGCAAATCAAGGCTTGAGGGCCAAGGCGATGCCGACCTTTGAGCTCTTCTCGATGGCCTTGGTGTCGACTTCCGCAGAGATGGTGATCAACGACTTCGGCCTGAACTCGTGCTGGATCAGTGTGCTGACCTTTCCAGAGTTGTTGACACGGGCCTTCACGAGGGTAAGTGGGTCCAGAGTATGCTGAGAGCCGATTACGAGGGTGTTCTCGTTGCTCGAGAAGCTGTGGGTCAGCTCCGCCCCAACAGCTGCGTTCGATGTTCCCACAGTGTGGTAATAGGCTGCAGTGAGGCTGTCTCCCTTGTTGTTCCTGCAAGAAGAAGAAAAATATCAAACGTGGAAAATGGCTGGCAGTACACTCAGAGTTGATGTTATCTCCTGACAGATAGGAGCACTCATATCCACCTTCGATTGTTTAGAGGAAGCTCATACTCGGGGAGATAGATATTTTATCTCCAGACATATAATGAAACTAACACTACTAACAATTATTTACAACTTGCCAATTGGATTTAACTAAAGAAATCAAACTGCACAGCATCTGAAATTTTTCGAGATACTGCTCAATATTAGCTAGATTAGTCCGATATGGTGTGTATAACATACATTTCTTCATCTAATAAAAATACACAGCAATAAGCACTGGCCAGATCAGATTTACTTGTGCTCGCAATAAGATACAAGGCGATTTCTGACAGTTCAAATCCATGCTTCGACCAACAATTATTCCAAAATGAGAGTGTTACGTCACACGAAATCGGTTTCATATTCAGAAGCACTTTACTATGACTGCGATTTTTCTTAAGTCTCCTTTGATTTATAGGATTTCCTAAGGAAAATTGTAGGATTTAGATCCTTAGGGAATTTTCCTTTTGGAGGAGTTTGATTCACAGGATACAATCCTGTAGGAACTATTCCTATAGGAACTCTCTAGTGTATTTTTAAGGGAAAACTAACATGATTCCCGTGACTTGTTCCTATGGCTGTAGGATTGCAGTGGACAGGCCAAGCTAATCCTACACAATCTCTATTCCTCTATATTTCCTACCCTGTGAATCAAAGGAGGCCTTACTAACAAATACTAAGGGAAGGGGAGTTTTAGTAACGTAATGCAGCTGCCAAGCAAATGATACATGACATGACAGACAATGGGCTAAGAAACGATAAAATCTTGGTTGACTGCTATTCCAGGATTTGGCAACTGATATCTTAGCTACTCCCTCCAATCCATATTAATTATCGCTGAATCAGATGTATCTAGACATGTTTAGTGCTAGATACATCCGATTCAGCGACAATTAATATGGAACGTAGGGAGTACTTGTTAATTATTATACAGACACATAAAAAAGTGACTAGTACCTACCTATGCAACAAGCATCAAATAAGCGAACAAGAACAGTAATGTGATACGTGGAGATAACAAATGACATAGCTAGATCTTGAAAACTCACAGGTTCAGTGATGCAATAAGATCTTGATTAGTGAAACTGAGCCCAGCATTGTATTTGGTGAAATTCTTCGTCGCAGTATCAAGTGAGACATCAGCACCAACAGCTAGAGTGTTAGTTCCAAATGCGGCAGAGAGGTTGACTACAGGATTGGCAGTCAAACCAATGCTTGCATTAACACCAGCATACTCATGTAAGTACTGAAGCTCGACCTGCAAACAAAGGAAAAATAAAAGCATAAGCAATATCGAACTAACAAACCTATTACATCGAGTGCTAGAACACTACCTTTCCAGATTTCTGATCAGGAACAGCAAAGCTCAAGATGGTCTTCAGCCCTGGCGCTGCAAGGTCATCAGCGGTAATTGTAGTAATGACCTGCCCAAGAGATCAAAACAGTCAGTACAAAAGTTGCAAACACAAATCATTATAATGTTCGAGCTAGTCAGTCAGATAGCAAACTGGTCACAACTATTCACCATATGGATATTACAGGAATTGTTTGCACACCATGACAGACCAGATACAAGTAGATAGAGAGGGAGGGAGATATATACATTTGAGGCTGAGTTTGCCTTCACATCTACAGTAATGTTTTTGTTCTTGATCTGTGATTGGATCTCGCCTAGTATCAGATCAGCCTTCTTTGTACTGGTAGCAGTAATTGCCTGCATAAGAAATTCAAAGGAAATGTCAAAATCATTATAACTTATGCCATAGGTATCGCAGTTACCTTAGGAAGGTCAAAATAGCAGCACTTGATGCAAGTAATATAAAAAAAACACTGACACCATGACACGAAGTATATATTTTTATATTTCATTGTAATTGCATGACACTACACACAATGATTCTGTTCTAAGAATGGGGTGGCATCCACATGTAGTCCATATTGGATGTTTTAGCTTTTTTCTGATTCGGATGTATCTAGACGCGTTTTAGTGTGTAGATTCACTCTTTTCAGTCCGTATGTAGTCCATGTTGAAATATCTAAAACATCTTATAATTTGGAACGGAGGGAGTAGTTTGCAAAAATATCATAGATAGTATGGCATTGATGCCTCAGACTAAAGATTCATATCTTATCTTATTTTATAAGGGGAAAAGTTTAGAACTCCACCAAAAAAAAAGGAAACACACAAACAATGAAACACTATGGCTTCTAGAACACTGATTAGCCCATTTCTTTTGTCCTAAAGCATGATAAATGACCTAGCATCGATTAAAGCTAAGACTGACAGAAAAGCCAAACATGTAGCTCTAGAAGAATAAAACAACAAGCCATCTATTGTTGTGCTTGTAATTGCTCGCAAACAAACCTTCTATTGTTGCGCTTGAAATTACTTGCAAGATAGCTACCTAAACAGACAGTAATGCAGCAATTGTTCTCCAGGCTAACGCGCTATGTCGATGACTTGACGTCAAAATAGGTGGTTCATGAATAGAGATTTAACCTGCCTACTAATATTTATGAAGGATATTTCTATAAAGATAGCTGTCGTGCACAACTCGATAATGAATTCACAACCACGAAAAGACTAGTATATTGAGTTCCACCGCTTTAGGAACCAACAGAATGACAAAACAAATGCAAACAATGATGAATCAGCTATCAGCGAGCCATAAGAAGCAACGCCAATCTACATACGACCGCGCTACCCACAACTGGTCAAACCAATGCCGAGAGATCAGTCAATCAATCAGATCGCTCGCGTGATGGGACAATACATAGCGCAAACAGATCAAGGAACCCTAATCTCGTAAGGCGGGACGGACGAGCAACGACGCGACCCGACCAAACGGAACAACAAGGGACGAGATGCCGCGAAGCACTTACGACGCCATTCTCGGTGTAGGTGGTGAGGGTGAACTTGTGGTCGGTCTGGTAGTCCCTGTACAGCAGATCTGCAGCGAGCGGGCGAGCACATCAATCAACAACATCTAAACGGAAAAGTAGCTCGGGAAATCTCTCTTCCAGAAACGCGGCGAACCGGCGGGAGGGTTGGAGGAACGGGTACGTACCCCTGGCCTTCTTGCCGATCCCGGTGTAGAGTCCTGGCCCGCCCATCTCCTCCGGTGAGCTCGGTGCGCTGGAGCTGCGTGGGCTCGTGGAGGGCGTTGGGAGGCGGCGGATAGGTGGAGGGGATGGAGGGAGGAGGGTGGAGCGGAGAATAAAGGGAGGCGGAGAATAAACGCGGCGATGGCGAGAGCGGCTGCGGCTGCGCGTGGGCCCTCATAAACCCTAGCATGATGATTTTTTGTTTTCGTCAATGCAAAGCATATTTTTGTCTCTCTCTCTCTCTCGTTTGATTTGAAATAGACGATATTATATCTTTTTCGCTATATACTCTTAAGACTATGTTTTTCATAATAATCCTTTTATATTGCACACCTATTATGATTTTTGAGATTATTAGATGCAGAAGAGCAGGAACCAACACATTTACCTGTTGGAGCACCATATATGAAATTCCACTATGTTTTCTCGAGCTTGTTGCGATGTTACCATTTCTTGATTTCGGTATCGGTTAATCCGGCCTTGTTGTGATCCTATCATATGTTTTTGGATTCAACTTAATGTAAAAAAAGTGTGACATGTTGTTGCATTCAAATAAGTATTACATTGCCAATGAACTTCTAAAACATATAAAAGTATTTCAGCATTAACTTGAGTTAGTTGTTGATGTGTAATATGTATTCTATCCTTTTATGTTAAAAATACATGGCAAACCACAAGATAAATAAAGTCTTGCTTAGAACATATTTGTTGATTTACTCTACCAAAAGTAAAGTGGGCCGTACAATTACTACAATAGGTTAACAATCTAGCTGCAACAAGTGCAAGCCTTTTCTAGAGATAGAGGTGGTCATCGCGTCTCCAACTTAGAAACGCCAAATAGATCAATCTTTTTTTCCTCTTTCTATACTAAAAGGCGGCTTAGGGAATCTCTCTCTCTCTGGCAAGGTTGTTCTTCCTCTCTCCACCTTCCACCGCCATCCAGGCGTGAAAGGTGTGTGTGTGGGTGTGGAGGGGGGGCTCAGATCTTCGTCCAATGTTTTTTTTCTCATAGACCTTTGTATGTATCTTACCGTCTCGGTAATGTTCGCTTTGATTCTGACAACACACTTCTGAAAGCATGATCTAGTGGAGTAGGGCAGACAAATCCAGTGGTTATTGTGTCGTGAGTTCGGTTTTGTTCGATATTCGACATGTACAAGTAGTGGTGGTTACGATTGTTCGAGTAATCTTTTGGTGGTTTTCTCGAGGCAACAAAAATTTGTTGGACGATGCAAGCATGTCATAAGTGTTGACAACATGCAGTGACAAGCTAGGGGGACCAGCAGGGGCCTTGGCCCCACCTATGCCATGAAACATCAAGGAAAATTGTATGCTTAAGCCATGTCTAGAAGCAATTTTTAGAGAAAATTAGCATGGTTGCCCCCCTCCCCCAATGGATGATTTACCCAGCTTGGCCTCACTTAAGCTTCATTTCTGCCTCCGCCCCTGACAACATGAGCAACTAATGACAGGCCTAGGTGAGGGTGTGGATTGATCTTCGTGTTGTTTGGTGTGTGAAAGGGCATGGCATCCCTGTGTGGTTTTGGTAATTAATGACAATCCCTATGGACTAATGGTTGCAATGAGTTATCCTTGTAGTGTTTGCCCGTAGGCAATGCTTGAACTCCATATGTTGGATTCAAGGTTGATGCCATGAATATATTGATATAATGAAGTATTTGGCATCAAGATCATCGAGGTGTATGAATATATATTTGATATGATCAAGAAGAAGAGTATGTGATGACCAAGTTGTTATTCGAGGAGTTATCTGATGATTGGTCATATGTGAGTTGAGCATATTGCAAGTATGTCTTGAAGAAAAGGATTATGTGGTCATTCATGGTTATCTTCAAGACATCATCTATTGAAAAGAGAAGAAAAGATAAAGGTTGATCAAGATATTGTTCAACACACAAAGCTACAAGATGTACCAAGTGGGATCATGTATCTCTTGGTATGGTAAGCAATTGTCCATATAGCTTTGTGAACTAACCCATGATATGTGTGTGGCATTTCTATGTGTGGTTAGGTATCTTTCTATGGGCTTGCATCAAATGAAGATTTCATATACCCATGAAGGATGACGTCAAGTGGTGATCGTCATCAAGCTTGAGATGTGCAGTTCAAGAGAAGTATCTCGAAGATATCATATGCTTGATGCTTGCCACCCACTTGGAGATAATGGTCAAGTGAAGTTGTGCCTATGAGAGGTTCTCCCATAGTGGAGTATGGGGGAGCAATATGTGAGACTTCACCAAGCAAAGCACAATCAAGAAAGGTGGGCCACTTGAAGAGATCAAGATCGACATCATCTAAATCAAGTTGAATGCGCAAGGCAAAGGTATGATCTTGATAGGGTTTCTATTTTACCGGTCTCATGGTGCTAGTTGGGAGACCGGGTTATAGGATAGATACCGTTCTATCAAGAGGGGCTCTCATTGAGCTTTAGCGTATCAGTTGGAGAGAGCTCAAACCTTTGCATACTTGCCTTCATCATCTTTCTTGGTTCCTATTTGGATTTTCTCTATGTGAGGTTTTGGAGCTTGTTGTGATCTTCATAACAAGCTCAATTTCATCAAAAACGGTTTTAGTATGAAAAACTTGTTGGGTTTTTGATATTGGAGGTTTACCGGTTCATCCTTTTTAGAAATGTTTTACCTTTCTACATTTGGTTTTATCCTCCCATGTTGGACTATGATGTTTCTCTTCATGATCTGTAATGCTCGTTGTGGTGATTCCAACGAGTCCAAGAACATCGAAAACGGAGTTCGTATGTAAGAGATATCACGTTTTTCGTATGTGTGTTTCAGGAATTCCGATCACTCGGAATATTCCGAACTCATTCCGAACTGGTTCCGAGCTTAACTTTTGCTCTCTGTTGTCTGTCCGGAATCGGTTGTTTTTCATCCGTTTTATTCCGAACCACTCGGAATTCCGAGCTAAATCCGGATTCATTCCGAACGGCACGAATCTGTCCCAAACGGTCGGATTTTTGGGACCTATATAATGGGGTCTTCTTCCCCAACGGTCCCCGAACTCTTGAGCTCGTTTTTGCCCCCATTGTTGACCTTGTTGAGCTTTACTATCTCTCTATTCCTCCATGATTCTTGCCTCCAATTAGAGATAAAAGAGAGAGGAGATCTAGATCTATTGTTCCACCAATCCATATCTCCTCTAAGTGAGGGGAAGCCTTTGGATCTAGATCTTGGAGTTCCATTTGTTGAGTTCTTCTTTGTTCTTCCTCTCTTCTCCCCCATAAGCTTTAGTTGCTTTGGTGATATTTGAGAGTGAAGGATTTGAGCACTTCTTGTGTTCTTGCCCATTGCATCGGTTTGAGTTCTCCACGGTGATACGTGGAAGTTGAAGTTGATAAGCTTGTTACTCTTGGGTACTTGGGGTGCCCTAGAGCTTGTCCTCTTGGGTACTTGGAGTGCCCTAGACGGTCCTTGTTGATCTCGGAGTTTTGGTGGCTCGCGGGATAGTTGAGAGCCTCCAATTAAGTTGTGGAGTGTGCCTCAACCTTGTGATTTCTTGTGGCTTAGGGAGCCGCGGGAATTCGGTGAGAGCCTCCAATTAATTTGTGAGTGTGCCTCATCCTTGTACGGGTTCGGTGACCACCCTCAGGTGTCCCATAGTGGTTCGTGGCACTCCGCATTGGTGGAGGCACGAAGTAGATTACATTGTGCCATTGACGGCTATTCGGGGATCACTTTGTGACTCCGCACCACTCCAACAGAGACTAGCTTCCATTGGGAAGTGAACTTCGGGATAACTCATCGTCTCCAAGTGCCTCGGTATTTCTATACCCGAGCTTCTTACTTATGCAATTTACTTGGTGATAGCCATCGAGTTTGAAGTAATATATCTTGCTATCACCTAATTGTTTATCTTGCTTAGCATAAGTTGTTGATGCACATAAGTAAACATAGCTTGTTTAGGTTTCGTGCTTGATAAATTAAACGCTAGTTCCATTCCGCATTTATTCAAGCCTAAACCGTAAAGAATTTTAATCGCCTATTCACCCCCCCCCCCCCCCTCCCTCTAGGCGACATCCGTGTCCTTTCACTGTGGAGGATGGTTGGCTGGTGTCGTTTCCTGGACTCTTCGGGAATGTTCACACTGGGTCTTGGGTGTTTTCGGACCAATGTTTGATCGATGTGGTCTTTGTTCCATCTCTCGAACAAGCTTCATTTGCGGTCCACTCATGAGGGATTGTAAGATCGTTAGATGCTTGTCGTGGTTGTTAGCTATTTTCATATTTATCGTGGCATCGGCTCTCTCGACCATCCTTTTAATTGTTTCACTTATACAATAAGATCTAAAGTGAATTTGCATGTTTCCTCTAAAAATGACGTAGAAACACTCTTAAAAAAAGAAGAAATACTTAATGTTACTACTGTGTGAGAGGGAGACTATAGTAAATTAGCTACTACTCGTGAAAAAAGTCTAATCATGCTCGTGAGATGTCTCCCTTGATATTTTGCCTCGAACTCTGCCATGGCCTTGCTATAGGCCTATATGTGTATTTTTTTTGTTGTGTCTTCAGTGTTTTCCGTTTAAATGTGGAGTCCTGCAATATGCAGAAAGAATCAAAAGGGTTTATTCTTTTCCATTCATGTGGTCTAAACAAGTTGCTTTGGTTGACTTTTTAATTGGTTAATACGTACTATATTATTGGGTCAGCATGTGCATCTCCTTAATGTTGTTTTTCATTCTGATCAATCTTATCTAGTTGGATAGTTTTGATTTCTTGTAACGAAAGCTGGATCGATTTAACAAAGATCAATGCATATCATCATATCTTTTTTACATTTTCTAAACACGTACGCCATCAGGTTGCAAACAGAATTCTAAGGCTGGTGGGTTTTCAATGATGGGTATATCAAAGAGAACGGTTATAGCAGTTTGCATGGCCGTAAATTCACTCCCCCCCCCCCCCCCCCCTTCAAATTAAAGAGTGTATTTTAATTATCCAAACAAATAGCTTTCGTCGCAATACCGTTCTTGATGGCAATGGAGGCCGTTCCCCGCATAACTTCGGGGGATTCATCTGTGATGGGACATGTATAGGGAATTTGTTCCCGTCATTTAAAATGGGGATGGGAATTAAAAGGACAACATCTCTCTTCCATGTGCCAAAAAAAACATTTCTCTTCCCTGCTATATCTTGTTATATACCTTTTTATGTACAATTTGTATACTCTATGTAATTTTGTGTCTAGTGTGGTATGTTTTAATAATATTTAACATATGGTACTGATGTTTTTTCATTCTACCACATACGTGTTACACCAGTTGCATATTTTAGTGTGTCGAAAATGTTGAATGAAATTATGACAATGTCGTAGTGAAATTATGACATAATCATCTGAATTTAGCTTTTTACCGGGGAATCTATCCCTTCCTCGAACTGGTGGGGATGGGACGGAAAAAAAAAAGGTTTTTCCGATTGTCAAATTGGGATGGGGATGAGAAGGCACTCTCCGATGGGAAGCAGTTCCGTTCCCTTGCCTAAATACCGTTGTACGGTATATTGCCAGCCCAAGGATATCCTTTGAAGAAGGCCATGGAGAATAATGGCTATCCTCAGCATAACAGAAGCTTAAGAAACTGGAAACATGTACTGGGTATCTGAGCTTTCAGCGCGGGCTAGATCAAAAGCGCACATAAGCTTCTTGCAACAAAATTCAAGTTCTCAAGTGAAGCACGCATCGCACGCTCGAATTGACATTAGACAAGGGCAAAGGATCGTGAAGCACAGCTATGTGTTTATAATATCAGCATGACGACTTGAAACTCCCGATGGATGATGAAGCCTGCCGTTCTTCGTCGTTTGTCAATTTGGGCGTCACTGTCGAGCTTAGCCGAGCAATCAGATTCCTAAGCACACCTTAATTTATTTACGTCATCTCAATGACATGGCATCATTTTCATCCACAACCAACCTCCTCCCCCGTCAGAGACTACAGAAGAAACCACGATCGGTAGAAGCAAGAGGTCGATCAGAGTATCAGACGCGGAGTGCCGGAGAGAGTTCCGGGATTTCTCAAGCCAATCCAAGAACTGGACCTTCTTGGGACGGACCGGTCATGGCGCCGCCGCGGCAGGAGGAGGAGGGAGAGGGGGCCGCACTGCGCGCGCCGGCACACGTGATCGCGCGGGTGTTCTCGCAGCTGGACTGCGTCGATCTCCTCAGCTGCTCCCTCGTCTACAAGTGAGCGCCGCCCCCTCTTTCTCCCCTTGCACGCGCGGTGTTCGACAGAACGACTGCTGTATATTTCGTGTCCGTCTGTCTGATTAGTAGCTGTGTGCCAATCCTCTAGGCATTCGATTCCTTATTTGCGGTGAAATTTCTATCAGTGGTCCTCACTTCGTGACCTGAATTTTACTCACCAGCAATGGTACCGCGATTCGGCGGAGCTACGGGACGAATAGAGAAAAGAGTACCTGGAGGCCTGGAACCTGCAGGGTCTGAACGTCAAGTCTGAGACGCAGCCATGCCCGACCTGCTCAATCAGAAGCCTGCGAGCCTGGTGTCCTTGACCTTTCTGCTCATCTTCATTTGCTGGCCTGTCGTCTTAACCAGGAACCAGTATCAGTGGTACTACATGCAGAAGACTAATCTTTATCATGCAGTATCAGTGCTACTGCCTGCAGAAGACTAATCTTTATCATGTACTAGTTGAATACCCGTGCGTTACTACGGGACCATAATAATATACAACGATTATCAAATATACCCCTACATTGCTACGGAGTGTTTTATTGAATATTTCCTTCCCTCAAATCTTTAACTAAGGACAGCTCTCACGCGGCTCTTCTAATTCAGGCAAATTTGTGTGTATCTAATTTGTGAGTAATATGAATGGAAGATTGATTAGTATGGCAATTAATATACTGGAAATCCTCACAATAATAGCCCATTCCGCTGTATACTGCAACCTAATGAGCTGGTGCATTAAACTTACAAATCAATTTCCATAATGAAACTTTACACCTTTTAGTCATTTACCAATTTCCACCAAGCGTGCAACCCTGACACCAGCAGGCTCCTATCAGCTCATATGCTCATAGCTACAAACAATATTACGGGAGACTATTACCACCCATAATTTCTCAGTGCATAAAATAAATTATCTTCAATTTATAAGATGAGTCATTACGTCGTGTAATAACATTTTACCAGGAAGCAAAGCTATACAGTCCCCAAAAAAAAGTCTCCTCCTTTACGTATGACAGGCACTAACTGTTGTGGACTTGCAAGAGATTCTTCATAGTCCAACAAGCTCTCAGACTTACTTTTCAAGCTCGTCTTCAACAGCCTTTGCAATGTCATTCTTTTGCACAAATGCATCATCCAGCTCCAGCTTCGGGACAGTGGCTCTAATGACTGAAACAAGACACGTAGCTCTATGAGAACTACCATAAGCTAAAACTGGACCCAAAGATGGGATGTAGTCAAAACATGCATGAAATTCCGAAGACAGAAAACTTACCATCAAACACGTAGGACTGGATTTGTTTCGCTGTGTTGCTTAGTTTGTAAAAGGCATCAGGTGCCTTATCAACAAGGGCACGGTATTGAACAGAAGCAACAACAGTTACGAAGACATTATCCTGAATCGATGAAGATTGAGACATCAGAGTTGATAAAAAGCAGGAAAGTATGGCGATGAACCGAAGAATGTTATAACTTAAATGAACTGAGTGATGAACAGAGAAACACCCAATTGGAACATATGGTGGATCTTTGAAGGAAAATATTCTTCGTTCATTAAAACTGGTTCAGCAAGGTGTTAAATAAGTATAGATATGATGACATAGGAGAAAACCTTTGTCTTTGTTTCGCAGCGAACATCTAGCTGTTTCACACGGAGTGAGAGGTAACCAACAATCCGATCTCCTATGCACCAAGGCAAGAAGTGGCAACCAGGCTTGAGGACTGCATTGAACTTCCCAAAAGTTTCTTTGATGGCTACAGTTGACTGATCAACCTGAACTAAACCCAAAACGCCACCCATGATTTATCTGCACAAAGGAAAAGAAAGATAAACATCATAAATTTTGGTTAAGAAAAGCATAAATGTCAACTGCAGACTACACAGGAAAGATTATTTGTTCACCATCCAAGGATAACCAAACTATTAGCTGATTACAGATATAGCAGCATGCGGCAGAACACAAACATGGTAGATATCCTACCAAATACCAAGTATTTGAACCGTCTACCAATTAATTGGATATTCTAATTTACAAGGCACAAATTCTGATAGGTGGTTTAATTTTTTGCCCTTTCTGTGATGAGATGCTAATTATTGCTTGCGAAATTAAGCTCATAATGTAAGAAGAAAATGTCATCACACAGTAAGTTAAAGCATGGCAGCGGCATCAATAAATGCATGAGTTATCACTAAATAGGATAAACTCCCCATCAAGACTACATATAGATGATGTATTAAACTTGTACACAGTGGCTAGCACATCCCCTTTGCTTGTAAGCAACATTCAGACATTATCCTACTTCAAGAAAGGAAAGAGTATTACAAATCAGGTTCATGCACAATTATAATCTCGTTAGGCGATGACAAGTGAAACCTCCTAAAATCCATGATGCACCATAATGCTTTCATAATCAGCGAACATGAGACACAACAAAACAACTGAAGATTTTTTTTTTGGCAAATCTTATTTGGCCGGAAAAACTATGCACAAAGTGAACGACTTAGATCAGAGGTATGGACGACCACCTGGATGGAATTCACCGGAGCTAATACGTAACTTGAATAACATATCCAGACTATGAAGAGATACTGAGATACAGGTACATGACAACTCTGGGTAGCCACAACACAAACGCCACGGTTTACACACGGTTTAGGGGGTTTAAGCATCAAAGGTATCTGACTAGAAACAGCTTAAACATGCAATCTGACACTAAAACCCCCAAATTTTGCAATCTACATGCACGCTCGCTATAAACCACCAAAGGTAGTACTTTTCAAGCTCCTGCAAACCATCAGTATCTAAGAAGTGATCAAGAAAGCAAGACATATAACAAATCACGCTCGCTTACAGCCCACGGGAACACATATGTAGGATGAAAAAAAAAAACCACAATTACGAGTAGGGAGTTGAGTAACTGACTAAAACCGTCTCGAATTCCAAAGATTACCACTTCCTTTCAGATAAATTACAGATCGAATTACGGGAAGAAGAAAATCGCAGCTACTGACGGAGTGATGGGGACCTAAAAGGGGAAACTTTCGCATCTAGCAGAGGATGCACAGTGATTTGTGTCTTCGACAAGCCACCTTGATGCCTCTACGCCAGTGCAAAACCTTGTTGTGTAGTAATCCATAAATCTTAAGACGACTTGGTCTCAAATTTGCGGTTGCTGAAAGTGAGTTGGCATGTACTTATATTATAAATTACTATTGAATTATACACAAAAGTAGGAAAAAATGAGCCAAACAGAACATCACCTTTGTGGCAAATGTGCAAATTGTATGAAGAGCATGTAACTAACATTTATCAAATGACCGAACGGTGAATGGATGACTGGATTCAGCCCCCAACTCACCTCTTTGGTTTGAGCGAACGGATGGTTTTGGCTCATCATCCAACCTTCCGTTGTAAGCACCAAGCAATAGCACTGGTGTTAAGAAAGAAAGCGGCGGAGCCATGCAATGATAGGACTAACAATCTGGAAAACCGCGTATAAGAAAGGACGTCCCATCGTTTAAGCCATGTTCTCTTGATCCGGAAGGAACGTCCCATCAGTTTCACCGTCCATCCCTCTATCCCAAACGAAACAAAACGAAACTTCTCTGTATCTTCTGGTTTCCAAAATGGGCGCTAGGAGCCTAGGATATGTACGCCCCAACCACCACCGCTGTGTCTACAGATGGTTTCATTGCTAGCCATTTTCATGTAGAGCTTGCATTGCAACTGCAGGTGATAGTGTCGGCTCTTTCTGAATGTCTTATTGCTTCATTGGCTTGGCTTTGCTTGCTACAGGAACAAGATATCCCATCTCTGTGAAGCGATGCGAAGAAATAGCAATGAGCCAATGAGCTCATGTGCTTCCAACAGCAGCGCTCGTACGCGTCAAGGAAGAGAGGCGAAAATCCAAGCATCTTAAAGCCAAGGCCAGGATGATTGGCTCAATGTGAATTACCATCTGGGAGTAATATAAAGTGGCACGCTGATTCTGCTGCGACGAGTGCAGAGTGCAGCTATGCCTACTGAGAGAGAGGCTGAAGAGCAACTTCAGATCAGGAGGACCATTACGTGATGAGAATACCCAAAGCCCGCTAGCTTTGGAGAGAGATGATTGATGTACAGAGGGGACGGGCAGCAGCATCCAGCCGAGATTAACCTTCAACAGAAAGCATCCACAAGGGGAAATCCCATCACCTACATCTTCTTTTCACCTATATCCTTCTTCACATGTCAAATCTACACGACAGACAGATCAGTCAATTGAAGACGCACAACAATGTTCAGGCAGCCCGCCAGCCGCCCCAACCCAAGTTCCATCACCAGAACAGATTCAGGACCACGACGCGCCGCCACACTAGCTATTTCATGTTCGGCTTTGGCGAGTAGCGGAACGGGGAGGCGCGGGGGCCATCGGACATGCTCCTCATCGGCTGCTGCCCGTTCGCCGTCCGTGCAAACGAGCCGTGCACCTTGAGGCTATGGCTGCTCCGGCTGTTCATGCTGCTCGAGTGCGCCATCCTCTCCGCCTGCATCGTTTGGTAGAAGTAGGAGGAGCTCGCCATGTCCTTGAGGTTCAGCAGCGGCTTCAGAGCTTCCACCACCTGGCTCATCAGCGGCCGGGCTTTGGGGTCCCTGCTCAGACAGGCGCGCGCTAACTGTGCCGCCTTCTGGGCGCCTTTGACCGAGAAGTTGCCCTCCAGGCGAGGGTCGACGAGCTTGTAGAAGCGTTGTCTCTCTCCTAGGAGGGGCCGTGCCCACTCAACGAGGTTGTGCTCGCCGTTTGGGCGGTTCTTGTCCATGGATCGGCGTCCTGACATCATCTCAAGCAGCACCACGCCGAAGCTGTATACGTCACTCTTTGATGTCAGATGACCTGAAAAATATGCATGAAAGTTATGAGATCAAGTAAACATTACAACAGACTCTGCATAACTAACTACTGGAGGAAAAACATATCTAAAGTTCTAAACTATAACTGCAACATCATTTCAATATCCAGTACCAACACTGCCTTTAATTTGAAAACACACCCAGGATCTGCACTAGCAAAATAGTTAAATTTTGGTAGGATTAGCAGTGCATTGTGATTTCTCAGGAATCTACCAGTTGAAGCTTCATATAATATCGTGACTGCTCGAACCATATCCATGAAATTTACCACTATCATCACAATGTCATACAACAGCATCGTTTCCATATATTGAAGTACATCAACAACAAAGATCAAATGATGCATAGTAACCTGTGCAAGCACCTTTAAATCACCACAGCTAACTTGTTTCAGTAAGTATCTTTCACTCTTTCATAGTTGAGAGGTTATGTCCAGAATGAAGAACTTACCTGTCATGACATACTCTGGAGCTGCATACCCATAGGTTCCCATTACTCGAGTAGACACATGAGTTTTGTCACCTACAGGGCCATCTTTGGCAAGCCCAAAATCTGAGAGCTTTGCATTGTACTCCTGCAAGAGCACATGTAAACATATGAAATTAACAGGATGCGACTACACAAGTCATGTGATCCACAATGCAAAATCCAATTAATGGACTCAATACTTACAGCATCTAGCAGTATATTAGATGTTTTAAAATCGCGATAAATGACGGGTCTTTCTGCTTCTTCATGAAGGAAAGAAAGACCCTGTGCTGCCCCAAGAGCAACCTTCATCTGATGGACCATGGGAGAGGAAGAGATCCTACAGATGAATCAAAATTCATATAAGCTTCAATTTTCTAACCAAATAATTAATCTTTTCCAACTGAGATGCAATGAGCAAACGCTTTGGAACATGTGCTATAATATGATAAACAAAAAGGGGAAAGGGTTTATGAAAATTTAATGGTTCAGTACATACTTCTGAATAGATGATTATCCAAAGATCCACGTGGCATAAATTCATATACCAGCAATCTTTGGTCATCTTCAACACAATATCCAATTAATCTGACCAAATTGGGGTGGTGAAGGTTACCAAGGAAATCAACTTCTGCCTGCAAAGAGTGACACAAAGTAGAACATGGGGCAGAGTTATTGTGAATCATAATGAAAATGGATAGCAAAAATGATCAAAATAAACTTGAAGTAGCAAAGCACATACCACCCATTCTTTGTGCCCTTGAAGACCATCATGATTGAGTGTCTTAACAGCAACTGTAAGACCTGTACCAGGTTTCACAGGCGCAGTTCCATTCTCTTCAATCCACCCTTTAAACACACACCCAAAACCACCTTCACCAAGAAGACTCTCGGGTCTGAAGTTCCGTGTGGCACATTTTAGGTCATTGAATGCAAACTTGCGCAATTTAGAGGACACCTTTATTTCTTCTCCAGCTTTAGATGCTGATGAACTGCTCTCGGCATTACTAGTAGATGTCGAGCCTGAAACTACTGATGCAACTGGTTGGTTCCTGCTACCATTTTCTGTTGACTTTTCTGCTGTTCCATGAAATGAATAAAAGTTTTAGTATACCATAATAATTACAAGAATTGTTCCTATAACAACAATATGAAGAAACATGATTGCAATATACACAACAAAGTGTGAGGTAAGGTCGAAGGACACAGTGAAGTGCGTTAAATTATGGCGCATGGACAACACAACCTAAACATGAGTACCTCACAACACATAGTATTACCAATCTCCCTAAAAGATGTTTTATGGTGCTTAGGAGTCACAAGATCTGTTCATCACCAATGGCTATTTATGTATGGGACAGGTACTGACATAAAAATAAAATGATATTTTAGCAAACATAACTCGTACCCACAATATGAACCATAGTAAACAAAGTAAAAGTACATAGTTCTCTCATGGGTTGATACAAAAGCAACATAACGGCATAGGCATGTAAAAAACTGGCAGGCACAAATCAACAACCTTGCCGTTGCTGTTATCCACGATATTTTGGATGGGAAAGAGCTAGAATTTCTGCCAGCTTGACAGATACAAGGGGAGCAAGAGGAGGTCGTAACATCGGGATGCAGGTGGAGAGCAGTGGAACACAGATGGACCAGGAGAGGATTACTCGAAATGATCGAGGTGACTGGTTGACAAAGCCTTGCAGCAGAGGAGAGGCTATTAATACCAAATTAATCTTGTTTACACAACTTTTATACTAGTAGGGATGTGCAAAATGGGATGGTGGGATAAGTGGGCTAGTACAAATTTGGTGGTCTCACTTTTGCATCCTTGTATACTAAAATGCCCTTCTACATATGTTGACTGGAGGTACCTCATAGTACCTTTCAAGCATCGTAAAATATCTCTCTCCTGAATAAATACCTAGCTGAATAGTCAACCTTTTTTTAGATATTTCCAATGAAGAAACAGAACAGGTTTCTCTGAAGGAGGATAAGGAAAGAATGGCTTCTTTTATCTGCTTCACTGCAAGCTGTAGCACCTGTCAGAGGTGGTTTTAAGGATTATAAGTTAATATACATGACAGACATTACAGTGCCAACTGGAGACCTTTTTCATATCTTTCCATCCGTTTTAGTAATGATTTAGTTCCAAGATATGTCTTATTGTATCCTGTATCCTTGAATTAAAAGAAAATTCAGTCGCTGAATAGACTCATTCTCCCTATTTCTTTTTGTGGTGTTAGTTTCTTACTTTCTTCATGCCTAAAATCCTGAAACAATATACTCCCTCCGTATCAAAATATAAGACTTTCTAGCCTTTTTAGATTTGTCCAAATTCGTTACTAAATGAGTGAATCAACACACTAAAACATGTCTACATACGTACGAACTAGGACAAACATGAAAGGCTAGAAAGTCTTATATTTTGATACAGATAGAGTAGTTAGCAAATGGAGAAGAATCCATTAAGGCTGATTTAGGTACCAGAGTTATTGCTTTCTAAAAATCAGATTATTGTCTACTTTGGATTATGACCTACATAAAGAGGTCCTCTGTAGGCCCATATCCTACTGGTCTGCACAAGTCCATATAACTAACTAGATTTCACAGGAGTACAGATCACATCATACAGATTCAAAAATATACCCAAATTATATAAACACGCGTTGTTTGTTAGTCAACTAGTTGACACCAGCTAAAACAAAAGAGTTTCATAAGGCAGCTATCTTGACCTCTCGCGTATTCTAAACCATCCATCTCCATCTATGGATGCAGCAAAACAGTCTCGATGAATTTGATTTGATAAAGTGGATACTATTTAAATATCAGTATATCACATTCACACCTGATGAGATAACAATAATATTATCAAAATAAGTGAGGTGGGTGAGTCTAACATATCAAGGTGCCAACAGCCACTGTACATCACAGACGCCAGTGACACTTGTTATGTGTGCGTCATTCTTGTTCAATTGACCCGATGGAGAACAATTGCCACATATATTCCAAAAATAGATACTCATGAAACCACTCACACCCCTGGTGTCACATGGACACTTGCTCCTTCAGAATTCCATCCTCCAATTTCACATTAATTAGGTGATAATGTGAACTGCGGCTCAGCCAGAATTACGGCGCTCAATGTTCGGTAGGATTTATGTGTTTTGTCGGCTTGTCATACTAGCTACTATAGTACATTTGTGCAAGCATTGCTCGACGACATGGATACGCCCAAAGAGTAGTGTCCCAGCTGCACACACACCTAGTTCACTCAACTCTCCAGCAATTTAAACCGGTTACAGTTGTGCATTTCAACATCCGTTGCTGGACGTGTGTTAACGCACGCAAAGCGCACACAGAGTTCAGTCAACCCTCCAGCAATAACATAACTACCGAACCACACGCATCCTCAGCATTAACCCATCTAACAAACTCTAATCAAGACCAAGAACGGCACGCGTCACGTCAAATCTGAACATCCAAAACGGGAAACGAAAGAGACATTACCGCCGTGCGTGCTGGCGCTGCTGGTGGAGGTGTCGACCTTGGACCGCGGGCAGCTCCCCGTGGGCCACAGCCGGATGCAGCACCCGGTGGCGACGCTGGCGTCGCCCTTCCGGGCCAGCCGCTTCCCGCGCCTGCTGCGGCACCACCCCCACCTCTCCCGCTCCTCCTCGCCAGAGCTCTCCCACCCATCGAACTGGCCCAGCTCCGGCGGCGCGAGCCCCATGGCCAAGCTCTTAGCACCACCACCACTTCCCTCGCAACACAGAGATCCCGCCGCCACTCCTCCGAATCAGCTCGCTGCCCTGCACGAGCGCCACCAGATCGGCCTCAGAGAGCAGCAAACACCCACCTCCCTCTCCACGAGACCGCCAAATCAAATCCCGCCACCGAAGCACACAACCCCTGGAACCGAGCCCCTCCCGCCGAATCCCGTCAAATCACACCGAACTCCAAGCACCAACCGACCATCCACGCCGAACCACCGCGTCTCCGGCTCCCGGTGCACCCCCGCCCCCACGGAGCCGAGCGCAGGACCACCACATGAGGCGCGCGCGCGCACCTACCGAGCAACAGAAGCAGGCCGGATCCCGGGACGCGGCGGCGCACCCTGGCCTGCTCCTCTCCTCTCCGGCGGAGGCGGCGTGCAGCAGCAGGAACAGTGAGAGGGAGAGAGAGAGATGATGGATTGGGGAATAATAATAAGCGAGAGAATAATGGATGGATTGCGAAGAGAGAGAGAGGAGAGAGAGGGACAGGGCAGCGGGGAAAAGCACAAATGTTCCTCGCTCTTTTTTCTCCTTTCCCGAGCACGTGGCCGACGTGGACGCCTTTTCCAGCGTGCGGCCGCGGGGCCCGCGGGCCGACGTGGCCGAGGACGTGGCTGACCGGTCTTCAGTAACGGAACGGATTACGGATGGTTTCTCTTCCTCTTTGCTTGCTTGCTCTGCCCTGATTGAAAAGTTTGAATTCTAGGGGAGCCGCTAACTAATTTGTTTTCTGCAATGACACGTCATAGCAATTCCCAACGTGTAATTGAGCTGTTTCTGCAAGAACCTATGCACTTTTTTCCTGGTAGATCTGGGTGAACCGATAAAGAAGAATATGCTCAGTCCACAGTCGATCCTTTTCTTCGGTTTCTTCCTCCCATCCGGCAACCCTCCACAGCCACCACCAGCTGGACCGCCATCTTCCTAGCCCGTGGCCGTCGCGCTGCCGCGACGCTTCACTGCCCCGCCCTGCTCGAGCTCCTCCTCCGCCGGTCCACCACCACCGGACAATTTCTCTAATCTTCACCCCCCTCGATCATGTCTTCTCCCTGCCGACAACCCCACCCCCAAGTTAAGCTACCTGCTCGCCTCCGCTACGGCCAGTCACGTCGGTGGCAGCTCCGGCTTGCTTTAGTCCTCGTCATCACCGTCGTCGCTATGGTTTTTTACCCTAAAAGAACCTGTATATGCTATAAATTCACAAGATTATGTACGAAGTCACATGGAGTCCTTGGGTTTGCCATCCCTTGCCGTCCATGACAGAATACACTCTTCAGGTCAGTCTACGCAACATCGTTGAACACCTCAGCTCCTTTGGCAACCTTGATGAAGACATCCTCCAAGGTAGTGTCAACAAGGCCCCATGCATGTATGCTGAACCTGGTTTTCGCGATCTCAATTGCACGAAAAACATCGGCTATTCTCACCTCCTGCTTTGGCAGCTCAAACTTTTGTGTCCCAGAAAGGTTGTAGATCTTGTTTGCACTTGGCGATAGGCGACGCACTAGCTGGTCAACTTCCGACTCTTGTTCTGGCGATGTTGTCACTGTGAATATGTATGCACCCCCGTATCTCGCCTTTAGCTGTATTGCATGGTGGTGGTAAATAATTTTTAGAAGCGTTGCTACAGTAATTTGTGTGATTCAAGAAGGTAACGTACCTCTTTAGGGTTTCCGAGGCATTGGAACTCGCCATCAACAAATATTCCAACTCGATCACAAAGTACTTCTGCCTCCTCCATCGAGTGTGCTGTCAGATACATTTGATCAGACAATATCCATTGTTATTTTCAGACGCAGTAAAGTGGTGAACTGGAAGGTAGGATTTAGATGGATGAATGGACAGGGAAAAGATAGCCATAGTTACTTGTGAGAACAATTGCACGGTTTGTCTTGGCCTCCTTCACAATGTTCCACAGGTTATTTCTTGATGCCGGATCTAGACCTGTGCTGGGCTCATCCATGTAGACAACCTAAGGAATGTTTCCTTCAGTTTCGTAACCAATTTGTGATTGAATTTCTACAAGTGTTAAATTTGAAACATGAGAACAAGAAGAATACTTTGGGGTCTCCGATTAATGATATTGCCACACTGAGCCTTCTTTTCATGCCTCCACTGTACATTCCGACTTGCTCATCACCAACACCACCATGAGACAGATTTACGCTTTTCAGAGAATCGTCAACAGCCTGATAGTGGAAGAGAATTCAATGTGTTAAATGCGGCCACTGATAACATACATTGAGATGCAGAATAGTATGACTGATGTGTGAAGACACAGCAGTTCGAATTCTCCAACAGTGATATGCAAATACCAGACTCAAACAAAGTTACACAGATTATAGTACCTTCACCAATGCAGCACCATTAAGATTCTTCAACCTAGCATAAAAGAGTAGATGCTCTTTTCCGGTCAATGTTTCCCAAAGTAAGCTGCAGTTTAGAGACAGCACGAATTAACATGAGAAGACAAACTTGTGTGGGAAAGAAGGCTCCTGGCCAGACAAGTTTAAGTTGCAGTAAATACTCATGCTGGGGGCACACTCCCATATTTGTATATATGTCATCCATGTCCATATTTATATCCATTCCATGGGCATAAGCAGTACCAGATGTAGGTCGAGTAAGCCCAACCATCTGAAGAAACATCAGACAAAAGTTAATCAGGGTATGTCGTTCTTTATGCAACTTCCATAAAAAATGCTACTGCATACTGTTTCAGTCCCATACCATACTAATGAATGATGTTTTCCCTGCACCATTTGGGCCAAGCATTCCGAAGCATTGCCCTTTTGGTAGGGCCAGAGATAATCCTCTAACAGCAATCTTGTCTGGGTTTCCGTCCCTTCCAGGATATACCTTCCTGAGGTTGTCACAGATCACAGCTTGGTTTGCGTTGCGGTCCATCAATAATTGCTCAACTACTCGTCTCTGAATAGATATGAACGCATGAGTTTTAGTACAAATGTTCTGTGGAAAAGGCTGGAAGTGACAAAGTATGGCAGGTAACCTACTTCTTGAGCAACATCTGCTTTCTCCATACTAATGATTACTTTAGAATCATGCTGCGCAAATCTAGTTTTCTGAAATGATGGTGAATGCTTCTTCTGCGAACACCTAAAGAGGAGTAAGTGGTTTCTGATCCTGCCACCAATTGAAGAGGCTCTATCCAAATAGAATGCTAACACAAGCAGTAATGCCCATTCTACACTCATTATGATCAAGGTATCACACATTCCGTTGATTGGGTCATTCAAATTTCTCCAGATCATGCCAGTGGTTCCCATAGCACTTGCAGAAAATGCATATTGACCAAGCTCATACAGTCCCCGATAGAGCGAAAATCCTGGGACAATCTCCATAACTAATATCCAACCACCTGAGTAGAGAACACAAAGTTTGTTACAGTATGGTCATAAAATGTAAATCGAATTGCAGATTACCGCTAAGCTAGCAACTTACGGGGAAAAGTTCTGTCCTCGATAAAAAATGGGAAAAGAAAAGCCCCTAGTAAACCAGATCCAAATACATAGATGTAACCAATCACTGCAGCAGGACGATAAATGAAATTTGTCATTTCTAAGAAGGAAATTTGACATAGATGTTTACAGGTTTAAGCCACTGACCTGTGGCTATCTTGACCGATGAAAAGAAAGATGCGACAAAAAAGGCAAAAGAAATCTGTAAATTTATATAGACGAAGAAAAAAACAAATTGTATGCCGTAGTTGTTGAGTCTGAAGAAATTGAGACCTGCACAAAACAAGGTCAATTTGGAATGCATATATTTGTTCCCTGCAAACCAACTTCATGAGTAAATTGGTTATTTCAAGAATACTCGGGAATAAATTGTGGAAGTTAATTACCTATCAAGTATCCAAAAATCACAAAAGATGTCATATAGACAACTGATAGAGCAAAGAAATAAGCATAAGATATCACCCAGTAAGGTCCATCCTTCAGACCTTGCATCTTCATCATGGTTTTTAGCTTTTGCTGCTTCTCATATACCAGATATGTCAACATAACCTGGAAAGGAGAGTTAATTTGCGAGCTCCACTTATACTGTAACACGTTTAGACATTTTTTCACTGTACTTAAGGAATGTTACATCTAATCATACTCACTGGGAAAAGCAGTTCAACGATCCATGTGAAGAATAGCGAACTGAGAAGAGAAGAGAGGTCGAGCCTATAACTTGTTCCAACTTTGGGCATCTCTTTTACATATTCAAGTAACAGTTCTACCCCAGGTCCTCGGATAAATTTGAGATATGCGTTGGATACCTATAGGAAATGAAGATGAAGCAGAAAAAATTGTCAAGTTCCACAATACACTGAAATTACTCAGAGATGAATTAGCCGGAAACAAAGCACATACGGCATTCACCAAGCGTGGAACTCGTAATGCTGCGATAAATGAATATGCAGTTTTGTCGTTATAAGTAGAGTTGTACCAAACATTTATACCAAGGCCATACTCCGTTGTGTTCAAGAAGTCATAACCTGCAAAGAAGAATGAAACTATACAGTATAGATGGATGCAAATAAGTGTTGTCGTATGAACAAAAGAACTGTTTGTACTCATGTTTGGATAGCTGGGCTCACACAATTAATAATAACACGAGTAGCATTCAAGGGCAAGTTAATCAGAAGAAGGTATTATGACATTGAGTACCAGAATCCCACTGCTATGCAAACCCATTACAAATATAAAGAAGCCAAAAAATTAAATGGTGCTACGAAGATAGAAAAGATAACCTGCAATGAACTCGTTTGTTGTTCCTCCTTTTCGTATATAACCCTTTAATAATTCATCATTGATAGCTGATGTACTGTCACGCCATAACAAAACACCTTCAACACACTGTATATCTGGTTTATTTCATAAAGATATCAGAGTTGCAATCATAGCAGGCCTAAGCAAGAATCCAAACGGAAGAGGAGCATGTCTAATTATTGTTGTAGCAAAAAATCGGTACCGAGTATCCAGTACATTAGTAATTAACCAAGTAAATACAAGATTCACTTTGTTGACTAGCAACTAGTATTTTTTTCCTAACATAGCAACTAGATGGTTTTTTTGTTTGTATTAAAAGTAGAAAGCAAAAAACAAAACATCAAAGTGAAATATGAATAATTTATGATCCATGTTTTAAATAGCAGATAGCAAGCTTGTAGACTTTATAGTTGAATAGCTTCACTATAACAGATACTGGATGGTGGGTGATACAGAAATGCTGTATTCGACGCAATTTTATGAAAAAAGATATTCATCATCTTGAGTTACATGTACATATGAAAGTTTTGTTGTATAAAACTAACATGGAGTTCTATTAATGATTTACGGACATAATACACACCTATATTGCAAAAAGATCTGCAAGTTCAACTTACAAATCGTTCCTGCTGCTATCCTAGTTGCTACCATCGCAATAGTACCAACAACCATCGCTCTCTTGGCCGATATCATCGCAATAGCCGTTGTTATACTCTAGACCACCACTGTGAACCACTACATTTTCTCACTAGCGCCCAGACACTGCTAATGCTAAATGAGAGATACAAAGAATATCAGGTACAGATTATTATGATATTTGCATGCAAGTATGTTCCCTAGATATTTACACGGTTCAGTAATTTCCACATGCAAAAGAGCATAAACTTAAACTAGTTGTCAGTGACATTACTGACATAAGAACCATCAAAGGCACTCGCTGTCACCCGACACTTAGAGCTACATGAGGTTCTCTGCTAGTCCAAAGTGACTAGCCTTTGCATAGTTTTCAACTTATAGGTATAGCTGTATTTTCTCATCTTCTTTTATGTTTTTCAGTACTTTTCAAGCCTAGAGATTTGTTTTATTTGTCACTGTGCGGCTTCTTTTTTCTAATAAAAAGATGTGCATAAAGGATTCCGTCAAAGACTGAACTACTGAAGTTCCACATTGGGAGATCACATCCCTTTCCAAATAAACAAATGAACACAGCCCTTTCCAGATACAAAACTGTAAATTCAATATCTTATGGAAGGAAATTTGAACTTACTTAGCTGAAGGGGTATGCCCCTCGCGTTATATGAAATGGTTTGCGACAAGTAGGGAACACACTGAGGCTGAAGCAGATACAAAGTATCCGAAGAAGAAAATGCAGGCTCTAACAATTGTGTATACCATGGCGCCGTGTCTGAACCCTAAGACAAATCAACCCAGGCAGTCTTCCATAAACAAAACAGAAAAGGTCATTCAATTTAGAGAAACTTAACGGGCATCAAAGGAACTCACAACAACTATCCTGGATAGTGCATCAAGATAATCTGTCACATTAAGAGTGGGAGAGAACGCAGGAAATAAACCTCCTGCAATACCTGTCAATTGAAAAATAGTTAGTACTCAGGAAGTGAGGCATATTGATCTTAATTACGAACAGTTGGTATGCATTGAGTTGTATCGTGGCAGCACATACTTTCAGCAAATGATCGGTCCCTTCCAGTGATGAGGACACTGGCGGAGCAAGACCTAGAGTCACGGCATGAGGGATCAGGCAAATCATCAAATGGCTGGGAGACTGTTTTGACAGCTCGGAACTCAGGCTGGGGGACCTGAATCAGGGCTGGCCACCGTGGAGGGCTGGGAATTGCGCAGCTCCAGACCTGCTCCAGTGTTGAGTATTGGACACCACACTCCCTCTTCTGGCAGGTTCCATTACTGTCGGTCTCGACACAGGCACAACCACAATTGTACTTGGGATTATCGAGCTCTTTGTTGATGATGTTCTGGAGCACGACAAGTAAAACGCAGACGAGGACTGGGAAAATGGTGATGCCAAAGTTTGTCTTCAGGTTCCGTTTCTGTATCGCAGTTATGAAGATAATCAGATACTGCATTCTCCACCACAAGTCAGAAATAAAAAGGAGAAGCAGTTTGCTGCACACATAACTGAAATATATATTTGGCAGGAAAAGACAAGCAGCTGCACATCTATCTGGTGAGGTTTTCCACAAACATTGCATGAAATCCTAAAAGGGCATCAAGACTTTCAAAAACATATGTTGCTCCGTGCACATAATGCTGCTACCCATTAATCTATAGGAGATCCTGGAGAGGCTATCAGTCTATTGGATCTACTAGAACAGTCGGGCCAACAGATCTTTACTGAACCCCACTTGAGCTAAAATTCCACAAGCGCCTCAAAACAAACCAGATTGACGGGCACTTTCCCCGCTCGACCCACCCGCTGCAACTCCACAAACCGTGCAGACATATGCACAAGCACTTGGCGGGCACACCCAGAGTAACGCATCAAGAAAGCATGAACAAAAAAAACGAACAAGCGCAAGCGCGAGGCAGAGAAACGGAGCGTGCCTGGAGGCAGATGTTCTTGCGGAGGAGGGCGTTGGCTTGCGTCAGGAAACTCGCGGGTCGCCTCCGAGAATCCATGGGAACATGGGGAAGATGGTTTAGGTCTGGAGCAGAGATGGGGAAAGACGGGGAAAGCAGATGAGCTTTGAGGCGTTTAGAGTTGGGAGTCGGTACGAAACGGATCGAAGGATTTAATTTTACCCATTTAAATACCCCACCGGCTCCCGTGCTCCCGCCAAATTGTCTGCTGGTTGGGATTCTGATCGTTCGACAACCATGCTAGCCTTAAATTCAAAAAAAAAAAAAACAAGGATCTGCATGAGATTTGAATGGATAATCTTAAAAATCTTAATCGTGAGAGTCTTAATCGTGAGACAAAAATAACAGGAACATAAATAGAAGAATGATGGGAAAATTTAGACGGGTCGTCGACGACCTCGCCCTTAATGATATTGCCCTCAATGGTCGTACCTTTACCTGGTCCAACGACAGACAAGTCTCAACTCTAACAAGAATTGATCGTGTCTTGGGCTCGGTCGAATGGCATTCTGCTTTCCCGGGCTGCTTCCTACAAGGAATCACTTCATCTATTTCTGACCACTGTCCTCTGCTTCTTACTACAGCAAGCAACACATATAAATGCACTCGATTTAGATTTGAGGCCCACTGGATAAAAAAAAGGAGGGTTTTTTGGAAGTGGTACAAAAAGCTTGGTCAGAACACAATGATAAATTGCCTTCGAATCCAATTGCTGCCTTTGGTTTCAAGCTTCGAAGAACCGCTCAAGCCCTCCAAAGTTGGAGCGCCAAAACCTTTGGAGATGTTAAACAACAAATTGTCTGGGCTAATACGCTGATCGCATTGCTAGATCAAGCTGAGGAAACGAGATGTTTGTCTTTCCAAGAAAGATGGTTCAGACGTGAACTTAAAAAGAAACTCCTTGGTTTATGTGCAATTGAGAGAACTATGGCTAGACAGAGGTCGCGGATTAATTGGCTAAGTGAAGGCGACGCGAACACGAGCTTTTTCCACATTCATGCCAGTCACAGAAGAAGGAGGAATTTTATTGGCGCAGTAAAAGATGGAGATCATCTGGTCGCGTCTCGTGATGAAATAGAAAATGCTCTTGAAAAGCACTACAAAAGTCGTTTTGGTGTACCAGCTGCTAGAACCGCAAGCCTGAACCTGTAGTTTCTGGGCATGAACAGCATGGACTTGCATTTTTTGGAAGATGCTTTTGCCGAAAATGAAATCTGGGAAGCGATAAAGGATATGCCAAAGGAAAAAGCGCCAGGCCCGGATGGATATATTATTGCTTTCTATCAGAGCTGCTGGGATATAATTAAACAAGATTTACTTGAGGCGTTCAATGCTTTTTATCGCTTGGATGGTTGTTCTCTGGAGGATTTTAACAGTGCTTACTTAGTTCTGCTTCCAAAAAAGGCGGACGCCCAGGAAGCTGCTGATTATCGTCCCATTAGCTTGGTCCATAGCCTCGCTAAAATTTTCTCAAAAGTTTTGGCGTGCAGACTGAGCAAAGTGTTACCAAATCTTGTCAGCTCGAACCAAGGGGCTTTTATGAAGGGTCGTTCAGTTCACGATAACTTCAAATTGGTGAGAGAAACGGCAAAGTTACTGAAAAAGAAAAAATGCCCAAGCGTGTTGCTGAAATTAGACATTGCCAAGGCGTTTGACACAGTGGCGTGGCAATTTCTCCTTGAGATTCTTCAGAAAAAAGGGTTCGGACATAGATGGCGAGCATGGATTGCTTTGATCCTTTCTTCATCTTCGTCCAGCATCCTCCTTAATGGCATCCCGGGTCCCAAAATTTGGCATGCCAGAGGCTTACGGCAAGGAGACGCCCTTTCGCCAATGCTTTTTATCCTGGTTATGGACGCATTAAATTTATTGTTCGACAAAGCAGAAGAGGAAGGAGTGTTATCTCATGTTCATGCTCAACAAATCGTACCCCAGCGCCTATCCATTTATGCTGACGATGTCATCCTTTTCCTAAAAGCTGACCAAAATGATGCTACTGCGGTCAAGCATATTTTGGAAATTTTTGCTGGCGCCTCGGGTTTGAATTGTAACTGGGAGAAGAGTTCGGTGTCAGCGCTGGTTTGTGACAGCCAAACTCTAAATGTTTTGAGCAACATCCTAAACTGCAAGGTCGCAACGTTGCCCATTACTTACTTGGGTTTGCCGCTGCACACAAGGAAAGCTAGGAAGGCTGATTTCCAAGTGCTAATTGACAAGATCAAAAGCAGGTTGGCCTCTTGGAAAACTCACATGCTCACCCATGGTGGCAGACTAATTCTTGTACAATCTGTTCTGAGTGCAATTGCTATTTTCCACCTCCTTTCCTTGGATCCCCCTGCCTGGGTTTTTAAAGCAATTAACAAAATTAGACGGGCTTTCCTCTGGAAGGGCACTGAGGTCGTTGAAGGTGGCAAATGCTTGGTGAACTGGCCCACGGTCTGTCACCCCAAATCTGTTGGAGGTCTCGGCATTCTTGATCTTGAGATTTTGAGCAAGGCCTTCCGCACCCGCTGGGCTTGGAATTTGAGAGCCAGCGACAAGAGGCCATGGTGCGAGCTTGCTGCGCCGGAAGATGATCATATTAGGGCAATTTTTAACGCTGCTGCAACGGTCGTGCTTGGCAACGGTGAGAGAACCATGTTCTGGACTGACACTTGGCTTGAGAATAGGTCGATCGAAGAGGTCGCTCCCGAGGTTTATAAACTTATCAATCCAGAAATCAAAGCCAAAAGAACTGTTGCCCAAGCTCTCAACAACGGGTCCTGGATTGATGACATAAAAAAGCCTATAACGATCAATGTGTTTATGCAAGTTCTTGCAATTTGGGAAGCTTGTCATGGAATACAGCTTCAGCCACAAGTTCAGGACAGTTGGAAATGGTCGTGGGATGCCAAGGGGGTTTTTACCACCAGATCCGTGTACCAAGCTTTCTTCAAACCCAAAATCAGCTGGGAAATGGCAGATGCAATTTGGAAACCTTGGGCGCCTATACGATGCAAATTAGCTGCGTGGTTAATCATACGGGGAAGAGTATGGACTGCTGATCGTTTAGCCAAAAGGGGCCTTCCACACAACGACAAATGTCCTTTTTGCAACCTTTCGGAAGAAAATGTGCACCACCTTTTTATGGGCTGTGCGGTCGTTAATATTATTTGGGGACAACTTCTGACCTTATTCAACCTTCAACGTCTGACTCCAACTTCTGCAACCACCATCACGGTTTGGTGGATGCAGTCTAGAAGCACGGTCGTCGACAAGGCTCGGAGAAGTTTTGACTCTCTCGTCTTACTTATCTTATGGATGGTTTGGCGCGAAAGAAACAATCGAGTTTTTGACAAAATTGCCAAGCCAACGAATGTCATCATCGATCTTATCAAGCAGGAAGCCAAGCAATGGAAGCTGGCCAGTGCAGGCCGTTTCGCTCTCGAACAAGACTAGATGTGTAGAGTAGTCCTTCATCGATCGCCTAGTTATCTAGTTTGTAATCTAAGGAGTCCTTCTTTTCTTCTTCTACCGGTCGTGGTCGTTGTTGTTGTATTTCTTCTCAATGGCTGCTGGCCATTTTCTGTAAGACTTCAGCCGTTCTTCGGCTTTCCTTTCTATCTAATCTAATACATGCAGTGCTTCTGCATGGTTCTAAAAATTAATCGTGAGAGTCTGCAGAAAGATACTGAGGTGAAAAGACGCAAGATTCATATACATATATGAAAAAATTGCTATGACCCTTAGAGCATGTCTAACAGAACCCTTAAAATGCGGGTCTGTATCCAGCGTATACAGTTCGTGTTTTGCCGATTTTAAAGCAAAATGCATCGCGTAGAACAGAAACGCTAAACTGAAATGTAAATTTAAAATTTTACCACTCGCCGGAACGAACAAAACATGATCATCATCATTCATGGCAAAAGAACATGATCACAAGTGTTTACATAGTGGAATCCTAACCTAATGCATAGCCACCCTAACCCTAGTTACAAACTTTGGCTCACCAGAGCCCGTCGGGTGTGACGACGGCGCAGCGGCGACGCTCACTTCTCGTCGGAGGCGAGGTCGATGAAGACTGCATCATGCGCCTCAGCTACACAGCGCCACTCCTCCGCCTTATCCTGCGTCGCGCGCTCAGCGGCGACCCCCTACTCTAAGAGGAGGGCGTCGATGTCCTCGTCCCGGTGGCGGCGCTTCTGGAGCTCCTCCTCCTCCCGCGCGGTGCGCGCGCAGACCATGGCGGTGATGGCGTCGATGGGGGTGTCGGTGACGAAATCCTCCGACCCGATGGCGGAGGCGAACGCCGTCGGGTCGTAGCCCTCGATCGGGAGCTCCTCCTCCGCCTCCCTCTTTGGTGTGCGCATTCCCGCGCCGGAGGATCTCCCCGCATGTAAGCTGCGCACCGCATGACGACAGTCAAACTCCGGCACCGCGCAGTAGAGGAGGGCACGTGGCGGCGACCGATTGTAGTTTGTGTACCGGCGCGCTGCTCGCTTCCGAGCGGCGTCGGAGGCGACGAGCCGCTTTCGCTCCTCGTCGTAGTCGTAGTCGTCGCGCAAGGTCGGGGAACGGCCGACCTGGCCGCCGCGCCCGATTGAAGCACCACACAGCCACATGGCGGTGCGGCGGTGCCGGAACTGTACGCGGGTGGGGAGGAATTTTTCGCCGGCGGCGAGTGTGGGGTGGCGGATTTGGCAAGCGGTGGCGGTGGAATGGCATGGGTTGTGAGATGTATCAAGCCCTCCGCACGGTAGAAATAGAGGTCGGGGGCTCGATTCACATGCCACTGTAAACTGTTTACGGGCCAGGCCAGCTATACGGGCTCTGGTCTGGCCCAAAAAATGGCCCCAGCCCGTATAGTCGCCGGAATTTCTCAGTGTTCCCGTTTTAAGGGTTCTGCTAGAGATGCTCTTAGCCCTTGAGATTTCAGGAAGAGTAAGGATGAGAATGTGCAGGTGGGGCAGAGGGCTTTGCTCACTTGGTTGGAGGGTGGATGTACAAACCCAGCACCTGGGCTCAAATCTTCGTGGACATGAATTTGGTTTCCTATTTATTTTTGAGATCAGACTCTCGAGGTACTCGTGCGATCCTTGAGGATCGAGCTCTCAGTTACTCATACAATTTATCCTAGAGATGCCAGGTTTGGTGCGAAACCGAGATTAAAATCTGGATACTCATGATTAAATGGTTGGGTGCATCCCTAGTTACTGCAGAGGCCAGAAAAGTGGAACTCTCCCCAAATTTTATTAGCTCACGTCGCTCCCGCACTACGGAGCTCGGAAACCGGGACGACGACCCTGAAACTTTTTTGTGGTGGCATGGTTGTGGCGGCTACGAGGGCAACACGACAACGGCCTGTGGTCTGGGCAGTGGTGGCTGCGGTGATAGGCATTGAAGATACAAGAGGATTGAAGCTATCCATGTCAGCGGTGGTAACTCGCCGTACGGGTGTGTCTCGATCTGAGGAAGGGTACTACATCTTCATGACATCTCGTCCAGACGGAGCTTAGTGTGCCGCCATGTACAACTAAACAACGGAAGAGTTTTTTTAAGGGGAAATCCCCTTTTCTCAAGTATGTGGTCTTTGTCGATGGCGAGGACGACATGAGTCTACTGGAGGGGGCCCTTAACGTGGGTTTTGGTGGTGCATACCACTCTCGTTTCGCCCGTCAACAAGTTATTTGTTTTTTTTGCCACGTTTCACTGATCACGTCGGAACTGTGTGTGAGCAATTGTTGGAAGGCCAAACATTTAGGCTGGAGATGTACTGAGATGTCATGGAAGAGATGTCATGTTCCATGGTTCTTGTGCAAGAGGCTATGCATTTTTGTTGCCAAGTTGGTCTAAAACACATCGTGTACATGAGTATGGGCGTTTGTCTGTGTTCGACATGCCAAGGTTAGATGTAATGAAGGTGATAGTCAAACGGATGTGACAACACATCGTGGTTGAGTTTTGATGTTACTACTTTAATGTCGGGACTGGAGCTCCAGGCGAAAACCTTTGGTCGGATTTTCGTCAGTCATACCTAGCAATGGCAGTTTTTTTTAGATTGTTGTCTTGATGAATGTATTACATGAAATTGCTCACTTATGTTCTCGTGAAAACGCGGAGACGGAGACACTTTTGTGTCATTACCTTTCTAAAAGCGTTAACTTTGGAGAACCTTCTTGCGGCCTGTATGTTTTTTTTTCAAGAACACGCAAGGGGATTGCGTGTCTTCTTTATTAAGATAGGAGAAGAAATTTTACAACACTCGCCGAGATAAGGTAATCACAAGCGATTCCTTTCTCAAGTACAATAGCTGATTACTCACTACCCTGATCATCCACTCCACATAGCTTGGCTTTTCGCCAAAGCTCCCACTCAGCTCTAATTGCCCTACAGACTGTCCACGGCAGCGACGCCACCTTGTCGAACACCCTACTGTTTCTCTCAAGCCATAGGCACCTCGCCGCTAAGATGATCATGGAGTTGACTTCCTTTCTCCTCTTCTTTGGCATGGCCGCGGCAAGCTGACACCACCAATCGGCTAAATTGGACTGCGCAGTGGGAGTGAAACGATGTAGCCGCCACGGGAGCAGCATCTCGTACCAGACCTCCCGCGCGAAGGAACACTGTATCGTCAGGTGTTCCGCCGATTCATCCTCTTGGCAGCACAGCGGGCACGCATCAGGGTGCTCGAGTCCCCGCCGTGCCAGCCTGTCCGCAGTCCACAATCGCCCACGCAGCGTGAACCATAAATGGAGCTTGTGCAGCAATGGTGCTCCCGCTGTCCACAGCTCCGCGGCGGCCTTGAACCCGACGCGACCCAAGAAGAATGCGCCGTATGCCGAACGGGACGAGTACACCCCGTTAGCCGTCAGTTTCCATGTGAACTTATCCTCTTCTTCTCCCAGCTCCCTGTCTCCCACCAAGTCCCAGACCTCTAAGAACTCCGCAATGGCGGGGATTGACAGTGCTCCAACGATCCCAGCCACCCACGCGCGGTTTGGCAAGACTTGCGCCACCGACGCTTGGCACGCTTCCGTGCTCACGAATTCCATCAGATTCGGCGCCAATTGGGCAATGCTCTGCCCGTCAATCCACGAACTCGTCCAGAACTTCAGATTTCTACCGTTTCCCAGCTCGCATTTGGTGCAAGCACGACACAAGTCTTCCGCTTCTGGGGACAGCTTGAACTCGAGCCCCCGCCAAGGCTTCGCCGCCCCTGACATCTCCAGCCACTGCCAGCACGCCCGCAAGGCGTGATTCAGTAGGCGCATATTTTTGATTCCCAAGCCGCCGAGCTCTTTTGACAAACAAACGGTGCGCCAAGCCACGACACAATGTCCACGTTGCGGCCTGTATGTTGACAGGGTAATGGTTGATATCGTCGTGTCTTAGATTTGGTTATTTCCTTTATTCTTAATAATAATTAAACGGTTTTGCTAGTTCTCAATCGCATGAGAATTAGCTTAGTTCTCAATCGCATGACGTCATCAGTTGCAAGTGGAGTTGCAACTGATTTGGACCACTTGATTTGCTTCGTGATTCGTGCACCAGTTGCAAGTCAACTTGCAATCTTGCAACTAAGATTTGATGACGTCATGCGATTGAGAATTAAGTTAGTTCTCATTCGCCTGAGTTGCAAGTGGACTTGCAACTGCTCCACACCGTTCGATTTGCTTCGTGATTCGTGCTAATTATGAGTTGCAACTTGACTTGTAACTGAGATTGATGACGTCATGCGAATGAGAATTAAGCTAGTTCTCATTCGATTGAGCATTAGAGAGATCCATAATTAAACCGTGTGCCTCTTCGACGTTCGGAGTTGCTCGTCATATTGAGTTTTTCCAGTGGTTACTCGATAGCTTTTGGATATTACTCTTTGTTGAAAAAAGAGTGACAATCTATGGTGCGGCCGTAGCTTGTCTGACTTTAAAAAGGAAAGTCATAATACAGCCTATGGACTTAGCCTCTCTGAATAGTTAGATGAAAACTTAATAGTTTTCCTCACAAACTAAAATTCTCACACAAAAAAATGCCTAGGTAGATCTTGAGTTACTGTACACAATTAATGTTCGGTCGTGTGGCAGATCTGTGTAGCAGTGTTGTTAATTGAACCCAGTAATTTCACAGAAAAAAGTGAGCGCAATCAATAATTTAGGAGAAATCAGGCTGTTTCCTTTTAGAAAATTACCTAGAAATTGGTTGAAACTCGATCGTTTTCAAAATTCTGAAAGTTCGTAGAAGACTAGGCAGCGAACCAACTTGTGGTTGGTTGGTTATTCTCTCGCCCACTAGAATTCAATCCCCACGTGATAGCGATTAAGACTCTCGTGGTGACTTCGTCAATCTCAAACTTTGATCCGCCGGCTTGACCTGCGTGCGTTTACAAGAATTAGTGTATGCGCGTGTGTAGCACTGTCCTGGACGTAGGCACTTTAATCGTGCCTCACTGCCAACGTCCCCAGTCCACCCCCTCTCATGGCCTCATCCTCTCCAGCTAACTATGGCCGTGGGATGTGGCAGTAGCAGTACGTACTACTCGGTACTGTACGTAGTACACTCAGTCTTCTGTTCGTCGATCCAGCTAGCTCCGAATTAATGGCGATCGATCAATTCCGCACGTCGTGATGCTGCACTCGACCGCGGAGAGCTTGTACACGTCGTGATGCTGCAGCTGCACTCGATCGACATGTGCATATGCATGCTGTATCCGGGAGTGATTAACTTGCTGTTTTCGTAGCTACGATTACCACTCTCCCCAGCTATAGCCCCCCCTTTTTTTCCCCTGCCTCCCGGGTCGCTCTCCGGGGCGACTCCGGAGGCGAACCTAACCCTAGCCAAACCTTCTCTCCCCATCCTTCCTCCTCCCTCGCCGTCGCCGGTGGTCGCCGCCGGGCTGCGCCCGTGCGGTTGATGGCGGCGGCGAGGCCCCCTCCTCGCGCGCGGCTGTCTAGCGGAGCTCGGGATTCCCTCGAGCGCAGCTTCCTCGACGCGACCTTGGCGGCGGATCTTCGTCCGGCGGCGGCGCTGCCTGCTGCCCCTGCGGGAGGGACGACGCGGATGCTTGGGCTGTGCGGTCGCCGGCGGGAGCTCTGGCCCCCTCGTGGTCTTGGGCCGGGGCAGGGGCCCCGGGCCCTGGTGAGCCCATCTGCTCCGATCCGGCGGTTTCCGGCAGCCGTGGTGGCTGCTGGCCGTCGTCCCGGTGCGTATCCTCCTCCCTCAACAGGTGTGTGACCAGCCCCTTGCATCCCCCAGATCTGGCGATGGCAGCAGCCATGGGGGCTGATGCTCGCTGTTCTTGCGGGACGGGCCCGTGGGTCTGGCGTGGTGGTGTGGAAGCGGAAGTTCGTGATGTCGTCTGCCTCGGTCAGGTGCTGGGTGTGCCTGCCTCGGTGGTGATTCTTGTCTCTCTGTTCAGCGGTGGTGTGAGGAGTTTGGACGCCGGGGTGGCGACCCTGGACGGTGGGAACCGCGTCGGTTGACGGGCGTGCTGGCGGTTCTGGTGCTGGTCGATGACCACGGCCGTGCGGGCGGCGTGGTGTTTGACTTGCGACTACTCGTGACAGTGGTGTGGTTGTCGTCCTCGGCGACGCTCCAAGCCCTGGGTGGGAGGCTCTGAGTCATGTCGAAGGGAAACCTTTGTCCGGGTTCGTTCCGGACCGCGGCGGCGACGTCCATGGACGCCGTGCCCTTCCTGAAGGCGCCGTTGCGACTAACTCGGTCCTCGTCACGTGTTCCGGGTGAAAACCTGAGATCCTCGGATCGGGCGGTGGCGGCGCTTTGGCGTCGTGCTCTTCTTGAAGACACCGCTTTGGAGCACACGGTTGGTTGCTTCCCGGAGGTTGGGAGGTGTTGGCTGCCGTGGCAACCTCTCGCCGAGCTCTCTCCGGCAAGGTCTACAACTCCCTTTGCACATCGGCGTTTCTTGTTTGGAGCTACCTGGTGCCTGTCTGCAGCTGTTGTGGTCAGTGGCGGTGTTCGTCGGCGCTCACCTTATCTCACCGGCGTCTCTCTGTGGCCCCCTTGTTGAGCCTGGCTGCAGCTTTGTGGTCAGTGGCGCTGTTTCGCCCTAGTCTCCTCGGCGGCCCGTTGAGGGGTTTGGTGAGCCTGTCTACCTGTGTGGACGGTGGCGGTGATCTTCGGTGATTACGTGTCTGCAGCTTCTGTGATCAGTGGCGGTGCTCGTCGGCGCTCACCTTATCTCCACGGTGCGTCGCTTTGTGGCCCCCTTGTTGAGCGTGGCTCCTCGGCGTCCCTTTGAGGCCTCCTTGTGGAGCCTGTCTACCTGTGTGGACGGTGGCGGTGTTCTTCGGGGTTCATCTGTAATCGCCTAGTAGTTTTCTTTTACTTGTGTGTGTGTGGGTTGTGTTGTATGCTGGGTTCAGCACTGTGTATCTTACTCGCCGTCTGGCGCTATTAATTTATCGCCGGGCCTTTCGGTCTGTGTTCTAAAAAAAAATTACCACTCTCCAAGTAGTTGAACTACAGCATGTACGAATGTCGACGAAGATAAGAGCATCTCTAACAGCTGACCTATATTCTTACGATGCCCTATAATACCTAACTTTTAGGTCACCAAAGGGCAAAAAGCGGCCTCCAGCGACATCCCTATTATACTCCGTGCCCTAATTTTTTTTTACATCAAATCCCATTCTGATGCAAATATACATTAAAACGTAGCTGCCCTATATCCACCGCCCCCGCCGCGCGCAGCCCAACTGCCGCACGGAACTTTCCAACCGCTGCAGCGCTGCTTCCCCAACCCGCGACCGCCCCGCCACCGCCGCTAAATCCATCGCCGCCACGCCGTCTAAGGCCAAATCCACCGTCGCCCCGCCGTCTATGAGTAGATCCACCGCCCCCCCCGTCGTTCCCCGCCCCCGAATCGCCGTCCCCGCCACCGAATCGCCGCGCCGCCATGCCGCCGCACCGCCGCTCGATGAGCGGCTTCATCGGCGTCCGTCACCGCCCGTCTGGCCGCTGGGCGGCGGAGATCACCGTGGACGGCCACCGTTGGTGGATGGGAACCTTCGACACGACGGAGCTCGCCGCGCACGCGTACGATGCGACGGCCTGGAGGTTCGGCCGGCCGCGTGCGGAGCTCAACTTCCCCGACGTGCAGTCCCGGGAGGAGGCCGAGTTCCTCGCGCCGTCGCTGGAGATCGTCGACTTCGACGCGGCGCGGCAGAACTGCCGCCAGAGGATGGCTCGCCGCACCGCCGACATCGACGAGTGGCGGATGGATGCGCTGCGCCGCGACCACCCCGATCTGGTGCAGGCGGAGCTGGACTTCTACGCGTCGAGTAAGAAGAAGAAGCTGGACTCCGACGCTGGACCCTCCACTGCCACGCTGCCGTGCAAGAAGACCGCCGATTCGTCGTCGGATCTCTCGAGCTTTTGGGATGATAGCTCTGACTCCAACTTTGATTTCGGACCTCCGGAGTAGTTTAGGTTAATTTCTAGGTTTAATCATCGAAGTTCAGTTTAATTTCGTGTTGTTTAGGTTAAATTTCGTGTTGTTCTCTATCGAACTCTTTAAATTTCAGTTCAATTTCGTCTCCTACGGCTAGTTCGTGCCCCATAATACGGCAGCCGCTGGAGCAAGCCGTGCCCTATTATACATCAGCCGGTAAAGCGCTGGTCATTTTCGTGACCTAAAACTGAAAAAGTGGTGATGTATAATGCAAAATCGGTGCCCTATTTTAGGTCAGCCGTTAGAGATGCTCTAAGACGTCCTCGCCTTCTCAAAGGCCAGCGTGCAGCAGCGCGGTGCCAGATATAAAAATGTGTGATTTCAAACCACCTAAATTTTTATACGCAAAAAAAAACCACCTATTTTTTTGTTAATTATATGATTTTTTGGGATGAATGCACCAAAAAAATTAAGTGTTTTCCACAGTTTTTGGGATGAGTTATAAGTCTTCTTTGTAGCATGAGAAAAAAGAGAGAGAGCAATAATGCACATGCTCACTCACTCGTCTAGTGTATGTGTCAACATGCGATCACATGTTTTCCCTGAGAGCTTGCACCGAGTAAGGGGCGATAAAGTTTCTAGGGGAGTGACTCAGCCCGACTGTTCAGTTATGTTCGACTACATCCACAAAGAATAATAATCAACTACAATTCTAAACGCTCGTGATGCTATTTTTATTTGTATAAACCGCGTCAAAAAAATCACTTGAATTATGGTGTTGCCCTTGTCCTCAGGCTCGGACAACATCCCGGGCTAGAGGGGCGCTAATTTCGCCCATAGAGTACGGCATCTTCACCTGCACCATGCACGACGATAACGACCATGTTGTTGACAATGTTGTTGTTTTGGGATTCTCGGTCAACGCGTATATATCCGTTGAATATTGCATCTTTGCTAGTGCATATGTGATATTGTTTCCATGGGTAAAACTCTTCCACAAATTGGTTAATATTTCAATAGAACTAGATGAACACACGCAGAACAAAAAACACTTGGCTAAGGGGACATGTTGTGCCTGTTTTTTTTTTCTTTATTTATTTGAATCCCACGATACAAATTTTGATTACAACCAACAGTCAGACTCGTGTATATATACACGGCCAGATCATCTCCTAGTCTAACATGAAACCGAACAATACGGAAAGCCTTACCTAATTAACTCGCAGATACTAAACCCCACTAGTTCTAGATCGGATTCATCTTGTATGCCATACAAAACCGACTACTACTTGGGCGGTAACTCAACTCACATTGATAGATTCACACTTAAATACTACTAGGACTAGTAGACTAGTACATGCATGCATCGATCCGGCATGCAAAACTTGCTAATTTGAAGGTTGCACGTGTCTCCAACTCAAACTTAGCTAGATAAAGTTTGGATTATTTATAACAGTTCCAAATATCCTTTTCACTCGGTAACATAAAAAAGGATCCCGCATCTATGGATCAGATGCGGCTAAAGTAAGTATGACGCGTTCGCTAGAGCTTCGCACTGTAGGACATACATGGGATGTGTTTCCTCTCTTTTGTTTATACTAATTATTTTTACTTATTTATAAATTTTTTGTACAATATTAATTATAATGTTTTTTGCATTATACATACCAAAAGATAACAAAAAAAATCGTGCAACTAAAAAAATAAGATTCAGTACTTTTGGTTATATGATTTGAATGTATGCCATTGCAAAAACTCTTTTACTAAATTGCAATTATGTTTTTGGAGTTGTAGTTCTTTTATTTATGTTTCCTGAACTATAGATTGAGATATTGCCCTTAAGATGAATCTGATCCTTTTTCAGTTCTATTATGTGTTCAGTTGATGTATTTAGTGTGTCTTTATGTTTTCGTGCATATTTTGATATATTCTTTTTTTAACCTCTAGAACATACATGTCTAGAAATATCCTAATAGATATTAAATAGAAATTACTTGTGTCGTTGTGTCAAGTGGTTGGTCCTTTGATCATTTCATTGCTTGTTTACTGTTTTTTATGGTAAAATCAAATGCATCTTAAAAAAGGGTCATTTCAAATGTGTTCTTTGCCTTTAGGTTTAAGCATTGGGTGACAACACATGTGCACTCGTACTGAAATAGATGCTCCATAAGTCATACGGGGAAGGTATTGTTTGTAACACGTAAGAGCATTTTGAACACAATCCACACTAAATTACAACTAGCATGGTGGCCCTCACAATTGCAAGGGCATTGCATATAGCTTACTGAATACATTTATGTAATAAATTCATGTTGTAATAGATACGTGAAACATGTAATTATAAATCATTGGATTTTATAGCTTGCACAAACATTATGTCAAGTAAAATATCACATGTTTGTGAAATAATTAGAATAATTTTAATTTTTGGCGAGTAATTAATATGACATCTCTAAGGCCCTCTTTGGATGGTTAAAATTTCAAAGGTTATAGGTATCCAGTTATTTAAATGTTTCCTATGGATTTCCTTTGGATTACAGGTACGGTGCTACCAAAATTCATATGAAACATACACTCTTAAATCTTAACAATGGAAATCATGGCCGCCAAAAAAAGTGTATTTGATTATATCATGGTAAATTCACATGAACACATGAAGTCATGAGCCAAGGTAATTTTCTTCAATATTAGACCCAAAAAAAGTTATCCTTTCGGATTGGTGAGTTCACTAAATCCTTTCGAAAATCCTTAAAATAAAAATCTAAATATCTTCTATGTCAATAGGGAAGGTGAAATATTATCAATGGATTCTTCTCATGTCAATTGATATACCAGCATTACTATTGTGCTATCTAGTTCAAGTCCAATTTAGAATTGTAATATTGTTAGTTCACCTAATCTTCCTGAAACCAGCTCTTAAGATATAGGTAAAAATCTGTTCTTGCATCTGTATTCTTACACCAATTTGGAAATTTTGATTGGAGCAAAGAAAGTTCGATATCGCTGGCTTGTTTCTTTCCATGTGTTTCTCCGACAAAACATCGGACCAAATAGTGGAGAATAAAGTGCACATGCAAACAGCGTCGGTAAAAATATAATAAGGATATTATCGATTTTGATGTAACAAATATTTTGTTGGATATAAATGTTGGTTCACAACCAACCATACATTTCCAAAATTCATCAAGAGTTATAAATGTTGGTCCAAGCTTTTGTGTGACAAAGCTAAACACTAAATGTTTTTTGATAGCTTAATATGTGCATACTCAATTATTATATGGATAAATCAGTTCACATTGTATTAGTTAGTATTTGAAAGTGGGCGTTATTTTATCTCATCTGAATATTTTATCTTTTTATTTACTCTTTTCACTACAAAATAAAATGTTTTAGTCATTTTTTTCTAGAATACGCAATGACTAAAATGTTGTAGTCGTGGATACATCATAAAGGCGTCAATTTAACCTTATGTTGCATAGGATTATGTTGATAAGAAATAATAATTGTGAAATAACAATTTAATAAGAAGATCTAAGGATAGTGAAATCAACTTTGGCTGTCAGGTGCATATGCACCTGGAATTAAAAAAAAATAGGATGTTAAGATCTATGCACGAACTTTTTTTTTCAGTTTTTTGACATTTCAAAATACGTTTGAATTGCATTTTAAATAAAGGGTGCATATGCGCACTGGGATTCAAAATGCCTCTCCTAATGATGTTGATATTTTATTGCAATTGCACAATCGCATGATGCGGCTGAAAACCCTCGTGAGCGTCAGTCAAAACCATGGCGCGGCTGCGGGCGAGGCTTCAGTCCAAAAAACTATAATCGATGTTTATTGGAATCGAACCAAAATATTTTTTAGGTTAAGAGATTTGGATTAGGTTGCTATAGCGTCTTAAACAGACAAAAGGTGCTCTCACATCTCCTTGAAATTGCTTCTGTGGCACCATAGACGGTATAAAAAAATAGTCTCTGTGTTGTAATTTGTAAGTTACGGATCTCGTGAGCAATTGTGAGCACAGGGCTCGAGTAGTTGCATGCAGCTATCTCATATTCGGCATGTAAAAGCAGTGAATATAATCATTTGAGGTAACAGAGCAACAGTACCGGGCTAAATTCTTTTGACGGCGTGGCCATCGTAGATGGATGTCCCTGAGTCTGCATGCCCGCATAATCAGCTATCAGTTCAAAAACAGCTAAATCTGAGCAAGTGATAACAAACTAACCTATCCTATTTTCAGATGGAGCGGGAACCGTACCTGAGTCCAACCAGGTAATTACCGAGGTCGTGCCAGCTCCTGCTTCGTAGTGCTTGGAATGTAACCTGCCGCCGGCGGTGGCTGACGTTGGCGATGCATGCTTGTAACCTGAAGAGTCTCATGTTCACCAGGGTTTGTATATATTTTTCTTTTTCGTTTTGCTGTTGATCGGTTATATCTGTAGATTTTTTTAGATAAAGGGCTTTATTACTCAAAGTTTAAGTATTACACCCGGCCTCTGCATAACAAATGCACACAGCCGCAATCCGAACGGAGAAAGTAAAAAGTGCACAAATAAACGAATTACAACCATCATGGTAATGTAAAACGTCTATGACATAGCGAGCTCAACAGCCTATGGAGGTCCAATCCGGCGACCAAGCGGCCACCCATGTTGTTATAAAATGTCCCTTGCCACCTCCTCCAGTCGTGCACATGCCTCCGTAAAGAGGTCTCGATGTCCCGCGCGTTGTAAGGTGGACCACGTACGGAGAGTATTTGTACATCGGTAGAGTACCTGCAAAATGGAAACATCTTTGTCATTGAAAACCTTGTCATTTCTACAAAGCCAAAGCGACCATATAACGGCAATCGCTCCCACCCTAATAATTGTTCTAAGCTTCTTGTCTATCCCATGCAACCAGTTACCAAAAACGTTGGTCACAGACTTGGGAGGATATAAGTTAGACGCTATTTGGATGGATGACCATATAGAACGTGCGAAACTACACTCGAAGAATAAGTGTTTTATTGTCTCTTGTTGAGGACAAAACATACACTTAGTACTTCCATGCCAATTCCGTTTGACAAGGTTATCTTTGGTTAAAATGACACCCCTACGAAGATACCACGTAAAGACTTTTATTTTAAGTGGAATCTTCATATGCCATATCTTTTTATTATCATCGACTGGGATATCAGAATGCACAAGCGCCCTATATATGGAGTCTACTGAGAATTTTTCGTTCCCGCATAGCTTCCACCGAAATTCATCGAAACCTTGTGTGAGCTGGACTGAAGCCAACCGTGCCAACAAGGCGTTCCAAGATGTTAATCTTGAACCAATTAAATCTCGTCTGAATGACACGTTAGGGGGTGAAATCTGCATAACAGTGGCTATCGTATCCCCTTTACGTCGAACAATATCGTATAGAGCTGGGTATTGTTCCCGGAGGGTGGTGTTGCCTAACCATTTGTCCTCCCAGAAACGAATCTCCGAGCCATTCTTAATATTAAATACACCAAAGCGAAAGAAATGCTTCTTAGTCGCCATTAGGCCAGCCCAAAAATGAGAATCACCAGGTTTCCAATACACCTGTGATACCGCCTTTGAACCAATGTATTTTCTTTTAAGGAGAGTTTGCCAAATGCCATCTTCGGTTAGCAGTCGAAACAACCACTTCCCAAGGAGGGCCGAGTTCTTGATGCAGAGATCATGAATACCCAACCCACCTTGATTTTTTGGCCGACAAACAACATCCCATTTAGCCAGTCGATATTTCTTTTTCTCGCCATCCCCTTGCCAAAAGAATCTTGAGCAGAAGTAATCCAACCCACATGTTCAATGGTCAAATCTAATGCTCGTCGATCTATTTAAATTTTTGACCAATCGGTATGGTAGATTGATGCGCACCCGCAGGCTTGTTGGTGGCGCTTAACCTTTTTATTTCTAGCTAGGGCTGTATTTTTTTCGAGAACCCGCAGGCTGCGCGTAAAAGAGAACAACAATGTCAAAGAATGGCTACAATGCCTTACGGCAACCACCGCTAATTCAAAGATTAGCCACCACACCACCAGCAACTACAGGAACTCGCCAAATCTAAGTGGAACATTGAGGCCGTGTCTCGACCAATACCGGCCACCTCAGAAAAACGACTACTCCGTCCGAACCACCCAAGCAACCGTGCCCTCCACTTTTGAGCCCCTAGAGGATCAGCAAGCGAATGGCAGGGCTTGACCAGTCATTAGGAAGAAGCCATCTTGGAAGCATCACCGTGGGCGTACATTGCGCCCTAGAGGCTCATGCTCTGATCAACAGCAAACACCGGCGTAGCACCGAATAAATAGACTCCCTTCATTACTAAATATAACCTTTTTTAGCTTCTCGTATGTAGATGTATTTTCGTGTGTTGATTCACTCTTTTTAGTCCATATTGAAATGGTCCAATAATTTAAAACAGAGGGAGTAGTTAGTAGATGCTTAATTATTTTGGTCCAAAATGTAGCACGTACTGAGATGTGGAATTAATACGTTTAGGCAGGAAAATAGATTGTGGAACCGAGCATTTGGACGTGGCATTGCGTACCATGCATTTGATGGCAACCACCAACGACTATTCAGCGCGGCCACTCCAGTTTCCTCTGTACCTCTCAAGAGCTGATCAAGATCTTGAAACCCAACAATGGCGAGTCTTCTCCCACATGGATCTCAGTGCAGGTACACACAGGCAGGAAACACCGAGGCAGTCAGTGCACACCTGCCTGCAGGTAGCAGCTGGCCCGGCGAGGTGCCGGCCGGGGCCTGTCTGCACTTGGAGAACGCGGCACTCATGCATGCATGGGCATGCAGCCACGCACGACCTCCGGCCCATCCATGGCATGGCAGGGAGGAGAGCAACGATAAATGCTTGACATGGTGGACTGGATTATTCATCCAACTATTTCCTATCGATATCGATGCTTGCATCGTGGTCGAGTACATTATTTGGAAACGAAGACGGAGAGAGGAAATTAAGACAAGGCCAAGTAGGTTTCAAACAGTACGCAAGCATGGTCTCATCTGGTTCTTCCATCGTGGATGCATGCATCTTGGGTTGTTTTGTTTCTATCAGCATTGACGTCTTTTTTTTTTGAAGGAGAGGAGTACAAACCTGCGTACAATCAAAGGATACAAAAAGGAAGAACATACGCAAATTCATACAAGAAGTGCTCAACACAAAGCACTACAGCAGCGAAGAACTGCTGGCCCACCGAAGCTCCTCGTCGCCGACGACCGCCGGAGAAGAAGAAACCATACCTCCTGCCGCCTGGAAAAGGGAGGACCTCCATCGTTGAAGAAGACCGCAGAGTCCACTCGCCGCAAGCGACGAGATTTTGACGATGAACAAGCACGACCAAGCCGCCCCCACGTCCAGCACCAGCATCACCCACCGCCGGGACGGCCAGGCCATGCCAGAACCACCACCACCGCACCACCGAGCCCAGCGCCTGAGTCAAGCACCACACCTCTCCGCTCCAGAGCTGCAGCTCCCAGTGACTCCACCCCTTGTCTCCACGGCCGGCCGAAGAAACCACCAAGAACCAGAGCGCCAGAGACATCCCCTTTTGCAAGCACGCCGCCGTAGCTCCACCCCCCGCCACCACGGCCGGCCAGAGAAGCCAGAAGCACGCGCTAAACAACTGCTCCAGAACCACCCCCAGAAACTCCACGGTGAGACCGAAGCAAACCACACCGCCGCGGAGCTGGAGACAGGGGACAAAATCCCAAACCAAGGTCATCACCTCCGCCGCCACGACCTCAGCTAGGGCACCAAAACCCGCCAGATCCGCAGACCGGCGAGCACCTAACGCCAGCCCCCACCCGCCGAAACCGACGAGGAAGAGGAAGGGGCTGGATCTACCACTCCCTATCGACGACGAATCCCTCTCAAAAACGCCACCGAAGGAACCTATACCTACTCTATCTACACACCTGAGCAGCAGGAGCAAGATCCCCACCCCCCCCCCCCCCCCCCGCCGAGGCGGCGAGAGGCGGCGGAGATCCGCTCCGGCTCCGGCGAGAAAGAGAGGAAACTCTTTTCGCCGCCCTGGTCGCCTCTCTCTACTGTAGAGGAAGAGGGGAAAGCGAGACCGTGCCAGCATTGACGTCTTTGATACACTTCAGAAAATGATCAGTGTGGTACGCCATGGATGTCGTGTGTAATTCGAGCTAATCTCCCCGCCTCTATATGGTAGCATTGTTATTCTACAGGCCGGTACACCTGCAATTCTAACAGATGACCATCGATCCTTTTTTTACGAGAGTAAGATCAACATTGGTACAATTTCTTCCATTTACACCTTACAGACCCCTGCTAGTCTGCTCCACCAAATGAAAACTCTGCTTCACTCGTTTTAGCTTTTTAATTTCACGAGCCACCTTGGATCTCCACCAAATGAAAACATATTATCAAGCTCAAGCATAAAATATATTCCCTCGGTTCCTAAATACAAAATATTTTATTTTTTTAGATTCATATGTATCTAGACACGTTTTAAGTATGTATATTCACCCATTTTTATCCGTATCTAGACCAGATTTGAAATATCTAAAACACCTTATACTTAAAAAGGGAGGGAGTATAGCATGACGCATGGAATGTGTTGAGATAGAAATTCAGCTTGACAGATGAATGGAGGAGTTCATCTTAGTTCCTAATCGAATTGTCGGGATACGAGTTCGAACGGTGTTTTTTTGGGTACTCTCGCAAGGTGGGTAGTTTTTATTAGGGTTAATTGGATTTATGCCATTGCCCAATTCACATATTGGAAAAATACCATTGCAAAAATCTAACTTGGAAATATGCCACTGTAACTTCTTCATACCTCTATCTATGCCATTTTGTCCACTAAAGAGAATAACCGTGGAAACAATATACATGTATTCGAGTGTGTAGTGCTGTATTTTACCAACTACCCATGTGACCAACTTTTTGGCAGCACTTTAGGTCGTCCGGGTGCCCAAAAATTCAAAAAATAAAACAAAATTTTGGCCAAAAATTCACTTTCTAAAAAAAATCTAAAACAATTACATAAAATAAAAAACAGTAATATGGGACTACTGTTCAAATATGAGCCAATTCTGTGCACCTATAGACACTGAAACTAACATTTTAAGCTATGTCAAGACATTTGTCAAATTTTGGCCACAATTTGAACTCCTCGGAAAATCTAAAAACATTAGGACCGGCAACTCCATCCCTCCTCCAGCCTACAGCCATGCCTGGGCAGCCCACACCTCCATCAGCAACCTCCAGCCGAGACCTGCGGGCAGCCAACGAGTGGCGCGCGGGGGGGGGGGGGGGGGGGGGGGGGCTCAAGCCACGGCCGCATGTCGCCGCCTCAATTCTTCCACACAAAAAGAGGGGTATCTCGGAGTTTGATGAATGTTGCTTAGCTATGGAGGCTTTATCCAAGAAAAAATTGCTTTATACATTATTATCATGGAGAATTGAAATATTTGGATGCAAAGAAATGCAAAAATCTTTCTCGATGTTCAGCCTAGTGTGTCATCCCGGTGAATTCAGCTTAAAAAAGATCTTACAATCATGCGATATCGAATCAAGGCAAAATATTTAGATGATCTGAAGTGCTAGGTTGACTCAGCTCTTCCCTGACTAGTTGTATAGTTTTCCATCTTTTCATCCATGTTAGAAAAAAATGGAATATATTTGACCTTTTAGTTTATATATAAAAATGAAATTACACCATAAAACAATTGTTCTACGGTTCTTGCCAAAAAAAAAAAAAAACGATCATACGTGGGGGCAGAGCCACGAGCGCTGACGTCTTCAGTAGCCTACTGTATATGTATCATGGCTGACCAAATAAATAAATTTTGTGTCGGTGGGATAGATCCAAAGCTCAGTACTCTTTGTTATTTAAAGCCGTCTTAATAGACGTACCATAATAAGCCATGCATAATAGTAGGGACCTGCTTCTATTCATCTTGCACGCCAGTTGTCTCATTATGGATACGAACTCTCAGTGTTTTTTTAGAACTTACTAATAGTTAATTAAAGCCGTCTTTCTAGAGACATATATATCATTTGTGGTTAAGTAACTAATTGCAAGATTATATTGTTTAAAAAGGTTTACGTTAAAGCTTTCATCTGGACAGTTCGGGACAGCGAAATGGCTCGCAGCAAAATAATAAATTTGTAAATACAAATAGTTAGAAGTGTCAGAAATTGGTTTTTTTACATGGTCATGTTCCTTTATGCAGAAAATGCTTTCGCCAAAAATAATACACCGTGAAAAAAAGTTTAGTTAAGGATTTCCCAATTTCATCACTTGAAACCGATAAACAACTAACTTCACCAACATAGCAAGTACCCTGTTACACGGTTGGCAACAATGCATGGCCACTCTTATCGGCAAACCATCACTCGCCCCATCATAATTTTGCTTATGTTTAACCTAAAAATGAAACATGGCAACAAACATCCCATAGAGAAACTAACTCACACAGTGATAGAACTAAAATAGCTCAAGGCTCTCACCCAAAACACGAGACAAAGCACCCCACTCCAATTCTTATTTGTAGTCAGAGCCCAACCTGGATGCCCGCTGAAGAATTCAGTAGCCACCCGGGACAACATAAGTGGTTTTTTTTGAAAAGCAGGATAACCCCGGCTTTTGAACCGATTAATGCACACAACTATAAGACAACAGAAGTGCGGCACTAGGCTTGAGCAGTTGTAACAAACCACTTCCGTACTATCACTATTTACTCTTGGCTGCCCTTTAGACTCTAGACTGGCCTCATGGATAAACACAAGTCTTCTTTTGGAGGTCACCCGTCTCAGTATTTGCTCACATCCAAATACAGTTATATCGGATGTTTTTTGTGATGAGCTTTAAAACAAGAAGATGCATGTTTTCCTATAGACTGGCCATGTTTAGTCTTACATGGAGAAAGAGTTGCGTTGAATTCTCTAGACATGCATTTCAAACTAACTTTTCCAAACTTGTTGTTCATTTTTTTCATAGCCATTTATTCAAAACACACTTATTCATAAATAACCAAATCAATCACCCCTAAGCCCTCTGATCGTTAGGTTGGCAAACAAATTCTTAGTTAACACAAGATGATACTTTCTTACCCCTCGTGCTCTTGCCATAACAGTATTTTCCTATAGAAGCCAAATTAAACACTTAACATGATCATTAGGCACTTAAAACATGTAAAAGGGTATATTACTCAAGCAAGATTTAAATAGAAACAAGTCTACCCTCATAAGAATTTTGATTTCTTTTCCAAACATGGGCTTTCTTTGGTATTTTTCTTCATTGTTTTTCCAGTTACTTTTACTACAGATTTCAGGTCCACAAAAACCTCGTGTCTTTAGTGACATCACAATACGTGTTTTATACATGGACATTTGCACACGTGTGTCACATACACATCAAGAACGCGAATGTGAATATGTTGCAATATGTTGACTTCGTTACATTGTACCTTTTCAAATGCAACTTTGAATTACTCGCGAGATAAGTAGCCACTGAGGCAAGCAAATCATCCAAGCAAATTTAAAACAAACAATTCTTCAGAATACACAAAAGGTAATATTCGACTCCCCATGGAGGTGGTATGTGGTAGCGCTAAGATCCATTGAAGTTCAATGTATAACTCAGTTTCAAAACAGTCTTAATTAAGCGTACTACCATAAATAAGCTCTGCCTAGTGGAGTGAATGTAGCAATTGCTAGTCGCCACGTTACCCACTCCCATGTGCATGCTTGTACGTAGTGCACACCCACTCCAGATGAAAACCGATGCATGCACTGGCTGAGCATTATTCAAGAATTAATCAACATAAAACGTAAAGTGCATTCCCGGTGAGGGAAAGCGAGAACAGCACGCATTTGCCTCGCCACAGTGTTTGCCTCGCTACGAGGATGGAACCCTCTCCCGTCCCCAACCCTAACCCTCCGCACCGGGACGTCCCGGCCTCCTCTCTTCGAGTCCCTCCCCATCGAGACCACCCCTCCTGCCGCCGCCAGGGGTGTCGCCGGGCAAAACTCGTGTGGCGTGGGGGTGGATCTCCTCGGCCGGCTGTTCAGGATTGAGGCGGTGGCGACCTCCCCTCGGCCGACCACGGCACTACAGCGGGGTGGCGGCGGCCAGGCGGGTCCCGGAACGCTGGCGGCGGCGGTCGGTGTGGAGGTGGTGGTGGCATGGGTGGGTTCGATCTGAACCCTTATGGGCCCGGACGGGCCGCGTCCTCCGCAGCTGCTGCACCTCGTCGGCCACGGTAACGACGCATGATGGTCCTCCTCGGCTAGGTTCGCAGCAAGACGAAGTTGTGGGCTTCGTCTTCGGGCGTGGCGGCGGTGGCTTCCTCCTCCGCCGGAGGGGGTTGCCCGGCTGGCTTTGGCGGCCTAGACACCACAGTTAGCCCCGGCGGCGAGTTGGGGACGCGTGGTTGACGGTGAAAACCGAGTTCTGACTACGGTCATGACAGGCGATGGCGGCGACTACGCGCCGTTACCTTGTTGAAAGCATCGTCGTTGTAGCTACTGTCTATCCACTCGTGCTGCTCTGGGGGAAACCCCAGATCCTGGGATTCCCGGGACGCACGATGGCGGCACTCACGGTGTCGCTCCCTCTCTTGGGGGCATTGTTTTTGGAACAACTGCTGGACGGAGGAGGCAACAAGTGGAGCGGTGTATATCTACCGCGTTGACGACGATGAGTCTCAGCGGCGTGGCACAGAGGGGTCTCGGCGGCAGGCGTATAATGATGGACTCGCGCAGGATGGTGGCGCTGTCTGGCATCATGGCGGTGCCGACGGCAGGCCTGACAAGTTCCTTGCGTCGATCTCTCCTGAAGATGGGATAGCGGAAGATGGGGGGCAGCGGCTTCTAAGTGTGCGCATGTGGTGTGCGTTGAGGGTCGCCTAGACCCGTTTGTGCTTCCGGCGCGCTGTTGGGCGGCCTGGTTGAATCCTTTGGATTTAGATGATGCACGTATGTGTGTCAGGTCAGGGCATTGGCTCCGATTGGTCCACCCCCTTCATCAAGCTTATAGGTATAGCGAGTTTTCGCCTGAAAAGTGGCTTCTGGCTGATCGATGTATCTCTTTGTAAGTCTTGGTGGTTTACGTTTCTCTTAATATTAATAAAAACGGTTGTGTGCATCCTTTGGATGTAGAGGCTGGGGTACACCCAACATTTCGAAAAAAGGTGGTATAGGAATTTATTTGTAATTTTTATTACTGTTTGAATCTTTTATACTGCTCTAGATAATTATTTATGTATCGGCGACATTTTCGCAAAGAATATTTTTTGAAACAAAAATATCATATAGTACTATGTTGTCACTGTTGAGGTTTGTGTCGAATTGCTGTATAGGTTACAATTGGATTTGGATTATGCGGTTAGGTTATGTGTTGGAGGCTAACAGATACCGGTGATAGCAAAAAAGACTAGACAAAAGATAAGTTAGCCATATTATCTCATTGGAGGACGGTATCGTGCCCGTGGTAGGGGCACCGGACCGGCATGGCATTCGTATCGAGATGGGTTTGTCGTCGACGATACTTTCATTAGTAAGTATAAAATCCATCTCATCTGAAAATTTTAAGATACACCAAAAAGATAAATCTTGTAAAATTTCAAGTTTTTAAAACTGTGTACTGTTTACCACCCAGAGTCCCAGATCCACACATTGTTATTTTCGCCGGCCTAAATAGAACTAATTTCGAACTGAAAATTTGCACACTTGCAGATCATATCACTATCTACTTATGAAATTATTTACCATTTTTTAATAAATTAAAAATGAAAATTTTAATTTTTTGAAAAAACGAGCTATGCATAGCTCGAGCTCCCAAACGCCGCTCTCCATCTCCCTCATACATGCCCTCTCATATATGTATGCAGATAGGGGTATGGGCACAAGTCGCTCGTACTGGTGTCTACTACACTTGTCACACTATGGGTTTTGGCCCCTACAGGTTTGTACTGACGGCATCTCCAGCCGTGCCCCCCAGCGCACAAAATAGCGCTGTTTCAGCCTAAATAGCGCCGAATTCTCCCAGGAACCCAAATAGCGCCGTTTCGGCCAAAATTGGCACCGGCGCTCCCAAGCCAAACCCAGCCCACTGGGTTCCGCCTGGGGGTGAAAACGCGCGTGGGCCAGCACTGTCGGCGAGACAGCGCATATTTATCCCACCCCCGCCTCGCCCTTTCCTCTATCCCGTCTCGTCGCCGCCATGTCGCCGCCGGCACCACCCCTCCCCCTTCCGCCGCACGCAAGCAGCTAGGAAGCCCACCACCTCGCCCAAGCCACGCCGCCGGCGCCGCCCCTCCCCCTCCGCCGTGATCTAGCCGGAAGGAAGGCTCTCGGGAAGGCTCTCGCCCACCTCGCCTGCTAGGTGTTCGGCGTTTTGCCCGCCCAGCCATGGACTCCGACGACGAGGAGCTGCTCGCCGAACTGCTTAATGAGGAAGCCGAGGCCGCCGTCGAGGATGAAGAACACATGCTCATCCTCACCTGCCTTGTCGGCCTGCACGCAAACGAGGCCGCGAGGCCGCGGCGTGGTGGCTCAGCGCCCGGTCGCCGCAAGAGCAAGCCGAGGCAGCGCTACGAAGGCTACTGCATCCTCTACTCCAACTACTTCGCCGATCATCCCCTGCAGGACGAGACGGTGTTTCGACGCCGTTTCAGGATGAAACGCAAGCTCTTCTTCGACATCATTCATGCCATCTGAGAGTTCGACACCTACTTCAAATTGAAGAAGGATTGCACCGGCACAGTCGGTTTTACCTCAATTCAGAAGTGTGCGGTGGCGATGAGGTTGCTTGCATATGGTGCTCCCGCTGATTCGCAGGATGATTATCTGCGCATGTCCGAGTCCACTGCCATTGATTGCTTGAACAGGTTCTGCCGGGCTGTGGTTGCAGTATTTGGGGCAACCTACTTGCGATCACCTAATGCGGAAGACATTGCTCGGATTCTGGCAACGAATGAAGCAAGAGGCTTCCCTGGGATGCTTGGAAGCATCGACTAGATGCATTGGGCATGGAAGAACTGCCCATTTGCTTGACAGGGGATGTACAAAGGCCACAAAGGAGCTTGCAGTGTGATTCTTGAGGCTGTGGCTACACATGATCTATGGATTTGGCATGCCTTCTTTGATATGCCAGGAACTCACAATGACATCAATGTTCTGCAGTGCTCGAATGTCTTCGGCGAGCTTGTTGAGGGTCATGCTCCCCCGGTGAACTATGAGATCAATGGGCACCAGTACACAAAGGTCTACTACCTTGCAGATGGCATCTACCCAAAGTGGTCAACATTTGTGAAGAGCATCTCCAACCCTGTGCCAGGAAGCGCGAAAGCTTGGTTTTCCAAGTGCCAGGAGGCTTGCAGGAAGGATGTTGAGCGGGCATTTGGTGCGCTGCAGTCTCGATTCGCTGTTGTCCGGTATCCAGCTCTGACTTGGTCGAAGGCCAATATGTCTGAGGTGATGAACTGTTGTGTGATCTTGCACAACATGATCATTGAGAGCGAGCGGAATGATCCGATGGATGACACTGAGCCGTATTACCGACAAGGTCCTCTTGCAGATGTAGATCACCAGGTGCCGGCAACATGGGCAACCTTCCTCGCTATGCGCCAGGAGATTCGAGACCCGGTGATGTATACACAACTGCAGAATTATCTGGTGGAGCACTTGTGGAGGCGCAAAGTTAATGGCAATGCCTAGTTTGATTTGTTCTATTTACTTGTATTGTTGAACTATTTGTGTGTATTTGTATGTTGAACTATTTGTGTGTGAATTTATATGTTAAACTATTTATGTATTGATTTGTATGTCGAAATATTTGTGCAATTTTTATATCAAAATTTGGGCGAAAATCGCCGGCTGGGGGCGGCGGCGCCCAGTGCACCGAATAGCGCCGTTGCCTATAAATACAAGGTGATGTTTCACTCCAAAATATTCCAAAACACCACGCCATTCCTGGTCCCTAGCACCGCGTCAGGGCCGAGGAGCGGGGAAGCCTGGGATGTCGTCGTCCATGGCCACGGTCGTGTCATCGCTCCGCTCCCTCCCGCTCCCCATCCTCGTGCCGCTCGTCGCCTCGGCGCTGGCCTTCGTCGTCACCGTCCTCCGCCGCGTGCTCCGGCGGCAGCGCCCGGTGTACCTGCTCAACTACAGCTGCCACCTCCCGGACGCGGACCGGCAGTGCAACCTGGAGGTGTGCGAGTACTTCGGGCTCCGCTCCGGCCGCTACACCGACGAGACCGCCGACTTCATGCGGCTCATCTTCCGCAAGTCCGGGCTCGGGCAGGAGACCTTCGCGCCGCCCTTCATCTTCTCGGGCAAGTTCGAGAAGACGCAGGCCTTCGCCATCGAGGAGGCCGAGGAGGGTCTCTTCGCCGTGGTGTCGCAGCTGCTCGCCAAGTCCGACGTCCACCCGCGCGACGTCAGCGTCCTCGTCGTCGCCTGCTCCATGTTCTCCCCGCAGCCGTCCCTGGCGTCCATGATCGTGCGCCGCTTCAAGATGCGCGACGACGTCAAGTCGTACAGCCTCGCCGGGATGGGGTGCAGCGCGGGGACGGTGGGCATCGACATGGCGGCGCGCGCGCTCCGCGTCCAGCGCAGGCCGGGGTACGCGCTGGTGGTGGTGACGGAGAACACCAGCCTCAACTGGTACTTCGGCAACAACAAGCACATGCTGGTCACCAACTGCATCTTCCGCGTCGGCAGCGCGGCGGCGCTCATCACCGACGTGCCGGCCCGCCGCGCCGCCGCCAAGTACGAGCTGCTCCGCACGCTGCGCACGCACCACGGCGCCGACGACGCCGCATACAACGCCGCCGTGCAGATGGAGGACGAGGACGGCATGGTGGGCGTCGCGCTCACCAAGGACCTCGTGCGCGTCGCCGGCGCGGGGCTCCGCCAGCACATCTCCACGCTCGCGCCCTACGTGCTCCCTGTCTCGGAGCTGCTCAGGTACCGTGGTCCGTACCTTACGTGTTGCCCTCGCAGTAAATTGTGTGTCTCGATGCTTCGTTCACCTCTGTGGTCTCTCTGCGCGCATTTAGGGCTTGCTGCGCCGGCCACTGATTTCACACGCCAGTATAGTAACTTTACTACTCTGGTATCTCTGCCACGCTGCGACTAGATGAACTGCTTTTCACCCAAAGACAGCAATGCAATGCTGCTCTAACAACATGGAGTATTAATTTCTACCAGATTGACGACAAAATTTACTCACGATCTACTAATGTAGTTCATGCTTATTTTAGAAGAAATATCTAGTTGCCAGTGTCACTAAAACAACGCCAGAAATGAGACAGCATGGAAGTCATCTGATCTGGCTTATAGCATTGTGACTTGTGAGCCAACTGTAGATCACATCAGAGGACTATACTTCCTCTGCTCTCTCCAATGTGAGTTCTTTTAGCATATTCAACCTTAACCAAAATGTAAGTCCTTAATTTCTACCAGACCGAAGACAAAATCTACTCAGGATCTAATGCATATGGTTATAATGTAAGAAATATAGTTGTCCTTGTCACTGAGAATGTGCGTGTTGTTCCTACTCAGTGTTGAGTATTTTAATTTGTGATTTATTACATCTCTAGTACATCTATGGACTATGGTACAGCTGCTTACCTTGGGTGGCGGCCTACCAGTAGACTAAATGATATTCAGTTCTTCTGTGTGGGCAGTATTTCGATGGTTGATTCAGGTATCGACTTTATGTGATCTTTGATTTTGAAACTATTTGATATTAAACCTTACAATAAAATGGTTGTATGAATCAACTGATGCAGATGATAGGGCAATTTCACTTTTCGAAGAAAAAAAAGTAGAATTGTTTTTACTGAAGATCTCTAGTATTGATTGAAATTTAGGAGGAAAAAGAGAAGGTCGTAGTCTTTATAACTTTAATAATTCTTGTCTCTACTCTAAGCGGATATACATTTTGGATCCGAATGAGACATGCTCGAACTTTTGGGAACGAAAATGGGTAGCTTCAACAATGACTATAGGAGCGTGTGTGTGGTTGGGTTTTTCCTTAATCACGGATGTGGTATCCCTCTAAATGTCTTCACCATTATTAGAAGGAAAATAAACCAAAAGAACACCGACAAACTCAAAAGACAAGAAGAGATCCCGTCTATAGAACATCAATTATTCGTTAAAATCAAGTTTCAGTTTAAAAATCATAAAGAAAAGAGGAAAATGTCTCGTTTTATAATAGTAAAAAATTGAACCCGAGCTTAGATTGTTTAGTTGTCCATTGTTGAATGTAAAAATGGCTTCCACTTTAGGATTGTTCCGTGTTGATTCTATTGTTGTGACAAAAGAAGTAATTTGAGAATTTTAGACGATGTTTTCCACCATCATGATTTGTACAGACAGTAGTGCAATATTTCTACCCAGTACCCACATAAAGGTCATCTTGACTTTTGGTTTCAACATTTGAGGCATAGCTTCAAACTTGCAATTTTATAGTCAGTACTTCCAGATTTCCATATTAAGCGTAGCACATCCCACATGCATCTTCAGAGCAGCAATAGGAAAACTTAATGGAACATGAGCGCTCAGCATCTGTAGCCTTCTCGGTATTAAGTGAGTAGAGTACATCGTTCGGTATGAAGCTTCACTATTTGGTTCTCTGTACTTTCCATACGTGACTCAGAACAGCTTAACGTTGTAAAACTTTTATCACTAATATGTACTGAGATATTTGTCTATATTTTTCCACATAACATTCAGTAACATGCAGCTATACATGCAAGGGCAATATTATGTACGGAGTGACGTTGCGATGAGGACGATCAGATAGTGATGAAGATAGCTTACTGATGTGTGATTGAGATTTAAGATAACTTTTTAGCCAACTACAGATAATGAATAAATTTTAAAATTGCAATTCCTCAAATTACCACGCATGTACATCCTTTGCCTGCAATTTTCAAGATCCAGTTAATAATACTACTGAGTACTGACGCGGTGTTAAAAGTGTGCAGCTTCAGTACCATGCAGCTATATTAATACGCTAGCGCAGTGTAAGGACCGCCATGGCGCTGAGGATTAACTTCAGCTAACTTATGAACAGTAGACAACTAAGATACAATTCAAATTGCGATTCGTAAAATTGTACTGTAACACATTTTCTAGATCCAGCTATATACTGACGTGATCTCCCCGGACGTACACACTGCAGGTACGTATACCGCGTGGCGTGGGCATACAGCGGCGGCAACCCGAAGGCTGCGGCGGCGCTGGTGCCGGACTTCCAGCGCGCGTTCGAGCACATGTGCATCCACTCCGGCGGGAAGGCGGTGATCGACACGGTGGCGAAGCTGATGGGGTTCGGCCCGGCCGTGGTGGAGCCCGCCCGCGCGACGCTGCACCGGTTCGGCAACACCTCCAGCAGCCTCGTCTTCTACGAGCTCGCCTACTTCGAGGCCAAGCGCCGCGTCCGCGCCGGCGACCGCCTCTGGATGCTCGCCTTCGGCACCGGGTTCAAGGCCTGCAGCAACGTCTGGCGCGCGCTCCGCGACGCTGGCCCCGACGCCGACAACCCCTGGAACGCCTGCGTCCACCGCTACCCCGCCGCCTTGCCCGTGCCCACCCCGCGTAGGCAGAACTACCAACCCCAGCAGCAAGAAGAGCAGCAGAAGCAGCAGTGAGGCCCTGCGGCTGGCTGGCTGTACGTCGCCGTCGATCCATCGGCCGAGGAATAAATTGTGCTGTTGGTTTACTGGGAATCGGTCGATGTATGAACCGTTGATTTTGCGTCGTGATCCTAGTCGATGTTGTTGATTTTCGTTCCATCCAACATTCAATCCTCGTCTCAACTGTCATTTAGTGCATGATCTACAAGACCAAAAATGCAGTTACCTTTTGCTAAAACCACAGACAGATCGATTTGCGAGTGTTTCAGAATTCAGATAACCCCAGCAGCAGCAGAAGCAGCAGTGAGACCTTGCCGCCGTCGATCCATCGACCAAAGAATAAATTGTGCTGTTTTTTTTTTTTTTTTTTTTTTTTTTTTTTTTTTGCGAAAACACGAAACACATTGCGTTTTGATGCATTGATTGATAGAAAAGTTATTTACAAGCCTATAGAGAGGTCATCCCACACCATACAACTCGACCCAGCAACCTAGACTTGAGACTTGGGGAGAATATGCGTGAGCTCTCGAGCCCCACGCACACCCAAGAACGAGCCTTAGTCCTGATAGTTTCCACCAAAGCGCCAACAGAGGAGAGGACGTGCGCTGTCGAAGACGATCGTGTTCCACTTCCAAATCCACCGTGTTGTGAGCATGATCATCGAAGAGGTGTGCTTACGCAACAAGCGAAGGGTGGAGTCGAGTACCAACGACCACCATGTCACGAAATCGTCCTCCACAACCGACGTCCTAGACGTGGATCGTATCCAAGATAGCACCTCATATGCCAGATCGTTGTGCTGTGGATTAACTAGGAACCGGTCGATAACCTTTGGTTTTGCTTCATGATCTACGTCGATGCGTATTATCATAGTACTTCTCCGTGTGCTGTCTTATTTTCATTCCAGTCAACATTCAGTCATTCAGTCGTCGTCTCAGCTGTCATTTCTACAAGAGCAAAAATGCAGTTGCGTTTTGCTGAAACTACACACAGATTTACGAGTGTTTCAGACAACCGCGGGGTTGGTGAAGCTGTTGGTTGGTTGGGTCTCTCGATCAACTACCGAGGTAGATGGATCGAAGATGGTCCATGGATCCACGATGAGCTAGCTTCTAGCAAGATCGTGGGACACGTCCGCCAATCAAACACTGAAGATCGATGTACAGTACTGGGCGTCATCAACAGCTACTCCTCTGTGCGACATGCAGTTACTGAAGAGAGACTGTAATCGTGTACCCTACACCAATAGTGGTAGTTAGGTTCAGGCAATAAACAGCCTGCTTACTTAGGATCGATGCTTGCAACACTCCAATCAATGGCGATGTAAACGCACTCCATGCGGGCGTGATTCATGGCGATGAGGAGGACAAACACAGCATAGTCACCCGGCCGGCGCTGCTAGCCTGCTAGGTCACGTCTTGCTGCTGCTCTACAGCTCTACTCACTTCACTGCTAGAGAAGCTAGATGGCAAGTGGGCTTGCTTGTGTCCGTCAACGGCAGAGAGCACACCGGCCTGATCATGTACACCGTTGGGCCTTTAAGAAGGTCAAGCTAGATGGCAAGTGGGCTTGCTTATGTTTGGATGAATTGGAGCTGAAGCTGGAATTGCTTTGGGAAAACGCGAAGGAGACGCCGTGTCCCTTTGGAACACACACCATTTATTCCCCTCATCGCTCACTCTCCCTCTTCATTCCACTCTCTCCACGCGTTCCTCTCCTCTTCTCTCTCTTCATCGGCGGTTTCCCTTCCGGCGGCACATCACGAGCATATTTCAACAGGAGACGAAGGCTGGCCATTCTCTCTCCTTCGGTAGGCAGGAGCTTCATCGGCACGTCACGAGCACTGTGTCATCCTGTCTTCCTCGAGGACTTCTTCAATGGCGCTAAGATCATCTCTAACCCTCTTATGCCTTGTAGATCTGTAGATCGATGACGCTTTGTCTACTTAGCATGACATGCAAGGCAGATCTAGGGTTCAATGTGTATGAAAGCTTCGAACTTTCGGAGCTGGTGTAGGGATTTTAAGTAGGGGTATGCTGGTACCCAAAATCATCTAGTTGTAGTACGATTTCGTTTGGCTACAGCTAAAATGAACAGATTTGGGTGTTTATGTCTGATTGGGAGTTGATATGTGGATCCGGTGTTGGGCTGAGGGCTTATATTTGCGGCCCGTGATGAACACTTTAGCACTTCTCGTATGGGTGGGGCAACTGTACCGAAGTTGTATGTACAAATTTATTGTGCACTCTCTTTGGTATAGTTCCCCACGTCTACTAATTGTTGTTGAATGATTTGCTGAGGCCAAGGCATTTTTGTATGTGCTCTTTGTTATATGTCAAAGATTTAACTGTGCCATGTTGAACGTGCGTGGATTCTCTACAGAACCTGGTATTTTATTCGGAGGCTTGTATGAATATCTTTGCATTGAAGGGGTGTCCTCTAGTATCAGTTGATGTGCACACATAAAATTATTTGTGCATGATTGCTGGTACTAAGGGATCATCTTTTTAGTGTTTTCTGATTTGTACTTTTTACTGAGGTTTTTATGATTTTTCATGGTCTATGATGAAACCGTGGCTACCAAATGCGCCCTTTGTGGAAGGGGTTATCCTACTGTACCTTGTGCAACATACAACACATGGTTTATGCTTTGTTCTTGGTTCAGTAGAATCATATTTTGCATACTTTCTGTGGTTGTTATTATGAGACAAATTATGATCTGATTCCGTCAGTGATGAATTCTTTGACATATGTGTCATGGAGATGTTACCTATTTTTTTCTCCGGCATACTGCCAACAAAATTAAGTAAGAACCAGCCAGAAGCAGATGTGTCTTCTTTTTGCTTTTTTTTGGCTAGTCTGGTGGTGCAAAGTTGGCTCTGCTTGTTGTGTGTCTACGAGAACTGAGGCTAATGAGCATGATCACTTGTTGTTTTGAGTGTGATGATATATTTTAAGCTGATGATTAAAGTGTTTTCAAGATCTTATGGGTTTCAACTCTAGCCTACCCCAACTTGTTTGGGAATGAAAGGCTTTTGTTATTGTTGTTGTTGTTGATTAAACTGTGGCACCGTATCACTGCAAGAATTCATTCCATACTATCTTGTGCAATGTATGCTCTCGGTAGCGTGGAATCACTTCTTTGATAAACGTGTGTGCTTGTTAGTATGAGGCATTACCAAACATGTGTTTACTTCTGTGTGAGGCATTTCTAACCATGTGTTTACTTCTCTGAATTTTTTTAGGAGGTTACTGAGCAGAGATTGAAGAGAAGAAAGTCCAATGTTGGCTAGATAAAGGAAAAGGTGTCCCCTAACAACTTCTGCAACGTGGTTGTCGCCCCTGGCTTAGGGGTCCTTCTCTTCTTGACCGCTTCAGGCCATACCTCAGGGAGGTGCCTCAGGAGATCACCCTCAGGATGAACACAGGTTGCGTCTGGACAATTGACCTAGCTGATATCAATGGTAAAGCATGCTTGATCAGGGGTGGCTAGCATCTGCCACTCCTCATAAGTTGAACATTCGTTTCCTTCTCGTGTTCAAGAAGATCGGTGTAAGCGACTACAGAGTGATCATTTTCAACAACTCTGGTTGTGAGATGGTGAACTAGTGCCCTGAGCTCCCATATAACTACATGAAGAAGGAGGTGAACTAAGATAGTGGAATATGAGACCATGTTTGCACTGCTCTTTATGTTTATATTTATGGTACTTCCTTAAGCCCTGCTATATGCTTGTGTTCTATGTGGATTACCAGAGTATGTTTGCACTTTGTTTAATAACTTCTACTTCTATGCTATGTCGATTATGGTATTGATGATCGTCCTCAACTTATATATAGTTCATACTTCATCTAGGAACCTCATCTCAAGGGAGAAGAGGTTACAGTAGCGAGTAGCGGTTGTTCTGCAGCCAACCAAACATAGGCATAGTTGCATTAGAGCATGCAAAGTATGTAACCAAACAACGGAGACCATGTTTTAGGTTGGTGCAAAATTATGCTATGCGAGCTACTTGTTGGAGATATGCCCTAGAGACAATAATATTTAGTATTATTTTATCTCCAAGTTTATTATTAATCGTTTATATCTTTATGTTACAACTACATTGGGCACTTGAATAGCGATTACAAAGTATTCAAGAGGAAAAACCTCCAATGTACGTGTAGAGATATGAACAAGGTAAAACAGTTCCTGGTCTTGTCTCTAAGACTAGACTATCTTGTTATTAGATGATCATGTTTTCCTGGTCATGGACTTTGTATAAGTCACATAACTATAGGAGTTAATTATCGGAATGATAATAGTACTAAACCGATCCATCCTATGATCTTGCTATGAGACAAATCGTCAAAGATGAAGAATACCAATTGATCATAAAGAGTTTTCATTAGTTATATTCCTATACCTTGAGAGCATCTAGTGACCGTTTATTTGACACTCACACTTTGATAGTGATGCATGTAAAATACATACATGAACTTTGCAATTTAATTGCTTATATTCCAATCATATTTGCATCATATAAGGGTTATATCAATGTTTTATAATGATTTTGGGAATATTTCATAGTTTTCCCATTTATTTGGAATTAACCCTGTTTTTCCAAAAAACGTCTTTTTTAGTGTTTCAGACTTTCCGGGAGCTTCGGGACTCCAAAAAGGGCAAGGCCAAAGAGCACGGTTCAGAATTTTCGAGACGAACGCAATGGACTTAAATTGAAAACCAGAAGCCCAACAGGCTGGAAATGGGAGGGTCCCACGCGGCCTAAAATACCTGGCCGCGTGGGCCCAGCTCTTTTCCCCCTCGGAGCTCCGTGGCCGTCGATCTTTCGTCCACCGACTCCGTCTTGACCTAAAAACGCCTATAAAAAAGGTCCCCTGGCATTTCGCGAAAGGAGGCGGCGGAGAAACACAAAACCACGAAACAGAGAGACAGAAGGCTGCCGCCGGAGAAGATCGGAGGGGGGAAACGCCGCCGGAATCGCCTCCGGAGGGCTCCACCCCCCTCCGGCGTGTTCATCATCAACATCTACAGCAAGAACTTCTCCACCATCATCACCATGATGAAGGGGGAGTAGTCCACCCCTGGACTAGGGTTTGTGGTGGTAACTTTTGTATCTCTCCTCTCTCTTGAGCTTCACTAATTAGTACCGTATGAGCTGCTGAACATGATTACGGTCATCTATGTAATACCTTTGTGGTGAATATTGTGGTGTGAGATGATTTGTTATGCATTTACCGTTGTGTTGGAGCTTTTGTGATTTGTCATACTTTGAAGTATGATGTATGTGGGTACGGGATGGCCGATGTGACACGGCTTAGGTATTGAGTGACACAGTACCGCCCAACATCCTTTATCTGGGGATAAAAAGAAAGAGTATGATGTGGGAGTGAGAGAAACCACGCTAGCCTTACGAGGGGTGACCTAGCAACACAAATGAGTATTTCTTTCAACTATGTGTTTTAGGACATATAGCTGTCATAAAAAGCTACCATTAAAACATGACAATTGTGTGTACTATATCTATAACATGATGATCACCGTAGATGAGAGAGAGAGAGGATTAAGTGAACCCATGAACCATGTCCATTGTTCCTATAAGAAACACACACTTGAGCTTGTCCTGTTGCTACATAGAGGATTGGGCTTTCTCTCTTTGAGAGCTTTCACTTGCTACTACCTTTGTCTTGTCCTCTTGCAAAGAAGAGGATTGTGACACTTTTACATCCATCAAACCAACCATCTTGTTCTCTAAACTTGTTTAGTGCATAATCAACTAAAACTTGTGACACTTTAGTTGTAGGGAATAGATAACTTTTCCTTCTTGCTCCTGCGGACCGATACCTTACTTCCACGTTGAGAGGTGCTACAGTGATCCCTTGCTCTTGGGGGTTATCAAGTACTTTTCTGGCGCCGTTGCCAGGGAGCGTAGCGCTTAAGTTTCTATTCTTGTGTGCACTAGACTAAGCTTGGGGAGGTCTCTTTAACTTATTTTATATCTTGCAATCATCTAAGCTTGGGGAGGTTCTTTGACTTATTTGATGATACTATGTCTCCCATTTATGATGATGAATATGATATTTTCAGTCCACCCACTATTGAGGATATAGTTTATGTTGATTATGATATGCCTCCTATATATGATGTTTACAATGATGAATATGATATTTTCAGTCCATCTACTATTGAGGATAAAAATCATTTTGATTATTCTATGCCTCCTATTTATGATGATTACATTGATGGATGTGATATTTTTACTCCCACTATTACTAATGAAACTGTTTATGCTTATGTGGAGAGTAATGATACTTTTATGCATGTGGATCATGATAAGAATGCTCTATGTGATGGTTATATTGTGGGTTTTATCAATGATGCTACTGAAAGTTTTTATGAGAGAGGGAGACATGACTTCATATACCACAATAATATTAAGTCTCCTCTCTTTTTGTTGAAAATTTTGAAGTTGCACTTGCTTTGCCTTCCTATGCTAGTCACTTTGTGCTTTATTGATTTATTTTCTTACAAGATCCCAATGCATAGGAAGTGGGTTAGACTTAAATGTGTTTGGTATTTGATTCTTGATGCTCTTTTATATTCAACTCTTATTCCTATGGGAGCATCATTAAAACTATCAAGCCTAGCTATATGGCTATAAAGAAAGCGCTTTGCGGGAGGCAACCCGGTTATTTTTGTGTGTGATTTTCTTTGTGTCCTCTTGCTGTAACAAGAGACTTTGTGTCTAGTTTAGGTTCTGGAATTTTTAATAAAGTGCCAAGTTTTACCCATTTTGGTCTTGAAAAGTTGCTTATAGCGTTCGGAGATTTTATGCCTGCACGAATCAGTGCACGGTATGATTTTTAATTCTTATTCTGTAACTCCGAATGAGCTCATATTTTAACTGTAGTTGCAACTTTTCATCCTCTGTATGAATGAATTGTTTCGGAATTTTTCGAGAAAGTTTGGTAGGGTAGAAAAATACGTTTTGCTGCTGCTGTTTTTCTGGGCAGATTCTGTCCCATTTTGTTTGATGCATGCTTTGAGCTTTTAAGTTGAATCTTTTTGATCCAATTGAGTTTATGAGTAAGCATACAACATTATACACTTTCTGGACATCTCATATGAATTTTTGTTCAAGGATTATATGCAGCAAGAAACATATTTGTTTACCACTATTAATGCACCCCACAGAAAAGAGATGGGAGAAACGGTGTTTTGAAGTTTTTTCACAGGGATTGGAGGAGATGCACCACGAGCTATCCAAGGATGGTGAAGACCATAAGCTTGTGTAGAACCCCCACCTTTTAACAAAGGTTGGGATTCCCCGTGTAACGTGCTAGTCCCTGGATCGACTTGCTAGCACACACAGTTTGAGATGCAATACCATAACATTGTATCAAAGTATATTACACGATGATCCAGAATTTAAAAGATTCGATACAAGGTGCATAGCCGAAGGCTAGCTCAAACCAAAGTAAACACACAGCGGAAAGCAAATGATACAGTGAGCCCATCATCTTCATGTGCCACAGGCAAGCATGTTGGTTGTAGACTCGAAACCCTGTCGAAACCTCACTCATCGTCTGACGGACCTGCAACGGTGAGTTACAGCCCAACTATATGGGTCAGCACAATTGAATTGTGATGGCAAGATGACACTTATGTGGATATAAATGGCAACCTATCTTCTACATGAATATTTGGCTAAGTGGAGTTTGAGGCTGGTTTGCATAAAGCCAGTTTCATCCTATCATTTGTAAAACAATTTTCATCTTAGACAAAGAGTACCACCGATAGACATCAGTGAACACCTTTGACAACTACTCACAACAAGCACCACCGATAGATATCAGTGAGCTCCCAAACCCTTGTTCACCCTCAAATTTTAATTTAGAAATTGGGATGAGGAGATCTTCAACAGCTTCCCGGCCTAGTTGCTCAAAATGTCCATAACCGGGGACACGGCTAAGTATACTTAGTTTTTAACTCTCGAGAGGGTGTGCACTTTCACCACAAGACCCAATCATTCCATCCTCCATTGCAACCAATTATGCAATGGAAAAGAAAGACCGAGACGAGATCTTTCAGAAGTAATTCCCCGGAGTCAACGTCGGACCCACTCCAACCTATCATCCCCTACATCTGCTGGTCACGACAGAACCAGGGTCTCACAACCTAATTGATCAAGACAGAGCCCATATGACATGTGGCTGCACTAGAAGCTACTGAACAAGGAGAGTCTACAATCTCTTTAAGCTTGGGTGACTTTCCACAATTGTGCACTTCCACCAAGGGCAAATTACCATAGACATGAACCATAGACATGGACCCCCTGAGTAGTCACCCACCATGGTTCTCCAACCAGCACCCAGGTAGTTCATTGATTAGTTATTAGTTTTCTTCACTATCCAACTAATCAAAAACATTTTTCATAGCATGGCTAAGCATCTTAATTCCAAGTTCTATACTACAAAGCTCTGGGTGAGGATGGCTACACACTAATAGGAGCATAGCATAGTATTATATTTAGTAACAAGCCTATCATGCATACTACTGAAAACACTAAGTGCATAGTAGTAAAAGTAGTAGGACTTTTATGGTGTCACTTGCCTTGGCCAACTGAAGAGTTGAAGTTACACTCTTCACAACACGTAAAGCACTCCGTACAATCTAAACATAGAGATAACACAATAGTAAACAAACAATTCAACAACATCATCACATACAAAAGCAAACATGCATATCAGGGTCTTCACAAAACTTTGGTCGAGGTTCATCACATAATTCAATATGCAAAAAGAATTATTATGATTAGGTTTAGGGTTTGCCATTTTGGTTAAAGGATGGTCAAGAAATTATGTATGAACATCATAGATGTCATATATAACTTGTTGTGGTGTTCCAAGTGTTCTAAAAGGTTGGTCTTGATCAACATGGTCACACAAGGAATTTTGGAAAAGGTTTAACATATTTAAAAACAAGGATTTTTGCAACACCATATTTTTAGAAAGATCTTAAACACAAACCTTAATAATTGATTTGACAAACGATTATAAAGTATGGGTTTTGTTCTCTCTGGTCAGAGGCAACTATTTGGGTCACTTTTCAAAAAGAAACCATATTAAAATAATTTCTAGGATTTACGCTATAACCAAAATACTCCAGTTGAGTATCTGGTTTTTAAATTATTTAGAACGTCTCCTAAAATATTTTAAAAGTGACCAAGTTATTCTTCAGAACCTAAGGTTTCCAAAAATATTTTATTTGCAAATTTTGGACTTGTAAAAATAAAGTTATGCCAAATATACTCAAATCCCTCATTTGAAATTTGAATCATTTAAACTTTGGCAAAACAGAAAACAAATAATTCTAAAGGATTCTCCAAGTCCAGAGCTTTTCAAAAATATAAAATTTGTTAAATTTGGACAAACCAGTAAAAAGTTATGATGATTCTAAGATGCAGGGGCTTTTCTGCAAAACTGCCAATTAAATCTAAATAGGAAAATCATTTTCCACGCGGGCGCTGACTGGATCTGACGTGGCAGCTGACTGGACGCTGACTGGGCGCTGACGTGTTTAAGTGATTTGTTCTGGATCGTTAGATCTGGATCTAACGGCTGACAATCGTCGTACCCCTTCGTTTTAAAAGGATCTAATCCTGGCCGTAGGACACAGATCGGACGGCTGAGAGAGGTTTGACCATTACCGTGGCGGTGACCTCGCCGGAAAATGGAGATGCGGCGACCGGCGGCTCGGGCGTGCACGGAGAGGGCGCTCCGGTGGTTCCCGGGCGCGGGGAAGACCACCACGAGGTGCGGCACGTCGCGGCGAACTTGATGGTGTGGTCGACGACAAGATGCGCTTCCTGGGGCAGCGACGCGACGCGGACGGAGTTGCCGCGGCTCCGGCGAGCTCCTGTCGTGGAAGGAGACGACGTTCCCGTGGTGCTCCGGGCTCGGGGAGAAGACGAAGAGGTGCGGCGCGACACGGGGAAGATGATGGAGGCTGCGGCGTCGGCTTGGGCGTCCCGGAACGACGGCGTGGTGTGGACGTGGACGCGGTGGTGCCGGCGAGTTCTGTCGAGCTTGCTCCGCTCGTTTTAACTGCACACAAAAATCAAAGGAGAGTCTCAGGGGGTGCGTAAGGTCTACAGGAAGAAGATGGGTGCGGTCTCGGGCCTAGGGGGTGACTTACTTCGCCGGAATGGACCTCGATGGCCGGCGGAAATGGCGGACTTCGGCGACGAAATTCGGCAGCCGCGGGGCACGATGTGGAGGGGCGTGAGAGGGTAAAGGGAGAGGATGGCACGGGGATTTAAGGGCGCGGGTCGGCGCGAGTGGGGCGAGTGCGTGCGCGGCGGTTCCGGCGCGGTCGTGGGCGTCGTGGTCGTGCGTGGAGCGGTTGAGGAAGGGGACGACCCTGACAGGTGGGCCCCACCTGTCTGCGAGAGCGGGGACGCGCGTGGGCTGGGTTGGTTGCTGCGCGCGCGGTAGATAGGGGCTCGGCCCATTTACTCTTTTTTTTTGTCCTTTTCTTTTTCTTTTCTGTTTTTCCTATTTCCTTTATATCTTTTGTTTTAAAAATTCTAAATCAAATCAAACTATTTTCTATAGATTTGTAAAATCAAAACTTTCTTTTTTAAACTTACAAACACACTTTTCCAAACACTTTTAAATTGAAAATTCAAAATAATGCATAAAGGTTTATTAGAATTCTTTATGTTCATTTCACAAAATAGGGTTTTATAAAATTCCTTTTGAACTAAACCTAAAATCTAGAAACAAAAGATATGAGTAATATCACTCAATATGATAAACTCAATAAGAATACTTTGATACAAAACATTTTATTTAAAATAGTTTGATAATTCCTTTTAAATATAAATAATCATTTGAAATACCAAAATAGACATTTCACTTCAAAACATTTAAATCTTGAAAATAGAAGGCAAGGAATTATTTAAATTTACAAATATCCATTCTTATCATGGGCTTTATAGATCTAAAAATAGAATAAATACAATTTTGAAAAGGAGCAACAAACTCATTTCAAAATCACATGGATGGATAAACCCATTTGAAAATATAATATGTCGAAATAATTTCAAAACCATTTGTAAATAGGGGTTATCAAGTAATTGAAGTAATTTATTGGATTCCACTTCAATTTCGAGTAATTTATTTTATTCAAACACAAGTTTCAATTTTTAATGATTTTTAAAACATTCCAAAAATCTGGGATGTTACAGACTACCACCCTTAAAAGGAATCTCGTCCCCGAGATTCGCAGAGGCTAGCAAAAGGGATGGGTTCGAGGTATCTGGGTGGCTACCACCCTTAAAAGAAACTTTTGTGGGTTGTCTAACTCTCTTGTTTCCTTTCGTGAGGAGTAATTCAACTCAAGGAAAAAAATAGCGCGCTATATCGCCGCTAATAGCACGCTATAGCGTTTTGAGGATGGTCACGCTACATCAATTCGTGTATTATAGCGCGCTATAACACGCTATAGCGCGATATAGCACGCTAATAGCGTATTTTTAGGCCCGCGCTATATTGTTGTAGCGCGCTATTTTTTTCCTTGATTCAACTGGGTCGCCTTTATATTTAGTGGTTGGAGTTATGCTTCATCATCCTTAGCCCGTACATATAGCTTGTGCTAGTATCGAAACTAACATGTGCTGAAAATTAATAGGTCTTGGACTTACTGTTCACATATTCAAGCCCACCAAATACTTCTTCCACATTGACATGATTCACATGCCCTTTCATGAATGGGTTGGGCTTGGCGCTTTGGTCAGCTTTCTTCTCCGGGCACTCGTTGGCGTAATGTCCCATATTCTTGCATGAGAAGCATTGTATCTGGCTGAGGTCCTTCCTCTCTGGATGGTTGTGGTGGTGTTGTCCGTTGTGGTTTCCATGCCCATTGTGGTTGTCGCCTCGATATCCTCCATCATGGTGGTGGCCGTGGTTGTGATGGCCATTTCCTCCATGTTGGTATCCATTGCCTCTAGGTTGATGTTCACCTTCAAGATGCTTGTGGAATCCTGAGTTGCCACTACCATCATGAAAGCTATGTATCTTCTGAGGTGGTCCAGAGTGGTGCTTGTCAAAGTTGTGCTTCCTTTTTCGAGTTTCAGCCTGCCTCTGTTTGCTCTCCAAGATAGTGGCCTTGTCGAGTAGGGACTGATAGTTGGGCGTGTAGACAACTGACAGCTGAATAGCTAGTTCATCATTCAGACCATCCAAGAATTTCTCCCTTCTCTTGGCATCTGTGTCTATGTCATCTGGAGCATAGCGTGCCAGATTGTTGAATTCTTCTATGTACTCTGCCACTGTGTGGTTACTCTGACGCAGGTTGCGAAATTCTCTCTTCTTCAAGCTCATCACACCAGTGGATATGTGTGCAGTGCGGAAACCTTCCTGAAATGACTCCCAAGTGACCTCCTCAATTGGGTGAGTGATCTGATAGTTGTCCCACCAGCTGGCTGCAGGTCCTTCTAAAAGATGTGCTGCAAACCTAACCTTCTCTTCATCAGTGCATCCAATGGTCGCCAGATTCTTATTCACCGAGCGTAGCCAGTCATCAGCTACAACGGGTTCTGATGCGCTAGTGAATGTTGTTGGCCTCAGCCTCAGGAATCGGGTGAGCATGTCCACTTGAGGGGGTGGTGGTGGAGGTGGGTTGTTGTTATTGTTGTTGTTGTTGTTGTTTGCTAACATCTGGGTCATCACTTGCATGAGCTGGGTCATTAACTGCTGCATCCCATCGTTGTTGTTGTTGTTGTTGTCACGGCGAGGAGGCATCTGTGGGTTTAGCATAGATGAGGATAAAGATAGGAAGATCTAAGGAGGGAGGAAACTAAAAGCCCTCACAACCCACAAAACAAAACATGACAAACAATTTCCAATCAAGCAAATGTCACAACAACATGGTTCATCACACTAACAAGCAAACTAGTATTGCCATACCACATAGGTTGATATGATCAATACATTAACATAACGTTGTTTCAAATAAGACTAATTTGGGGTCCAATCTAAGGTAAACAGGTGATACACTTCCTTGCCAACTTGTTCTTCCTTGGCACACTCGATTGATTCTTCTTAATTCAATTCTTCTCACTTCATGGATGCAATCAGGGCATCCTTAGCACGAATCAGGTCTTCCTGATCGCAGAGTTCCAAAGCCATATATACTATGTCAGCCCTCAACTGACTCACAGTGGTCTTCAAGGTATTAGTACTCTCATTCTCCTTCTCAAGAAGATGAGTACACTGAGCTTGTAGTTCAAGAATTTGTGCCTCCTGGTGTTCAATCTTGGCTTCCAACTTCATGTTGTCAATATCAAGTTTCATTTTGTCTTCGATGAGAGCATCCTTCTCCAAATCCATCTCTTGTTTCTGTGCGTCGATTTCCTCTCCTATCTCCTTGAGTTCATCGAGCTACTTCTGGGTGTTGTGAAGCCTAAACTGTAGTCTTTTTCCGAGACACTCGATAGCTTCCCAGGCTGCACTCCTTGCTGAATCAAAGAAGGAAGTTCGGACTATGGGATTGGTGTACATGTAGCATCCTTCGGTCTTGTGGTCATCGCCTTTGCTCTTGTATATGTGGAGTTGCACCCACCATGGTTCTCCAACCAGCACCCAGGTAGTTCATTGATTAGTTATTAGTTTTCTTCACTATCCAACTAATCAAAAATATTTTTCATAGCATGGCTAAGCATCTTAATTCCAAGTTCTATACTACAAAGCTCTGGGTGAGGATGGCTACACACTAATAGGAGCATAGCATAGTATTATATTCAGTAACAAGCCTATCATGCATACTACTGAAAACACTAAGTGCATAGTAGTAAAAATAGTAGGACTTTTATGGTGTCACTTGCCTTGGCCAACTGAAGAGTTGAAGTTACACTCTTCACAACACGTAAAGCACTCCGTACAATCTAAACATAGAGATAACACAATAGTAAACAAACAATTCAACAACATCATCACATACAAAAGCAAACATGCATATCAGGGTCTTCACAAAACTTTGGTCGAGGTTCATCACATAATTCAATATGCAAAAGAATTATTATGATTAGGTTTAGGGTTTGCCATTTTGGTTAAAGGATGGTCAAGAAATTATGTATGAACATCATAGATGTCATATATAACTTGCTGTGGTGTTCCAAGTGTTCTAAAAGGTTGGTCTTGATCAACATGGTCACACAAGGAATTTTGGAAAAGGTTTAACATATTTAAAAACAAGGATTTTTGCAACACCATATTTTTAGAAAGATCTTAAACACAAACCTTAATAATTGATTTGACAAACGATTATAAAGTATGGGTTTTGTTCTCTCTGGTCAGAGGCAACTATTTGGGTCACTTTTCAAAAAGAAACCATATTAAAATAATTTCTAGGATTTAAGCTATAACCAAAATACTCCAGTTGAGTATCTGGTTTTTAAATTATTTAGAACGTCTCCTAAAATATTTTAAAAGTGACCAAGTTATTCCTCAGAACCTAAGGTTTCCAAAAATATTTTATTTGCAAATTTTGGACTTGTAAAAATAAAGTTATGCCAAATATACTCAAATCCCTCATTTGAAATTTGAATCATTTAAACTTTGGCAAAACAGAAAACAAATAATTCTAAAAGATTCTCCAAGTCCAGAGCTTTTCAAAAATATAAAATTTGTTAAATTTGGACAAACCAGTAAAAAGTTATGATGATTCTAAGATGCAGGGGCTTTTCTGCAAAACTGCCAATTAAATCTAAATAGGAAAATCATTTTCCACGCGGGCGCTGACTGGATCTGACGTGGCAGCTGACTGGACGCTGACTGGGCGCTGACGTGTTTAAGTGATTTGTTCTGGATCGTTAGATCTGGATCTAACGGCTGACAATCGTCGTACCCCTTCGTTTTAAAAGGATCTAATCCTGGCCGTAGGACACAGATCGGACGGCTGAGAGAGGTTTGACCATTACCGTGGCGGTGACCTCGCCGGAAAATGGAGATGCGGGGACCGGCGGCTCGGGCGTGCACGGAGAGGGCGCTCCGGTGGTTCCCGGGCGCGGGGAAGACCACCACGAGGTGCGGCACGTCGCGGCGAACTTGATGGTGTGGTCGACGACGAGATGCGCTTCCTGGGGCGGCGACGCGACGCGGACGGAGTTGCCGCGGCTCCGGCGAGCTCCTGTCGTGGAAGGAGACGACGTTCCCGTGGTGCTCCGGGCTCGAGGAGAAGACGAAGAGGTGCGGCGCGACACGGGGAAGATGATGGAGGCTGCGGCGTCGGCTTGGGCGTCCCGGAACGACGGCGTGGTGTGGACGTGGACGCGGTGGTGCCGGCGAGTTCTGTCGAGCTTGCTCCGCTCGTTTTAACTGCACACAAAAATCAAAGGAGAGTCTCAGGGGTGCGTAAGGTCTAGAGGAAGAAGATGGGTGCGGTCTCGGGCCTAGGGGGTGACTTACTTCGCCGGAATGGACCTCGATGGCCGGCGGAAATGGCGGACTTCGGCGACGAAATTCGGCAGCCGCGGGGCACGATGTGGAGGGGCGTGAGAGGGTAAAGGGAGAGGATGGCACGGGGATTTAAGGGCGCGGGTCGGCGCGAGTGGGGCGAGTGCGTGCGCGGCGGTTCCGGCGCGGTCGTGGGCGTCGTGGTCGTGCGTGGAGCGGTTGAGGAAGGGGACGACCCTGACAGGTGGGCCCCACCTGTCTGCGAGAGCGGGGACGCGCGTGGGCTGGGTTGGTTGCTGCGCGCGCGGTAGATAGGGGCTCGGCCCATTTACTCTTTTTTTTGTCCTTTTCTTTTTCTTTTCTGTTTTTCCTATTTCCTTTATATCTTTTGTTTTAAAAATTCTAAATCAAATCAAACTATTTTCTATAGATTTGTAAAATCAAAACTTTCTTTTTTAAACTTACAAACACACTTTCCCAAACACTTTTAAATTGAAAATTCAAAATAATGCATAAAGGTTTATTAGAATTCTTTATGTTCATTTCACAAAATAGGGTTTTATAAAATTCCTTTTGAACTAAACCTAAAATCTAGAAACAAAAGATATGAGTAATATCACTCAATATGATAAACTCAATAAGAATACTTTGATACAAAACATTTTATTTAAAATAGTTTGATAATTCCTTTTAAATATAAATAATCATTTGAAATACCAAAATAGACATTTCACTTCAAAACATTTAAATCTTGAAAATAGAAGGCAAGGAATTATTTAAATTTACAAATATCCATGCATATCATGGGCTTTATAGATCTCAAAATAGAATAAATACAATTTTGAAAAGGAGCAACAAACTCATTTCAAAATCACATGGATGGATAAACCCATTTGAAAATATAATATGTCGAAATAATTTCAAAACCATTTGTAAATAGGGGTTATCAAGTAATTGAAGTAATTTATTGGATTGCACTTCAATTTCGAGTAATTTATTTTATTCAAACACAAGTTTCAATTTTTAGTGATTTTTAAAACATTCCAAAAATCTGGGATGTTACAGCTTGGGGATGTGAAGACAACCCCGCTGGACCTACACACTATCGGTTTGCACACGTCCAACTTCTGTTTTTCGATCGAAACACTTTATCGCATAAACTTGGAGCGTCGTTTTTTGTTTTTGTTTGAGTCTTGAGAGACCACCACACTATCAATTATATATGGGAGAGCTACTGGAAATATGGGTTGAAATATGTTGGATGCTTTTATAAGATTGGGAAAAGGGATGTTTGAGTTGATTTTTAATAGTAATAGTTTGCAAATCCTTTTTGAAGAGCTATCACTTATTAATGTTTGGGTGCTGATTGTTATTTTACTTGGTTTAACATGGATTAGTTAGTTCTATGGACACTCATGCATGCATCTAGATGGTCAACTTTCTCCCTTTTGCTAGCCCAAACATTCCAACAAGTCAAAACTTGTTTCCAACACCTTCAACCAAAGTTATTCCAGTGAGTCCACCATATCTACCTACTAGCTATATGTTATTCCGAGTATGTTCATCATGATATTTGTGTTATCTATACCTCTGAATGAAAATGATTATGTTATTGATTGCCATGGGAAAAGTTGGTTATATAGCTCTCACGAACTTGATGCACATTTTACTATCATTGCAATAAATAAAACATGACCCATTGTGATTAAGATTATGATGCTCGTGGCTTGATAAATGTTCGAGGTTGGGAGTTAGGCCATATGTGTTGTCACATGCAAAGCTTTCAACATGCTCCTTCATCTCATTTAGTTGATATCATGTACTTTTGTTTATGGATGCCTATCATGGTGAAATGAGGTGGAAATGAAGTAGTTTAAATGAGTTTGTATAAATGGTTAGAGAGACGCCTGGGCCGCTAATCTAAGCCATGCATCATTCATGGTGGAAATTTACTTACACGCTATGGTGAACCGTCTGTGATACACCTTATAATAAATAGCTATTCCAATGGTAAATAAAAAGGGTGTTGAGGTTGTTCATCTTGTTTGTTTGTCTTGTCATTTTGATATGGGCTTGTTCCATATCCTGGGACAAGAGGTACCCCAGTTGACGCTCTTGATGATACTATTATTACTTACAATGATATATAACTTGAACTTGCTTTGTTTCCTAAGTTGAGTAATCATGGTGTAGGTACTTGTATTCAAGGGGCATGAGACACCTAACCTTTACTTTGTCAAGCACACTACTCATATTTGCTCTCACATTAAACTATAATCATTCAAGATGCTATGATAGGGGAACGAGAGCTTGCCACCAAGTATTACCACATTGCAATCATTAACTTAAGTAGAAGAGCTTGGAGGTTAGATGAAACTTATGCATGCTTTACCTCTACTCACTTATACATCTTTCCAAAGTGTCCACCTATCATATTCAGATTTTCATCATCACTCTATGACCAATGTAGGATGTCCATACTTATCATTATGCATACATGTATGCAAAAGTAAGAATGTCCATATTACTTGCTTCTATGTTACACTTTGTGAGCTATCAATGAACATCCTTGTCTTGAATACTTGATATCACTTCATAAACTATTTGCATATTGCTACTCCTTTGAAGAATGAATCATTTGACTATATGTAGCAATAGTAATCATCTTTGATATTCATTGTTAAGTATTAAATTGCAAAGTCCATGTTAGTTTTATCATCTTCATACTCGAGGACGAGTATGGATTAAGCTTGGGGATGTTGATGCATGTAAAATGCATACATGAACTTTGCACTTTAATTGCTTATATTCCAATCATATTTGCATCATATAAGGGTTATATCAATGTTTTATAATGATTTTGGGAATATTTCATAGTTTTCCCATTTATTTGGAATTAACCCTGTTTTTCCAGAAAACGTCTTTTTTAGTGTTTCAGACTTTCTGGGAGCTTCGGGACTCCAAAAAGGGCAAGGCCAAAGAGCACGGTTCAGAATTTTCGAGACGAACGTAATGGGCTTAAATTGAAGACCATAAGCCCAACAGGCTGGAAATGGGAGGGTCCCACGCGGCCTAAAATACCTGGCCACGTGGGCCCAGCTCTTTTCCCCCTCGGAGCTCCGTGGCCATCGATCTTTCGTCCACCGACTCCGTCTTGACCTAAAAACGCCTATAAAAAAGGTCCCCTGGCGTTTCGCGAAAGGAGGCGGCGGAGAAACACAAAACCACGAAACAGAGAGACAGAAGGCTGCCGCCGGAGAAGATCGGAGGGAGGAAACGCCGCCGGAATCGCCTCCGGAGGGCTACACCCCCCTCCGGCGTGTTCATCATCAACATCTACAGTAAGAACTTCTCCACCATCATCACCATGATGAAGGGGGAGTAGTCCACCCCCTGGACTAGGGTTTGTGGTGGTAACTTTTGTATCTCTCCTCTCTCTTGAGCTTCACTAATTAGTACCGTATGAGCTGCTGAACATGATTACGGTCATCTATGTAATACCTTGGTGGTGAATATTGTGGTGTGAGATGATTTGTTATGCATTTACCGTTGTGTTGGAGCTTTTGTGATTTGTCATACTTTGAAGTATGATGTATGTGGGTACGGGATGGCCGATGTGACACGGCATAGGCATTGAGTGACACAGTACCGCCCAACATCCTTTATCTGGGGGTAAAAAGAAAGAGTATGATGTGGGAGTGAGAGAAACCACGCTAGCCTTACGAGGGGTGACCTAGCAACACAAATGAGTATTTCTTTCAACTATGTGTTTTAGGACATATAGCCGTCATAAAAAGCTACCATTAAAACATGACAATTGTGTGTACTTTATCTATAACATGATGATCACCGTAGATGAGAGAGAGAGGATTAAGTGAACCCATGAACCATGTCCATTGTTCCTATAAGAAACACACACTTGAGCTTGTCCTCTTGCTACATAGAGGATTGGGCTTTCTCTCTTTGAGAGCTTTCACTTGCTACGGTTATGAGATAGTGTCGGAGTAGCTCCGATGTCACAGGAACATGTTCCAGTGAAAGTATAGAGAAAGAGAAGGCAGACATTCTATGTCTCGGGATAATAGGAAGTGTTTCTATTATAGTCGGATTTATTTCTGAGGGTTTATATAAGAGAGAAATATTTATTCGGAGTATTTTGTTAGCGGACACTGGGTGTCCCGGATCATATAAATAGGTTTATATGATAAGTAATTAATTTCAGGAATATTCAGTAAAAGGAAATATTCAATTAGGAATTAACTAAACAAAATAATTAATTAATTAATAATAATTTATTAATTAAATAATCAAAAAATAATAAATAAAAGTTTTTATTTGGAGCCCACGAGAGGGGCTGCCAAGTGGGCCCATGGGGCCCACAAGGCATCTGCACCCCCAAGTGGGGCGGGTGGGCCAAACCGAGTGGGGGAGGGACTCCCCCCCTTGGCCGAAAGGCTTTGCCCACTAGGTGGAGGCGGTTTGGGAGGAGGAGTCCTCCTCCCAATCCGACTTGGGGGGAGGTCGAGTTGGAGCTTGGAGGAGGATTCCTCCTAGGGCCTGCGCACCAAGGGGAGGGGCTTGCCCCTCCCCCAAGCACCCCCTCCCCTTTGGCCACCTATATAAACACCCCCAACCCCCATGGGTTGAACACAACAATTTCCTACGGGTATTCTCTCTCTAATTAGATCTCATGTGTTGAGAATTAGACATCTATCTAATCTCATATAGATTTAATCAAGTTGATTAGATCCACCACCTATATTACGCCGCAAGGCAATCTCTCTTCGTTGGCGCCTGGTGCTCTAGACGGATTGGCGCGGTGTACGTGTGGATACTGTTAGAGCGGGTTGCACAAGCAATTTCTTGACGACAAGAATCGGCAACAATCTCACCTCCCGGCATGGATGTGAGATTCTTCATCAGGGTTCACCAACATCTACTTCGACAAACACAAGATCTTCCGCAACAGTGTTTGTAAGTATTCTGGATCTAGCATTATGGGGTGCAGCATATCTTCATAGTATAGATCTTGGGCTGTTGCGTAGCATGGTAGTCGAAATTTTAAATTACCGTACATGCAACCCAGCACTACTAAGCTACCAAACATCGTGCACAACATGGCCGAGAGAGTGGTTTTGCTAGACATGGCTCTGGCCGGCCTAGTCTCACGGGACACAAAATTAGATGCTAAATACCGAACGCGTCCTTAGCAGATGAAGGAACAAGGAAGTAAAATCAAAGTTAATGGATAAAGTCGTGGAGACAATGAAGGCCAAGAATCTTGAGACAGTGCCTGGCGATAAACCTAGACCTTTTGTCTTAAATTCAGGTGCCTAGTGAGTATAGTTTATAGAGTTGGTATTGATTCAGTTAGTAATCATAGAGAAGAAGAAAATTCTCGTAATGCCCTTTAGCCACTATGGGAGCTAATGTAAAGTTTTCCGAGGAACTAAATTTAGACTTGATACGGTTCCTTTGCATGAGGAATCAAAACTGGATAATTTTGACCCCGAGGCCACAAAGGAAATGTATGGGGACACATATATGTCATACAGTGAATACTTAGAAAATCTAGATAATTGTGTGAGAAGTTAAGCTGGTTTAATAGGAGTGCCTCTTATCGGGCTAATTGGTAGATGTGGAGAGGTAGGGGCTGAAATAGTGTTGTAGCAAAACTTTTTTTAACTTTTATTTGTCTATGTCTTACATAATTTGGAATTCCAGGGGACTGGGTGACCCGTTAGAAAACAAATTGTAGTTTTGAAACTATTAGAGACTACATGTTACATTCTGTAAGAAACCAGGAAACAAAGAAAGTGTTTTTACTGATATGTTTTGCAAATTTTAAGCGGAGTATTGGTTTTACTAAGTCTTGTATTCCCTCCAATGGTCTTTCTGTGTGTGGGTGGTGGGGGGGTGCTATTAAGAGTAAACGATAATTATTATGATAAAATTGCGCAAGAGGGACTGATTTTCATATTAGGATAACTAGTGGAATGCCCGTGCGTTGCTACGGCCCATTTTCTAGATGCAGTCATGTTTTGGATATAAATATAAAATACAACATACATATTATTATAGATATTAAATATTATTTTGCATTATTTGGTGTCTATTGTATAGAAACCAATGATTAAACTATCTCTTATTTGTTTTTTATTCCAACACCATCGTGTCGTCTCCATAGGATTTTGTTCCGATGATTCAGTGTGTTGTTAGGATATGATCAAACTAACCAATAGACATATTTAAAAATAAATTTATTTGAAATAATTGATTGATGCAAAATATTTTAGAAAATGTATATGTACACACAATTGAATTATGAGTTTTTTCGCAAAAAAAAAATTGAATCACGAGGTGCAAACTTGTCGCGCGGACAAGTCTACAACGTAATCCTTGGTAAAAAAAAAACAAGTGAAGAGACAAAAAGAAAAGGGGAACACAGGCGAAGGGAGACGGAAAAATCAATCGAGTGATTCTCCATTCTCAGTTCTCACTCACTCTACCAATATTCCAAACGGTGGAGCTCGAAGATCCCCGCCGCTGCGGGCTCGCCCACGCTGGCCGCCCCGCTCAGGTTCGGCAAGCTGCTCTTCCATGCCCCTCCATATCCTCGACCCGCCGAGGCGGCGTTGCCGATGTTGGGTATTCCGCTGTGGCGGCACCGGTGACCGGGCGCGTGGAAGGTACTCACACTCCCAAGATTCGCACCGGCGAAGCCCGAACTTCGCCGCCGCTGCGCTCTCCCGCTCCCGCTGCGGTTCACGCGGCTCAGGCTCGGCGAGCCGCTCTTCCACGCCCCCGTGTCAGATCCCGGACAAGGAATCGAACAAGGAACGCTCCCGATGGGAGACCCCGCGATGAACTGGGGGATTTGCTAATTAACTAGGTTCCTAAGATACAGAAAAGTAGAGACATAAACTAGGGTTCATAGCAATATTCATTCCATAGCTCTCTCCAGATGTCTCAACAGAGTATATAGCTGGCCACAGCGGCACAGCAACGCACACGACATGGGCTTAAAGCCCACCACACACGATACAAAGCCCAAGGCCCATACACAGGCACAGCCCGGTAACAGGAGGACACGACAATTCCTCCCCCTCGAAAGCACACTTGTCCTCAAGTGTTATGTGATGGGAACCACGTCTTCAAGGTTTTGGTGTAGAATTCTGGAAAGATCTTTTTGAGAACATTTGCATTGGTGGTGTATCTTCCTGTTGATCCGGCGTCATTTGTGGTTTGTTGGTAACCTCTTGTGGTAGATCATGGAATTCTTCCTCTTCCTGTTCTTGGGGACTATCTGTTGTCATTACATTCAATGACTTGTATTGCTGGCAGCGACGTCCGAAGAACCACTTCTGACCACAGTATTTACATTTCCCAGGCTCATTGAATTTAGCTTCAGGTCTAGTCCTTGGGTTGTCAAAATCCTTCTTAGGATTGTTGTCAGGACTGGATGTTGGCCGAGGGTAAATTGGGGCAGTGAAATTGGATTCATTTGCTGCATTGAATCGCCTGTTGTGGTTTTGAGCTGTAGCCTGCATACCCAACTCTAAATCTTTTGCATGAGCAACTGCCTCATATAGTGATGCTGGTTTATGTGGTTTCATGTAGTGTTTTATCTCCCCTCGCAACCCATTTATGTAACACTTGACATAATAAGGCTCTCTGACATCTGGGTTCTCCTTCCTGTAGTTTGCCATTTTATCTTCAAACTTGTCAGTGTACTCAATTACTGTGTTGTATCCTTGCTTGATGGAGTTGAATTCCTCCACTGCTTCGTATGAACTACTGGTTGAAAATCTTCGCACTACTACATCACAGAAACTCTTCCAATTGAGGTTTTCAGCCAGCACACCTGAATTTCTGAGCCATGTATCAGCTCTGCCAGTGATGTACATTTGTGCATAATCAAACTTGGCATTTTCTGGTACATACACCATGTTGAAGTATTTTTCTGTCAGACGCAGCCATTCCTCGGGATTTGTGCCATCGAAACGAGGGAAATCCATTTTTGGAGCCTTGGCAATGGATTTGTAGAATTGAGCATCACGGTCAAATTCTTGATTTCTACCTCCTCTGTTGTAGTGACCTCTGTCAGGAGGTTCACCCGGTCTCGGATAGTGGTTCTGTTCATGCTGATGGTTGTTGGGTGGTAGATGCTGTGGTGTTGGTTGGGTATTGGGATGCTGCCAGTTGGGTAGAGAATGGGGGTAGTGGTGTGGGTTGAAATGGTGGTATGGGTCTGGGTGTGGGGGTAGCTGGTAGTTTTGGTTGAAATTGTGGTGGTGGGTAGGGTTCTGGTTCCAGTGTGGGTAATTATTTTGTTGCTGGGGTGATGGGTAGTAGTTAGCAGGCTGTGGAAGGTGTATGGGACAAGAGTGACCACTACCACGGTCTTGATCGACTTGCTGCTGTCGCAAATTCTCGTCAGCTGTTGCTTGTTCTTGCTGCTTCAATTTCTCTGCAGCCGCTGCTTGTTGTTGCAATTGGTCTGCCGCTGCTGCTTTTCCTGGATCATCAAGTTGCTGTTGCTCAAATTCGACTGCTTTCTGTTTTTCGAGTGCACGTTCTCGATCGGCAAGCAATAGAGATTCCAATCGAGAGAATTGTGCAGATAAAGCTGTTACCTTTTCTTCCACTCCATCAACTTTGGATCCGATTTCTTCCGTCCTGGTGCTGAGGTGCTCCATGTCGAGCTTGAGAGCGGCGAGTTCTTGTGCGTCCGCCGAGTCGTTGTGCTTGGATTTGCCCATCCTGTGCGTAGGTGGGCTGCCGGCGCGCTTCCGGAGGCAGCAGGGAGCACGTCGAGCGGGGGCTCGGGATGGCAGCCGGTCACGACGCCACGGAGGAGGCCGGAGCAGGGTGAATCGCCGGCGATGGGGTAGAGGCGAGTCCGGGTCGGCTGTGAGGCGAGACGGGCGTCGTGTTGGAGCAGAGGAGCGGGGCGTGTGGCGGCGCTCCTGGGATGCCCGGGGTGGGGGACGGGGATGCTGATGGCGGCGTCGGCGGAGTCCGGGGAGGAGAGGACAGTGGTGGCGCCGTCAACGGGACAGGGGAGGGCGGAGCAGGACGGCGGAGGGGCCCGTGGTGTTCGGGGACGAGGATGAGGCGACCACGCGCGGTGAGGAAGCAGGAGGCGGCGGGAACGCACGGCCAGGGAGGACGGCGACCTTGCCGTGGCGGAGCTGGTGCGGCCCGAGGAGGAGGTCGACGTGGGGCGGACCGGCGGAGCTATTGGGGCCCGAGGATTCAGTGGAGAGGACCGGCGGGGCGGAGCTGGTGCGGCCCGAGGATGGAGTGGAGTGCGGGTGGGGTGCGGGTGGCGCCGTCGGTGAGCGAGGGCAGAGGGTGGGTGGGGTGCGGGTGGTGGCCGACACGAGTGAGGAGCTCGGGAGGGACGAAGGGATTTGGTGGATGGGGAGCAGATCCTTGGCCGGAATTTTTTTCTTCGAGCGAGAACAAGAGCTCGGGCAAACAATTTCGTCCCGAAGAGGAGAGGATCGCCGGGGAAGAAAAATTTCAGCAGATCTGAGCAGGAACGAACTGCTCTGATACCATTTTGTCAGATCCCGGACAAGGAATCGAACAAGGAACGCTCCCGATGGGAGACCCCGTGATGAACTGGGGGATTTGCTAATTAACTAGGTTCCTAAGATACAGAAAAGTAGAGACATAAACTAGGGTTCATAGCAATATTCATTCCATAGCTCTCTCCAGATGTCTCAACAGAGTATATAGCTGGCCACAGCAGCACAACAATGCACACGACATGGGCTTAAAGCCCACCACACACGATACAAAGCCCAAGGCCCATACACAGGCACAGCCCGGTAACAGGAGGACACGACACCCCGCCCCTCCATAGCCTCGCCCCGCCGAGGCGGCGTTGCTGGAATTTGGGATTCCGCTGCGCGGCAGCCTGTGAATGATTGCGCGAGGAAGCTCAAGAATTGGCAATGGGCGGCGAGCACGGAGAGGGAGCGGCCGAGCAGTAGGTTTACAGGTGGGCGGAGGAGTTCATCTCCGTGTTGCTGTACCGTGTCAGGGCCGTCCGGAAGCCGGCGAGGCAGGACCTATTGGCTGCAGCTGTGAATGTGCATACCGGAGAGGACGTCGCGGTCAATTTGGTATTGGATTCCGTCCCTTCCATGTTTTCATAATCTCATCCTTGTGCCTTAGTAATTTATGTTTAGCCTATTCAGGTGATGATACTGTTTGTTGTTTGTGTCATAAGACGCCCTCTGCAGTTAGAGATTTCTTGAATTGCTGTTAGTTTCTTAGTTGTTTGGGTTAACGGAGAATATTTATCTGTAGGTGTTGTTGAGATATGTTGCTTTGGGTCGGTAGGAAGATGTGAAGACGAAGCACCCGCAGCTCGGCAACCTCTAAGAGGTTGTCTGTACTTGCTCTTGTACTGTACCATAGGATGGAAAGTCAGCAAGCAGTAGTTTCTTCAAGTAATAGTTTTCCTTGGAAGAAGCCAAGAAGGAAATTCTGAAAAACATAGTGTTGTTCCGGTGCTTCCTCATGTTTAAATCAGTCAGGTACCAGCTGATATATACATGGTTGCTAAGGAGCGGAACACGATTGCAATGCTTGACACAGGAGCTGGGAAGACGATGATTGTTCCGAGTGGTCATGAAAGATTTTTGAGAAAGATTGAAAATCGAATAACAATTTGAACATCATCATTTTCTTTGCACCGACAGTAATCAGCCAACCAGGTATGCATCATATTTGAAGCATAATAAATATTTTTATCTGCATTGTCATTTTTGTGCCCTTTTTTGTATTGAACTGCATGCAAGGTTTTAGTTAATATCGATATTTTTGTGCTTGTCTTTCGTTGTCTGCCATCAAGAAGAATATGTATAGCCTGCAATTCTAAAATGCCTTATGCTAGGAGAATTCATTTACGTCTCAACATGCCTTATTTTTTTTGGAATTACACAATGTCTAACGTGTAAATGTAGAACGCACATAAGTATTTAAAAATTAAATATTTGTAAGCTTTATATTGTGAAGACACCACTAATGTGAGTTATATAATGATCATCAAGTAAGCTGCTTAAATCTGGTCCAGCGTGTTCAACTGCTAAGGACTTCCTTGTAGACAATGTTCACCGTGGTTGTTACTAAGGACTCTATTCTTTGTCTCTTCTTTGAATTCTTGGTCTCGTCCTTTCCATTCACCTTGAGGGCGAGAATCTTGATGTTTTTTTTTGCTGTGGCTCTGGACAATGCGACGTACAGCTGACCATGAGAGAATACCGGCTGTGGCAGGTACACGCCTACGATCGGGATGGTCTGCCCTTGCGCCTTGTTTATTGTTATGGCAAAGCTAAGTCTGATCGGGAACTGCTTCCTCTTGAATCTGATGGGGAACATGTCACTGTCGGACGGACAAAGAGGTATCCGAGGAAGAAACACCCTCTCCCCAGCATGCTGTCCCACCACAATCTCGGCGTCGATGGCGTTTCTCTGGAACCCACGGACGACCAGCCTCGTGCCGTTGCACAATCCATTAGCTGGGTCAATGTTCCTCAACAGTATAATGGGGCAGTTGATCTTCAGTTTAAGCGCGTGCGGGGGCATCCCATTAGGAGTCAACCAGTTAAGAAACTCTTGAGCATAGTAGCCATGCGGATCATCCTCCGCACTATCGAAGCTATAGTAGATCATCTCCTCGCCATGAAAACGCTCAATCATGCGCATGTTTATTCCATCGACGTTGTCGTTCTTTGTGGAGAGGATTGCTCGAGAAGTCATGTAATCAGGATTGTCCATGTTTTGGTCTAGGGCAGGAAACACATGGTCGATCAGCTTCTCTATGTCAGCGGCGCCGTTCGTAGATGAGACGCAGATATCTTCCGGTAGGTGGATGTTTCCTTCTGCGTCAGTTTCCTCGTGCCGTTACCTTGTTACCTATCCTCAACAAGTAATCCGCGAACCACCGGTCGTTTTGCGCCCTCATGTTCTTTATCAGCCTTAGTTGGCGCATGCCCTTCCATAGGTTCGAACTCCGCAGACTCGCGTCTATTATCTGACCCCGTGACCCTTTCCTCACTACCGGAAGCACATGCCTGAAGTCCCCACCGAACACGACAGTCTTGCCTCCAAAAGGTCGGTCGGGGCAGCCCATGATGTCGCGCATGCTTCTGTCCAATGCTTCAACTGCCTGTCTTTTCGTCATGGTGGCCTCGTCCCATAGTATTAGTTTAGCCATCCTCAGGAGCTTGGCTGTGCCACTCTGCTTGGTGAAGCTGCATGATGCCCCTTCTTCAAGGTTTAGTGGGATCTTGAACCTCGAGTGGGCTGTCCTACCTCCAGGCATGATTGAAGCAGCGACACCGGATGTCGCTGTGGCCAGAGCGATATTTCCTTGTCCACGAACCCTGGCGAGCAGTGCCCTGTAAAGGTATGTCTTCCCGGTGCCTCCCGGACCATCGACGAAGAATACGCCCCCATCGTCGCCATCAACTGCTTCTAGTATCTGGTCGTAGGCAAGCCTCTGCTCGGGGTTTAGTAAGGCGCCAGAGAAGCATCTTCCTCGTCAACCTTGATGTTGGTTTCCTCGATTACCTCCCTAGCCTCGCCTCCAGTGTTGTCATACGTCTCGTCAATGTCCGGAAGAGGGAATGACTTTATGTCTTTCCCCATGGATTATAGCATGCCCCTTATATCAATCAACACCATTTGCTCCACCGCTTTTGGACACGTGTGTTGTCGCCGGTAGTCATCTGACATCGCCTCAAGGTGTCGATCCCAAAGACCACGCACATCGCCAGGCTCGCAGAATACCAATATCGTTGCGAAGAGCCTCCTTAGTGAGGTTGGCATGGCGAACTGCTCCGACTCAGTAAGACACTCATCGAGCGTGTTGTCGGCCTCGATTAGACCCTTCCTCTCCGCGGCCTCACGAAAGGTATCACATAGCACACCATCAACGGTTTTCAGGTCTTCAAAGGACGTCGAACCTGGTACGTGGTTTAGAAGCACCCTAAGAAAGTACCGCTCCCCCTCGGCGGGATTGGCTGTCACGATGCGGCCTACTTGGTGAAGATCCCTTGTCCTTTTCTGCCAGTACTTTCCTGGATGCCATGTGAACCATCCTAGAAAATCCCTGTAGAGAATATTTCGAGCCCACTCGTGCTTCTGGTTAGCCACAAAATACTATGTTAGCATGGATGTGTTCTCCAGTGCAGCGACGTCGTTTAGGTTGTCTCCCTCTTTGAACGTGACTCTTTGCATATCTGAGAGATGAAGCGGCAACTGTAGTACAGACGGGTGGATCTCAGAGAGTTTGAAGCCAAATATCCTCCACATGGCTTCAGGTGGTGTAATCCACCTTGCGTCAATGTATCTCTTGATCTCGTCTATGTTACCATCGGCGTCAGGCTTGTCGATGTTGAATGAAGTCTGATCGTGGCCCTTGTATATGTACTTATATAGGTACTTGACTGCCTTTATGCTTGAGCACACCTCCACGTTGATGTGGCAGTTGAACATCTGCAAGAGGTAAGGGTTGTAAGGCACAACCCATCTATTGTCGAGCGTCGCACCGCGGACCTTCACCGAACGGCCGTCCTTCCGTCTCCGATAAATGGGGTATGAGTCCTTCCCCTATATGGTGGTCTCGTTGAACGTCCGTGGGTACCTACACTTGCACGACCCATCTTGCATACACACGTTGTTTGGCTTTAGGGCACCGCATGGGCCGTGCATCATATGTTTCACGACCATGGCGTGTAGCTCCGGGTACTTATCCTTGTCTGGGAGCTCTGCTGATATGAGGCGGTCATACTGCTCTGGCACAACGAGCTTATAGTTGGAATCCATGATCAATAGGAAATGGGCATGCGGGAGGCCCCTCTTCTGGAACTCGACCACATAGACCCATGCCTTCACAACGCCCAGGATGTTCTTCTTGGTCAGCATATCTTTCATCGTCTCCAGCTTGGCCCTAAACACTCGAGCCACAATATCCGGACGGTCCTGCGGGGTTTGGCCTGGAAGCAGGCATCCTGTATCTCCTGCCAGTTTGGGTTGCATGTCATCGTCAGGAAGATGTCGGGCTTGCCGTACGTCTGTACCAATGCCATGGCGTCCATATGCCTCCGCTTCATGTCTCGGAAACACCCCTGGAATTTCCATGGGAGCACAATCCTTGTGCCAACAGCGCTTGCTCGTGTCTCTCCGGCCGTGATGCTATCGACAATGCCTTTATATAGATCAACACGTATCTGCGGTTGGTGCTCCCTGATCCAATTCAACCTGCAGCACTCGATCTTTATGTACATGTCCACCCCCCATTGCTAGAACAGACGCCCTCCATGCAGTATGGGGTTGAATATAGCAGGACGCGTCTGTAGTCGGTACCAGTAGTAGTCCCTGACGGAGACGCATAAACGGCCACCCCCCTCTGTGACAGAAAAAAAGAAGGTTATACAACATATGCGAAGCATACAAAAAAAAATGCAGAAGTATCAGAGATAGCCGAACCGGGATCATCTTCACGATCTTCTCTTGGTAGCTGTGCAAGGTTCCAAGACTTATCACGTTTAGGTATATTCGGATGCCAACCGAGCTCACCCTTTGGGAAGAAGAGGGGGTACGAGAGGGGGTCATAGCATCCTTGTGTGGCATGTATACTATGCCTCTCGTTGTTGTTACCGTAGAGGGTAATGCTGCGCTTGAACCTATTTGCCAGGTCGCTGCCCTCGACCCATATCGCAGCCACCTCGGATGACACCGGTGTGTTGTATCTCCGTTGGTCTAGCTTTTTGTCGGTGTTTAGTTCTATACGGTAGTCCTCAAGGTTATCCTTATGCTCGCCCAATCTCCTAAACGTCTCGGAGTAGGGGTTTCCTCTCAGTATTTCCACAACCTTACTAATGACCTCCTGGTCTAGTTCCTTGGTAGCTTCCTTGAGATGGATCAGGCTGGGATCGTCATCGTAGAAGTAGAGTTGTAGATGTTCCGGGCGAGAGCCTGGCCCGAACGAATGCACGTTGTGGTACATTTTGCCTTGTGCTCGGAATGTGTACACTCCGGACCTCATGTTCGTGCAGTCATTGTCGAGACTGACGCCAAGGGTTGTGAAGGAGAAGTGGCCGTTGAAGAATCTTATGCTCTCCCAGAAATGTCGACCTTGGTCAGACGGCGGCGTCAAGTCTAGCGGCGGATCCTGGCTGGGTGGCAAGGTAGGATGTTCAATATGTTGTTCGATGTGTGGAAGGATCGATCATTGAAGTTGGCAAAGCAGATAGCTTGTTTGTGGGAGAAATCCAGTGTCGGATGTGGCTATTTGTAATTCGTTGTAATCCTGCTATGTGTAATCTGATTTGTGTTGTAGTTCTTGCCGATTCGTGTTGATTGAATATTCCGACTCGTGTTGTTATTCGGTGCTGATTGTTCGTGATTGGGCATTCCGTGTTGAAGTGATATTGGGCTTGGCCCATATGCATGTGCGGTCGGTTTGGGCTAGCGATCCTGGTAGTCGTCCGGATTGGTTTCTTTTATAGCGAGGCCACGTAGGACGACGTACCACGGACACCGTTAACAATATTATATAGTAGAGATGACTAAGGAATATAAGTTCTGGTGTAATTTGTGTAATGTGTTTAATGTTTATGAAGCCGCACACGGTAGAAATAAAGAGAGAGTTGGAGTTGAATTAGTGAACTTTGTAGGGAGAAATGATAAACATTTTGTCATAGGGCGGCACCACACATACCAACAGCCATGCTACCATCCATGCCACCCCCACGGGCGACTCCGGCGGCGGGATGAAAGGAAGGGGCAAACTCCATCGGAGCAGCCACATTAGTCGTCGCCGGCTTCTTCTTCTTCGTCCGAGAGTAACCGACAGTCGCAGGATACCGCCGATATCGACTCGAGGCCGGGTGCAGGGTATTCTCTTGGCCGCCACGGCTTGGATCGGGGCATCTCCTCCGGCGGCGGGTCGTGGAGGAGCGAAAACTTGGGGCCAGGCAGCGGGAACCTTTGGCGGCGATGGTGTGGCCGTTGCAGAGTTGCGGCCACGGCAGGAGCGACGGCGAGGATGGCGACATCACCGATGGCTTCGGAGGTGCCCTCCATGGCGATACGGTGGACGACGGCGGTCAGATTGTGGGTGGGAGGCGGGGCGGCTATCGCACTCGAGAGCTTTTAGGGTGGCGCATGCTCCAAATTTGCTTCACTTGGAGCAAAATTTTGGGTTGCCCAAAAAAAATTAGGGAACGGAATAGGGATATGGCATAAGCACTAGTTATTTGCCTAAAAGCCGTAATAACAACCTAAGTTCTCATTGAGCATCACTAGGAGCTACATGGGCAAATGGCGCCTCTGAGTTTACATGTCTCCTCGAAAGCCTCCAAAAGTATTGGGCGTGTTTGGTTGCTCGCACCCAAAATGGGCCTCCCTTCTCCGTGGCCCTGGCGGGACTGGCTCAGGTGAAACGCGGCCTGAGCCAAGTTCTACAGCCCGTTTGGTTGGCTTCATATCGTTTTTCTTTTTTTCCTATATATTTTGCATTTTCGTGTTTGGTTGCATGTAAACTTGGCTGAGGACTGTTTAGATGCCACACACAGCTGTTTGGTTGCATGCAGGTTCAGTGTTCTGCTCACCACTTTCAAAGTTATTGATTCTTACGTTGTTTGCACGTTTTTTCAAACCTATGGGAGAACGTGGGCTGGGCCAAGCAACCAAATACACGTTTTTTGCACCCATGCCCTAGTTGAGCACCTCGTGGGCCCATTATCGCTCTATTTGCGTTTTGGAGCAACTAGACTGTAGCATGTAAATTACGCCTAAAAAAGTTAGTTTGGGAACGAAAGCTACGCATCTAGAAGAGCTGAGATGAAACATACCCATCTCTTATTATATGCCTGGTTAGTGGTTAATCTATATTGTTTATTGGCTATAGATACCAGATATGTTTCATGTTAAAAAAAATCATTTTCATACGGCGGCATGTGAGGCTGTCCTGGGGAACCTGAACTCATGGCAATCCAGAAGACATACACACCACATCAACAGCCAACGCCCAACCAAGTCTGTGAGACTCTGACTCCTGTCCTAGCTTAACCGGCAGGAAAGATTGCAAACTTGCAATGCATGCTAAACGATCAGCACGTTTGCCATCAACATGTCTTAGCCGTCCACAGCAGTTTTAGTAACGGTTGACACATCACATGTTAAAACGGAGAAACAATGTTACTAAGGAGAGTGGATTTTGGAGGCCGAGCTACATGAAGCTCGTTTTTAAAAAAAAAATCGAAATCCACATTTTCAAGTTTTCAAAAATCGTGAAAAAAATCCCGGATGTAGATATTGTCTAGATACAATCATGCAAAGTTTCAACTCTAAAATCCTGTATTTTCGCCTGTACAAAAAAGACAAATCGGGCAAAATTTCAGAATTTTGAAACTGTTTATTGTTCACCACGCAGATCCACTCATTTGTCTTTTTTGTCCAGCCCAAAGTACAACGACTTTGGAGCTTAAAATTTGCAAGATCGTGGATCTAGATAATATCTACATCTGGAAATGTTTTCGCGATTTTTGAGAACTTAAAAATGTCGATTTCGAATTTTTTTTAAAAACGAGCTCGAGCTCCATGTAGCTCAGCCTCCCTTTTAGGTTTTCGTGTTACTAGTTCTTTTCAATGCTTCTCGCTTTTTGCCACAGGCCAGGCAGGCCACGGCAGTTTGGCAAAACAACAGAGGCTTAGAAGGCCGTAGCATCAGCATAAAGCGTACTCCACGAAAGAGAGTCTGTTAATAATTTTTCCTTTTGCCAGCATAATACACTTGACCACATACCGACAGTAATATGCACAGATAAATCAAGTTTTACAATCTTACCCACAACACAGATGCATGCAGGTTACAGTATCTTCACAAAGTAACAGGCGGTAAACAAGTGACAAACATAAGACATGCTTAGCATAACAGGCTATGGAGGCGGGGTTAAATCGAATAGTCCTACTTGAGCAGTGACAGCAGCAAACATCTGGCAGACGACTTCTTTCCTGCATTTGCTGCTCTTTTTTTCCAGTTTGTTCTTTCACTGGATGCGCTGTTCTTCCAGCTCTGGAGCAAACTGCTCAGGAGGAGGAGTCGTGAGCTGGGCTGTCTGAATGCATGTCCATCGATGAGTCATTCGAAGCTGTGGGATTCGCCTCACGGACTGAGCCGTTCGCGAAGTACCCTGCGTCCCCGCCCTGATCCAGATGGTATGGTTGCAGACCCCGGCGGACGGGGCTGGATAATGCGTTCGAAAAGACCGCTGAGTTCTTGGGATGCGTCAACCCTTGGTTTCCTAGTGCAAATAAGCTCGGAGATGGTTGCTGGTTGCTTGTGTTGGGTGGATGCACAGTGGCAAGAGTGTTTTGGCTAGCATTTTGTGATCTTGGAGAGGCCAATGGAGGGTCGCCTCCGTACTGAATCTCATGCTACACATACATACGTGTCGTAAACGCAAGTTATTAGTCTTGTACTAGAATGGCACAGAAGTACAAGTGATGTAACTGTATGTTAGGAGGGTACCGCCAAAGGTATAGACTGGTAAAGGAAGCAATCAGTGCATATGATTAGTGTTAAGTTTGTGTGGATGGTAAGCTCATCTTATCCTAAAGAACAAGATGGCAAAACTTGCAATACCACTCAGGACAAACATGGTCCTTGAAATTAATCCATCCGAAGTCCACGTTTTAGATATAAATAGTTCCCTAAATTCAGCAAAGGAAAAAGAACACTGCTTACCTGGATGTGAGAGGCTACATCAGCAACTGTCAGCCTCAATCCATTTTCATGCTGCCTCAAGATCCATTCATACAGCTTTTCCTGCTCAAGCAGAACAGACAATGAATAACGATAGTCAGAAGGGGGAAAAAGAAACATATGTCTGGCATCGCGAGAAGTTTGAAACTGAAGTAGAATGTACTATTCTAAAAAAAAAAACTATATATGCTGCTGTTTGCAGGTAGGTACAATCTTTTAGTGGATTCTAGACATTCGTAGAATTAACAGGTGCAGTATTTAGGAGGTAAATCGTCATTCTAGAATCGTTGTGTCATGTGGGTTCTTCAAGATAGCCAGCACACACATGGGCGTGCACAGCTCACAGCAAAAAGGTTAGACACCAAGCAGTTAGGATAGAGAAGAAACCGAAAAGGATAAGAGTTATCATTACCATGTTAGTGGTACGAATCCTAAATAAGTATTCCCCTCCAAACTAGATTCCTGATCACCTCACGACAAGGCTACCGCTAGCCATGGCCAACAGTTGAGGCCATATACTCACTATGGTTGTTCATGTCATCCTAAAGCATGTAAATGTGAGACACAAATTGTCTGGTTCCTTTCTTTTTTACTTGATACTGCTGAGAGTACCACGTGCGCAAAACAAATATGACATGCATAGTCATGCAAAATTGGTATAAATTATTCATAACTCAAAGGAATCTGTTAAGAAAAAATATAGTTTGCAGAGCCTGAAAAAAACTCAGAGGTATCCATCCCTGCGGGGGAGTTAGTTCATTACAAGAGACGTTGTAATGGCAGCAATCATCCATATGCTTAAACCTTAGAACATCGGTAAGAAAAGTTTGGTCAAATGCCACATTTGTCGTATTGATGAAACTATTTAGCTGGCTTTGTACTGCGAGAATAGTCTATGACTATGTGAAAGTATCAAAACAGTAAGATGATTATAAAATAAATAAACCATGGTAGCAACCATAACGAACTAGCTGTTCAACCATTCCAGTACCGGAGGCCCATTATCAAACATAAGTGACCTGAGCAGGTACCTCTTTGTTCTTAATTGTGCCAGTGCTTCTACACGGAAACAGAAAGTGACCAAACCACATCTTGACTTAACACTTATCCAGTTTTGTGAAATCAATGCATGTGCATTGTCTAGTGTTTCATTTAATGAGTTGAGAAGATCATGCATCAGAAGAAATCTTAGTCCAATTGACTTCTATGGTGTTTGGGTATTACGGAAACTAGACTAGAAAGTAGCTAAGCATGCAATTTTAGCGATGACAGAAGACATCCAAGGTTAGGTTCTGATCAGACAGTGGAAATTCAAACTCCAATGCCATGGATGCTGTCCGTGATTTGAAGAAACACTCTCACCTAACGGTGAGACTACAATGCGAAGTAAAGCTGAAAAGGATGACTCCTTAGTACTTGTCCAGAAGTAGTCTGTCCCATAAGCAAAGCCTACCCTCTTCCACTTTGCACACCCTCCATCGCCATACATAGATGGTCAATTCTAATCAGAGTTGTTGCACGCATAAGTACCAGAGTACTCTCTGAATTATTGGCCTATCGCACACCAAATATAATATGCAGTGAGGTCAAAGGACAGTGTGACAAGGTACCTCCCAGAGAACAGAGAATTGTGTGCCACACGTAACTGCAAAGTTGAAAGCAGAAATTGCAGTCTTACTTACATAAGAACTATGCCCAGAATCGGAACAATTTCATCACACATCCAGCGAAAGGGGCGCCTAATTTGCCTCTTAACGATCTAGCCGCAAGAAAAATCCAACTCTTCGCAGCACGCAAGGTGGTTTCTAGCGCTAAAATTTCGCGTCGACCAAGTCTCCTAACCACCACAAATCCAACTCCTTTCACCACACCACAAAAAAGGGGACGAATTCGACGAAACAAAATCCAACCTCTCACTCAATCAAAAGCTGCTACAGTATCAGCAGCGCAGGAACCAATCAGTCAGTCTGTCTGTCGGTCAGTAACCGCACACGGTCAGAGAGACAGACAGGTGAACCCCGCACGTACGTACCATGGCGTGTCGCTCGCCGGCCTGGAAGGAGAGCTTCTGGCCGGCCATGCCGAGCGTGTAGAGCTGCGAGAGCGAGTTGGCGGCGCCCCGGAACGCGCCGTACATGGCCCGGTCCGTCTCCTCCAGCCGCGCGGCCTCCGCCTTCCGCTTCTTCCCCGTCATCCCACCCGATCGCCCCGATCCACCGGGCACCGTCCAATTGGGCCGGAATCGGGGGAGGGCCCGAACCCTGGCGGAGCGGGAGAGGGCGAGATGCGCCGCGACTGCTCTCGGCGAGGGGAGGAGGGGAGGGGGAGAGGAGGAGGGCGTCGCGTCGACAGGAAGCGGCGGCTTTACGTCTATAGGTTTCCTATCATTTCCCACCGGTTTTTATTTTATTTGTTTTATCTCCTGCTGCTGCTGATTTGTTATTGCTGTGGTGGGCACGTCGCTGTTGGTGTGTCGCTGCAGGGTGGTCCCGGGCCCCGCCGGGCAGTGGGAGAGAGGGGAAAGGAGCACGTGGAGTGGGGTTGGGGGTTTGGCGCACGTGAGATTGATGTCGACGGACGCTTGGGAGAGGGTACTGACTGGTGGGGCCAGTAGCATAAGAGAGGCATCAGGGATGTCCCACTACGCAGTAGGTTTTTTTGCAATGCTCAGACTTCGTGTCACTCTCCTTCTTTTAATATTGCTTCTTATGATTTCATCGATTTGTTTCTAGCTATCGTGAGGAAAATATCGTTTAGCTTAAAAACCCACCCCCTCTGTTTCTGAAAAGAAAATCCGTAAGTTTTTCCTACAGTCAAACAACCAAGTTTCGAGATCAACAACATTGTACTAAGTCAACGACAACTAATATGGAACGGAGTACGATACTAAAGATATCTTTGAGGTTTACATCGCTAAGCAAACTTGGAGAAAGTTCGATCGTTGATCGCTCTCTCGATTATATGGAAGATATGGGATCACCTTCGTCTACCCATGGACGACAGTAACATTTAGGCCACGTTTACCACAGTGCAACACGCAAGACTCTCTGACTCCGACTAGCCTCTGATGTATGCTTGATTCGATCGACGATATGCTCGAGCAGTACACTATCATGACCCTCGTTAATGTGGTGACTGACTTAACAGTATCGTATGGAATGTTCGATTCAGACCAAGTTACACGCAACCGCCTGTAAACGTTCTCTCAGTTTTTTTTGGAAAATATATGGGTGGGACCCCTCGTTACCAATTATAGAAACGTTACTAAAAAATGATACATACCGCCAGAAATTAGTGGAGGTGTTTGAAAACATGACATGTTATTTGTGAGGAAAAGAGCCAGATCTATTATAACAACTCACCAACAGTAGAAAGTACCCAAAACATAATGTTTGACTTTGATAAAATAACATGTTAGCAGTCATATTTCTACATGCAGTGACATGGACCTAGTTCTAGATGAGGCAGGCCCAGAAGACCTCTGCAACCACTGGCGGATCCAAGGCATGGCAATGGGGTGCACAGGACACCGGGTGGAATTTTTTTCTTTGTAATATAGCATTTCTTCACCACATATGCACCCTCCAAAAATACTTTTTATCTACTATGGCACCCTCTAGGCACCTTGGTTCCAAATGTCGTTGCTCCGCCACTGTCTGCAGCCCAACATACGTTACCTGGGAACATGGTGGATGAAATGAAGGCTAGACATTTACTTGTTTGGTACTAGTGTATTTTTAAGATTGGTGGGGATTATCAAACCCTAAATTGCCGCATATTTTTTTAAAGCCGTTTGGTTCTAGTGTATGATCGGTTTTATCCCCACTTATACCCAGAATTCTTCCAACTATATGTTAGCGACCTTCCCTATTGTCACGGTGGGCTCGACCATGGGTTGCCTCTCCTGGGCTTGGGCTGATCGGAAGGTACTGAAGGCAACCACTACATATACCTGGGAATTGGCTACGGTTGACTTGGCTGGGATTAGGACGGCTTCGGCCTCCATCGCTTATGTCTTCTGTACTTCCTCCTCTCTTGTTCTTCTTCCTTTAGGCGCTTGAACTTGGAATCCATGGCTTGTAATTCCAGCTACTGAGAAATAGATCTCCGAACTAGTGTGTTGTTAACATTTGGTATTCAGAACCAATCGATCCCTCCCCAAAAATCCCCAAATTCTAGCCAAAATTTTTTTCCTCACAATCCTCAAATTCGAGCCAACAAATTTCCACGTCGGAGGGCTTCGATCCGTCCTATTCAACCATGTTGCGTGGATCAGCTTGGGCTGCCCGACGAGATCAAGCGTTCGCGCTGGTGGAGGACCCGCAGCAGCGGCATCTTGCCGATTGGAGGGAACGGAGAACTAGGCGTCGCGCAGAGTTGGAGGAGAAGACGGCGCGGCGTCAGGCCGAGTTCACCGCCCTCCTCCCGGCCATCGCGGCGCAGGTGGCAGCCGATGTGTCGGCCGCCGTCGAAGCAGCGCTACGGACTACGCGCGTGGGGCACCACGAGGGCCTCATCCATGCGCCGACAACCACGTCCGCTCCAACGACATCCGTGGCGGACGACCACGACCTCAACCGGGCGCCAGCAACTACGACCACCGTCAACGCCTCCGTCACGCCCCCGGTCTCTACTGTGCTCGGCAACGACCCCGACATGGCCGCATCCTACGGCTCCGACCTCGCTGCTCGCCCGCCCACAACCTGTTCGACGAATTGCCCAGGCCGCGCCGCCGCCATGGCTTCCAGCGGCTCTGGTACGTTGTCCATGTTGCTGCCGCTTCGCAAACCTGAGGACTCTGACACTGCTGGTACGCATGAGGTTGAGCATCAGCTGGTTCGTTCATGCGTGGACCAACCTCTCGCCTTCGTTGTTGTGAGTGATGTGGCGGATGATCACAACATCACCAACAAGCACGAGGTCGCGTTTCCACTCAAGCTGCTGGAATTGCCACCGCTTCAGACCAAGGGGCAGAATGTGTCGCCACTATTACCACAAGTTGCTGAGGCCATGGTCTCATGGGGTACATCAATGAATCAGTGTAAAGCAAAAATCAGTGATATGTGTTCAGGCTTCGGTTATCCCACAACTAATTCTCTATCTGTATCCTTGTTCCAATGGGACCCGGGGGAGCAAACAAGGACATCCAAGAATCTTCTTACGAGCAGAGTTATCATTTTGTCTGTTGGTGTTATGGAGCTGACTGAGGATTCATATGGTGATTCAGATAATTACAAGGAAAAAGGGTACATCCGTGACGCCAACAAGGATGAGGTCTTTTTGCCGCTCAAGCTGCTAGTACCATTGTCCAAGAGCAAAGAGCCTGGTATGTGTCCTGGTCTTGGCTGTGCTACAACTCATTCAGTTTGCTTGTTGCCATGGGACCCGGGAGAGAAACCAATGGTATTGAGAGATTCAGTTCTTAGCAGAGATATTGCTTGGCCTGCATGTGTTAAGAAAATGAATGCAGATTTATCAGGAAGTGGTGACTATGATCAGAAGTCAGGGTATGCAGATACTCAAACATATTTGCACTGGCTTATTCAATTGTCTTGTTCAAGTGCAAACGTGATAGGCAAGTATTTCTGTCTGCGACTACTAATTGCAAGTATTGGAGCAATCCACTGTTTTCAAGTATACTGGTCACATTTCAAATGGGCGCTGGTAATTGTTAGTTCCTTGGAAACATTGGGTAGCTACTGCCTCATTAGTGACCATTATCATTGTGATCCTGAAAGTATGTACTGGAAAATCCTATGGTTCCATTCGCTGCTAGAGAGTGGGTTCCAGTTTTGGACCGCTGGAAAGGCGCACGGCTATGGCGCTGCAAAAATTCAGTTGGACATTGCATGGCCAACTACAACACTGCCATACTCTACTCTTTACTGTATGCACCTGTACTTTGCCCTGGAGTGCTCTGTTGTGATCTGTTCCTGGAAGATTGAGATCAAAAGCTTGGGTATTTGTTCCATTTTTTTACTGCACTTGCCCTCAGGCCTTGCTGGTTTTATTCGACATCAGCTTGGAGCCAAGCCAAAATTTCAGTGGGAAATTGCATGGTTGCTCGTGTGGTCATATGGTGCTAGATCAGATTTTCTATACATGTGGCTTGTCACTATATTGTCCTGGCTACACTTCAAACTGGGTGTTCTTCCTCTAGTGCATTTCAGGGATTTGAGCTTCTGGAGATCTCAAAGTGTGGACCAGATGATGTTGAAAACTGGGCATGTTATTCATTGTGGTCTTGAGCTTGTCCAATGTAAGATTGCATGGTCGATTAACTCGGAGTACTCTGATGTCATCAGCCAGTCCAAGCAACTGATACCTGCCGCAACAATGACATACCATGTGTTGTGTTCTCCTTGGGATCCGGGCATCTGGGCACTTCTCTGTTCTTACAGATTTTCAGCACAAGATAAAGCTACAAAAGGGATCAAGGTTGAAGCTCCAGCCTACTACCACTACCACTGCCTTGACCATGCTTACTACCTCGACAAAATCTGTGCCAACGTCTTCCGTGACCAAGTGCACATCGGCGACGACTACTGCTATGGCATCTTCTTTGAGCAAGGCGGCCTCAACCTCGTCAAGGTCTTCCTCGACTACGGCACCCACCGTGACCTCGGCGTAGTCATGAAGCATCGAGCATTGTGGGATCCAGGTGGATCGTCATGGCATCGGCTTGAGGTCAAGCCGAAATTTAAGGAGGGGGGAATGTTAGCGACCTTCCCTATTGTCACGGTGGGCTCGACCATGGGCTGCCTCTCCTGGGCTTGGGCTGATCGGAAGGTACTGAAGGCAACTGCTACATATACCTGGGAATTGGCTACGGTTGACTTGGCTGGGATTAGGACGGCTTCGGCCTCCATCGCTTATGTCTTCTGTACTTCCTCCTCTCTTGTTCTTCTTCCTTTAGGCGCTTGAACTTGGAATCCATGGCTTGTAATTCCAGCTACTGAGAAATAGATCTCCGAACTAGTGTGTTGTTAACACTATAGTGTATTTTTCTCAATACCCAGTACACTACCCCTCCCTAATGGATTGGGGATCAATGGTTATTTGATTAGGTTAGGCGAAACTTGTGGTTTCAACCAATTCCTCTTGGGGGTTCACCCAGTCCTCTAAAAAAGTATAGTACCAAGCAATCCCTCAAGTGGAGAGAAGAAAATCATCCTCCGGATCAAGGCCAAGGTGGCGGCAAATTTATCTCGTTTATGTAAATAGTTAGCCATTGTTCTTCATTAGAACTCTTGTATTTGCCATAAAAATAGACCGATCGAGTGTATCTTGTGGTGAGACCAACATAACATTTGTGTCGACCTGTGGGATCAAGGGCCACATATCAAATGACACAATTGTTCTTTTCGGGACCAAAGAAATCACACAAGAATATTGAAGGCTACCGGTTACCTGAGTACTTGAGCCACGCGACGAAGGCATGCATCAAAGCACAAGTGAAGTGAAAAACGTCATCAGAGGCTGAAACAACAGCATGTATTAACACAAACCATTATGGTGTTAGGGGAAACAACCTATCATTACCATTACGTTAGTAAATACTAAATCAGAGGGAACAGTAACTACAATCGGCGCCGGACGGCGAGCGACGGCGCCCACCTAAGTTGACACACACACCGCACACGCATGTACGCGCACGCACGTTCACCAGGGGTCACGTCGAGGCCACCGTCTCCTCGACGTCATCCGTCCGCTGCCGCCGACGTGTCCGCCTGCTCTTGGGCTTCGGCGCCCTGCGCCTCCGTCGGAGCGCGGCGACCGTGTCCGTGAACGCACGGAGGATGTCCTTGTGCACCGCCCGGTTGTTGAGCTGGAGGTAGCAGAAGAGCAGCTCCTCCATGAAATCCCAGTCCACCGCCGGCGCCGGCGCCGGCGCCGCCGATTCCCGCCTCGCCCAGTGCGCGTCCGCCATCTCCCGCATGGACCGCCGGAAGTCCTCGTACGGCGCGACGGAGAACGTCACCACCGCCACGCCGCCGCTCCGACCGGCCACCGCCGCCTTGGTGGCAGCCATCGCCGCCGCCACGTCGCTCTCGGAGTCGCCGGAGTCCTCCTGCGCCGACGAGCCGTCCTCAGCGTCGTCGTCAACAGCGACGGTCCGGCCGATCCGGAGTGACCGGAAGCCGTCCGCGAGAGCATCGTCCTCGTCCTCGTCGCGATGGTGGGCGTCTACGTGGCGTTGGCGGCCGCCTGAGGAGAAGGAGTGGGTCCGGGGGTGCATGCACGCGGAGAGGAACGAGCTGGCTGCGGCGGTGGAGGAAGAAGAGGGGATTGGGTTGTCGTTGGCGGTTGGACGGGCATGGCCATGGGCATGGAGCTTCTTGAGGGCCTTGGAGAAGTGGAGGAATGACTTGCGGAGCCTCGCGCGCTTCTTCTTGCTCGAGTTCTTCTTCTTGGCTTCCTCGTCGAACGACTCCATGTTTGATCTTTTTCTCTTCGTATGCGGGGAGTGCTTGTGCGATGGCAAACGTACGTAGGCTGGGGTTTGAGGAGATGGGGGAGGAGGGAGTTACATATTTATCTCAGAGTTATGTGTTGTACTTTTTTTGACAGTTATGTGCGATTTGTATTCAGTACACTTGAGAGGATATTTACTTAATCTGTTGACTTCTTTTTAAAAACTCTCAACACGGCCTTTTTTGAGAGCAACCACATATTTCATTAAACGAAAATCAAGTTACAATAAGCAACATATATGGAAACTAAAAGACAAACCGGGATAAAATGATTATCCTTAATTTGCAGATAAAAACCTAAAAGATTGAGAAATACAAAATGATCCTTAGGGTTTCCTGCAACCACCGTAGCGAGCGGCCGTCGCCCAACTCTAGCGCCGTCGAGGCGAACGCCGGAAAAGACGCCGAGCCTCCACCATTGTAAGATCCGAGAAAGCACCATCGCCAACGAGGCTTTGTGAGTCGATGAACAGGCCCGCTGCACGCAGCAAGACACATGTCGCTGTGGCACGTCGACCGGGGGACGTCCCCGTGCTTTCTTGGACCAAGATCTATCGCCTGCCATCGATGAAATCGGAGAGGAACGGCAGATCCACCACCTTCGGACCAGCATCCTCGCTCCAGAAGAACCACCTCGCCCCGGCCGCCAGCGTCGTCGCGAATAACCACGAACGCCAGCGACACAACGAGAAACTGATCTCGCCAGATCTGAAGAACGGCGAGAAGACCAAGCTGCCGATCTGAAGGACCAAGCGGCACACGTTGCCATCAACTCCGAGGCGTCGCCGTGAAGGTCGCCGCCGGTGTGGGAGTGGAGTTGAGACATATTTATTTGCCTGGGTGCCGCTCCCACCACCCCAACGACGCCCCAAGAAAACAATAGGCAAACCCTAACTACAGGCCTCGCGTCGCCGGAGTGACCAACGGAGGAGGCAGGGACCGGTGGCGACCGGTGTAGTCGAGCACAGATGGGATCGCCTCCCGATCGCCTTATTTCTCTCGGGACTCTCAACACGGCCTTGGTGTGTGAGTAGTATTCTTAAAAGTCCTATGTGTCACTCTCTCTGGAATTTGCACAATTTATGCATGTCAATCGCCGTGTTAAATGTGGTGGCACGTACCTCTGACTTTTTTTCGAACCAGGCTCATTCCCTTTTCAATATCTCAACGGAAACAACAAAGCTTCTCACAAAACAGAGAATAGAAAAGGAGAAAGGCTTGTAACACCTTTTTTTTCTCTCGATCGTAATGGAAATGACACACACATATTTTGCTTGTTCTGGAAAAAAACGATGAAGGAAAAGGGCGATCAAGTTCGACGCACTAGCAGGTGCGTTTGGGAGCAAAGCATGTTTAAAGTATTCCAAGAAAACTGTGGTTTTCTGAAAATACTATGGTTTTAAATACTTTGAAGTGTTTGGGTTTGGCAAAAACTGTAGTTTCATATACTTCAATATTAACGAAACTGCACTAGTTTTGAAGTATATAAAAAAGAGACTCCGAGCACTTTTCCAAACTGAAGTATTTGTTGCCTAGGCATGGAAATACTGCAACTTTCGAATACTTTGCTTTTACACTTCGCTACCAAACAGGTCTTGCCCTCCATGTCGCTGAGCGCACATAACGTTAACTAGATCGAGTGAAGATTTCACATGGGTCCGGTACGTAACCGGAGATATTTTGCAAATAGTCATGTTTGGCCAACAGATAAAGCATTGGGCAAATGATACACACATGCATTGCAGACCATGATGTTCGGAGAGAAACCGAAATGCAGTGAAATGGGACATCAGTTGTCTCCACAGCATTCCAAGCACCTATTGTGCGTCCCAAGAGTCAAGAAAGAAGAGCACCACCATCATTTTTATAGCTTAAGATCGCATAAATTAGGACACAGTGATTCACACCGAAACTAGCGAGAACAGATGGTCCTACACTCCTACGAAGAAAGAGTGCTTCTCCCCAGTGAAAAAAAACCGGTAAAGCACGGCATACTGACAAGCAAGGGGACAGACATGAACTCAAAACATTTCTTTTGAGATCTCGATGTCCCGCCCCACCTGCCAGAGACTCATCGGTGCCATTCTCACGCAAATTCAAGCCTCCTTAGATCGAACGAATTGCACTAGAATCTCCGCATCTCGAGCTTCTTTGGAAGAAAGTTCACAAGAACCATTTTGTTTTCTGCACGAACATACAAAGGTCCATGAATTCCAGACAGTGCCAGCGGCCAATGCAGCATTTGAACTTTCTGATGGGAGAAGAAAAATCTTCGCATCACAGTTCACTCAGCACCACGATCAGCGGCCAGTTCGTAGTTCTACTTGGCATTAACTTAAAATCGATCTATATTTCCACAAGATCTGGACAGGACCGATATGCAAGGTGCCTGATCTCAGATCCATCCTGACGGCAGAGAGCAAGAACACAACTCATCTACAGGATCAGCTAGATATATACCATACAATACACACGCATATATCACTAGGAACAGAGAAGACACCTGGAGACACCTGGAAAATTGACACAGAGCTTCTCAGAAGTCCTTCCCATGGGAGAACTTGCCCTTGCTACTGACCATCGACGGGCGGGAGAGCATGGGAAGGCCCCACTGTGACAAGAAGACGATGGTCGGGCAGGCATCGTCCGCGTCCATCCCGCTGGCATGGCGGATCTTGGAAGAAGGCTCAGAGATCTTCCTTGGGAGGAGGACCGAAGTGATCTTGCTCCACTTCAGCTTCTTGAGAGAGAAGAAACAGGAGCAAGCTGTCTTACCATTCAGAGACGGCAGCCACCGCTGCCTGGGCCGTGGGGAGGCCCCGTCGTCCCGGCATTCCAGTCTCTGGTACTGGAAGAAGCCGCTCGTCCGGGTGCCGCAGATGCAAGTGTCCTGCAGCCCCATCATTACAGCTCAAAGGGAAAAGCTGCAATGCCAAGATATAGACGCTACGAGGAAGATGCAGATCATCTGAGGACAAACAACAGTAGCTTGCACATGGAGCGAACCCAAAGTGGTACAATGCTGATAATTAGAAACATTGGAGCATGAACAAGAGGACAAAGGTTGCCCTAATGTTTGATTCCCTATGCCACATGGGCCTAGCCACCCTTCACATCCATGTCCTATCCTCACTCACCACCTCTCCCAGTTTACTTACTAGGAGTACATCTGGAGTATCTACTGGAAGACATTCTTGGTTGCCAGGTCAGCATGGTGTCATGTATATCATGGCATCTGGAAAGAAGAGGTAAAGTATGGGAGTACAATTTTGTTTCTTGTTCCCCTTTTCGATGACTTGTCAGTTGCTATTGACACTCAATCAGTTCTGTCTGCCATTGGAATTACCCAGAATCTTTGCTATGATGGGCAATAGAAAGTGCTACTTTTGTTGCCAAAGTTATGAGATGGAACAAGAGAAAATAATGGAGAATTTACATATCAGAGGAAAGGGTACACATGTTTAATGATTGTGATCCCGAGATAAGACTCCATGGACATATACTTCTATGACTTCTCAAGAGTAGAACAGGGTTTTCTTTGCGAAATAAGCGCTGATAAAAATAGTACGCGATCAAACTTGAAACTGTAACAGTGGATTAACACAACATGAAACAGCTAAACTAAGGCTCACAATCTACCAATATGGAGCCCAGTACAAGTTTGTATTTGATACAACAACCACAAATGTGATGCTAACCTACTTGAACGAGAATTTCCAAACCTCCCTAACATTGGATGATCCATCAGTAACTTCAGCAAGTAGGTCGGACTGCATGGTGCCTAAAGAACAACAAAACAACAGTAAAGACAATGCATGAATACCACAGCACATGCAACTATCTATACAAATTTCACATGATGAATCCAAAGTCATGCATCTGAGTGTTAACAGCTGGTCTATAGTTTTGACATGTGATGCGTTTAACAAACGATATTTTAATCCTCACCTCCACATGCAGGATGCAAATTCCTTTCTTAACACATGTATTGATGCTTGCCTTCAAAGTAATAATGCAGAACTTAAACCCTAGACAGAATTTTGACATGCAAATTTACTATGAACATTTAAAACACAGAACAATCATGACCACTGTATAAAAAAGTACAGATGTTTTTCTCAAGGCTTCCACTATAAAAGTGTGCAAAACAAGCATGCAGTAAGGGGAAAAAGTAAGGGGTACATGAACAAATACTGGATGGTTAACAAAATTAAGAAACACAACTTTACCATCTTCTGTAACCAAGCGTAGAAATTGCCTTGTGCCACCACCTACACCAAAGTAATGCTTCTTCCCCGCCATGTAAACTAAACCATCAGGGTAGCGTAAGCACTGCAAAAGGTTTTATAACTGTAAGCGACAACAAATATTCAGAAAACTGGAGCAAAAGAAAGAAAAAACAGTAAAGGGAGATTCCGGGTGTTTACTTTCTTCACGAGCCTGTAGAGACTAGGAAGTGAATCCAATGCATAAACAGTTTCAGCCATCAGGATGATATCATAGCCACTAGACCCTTCATTTTCTGTATGACAGTTGGTTGTTTTATCATCAACAGCATCTCCGCAAAGAAGTAACTTGTCGATTTCACTCCAGTCACCAGCATAAAAACCAACACTCCTAGATGTACATGTTCCTTGAGATGATTCCTTGAACAGATTAACTTTTACATTTGGGATGGTGAGACACCTAAGGACCTCAGCATTGAAATCTTGGAAGTGTACTAGACCAGCACCCTGAAAGTTTGAGCTTTTAAGACACCGATATAATTGAGGAATTATTTTAAAATGCCAAACCAAAGAGCAAGCACTTACCTTAAGACCTGCAAAGATGCCAGGAAGGCCATGTCCACATCCTAACTACAGAAGCACACAGATAGATAACGTAAGCAGATATCTGAATATGCCACTTTTTATATCTCAGCTTAAAACTATCTGTATCAGAAATTTGTCAAACACTTGAAGTACTTTGTAAGCTAGATATTATAGTACAGTCCATGATTAGTGGAGAGAGAGAGAGAGAGAGAGAGAGGATCTAACTGTTTAATAAAACTTCCAATTGTGCACAAGATTGTTAATAAAACATATAATCTTAGAGCCAGTATCACACCTCCAATACGTGTTTGCCTTCTACAAGCAATCGGCCATCTTTGATGTCTGAATTTAGGGTCTTCACCAAGTCCAATGAACCTTCCCACAGCTTCAACCCACCTAGGACCCATGGATATTGTCAGGTTCACAAATAAGGCAAAATAAACTGCAACAAATCTTTACCTTCGTATTTTCCTGGGACTAAATCAGAGTTTTTTACGCCAAAAACGTCACAGGTGTTCACTCTCCCCTGATAAATAAGATGAAGGATGAGAATAGATTAGTTTGACATCATCATCAGGATCTAAAATGACATGTGGAATACTGTGCAAGAACAAGAAAGCTTGTATGCAATGATATTTCCTACAACTTCTGGAATAGCAGTAATTGACCTAACGACATATTTACTCAAGATGTGGTGTGTGCAATGTCATTTTGTGCTCGAATTCACAAGAAAAGAGTCAATGGGTTGCCCGGAAAAGGCAACAGGGGAGAGGGGTGGAAATATTAGCGCGTTAAAATTTGAATGTTTCATCAAGTGTCCTGTATTCTTCTTCCCTAGATGAAGCATCAATCATGTAGTGAGCATTAAGAAATAGTTACGAAATATTCATAATCTCATCATTTGTTGCATCCATTAGTAACACTTATCATCGCACAATTTGAACTACAATTTGCAAACGGATCAGTACAAAAAATGACTTGTTTTTCTCCAAAAGCACAATTCAATGCCCAACAATTATCAGGTTGATGGAAGAATGAAAGGTATTTAACATAAATTTAATCTGTATCAGCAACCTAATCGTACGAAAGAAACTGCTGTCATGGGAAAAGTACTGCTCGGGTACAGCTCCGAGGAGTGAGGTAGGCCGTTCACCCTTGATCAGTTAGCCACACAGCTCAGCAAGGTCGTGAGGTTTTCTTGAGAATGGAGGGGGCTCAAGAACTTTTTTTATTTCTTGATAAATGAAATAGGTGGGAGTGCTCAAACTTATTAGCCAGTATAAGCAGACATAATTAATTTCATCTGTAATTGATAAATGAAAATATGATGTCTTCATTGAATGTTGGCCTGTTGTCTACTTGCAGAACTGATGTCCTAAGTCTCAGTAAAATCGAGATATCGTATACAACAACACTATTATTAGTCCTACGGGGGAAGGACCCGGTGGCATTTTTCATAGAAGAGTGGTGACATCACCGAAACTGCGAGCATAAGGACTCATGCTCGGGTGGGTGGGAATGCATCAGCCTCTCCCCACTACTAGGCTATGCCTTAGTCTGTACAACACTATTATTAATGGTGGTAGTGGAAGTGGTACTACTGCAAGCTCTCCGGTCAGTTTTGTGACATGCAAACAAAAATAATTTGTTTGGCATGCTCTATCTTGATCCTATCATCCTCACTTCAGTTCACACTTCTAACAGCTCTATGCTTTCAATGTAGCATAAAGCACATATGCCACAATGGACGTCTAGTGTTTATGCAGAAGTTGTATTTTAAGCATGCTCGAATCTTTGCAGTTCAACGGGCAAGCAGATGAGCTTATACACGAGCAAAGAATGCTCCGAGACTGCCAATAGATACAATTTCCCTAATGCTTCCATGCTCAACCGATCATCGTGTCATTCTCGATCATAGGTTACAGAGTGATCAAGTAATTGCATACACTAGGGCTGCTCCTTTTTTCTCTTTACTTACACGAGGTAACTAGTGGTAGGTTAAACAAGAGGACTGTTAGTATACAGTGTACAGTTCTTGCCGGACTACAGAGCGAGGGAGGCATTTCCGCGAACACAAGATAGGCACTTCTAAATCGCACCTTGTAAATCGACAGGGAGTCGTCAACCACCACAGGCTCCAAGTTGCCGGCCGCTACGGGCGATTCCTGCAACGCAGACAAGGCGTGAATCGAACCTTGCGCCGAGAAGAACACGGAGACGAAACAAGAAGAAACATATATTGGGGGAGAAATACCTCGGAGAGGAGGACCTCGACCGCTGGCGGCGGAGGCGGAGGAGGAGGGCCGGGGCGGCGCCGAACCCGAAGCCGAAGGAAGCGCTGGGGTTGGAGAAGGAGAAGAGGGGCGAGGGAGAGGTGGTTTTCTTAGCCTCTGTGTCCTCCATGGCGGGTGCCGGAAAGGGCGCTGCGGCGGCGGAATATGCGACGGGGTGGCTCGGTGGTGAACCGATGAAGGTTTCTGTATGTTGGGCACCGAAATTTGGCACACGTTTGACAGTGTGATTTGCCGGAAGACACCAATGACCAATGCAAGGTTTCAAATTCGTATCTTTCTGGTTTGCCCAAATCGGGGTATAAAATTTCGTGATTGCTGCGTTCTCCTTAATTTTTTTAGTGTACCGTTAAGATTAGCTAGTACGCTAAATACGTTAGGGCATGTCAAATACTCACTCTGTTCCGAAAAGTAAAATGTATTTTATTTTGATAAGATAAGTCTTTAATCAACAATTGCTCAGTGAATACAACATTATATGAAGTGTGTCACTGGATTTGTTTTTTTGTTACGATGGTGATTTGTATCACATAAATCGCATATCAAATGAATAATTCTTAGCCAAAGGTGTATTCTTAACGAATTAGAGTACGTCTTAGTCATCACAATACATGGAGTAAAACACTAACATAGTTTATAATGAAAAGATGGTTGGCACACTAAGAGGGCGATAATCCACCGCCATGCTCAGCACAACCTAAAGTTTGTGCACCAAACGGTGTCACGCCAAATTGTAATTTACTATTACAAGAAAATAGCCACAAGCCCAAAAAAGTTAAACAGACGATAAGTAGATAAAAACTAGTTACATGAAATTATTATAATTAACCATAATGCTAGCGGGAATCCAACATTGTTGAGCGTGCAGTTGATGACATTATCTCCACGCCAAATATGATAGATTGTGCATTTTCTATGTTCACCTCCCTCCCTCCCCTCCTCTCTCTCTCTCTCTCTCTCTCTCTCTCTCTCTCTCTCTCTCGGCTCATCACTTTGCCCTAAGACTGACTTCGCGAGATTAAACCGGTAAGACCTTATTCATCCCACTACCATGCGTCGACGCAACAAACACGCTTTCATTGTCAGATGCCTAGTATATTCAAGGCGAAGCGAGAAAAAATGTGAATGGGTTCATGGCTATCAAATTTTTAGGTCAGACCATAAATGATGGGGCAAAGCAACCATTATTTCGTACTAAATTAGTGCAAATTCAATGGGTTTACATAAAGCAAACAACTACATGCTAATTCACTCATGCAGTTTTGAGTGTTTTCATTCACTCCTCCAGTTTTGGGTGTTTTTGTGAGAACCATTCGATCTCCCCTACCCCCGGGTTACTCAAATAATGCTACAAATTTCTACACAGGTTGTCGTTCTAAATAATTTCACTTGCCCATTTGATCATTCTTACTGTCCCCATAAAAGCATGTCGCTGTCATAATTGAAGAGCATTATGATGCACGAGATCCATGCCGAGCCCATTACCCATTAGAGCTTAAATACACTTCGAAGGACGATGGGGAGGCATGTGAGAGCAATATAGAGCCATAAGCGGTGACGAGTTGACCTGAAAATGAATTGACCCAACATGGAACAACTTTCAACTTTGAATGCCAAGGAGAAAATGTAAAATGAAAGGAAACATGGCACGCATAATCAATGAGTCGTCTATTTGTTGAAGGAACTCCCTTACATTATAACAAATGGTTTATCCGGCATTATGGTTGTAACTTGTTAAAACTATATCTTCAACCCCCCAGCACCTGCAGCGAAGAAGTATCGACATGTACACTAGCATTAGAGCCAGAGATGACACTTATTCCCATAGTTGTACTTACACTATGGAAGTAATTTCCTCGCAAAAGGTGACTATTTTTTTTTCAAAAAATGTACCCAACTATAGGCACTGACCTATAAATTTTTGCCGAATTTTGCTTGGAGTCCAACTCTGACTGGTGTTCAAACAGTACTCCGTACCAGCCCGCCGTCAGGACTGGATATTTGTGCCACGGTGGCTACCTATAAAATCTCGGCGCCTCTGTCTTTCCCTCCCTCCCAAAACCCTAGCCCCCTCCCCTGCTTTGCGGCGCGCCACAGCAACGAAGCAAGCAAGCCGCCCCTCCCGCCTCGAGCAAGCCAGCGAGATGGATCGGCGCAAGGGCAGCGGCAGCCGCGACGCCAACGCCAACGGCGGCCTCGCCGAGGCGACGGCGTCCAGGCTCAGGTTCGAGGACGCCGACGAGGTGGCGATGGAGGTGGAGGTGGAGGAGAGCGCCGCGGCGCCCGAGGAGGTCATCGGCAACGAAAAGACCAGCGCCGACTACTACTTCGACTCCTACTCTCACTTCGGTACGCGCGCTCCATCCGATTCGAGAAACATGCTGTTTTCCCGTTGATTTCTGTTATAGCTCGCGTTGGGATCTTTGTTTTGTCCTTTTTGTGATATATTGGCTAGTTTATTACGGAGGCCATGAGCTGCTGTATCGTTTCGTTATATCTGTGAGAGAAGAGAACACGGTTGATCTTTTGCAAGTTTAGTGCATCGTGAAATATAATCTGTGTACCTGAATTCTAGGATTCCCCTCCGTTCGATCAAACATTGATTCCGACCCTCTAAATAGTAGAGTAGGTGGAATGAGATAGTTCTATTGGTAATCGCTGTGGGTGGATTAGAGGTTGGATTGGTTGGCGCTTTTGAAATATTGGAATTTCTCTTGTATACTTTGAAATACCAGATATTTGATGGCGTCATTTTTAATTGGACCTTAGTTTGTTTTCTACTGAATGTAAATTAGAACTTAATCGAGTGCAATTACTAGCTGTAATCTTAAAGTTTCTTATTGCGAACAAATGGTAAAAATTGGTGGCCCTATTACGTGGGTTCTTCCATGTGCTTACTATTCGATATTGATTCTCCTTTCGCGGTTTCGCCCGCATGTTCTTCCATCTGCCCATTTCTTATTCTGTTGAATGGAGTCTACTCATGTTTGGCATGGATGGTGATCTTTTTTCTCGTTAACTGTTTACATGTCTGCTGTTTTACGCTGGCAAAACATCATTAGCATTGAACCATATAGTTCTTGAGTTCTTTCTTGGATTGATCGTATTACATACTATTTTATTATGTCTTTTGTGTGTGTACTTAGCAGTTTAAAATGTACTGTTTATGTTTTTCAATAAGTCTATTTTCTAATCATACTTACCCTTGTGTTTGTTTTGCAGGTATTCATGAAGTAAGTGGTTCTGAAGGAAACAAATCTTCTCTCTCTCCATCTCTCTCGGCCTTGCAGTTTGCGCATTGTTGTATAATTATCCTTGTTTTACTCTTTAGATACTCCAGTCAGATATTGGAGATGCCAATTAGTTTCCATGTATTGATCGCAGGAAATGCTAAAAGATGTTGTTCGGACAAGATCATACCAAAATGTTATCACCCAGAATGACTTCCTTTTCAAGGACAAAATAGTCCTTGATGTTGGCGCTGGGACTGGTATCTTATCACTTTTTTGTGCAAAAGCAGGAGCTAAGCATGTCTATGCGGTCAGTTTACTAAATCTGTGTTTTCAATTCAAGAGTACAATTGTGGTTTACTTATCCTAGCTATTTTGGTAGATGCATATTATTTTTAATAATAATGGTTAGATATTGGCTGACTCTTGTTCGAGTCTTACAACCTAGTTAGTGTGCAGTTGTTAGTACCCAAGCTATTTATAATCTAAACTGAAATAGAGTTCACGGTACCTACCCATATTATTCAGAAGAAAAATTCACAAAACATGTCCCAGTAATGAGGAGCTTGAAAATATTAAACTGCATGCTTGTCCCATTTGTTGCCGTGCCTTTCGCTTCCTTCGATAACCATTCCAGAAAGTAGCACACCAAGGCTCTCTCCCTCTCAAAAGGAAATTAAGAAATAAGAAGCAAACCAAGTGTGTTCATTTTGTATGACAGAGATGGGTATCCTATATTGTTCTGTGAAGTTTGGGATTTCAGACGTTCTATAGTTTGCTGTTTCATTTTACTCTGGCTCATTGACACTATTTTCTGTTATTTTATAACTATGCTTCTAACCTTTATACTTTCTTAATATAGAGCTGTTCTTTTATTTACAGATTGAGTGCTCCCAGATGGCTGACATGGCAAAGGAAATAGTGAAAACAAATGGCTTTTCTGAAGGTAATTTTCTGGCACTTTTACTATATGCTATGATAGTCTATATCATGCTAGTCCGGTTATGATTTTTTACATTTTGCTTCTGTTGCAGTCATTACAGTAATAAAAGGGAAAGTTGAGGAAATTGAACTTCCTGTCCCAAAAGTAGATGTCATAATCTCTGAATGGATGGGTTATTTCCTCCTGTTTGAGAATATGCTGGACACTGTTCTTTTTGCACGTGATAAATGGCTGGTAAGTGACCCTTCACAGGGTACAAGTGTCCATATTTTCATTTACAGTTGCTTTTGTAGTTTCTTTGTCTTCAACTTTGTTTCTGCAAGAGGTTATTTTGATTGAATATTCTGAGATGGTGTTTTGTACTCAACTTTGGGAGGACTGTAGCTTACTTGCTACTTCTATGTAGGCTGAAGACGGTGTGGTTCTTCCAGACAAAGCCTCTTTACATCTTACGGCAATAGAAGATGCAGAATATAAGGAGGACAAAATTGGGTGTAAGTATGGTGCAGCATGGTGAATTGGAGTATCATGCATGTGTTGTGAAGTTTCCCAGAGTTTTCATTTTTATTTCTTCCTGATGACTTTTTTTTTTGTTTTGGCAGTTTGGGATAATGTATATGGCTTTGATATGAGCTGTATTAAGAAACAAGCAATGATGGAGCCACTTGTAGATACTGTAGATGCAAACCAGATCGTCACTAACTGTCAGTTACTGAAGGTAATGGCATACTTTCAACCAAGTTACGTTTTCTTTCTACATTTCTCTGTTTGAGTAGCAAATCAGCTGAAATACTTCTTGTATTTTTATGTGTTACAGACAATGGATATTTCTAAGATGTCATCTGGGGATGCATCATTCACTGTACCATTCAAGTTGGTAGCAGAGCGTAATGACTTTATCCATGCCCTTGTTGCTTACTTCAACGTGTCATTCACGAAATGCCATAAGCTGATGGGCTTCTCAACAGGTTTGTCTGTCTTCAACTTTTTTCATACAAAGAATGGATGTCTAGTCTTTCTTCAAGCAATTTCGGGAGTAACAAATGTACAATTTACTCTTTGCAGGGCCCAGATCAAAATCCACTCACTGGAAGCAGACTGTTCTATATCTTGAGGATGTAGTAACTATCTGCGAGGGGGAGACTCTGTCGGGCACTATGACAGTCGCAAACAACAAAAAGAACCCTAGAGACATTGACATTACACTGAAATACTCCATAAATGGGCAGAGATCCAAGGTGTCTAGAACACAACACTACAAGATGCGGTGACCAATGATGAAGTTCAGCTATCCTGCAGCCCACTCTATTTCCGTTGACCAAGTATCTTGCATTTCACACTGATGCTTGTTCCTTGGTCTTGTATTGACATGAGTTTGTCAGTGACATAAGCAACAAAGTAGAAAGTAGAGTTGACTGGCATGTTAATGTAGGTTGTTATCTTGCAAATCTATTGCTGTGTTGCTTGCTGGTGGCGTGGCTTGGCAGGAATTTTGGGAAATTGTTGTATACATTTTTTCAAAATGGACCCGTAATAGAATCACCACCCTCGCAATTTATGGGTGTGATATACTGCCATGTCCGTCTTCTGTTATGTGTGGTGTATCCCCATTATACTGTTTAAGCACATTTTTTACTAATATAGAAATGCCTCTTTTGTATGTAAAATAGATTATAGAATGATGAAATAATATCTTGTTAGACCTGCCTAGTACTTAACAGTGAAGAGAAGTACCCCATTGCAGGAAAAAAAGCCCCTTGGCGTGCACTATACAGTAACTTTAGAAATAAGTACAATTTTTAGAACACATTATTCCTGAACAAGGCATGCTCGGAAGATGAAATAAGTACAATTTTTAGAACACTTTTTTTTTTTGCGAATAATTTTTAGAACACATTGTTCCTGAACAGAGCATGCTCGGAAGATTCACTGGGAAAGAACACTGAAGAAGAAAATTAAGCATAGTGTGAGATGGCATCTTCGAAAAAGAAAGAGGCAAGTAAATTAACACCGAGTAATCAGTACAGTTGAGAAGGCTTACTTATAGAGGTAAGCACCAATACCAAGAATGACGCAGATAAGTATGATATCGACTGTGAAGTTCCTCGTCGATCGAAACTGCGTAACAGGTATGCATGTCCGTCAGTAAGCCAATAGTGAAGTGGTTCATTAGGAATTCAGGGTCTAAAAAAACCAACTCCTCACTTGGTTCACTGTTTCTTTAAGCCTGACATTAGTCTTTCTTAGCTCCGAGTTAGCTTTGTCTATCTGCAGAAGTCATTATGATTTATGCATATCCTTCCAATTCAGCTATGGACACAGAGGGCAAGAAAGGCAAACAAATAGGACCAAAACCTTTCTGTCGATTTCATCCATCAAAGGAACCTGTCTATCCAGTTCCTGCAGAATTAGATGAATAATTTTAGGCTCTTTTAACTTAACTTCGGCAGCGAATGGTTACACAAACTGTTCTAGAAGTTATTTACAGTCAAGAGCACATCACTTCATGCATCTGCAACAAACCTCACTCATGTCCTCTGCCAGATTTTTCAGTGTGTCCAGGCCTTCGGATATGAAGTCCAGCCCTTCATCCTGCGCATCACATCATTATGCATATCCTTCATCACCTTTGGATCAAATGAAGTACAGCTGTCTAGCCCCGTTTCAAAAAAAGAAATACAGTCGTCTAGCTGAATGGGTACTGTCCACCGCAAAGTTCAGAAAAAGCGGCATGGACACGTCACTGGCATGTAGGACCAGGACCCACATGTCAGTCTCAAGCCAACTTCATTTTCCCCATAGAGGCTATTGTTGTGGTGGCATTTATCTACAAATTCAGAAACGCATTTCATCGGCAGAAGACATGCTCCATGAACAGAAAACCTTGCCTGTTTGATCCGGCGCATCTCGTACTCTCTTCTGAAAGCCTCCGATTCTTCGCTGGTCTGGAAGTAGCCCTCATCCAAAGTTTCAGCTGCGATTAGTCGAGACATGACAATTGGTTAGAACTCTGAAACAAAATTACATCCCTGTGGTTTTTTAGGTGCGATACATGTCTTTAGTCCTCTAAAACCAGAGGAATTTATTGTCGGATTAGATACAATTTCCTCAGGGAAAGGTGCAAATCGAAGAACGCTGTTCACTAACTGAAGAATGCACCGAGACAGCAGAGACGGCCCTGAACACCAATTCAGTAGCAGAAATGTTACTATGCAGGTGTCAAAAAAAAAAGGAAACCTGAAGAATCGAACTGGATCCCAGACCGAGCGCCATTCTGATCCGCCGTGCCGCCGTCGCCGCTGCCTCCCTCGGGGACGGGAATCGATTGGATCCTGTGATGCAATGCTGCGACCAGGTCAGGCCGCAGCGCCATCTCCTCCGTCGACACCCCTTTCATCTGTGCATGTTCCATGTTTAATTGTTCATGCATCCATATTTGTATCAGAAGAAGTTTATTTGGATGATCGATCAGTCGAGATTAATGATGAATAGAGTTTATGGATATTGCCTTATGTTGGTAAATTTATGAGTTCGATCGAAATTGAATGGTACGTGATTGATCTGTCACCTTCTTGAGCCGGGCCTTAGTGCGCCGCACGCCGGCGTTGAGGGTCACCTTGGCCGCCCTGTTCGTCTCCCTCACGGCCCTCTCCGATTTCTGAAATTCGATCACAGTTTGACACCATTTCAGGACAAGAATCTGAGAAAAATGTCGCATTGATTTCAGGCAGGATCAAAAGGAGATCACCTCGATGGCTTCGTCGATGCCGGCGTCGATGTCGGCGTAGAGCCGCGAGAAGGGGTCGGCGGCGTCATGCCGGTGCTTGTCGGCGTCGTACCTGTCGTACTTCTTGCAGATGGCGTCCACCCGGGTCAGCACGTCGATCATGCTCATCTTGCTGGTCGCCGGCCCGCAATGCCAACGCCGGTCAGGGAAGAGAGGAAGTGGGGAAGGGAACGGAGGAGGACGGCTCGGTCAGGTTGTGGGATGGTTGGAGATGTCCGGTTGGGACTTGGGACGCGCGAAACTCCCGGGGTTCTGTTATTTGGGCACCTGAACTTCCATCAGGTGTTACCTGAACATTTGCGGTGCCTTTTTCTCTTCTTCTTCCTTCCCAGAAAGTCTTTTTCTTCCATTTCCAGTTATTTGAAAACTGCTTTTACTCAGACATTTCTACTAGCAACACAACATTTCACCGACTGTCGCATTGGGACGAGAATAGTAGATTTGTCATGAGCACTACTCAGCTAGTATTGGTTTTTGTTACCCTTTGATTATGAAGCAGTGTGACATAGAATTATCATAAAACATGCAGCATTGAGCTAGTGCTAACGGCGGCGATCTCAGTTGTGATCGCATATCCCTGTGGCTGATCATGAAGCGTCCTGCACATGACATGATTGGCGTATTTCTCGGAGCAGCGCTCTACAGTACAGAGGATGTCCAGGCAAGAACCTAACCATCATCCCCCCCTGAAGACACACTGTGCAGCAAGCCAGCAACTAAATTGCCGTGATATGGCCTGCTGCTGCCCCGAGCAACTCAGCCGAACGAAAAAGAGACACAAGAAGCAAAACAGAGAGAACAACACACAGAACAGAAACTTCACACAGAATTGTAAACCCATACCCAAGACCCCCTACGTTTGGCAGAAACTACTCTGAAGATTGTTGGGATGATCATCACCAACTCAAATAAACAAGTGACACAACCAAAAAAGCAATCAGAGGCACAGAAGTGGCATCCATCCATCATCTATTCCAACAGAACATAAATAAGGAAGCAGGAGCACTTTTAACTAGCATCTCTTAAGCATGCATGCACTGCCTATAGGCATCACCATCAGAAGTACTTAGGGTGTTAAACCCATGCAACAGGAACCATAGTAGAAGTATTCAGCAACCGAATAAAAACTTGACACAGAATTGTAAAACCACAAGACTATACATCTGGAACAAACTACTCAGAAGATATCTGGGATGATCATCCTCAAGTAAAACAGACAAAGTGGCACCAACAAATAGCAATCAGATGACAAAAAGGAACATAACTGACATCCATTCATCGATTCCATTAGAACACACATAAGGAAGCACGAACTTTTAACGAGCAACTCTTAAGCATGCATGCCACTGCCTACAGGCATCACCATCAGTAGTACTTAGGGTGTTAAAACCCATGCAACATGAACCATAGTAGAAGTATTCAGCAACAGTACTCAGGGTGTTAGAACCCAGCAGGAGCTTAACAAGTAGCCAGGACAAAGCTTAAGTTCTACTAGTAAACTACTACGGTATTTAGGAGGCTAAGGAAACAGTTTTGATTTTGGGTCATCGCTTTTGCTTGCCGGCCAGTGCTTCAGTAGTCCCTCACTCCCTCTTGAGCTTGAGCTTCTTCTTAATCCTGGTCTGGAAACAAAATGTTGGAGCACAATAGTACAAGTTAGCAAGCTACAAGGTGTTTCATAACATGGACATGACACTACTATTAAGGTATGAAGCACAAGCATGAAATATGATACTCTACATCCACGCAAAACCAACAATCAATCACGGTACGTTCAGGCTCACCTCGTTGCTGTGGCCACACTTCTTCTTGCGGCAGTTTGACGACCTGAGTGGAAGGCGCGCGTAGCACCTGGAGAACATAGTCAGGAAACAGATCGATGTTAGGCATTGTCAGCGCGCGCATACATTACACTGTCCACAAAAATTGCCTGTCATTCTTATGCAGTTCAGCTAGGAACAAACAGAAAAGTTGGAGATAGCAACACATGTTCGAAACAAGAGAGGGGAAGGCATCTCGATTCATACACACGGCAAACCAGCTTGTGCTGCCGGTACTTGAGCGCGAGCTGCAGAAGTTTTGGGTCGAGCGTCTTGGGGTACTCCCCGCCCTTGCCGGTGCCACCCTTGCCGCCGCGGAGGCGGAGAACCAGGTGAAGCGTGGACTCCTTCTGGATGTTGTAGTCGGCGAGCGTGTGGCCATCCTCCAGCTGCTTCCCGGCGAAGATCAGGCGCTGCTGCTCCGTGGGCACACCTGTTATGTTACAGATCAGGCCACCATGATTAGTATATGCTCTATCACCATCAGTCAAGCAGCAGCAAGAGTAATTGAAGAACCAACAAATATTTAAGATGAACATCAGTTAATTTCAACTCTCCCTGACACTCATCTCGGATCAAACATGCGACCTCTTGATGTCAAGCTAACTTAATACGAACAATCGCACGGATCACTCTGCTGTTTCCTACCGATATGGCTAAACAGCGGCATGCAGGAAGTAGGTAGCATCAGATACGCGCATATATAATCCAAAGACGAAGATCAAAACAAGGTCGCCCATAGGTTGCCAAAAAAAAGAAGCAAGAAATTAAGATGAACAACAATGATTAGTACTACTATATATCACCATCAATCAAAGCAAGCAGCGACACAAGTGCAATTAAAGAGCCAACAAGTATTTAACACGAACATCAGTTAATTTGTGTGCCCAAAAACAACACACAAACGAGCAGATCCCATCCTAGCACTCATCTCGGATCAAACATATTGATTCTCCTGATTAGCTTCACGAATTAAAGTAAAGCGGGCGACAACAGTTAATTGATGAACGAACACAAGAACTTAAGACGCTTAAGAAACGCACAAGCAAGGCGATCCAGCCCTACGACGGCGATCTGGAACAGATCGATCTGCTCCGTTGCTGACCACGGTCACCAAACAGCGAGAGGAAGCAAATCTGCGGATAGAAACCGCACAACAAACCGGAGAAATGTTCAGCATCACCTGGGTACGCACGCGCATGGGTAATCACAAAACGGAGATCAAAACAAACAAGCGGCCGGCTCCAAACAGCAAGCGGATCAGCGGCACAACCAACAGGGAAGCCGGCGAACAAACAGAGCAAACACCGATGCGGGCGTGCGGCAGCGGCACACAGCGGAGAGATAGGGCCATAGGGCCGGGACGAGGCGGAGACGTTGGCAACCAACAGGGAAGCCGGCGAACAAACGGAGCAAACACCGATGCGGGCGTGCGGCAGCGGCACACAGCGGAGAGATAGGGCCATAGGGCCGGGACGAGGCGGAGACGTTGGTTACCTTCCTTGTCCTCGATCTTGGCCTTGAGGACGGCGATGGAGTCGCCGCTCTCGATCTCGAGCGTGATCGTCTTCCCCGTCAGCGTCTTGACGAAGATCTGCATCTTGGCCGTCGCCGGAGCGCAGTGTGGCTGCGTGTGTGGGTGGCGGTGGCGGTGGTGGTGGTGTGTTGTGGACACAGCCCCGGAGTCGACGGGTGTTATATAGGCCGGGGTGTGAGGAGGGATAAGGCCGAAGGGACTTGACGCAACCCCCACGCAATCTCGGGAATGGGCTAAGCCGGGCTCGATCGGGCCGAAGTTTTTTTGTCGGAAACAGCCGGTGTGTTGCTCTTACACCTGGGAGCTCCTGTCGCCTTGAGGCGACGCAACTCGGCCCCGTCGCCACAAGCGACTGCTTCGTGGGCCGGCCCAACGAAACACTGTTCGTTTCTCTTCTTTAGCCCTCATAATTACTTTTTCAAATTCGAACAAATTTCAAATCCAGACAAAAATCAAATCTGGACAAATTTCAAAACCGGACAATTTATAAAATCTGAACAAATTTCAAATCCGAACAAAATTCAAATCTGAACAAAATTCAAATCCGAACAAATTTCAAAACCAAATAATTTTTAAAATCTGATTTTTTTTCAAATCTGAACAGTTTTGAAATTGGAATAATTTCAAATTTCAACAAATTCAAATCCAAACAAAAATCAAATCAGAACAAATTTCAAAAACCGAACAATTTTTAAAAACTGAACAATATTCAAATTTGAACAAAAATCAAATTCGAACAAATTTCAAAACCGAACAATATTTAAAATCTGAACAATTTTCAAATCTGAACAATTTTCAAATTTGAACAAAATTCATATCCGAACAAAATAAAATCCGAACAAATTTCAAAACTGAATAATTTTAAAAACTGAACAATTTGAAATTTTAACAAATTTCAAATCCGAACAATTTTTAAAATCTGAACATATTTAAAAACGAACAATTTTCAAAAAATCCGAACAATTTTCAAAAACCTGAACAATTTTTAAAATCTGAAACTTTTTCAAAATATGAAAATTTTCATAAATAAATTTCAAATGAAAAGAAACAGAGAAAAACCAAAAAAAGAAACTAAGAAAAAAGGAAAACGAAAAAAAAGCCGAACCGGGCCGGCCCACCAGCGTCGCCAGCGCGCATCCGCTTCAGACGACGGCGCCGTTTCGCATCGCCGTAAGGCGATGTATAAGGTTTGCCCTTGCACCTGCACCTGTACTGCCGAGATCATTCTTGTGTGGGCGCGTCGCGCCATTTGCCACATGTAAGGTTTTTGGAGCAATTGCTAGGAATTTGATTTTGTTTTCTCTCCTATCTCTAGGATGTATTTGAGCATTTGAACGCATGGTTTTTTATTGCCATCCCTTGAGTTGCTTCTTTATTTTTTGTTCTAATGGAGTTTGTTCTCTTATTATACTTGTTTAGATTTTCTTAGTATTTTTTGATGTGATTTTATTTTTTTATTTTTGATTATGATACGTGCTCCTGCTCGCGGTGGGGACGAGATGGCTAGCTTGCCACCGTGGCTGGGTGGGCTAGAGCTGGTTCGGGGTTCAAAACTCTTCGTTTTCTCTACGTGGTCGTTTTTCATCCGTGTGTTGTCGGGCAGCGTGACGGTTAAGCTGTGTCTGCTGGTGCTCTTGTTTTGCGTCGCCACACTGCAATCCCTGTTGCTTCTTCGTGCCTAGGGTTTTTTGGTTTTTTCGCGTGATGTTTTTCTTGGTGCTGTTGCTGGTGGTGGTCAGTCTGCTCGGTTGCCCCATGGTTCGCGAAGCTGGGCTGCTTTGTTGCATGTATTTAAGGAGCCGTATGCTTATTTGCTGATTGGTTTCTGCAGGTTGTTTTTATGCTAAATTTTCCCCGCATTTCCTTTTTGTTCTCTTTTTGTTGATTGTCATGTTCCTTTTGTTTGTGGCAACATGTTCTTCAGGCGTCTCGGTGTGTACTTCTGCAAATGGTGCGTTGCCTTCCGTGTCAGTTTTGGGTCGTGATTTTGCTCGGTGATCCTTCTGTTTCACATTTGTGTTTTATTTTTTGCATGTTCTTCAAATTATTTTCTTATTTATTGCATTTGTCTTGCATTCAGTTTTGCCGATTCCCTTTATGGATCCTGATACTAATTTCTTAAATCGCCAGAGGCGGCGATTTATTGTTGATTATCTTCGTGGCCAGCAGGTGATATCCAGTCTTCATCGGGAGAGTTTCCCATTGATCGGAGTCGTACCTAGTTTTACTGGGGGTTGTGTCCGAGAAAGTATCCCATGGAAACTGATCTTCAGTGGAAACATGGAAACTGCCGTTGGATCCAAAATGTTTGGTCCAGATTGACCTCTCCTGTCCACCATCCCATCTGGTTATTTTTTGCATGAAGCACCCTGCCATTCTTTCTCCTTCCCGACCTAGCTCACCACTCCTTCATCCCCAAATACTCCAGCCGCCATGAATTAGAGTTGGACTGGCCGAGAAATAGAGTTGGGCGGGCCGAGAAGTGAGCATGACCATGGTGCAGATTTTGTCGATTTCACATCATAAACTTGGGGAATGGATCAGTGAGTTTGTTCACGGCGCAGCTCGCGTCGTGCCGCCGGATACCGTCAATTTCTGCACCGGCTAGATGGGCCCAACAACGTCGGCCAGAGATATCAAGGGAAATAGCTCGTCGTCAACAACGGCGGGAGCTAAAAGTGAAAACCAAGGTCGGGCTCCTTGCCGTCTTCAATAATCTAGTGCTCAGCCACGCCCCTGCCAACATTATCCAGATCCTAAACTCACGAAACCTCTCAACCAGCTCGTATTAGATTTGAGGCTGTATGCTCCAAGGTAAGTTTTTTAAAGGAGTTCTGTGCACAAATGCAATAGTTAAGGCGGGCGTTTTTGTGCAAAATATATGGGACATGTTGTTGGTTAATCGAAGACGCACGTTGTAGATCAGACCGTCTACATCTTGGTTTCCATGTTTCCACTGAAGATCAGTTTCCATGGGATACTTTCTTGGTTGTGTCCAGACTTGAATTTCTACAGTTTCTGAACTAGAAGTGCACTAGCCTCAATACAAGCCATTTGAATCACCTTCCAGCAGTCCATCTTGAATATATATCTATTGTTCAACAGAAAGATCTCACAAGGAATCACATTTTTTGGCTGCTACTGCTACATTTTCTGAACTTCTACAGTTTGACAATTGTAGGTCACAAGAGTTCATAATTTTCAGGTCACAACAGTGTCTACTATTGCAGACTGATTGTAACAACACTGAAACTGAACGGGCGGCGCTAGTGACCAATGGTCATCGGAGCTGCTGCGATGACCATCCGCAGCAGCAAACATCGGAAACACAAGGCGCAGCGGCGAACCGGGAAGCAAGGGAGAGGGAAAAGTGGCCCTATATGATCAGGAGCTCACGCAAGAGGCGACAGAGGGGTCGGCGAAGCCGGACGAGCTCTCTAGGCGGTAAATCGTGGCGGCGGCGCTCTTGGCCAGAGTTGGAGAAGAGAACGCGATTATGGGGAATGGATGCTCCCGGCAAGCGGACGGCGACGGAGTGGAGGATGAGCGACGGTGAGGTAGGGGTCGAGCTTGACCTCCCGCTCGCGCATAGAGTACGGAGGACGGAGGTAGGAGACGGCGTGCAACGGCGAATGGATTTGTAATTTGAAGTTTGAAAATATGAGGTTGTTTTAGCAAATTGAAATTTGAATAGACCGTGACAATTAAATGGGGCTGGAGGGAGTAATAATTTATATTCTCGATTTCCTGTTTTTTCCGAATAAATATGTGATAAAGATTTATGTTCTGGAATTGATGACATTTTGTATGAGATAGTGGGAGCTTTTTGTGGTGATCTGCGTACTGATCTACTCCTGGGATGATCTTTATCTTCTCGAGTTCTCTCGTCCATTTCCTTCCCTGTGCTGTCCAAATGACAGCAGAGGTGTTTTCCCACCTGGGGTGATCTGTCCCGTGGTGGAGGGGTGTACAGGAAAATCCCCCGTGGTGGTTTAGTTCCCTGGATTTTTTCTCCCCGACAGCCAAATGAGCCTTAGCTGGGGAATCCCGTCCCAGTCTTAGCCTTTGTTCGGTTGCACGGGACTAGATCCCCTAGTGGATCTAATACATGCGGGGATTGGGTGAACCCCACTTGTCACCCCGATCCACAAATCCCTCTTCCCGATTCCCTCCTTATCCTGCTGGTTGTTGCTCGTTCGGTTAATCCAGACCCTATACATACAAACGGCAAGCATCAGTACTAGCAACGTACGTACAAACAGCGTTGATCTGTGCAGCAGCAAGGAACATTACAAGATTCGTCTCAAATAGCACCAGTACAACCAACGTATACATACAAA